>CM056737.1:14279173-15542135 GCA_029844215.1 Przewalskia tangutica
TCAATCTGGAGGCATACGGCGCTCCGCATAATCTCGCGAACCGCGTGCGGCCGTATAGAGCCAGCGTCGAGGCAAGCCCTTGGCAATATAACGATCAAGGGGTAGGTGATACAATAACGATGCAATGGACTTACCGGTTATGCAGCGTAAGCCACGACAATGAATAAGCCGCACGGCATTTACAAGACACTAACACAGTAGCATCATAACATGTCTACTTATCAAACAATCTTACTACACTTAATGTAAATCAATACAAGGCTTTTATAAACAAAACAAATGAGTTCCTTTTATCTTCTTAAGTTGTTAGACCTAACTTCCCATAAAGCGTGATAACTCTTACGCTTTTGTTTTAAACCAAATATTTATCTTACGTTAAAAATGATTAATATTCTTTTGAAATGTTTTGAGTTCTTTGTTATTCGAGGCTTAAGCCGTGAGCATTGCCGTAAGTATTATTCGTGAAAAGCTTAAGCGAGGCATTGCCATAAGTATTATTCAGGCTTAAGTCAAAGACATTGTCATTATTATTCGATTAACACATGTACGTCACCGCATTATATATTGTAAAATATCATGCTTTAGGAAGAATCACATACCGTCACCATTGAAAACCACCGCGAGTTAACGAGAATATATACAGCGTCAAGCAAGAAGTCGACCTATAATAGTCACGAATATCTATCAAAGACTACTCGAGGGTTATTCTAAACAGGGTTCATAATTCGGAAAGTCGGACAGCCCAACCCTACCGGTGAGCTATGTAAGTCTCTTGTGGCAAAAATACTCCTATGTGAAGTCTGATTCAATTATTCTTCTTTTAAACCTTCTCTTGTGATAATGCCAGTCCAATTCTATTCTGTGATATTCTTCTAAGTATCTAATACTTATTCTAATACTACAAATGTGCAGTAAGTATTCTCATTCAAAAAGAGGGTTAGGATTAGTTACCTCGGTAAGCCCAATAATATCCTAGATAAAGTCGCGCTGAGCAAGGTTTAGCTCTAAGTTTATGCCTCAGTGGCTCTGAAACCTTAGAAGTTCTTCACAACTTCTACTAAGGACTAGGGATTTGGGCTAGGGTATTTTGGGCATTATAACGATACTAGAAGACAACTTTTCTACCAAGGGAGGGTAGATTTCAGCTAGGCTAGAGGTAGGCTCTCGGCCACACTACTGGGAGGGAAGAGGTGTTGGACTAAAAGCTAAGGGAGAGGAGAGGATTTTTAGACTTGAAGATAACTTTGTGGATGAATAACTCTTCATCTCTAAGGGGTATTTATAGCTCAAGCCTTGGCCAACCAACGGCCAAGATGAAGACAAGTGCAAGGCAAGTGTAGGGTGAGGATTAACTAAACACAAATATCCTACCAACTCGATTGTACGAGGCACAAAAACGTGCCTTGGCTCTCCAATTTCGTCCATGGATCTATTCAAGTCCACCAATAGGAGGGTGCCAGTGTTGCCCTCCCGTTGGTCCAAAATGTTTAATCTCTGAAAAATCCGCAAAATTAGTAATGGCATAGGCGGAATTTTTCCTCGAAAATTTTGCTGTGGAAAGCGTTTCAGTCGAAACGATTCTTTAAGCGAGTTGTGTACAAAAAAACGTCAAGGCTAACTTTAAAGCCAAACTTTTTATGCGTATTCCCTTGCGATACATACCCGGAAATACGAGGTATAAATGCCATGATGAGGTTCGTTTCCTCGCTGATAGTGTTATTCCATGGACTAGCTCTCCGTGGGGTTTTCTTGATCGGCGCGGTATCGGTGGTCGACTTCGTGCCGTCTGCGTGGTGATTCGGCCTTAATTGCACAGTAGTTAGCCCTGACTTGCCCGTTCGATTAGTGTGAAGTCTCGTGATCTGACGCAGTACAGTAGTTAGCCCTCGTGTTGCCCGGTCGACTACGTGACACGGCGCGGTATCTGTAGTTGGCTTCGTACTTGCCGTGTCGGCTTCGTGGTTTGGTTGTATAGTATTGTTAGTATAGACTTGGTGTTCATGTGTGCTCCGTGGTGTTATTATATCATAGACTGCCGGCAGTGAGGAAGGTATTCCACGGGCATGATTGATGTTGCGGGCGTGAGACCCATAGTTATATTTGAGTGATGACTCTGAGGGCGTGAGTCCCTGACTTACATGACTGCTTATTTATTGTGAACTGTAGTTTGGTTATCATACATATCTCCTGCTTTATATATTTGCTATGATTTCATTTCTGATATTTTCGATTTCATATACTTGGTACTGTTATCTTGACCTCCTTGGGTTGTGTTCATCACCGCGAGTAGAGGTACATCGATTGCTGATCCTCGCTCTTAGGATCACAGTTCAGCGTTGGGAAGCTCTATTTCTCCGGAGGCTTATCTTTGGTATGTTACCCTGAGTTGTAGGTTCTTGTACATTCAGGGGTATGGCGGGGCACTGTCCCGTCATGTTGTATAAAAACTCTTAGAGGTCTGTAGTACTGTTGTGGGCAGGGTTTGTAAAAAGGATTAAACTGTTCGGTTTGAAAGATTTGTACATATATTTATTGGAAGGTAACCGTTTGGTTGGCCTGTTTTATGATCTTCTCTCTTGTTTCATGTTTAAAGTTTTATTTCCGCTGATTTTCTCTGATGTTGAATCACTAGGGTGCCCGGGGTAAGGCAGTCACGCCTGGATCGGTCGTGACATAAATCTGATTCAATTCTTTATAAACATCCATCCAATCATTCTTCTATTCAAGTCTAAACTACTACAATATGTAATATCCAATAAAAATAGAGGGACATAGAACATTCACTCGATCAGCCCAAAATTATCCAAGATTATAAGTCGATCACGAGCAGCGTTTAGCTCGATTCCTTACGCTCAACCCGCTCCAAGAAACCCTTAGAAGTTTCTAAACAACTTCTCTTAACACTTCATATAAGCTATGAAGATTTTCCTAGGGCTTCATTTTTCGACTAAAGGAATAAAGTAGAATTTTCGGGCTCCTAGTATTGAAATAACTTTGGAATACTACTAGGAATACTAGGCTAAGGTATTTGGGACTATACCAACACTTGAAGAATTTTTTTCTACACAAAGGGGGGGGGGGGTTGGACGAGAACACTTAAGGGGAGGGAGAATAATTTTTTGTCACGACCCGTTCCGGGGCCCGTGACTGGTGCCTTACCCGGGCACCTAAGTAGTCATACATCAGAGTAATCAGCGGAATATAAAAACAAGACATGAAACAGTTGTAAAATGAGACACAATTTTATGTGAGAAAATGTCGCCTTTCGGCATATATATAAGCATAGTTTTGCAGTTACATCCCAACTGTACAATAGGACTACAGACCTCTAAGAAGATAAACAACTATGGCGGGACAGGGCCCCGCCATACCCTGAATGTACAAAACTATATACAACAACAGAGATCGTACCGAAAGTCGAGCCTCGGAGAAGATGGAGCTCACGACACCAAAGCAAAATATCCTAAGGATGTGGATCTAGCACTGCTTGCCCTTACTGCGGCATGAGCGGCCCCGGGAGGTCGGTACAACGGTACCAAGTATGTGAAGCGTAAAAGTACTTAAATGAAATCAAAGTATTTAAAACCACTTGCAAATACAATCAGTTCAATTGCACATAGTGTCATATCACAAACAAGAACAATAATAGGTAAGCTGTAACAGGTCTTTTCTAGGCCGCGAATGATCGAAGCAAGGCCAATCGCCCATAGTATCATTATGCGTGCCTAATCCTGGACTTCCGATCGCGTGGGTCACCTGTGAGACCGCGTGAGGTATTCCTCGCGTCGGGGTAGCTAACCCGGTACCTCGCAGACTCCGCGGTCGCATAGTCTCAAATAGACCGCGTAGTCACGCGGTGACCGCATAGGGCATCCCCATCGGGCTAAAACGCCGGAATGATCAATCCTGGAACTCCGCGACTCCGCGTAGTCACACGACCACATAGGCGTATAGACGCGTCGGGGTGGCAAGCCCTCGGTATAACAAGTCGAGGGTAGGTGATATAATATGATTATTGACTTACCGTTTAACAGCGTAAGCACAACAAGAATGACCCCTCTCACCACATCACAAGACACTAACACCGTAGCGTCGTAATATGTCTCTTTTCAAACAATCTTACTACACCTTACAACAAATCAATACAAGGTTTTATAAACAAATAAGTAAACGATTCCTTTTATCTTTCTTAAGTTGTTATACCTAACTTCCCATAAAGCTAGTATAACTCTTAAGCTTTTGTTTAAAAACCAAATATTTATCTTACGTTAAAAATGATTGATATTCTTTTGAAATGCTTGAAGATCCTTATTATTGGGCTTAAGTCACGAGACATTGCAGTAAGTATTATTCGGGCTTAAGTCAAAAGACATTGCCGTAAGTATTATTCGGGCTTAAGTCAAAGACATTGCCGTAATTATTATTCGATTAACACGCGTCGTCTGTACTATATATATATTTAAAATATCATGCTCGAGTATAGGAAGAATCACATACCTTCTCGAAATCCACCGCCAAATCGAATATGTCCGCGAGAGAATCGACCTATAATAGTCAAATCGTCTATCAGCGTCTAGACTATTACATGTGATTCTAAGTAGAGGGTTCCCTATTCTACGGAAAATTGGGCGACACTTCCCTACGTCGAGCTACCGAGTCTCTTGTGAAAACAGTCTATGAAATCTGATTCAATTATTCTTCTTTTATACCCTTCTACTGTGATAACAGTTCAATTCTATACTTTAATATTCTTCTATACCTTATACTCAAGTCTTAACTATTCTTAAATGTAATATCGATTACAATAGAAGGACAAGAGTATTTACCTCGATAAGCCCAAAATTATCCAAGTATAAGCGTCGATCTGAGCAAGGTTTAGCTCTAATTGCACGCTCAGATAGCTCGAAACCATAGAAATTTCTAACAACTTCTGCTAAAATACTATAAGGGATTTGGGCTAGGGTATTTTGGTATAGTAACTACTGAAGGCAACTTCTACTGGGGGTATTCGGCCAGGGCCTTCTCGGGGAGGAAGGGCTCTTGGCGAGAATACTACAAAGAGAGGGGAGGATTTTCAAGACTTGGAGAATTGATTTATGGATGAAAACCTTCAAGTTAGGGGAGTATTTATAGGCCAACCAATGGCCAAGATGAAGCCAAGTGCTAGGCAAGTGTAAGGTGAGGATTTAGGCAAGTGTCCTTATCCATCTACTACACAAAAATATCCTACCAACTCCTTGACAAAACAAGCCATCCATTTCATCCAAATGGACGCCTCACGTCCACCAACTAGAGGGTGACAAGTGTCGCCCTCTCGTTGGTCCAAAATGTTTCGTCTCTCGGAAAAATCCGCAAAAATTAGAAATGTCATAGCCGTAATTTTCCCTTCGCAAGTTTGGTAAAACGTTTCGTCGGAAAACGATTCTTTTAGTGAGTTGTGCACAAGTTTTTCGGCCAAAGTGCCTAACTAAGGCTAAACTTTTGTACGTACGTCCTCACGTACATACGCTAAACTTTGACGGAAGCCACGTCCTTGGTCCGCAGATGCCTAACCTGACGATCGATTATCGCTATGGGAATCTCCTCATACGATAACCCCTCGGTCACCTGGACATCGTCAATCGGGTGTACCCTAGATGGATCCCCGATACATCTCCTCGTAAACGTGAAAAACCGGATGCTGCGCCTCCGGATCGGACGGTAGATCCAGCTCGTAGGCAACCTTGCCTACCTGCGGACAATCGATCTGACCCGATGTACAGAGTGAGTTTCCCTTTCTTCCGAATCTCATCACGCCCGCCATGGGCACACCTTAGGAAAACCCAATCATCGACCTCGAACTCCGGATCACGAAGCGGCGATGATCTGCGTATGACTTATGTCGACTCGAGTGCCGACAACCGCTCTGGATAAGCTTCACCTTATCCGCTGCTTGCTGCACCAAATCTGGTCCCACTAACTGTACCTCGCCTACATCAAACCTATCGTCGATCTGCTCTTCCTCCCATACAAGGCCTCATAAGGTGTCGTCCCGAATCTTTGGAGTGGTAGCTATTATTATCACGCAAACTCAACTAGAGGCAAATGATCCTCCGGCTACCCTGAAGTCAATAACGGGCTCGCGACATATCCTCGAGAGTGCGGATAGTGCGCTCGACTGTCCGTGCATGCGTGGATGGAATGCGATGCTCGAGCTCACTGCGTCCTAAACCCATACGGAAAGACCTCGGAAGTTAGCGTAAATTGGGCTCCTGCATGCGATATGATCGAAATAGGGACTCCATGCGATCGGCGATCTCGGATGTAAAGTGCGGCATAATCCTCGGTAGAAAAAGTCGTCACGGGAAGAAAGCGGGCTGATTTCGTCGGCTGTCGACGATAACCCAAATAGAATCATGCTTCCTCGGTGCGAGGTAATCCGTGATAAAGTCCATGTTGATCACCTCACTTCAAGGTCGGGATCTCTATCGTGCGCAGCAAACCACGAGGCCTGCGGTGCTCTACCTTCACTCGCGACAACACGGGCGAGCTACGAACTCTGCAGCGTCCTCTTCAAGCCATCCCACGATACAAAGATCTAAGGTCGTGGTACATCTTGGTCGACCACGGATGGATAAGTAGCCTTATGTGTGTGCTACCCCTAGAACCTGCTGCGAAGTCTGCAATATCTGGAACACACAACGCCCTCGAACCTTAGCACCCGTGGTGCTACCTCAAGGACCATTCCCCTCGCGAAGAGCGTATCGTGATGCGAATCAAAGCGGATCCTCAGCTGTTGCCTCTTCCTCCTCGGCGATGGAAGACTCGGAAACCTCTCGAACTCGAACCCCAGCGCTATCGAGAATCAATCAAGCGGACACCAAGGCTCGCTAAGCGATGCAAATCGCGAACCATGCCCTCTCTCTGCACATCGATAGACTACCCGTGACCTACGACTAGGGCATGCCTGACATTGGCCTTCCCGGGTGAGTACGGGATATCGGCGTCATAATCCTTAAGCAACTCTAACCACCGTCTGCATGCAAGTTCGGCTCCTGCAGGTGAAGATATACGAGGAGGCTCTTGTGGTGTATAAATATCCACATGAACCCCGTATAAATAGTGCCTCGGATATTGAGTGAATCACTGCGCGACTCAAAATCATGGGTGGGGTAGTTCTTCTCATGCTTCTTATGTCGGGATCGTATGCTATAATCTTGCCTGCTGCATCAACACATCCCAACCCGATGCCTGACGCGTCACAATACGACATAGCCGTCTGGACCCTCTGGAAGAGTAAGAACGGGGGCGGTCGTCAGTCTCTCCTTCGATGCTTGGAAACCACGATCACACGCGTCGATCCACTAAAACTTAGCGCGCCACGAGTCATCTAGTCAATGGTGCGAAGATAAGCAAACTTCTCTGAACCGCGATAATAACACCGCGAGCTGCGAACCTGCAGCCGGAGTAGTAGGTCGAGGCCAACTCTGTCGCCTCGATCTTGGCGTATCCACACGAATACCATCAACCCGACAATATGCCCAAGAAAAGCCACGAAGTCAGCGAACTCACACGAAAACTTGGCGTATAGCTGCTGGTCTGGAGAACTCTCGGCCACGATCGCCAAATGCTCGCGTGCTCACCTTTCTGGCGAGAATAAACGAAGATATCATCAATGAACACTATCACAAGCGTGTCCAAAATGGTTTGAACACTCGGTTCATCAAATCCATGAATACCGGAGCATTGGTCAACCCAAAGACATGACCACGAACTCATAATGCGTCTGGGTCGAATGCGATCCAAGGGACATCAGCCTCTCGACTCGTACGATGATAGCGATCGCGGATCAATCTTGGAGAAACATCTTGCACCTGCGGTGGTCGAACAAATCATCAATCACAGGAAGGGTTTACATTCTTAACGGTCACCTTGTTCATTGCCTATAATCAACACACGTGCGCGACGTCCGTCCCTTCTTCCACGAACAATCTGGCGCTCCGGGGAGAAACACTAGGCTTTGATGAAGCCGCTTCTCCGGCCAAATCTCGCGGTGGTCCTTCAACTCTCTCAACTCGGCGGTGCCATTACGTATGGCGGAATGGAAATAGAAAGTGTCAGCAATCTGTCGATACAAAACTCTATCTCCTCTGCGGAGGATGCGGAGTCGTGGAAACACTTCGGGAACTCTCGACTCTTGGGCCATTGGAAATCGCGCTGCGGCCTCGATTATCAAACACGAGCGAGATGGTAGATATACCATGCGCGTCTTCCTAGCCGAGGTAAGAAATAAACCTACCCGCCGGCGTCTGATGTTCCTCCCACTCAACAATGGCTCCCGGGAAAATGGAACGTACCTCTCTCTCTGCGGTCTACATTGGCATAGCGATGGCTAACCAATCCATACCCGTGATCACGTCGAAATCGAGTCATGTCCAACTCTATCAAGTCGGCTGAGTGCGGCATTGCATAAAGTCACTAGGCAAGCCCTAAATACCGCCGAGCTACCAGAATCACCACAGCGTAGCTACCTCGAAAAGTCTATGGACTCGAGCTCTATCCTATCCTACTAGCAACAGGGAGATATGTAGGGCCAGTAGAACCGGATCTATCAAGGCATACACATCATAATCGGAGGCCCGATAAGGTACTGTGGCGACATCGGTGAGGCCTCGCAGTCTGCCGGTGGACAAGGCATAAATGCGATTCGAGGACCGCTAGAGGCGGGACCGCGCCGACCTGCTGCCGCGACCTGCTGGCCCATGAATACCACGCCTCGGGCGATAGCTAGGAGATGATGAGCAAGCAGACCACAGGTGAGACCTACCACCAGCTGCCCCGGTCGGACAGGCCCTGCAAAATGACCTGCGGCCACAAGTATAGCAAGCTCCGGAGTAGTACTACGGCTCCACTGAATGGAATCTACCACAGCGGACACCGAGCGGCGGACCTCGATCGGTTAACACCGCTACCTGGAAATCCGAAGTCACAGGGCCACGACCTGCCCGAATACTCTGGTATCTTGACAATGATGTGGGAGTGCTCACGGTGGTGGGGTGCAAATCTAGGCTAGGCGAGGCCGTCCACCGAGAACTACCAAAAGATCCTGCCGTCTTGGCCTTACGATCGATGTCACCGACCATTCGGTCTCTACGCTCACTCGCGTCAGTCATGAGCTGCATATGGGTAATGTCCATTACGGTGAAGAGCCACACCGCACAAGACTCGGCCGTATAATCATCTAGCGGTGGCGTAGCGATGCACCGTCCTCCATATCCGCTACCAATGCGAGGGACATATCGAGCCAAAGAATCGAACTTCGACATTGTACTCCCTAGCGTGCGTCTCTGTCTCGATAACAAACACGCCGGCGTGCCCTCGCCGTCTAAGGAGGCGAAGTGTGTGAGAAAAGCCTCGAAAACTTCGTCCCATCTTCTTTGGAGGCGTATGCTCTCCGGGAAAGCTCGTGAATCAAACCAATCATTGCGGTATCACGCGGCGATGCGAACCGAATGTCACGGACTCGGTCTCAAGCCTTGATCACCGCGTGATCCTGCATGGCAGCGGATGAACTCCTGCGGATCATCCTCGACCTCGACGTAAAACTCAGGCGGGCTACTCGGGAAGTCTCGTAGCCTCGAACTATACGCCTCGGGTGAACCACGCGGGTACTCTTGGGTGCAGGCTGGCTGCTGCGTCCATCGTGTCCTCGTATGCGGCCGCGATCACGGCGATAGGTAGCCATCTCCTTGTACCTAACTCCTCCCCGGTGTGGGGACGAGGTGCGAGGCGTGGTCTCTTTGGGGCGGCGGCGTCATGGAACTCGCCGTCTCAGGTATAGAATGGGCCTGAGCCCTCGTGACTCTCGGTGTCTTACTAGCAGCTCCCTCATTTGCCTTGCCATACGGGCGGGTTGCCTTACGTGGAGGCATAAGCTATTCTGAGAAAGGAATACGTTAGAGGTCCAACTTATAACACGGCTCTAAGGCACGATCTCGAGTGAGAAGAATGAAACCAATCCTAAATATCCTATAGCCTCACGATTATTGGTGTAGTGCGCAACACAGATAATCGAACTACTAGATACGGTCTGTAGACATTTTCCGAGGATTAAGCGCTCGATACCACTTTTGTCACGACCGTTCGGGGCGTGGTAGTGCCTTACGCACCTAAGTAGTCATACATCAGTGTCAGTGAATATAAAAATAAGACATGAAAGCGATTGTAAAATGAGACACGATTTTATGTGAGAAAATGTTGCATTTAACATATATATAAACATAGTTTTGCGATTTACATCCCAAGTATACAATAGGACTACAAACCTCTAAGAAGATAAACAACTATGGCGGGACGGGGCCCCGCCATACCTGAATGTACAAAACTATATACAACAGGAGATCATACCAAAAGTCGAGCCTCGGAGAAGATGGAGCTCACGACACCAAAGAAAAGATCCTAAGGATGTGGATCTATCACACCTTGCCACCTGCGCCATGAGCGGCCCGAAGGAGGTCGGTCTGACAATACCAAGTATGTGAAAGCGTAAAGTACTTAAATGAAATCAAAGTATTTAAAACCATTTGCAAATACAATCGGTTCAATTGCACGTAGTGCGTATCACAAACAAGAACAATAATAGGTAAGCTATAACAGTCTTTTCTAGGCGCGAATGATCGAAGCAAGGCCAATCGCCCATAGTATCATTATCGTGCCTAATCACGGACTTCGCGATCGCGTCAGTCACGGACCGCGTGAGGTATTGCTCGCGTCGGGTAGCTAACCGGTACCTCACGGACTCCGCGATCGCGTATAGTCTCGATAGACGCGTAGTCACACAAACCGCATAGGGCATCCCCGCGTCGGGCTAAAACGCCGGAATGATCAATCTGGAACTCCGCACTCGCGTAGTCACGCGGAACGCGCCAGGCGTATAGACCGCGTCGAGGTGGCGTTCCTCGGTATAACAAGTCGAGGGTAGGTGATATAATACTTGATCCGACTTACCGTTTAGCAACGTAAGCACAACAAGAATGACCCCCTCTCACCACATCACAAGACACTAACACACGTAGCATCATAATATGTCTACTTTTCAAACAATCTTACTACACCTTACAGAAATCAATACAAGGTTTTTATAAACAAATAAGTAAACAGTTCCTTTTATCTTTCTTAAGTTGTTATACCTAACTTCCCATAAAGCTAGTATAACTCTTAAGCTTTTTGTCTAAAAACCAAATATTTCTCTTCTGTTAAAAAATTATTCAGTATTCTTTTGAAATGCTTCAAGATCCTTATTATTCAGGCTTAAGTCATAAGACATTGCCGTAAGTATTATTCATGCTTAAGTCAAAAGACATTGCCGTAAGTATTATTCAGGCTTAAGTCAAAAGACATTGCCGTAATTATTATTCAGTTAACACACGTACGTCTACCGTACTATATATATATTTAAAATATCATGCTCAAGAGTATAGGAAGAATCACATACCTTCTCGGCGAAATCCACGCCGAGTCGAATATGTCGCGCTGAGAATCAGCGTATAATAGTCAAATCGTCTATCGGCGTCTAGACTATTACGTAAATGATTCTAAGTAGAGGTTCCATATTCTACGGAAAATTGGGCAGCACTTCCCTACCGTCGAGCTACTCGAGTCTCTTTGTGAAAACGATCTATGCAATCTGATTCAATTATTCTTCTTTTATACCCTTCTACTGTGATAACAGTTCAATTCTATACTTTAATATTCTTCTATACCTTATACTCAAGTCTTAACTATTCTTAAATGTAATATCCAATTACAATAGAAGGACAAGAGTATTTACCTCGATAAGCCCAAAAATTATCCAAGTATAGCGTCGATCTGAGCAGGTTTAACTCACAATTGCACGCTCAGATAGCTCGAAACCCATAGAAGTTTCTAACAACCTGCTAAAATACTATAATGGATTTGGGCTAGGGTATTTTGGTATAGTAACTACTAGAAGGAAACTTCTACAAGGGGGTATTCGGCCAAGGGCCTTCTCAAGGGGGAGGGGAAGGGCTCTTGGACGAGAATACTACAAAGAGAGGGGGAGGATTTTCAAGACTTGGAGAATTGATTTATGGATGAAGAAAACCTTCAAGTTATGGGAGTATTTATAGGCCAACCAATGGCCAACCAATGGCCAAGATGAAGCCAAGTGCTAGGCAAGTGTAAGTGAGGATTTAGGCAAGTGTCCTTATCCATCTACTACACAAAAATATCCTACCAACTCCTTGACAAAACAAGCCATCCATTTCGTCCAAATGGGCGCCTCAAATCCACCAACTGAGGGTGACAAGTGTCGCCTCTCGTTGGTCCAAAATGTTTAAGTCTCTCGGAAAAATCTGCAAAAATTAGAAATGTCATGGCGGAATTTTCCCTTAGAAGTTTGGTAAAGCGTTTAGTCGGAAAAGCGATTCTTTTAGTGAGTTGTGCACAAGTTTTTAGTCCAAAGTGCTAACTAAGGCTAAACTTTTGTCGTCGTCCTCGCGTACATCTGTTTGGAAAATACGAGTATAACATTTTTGCCTTTGAAACTCTCTAATGTGGATGAATAAAGTCTTGCAAACAAGGGGGTATTTATAGAGAAATCAAGGGCCAAGATCTATGCAAGTGTGTGGATTCTACCAACCACGTATCCACCGCTAAATTTGGACAAGTGGCTAGCGACTTGTCCACCCAAACCGTCAAGCCACGTATCCGCTAGCCATTACATCACGACCGAACCGGGCGTGGTGAGTCTTACGGGCACCCAGTAGACATACATCGAGTAACCAACGGAATATAAAACAAGACATGAAACAATATGAAGTGAAAACAATTTATAAAGAAAAGTTGCCTTCGGCATACATATATAAAAACTTGAGCGATTCATCCCTTTTACAAACCACACTTGCGGTACTACGGACCTCCCAGAATGTTATAACAACAATGGCGGGACGGGCCCATACCCAGAATGTAAGTACCTACAGCGACGAGGACTATAACAAAGATAAGCCTCAGGAGACACGAGCTTCCCAAGCGCTGAAGCTGTGACCACATGGCGAGATCAACAAGCTGGTGTACCTACACTGCGGCATGAGCACGGCCCGAAGGTCGATACAATAGGTACCAAGTATGTGGCGAAATCGTAAATGAAATCATAATAGTCTATATAAAGCGAAGACATATATGATAACCAATTTACGATACACAATATGTAGCGATCGTATCAAGTCGAGGACTCGCGCCCTTAAAGTCGTCACTCAAATATAACTATGGGTCTCATGCCCACGATATCAATCATGCGTGGAATTCCTTCCTCACTGCCGTGATCCATGATATAAAAACACCCGAGGAATACACGTGAACACGAGTCCGCTTTGTGTCATAATAAAACCGTCACGGGGTAAATGCGAAGGCATAGCCGACTACTAAAACCAGCAGTACCAACAATGCTATAAAGCGTATCACGAGGTCTTTCTGAAGCGCGCCCACGTAATCGAAGCGGCCACTCGCCTCGGTATCAATGTGCGCGTCAAATCCTGGAACTCGCGTGACTCGCGTAGGCCACCTGGGCCCGCGTGAGGTATTCCCGCGTCGAGGTAGCTACTCCTCGGCATCGTCTGGACTCTGTAGTCGCGCATGGCCACATGACCGCGTGAGGTATTCCCGCACACTAACACCGAACTCTCGTAGCTCGCATGGGTCCCTGGACCCGCGTGGGCATCCTCGCGTCGGGCGACAACCCCGGTATATCATGTCGAGGTGGTGGTACAATACTAACATAGCGACTTATCGTTAAACAACATAAGCACAACAAGGGAAACCCCTTTACACAAACATCACAAGGCACTAACACACGTAGCATCCTAACATGTTTACTTATCAAACCATCTTACTACACTTTCCAGAAAATAATACAAGACTTTCATAAACAAATAAGTAAACCGTTCCTTCATCTTCCTTAAGTCGTTATACCTAACTTCCCGTAAAGCTAGTATAACACTTAAGCTTTTGAAACTCAAGTATTTCTTTTCTTTCAAAATGGTTAATAACTCTTTGAAATACTTCAAGATTCTTATTATTTAAAACTCAAGTCAAACGACATCAAAGTAAAACCAAAACAATTTCCATACCTTCTTTTAAAACAAAGGCACTTTTCCTTTAAAAGTCAAGTAGCAATATACTTTTAAACCAAAGGTCTTACTCTTTTAAAAACAAGTAACCTATCGAGTTACTTCTCCTTTCCTAAAATCAAGTTGTTTATAAGTCAAGTTATCATTTTAAATCAATGATAAAACCATTCTTATTTTGAAATTAAGATAACTTTATTCTTTGAAAGACCACACACCATTACTCACGGTGAGGTTTTACAACTTTTTAACATAATTCAAGTCCTTAATATTTCATAACAAGTCACCTAACTTTGAAATCAAGTCAAGGACACAAAAGGAAAATCAATTTCCTTTAAACACACGTGCGTCTACCACACTAAATATATTTCACAAATATCATGCTAGAAAGGATAGGAAGGTTCACATACCTCGCGATGATTATCGACAATTAGCAAATGCTCCAAAGTACTCTAACGCTTGCTGCCTTTTCCATCCTTGAGTAGAATCGCTACTCGTAGTACTTGACCTATAAAGGCCAAAAAACGTCTATCAACCTTTAGATTTCTTCGTAGAATAATTCTAGATACAAGATTCCTTATTCTACGGAAAATTCGGCAGCACCTCCCCCCCCCGCAACTACATAAAACTCCTCCTCTAACGAGGCCTGCTACAAAACCAACAATCCCGGGGTTACCGTCTAGGGCGTGTACAATTCTACTCATGATAATACTACAAGTCTACGTAAATCGGTCGATGTAAATCTGATTCAATTCTTTATCTTGATTCTTCCAATATATCTTATACTCGATTATTAACTACTACTACGTGTAATTTCCAATTCTGATAGGGGATAAAGATCATTACCTCGATAAGCCCAAAATTATCCAAGATATAAGTCGATCACGAGCAGCGTTTAGCTCGATTCTGACGCTCCAACCCGCTCCAAGCAACCCTTAGAAGTTTCCAAACAACCTCTTAACACTTCATCTAAGCTATGAAGATTTTCTAGGGCTTCATTTTTGCGACTATTGGAATAAAGTATTATTTTCCCGGGCTCTTAGTTATTGAAATAACTTGGAATACTACTAGGAATACTAGGCTAAGGTATTTTGGGATAATACAACAATACTTGCAGTATTTTCTACACAAAGTGGGGGGATTTCGGACGAGCTACAAACGGATGGAGGGGGATTTTTGTGACTTAGAAACATTTAAGTGGATGAAGAAGTCTTGAAATCAATGGGATATTTATAGGAAAATCAATGGCCAAGATCTAGGCAAGTGTGTGGTGAGGATGTGGTACATGTGTGTGAGTAGTTGTGACCATTTGTCCACCGTAACAATGGGACAAGTGGCGCGCACAAAATGGGCCACTTGTCCGCGAAAAAGCGTCGACACTCGCGACAATCGGCCGCGTGGCCTCGAGGGGTGACACGTGTCGCCCCCCTACTCGTCCAAAATATTCCGTCTTCCAAAAAATATCTGTAATGCCAAAAATCCGAAAATAAAGTGGGCCCCCTAAGCAGTAAATTTCCTCAGTGGGCGTGACCAATTCAGGAAATAAAATTTCATAATTCTTAAATATTCCAAAAGTCAGAATACCAAATCACGGAATCCAATTCCCGTTAACGAACCTTTTTCCTTCACAAAATCGGAAACTTTTAAGTGAAAAATCACGTCTTTCTTCCTTTCCAACTTTAATGTCGTATTATCATCGTATGTCCTCATATACATACTTTGGAACTCTACGGTGTAACATTCTTCCACTTAGAAACATTCGTCCGAATGTTCCTTCTAAATCTCAAGCACACGTGTCTTTGGTATAGTCTTCACTCTTATACTTACGAAACCAATTATGCCACACCGCCATAATACCGCGTCTGTATAAAAACTCACATCGAGCGTGAAGAATCATCTCTAAAGCGTATAACAATACTAATAGCTCCACCCGTGGTCCAAGGATACTTCCTTGACTTTACTTTATAACAAGGACACTTCCATCTTCTTAACACATCTTCGCCTTTTTCTTACTCGTCGTACTTTCCTCGTACACTCGAACTCTTTCTACTATACGTACCACATTTATGTCATTGCTTCGGTTTCCAAAATCTCGGGGTTACTACCTCCAACTTGGTCATCATTAACTGGGAACATTCTAGATGGATCTCCGATACTCTTCCGAATCATAGCAACATGGAAGACCGGACGTACTGTCTACTAAGTCGGACGGCGGTGCTAACTTATAGGCAACCTGGCCTATTTTACAAACGATCTGAAAATGCCCAAAGCACCTCGGGATAAGTTTCCCTTGCTTTCCAAATCTCGTCACACCGCCAGGTGGTACCTTGAAGACCACCGTCGGCACGAACTCCAGTGTCGGCGTCGATCATCCATCGACTTACGGTGACTCGAGCTGCTAATAACCTTACGGATAAGCCGCCTTACCACGTCCTGCTGAAACAAGTAGGGACCAACTATCTCGAACCTTGCCAACATCGAACCAATCGGCCGTGACCTACACTTCCGTCCATACAAGGCCGTAAGGCACCGTCGAATACTAAAATGGTAGCTATATAATACTCACTCAACAAGAGGCAAAATAATCCTCGCATTACCCACGAAATCAAAACAGGCGTAACCTATCCTCGAAGGTGCGGATAAAGCAGCGTTGTTACTTTGTCGGCCCGAGGGTGAATGCCATCTGAGACTCACGAGTTCCTAACCCACGGTAAAACCTCCGAAAAAGAAATAGCCATTAGCGGGCTCCACTGCCGCCATAAAATAAAAGTAGGAACCGTGCGGCCTTACAACGCTACGATATACAACATCTCGCATAACCTCCGCCGAGTAAAGCACGACTAAAAGACAAGATGGGCTGACCCCATCGGCCTACTGCGGTCGAGCGCATCCACAAACTTCGTGCGATGGTTATCTAAACCTGGGCATAACACCCTCGTGACCCGTCATCTAGCGGGACCACCTCAGCGACCCCATGCATTTCCGCTGCGGGTTGACCCGCATATGGCCTCAACCCGACCCCGTACTAAACTCGTTCCACGATCGAACAATCTTACGATTCACGTTATGAAAGCTACCACTTCCGTCTCACACTATCCATGGAATTTTCACACAAATACACCACGTCTGAAGTCCCGACAAAGACCAGCCGTAAAATCATCCACCGGGGCGGCCTTGCATCGAGTCCCAGTATTATAAATTCTAAGGCTCCCCATTTTCGTCCCCGGACTTACCCTTTTCAACTACCCGTGTTTTCTAATCACAACTTACACAATGCTAACAGAACATAGGACTCACGTATATCTACCATAACGGCTAAACAAGTCTCTCAAGGGCTGAAGATATCTCTGTAACTACCATCTCACTTTCCCTTTGCGCTCTAATCAAATCCTGCTCTGTTGGGCGCGTAACTACTGACGGTGATGAACCGACCACGATCCCGAAGGTGAGTCGTAACATCCGCGCCTCTGCAGTCGGACAATTTCTTGCAAAAAATGGCCATGTTGGCATGCCAGCCTAACAAGCTATCTAAGTAGCACGACACTCCCGTAAGAACACTTACTACTGCGGCCTTGCGAGGTGGGGTGGCCTCATGCAGCTAACACCCCTTCCTCTCAGAACCACTGAATCCATGGCGGACTGGTAGGCTAAGTCATCCCACCTGTATCCCTCCTGCTAGGACATTCTCTCCTCGCGTGGCCACGGCGACCATTGTAACACAAGCGTTAGTAAAAACGACATTCCCGGGATGGCGCTGTCACAAGTGAACAACGAGGCGAATCATTGGCTAGAACCTATGCAAATCGTGAACGAGAGACCACGGAGTTGACCAACTCCTAAATACCCGAGCGTCTGAAGTGCAGCGGAGCACCACTCTGTCTTGGTGAAGCGCATAACGATCTCTTGAGAAGGTCCGCCTCGAAAGTTACCAAGGACCTGCTGTTTTGGCCCTCTTACCTGATCTTGGTTACTCAGTCGATCTCTACGTTCCTCGATGCCTGCGGCGTAAGGTATGCGCGGGCAATGTCCGTATCGGTGAAGAGCTACTCTTGTACAACTCTCTGCTAGGTAATCGTCATGTCTGTGACATATCGGTGCACTCTATCCTCCATGTATACGCCACTAACGCGGGGACATAATGAGTCGATAAGTCAAACTACATCTTGTATTCCCGAGCCGTCCGCCCGTTACGCCTCTGGGTTTTGATCACTTCCATGATCTGCTGCAACTGTCGAATAAACTCCTGATGATCTTCCTCAGTCCTCAATTCATAGGACTCGGGTGGACTGCCACTCAAGAAGTCCTGAAGTATCAACTATCGGATCTAAGGTGAACTATTGGTACTGCCGGAACCACCGGCTCCCGTCCGTCCTCATTCCCAGCCACCAGACTAGCTAGTAACTGGGCCATCTCCTTGTAACTCATATCCTCTGTTCTGGCCGTGGGACTGAGGCTCGGTATCGTGGTCTCGGTAGCTCACGCTCTTCTAAACTCTCACTGGGGCTAGCGGCGTCGCAGAACTCCCGAATGAGCGTCTCGGATAATGGCGGGCGTGCCACAGTAACCCTCTGTGCTCTCTCGCGGCTCCTCTGCTGCCTTGCCGCATACGGGCTCACGGTTGCCTGCGTGAGGCATAGCGGGTGAAAAGAATCGTCGGAGGAGTCGACTTATAACATAGCTCTAAGGCACGATCTCGAGTGAGAAGAATGAAACCAATCCTAAATATCCTGCGACTCTTGATTATAGGTGTGGTGCACTGCACACCGATAATCAAGACTCTACTAGATCCGGTCTGTAGACACTTTGAAGATTAAGCGCTCGATACCACTTTTGTCACGACCGGGCGGGCGTGGTAGTGCCTTACCGGCACCCAGTAGACATACATCGAGTAACGGCGGAATATAAAACAAGACATGAAACAATATGAAGTGAAAGCAGTTTATCGAGAAAAGTTGCCTTCGGCGTACATATATAAAAACTTGAGCAGCGATTCGTCCCTTTTACAAACCACCACAGCGATTACTACGGACCTAAGAATGTTATAACAATAATGGCGGAGACGAGCCCGCCATACCCTGAATGTAAGTACCTACAACGACGGGGACTATACGAATAAGCCTCGAGGAACCTGAGCTTCCCAAAACGCTGAGCGTGACCACATGGCGAGATCAACAAGCGGTGTACCTCTACTGCGGCATGACGCGGCCCGAAGGAGTCGATCTGGCGGTACCAAGTATGTGGCGAAATCTGTAAATGAAATCATAATAGTCTATATAAAAGCGAAGACATATATGATAACCAATTTACGATACCACATATATGCGATCATGTAAAGTCGGGGACTCGCGCCCAAAGTCATCGCTCAAATATAACTATGGGTCTCGTACCACAATATCAATCATGCGTGGAATTCCTTCCTCAACTGCCGCGATCCATGATATAAAAACACCCGAGAATACACATGAACACGAGTCCACGTGTCATAATAAAACCGTCTGGGGTAATGCGAAGGCATAGCCAGACTACTAAAACCCACAGTACTAACAATGCTATAAAAGCGTATCACGAGGTCTTTCTAGACCGCGCCACGTAATCGAAGCGGCGCTCACCCTCGGTATTAATGTGCGCGTCAAATCCGAACTTCGCGCTGACTCGCGTAGGCCACTAGGCCGCGTGAGGTATTCCGCGTCGAGGGTAGCTACTCCTCGGCGTCGTCACGGACTCGTGGTCGCGTAGCCACATAGACGCGTGAGGTATTCCCGCGCACTAACACGGAACTCTCGTAGCTCCGCATAGGTCCCTGGACCGCGTAGGCATCCCTCGCATCGGGGCAACAACCCCGGTATATCATGTCGAGGTGAGTGGTACAATACTAACATAACGGCTTATCGTTAAACAACATAAGCACAACAAGGAAACCCTTTACACAAACATCACAAGGCACTAACACACGTAGCATCCTAACATGTTTACTTATCAAACCATCTTACTACACTTTCCAATCAATACAATACTTTCGTAAACAAATAAGTAAACCGTTCCTTCTATCTTCCTTAAGTCGTTATACCTAACTTCCCGTAAAGCTAGTATAACACTTAAGCTTTGAAACAGTATTTCTTTTCTTTCAAAAATGGTTAATAACTCTTTGAAATACTTCAAGATTCTTATTATTTAAAACTCAAGTCAAACGACATCAAAGTAAAACCAAAACAATTTCCATACCTTCTTTTAAAACAAAGGCACTTTTCCTTTAAAAGTCAAGTAGCAATATACTTTTTAAACCAAGGGTCTTACTCTTTTAAAAACAAGTAACCTATCAAGTTACTTCTCCTTTCCTAAAATCAAGTTGTTTATAAGTCAAGTTATCATTTTAAATCCAATGATAAAACCATTTTTATTTTCGAAATTAAGATAACTTTATTCTTTGAAAGACCACACACCCATTACTCACGAGTGAGGTTTTACAACTTTTTAACATAATTCAAGTCCTTAATATTTCATAACAAGTCACCTAACTTTGAAATCAAGTCAAGGACACAAAAGGAAAATCAATTTCCTTTAAACACACGTGCGTCTACCACACTAAATATATTTCACAAATATCATGCTAGAAAGGATAGGAAGGTTCACATACCTCGCGATGATTATCGACAATTAGCAAAACGCTCCAAAGTACTCTAACCTTGCTCGCCTTTTCCATCCTTCAAGTAGAATACGCTACTCGTAGTACTTCAACCTATAAAGGCCAAAAAACGTCTATCAACCTTTAGATTTCTTCGTAGAATAATTCTAGATACAAGATTCCTTATTCTACGGAAAATTCGGCACCTCCCCGCATGACTACATAAAACTCCTCATCTAACGAGGCTGCTACAAAACCAACAATCCGGGGGTTACACGTCTAACGGGCGTGTACAATTCTACTCCACAATAATACTACAAGTCTCATGTAAATACGGTCGATGTAAATCTGATTCAATTCTTTATCTTGATTCTTCCAATATATCTTATACTCGATTATTAACTACTACTACATGTAATTTCCAATTCTGATAGGGGATAAAGATCATTACCTCGATAAGCCCAAAATTATCCAAGATATAAGTCGATCTGAGCAGCATTTAGCTCGATTCACGCTCGACCCGCTCCGAGCAACCCTTAGAAGTTTCCAAACAACCTCTTAACACTTCGTCTAAGCTATGAAGATTTTCTGAAAGCCGTTATTGCGACTATTGGAATAAAGTAGCTCTTAGTTATTGAAATAACTTGGAATACTACTAGGAATACTAGGCTAAGGTATTTTGGGATAATACAACAATACTTGAAGTATTTTCTACACAAAGTGGGGGGTGGAGTTCGGACGAGCTACACAAGGCGGGCGGGGGATTTTTGTGACTTAGAAACATTTAAGTGGATGAAGAAGTCTTGAAATCAATGGGGTATTTATAGGAAAATCAATGGCCAAGATCTAGGCAAGTGTGTGGTGAGGATGGGGTGCATGTGTGTGGGTAGTTGGCCAACCATTTGTCCACCATAACAATGGGACAAGTGGCCACAAAAAATGGGCCACTTGTCCGCGAAAAAGCGTCGACACTCGCGACAATCGGCCCGCGTGGCACCGAGGGGTCACGCGTGTCGCCACTGCTCGTCAAAATATTCCGTCTTAGAAAAATATCGTAATGCCAAAAATCCAAAAATAAAGTGGGCCCCAGCAGTAAATTTCCTCAGTGGGCCCGGCGTGACCAATTCGAAATAAAATTTCATAATTCTTAAATATTCCAAAAAGTCAGAATACCAAATCGGGAATCCAATTCCCGTTAACGAACCTTTTTCCTTCACAAAATCCGAAACTTTTCCGTCGAAAAATCACGTCTTTCTTCTTTCCAACTTTAATGTCGTATTCTCGTGCGTGCGTCCTCATATCGTACTCTGGAACTACGGTGTAACACGTTAACGACATGGCCACACGTGGGGTGACACGTGTCGCCCCTACTAGTCCAAAATATTTCATCTCCCAAAATATCCGTAATGCCAAAAATCCGAAAATAAAGTGGGCCCAAACCGTAAATTTCTCGTGGGCCCCACGTGACCAATTCCGGAAATAAAATTCCATAATTCTCAAATATTCCAAAAAGTCCGAATACCAAATCTGGGAATCCAATTCCCTTTAACGAACATTTTTCCTTCACAAAATTCGGAAACTTTTCCGTCGAAAAATCACATCTTTCTTCTTTTCCAAAATTACCGTCGTATTCTCGTACGTACGTCCTCACATACATACTGTTACACCCCGTAAATTCAAATATTAGATAAGTTGGCAATCATGTGTCGAACGGATTTTAAGTCTTATTTGGAGTGTGGTACCCCAAATTTTTTTTTAAAGATGTATGGGGTGTTTAGAAAGCCTAGTATTAAGTTGGATGAGTCTAGTTTCCAATGCAATAAACCGCTCGTCGATAGGACATCAGAGCGGAGGGGTATGGGCGTTAGAATTACATGCGGCGCAGAGGAAGGATTTTCGTGTCAGGCGTCTCAGCGCCGCGGCGCCGTCAGCAGGGCCGCGGCGCCACTAATCCTGAAAATCCTCGGAGGTTTCAGCGCCCTTGGCTGAGCATGGCGCCAAGCGGGATTTTTACGGGCGGTGCTTAAAGCGAGGATATTTTCGAAAGAGCCTATGAGAGGGTGACAAGTGTCCCTCCCGTCTTGTTGACCACGAAAGGACCACTATTTTAGGACCAAGTCTTGAAAGACTTGGTCATTTCATCTTAGAACTCCTAAAAACCCTCTCCCTTTTCTCTAGAGATTTAAGAAAAGCCTAGCTTAGTGGGTTTTGTTGGGCGTGATAGAAGGCAAAGTGTTAGTAAGCTTGTGGGAAGCACGAGGGCGAGGTTGTGAGGATAGGAGTTGAAGAAAAAGAGCTTTAGTGGGCTAACCCAAAGGTAAGAGATTTCCTCTTCTCTTGGATTTGATAATAATCCTTGTTATAGTTAATATTGACCACATGAAACATGTGTTAGATTGATATGTATTATAGGTTTTGCTAGCCATTTGAAATGAGAAATACAAAGGAAATCGATAGTTATACTTGTCGCATGTTATGTAAGTATACGCTTATAATTAGGAAATTGGTTGTGACTATAACAAGCATGAAAACATTACGGATGGATTTATGGTGGTTATACCATATAATCGGAAAGGACCATTCGTATTGGACTACTTTATTTAAATTGTGGTGAGCGATTGGGGCTGTTTGGTTATTGAATTCGGCCTCGAAAGAGGTGGCAATGTATGTAGAAACAAAGGAGGTCTTTGTCAGATTTTTAGTAGAAAATAGCGACTTAACACTTATAATATTCTACGTTGAAGTGAGGCATTAATAGGCGTATTGTGAATATTATAGGTTGACATACTACAGCGGGACTTTGTACTTGGCAAGTGGTTTGACCGTGAGGTATGTAGAACTTTTCCTATCTTTGAGCATGACTAGTTTCACGTATTTAGTACGGTAGACATACAAGACTTTGACATTCTTTACTAGCTTTATGAAATGCCAAGTCGGGTGAGTTAGGAGATTAACTCACTTCTTGAAAATACTAAGGATGTCTTAAAGTTTTATTAAGGATAAGGGACTTGAAGAGTTTTAAAGTATGTGATACTTGTTTCGTTTTAAACGTATAAGTCCCTTGGATAGGAAATTGTACTTAACTAAGGTATAAAGTGAATATGACGACTTTATGGGGAGTTGGTTATATTGACTTTATGGAAAGATAAATGGCTTGATTTAATGGAAGGCAATTCGATTTTAAGGTATCAATTGCCTAAGGTTTTATAAGAAAATGAGTCACTTGATTTAGAAACCTAACTTTATTTCTAAGGGTGTTGTGACTTACCTTGAAATGTAATTCGGACTTGATACTAGGATTAATAGTATCTTGGAAGTTTTCTACTAAAAAGAGTCATTGTTTTAAAGAGTAGAAGTACGTAGTACTTGGGTTAAATTCCCGGATGGTTTTTTTTTATATAAAAGACATGTTAGTGCCTTAGGTAAACTAAAATGAGAGTGTTTAATAACAAGGATAGTAAGAAGTTAGGGGATTTCTTAACTTGCTTACATATTGTATGATAAGCCGGTAGTGCTTATGTTATGTGTGATAGCTGGATTTGGGCTAGTGATATATTATTCGTTGCGGGGTCATTCCCCGGGATTGTGGCATTGTATATTTCCGTGGATTTGCTACCCACGATGCGAGGAATACCTCATGCGAGTCCGTAGGGCTTATGCGGGTGAAATAGTCCCATGCGGGCGGGTCCAGCCCATGCGAGGAATACCTCACGCGGGTCCACTGGGCCTATGCGGGTGAAATAGTCCCAGGAGTAGGATTTCAATCCTATTTTTCGTTGTAAGTATACACCTATTTTACTCTCATTGTTAGTAAGGCACAGTGTACTGTAATTTGATTATCATACATGTCTCCGGCTTTGATTTAGACTTGTGATGTAATTACAGTATTCTTTTCCAGTTTTACATACTTGGTACATATTGTGTACTGACCCCCTTCCCGAAGGCTGCGTTAAATGCGCGAGAAAGAGTAGCAGTGGCGGATCCACGTTCTTAGGATCACTTATCGGCGATGAAGCTCCGTTTATCCAGGAGGCTTGTCTCTTTTAGTGCGATCTTTTCCACGGTGTTGTAGATTTATGTACATTCGGGGGTATGGCGGGGCCTGTTCCGCCTGATTGTTATTCCTAAGTGCGTATTCACATATGTGGTTGAAATTTGTAGAAGCGATGTTGTCTGATTGTACTTTTGATTTTGTTATCTAATTGGAAGGCGGTCTTATCGGCTAGCCTGGGATGTTTTATAGTTACACACGTGTTTATGTTGTGTATGTTCATTGCTATTCTCGATGTATACGAGCAGGGTGCCCAGTAGGACACGATCGTGACCGAGTCGGGTCGTGACAAAAGTGGTATCGAAGCGATTAGTCCTCGGAAAGTGTCTGAGCGTGTCTAGTAGAGTCTTGATTATCGGTGTGTTGTGCACCACATCTATGTCGGGAGGTGCGGGGACATTTAGGATTGGTTTCCATTCTTCTCTCTCGAGATCGTGCGATGAGCTGTCTCATTAGGTTGAATCTTCTCGACCTAGTCTTATGAAAGCAGATATGCCTCCGCGGAAGGAGACCGGGGCGAAGGGCAAAGCGGCGGCGAGGCGCTGGCGGTACTCGAGAGGTTACGGGCTCGAGCACGGACTATGCACGAGGTAGTAGGAGTCGGCAAGTTCAACCACGCCGGCGGTGTTAGAAGGCGAGGCGGCGGTAGCTCGAGGTTCCGATGCGAGCCTCCGATTCCCGGCCCGGTACTCGGTATAGAGACTACGGGAGCAAATTCGGTTGTTGACGATATAGTAGCGGCGGCGTAAGCAGGCAGCGACCCACCTAAGCCGGCGGTTTGCGGATTAGGGATTTTTACGGGATGTCATCCACGAGTTTTATGGTTAGTGCGATGAGGATCGCGGGAGTTCATTCGGCGACTACGGACCGTGCGAGTTCTTAGGGCTTGAGGCGATGCATTACACTAGCCTCTTCTGGGTTGCGCGATATTGCGTTGGCTGGTTTGAGTCGTGGTTGCTTTCGAGAGGTGGCGATGCTCTTCCGGTGTTTGGGAGGAGTTTCTGAGGCCTTCATGGATCACTTCTTGCCTCACGAGATGAGGAGAGCCGGGTGACATTCTTGACCTTGAGCGAGCGGGAGGGCTGTTAGGAGTACAACACAGGTTTGACTCCTTGGCGGGCATGCTCACACTATTGTAGGCGACATGGCGGATAGAGTTCATCGATATGTGATGGGGCTAGCCGTCGTATGATTCTGACATGCTTGGGGTGGCTCTTGGCCGGTATGGACATTGCTAGGATGCGAGCCTATCTGCGAGGATAGAGGATAGAGAGAGAGGACCATATTGGCGAGCCGGCCCGAGGCGAGGACATCGAGTCTCGAGGCGATTCGAGCGGACAACCTCGTGACGGCCAGGTCCACTTTCCGGCCAGCGAGTGCTCCGTCACGATTTTTACGCGGGAGAGTCGATCGGCAAGGTCATTGGGAGGCGGTCGGGGCTCCGGGGCCGAGGTTTGGAGGCGAGATCCTCGCCGTCGAGACCACCCACACCTCGGTGTGCTCGATGCGGTAGATCTCGCGGCGAGTGTCGTGTTCTGCGGAGGTTGTTACTCTTGTGGCCGGTGGGCCACGAAGAAGATTGTCGTCTAGAAGCGGCATGGGTGATGCAAGCCACGGTAAGCGGGATCGATTCTTTGGGTCTTCTTCTCCTTACGTGGTCATGCGCCGGAGCGCGAGTACTCGCGGACAGGCAGGCCGCGGTAGAGGTCGAGGTGGCGGTTCTAGTTCTAGCGGTCCTCAGAACCGCATATATTCTCTAGCCAACCGCCAGGATCAGGAGGCTTCCACGGCGTCGTCACGGTACATTCGCGATTTGGTGTGATGTTTATGCTTTGATAGATCGAGTTCTACCTTGTCCTATGTGACCCCTCTTATTGCGGGTAGAATCGGGATAAGCCGGTGTCGATAGAGCCGTTTGAGGTAGCTACGCGATGGGTGATTCGGTGTTAGTGGCGGGTGTATAGAGGTTGTCGGTATTTATTTACGATCGTCGGACCCTTGCGAACTTGATAGAGTGGAAATAGCGATTTTGATGTCATTATGGGTATGGGTGGTTGGCTTCTTGTTATGCCAACGTTGGTAGCAAGGGACAGTTGGTTGGTTCGATTTCTGGCGAGCGATTATCGAGTGGAGGGGCAACACAGCATCTCCGAGGGGTAGGTTTATTTCGTACCTCAAGGCTAGGAAGATGGTGCAGAAGGGGTACATCTATCATCTGGTTCGGGTATTCGTCTGGTGAGGTGCAGTTCTTGATCGATGCGATGGTTAGGGAGTTTCGGATGTGTTCCCAGATGATCTTCCGGGTATCCCTCCTGAGAGGGATATCGAGTTTTGTATTGACACGTTGCCAGACACTCGACCTATTTCCATTCCGCCATACAGGATGGCACCTGCTGAGTTGAGGGAGCTGAAGGACCAGCTGAAAGATTTTGCTGGAGAAAGGCTTTATCATGCCTAGTGTATCTCCACAGGAGCGCGGTGTTGTTTGTAAAAAAAGGATGGGTCGTGTATGTGTGTTGACTACGACGGTGAATAAGGTAACCATTAAGAATAGGTACCCTCCCGGGATTGATGATTTGTTTGACGATTGCGAGTGCGAGGTTTTCTCAAAGATAGACTGCGATGCAGTTATCATCGAGTTCGAGTTCGAGGCGAATATCCCAAAATGCATTCAGGACCCGATATGGGCACTATGAGTTTAGGGTTATGTCTTTCGGTTTGACCAACGCTCAGCGGTATTTATGGATTTGATGAACCGGGTGTTCAAGCCATTCTTGGATACATTTGTGATAGTATTCATTGACGACAACTGGTTTATTCGCGGATGAGCGAGGAGCATGTAGACCACGAGAACGGTACTTGGGGTTCTCCGGAGCCGACAGTTGTTCGCCAAGTTCTCCAAGTGTGAGTTTTGGTTGGCCTCAGTGGCATTCCTGGGGCATATTATAGGGGCTGATGGCGTTCGGGTGGATGCGGCAAAGATTGAGCGATCGAGTCTTGGCGAGACCTACTACGCCGGCCAAGTGCGCGATTTCTTAGTGGCGGGTTATTATCGTAGGTTTGTGGAAGCGGTTGCTTTGATTTCAGCAGTTGACTAGGGTGACTCGAGAAGCGGCCAAGTTCCGATGGGCGAGGCTTGCGAGAAGGGTTTCCGATTCTTGAAGGAGAGGTTGACTCTGACCCAGTTCTTACTCTTCTGAGGGTTAGGCAGATGCGTGATCTATTGTGATGCCTCGGGTATCGGGCTAGGGTGTGTTTGATGCGGTACGGCAAGGTTATAGCCTATGCTTCCGGCGATTCTGGAAGCATGAGAGAATTACCCTACCCATGACTTAGAGTTGGCGCGGTTATTCATGCCTTGAAGATTTGGAGACACTATTGTATGCGGGGTTCATGTGGATATTTATACTGGACCACAAGAGCCTCAGGTATATCTTCACGAGAGGAGTGAACTGAGACAAAAGGCGGTGGTTAGAGTTCTTTGAAAGATTATGATGTTGATATTCTCTACCATCAGGAAAGCCAGCGTAGTTCTTGATGCCTTGAGTCGTAGATCTATGGGAGCCTATCGAGGTACAACCGAGAGGCGGACATGGTCGTCGAATCCACCGATTAGCAAGCCTGGGGTTCGATTGATTGATACCGACGATAGTGGGAGTGCGGGTTCGTGAGGTTGTCGAGTCTTCCATCGTTGGCGGTGAAGAGGCGATTTGAGGACCCGGTGTTGGTGCGATATCGAGATACAGCTCTTACGTGAGAAGAGTCTATTCGAGTAGCGCTGATGGGAGTCTTGAGATTTGAGGGCCGGTTGTGTGTTCCCGATGTGTCGAGGACTTCGGCCGGTGCAGGGAGGCACGCGGTGCTCGTTATTCTATTCATCCGGTCGACCAAGATGTACCATGACCTCGGATGTTTTTATTGGTGGGATGGCACGAAGAGGGCGTGGCGAGTTTTGTTACCTGATGTCCTAATTGCCCGGGTCAGTCGAGCACGAGAGGCCCGATGGATTATTGCGATCTATTGAGATTAGACTTGGAAGTGGGAGGTGATCAACATGGACTTTGTTACAGGGTTACCTCGTACTCGGAGGAAATGCGACTCCATTTGGGTTATTGTTGTGGTGTGAAATCAGCCCATTTCCTTCGATCGGGGCGGCGTTTTGGTGAGGACTATGCCGGATTGTACATCGAGAGATTGTGAGGCCGCGGTGTCGGTGTCGATTATATCGATAGAGCCCGGTTCTGACTAACTTACGGAGATCTTTCGAGAAGGGTCTAGGGACACAGTGAGTCTTAGTCTGACATTTCACCCTCGGTGATGGGCGGCGAGCGTACTATCGAGACACGAGGATATCTGCGAGCTGCGTGATTGATTTCGATGGTAGTGGGAGGATCATTTGCCCACTGGTGGAGTTTGCTTATAACAACGGCTACCATTCCGATATCTGAGATGGCGCCATCTGAGGCTTTATATGGCGGAAATGCAGTCGCCGTCGGTTGGTTCGGCGTGGGCGAAATGCGATTGGTTAGCGGACTTGGTACAAAGCGGTGGATAAGGTGAAGCTTATCCGGGAGATGATAGCGGCTTCGAGTTGGCGAAGTCATATGAGGATAATCGTCGGCATTTGGAGTTTGGGTGAGCGATTGGGTCTTCGTGAAGGTGTCACCCATGAAGGTGTGATGAGATTCGGTAAGAAGAAACTCGGCCCAAGGTACATTGGGCCTACCGGATCGTTCGTAGAGTGGGCAAGGTTGCCTACGAGTTGGATCTGCCATCGAGTTAGAGCGGTACATTCGGTCTTCCATGTTTCTATATTGCGGAAGTGTATCGGAGATCCGGCGAGTGTTTCCTACTAGTGAGGTCCGGTGTGAGAGGGTTATCGTATGAGGAGATTCCATAGCGATACTCGATCGCCCGGTCGATCGCGGACCAAGGATGTAGCTTAGTCAAAGTCCTGTGGAGGAATGATAACCGGGAGGAGATGACTTGGGAAGCGGATGAGGACATGTTGAGGAAGTATCCTCACTTATTTCCTATACCTTCAGGTAATTCATCTTCCCTTACTTGTCAAGTTTTAATTGAAGTGTTTATTTTGCTTAATGCTATTATGTGGCCTTGTGTGACATTATTGGTAGGTCGGGGTTGTGTAAGGAAACTATGTTGCTAATTAAAATTTTACTCCGAAAGAACATTCGGGACGAATGTTTCTAAGGGGGGAAGAATGTTACACCCCGTAAATTCAAATATTAGATAAGTTGGCAATCATGTGTCGAACGGATTTTAAGTCTTATTTGGAGTGTGGTACCCCAATTTTTTTTTTAAAGATGTATGGGGTGTTTAGCAAGCCTAGTATTAAGTTGGATGAGTGTAGTTTCCAACGCAACAAACCGCTCGTCGATAGGACATCGGAGCGGAGGGGTATGGGCGTTAGAAATTACATGGCGCGAGGAAGGATTTTTCGTGTCGGCGTCTCGCTGGCCGCGTCAGCGAACAGCAGCGCCACTAATCCTGAAAATCCTCAGAGGTTTGGCGCCAGCTGCGAGCATGGCGCCAAGGCGGGATTTTTTCTGCGGGCAGTGCTTAAAACAGGGGATATTTTCGAAAAGAGCCTATGGGAGGGTGACAAGTGTCCCACCCATCTTGGATTTGATAATAATCCTTGTTATAGTTAATATTGACCACATGAATCATGTGTTAGATTGATATGTATTATAGGTTTTGCTAGCCATTTGAAATGAGAAATACAAAGGAAATCGATAGTTATACTTGTCGCATGTTATGTAAGTATACGCTTATAATTGGGAAATTGGTTGTGACTATAACAAGCATGAAAACATTACGGATGGATTTATGGTGGTTATACCATATAATCGGAAAAGACCATTCGTATTGGACTACTTTATTTAAATTGTGGTGAGCCAATTGGGGCTTTTTGGTTATTGAATTCGGCCTCGAAAGAGGTGGCAAAGTATGTAGAAACAAAGGAGGTCTTTGTCCAGATTTTCCGTGAAAATAGCGACTTAACACTTATAATATTCTACGTTGAAGTGAGGCATTAATAGACGTATTGTGAATATTATAGGTTGACATACTCTGACGGGACTTTGTACTTGGCAAGTGGTTTGACCCGGCGAGGTATGTAGAACTTTTCCTATCTTTGAGCATGACTAGTTTCACGTATATAGTACGGTAGACATACAAGACTTTGACATTCTTTACTAGCTTTATGAAATTCCAAGTCGGGTGAGTTAGGAGATTAACTCACTTCTTGAAAATACTAAGGATGTCTTAAAGTTTTATTAAGGATAAGGGACTTGAAGAGTTTTAAAGTATGTGATACTTGTTTCGTTTTAAACGTATAAGTCCCTTGGATAGGAAATTGTACTTAACTAAGGTATAAAGTGAATATGACGACTTTATGGGGAGTTGGTTATATTGACTTTATGGAAAGATAAATGGCTTGATTTAATGGAAGGCAATTCGATTTTAAGGTATCAATTGCCTAAGGTTTTATAAGAAAATGAGTCACTTGATTTAGAAACCTAACTTTATTTCTAAGGGTGTTGTGACTTACCTTGAAATGTAATTCGGACTTGATACTAGGATTAATAGCATCTTGGATGTTTTCTACTAAAAAGAGTCTTTGTTTTAAAGAGTAGAAGTACGTAGTACTTGGGTTAAATTCCCGGATGGTTTTTTTTTATATAAAAGACATGTTAGTGCCTTAGGTAAACTAAAATGAGAGTGTTTAATAACAAGGATAGTAAGAAGTTAGGGGATTTCTTAACTTGCTTACATATTGTATGATAAGCCGGTAGTGCTTATGTTATGTGTGATAGCCGGGTTTGGGCTAGTGATATATTATTCGTTGCGGGGTCATTCCCCGGGATTGTGGCATTGTATATTTCCGTGGATTTGCTACCCACGATGCGAGGAATACTGTCACGACCCGTTCCGGGGCCCGTGACTGGTGCCTTACCCGGGCACCCAAGTAGTCATACATCAGAGAAATCAGCGGAATATAAAACATACAGATATGAAATAAGAGATAAGATAATAAAACAGGCCAACCAAAACGGTTGCCTTCTTGCATATATAATAAATCCTGAACAGTTACATTCCTTTTACAAACCCTGCCCACAACAGTACTACAGACCTCTAAGAATGTAACAACACCTATGACGGGACAGGGCCCCGCCATAACCCTGGATGTACAAGAACCTACAACTCAGGGAACATACCAAAAGATAAGCCTCCGGAGAAACGGAGCTTCCCAACGCTGAGCGTGATCCTATGGCGAGGATCAACAACCGGTGTACCTCTACTGCGGCATGAGCGCGGCCCGAAGGAGGTCGATTACAGTACCAAGTATGTGGCGAAAAATACGAAAATGAAATCACAATAGTCTATATAAAGCGAAGACACATATGATAACAAAACTACGGTTCATAAGCGATCGTATGTCAAGTCAGGGACTCACGCCCTCAAAGTCATCCCTCGTGCGTGGAACTCCTTCCTCACTGCCGGCAGTCTAGGTATTAGTTATGTGATATGTGTAACATGTTTCGGCCCATCTCATGGACTCGAGGTGGAATCGTGTGGAATACGTGTCTCGGCCCGTCTCGTGGGACTCATAGGAATCGTATGGAATACATGTCTCGGCCCATCTCATGGGACTCGATAGAAATCGCACATGTCTCGTCCCATCTCATGGGACTCGATAGAAATCGCACATGTCTCGGCCCATCTCATGGGACTCGATAGGAATCGGATGGAATACATTCCCGATTCATCCCATGAACGCGGTGTCGCATGAAATACATTCGGTCCATCTCGTGGATTGGTGTCGAATCGGTGAAATACATTCGGTTCATCCCGTGAGCAGCGGTGTCGTGGCCCTAACATCTAAACGCTCTTTTAAGGCAGATTAAGATAATACCACGTTTTCCTTTTAAAACAACTAAGGCAATATTATGCCTCCTTTTTAAACCAACACACTTGCTTCTTAAAGTCAAGTAACATTCTTTTCCAAAAGTTCAAGTTTGCCTAATTTCAAATATTCACGTTTCTTATTTTCGAAAGGTTTCATAGTTCATAGTCTTAATCATTTAATAACATAATTCTCTTTTTAAAAACAGTTGAGTAATATATGCCTTATGTGTGAGTAGGTTATTCTTGTTCATAACAATCTTATTTAAAGCAGCCATGATCTAGGAAATGTAATATCATTTTGTCTCATCTTAGCTTCTATGCAGATGGAGGTTTCTACTGGTTTTAATAATACTTTATTTGTCAATACATTTCCCTTTATTAACGCTGATGTGGTTTGTTCGATACTTATTCTCATTTCCGAAATCAGTAAAACATTATTCCTTTTAAAACCCAAGTACTCATTACTCACGAATGAGGTTTCATACTTTAACAAATTTCATATCAATTCAATTAAGTCAAGTCTCTTATCTTTTGAGATCAAGTCTCTTTAACTTCTAAAATCAAGAAACCATTCTTTTTATCTCTCTTAGGACGTTATACCTAACTTCCCATAAAGCTAGTATAACTCTTACGTTTTCAAAACCAAGTACTACTCTTCTTTCAAAAATGATTCTTAATTCTTTTGAAATACTTCAAGGTTCTTATTATTCAGGCTTAAGTCAAAGACATTGCCGTAAAACTACGTTCAGTTAACACACGTACGTCTACCGTACTATACATATATATATACTTTTAAAATATCATGCTCAAGAGTATAGGAAGAATCACATACCTCGCGACGATTATCGACTATAAGCAAATAGCTCCAAAATCGTGTCCTAGCCACTTTCCACCTTCGAGTAGAATACACTACTTGCGATCTTCAACCTATAACGATCATATAAGTCTATCAACGTCTGAACTATTCAGTAAAACATTTCTAGATCTGATTCCTTTATTCTATGGAAAATTGGGCAGACTTCCCTACAGTCAAACTACACAAGTCTCATCTGAATACACTCTATGTAAATACTGATTCGATCTTTCTTTAATATTCTTCTGATGTGATCTATTCAATTCTCTTCTTTTATACAATCCTTATATATGTCTTATACTCATTTTTATACTACTACAGTATGTAATTTCCAATTACAATAGAAGGACAGTAGTATTTACCTCGATAAGCCCAAAATTATCCAAGTTAAATGTCGATCCTGAGCAACGTTTAGCTCCTACTCTGGGCGCTCCAACCCGCTCCAAACAAACCTTAGAAGTTCTACACAACTTCTTCTTAATACTTCAACCCGCTATGAAGATTTCCTTAGGATTTCGTTTTTGTGACTTAAGGGAATATAGTAGTATTTTTGGGCTCTACGTATAGAGGTAACTTTGGAAAGTACTACAAGGTATTTGGGCTAAAGTATTTGGGAATAGTAACAATACTTGGAGAATACTTTTCTACCGAGGAGGGGGGGTATTTATACGAGACAACACTCAAGAGGGGGGGAGGGTACTCTCGGCCAAGGCCTCACAAAGGGGAGGGAAGGTAGGGCGAGAGCTTAAGAGGAGGGAGAGGGTTTTTGCCTTGGATTTTTACAAGTGTGGATGAAGAAATGGTATTGCATTAGATGGTTATTTATAGGTCATTCAAGGGCCAAGATCTAGACTAGTGGTTGAAAGTGTAGTGTGAGGATTTGGGCAAGTGTACCTTATCCATCTACCACCAAAATATCCTACCTAACCCTTGACCAAAAACAAGGCCAAAACGCCCAAGTTTAGTCCACTTTGAGGTGACACATGTCACCCTCCGTTAATCCAAAATATTTCATCTCTCGGAAAAATCCATAAAAATATAAATGACATAGCGTAATGTTCCCTTCGCAAGTTTGGGAAAACGTTTCGTCGGAAAACGATTCTTTTCGCTAGTTGAGCACAAAATTTCGTCTCTAATGCCTACTTTAAGGCTTAAACTTTTACGCGTGCGTCCTCACGTACATACTGAAATACGAGGTATAACATTCTCCTCCTTAGAAACATTCGTCCGAATGTTCCTTCTCAAGACGGATAACGGTAAAGTTTCTCTAACAAGTTGCCAATGCCACACGCCACAAAATAACCAGCGCAAATACTTAACCCAAGTTCATGAGCAATCATTCCTACCTCACAAAAGCTTCCACCCGGTCTAAAGGATACTCCTTCATCTTCACTTCACAACAAATGATCTCTTTTATTACGATAACCCGTCCTCTTCTTTTCCTCACTCGTCAGTACTCTTCTCGAACACTTGAACTCTTTCTAGTATCATTACCATACTTGATCATCAAAAATTTCTGGAGTCGCTACCTCCAAACTTGGTCATCTTACTAGCCTCAAATTCCTTTAAGGCCATTCCCGGCCTTCACGATCCGATTCTGGTCGAACATATCCACGAACTCATACGATGGTTACCTAAATCTGGGCCTAGCACCCTCGTGACCCTACCACCTGGCGGGACCACCTCGAACTGACCCGCCACATTACAGCCGCGGGTTGACCGCGGTGGTCCTCAACCCGACCCACTATCGCGCTAAACACTTGTTCCCCCGATCCGGAACAATCTCACTAATCAAGTCACGAAAACCTAGTGGTCTTCTTAGCTCAACTACCCTCTTTCATTTCATATCACTCAGGGACTTATCACACAAATATATCCCACGTATACAATGCACCCCGACAAAGGTCAACACAAACATAAATCTTTTACTCAAGATGGCCTCGCATCTAAGGTCTCTACGCGTAATATTCTAAGGTTCACAATTTCCCTGCCCCCAAACTTACCCTTCTAACTAACCATGTTTTCTAATCACAATTTTAACATAATGCTATCTGAACATAATACTTAGCACTTCATCATATCATTACGCATACTAGTCTCAAGAGGGGTAAGAATATACCATACCATCCGCTCCGCTCTAATCATAGGCACGCCTGCAGTGCGATACAATAGAAGCGATGATCACCGCCCGACACAGTAGGCTGTGTCATTCTACCAGTATCCCTTCTTTTAGGACAGTCCCTCGTCACATGGCCCTGACAGCCGCAGGTGAAACAAGCACCAGTAAGAAGACGACACTCCCCGGGATGACGTTTGCCGCATCATGCACACTGAGGAAAACATGAACCCGACTGGCTGGAACCCATGTATACCTGTGAGCGGAAGCCACGGAGCTCGACCGCTCCCGAATACCGAATATCACGAAGGCGCGGAGGACCACTGCATGCTTGGCGGAGGTACATAACTAGCCTGCTGCTGAGGTGGTCCGCCTCGAAAGTTACCAAAGGACCCTGTCTGGCCCTCTTCTGCTGATCTCGGTCATTCCGTCGACCTCTCCGCTCCTCACATCCAAGTGCATAAGTCTGTATGCGGGCAATGTCCATGCCCGGCTGAAGAGCTACACCCGAACAAGCCTCTGCCAAGTAGTCATCAAGCCCGGTGATGTAGCGGTGCACTCTGTCCTCCATGTCGGCTACCAATGCGGGGGCGTCGAGCTAATGAGTCAAACTCACATTGTACTTCCGAACCGTGCGCGATGCGCCTCAGCGTCAAAAATCTGCCGGCCGAGCCCTTCTCATCTGTGGAGGCAAGAAATATGCAAGAAATGCCACGAGAACTCGTCCCAAACGGTGAAGTGCATACTCTCCCGGGCAGCTCCGCGAATCAAACGATCGGCTGCGGTATCACGCGGACGATGCGAACCTAAGACCACCGACTCGGTCTCAAGCCTTGATCACTCTCATGATCCATTGTATCGCCGAATGAACTCCTGCGGATCATCCTCGAACCTCGACCGTAGAACTACGGCGGGCTACAACTCGTAAAGCCCGTAGCCTCAAACTATCCGATCTTGGGAGAACCATGGGTATTCGAATCGGAACTCTGCGTCCGGCTATCACCATACCTTGCCACTATCACGGCCAATAACCGGGCCATCTCTTTGTAACCCATCTCCTCTGCTCCGGTGTGGGGTGGAGGCTCGTGCTTGTGGTCTCGGCCACCGCTCTGCGGCCCTAAACTCTGCTGGGGGTGGCGGCGTCGCAAAACTCGCCGTCTGAAGCACTATCTCAGGTAATGTCCGGTCCTGCGCCCTCGTACTCCTCTGTATCCCACTAGTAGCTCCCTCGGCTGCATTGCCCATCTGGGCCTGGGTTGCACTGCGGGCGAGCATAAGCGGTAAAACGAAATGCGTCAGAGGGGTCCAACTTATTACACAGCTCTAAGGCACGATCTCAGAATGAGAAGAATGGAAACCAATACTAAATGTCCTGCAGCCTCCTGATTATAGATGTGGTGCACAACACACCGATAATCAAGACTCTACTAGACACGGTCTGTAGACACTTTCCGAGATTAAGCGCTCGATACCACTTTTGTCACGATCCGTTACGGGGCGTGGTGCCTTACCCGCACCCAGTAGTCATACATCGGAGAAATCAATGAATATAAAACATACGATATGAAATAAGAGATAAGATAATAAAAGCAGGCCAACCAAAGCGGTTGCCTTCTTGCATATATAATAAATCTTGAGCAGTTACATCCCTTTACAAACCACCTTGCCCGGTACTACGGACCTAAGAATGTAAACACCTATGACGGGACGGGGCCGCCATAACCACTGGATGTACAAGAACCTACAACTCGTGGAACATACCAAAAGATAAGCCTCGGAGAAAGCGGAGCTTCCCAAAATCTTTGGCTGTGATCACATGGCGAGGATCAACAACCGGTGTACCTCTACGTGGCATGAGCAGCGGCCCGAAGGAGGTCGAAGATGACAAGTACCAAGTATGTGGCGAAAAATACTGAAAATGAAATCACAATAGTCTATATAAAGCGAAGACACATATGATAACAAAACTACAGTTCATAAGCGATCATGTCAAGTCGAGGACTCACGCCTCAAAGTCATCCTCATGCCCGTGGAACTTCTTCCGCTGCAGCGATCTAGGTATAAGTTAGGTGATATGTGTAACATGTCTCGGCCCATCTCGTGGACTCGAGGTGGAATCGTGTGGAATACATGTCTCGGCCCATCTCGTGGGACTCGATGAGAATCGTATGGAATACATGTCTCGGCCCATCTCGTGGGACTCGATGAAATCGCACATGTCTCGGCCCGTCTCATGGGACTCGATAGAAATCGCACATGTCTCGGCCCATCTCATGGGACTCGATAGAATCGGATGGAATACATTCCGGTTCATCCCATAAATGCGATTGTCGCATGAAGTACATTCGGTCCATCTCATGGACTCGGTATCGAATCGGTGAAATCATTCCGGTTCATCCCGTGAGCAGCGGTGTCGTGCCCTAACATCTAAATGCTCTTTTAAGACAGATTAAGATAATACCACGTTTTCCTTTTAAAACAACTAAGGCAATATTATGCCCTCCTTTTTAAACCAACACACTTGCCTTCTTAAAGTCAAGTAACAACATTCTTTTCCAAAAGTTCAAGTTTGCCTAATTTTAAATATTCACGTTTCTTATTTTCGAAAGGTTTCATAGTTCATAGTCTTAATCATTTAATAACATAATTCTCTTTTTAAAAACAGTTGAGTAATATATGCCTTATGTATGAGTAGGTTATTCTTGTTCATAACAATCTTATTTAAAGCAGCCATGATCTAGGAAATGTAATATCATTTTGTCTCATCTTAGCTTCTATGCAGATGGAGGTTTCTACTGGTTTTAATAATACTTTATTTGTCAATACATTTCCCTTTATTAACGCTGCTGTGGTTTGTTCGATACTTATTCTCATTTCCGAAATCAGTAAAACATTATTCCTTTTAAAAACCAAGTACTCATTACTCACGAATGAGGTTTCACACTTTAACAAATTTCATATCAATTCAATTAAGTCAAGTCTCTTATCTTTTGAGATCAAGTCTCTTTAACTTCTAAAATCAAGAAACCATTATTTCTATCTCTCTTGGGCGTTATACCTAACTTCCCATAAAGCTAGTATAACTCTTACGTTTTCAAAACCAAGTACTACTCTTCTTTCAAAAATGATTCTTAATTCTTTTGAAATACTTCAAGGTTCTTATTATTGGGCTTAAGTCAAAGACATTGCGTAAAACTACGTTCGGTTAACACGTCGTCTCAGTACTATATATATATATACTTTAAAAATATCATGCTCAAGAGTATAGGAAGAATCACATACCTCGCGACGATTATCGACTATAAGTAAATAGCTCCAAATCTTATGTCCAGCTAGCCCTTTCCACCGCCGAGTAGAATCACGCTACTTGCGATCTTCAACCTATAACGGTCATATAAGTCTATCAACGTCTAGACTATTACGTAAAACATTTCTAGATACTGATTCCTTTATTCTATGGAAAATTGGGTAGCACTTCCTACCCGCCAAACTACACAAGTCTCAGTAAATACGATCTATGTAAATCTGATTCGGTCTTCTTCTTTAATATTCTTACGATGTGATCTATTCAATTCTCTTCTTTTATACAATCCTTATATACGTCTTATACTCATTTTTATACTACAATATGTAATTTCCAATTACAATAGAAGGACAATAGTATTTACCTCGATAAGCCCAAAATTATCCAAGTTAAATGTCGATCTGAGCAACGTTTAGCTCTACTCTAAGCGCTCAACCCGCTCCAAACAAACCTTAGAAGTTCTACGCAACTTCTTCTTAATACTTCAACCCGCTATGAAGATTTCCTTAGGGTTTCGTTTTTGTGACTTAAGGAATATAGTAGTATTTAGGACTCTACGTATAGAGGTAACTTTGGAAAGTACTACAAGGTATTTGGGCTAAAGTATTTTGGAATAGTAACAATACTTGGAGAATACTTTTCTACCAAGGGGGTATTTATACGATACAACACTCAAGAGGGGGTACTCGGCCAAGGCCTCACATGAGGGGAGGAAGGTGGGGCGAGAGCTTAAGAGGAGGAGAGGGATTTTGCCTTGGATTTTTACAAGTGTGGATGAAGAAATGGTCTTGCATTAGAGGGGTATTTATAGGACATTCAAGGGCCAAGATCAAGACAAGTGGTGGGCAAGTGTAGGGTGAGGATTTGGGCAAGTGTACCTTATCCATCTACCACCAAAATATCCTACCTAACCCTTGACCAAAAACAAGGTCTAAAACGCCCAAGTTTCGTCCACTTTGAGGGTGACACATGTCACCCCCCCGTTGGTCCAAAATATTTCATCTCTCGGAAAAATCCGCAAAAATTATAAATGACATAGCCGTAATTTTCCCTTCGCAAGTTTTGGAAAACGTTTCGTCGGAAAACGATTCTTTTCGCTAGTTGAGCACAAAATTTTGTCTCTAATGCCTACTTTAAGGCTTAAACTTTTGTACGTACGTCCTCACGTACATACTCTGGAAATACGGGGTATAACAAATACCTCATGCGAGTCCGTAGGGCTTATGCGGGTGAAATAGTCCCATGCGGGCGGGTCCAGCCCATGCGAGGAATACCTCACATGGGTCCACTGGGCCTATGCGGGTGAAATAGTCCCAGGAGTAGGATTTCAATCCTATTTTTCGTTGTAAGTATACACCTATTTTACTCTCATTGTTAGTAAGGCACAGTGTACTGTAATTTGATTATCATACATGTCTCCGGCTTTGATTTAGACTTGTGATGTAATTACAGTATTCTTTTCCAGTTTTACATACTTGGTACATATTGTGTCTTGACCCCTTCCAGGCTGCGTTAAATGCGCGAGAAAGGAGTAAGCAGTGGCGGATCCACATTCTTAGGATCACTTATCGGCCGAAGCTCCATTTATCCGAGGCTTGTCTCTTTTAGATGCTGATCTTTTCCACGGTGTTGTAGATTTATGTACATTCGGGGTATGGCGAGCCACTGCCACGATTGTTATTCCTAAGTGCGTATTCACATATGTGGTTGGGCTGTAAGAACTGATGTTGTACAGTTGTACTTTTGATTTTGTTATCTAATTAGAAGGCGGTCTTATCGGCTAGCCTGAGATGTTTTATAGTTACACACGTGTTTATGTTGTGTATGTTCCGCTGCTATTCTCTGATATATACCTGAACAGGGTGCCCAGGTAGGACACCAGTCATGACCCGGGGTCGGGTCGTGACACATACCCTGGAACTACGGGGTGTAACATTCTTCCCCCCTTAGAAACATTCGTCCCGAATGTTCCTTCTAAGTCTCCAAACGTACATGCGCCGGTATAGCCTTAACTACTATACTTACGAAACCAATTATGCCACACCTGGCCATAATATAACACATGCGCAAAACTCCAATCCAAACCAACGAGGAATCACCTCCAACATCTCAAAAGCCCCCACCCAAGGTCTAAATGATACTCCCTTCGCATCTTCACTTCACAACAAAATAATCTCTTATATTCTGTTAACACACGTTTACTGTTACACCCCGTAAATTCAAGAAGTTAAGATAAGAACATACCAAGGAGTTTAAGATTTGAAAGTGGAAAGATAAGTGAACAAACATGTGTTGGACGGATTTTGAGTCTACCGTGGAGTGTTGTACCCCAGTTGTTAAAAATTTCAAGGTGTTTAAAAAGCCTAGTGTGTAGTCCGTTAAATCTAGTTCCCAGCGCAACAAACCGTTCGTCGATAGGGCATCGGAGTCAAAAGTTATGGAAGTTTCAAGTTTGGTGTGATCGGGCAAATCGATGGTTTTCGGTTCGGCCAGGTCCAGCGCGGCCAGGTTGTCTTGGGGTTCGCGAGGTTGCAGCGCGTGGCCCGAATCTGAGGGCCTCGGCGGAATGCAGTAATTATTCTCACTGAAGTGGAGCGCCCCTTTGGCAGCGGTGCAGCGGGATTTTTCTGCGGTAAAGGGCGAAAATCAGGGGATATTTTGTTAAAAGCCTATGGGAGGGTGACAAGTGTCCCTCCCATCCTTTTGACCAGGAAAGGGGCCTATTTTAGGGAATCCTCTCCCTTCTCTCTAGATTTTTGAAGAAAACCTAGCCTAAGAGAAAATTGTTGGAGTGGCGGCAAGAAGGCAAAGTGTGGGTGAACTTGTGGGAAGCGCTGGTGGGCGTAGTGGACGGGAAAGAAGTGGAAGAAAAGGGCTTTTGTGGGCTATTCCAAAAGGTAAAAGTTTCCCCTTCTCTTGGATTTGAGTTAATACTTGTTATAGTAGTTTAGAAGTGAGCCTGAGGCTGTTATTTTTTAATAGATTTGGATCTTGTTGTCTTGTTGAAAACCGAAATGGGCATGTTAGCCTTAAGATTGTAACTTCAATTGGGTTACTAATTTAGTCGTCACATGTTGTAAAGGGGGGAAATTGTAGTTGTTGAAGATGTCTAGGGCTAGATATCATGTTAGACCTAAGAACTTGGATTGGAAAGAATTGGGAAGGAGTTAGGATTGGTTATATTGTTGGCCAAGAATGGCATGGAAATTATTGGTTTGTTTTGTGTTATTGGGGGGCGGAATTTTACACGTATTGTTAGGCGTGTAATCCCCTTGTATTTGCTGAATTAATTGAGCCTTAAATGTGGCGTTGGTTATTGAATTCGGCCTTGAAAAAGGTGGCATAGTAAGTAGAAACAAAGGAAGTCTTTGTCCAATTTCCGTAGAATGTGGGACCTTGCACTTAGTTTATTCTACGTTGAAGCTAGAGATTGATAGGCGTTTTATGACCGCTTATAGGATTGAAGTACTCGAGTAGCATATTCTTCTTAAGGGGATAGTCTTTGTGGAGCATTTTGCTAACCGTCGATAATCGTCGCGGTATGTGATTCTTCCTATCCTCTTCAGCATGATTATTTGTGAAATATATAGTGCAGTAGATGCACGTGTGTTAAAGGAATTTGATTTCCCTTGTTGTGCCTTGACTTGATATGAAGTGTAAAGGTCTTGATTGTTTGAAAGAGTAGGTAAATCTTATTCGTTAGTAATGGGTACTCGGTGGTTAAAGAATAAGCCCTCTTGGTCTCGTAAGGGCTTATAGTTGTAATTGGTTGTTTTAAAACATAAAGTGTTATAACGGCTTTATGGGAAGTTTGTTATAACCACTTTATGTAGGTAAAAGAATGGGTTGTTGATTTCAAAAGATAAGAGGCTTGACTTATAATTGACCTAATTGGTGTTGAAAAGTGTGAAACCTCATTCGTGAGAAATGAGTACTTGGTTTTTAAAAGAACAATGTTACATAAATTTCGGAAATGGGAATAAGGATCGAACAAGCCAATGCAGCGTTAATAAAGGAAAAAGTAATGACAATTAATTATATTAAAACCAGTAGAAACCTCCATCTGCATAGAAGCTAAGATAAGACAAAATTGTATTACATTTCCTAGATCATGGTTGCTCTAATAAGAATTATTGTAATCAAGTTTTGATCTTCTTAAAAATTCCAAAGTAAGGAACTCGATTTCTAAAAGAAAAGAGACTTAAGAATTTGAAGTGTTTTGGTTTAAAAGAAAGGCATGCTTTTGTCTTGACTTGTTTTAAAACATAAAGTGTTATAATAGCTTTATGGGAAGTTAGTTATAACGACTTTATGGAAAATAAAGGAATGGATTCATTATTGTATTTAGAATGGTAACTTGATTTTGGGAAAAGAGAGGTAACTTGTTTTCAAATATTGAATTCCTTGTGATGGAAAAACATAAGTGGCTTGGTTATAAAAAGGTAGGAGTACCTTGATCTTAAAAGGGTTAGATACTTGGGTTTTAATGGTATACTTGACGTTGTGTTAAGAAGTGTTTAAAGTACCTTGAGTTGTGTGTAACTCGCCTATGCTTGTTGTGATAGCCTTTGTTGTGCAAGTGTTTGATTGTGTGCTACCGAGCCTCTCGATGGAGGGCTGGCTATCTGGTTGATTGATGGACATACTGACACGTTGGGTAGCCCACAAGTATGCTTCCACTATATCGATCCTCTTGGACATACTGACACGTTGGGTAGCCCACGGGTATGCTTCCATTAGGAGTGTTATCTTGTTATTTGTTTGGACATACTGACACGTTGGGTAGCCACGGGTATGCGTCCACGATGAGTATTATCTTGTATTTATGCAGACATCTTGACACGTTGGGTAGCCGGGTATCTTCCCGATGAGTATTCTCTTGTTATCTTCTTTGGGCATACCGACCGTTGGATGGTCCACGGGTATGGGCCCACTAGGGCGGTTCGAGGGCCATGCTTATCTGAGGTGAGATCTTGGGGCATGCGGCCATTGTGCGGGTTAAATTCCCGAGTTGTATTTGAGTGATGATTTCACGGGCATGAGTCCCTGACTTAACATGACTGCTTATATGTTGTGTACTGTAGTTTGGTTATCATACATGTCTCCTGCTTTATATAGACTATTATTGTTACACCCCGTAAGTCCAGGACATGTATAAGAGAATGTACGAAAGGAAACAAGACTTGGAAATTAGTACGAAAGGAAGAATTGTTTTTCCGATGGAAAATCTTCCGGACGACGAAAAGGAAAAATGCTCGTTGTTGAGAATTGGATTCTCAAAAGACAATATTTGTAAAGTATGGAACTTATTAACACTATGGAAATTTATTTTTACGGATTTGGTCACGTGGGGCCCACAGAAATTTTACATTTTGTGGGGCCAGGGTTCTGAATTTTATGGGACGAATGAGAGGAGACGCGTGGCACTCCTTCCACGTGGCTTGGTCGAAATTGTGTAAGGGCAAAATGGTCATTGACCATGGTAGAAGATAAGTCTTCCAAAGCTTGATATTGTTGACAAGTCAACTTGTCCACCTAGGCTTGATCCAAGTGAAACTCATCCTAAATTCACATTTGTTTAATTCTAAGCCCTCCATTGTGTTATAAGTATACTACTAGTAGCAAGACAAGGTCTTGAAGACTTAGAAAAAATATCACACATTCTTGTTCTTGTAGCTTAGCTCTCGGGTTCACTACCATTTCCACATGAAAAATTTGTAGTTTTGATCCATTAGCCACAAGACTTTAACCCAATGTCCCCAAGGGTATTGTAAGGTTATCTCAATAGAAAGATTTCGGAAAAAACGCATTTTTACGTTAGTCGCAAGGCGGAAACTAAGGGAGTTCTTCAACTTTGAAGTTGGAACTTGAAGATGGGTTCTTCATAGGCCTCTAAGGAGTGCTTGGAGCGGATTGTAACCTAAGGAAAGGAGCTAATAATTGCTAAGGCGCGACTTTGGAATCTTGGAAATATTAAGGGCTTATAAAGGTATATTCTTGTTGTTTTAGCAATTAAGGTTTACTTATCATTGTAGCTATGGTTATTAGCAAGCATGAGTTATATAGTATGAAGTTTGATAAGTATTTTGACTATTGGAACCCTAATCTGAAATCTAGCATGTTTAGCTTTAAGATTTCAATTCAAGTCGATTATTAGTTAAGTCGTCACATGTTGTATAAAGAAGGAAATTGTAGTTGTTGAAGTTGTTTATGGCTATATAACATGTTAGACCTTAGAACTTGGAATTGGAAAAGGATTGGAAAAGACTTAGTGTTGTTGGTTATTGTTGGCCGAGAATGACTAGTGAGTATTAAACTCTTGTATGATTTGTGGGGCGGAATTTTACACGTATTGTAAGGCGTGTAATCCCCTTTGTTTGATTGTTGTTTGGAGCCTTAAATGTGGCGTGTTGGTTATTGTATTCGACCTTGAAAAAGGTGGCAAAGTGAGTAGAAACAAAGGAAGTCTTTGCCCGATTTTCCGTAGAATTAGAGGCCGTATACTTAGTATTATTCTACGTTAGAGACTAGAGGTTGATAGTCTTGTTGTGACCATTATAGGTTGACACTTCTACGTGCAGGCGTATTCGGCAGCTTGTGGACATTAGCCGAAAAGGTATGTGAACTATCTCCTCTTCTAGCATGATTCCTTAAGATAAAGAAAGTACGTCCTACTCCTTAAATGATTCGTTCCTTGGTTGTATTTGAATTGCCTAAAGTAGAATTTGTTCTATGTACTTCCTTTGATTGTACTTTGATGTTTAAATTGTAAGTTGTATAATCCATTGCCTTAGTGAAGTTGGATTCTTAAAAGTGAAAGTATTTTACTTAAAGTACATAGAGTCTTGAAAAGGAAGTGGTTTCCAAATCTTTTGGGCTAGTGCCTTAGTCCCAAAATCCTAAAGGTCATTATAATGACTTTAGGGGAGTCAAAGGAGTGATTTACTTAATTGTTTTAAAAGAGGAGAAATGACATGATTTAAGAGAAGTAACTTGTTTTAAAGGAGTGAGTTACTTGAGGTTTAAAAGTAGAAGAAACTTGTTTTCTATATATTAAGAGACTTGAAGTGTTTTGAAAGTTAAGAACTTGATTTGTAAGTATGTGATACTTGGTTTTAATAGTATAAGTCTCTTGGTTATAAAAGGAATGGATATGTCTAAAACCATAAAGGGTTATAATGGCTTTATGGGAAGTTGGTTATAACGGCTTTATGGAAGGTTTAGAAAGTTGTCTATTTTGATTAATCGGCATAAGTTGCCTATTTTGTGAAAATTTGAAGTTACTTGGTTTCAAGCTTCGAAATGAGTTTCAAAAGTATAGTAACTTACTTTGAAGAATAGACACGCCTTGATACTACGGTGTTAGTATCTTGGGATTTTACATAAAAGGAGTCTTTTGAAAAGAGATGTGCGTCATTAGTACTTTGGCCTATTTAATTGAGAATAATTCTATGTGATGCCTTGATTAGTACTTTGGCTTGATAAATTGAGAATTTGTCTAAGTGTGCCTTGATTAGTACTTTGGCTTGATAAATTGAGAATTTGTCTAAGTGTGCCTTGATTAGTACTTTGGCTTGATAAATTGAGAATTTGTCTAAGAGTGCCTTGATAAGTATTTTGGCTTGTTAAATGAGAATTATTCTATTTGTGCCCTGATAAGTACTTTGGCTTGTCAAATGAGAATTATTCTATGTGTGCCTTGATAAGTACTTTGGCTTGGTTAATTGAGAATTATTTCCATGTGTGCCTTGATAAGTACTTGGCCTGATTAGTTGAGAATTGCCTATGTGTGCTGGAAATAGCCGGTTGTGTGCTATTGGTATATCAGTCGTTTCGGGGTTATTCCCCGGGTTTGTGGCATTTGCAGATTCCGTGGAATTGCTACCGCGATCACGAGGAATACGCGTGCGGGTCCGTAAGGACTTATGCGGGTGAAATAGTCCCGTGCGGCGGGTCCGGCCTATCGAGGAATACCTCATGCGAGTCGTAAGGGCTTATGCGGGTGAAATAGTCCCGTGCGAGAATACCTCACGCGGGTCCACGCGGCCTATGCGGTGAAATAGTCCCGAGTAGGATGGTTAAATGATCTGCAGGCGGATGGTCTGTTTGATCATGAGCTTCCTATTTTATATTGTAAAGATACTACTGTTTACTCTCATTGTTAGTAAGTCACAATGTGTTGTAATTTGATTATCATATATGTCCCCGGATTTGGTTGTGTTACCCTATGGTCATACTTTTACGATGTGGGATTCCGGGGCATGAGACCACGAGGCATTTAGGACACAGGTGGGACTTGGTGTTCATGTATCCTTATAGGTGTTATTACATCATGGACTGCCGGCAGTGAGGAAGGATTCCACGGGCATGATTGATATTATGGGCGTGAGACCCATAGTTATATTTGAGTAGTGACTTTGAGGGCTGCGTCACGACTTGATATGGCCTTATGTGTTATGTACCGTAGGTTGGCTATCGAGACATGTCTCTGTTTTGTTTAGCCTATTATGATTTTATTACAGTACTTCATGTTCACATACTTGGTACATTCTTACGTCTTGACCTCGCCCGAAGCTGCGTTCATCCGCGAGTTTAGGTACTGTTTGGTGATCGGCGGTGTAGGACCTGCTCGAGTTTTGGATAGCTCATACATTGGAGTTATCTTTTTGGTATAAGTTCTTTCGATCTGAGACTTTTGTACGATTATGGATGCAGCGGGGCCTTGTCCGTCATAGTTGATATAACTCTTAAGTGCAGTATTCATATGTGGGATTGGACTGCGTATGCAGTGTAGTGTCTTTTATTATGTATATTATATGGCGATCTTATCGGCTTTGCCCTTACGTCGTTGGTTTTAAAAAAAAAAAAAGAGTGTTATTTAATTTTCGATTTACTTGTGTTGTTAAGGTAGAAGGGTGCCCGGGTAGGGCACGATCCACGAGCCGGTTGGGGTGTGACAGTGGTATCAGGCGGTCGATCCTCGGAATGTCTGAGGCCGTGTCTAGTAAGTCTTGATTATCGGTGTGTTGCGCGCCACACCCATAAACGAAGGCTACGAGACATTTAGGAGTTGGTTTCTATTTCTCACTCTAAGATCGTGCCACTGAGGTGTGTTAGTAAGGTAATTCCTCTCGCGTAATTTTGTGTTCTGATTATGCCTCGAGGAGAAACAGCCGCACAAAAGGGCAAAGGAGTAGCATGAGCTACTAGTCAGACTCAGAGAGTTGATAGGGCTTGTGCCCAGGGTATACGGATGTTGTTCGCGATGTGAAGTTCTTACATGCGAGTTTTGTGGCCCCAATACCAGAGCCTCCAGTCTCTCAGTTAAGAGGTAACTTTAGGGTCATGAAGGAAGCCATTATGTTATTGACCAAGATAGCAGTGCTCTGATTTCATCGCGAGGAGGTTATTCGGCGGATGCAGACGGTGTACGGTAGAGGGCGGCGCGGAGATCTGCGTAGAGGCTAGGCCGGTTGGTTATCCCGGTAAGTTTTTGGGCGGCTGCCTCGGCGGCGAGTGAGATATTCGTCGGCCTACCCGGTACATATCCGCAGCCACGGGTGGGATATTGGACCCATGGTATTTAGGAGCGATGCGAGCTCGGGTCGAGGATTCTCAAAGGGCGAGAGGATTTTCTCAGTCGAGGCCACATATTCCTCAGTGTTCCCATTGTAGTAAGCGTCATTTGGGGAAATGCCGTCATGGAACAGGTGTTTGTTATTATTGTGGCCGTCCGGGCCATATACTGAGGGTATGTCCTTTTAGAAGAGGCACCGGTGGGGTGGCTCAGCCCATGAGGCCGATGGTTGATTCCCTTTCCTCCACAGCTGTACGTCCCCCAGGGCAGGGTGTTCAGATGTTAGCCAGCCGTGGTAGAGGTCAAGGTGGGGTTTATAGTTCTGCCGGTCCTTGAGCCGCGAGATGGCGTGACTCTTGGGCGAGGATCGAGGCGACACGCGCGGGGTTACAGGTATAGTTCGATTTTTTTGAATCATACGTGCATTGTTAGATTCAGATTTTGCCTTAGCGTATATGTTTTCCCTTTGTTGCTAGAGTTTTAAAGTGATAGTACCCCAGAGGTAGGGATACTTTGATTAGTAAAGTGAAAAGTTATGAATGTTGACAAGAATGATAAGTGAACTGAGACTATAGTTGTGTAGACTTCACAAGTTGTAATTACCCCATATAAGTGTAAGACCGATAGGGAAGGATGTATAGTAGAAATACTTTGGCTTATGTGACGAACCTCTAGTGAATAGGGGATAGGGTAAGAAGTACCTTGAGATAAGAGAGATTTATTTAGGACTAAGAATGAGAAGTTAAGTGTGGCAATGAGTCGGGTTATGGACTCATTTGGTCGGCCGATAGTATGGAATGGGGTGATGTCGATTAGAAATGGTCATTAGGTGATAGGGTCACGAGGGTGCTAGGCCCAAGTCTAGTTGATTGTGGTACGAGTTTGTGGATGCGTTCCACCGGAACTAGGTCGTAAGGACCGAGAAGAGCCTTAACGGGAATGTAAGTAACTATATGGCCAAGTTTGGATAGTAACTCGAGGTTGGAGAAGAGAAACAGAATTTGAGATTTTGTCGTGTACTAGATGAGTTTGAAAGTCGAGAAAGTATGTCAAGTAAGGAAAGAAAGGAACCTCTAAGGATCCGTGTTCTAGGACAATTGTAACCTTCGAGTTTGTGAGAAGGGGTAGCGGACGGAAGGTCCGTTGATATGTTTCGTATGTTAGGCGATGGCAGTGTGGCATCGTTAGTCTTGTGGAGTATTGATTGATAGGCATAGTATAGAGATTGTCGGGGTTTGTATAAGCGTGACAAGGCTAAGAACATTCGGGGGCGAATGTTTCTAAGGGGAAGAATGTTACACCCGTAAGTCGAGACATGTATAAGAGAGATATGCGAAGGAAACAAGACTTGGAAATTAGTCTGAAAGGAAGAATTGTTTTAGAGCGGAAAATCTTAGGACGACGGAAAGGAAAAATGCTCGTTGTTGAGAATTGGATTCTCAAAAGACAATATTTGTAATGGATGGAACTTATTTACACGATGGAACTTTTTTTTTCCGGATTTGGTCACGTGGGCCCACTGAGAATTTTACATTTTGTGGGGCCACGAGGTTACGAAATTTTATGGACGAATGAGAGGGCGACACGTGACACTCCTTCCACATAGCTTGGTCGAAATTGTGTAAGGGCAAAATGGTCATTGACCATGGTAGAAGATAAGTCTTCCAAAGCTTGATATTGTTGACAAGTCGACTTGTCCACTGAGGCTTGATCAGTGAAACTCATCCTAACCTCACATTTGTTTAAGTCTAAGCCCTCCATTGTGTTATAAGTATACTACTACAAGGTCTTGAAGACTTAGAAAAAATATCACACATTCTTGTTCTTGTAGCTTAGCTCTCGGGTTCACTACCATTTCCACATGAAAAATTTGTAGTTTTGATCCATTAGCCACAAGACTTTAACCTAATGTTCCCAAGGGTATTGTAAGGTTATCTCAATAGAAGATTTGGAAAAAGCAGCATTTTTACGTTAGTCGCTGGCGGAAACTAAGGAGTTCTTCAACTTTGAAGTTGGAACTTGAAGATGGGTTCTTCATAGGCCTCTAGGAGTGCTTGGGCGGATTGTAACCTAAGGAAAGGAGCTAAGAATTGCTAAGTAGCGACTTTGGAATCTTGGAAATATTAAGGGCTTATAAAGGTATATGCTTGTTGTTTTAGCAATTAAGGTTTACTTATCATTGTAGCTATGGTTATTAGCAAGCGTAGGTTATATAGTATGAAGTTTGATAAGTATTTTGACTATTGGAACCCTAATCCGAAATCTAGCATGTTTAGCTTTAAGATTTCAATTCAAGTCGATTATTAGTTAAGTCGTCACATGTTGTATAAAGAAGGAAATTGTAGTTGTTGAAGTTGTTTATGGCTATATAACATGTTAGACCTTAGAACTTGGAATTGGAAAAGGATTGGAAAAGACTTAGTGTTGTTGGTTATTGTTGGCCGAGAATGACTAGTGAGTATTAAACTACTTCGTATGATTTGTGGGACGGAATTTTACACGTATTGTAAGGCGTGTAATCCTTTGTTTGATTGTTGTTTGGAGCCTTAAATGTGGCGTGTTGGTTATTGTATTCGACCTTGAAAAGGTGGCAAAGTGAGTAGAAACAAAGGAAGTCTTTGCCCGATTTTCCGTAGAATTAGAGACCGTATACTTAGTATTATTCTACGTTAGAGACTAGAGGTTGATAGTCTTGTTGTGACCATTATAGGTTGACACTTCTACGTACGGCGTATTCGGCTTAGCTTGTGGATATTAGCCGAAAGGTATGTGAACTATCTCTCTTCTAGCATGATTCCTTAAGATAAAGAAAGTCGTCCTACTCGCCGTAAATGATCCATTCCTTGGTTGTATTTGAATTGCCTAAAGTAGAATTTGTTCTATGTACTTCCTTTGATTGTACTTTGATGTTTAAATTGTAAGTTGTATAATCCATTGCCTTAGTGAAGTTGGATTCTTAAAAGTGAAAGTATTTTACTTAAAGTACATGTAGTCTTGAAAAGAAGTGGTTTCCAAATCTTTTGGGCTAGTGCCTTAGTCCCAAAATCCTAAAGGTCATTATAATGACTTTAGGGGAGTCAAAGGAGTGATTTACTTAATTGTTTTAAAAGAGGAGAAATGACATGATTTAAGAGAAGTAACTTGTTTTAAAGGAGTGAGTTACTTGAGGTTTAAAAGTAGAAGAAACTTGTTTTCTATATATTAAGAGACTTGAAGTGTTTTGAAAGTTAAGAACTTGATTTGTAAGTATGTGATACTTGGTTTTAATAGTATAAGTCTCTTGGTTATAAAAGGAATGGATATGTCTAAAACCATAAAGGGTTATAACGGCTTTATGGAAGGTTTAGAAAGTTGTCTATTTTGATTAATCGGCATAAGTTGCCTATTTTGTGAAAATTTGAAGTTACTTGGTTTCAAGCTTCGAAATGAGTTTCAAAAAGTATAGTAACTTACTTTGAAGAATAGACACGCCTTGATACTACGGGTGTTAGTATCTTGGGATTTTACATAAAAAGAGTCTTTTGAAAAGAATGTACGTACGTAGTACTTTGGCCTATTTAATTGAGAATAATTCTATGTGATGCCTTGATTAGTACTTTGGCTTGATAAATTGAGAATTTGTCTAAGTGTGCCTTGATTAGTACTTTGGCTTGATAAATTGAGAATTTGTCTAAGTGTGCCTTGATTAGTACTTTGGCTTGATAAATTGAGAATTTGTCTAAGAGTGCCTTGATAAGTACTTTGGCTTGTTAAATGAGAATTATTCTATTTGTGCCCTGATAAGTACTTTGGCTTGTCAAATGAGAATTATTCTATGTGTGCCTTGATAAGTACTTTGGCTTGGTTAATTGAGAATTATTTCCATGTGTGCCTTGATAAGTACTTGGCCTGATTAGTTGAGAATTGCCTATGTGTGCTGGAAATAGCCGGTTGTGTGCTATTGGTATATCAGTCGTTTAGGTCGTTCCGGGTTTGTGGCATTCTGATTCCGTGGAATTGCTACCCACGATGCGAGGAATACCTCATGCGGTCGTAAGGACTTATGCGGGTGAAATAGTCTCACGGGCGGGTCCACCTATGCGAGAATACCTCGTGCGAGTCGTAAGGGCTTATGCGGGTGAAATAGTCCCGTTTGAGGAATACCTCACGCGGGTCCACGCGCCTATCTTGGTGAAATAGTCCCGGAGTAGGATGGTTAAATGATCTGCGGGCGGATGGTCTGTTTGATCATGAGCTTCCTATTTTATATTGTAAAGATACTCTGTTTACTCTCATTGTTAGTAAGTCACAATGTGTTGTAATTTGATTATCATATATGTCCGATTTGGTTGTGTTACCCTATGGTCATACTTTTACGATGTAGGATTAGGGCATGAGACCACGAGGCATTTAGGACAGGTGGGACTTGGTGTTCATGTATCCTTATAGGTGTTATTACATCGTAGATTCCGGCAGTGAGGAAGGATTCCACGGGCGTGATTGATATTATGGGCGTGAGACCCATAGTTATATTTGAGTAGTGACTTTGAGGGCTGCGTCACGACTTGATATGGCTTGCTTATGTGTTATCTTGTAGGTTGGCTATCGACATGTCTCTGTTTTGTTTAGGCTGTTATGATTTTATTACGATACTTCATTCACATACTTGATGCATTCTTCGTCTTGACCTCGCCCGAGCGCTGCGTTCATGCCGTAGGTTTAGGTACCCTGTTTGGTGATCGGCAGGTGTAGGACCACCTTTCGAGTTTTGGATAGCTCCTTACATTAGGGAGTTATCTTTTTGGTATAAGTTCTTCGATGCACTTTTATGCGATTATGGATGCAGCGGGCCTTGTCCGTCATAGTTGATATAACTCCTAGAGGTATGTATTCATATGTGGGATTGGACTCATGTACAGTGTAGTGTCTTTTATTATGTATATTATATGGCAGTCTTGTCGGCTTTGCCCTTGCACGTACGTTGGTTTTAAAAAAAAAAAGAAAGAGGTGTTATTTAATTTTCGCAGTTTACTTGTGTTGTTAAGGTAGAAGGGTGCCCAGGTAGGGCACCGATCCGCCCGGTTCGGTGTGACAGAGTGGTATCAGGCAGTCGATCCTCGGAATGTCTGACCGTGTCTAGTAGAGTCTTGATTATCGGTGTGTTGCGCGCCACACCCATAAGCGAGGCTACGGGACATTTAGGAGTTGGTTTCTATTCTTCTCACTCTAAGATCGTGCCACAGAGGCATGTTAGTAAGGTAATTCCTCTCGGCGTAATTTTGTGTTCTGATTATGCCTCGAGGAGGGCAACAACCGCAGAAGGGCAAAGGAGTAGCGAGGAGCTACTAGTCGGACTCGAGAGAGTTGATAGGGCTTGTGCGAGGTATCTCGGATGTTGTTCGCGATCGGCGAGTTAACCTGCGCGAGTTTTGTGGCCCCGATACGAGCCTCCGTCTCTCGATTAAGAGAGACTTTAGGGTCATGAAGGAAGCCATTATGTTATTGACCAAGATAAGCGATACTCTCGATTTCATCGGCGAGGTTATTCGGCGATGCAGTGTATGCGGGGTAGAGGCGCGCGGAGATCTGCGTAAGAGGGCTAGACCGGTTGGTTATCCCGGTGAGTTTTTGTACGAGCTGCCTCAGCAGCGAGTGAGATATTCATCCCAGCCTACCCAGTACATATCCCCGCAGCCCACAGGTGGGATATTGGACCCCATGAGTATTTAGGAGCGATGCGAGCTCCGGTCGAGGTTCTCAAAGGAGCAGAGGATTTTCTCAGTCGAGGCCACATATTCCTCAGTGTTCCCATTGTAGTAAACGTCATTTGGGGAAATGCCGTCATGGAACAGGTGTTTGTTTTTATTGTGGTCGTCCGGGCCATATTCTGAGGGTATGTCCTTTTAGAAGAAGCACCGGTGGGGTGGCTCGGCACGTAGGCGATGGTTGATTCCTTTCCTCCACGGTATCGTCCCCGAGCGGGGTGTTGGATGTTAGCCAGCCGTGGTAGAGGTCAAGGTGGGGTTTATAGTTCTGCCGGTCCTTCGAACCGCAGAGATGACGTGACTACTGGACAGGATCAGGAAGCGACACCGCACGGGGTTACAGGTATAGTTCGATTTTTTTGAATCATACGTGCATTGTTAGATTCAGATTTTGCCTTAGCGTATATGTTTTCCCTTTGTTGCTAGAGTTTTAAAGTGATAGTACCCCAGAGGTAGGGATACTTTGATTAGTAAAGTGAAAAGTTATGAATGTTGACAAGAATGATAAGTGGCGAGACTATAGTTGTGTAGAGTTCACAAGTTGTAATTACCCCATATAAGTGTAAGACCGATAGGGAAGGATGTATAGTAGAAATACTTTGGCTTATGTGACGAACCTCTAGTGAATAGGGGATAGGGTAAGAAGTACCTTGAGATAAGAGAGATTTATTTACTAAGAATTAGAAGTTAAGTGTGGCAATGAGTCGGGTTATGGACTCATTTCGGGTCAGCCGATAGTATGGAATGGGGTGATGTCAGTTAGAAATGGTCCCGCTAGGTGATAGGGTCACGAGGGTGCTAGGCCCAAGTCTAGTTGATTGTGGTACGAGTTTGTGGATGCGTTCCACCGGAACTAGGTCGTAAGGACCGAGAAGAGCCTTAGCAGAATGTAAGTAACTATATGGCCAAGTTTGGATAGTAACTCGAGGGTTGGAGAAGAGCAATTTGAGATTTTATGCGTGTCTTAGATGAGTTTGAAAATGCAGAAAGTATGTCAAGTAAGGAAAGAAAGGAACCTCTAAGGATCCCGTGTTCTAGGACACTGTAACCTTGAGTTTGTGAGAAGGGTAGCGGACGGAAGGTCCGTTGATATGTTTACATATGTTAGGCGATGGCAGTGTGGCATCGTTAATCTTGTGGAGTATTGATTGATAGGCATAGTATAGAGATTGTGCAGGGGTTTGTATAGCGTGACAAGGCTAAGAACATTCGAGGCGAATGTTTCTAAGGGAAGAATGTTACACCAGTAAGTCGAGACATGTATAAGAGAATGTACGAAAGGAAACAAGACTTGGAAATTAGTACGAAAGGAAGAATTGTTTTTCAGACGGAAAATCTTAGGACGACGGAAAGGAAAAATGCTCGTTGTTGAGAATTGGATTCTCAAAGACAATATTTGTAAAGTATGGAACTTATTAACACTATGGAAATTTATTTTTACTGTTTGGTCACGTGGGCCCAGAAATTTTACATTTTGTGGGGCCCACGAGGGTTACGAAATTTTATGGACGAATGAGAGGGAGACACGTGACACTCCTTCCACATAGCTTGGTCGAAATTGTGTAAGGGCAAAATGGTCATTGACCATGGTAGAAGATAAGTCTTCCAAAGCTTGATATTGTTGACAAGTCAACTTGTCCACCTAGGCTTGATCCAAGTGAAACTCATCCTAACCTCACATTTGTTTAAGTCTAAGCCATCCATTGTGTTATAAGTATACTACTACAAGGTCTTGAAGACTTAGAAAAAATATCACACATTCTTGTTCTTGTAGCTTAGCTCTCGGGTTCACTACCATTTCCACATGAAAAATTTGTAGTTTTGATCCATTAGCCACAAGACTTTAACCCAATGTTCCCAAGGGTATTTAAAGGTTATCTCAATAGAAAGATTTGAAAAGCATTTTTACGTTAGTATGGCGGAAACTAAGGGAGTTCTTGACTTTGAAGTTGGAACTTGAAGATGGGTTCTTCATAGGCCTCTAAGGAGTGCTTGGAGCGGATTGTAACCTAAGGAAATGAGCTAAGAATTGCTAAGGCGCGACTTTGGAATCTTGGAAATATTAAGGGCTTATAAAGGTATATTCTTGTTGTTTTAGCAATTAAGGTTTACTTATCATTGCAGCTATGGTTATTAGCAAGCATGAGTTATATAGTATGAAGTTTGATAAGTATTTTGACTATTGGAACCCTAATCCGAAATCTAGCATGTTTAGCTTTAAGATTTCAATTCAAGTCGATTATTAGTTAAGTCGTCACATGTTGTATAAAGAAGGAAATTGTAGTTGTTGAAGTTGTTTATGGCTATATAACATGTTAGACCTTAGAACTTGGAATTGGAAAAGGATTGGAAAAGACTTAGTGTTGTTGGTTATTGTTGGCCGAGAATGACTAGTGAGTATTAAACTACTTCGTATGATTTGTGGGCCGGAATTTTACACGTATTGTAAGGCGTGTAATCCCCTTTGTTTGATTGTTGTTCGGAGCCTTAAATGTGGCGTGTTGGTTATTGTATTCGACCTTGAAAAAGGTGGCAAAGTGAGTAGAAACAAAGGAAGTCTTTGCCCGATTTTCCGTAGAATTAGAGATCGTATACTTAGTATTATTCTCGTTAGAGACTAGAGGTTGATAGTCTTGTTGTGACCATTATAGGTTGACACTTCACTGCGCGTATTCGGCAGCTTGTGGATATTAGCGAAAGGTATGTGAACTATCTCATTCTAGCATGATTCCTTAAGATAAAGAAAGTACGTCCTACTCCTTAAATGATCCATTCCTTGGTTGTATTTGAATTGCCTAAAGTAGAATTTGTTCTATGTACTTCCTTTGATTGTACTTTGATGTTTAAATTGTAAGTTGTATAATCCATTGCCTTAGTGAAGTTGGATTCTTAAAAGTGAAAGTATTTTACTTAAAGTACATAGAGTCTTGAAAAGGAAGTGGTTTCCAAATCTTTTGGGCTACTGCCTTAGTCCCAAAATCCTAAAGGTCATTATAATGACTTTAGGGGAGTCAACAGAGTGATTTACTTAATTGTTTTAAAAGAGGAGAAATGACATTATTTAAGAGAAGTAACTTGTTTTAAAGGAGTGAGTTACTTGAGGTTTAAAAGTAGAAGAAACTTGTTTTCTATATATTAAGAGACTTGAAGTGTATTGAAAGTTAAGAACTTGATTTGTAAGTATGTGATACTTGGTTTTAATAGTATAAGTCTCTTGATTATAAAAGGAATGGATATGTCTAAAACCATAAAGGGTTATAACGGCTTTATGGGAAGTTGGTTATAACGACTTTATGGAAGGTTTAGAAAGTTGTCTATTTTGATTAATCGGCATAAGTTGCCTATTTTGTGAAAATTTGAAATTACTTGGTTTCAAGCTTCGAAATGAGTTTCAAAAAGTATAGTAACTTACTTTGAAGAATAGACACTCCTTGATACTACGGGTGTTAGTATCTTGGGATTTTACATAAAAAGAGTCTTTTGAAAAGAATGTACGTACGTAGTACTTTGGCCTATTTAATTGAGAATAATTCTATGTGATGCCTTGATTAGTACTTTGGCTTGATAAATTGAGAATTTGTCTAAGTGTGCCTTGATTAGTACTTTGGCTTGATAAATTGAGAATTTGTCTAAGTGTGCCTTGATTAGTACTTTGGCTTGATAAATTGAGAATTTGTCTAAGAGTGCCTTGATAAGTACTTTGGCTTGTTAAATGAGAATTATTCTATTTGTGCCCTGATAAGTACTTTGGCTTGTCAAATGAGAATTATTCTATGTGTGCCTTGATAAGTACTTTGGCTTGGTTAATTGATAATTTCCATGTGTGCCTTGATAAGTACTTGGCACGATTAGTTGAGAATTGCCTATGTGTCTTTGAAATGGCCAGGTTGTATGCTATTGGTATATCGGTCGTTTGAGTCGTTCCGGGTTTGTGGCATTCTGCGATTCCATGGAATTGCTACCCACGATGGGAGGAATACCTCGTGGGTCCGTAAGGACTTATGCGGTGAAATAGTCCCGTGCGGCGGGTCCGACCTATCACGAGAATACCTCATGCGAGTCGTAAGGGCTTATGCGGGTGAAATAGTCCCGTGCGAGGAATACCTCACGCGGTCCACGTGGCCTATCTTGGGTGAAATAGTCCCGGAGTAGGATGGTTAAATGATCTGTGAGCGGATGGTCTGTTTTGATCATGAGCTTATATTTTATATTGTAAAGATACTCTGTTTACTCATTGTTAGTAAGGCACAATGTGTTGTAATTTGATTATCATATATGTCCACGATTTGGTTGTGTTACCCTATGGTCATGCTTTTACGATGTGGGATTAGGGTATGAGACCACGAGGCATTTAAGACAGTGGGACTTGGTGTTCATGTATCCTTATTGGTGTTATTACATCGTGGATGTGCCGTGATGAGGAAGGATTCCACGGGCATGATTGATATTATGGGCGTGAGACCAATAGTTATATTTGAGTAGTGACTTTGAAGGCCTGCGTCCCTGACTTGATATGACTGCTTATGTGTTATGTACTGTAGGTTGGCTATCAGACATGTCTCCTGTTTTGTTTAGACTGTTATGATTTTATTACAGTACTTACTGTTCACATACTTGATACATTCTTCGTACTGACCTCCTTCGGGGGGCTGCGTTCATGCCGCAGGTTTAGGTACGCAGTTTGGTGATCGACAGGTGTAGGACACTGCCGGAGTTTTGGATAACCTTACATTCGGGAGTTATCTTTTGGTATAAGTTCTTTCGATCTGCTTTTATCTGATTATGGATGCAGTGGGGCCTTGTCCGTCATAGTTGATATAACTCTTAAGTGCGTATTCATATGTGGAATTGGACTCATATGCGATGTAGTGTCTTTATTATGTATATTATATGGCGGCCTTGCGGCTTTGCCGCTTACGTCACGTTAGTTTTAAAAAAAAAAAAAAAAAAAGTTATATTTCATCTTCCGATTTACTTGTGTTGTTAAGGTAGAAGGTGCCCGGTAGGGCACGATCCAGCCAGGTTCGGTGTGACAATTATAATTTCATTCTGATTTTTGAGTTTCACATACTTGGTACTGTTATCGACCTCGCCGAGGCTGCGTTCATCTGCGCAGTTGAAGTGCATAACTGGCGTCCGCTCTCTTAGGATCATTTGTTCGGTTCTCGAAAGCTCCGTATCTCGGAAGCTTGTCACGTAGTGCAGTTCCACAGTAGTAGACTTTTGTACATTCGGTGGCATGGCGGGGCCTGTCGCGTCATTATGGTTTTAAAATTCTTAGAGGTCATGTAATCTTGTTGTGGCGAGTTTGTAAGGATATGGCTATTCAAGTTTTCATTCATGTACAAAAGGTAAGCTGTTTGGGTTAGCATGTTTTCTTATTTCTTTGTTTTCTTTCATGAGTTTTATTTGATGGTTTTTCTATGATGTTGTATCACTAGGGTGCAGGGTAAGTCCACGGGCCGAGGTCGGGTCGTGACAAAAGTGGTATCGAGGCGATTAATCCTCGAAAGTGTCTCTGACCGTATCTAGTAGAGTCTTGATTATCGGTGTGTTGTGCACCACATCTATGTCGAGGAGGCTATAGGATATTTAGGATTGGTTTCCATTCTTCTCACTCTAGATCGTGCCTTAGAGATGTGTTATAAGTTGGACTCCTGCCATGCGTATTCTTTGTATACCGGTGATGCCTCCATGAGACAACGAGCCCGAAGGCGGCAAGCAGAGGAGCTGCGAGTAGAAGCGGCGGTCTCTCACCGAGACCACGACACTGAGCCCCAGTCCCACGGCTGGGCGAGGAGATGGGTTACAAGAGATGGCGATTATTGGCGAGATCGTAGCTAGGCACGAGGATAGGCTGAATCTGCGATCCGATTCGATGGTACGCGTAGTTCACCCGAAGTCGAGATAGTTTGAGACTACGGATTTTACGAGTTGCGGCCGCGAGTTACATGGATCGAGGCACGAGGATGATCCGCGAGTTCATCCGATTCTGACGGATCGTGAGTGATCGGGGCTTGGAGATCGAGTCGGTGGTCTTAGGTTCGTCGGCCGCGTGATCTGCGATCGTGGTTTGGTCGTGGGAGGCATCGAGAGCATGCACCTCCAGCTAGTTGAGCGAGTTCTCGAGGCTTTCTTGGCCATTTCTTGCCGCCACAGATGAGGAGGGCACGCCGAAAGATTTTGATCTTTGAGGCAGAGGGCGCCGCAGGAAGTACAATGTAGTTTGACTCATGGCTCGGTATGTCCCCGCTGGTGGCGATATGGAGGATAGAGTGCAGATTATGTCACCGGCTCGATGATTATTTAGCGGAGGATGTGCAGTAGCTCTTGGGGCATGGACATTGCAGCGTCGAACCTATCGCGTGAGGAAACGTAAGTCAGCGGAATAACGGGATCGGCGAAGAGGCGGAGATAGCGGTCCTCTGGTGACCTTCGAGCGGCGACCTCGGCAGCGAACTAGTTATGCGCCTCCGCCCGATGGAGTGCTCCACCCGATCTTGGGGCGTTCGGATTCGAGGCGGTCGGGGCTCGAGTTTGAGTTTTGGGAAAGCGAGGATGTTAGTCGAATAGGACCACCCCTACCTCGTTGTGGCCGTTGTGGTAGGCTCATGATGGGAGTGTCGTCTTTGGAATGGGAGTTTGTTTTGCATGCGGCCAGCGTGAGGCCATTTGCGAGGAATTGTCCGACCGAGAGATAGCGCGGATGTAGAGACTCGACGCCGGGATCGGAGAGGTGGTTAAATCTCCTCTTTTTGTCTGTGCGAGGAAGGAACATGAGTAGAGCGACAAAAAGGAAGTGAAGTAATAGTTCTGAGTATATTCTTAAGCCTCTAGAGACTAGTATGCATTGATGTTATGGTGATGTGTTAAGTGTTATGTTCGGATAACTTTGTGTTAAAATGTGATTTGGAATCCTGGTTAGTGAAGAGGGTAAGTCTGGGGATGAGAAAAATTTTGAACTTTAGAATTTATAACAATCGAGACCTTAGAGGTAAGGCCGGCTAGAGTAGACATATTTCTTTTCAGTTATCCTTGTCGGAGTACATAGTACGGGGAGTATATTCGTGTGATAAGTCCATGAGTGGTGGGAGTTTTTGTGATATTAGAGATGATCCCTCTTTGGCTGGAAGTTAGAGTTTTGCGTGATTTGAATATTATGGCCATGAGTGGCATAACTGATTCTTTTGTAAGTACAGTGGTGAAGACTATACCGGCGTCTGCATTTTGGAGACTTAGAAGGAACATTCGGGACGAATGTTTCTAAGGGGGGGAGAATGTTACACCCCGTAAATTCAAGAAGTTAAGATAAGAACATACCAAGGAGTTTAAGATTTGAAAGTGGAAAGATAAGTGGACAAACATGTGTTGGACGGATTTTGAGTCTACCGTGGAGTGTTGTACCCCAGTTGTTAAGAATTTCAAGGTGTTTAAAAAGCCTAGTGTGTAGTCCATTAAATCTAGTTCCCAACGCAAAAAACCGTTCGTCGATAGGGCATCGGAGACAAAAGTTATGGAAGTTTCAAGTTTGGTCTTGATCGAGCCAAGCGATGGTTTGATTCGGGGTCCCAGTAGCAGCCGGAGTAGAACGCGGCGCCGGTTATCTTGAGGTTCGCGGAGGTTGCAGCGCCATGGCCTTGAAATCTGGGCATGGCGCCGGAATCTGAGTAATTATTCTCACGAAGTGGAGCCTTGCGGCCGCGCAGACATGGCGCGCAATCTTGAGATTTCTGCGGTAAAGAAGCGAAAATCGGGGATATTTTGTTAAAGCCTATGGGAGGGTGACAAGTGTCGCTCCCGTCCTTTTGACCGAAGGGCTATTTTAGGGCCAAGTCTTGGAAGACTTGGCCATTTCATTTGGAAACCCTCCCGAAATCCTCTCCCTTCTCTACAGATTTTTGAAGAAAACCTAGCCTAGAGAAATTGTTGGAGCGGCGGCAAGAAGGCAAAGTGTGGGTGAACTTGTGGGAGCGGTGGGCGTAGTGGGCGGGAAAGAAGTGGAAGAAAAGGGCTTTTGTGGGCTATTCCAAAGGTAAAAGTTTCCTTATCTTGGATTTGAGTTAATACTTGTTATAGTAGTTTAGAAGTGAGCACAGAAATATTATTTTTGAATAGATTTGGATCTTGTTGTATTGTTGAAAACCGAAATGGGCATGTTAGCCTTAAGATTGTGTTATACCCGTATTTCGGGTATATGCGTGGGGCGTGCGTAGAAATTTGAACTTTAAAGTTGGCTTGGCCGAATATTTTTGTGCACAACACACGATTAAGTCGTTTTTAAATGAAGCGTTTTACTAGACTTGCGAAGGAAAATTCGGCTATGTCATTTTTAATTTTTGCGGATTTTTCAGAGGCGAAGCGTGTTGGACCAGCGAGAGGCGCCAGCACCTCTCGTTGGCGAAAGTGTGGCGTCACTTGGCGATTTGGGCAATATAGTTGGTAGGATATTTTGTGTTGGTTGGTAGGGTAAATGGATAAGGTACACATGGGTACATCCAGCCTACACTTGCCTACTCTTGGCATGATCTTGGCCGTTGGTTGGCCTTTGCTTGACTATAAATACCACTTTTGTGAAGACTTAACTGCGTCAAATTGTGCTAAGTCTTGAAAGCTCTTCCCACTCCTCTATAGTTCTCGTCTCCCCACTTGTAGGCTTTAGCCAGAGTCCACCCCCTTGGCAGAGTACCCCACTCCTGAGTGGGGTTGGCGAGGGTATACTCCCTTTTTGGTGTTGTCTCGTATAAATACCACTCTTGGTAGAAATACTCTCAGTATTGTTCTTATACCCAAATTACCTTAGCCATATACCTTGTAGTATTCCAAGATACCTATATCGTAGAGCAGGAAATACTACCGTATGTCCTTTTGTCTCAAACCAGAAACCCTAAGGAAAATCTTGACTGTTGGTTGAAGTACTTAAGAAGAAGTTAAGTAGAACTACAAGGGTTGTTTGGGCGGGTTGGAGCACCCGGAATAGGAGCTAAGCGTTGCCCAGGATCGACATTTTAACTTGGATAATTATGGGCTTATCGAGGTAAATATCTTGTCCCCCTATTGTAATTAGAAATTACATGTTGTAGGAATATATAGTTGAAGTATACTATATATAGAACTGAACTTAGTTTTGCGGCAATGTCTTTGGACTTAAGCTGAATTTAAAGAAGAGGAATTGGGTGTATTCTGATGACTTGTGTAGGTTGTGGGTAGGAAGAAATTGATTTTCAGTAGAATCTTGTATCTAGATTTATTCTCACAGAGTAGTCTAGACTTTGATAGACTTGTATAACCTTTATAGGTTGAATGTTACGTGAGTAGCGTGTCTCTTGAAGGTGGACAAAGGGCTAGGGTTATAAGCGTGGGCGTTTTGCTAATAGTCGATAATCGTCGCGAGTATGTGATTCTTCCTATCCTCTTGAGCATGATATTTTAAAGAATATATATATGATGCGGTAGGCGTGCGTGTGTTAAGCGAATAATAATTACGGCAATGTCTCGGGACTTAAGCTGAATAATAATTACAGCGATGTCTTTTGACTTAAGCACGAATAATCTTGAAGTATTTCAAAGAATCTTGAATCATTTTAATGAAGAGTAATACTTGGTTTTAAAAGCTTAAGAGTTATACTAGCTTTATGGGAAGTTAGGTATAACGGCTTAAGAGAGATAAAAAGAATGATTTATTGATTTAAGAAGTTAGAGACTTGATCTTAAAGATAAGAGACTTGACTTAATTGAATTTTGTTAAAAGTGTGAAACCTCGTTCGTGAGTAATGAGTACTTGGTTTTCAAAAGGAATAATGTTTCTTGATTTGGAAATCGAGAATAAGTATCGAACAAACCACGGCGCTAATAAAGAAATGTTTTGACTAATAAAGTATTATTAAAACCGGTAGAAACTACCATCTGCATAGAAGCTAAGATGAGATAAAATGATATTACATTTCCTAGATCATGGTGTTGTATCAAGATTGTTATGAACAAGAATAACCTACTCACATATAAGACATATGTATATCAAATTGTTTTAAAGGAGAATTATACCATTAAGTGATTAAAACTATGAACTACGAAACCTTTCGAAAATGAGAAACTTGAGCATTTGAAATTAGGCAAACTTGGAACGTTTGGAAAAGAATGTTGTTACTTGATTTTACAAAGAGAAGTGTTTTGATTTACTTCAAAAGATAATCACTCTATTTTTATATACTACGGGTATTGTGTGACTTTTGTGAAAGTAACGTATCTTTTAAAGAGTTAATGTATGAAGTACTTTGGGAATAAAAACACGATCTTGTTAATCATATAGTAGAAAGTACCTTGTGTGTATAACTTGATTGTGTTGGTTTGTGATAGCCTTGTAATACTTTCTTGTTGACTTGTTAAGTAAATATGCTAGGATCTTCGTGTGTTAGTATCTTGTGATGTTTGTGTAAAGGGTTTTCCTTGATTGTGCTTATGTTGTTTAAGCGATAAGCTGTTATGTTAGTATTGTATCACTCATGATTAGGGGTTAAGGCCTCCGATGCTGGGTAGACTTCGGTAGTGCAGTGTGACCTATGATTGAGAATACCTTATGCGGTGCATGTGGCCTATGCGGGCTGCGGGAGTTCGAGGTTAGTGTGCGGCCTTTGTGGTCATGCGGTCTATGTGGCCATGCGGGCGGCGAGTCGGGGCGCTGGGAGTAGCTACCCTCGATGCGGGAATACCTCATGCGGGCCATTGGGTGGCCCGTGCGGAGCTACGGGAAGTTCGAGGCTAGGCGCGCATTAGATCTGCGGGCGAGTGGCGGCTTTGATCATGTGGCCAGTGCAGGTCATGATATAGTTTATGACATTGTTATCGTAGGTTTTAGTAGTCGGCTATGCCCGTACTTACCGTGCGGTTTATGATGACACAGTGGGACACGGTGTTCGTATGTATTCCTTGGTGCTTTTATATCATAAATGCCGGTGAGGAAGGTATTCCACGGGCATGATTGATGTTGTGGGCGTGAGACCCGTTGTTATATTTGAGTGATGACTTTGGCGTGAGTCCACGACTTGACATGACTACTTATTTATTGTGAGCTGTAGTTTGGTTATCATACATGTCTCTGCTTTATATAGACTACTATGATTTCATTTCTGATATTTTGATTTCACATACTTGGTACTGTTGCTTGACCTCGCCCGGGGCTGCGTTCATCTGCGGTAGAGTACGCTGATGTTGATCCTCGCTCTTAGGGTCGATCGGCGTATGGGAAGCTCCGTTTCTCGGAGGCTTATCGATGGTATAGTCCACATCGTTGTAGGTATTTACATTCGGGGGTATGGCGGGGCCTATCCGCCATTGTTGTCGTATCATTCTTAAGTGCAGCAATCTTGTTGTGGCGAGTTGTAATAAGGATGTAAGCTATTCGGTTTTAAATTGATTTATATATATGCGAAATGCAAGTTTTCTCAGTTCTTATTTCTTACATAATATTTTCATGTCTTGTGTTATGTTCGTGATTACTACGATGTATGGCTACTTGGGTGTCGGGTAAGGCACGATCCGCGGGCAGGTTGGATCGTGACAAAAGTGGTATCGAGCGATTAATCCTCGGAAGGTGTCTGAACCGTATCTAGTAAGTCTTGATTATCGGTGTGTTGTGCACCACAATGTCGAGGCTATAGGATACTTAGGATTGGTTTCCATTCTTCTCACTCGAGATCGTGCCTTAGAAAGTGTGTTGTAAGTTGGACCTCTAACGTATTTCTTCCCTTGCTCGTTATGCCTCGCGTAAGGCAAACCGGGCGGAGGCGAAGCGGCGATGGAGGCTGCAGTAGAGTTGAGAGGGTTCTGAGAGCCAGGCCCAATCATCACACAGGGTGGTGTTTCGTTCGGGAGTTACTGCGGCGTCACTAGCCGAGAGTTTGTACGGCGGCGATTCCTCTGCGGTCGTGACATTTGAACGCCGATTCCACGGCCAGGGGACAAAGAATATAGATTGCGAGGCGACCACATTACTAGCTATGGATTTGGCTACCGGTATAGAGTATCTGCATGAGTCTTGATGACTATCTAAGAAGGTTGAGCAAGTAATTCTTGATTAGGCTTGGCATGGCACGTATGCGGGCTTATCGCGTGAGCCAAGCGTAGAGATCGGCGGGTTAACGAAGGGCGAGAAGAGGGCGAGCAATGAGTCGCTGGTAACTTTCAAGGCGAATCGCCTCGCGTGAATTAGTTATACACGTCCACGATGCGAATGGTCCTGTAAGGTTCGGGACATTGGGGGTGGCGGAGTTAGTGAGCTCGAGCTTAGGTTCACGGCTCTACGTAGGTTTGACCGGCCGGATTGATTTTCCCGGTGTTCCGCGATGTGAGCGTCATCCCAGGAATGTCGTCTTTTAGTTGGTACTTGTTTACTGCGGCGCGGGCCGTATGTCGAAAGAATGTCCTAGTAGGAGGATGTAAGTAGGAGGACTCGACGCCCATGTCGATGACGATTCGTCATCTTCCACAGCTATCGCCTACGAAGCGAGTTTGATTAAACGGAGTGAAGCGATAGATCTGGTATATCCTTAACCTACAGAGATTAGTGCGTGTAAGATGAGTATATCTTAAGTATTATGTTGGATAACATAAGTGGAAAAAAATTATGATTAGATATCATGGTTAGATAGCAGAGTAAGATTTGGGGATAGAGGAAGTGTGAACCTTAGAGTCTTATCATTGGAGACCTTAGAGCAAGGCCATCTTGGGTAAAAGATTTATATTTTTACGTTTAACCCTTGCCGGAGTGCATGGTGCCGTGAGCTATGTTTGTGGAATAAGTCACGAGTAGTGTGGAATGGAAGAGGGTAGTTGAGCTAAGAAGACCGCTGGGTTTTAACGTGATTAGTGAGGGTTTTTCGGATCGGGAGCTAGTGTTTTGCGGCGTTAGGGTCGGGTTGAGGCCACGATGCGGGTCAACCGCGGCTGTATGGTGGTGGGGTCGGTTGTGGTGGTCCGCCTTGTGATAAGTCGTGAAGGTGTTAGGCCCGTGTTTGGTTAACGTCTGAGTCGTGGATGCGTTCGACCGATGGTCGGGCGAGAAGTCGGCCGTCTTGTCTTCTAGTAGAAACCGTGTACTCGGTAGTAAGTTGCGGAGGATTATTTCGGAAGGTTGCACGAGTGCTGCTTTCACCTTATAATGACAGTGAAGCCCGAGTTGTGGCTATTTTCGTTTCTGAAAGTTTTACGAGTGATTAGGAACTTCGGGTAAGTCTCCGTATCATTTGTCCTCGGGCGGTGTTTTGATTTGGGAGTATTGTGAGGATTGTTGTCTCTGTTGAGGAGTGTTTTAGCTACCATTTGATTCGGTTTTGCCTTATGAAGCCTTAGAGGCGGAAGTGTAAGTTGTCGGTCGATTGGTTCGATGTTGAGGTTCGGATAGTTGGTTGAGTTTGTTCCAATGGTAGGGTAGGGTGGAGCTTGTCTAGAAGGGTTATTGGCAGCTCGGAGAAATGCGTGCGGATAAGCGGCGGCGCTTAGAGTTGAGTTGTGGTCGATCTTGAAGGTACCACCCCGGATGGGTTGTGAGTTTTGGCCCAAGCGATATGAAATGTGGTAAGAAAGAGTTCGAGTGTACAAGAAGTACAGCGCGTAAGGAAAAAGCGGCATGTATTGCGAGCATAGATGTGATCATTTCTTTTGTAAGGAGAAGGTCACGAAGAAGTATATTTTAGACCTCGGGTAAGGGCTTTTGTGTTGTTAGAGGTGTTTCTCGTGGACTTGGATGTAAATATTTGCGCAGTGTTTACGTGGCCGAGTGTGGCGAGATTGTTCTCGTAAGTATAGTAGTGAAGACTATCTTTGGCGCGTTTGTTTTGAGACTTTGAAGGAACATTGGGGCGAATGTTTCTAAGGAGGAGAATGTTATACCCGTATTTCAGTATGCGTGGGGCGTGCGTAGAAATTTGAACTTTAAAGTTGGCTTGGCGAATATTTTTGTGCCTGACACGATTAAAGTCGTTTTTTTGTGAAGCGTTTTACTAGACTTGCGAAGGAAAATTTCGGCTATGTCATTTTTAATTTTTGCGGATTTTTAGAGAGGCGAAGCGTGTTGGACCAGCGAGAGGCGCCAGCACCCTCTCATTGGTGAAGTATGGCGTCCTTTGGGCGATTTGGGCAATATAGTTGGTAGGATATTTTGTGTTGGTTGGTAGGGTAGATGGATAAGGTACACATGGGTACATCACAGCCTACACTTGCCTACTACTTGGCATGATCTTGGCCGTTGGTTGGCCTTTGCTTGACCTATAAATACCCCCTTTTGTGAAGACTTGTAAATCAAATTGTGCTAAGTCTTGAAAGCTCTTCCCCTCCCTCTATAGTTCGTCTCCCCACTTGTAGGCTTTGGCAGAGTCCCCACTTGGCGAGTACCCCACTCACAGTGGGGTTGGCGAGGGTATACCACTTTTTGGTGTTGTCTCGTATAAATACCACTCTTGGTAGAAATACTCTCAAGTATTGTTCTATACCCAAATTACCTTAGCCGTATACCTTGTAGTATTCCAAAGATACCTATATCGTGAGCCGGAAATACTACAGTATGTCCTTTTGTCTCAAAACCAAACCTAAGGAAAATCTTCACTGTTGGTTGAAGTACTTAAGAAGAAGTTGCGTAGAACTTCTAAGGGTTGTTTGGAGCGGGTTGGAGCACCCGGAATAGGAGCTAAGCGTTGCCCAGGATCGACATTTTAACTTGGATAATTATGGGCTTATCGAGGTAAATATCTTGTCCCCCTATTGTAATTAGAAATTACATGTTGTAGGAATATATAGTTTAAGTATACTATATATAGAACTGAACTTAGTTTTGCGGAAATGTCTTTGGACTTAAGCCTGAATTTAAAGAAGAGAATTGGACTGTACTTACATAGGACTGTATTACAGATGAACTTGTGTAGTTTGTGGTAGGGAAGAGGCAATTTTAGTAGAATCTTGTATCTAGATTTATTCTACTGAGTAGTCTAGACTTTGATAGACTTGTATAACCTTTATAGGTTGAATGTTACGTGAGTAGCGTGTGCTCTTGAAAGGTGGACAAGGCTAAGCGGGTTATAGCGAGTGGGCGTTTTGCTAATAGTCGATAATCGTCGCGAGGTATGTGATTCTTCCTATCCTCTTGAGCATGATATTTTAAAGAATATATATATGATGCGGTGAGCGTCGTGTGTTAAGCGAATAATAATTACGTCGATGTCTGGGACTTAAGCTGAATAATAATTACGGCAATGTCTTTTGACTTAAGCTGAATAATCTTGAAGTATTTCAAAGAATCTTGAATCATTTTAACGAAGAGTAATACTTGGTTTTAAAAGCTTAAGAGTTATACTAGCTTTATGGGAAGTTAGGTATAACGGCAAGAGAGATAAAAGAATGATTTATTGATTTAAGAAGTTAGAGACTTGATCTTAAAGATAAGAGACTTGACTTAATTGAATTTTGTTAAAGTGTGAAACCTCATTCGTGAGTAATGAGTACTTGGTTTCAAAGGAATAATGTTTCTTGATTTGAAATCAGAATAAGTATCGAACAAACCACAACATCGCTAATAAAGGGAAATGTTTTGACTAATAAAGTATTATTAAAACCAGTAGAAACTACCATCTGCATAGAAGCTAAGATGAGACAAAATGATATTACATTTCCTAGATCATGGCTGTTGTATCAAGATTGTTATGAACAAGAATAACCTACTCACATATAAGACATGTGTATATCAAATTGTTTTAAAGGAGAATTATACCATTAAGTGATTAAAACTATGAACTACGAAACCTTTCGAAAATGAGAAACTTGAGCATTTGAAATTAGGCAAACTTGGAACGTTTGGAAAAGAATGTTGTTACTTGATTTTACAAAGAGAAGTGTTTTGATTTACTTCAAAGATAATCACTCTATTTTTATATACTCGGGTATTGTGTGACTTTTGTGAAAGTAGCATTATCTTTTAAAGAGTTAATGTATGAAGTACTTTGGGAATAAAAACCGATCTTGTTAATCGTATAGTAGAAAGTACCTTGTGTATAACTTGATTGTGTTGGTTTGTGATAGCCTTGTAATACTTTCTTTTGACTTGTTAAGTAAACATGCTAGGATCTTCGTGTGTTAGTATCTTGTGATGTTTGTGTAAAGGGTTTTCCTTGATTGTGCTTATGTTGTTTAAGCGATAAGTTGTTATGTTAGTATTGTATCACTCATGATTAGGGGTTAAGTTGCCTCCGATCTGCGGGGTAGACTTCAGTAGTCTGTGTGACTATGATTCGAGAATACCTTATGCAGTGCATGTGGCCTCGCGGGCTGCGGGAGTTCCCAGTTAGTGTCGCGGCCTTTGTGGTCATGCGGTCTATGTGGCGTGCGGACGGCGAGTCGAGGCGGTTGGGAGTAGCTACCCTCGTCGATGCGGGAATACCTCATGCGGGCCATTGGAGTGGCCCGTGCGGGCTACGGGAAGTTCGGGGCTAAACGCGCGCATTAGATCTGCGAGCGGTGGCGGCTTTGATCGTATGACGATGCAGACATATCGTGATCTGATTTATAACCTTGTTATGCGTGGGTTTTAGTAGTCGGCTATGCGCCGTACTTACCCGTGCGGTTTTATGATGAACAATTGGGACACGGTGTTCATGTGTATTCCTTGGTGCTTTTATATCATAGGCTAGGCGGTGAGGAAAGGTATTCCACGGGCGTGATTGATGTTGTGGGCGTGAGACCCATTGTTATATTTGAGTGATGACTTTGGCGTGAGTCCACGACGACATGGCTTATTTATTGTGAAGCTGTAGTTTGGTTATCATATATGTCTCTGCTTTATATAGACTACTATGATTTCATTCTGATATTTCGATTTCACATACTTGGTACTGTTATCTTGACCTCGCTTGAGGCTGCGTTAAATACGCGGTAGAGTACACCGATGTTGATCCTCGCTCTTAGGGTCACGATCGGCGTATGGGAAGCTCCGTTTCTCGGAGCTTATCGGTGGTATAGTCCTGTCGTTGTGTATTTACATTCGGGGTATGGCGGGCCCTGTCCGCCATTATTATCGTATCATTCTTAGAAGTGCATGAATCTTGTTGTAGGCGAGTTGTAATAAGGATGTAACTATTGATTTTAAATTGATTTATATATATGCGAAAGGCAAGTTTTCTCAGATTACTATTTCTTACTTACATAATATTTTCATGTCTTGTGTTATATTCGATTACTACGATGTATGGCTACTTGGGTGTCGGGTAAGGCACGATCCGCAGGCAGGTTAGTCGTGACAAAAGTGGTATCGAGCGATTAATCCTCGGAAGGTGTCTCTGAGAAGTATCTACTAAGTCTTGATTATCGGTGTGTTGTGCGCACGCGATAATCGAGGCTATAGGATACTTAGGATTGGTTTCCATTCTTCTCACTCTGAGATCGTGCCTTAGAGTGTGTTGTAAGTTGGACCTCTAACGTATTTCTTCCCATGCTCGTTATGCCTCGCGTGGGGCAAACCGGGCCCGGGAGAAGCGGCCGATGGGCTGCGAGTAGAGTTCGGAGGGTTCACGAGGGCCTGAGCCCAATCATCGCTGGGGTGGTGTTTCGTTCGGGGAGTTCTGCGGCGTCGCTGCCCGATTGAGTTTGGCGGCGCGGCAGTTCCTCTGCGGTCATGACATTTGAACCTTCGTTCACGGCCAGGAGAATATAGATTGCGAGAGGCAACCATTTACTAGTATGGATTTGGCTACCATGCAGTATATCGATGTCGCAAGTCTTGATGACTATCTAAGAGAAGGTTGAGCAAGTAATTCTTGATTGAAGCGAGCATGGCACGTATGCGGGCTTATGCGCGTGAGCCAAAGCGTAGAGATCGACGGGTTGAAGGGCGGCGAAGAGGGCCGCAATGAGTCCTTTGGTAACTTTCAAAGCGAATCGCCTCGCTGTGAATTAGTTATACCATCCACGGTGAGAATGGTCCTCATGAGGTTCGGGACATTGGGGTAGCGGAGTTAGTGAGCTCGAGCTTAGGTTCACGCGGCTTCTGCGTAGGTTTCGGCCGGATTGATTTTTCCCGGTGTTCCACAGTGTAATGTACGTCGTCGGGAATATAATTAATTATATTACATTTTCCTTTATTAACAGCTGCGATAGCATTCGATAGTTATTCCCATTTAAAATTAATATAACCTATTCCTTTTTCTAGACCAAGTACTCATTACTCACGAATGAGGGGCGTCACGACCGAACAGACGGCCCGGTGCCTTACCGGCACCCTAGTGATCTGACATCAGAGAAAATCAGTGAAATAAAAACTCATGAAGATAAACGATGAAATAAGAAAACAAGCTAACCAAAGCGGTTACCTTTACGTATATATATAATATACAAACTTGAGCGATTACATCCGCTTTTACAAAACACGCCCATGCGATTACTGCACCTCTGCGAATGTTATAACAACAACGACGGATGGGGCCCGCCATACCACGAATGTAAGTACCACAGCAACAGGGGACTACACGAATAAGCCTCGAGAAGCGGGCTTCCCAACGCTGAATGTGATCCTATGGCGAGGATCGACGGCGGTGTACCTCTACTGCGGCGTGAGCGCGGCCCCGAAGGAGGTCGATCTGACAGTACAGTATGTGAAAGCGTAAAAATCGAAATCAAATCATAACATTTTAAAACCAATTACAAATACAACCGATTCAACTACGCATAGTGCGCGGCATAAGCAAGAGAAAAATAGATATAATGTAAGCGGTCTTTTCTGGCCGCTAATGATCGAAGCAAGGCGATCGCCCATAGTATAATTATGCGTGCCTAATCACGGAACTCCGCGGTCCGCATAGGTCATGAGACCGCGTGAGGTATTATCGCATCGAGGGTAGCTAACGCGACATTCTCTGGACTCCGCAGTCCGCATAGTCATGTGAACGCGTGGTATTCCTCGAATCATAGTCACCTGACCGCGTGAGGTATACCTGCGTATCGGGTAACACACAATCGGAGTGATCATCCTGGAACTCCGCGACTCGCATGATCACACGGACGCGTGAGTTATTCCTCGAATCATAGTCGCCTGCGGGCCGCGTGAGGTATACCTCGCGTCGAGGGTGGCAAGTCCTCGGCATCATAACAAATCGAGGGTATGTGATATAATAGCGATCTGGGGCTTAACGTTTAACAACGTAAGCACAACAGAATAACCCCTACACAGCATCACGAAGACACTAACACACGTAGCGTCATAACATGTTTACTTATCAAACCATCTTACTACACTTTTGAGAAATCATTACAAGACTTTCAAGTAAATTTCCTTCTATCTTCCTTAAGTCGTTATACCTAACTTCCCGTGTAGCTAGTATAACACTTGAGCTTTTAAAACCAAGTATTTCTTTTCTTTCAAAATGATTCATAACTCTTTTGAAATACTTCAAGATTCTTATTATTTAAAACTCAAGTCAAAAAGACATCAAAGTAAAACCAAAACAATTTCCATACCTTCTTTTTAAACCAATCTTAAGACAAAACCATACCTTCCTTTAAAACAAAGGCACTTTTTCCTTTAAAAGTCAAGTAGCAATATACTTTTAAACCAAGTGTCTTACTCTTTTAAAAACAAGTAACCTATACCTTTAAATCAAGTTACTTCTCCTTTCCCAAAATCAAGTTGTTTATAAGTCAAGTTATCATTTTAAATCAATGATAAAACCATTCTTATTTTCAAATCAAGGTAACTTTATTCTTTAAAAGACCACGCCCGTTACTCGTGAGTGAGGTTTTACAACTTTTAACCTAATTGAAGTCCTTAATATTTCATAACAAGTCACTTAACTTTGGAATCAAGTCAAGGACACAAAAGGAAAATCAACTTCTTTAACCACACGTCGTCTACCGCGCTAAATATATTTCACAAATATCATGCTAGAAAGGATAGGAAGAGGTTCGTACCTCGCGGCGATTATCGACAATGAAAAAGCGCTCGAAGTACTCTAACCTTGCTGCGCCTTTTCCACCCTTCAAGTGAATCGCTACTCGTAGTACTTGACTATAAAGGCCACAAAGCGTCTATCGACCTCGAGATCTCTTCGTAGAATAATTCTGAATGCAGATTCCTTATTCTACGGAAAACTCGACACCTCCCCGCATGACCACATAAATCTCCTCTCTAACGAGGCTGCTACCAAACCAACAATCCCACGGGGTTACCGTCTAACCTGGCGTGTACAATTCTACTCACAATAATACTACAAGTCTACTTGTAAATACAGTCTATGTAAATCTGATTCAATTCTTATCCATATTCATTCTACATATAGTATACTCAACTATACATTACTCTGACATGTAATATCGATTACAATAGGGGACAAAAATCATTACCTCGATAAGCCCAAAATTATCCAAGATAATAAGTCGATCTGAGCAACGTTTAGCTCAAATCATACGCTCCAGCCGCTCAGCAACCCTTAGAAGTTTCTAAACAACTTCTCTTAACACTTCATCTAAGCTATGAAGATTTTTCTAGGGCTTCGTTTTTGCGACTAAAGGAATAAAGTAGTATTTCCGGGCTCTTAATATTGGGATAACTTTAGAATACTACAAGGGATTTTTAGGCTAAGGTATTTTGGAATAGTAACAATACTAGAAGACAACTTTTCTACAGGGGGTATTTGACGAGAGCTTAAGAGGGGAGGAGTGTTTCGGACGAGACTACTACAAAGGGGGAGGGAGTTTGAGACTTGGAAAAAAGTTTAATGGCTGAAGAAGTCTTGCACTAGAGGGGGGGTATTTATAGAGCGATGAAGGGCGAGATTCAAGCAAGTGGAGGTGTAGATTAAGTAGCTTGTGTGAGTGGAGTCTTCCGCCAAGTGTCCACCACAACCTTGGGACATATGTCCACCACAACATTGGGACATATGTCCGCGCAATGAGCCAAGTGGCCGTCCACTTGCCCAAGAAAACCGTCGAGGCAAGCCCCAGCACCCATGAAATCGTCCACTCTACGCTATCCCAAAGCATTATCTTGTAAGACTTGACTATTTGACTTGTCCACTAGCCGCCATTTCGTCAACCATGCCACCTAAGGGTGACACGTGTCGCACTATTGGTCCAAAATATTTCGTCTCGGAAAAATCCGTGTCGGTTAAAATATTAAAAGCGTAGAATTTCCTTCACAAGGTTCGAATCTTTTAGTTGAAAGTTTAAAATTTCATTCTAAACCTAATTAGGGCTTAAACAATTGTCGTCGTCCTCGCATACATACCACGGAAATACGGGGTGTAACATTCTTCCCGCAGAAACATTCGTCTCGAATGTTCCTTCTAGAATCTCGAACATACGTCGGTATAGTTTCCCCTACTATGCTTACGAAACCAAATATGCCTGCATGGCCATAATACAACATCATGCAAAACTGCGTCCGAGCAACGAAGAATCACCTCTAACGTATATAACAATACCATTAGCTCCACGTGGTCTAAAGGATACTTTCTTCACGTCTTTACTTATAAAAGGACACTTCCATCTTCTTAACACATCTACGCCTCTTTTCTTACTTGTCGTACCACTCTTCGCACACTCAAACTCTTCCTACTTATCGTACCACATTTTTGTCATTCTTGATTTCCAAAATCTCGGTTACTATCTCAACTTAGTCATCATTGCGGGAACACTGCGGAGGATCTTGATGCTCTTTCAAACATAGCAACTGGGAGGCGGACGTCTTGTCTCTAAGTCGGACGACGATGCTAACTATAGGCAACCCGCCTATTCTACAACGATCTGAAAATGCCCAAAGTACCTCTAAGTTTCCCTGCTTTCCAAATCTCGTCACGCCTTTCCGGTGGTACCTTGAGACCCACCGTCGACTGAACTCCAAGTGTCGACCGATTAAGACGTGGTAACGATACCGGGCACCCTAGTGATACAACATCAGTGTCAGGAACATAAGCGATACAAGACATATTATGAAATATGAAACAATAATCTGAGAAAAACTTGCCGCCCGGCGTATATATAAATGACAACTTTTTCAACATGAGCAGTTTAATCCTTTTTACAAACCACACTTGGCGATTACTACGGACCTCAAGAATGATATGACAATAATGGCGGGACAGGGCCCGCCAAACCCACGAATGCAAACACTCTGACGAGGACTATACGGCTGATAAGCCTCGGAGAAAGCGGAGCTTCCCAAGCTTTGGCTGTGACCACGAGCTAGGATCAACGGCGGTGTACCTCAACTGCGGCATGAGCGCGGCCCGAGGAGGTCGATCACAGTGCAGAGTATGTGAAACTAAAAATCACGTAAATGAAATCATAACGATCTATAAAGCGGGAGACATGTATGATAAACAAACTACGATTCCTGACAAATAGCGATCATGTCAAGTCGAGGACTCACGCCTCAAAGTTATCACAATAAAACCGTGCGGGGCAATGCGAAGGCATAGCCGACTACTAAGACCAGCGTGCCAAAATACCCTGTTGTATCCGAGGTCTTTCTAGGCGCACCACATGTCGAAGGCGGCCACTCGCGCAATATCAATGTGCGTGTCTATCCACGGAACTCGCGACTCGCATAGGTCACTGCGGACGCGTGAGGTATTCCTCGAATCATAGTCCCGGACGCTGAGGTATACCCGCGTGAAGGCGGTAACCCTCGGTATCCGCTGGGCTCCGCGACCAGCGTAGTCTCAAAGACCGCATAGTCTCAGCCAGGCCGCATGAGAATCCCGCGTCGGGCTAAACACCGGAATGATCAATCACGGAGCTACCGCGCTCGCGTAGTCACGAGGACCGCATGGCCGTAAAGACCGCGTCAAGGGTGGCAAGCCCTCGGTATAATAAGTCAAAGGGTATGTGATACAATAATAGTACAACGGGCTTAACGTTTAACAAGCGTAAGCACAACAAGAATGACCCACACATCACGATCACAAGATGCTAACACGTAGCATCCTAACATTTTCACTTATCACATCAACAAGAAAGTATTTACAAGGCTATCTCGAACCAACACAATCAAGTTATTCACACGAGGTACTTTAAGCTAACAAGTTGGGTATCTTCCTAAAGTACTTCATCACATTAAATCTTTTAAAAGATCGTTGCTTTCACATAAGTCACGATACTCGTAGTATAAAATAGAGTATTTGTCTTTTAAATAAACCAAAACACTTACCTTTGTAAAATCAAGTAACAACATTATTTTCCAAGCGTCGAGTTTGCCTAATTTCAAATGTTCACGTTTCTTATTTTAGAAAGGTTTAAAGTTCATAGTCTTATTCATTTAAGAATATAATTCTCTTTTAAACAATCGAAACATAAGTCTTATATGTGAGTAGGATATTCTTGTTTATAACAATCTTATTACTGTAGTGATCTAGGAAATATCATTTTGTCTCGTCTTAGCTTTGCGGATGGAAGTTTCTCTTGGTTTTAATAATACTTAATTAGTCAAAACATTTCCTTTCATTAATTTGCGATGGTTTGTCGATACACGTTACGATTTCGAAATCGATAAAACATTCTTAAGCGTTATACCTAACTTCTCGTAAAGCTAGTATAACTCTTAAGTTTTCAAAAACCAAGTATTACTTCTTCTTTCAAAATGATTCAAAAATCTTTTGAAATACTTCAAGTTCTTTATTAACACATAACAAGCGATTATAGTTCAAATCGATTTACCTTTTAAAGACCATAGTATTTTCTTACCAACGTAAAGTATTATAACCAACTTCCCATAAAGTCGTTATAACACATGTATTTTAAATCAATCAAATCGTTTAGCACGTATGCGTCTAACGTCTTACATAGTTCACGTATCATGCTAGAAGAGATAGGAAGAGGTTCACATACCTGCGGCGGTATCGACTAATAGCAAAAGCGCTCAAGTACTTCCAGTACCGGCTACTCCTTAAGCCAAGTAGAGCGCCACACGTAGTACTTGACCTATAAGGCCACAAGGCGACATTAACATCAAGATCTTATCGTAGAACATTCTCTGAGAAAATTCGTGACACCTCCCACATGATAGCGTAAATCTCTCCTCTAGCAGGTAGGCTACGAAGCCAACGGGGGTTATACATCTAACGACGGGTACAATTTCTACTCCACGATTACTACACAAGTCTCATGTCTGATTCGATTCGATTCTTGGGCTTAAGTCAAAAGACATTGCCAGCTAACCACGTTGATTCTATATATAGTATACTTCAACTATATATTCTAACAACATGTAATTTCCAATTACAATAGAGGACAAGATATTTACCTCGATAAGCCCATAATTATCAGGAGTTTAATGTCGATCCTTAGCAAAGTTTCGCTCTACTCGGGTGCTCGACCGCTCAAACAACCCTTAGAAGTTCTAACCAACTTCTACATAGTACTCGACTAACTATGGAGGTTTTCCTTAGGGTTTCGGTTTTGTGGCTAAAGGAAGTATAATCGTATTTTACGGGCTTTTGTATAAGTGTAACCTTGGGAATACTACAAGGTATTTGGGCGAAGGTATTTGGACATTATAACAATACTAGGAGAGTATTTCTATACCTGACAAAAGGGTATTATCTGAAAACAACTAGGCTAGGGGTACCCACGGCGAGAGCACCATGAGGAGGAGGCTCTCGGCCTGAGGCCACTCAAAGGGGAGGGGGTGTTGGGCCAGAACAACACAAGAGGAGGGAGGATTTTAGGCTTGGAATGTTTCATTTGTGGATGAAGAGTTCATCAACATAAGGGTATTTATAGCAAAACCAAAGGCCAACCAAGGCGAAGATCTAGCCAAGTGCAAGGCAAGTGTAAGGCGAATCAAGCCAAGTGCACCCTAACCCTACTCCACAAAACATGGCGCAAAACAAGCCACAAAACAAGGCCAAAACAAGGCACAAAACCATGAACCAATCGGCCAAGGCCAAGCCTCCTCTTTACCGTCGATGAGGGTGACAAGTGTCACCCTCGTTAATCCAAAATGTTTAGTCTCTCGGAAAAATCCATAAAAATTAAAAATGACATAGCGGAAATTCCCTACGAAAGGCGTGAAAGCGTTTAGCGAGCGACTCTAATCGGGTGTTGTGTACAAAAATAATTGGCCAAGCCTATTCTCGAGTTGAAATTTCCTCGTGCGTCCCTGCGTACATACTGCGGAAATACGGGTATAACATTCTCCTCCTCAGAAACATTCGTCGAATGTTCCTTCTAAGTCTCAAAACAAGCGTGCGCGATATAGTCTTCACTACTATACTTACGAGAATCAATCTGCCACACTGGCCACGAAACAACTTGCGCAAAAATGCTTACATCCGAGTCCACGAGGAACACCTCTAATCATCACCACAAAACACTTCTCAGGGTCTAAAATATACTTCCTTCGCGCCTTCTCTTTACAAAGAAATGATCACATCTATGCTCGCCATACATGCTCGCTTTCTCTTTACTCGTCGTAGATACGCTTTGTCACTTTGCACGAGGCATTAACCTTCTCGAGGCGACCCGACAAATGGTACCACTTTTGTCACTTTGTCGCGAGCCTTGCTCGGCGACCCGACAAATGGTAGGGCGCTTGCGATCCACGAGGATGTCGTGCACTCGAACTCTTACCACGTTCGATCTTGCTTCATTTTCCAAAACTCGTCACACCCTAGCAGGGTGGTACTCAAGAAGACCGGCCGTCGGCTGAACTCTGGCGTCGTTGCCGATTATCCATACGATTCCTGCGGTGCGAACTTCTTACAGACAAGCTTCCACTATCCGTAGTCTGTGGAACAAGCACGAACAGTATGCGAACGCGCCAACATCGAACCAATCGGCCGTGACTTTACACTTCCGCCCTGAGGCTTCAGGTGACATCAGAACCTTTGAAATGGTAGCTTAAACACTACCTCCACGAGAGACAACAATCCCAACTATCCACGAAATCGAACAGCGGCGAGGCGAATGCGGTCGAGACTCGCGAGTTCTTAACACATGCTTGGTAAAACTTCCGGGAACAAAATAAGCGTAACACAGGCTCCATTATGCATCATAAGGTGAAGGTAGGCACCCGTGCAGCCTTACAACCTTCGGATAACTCAACCACGGTAGAGTAGCGGTCTGGCCAGAAGAACGCGATGGGCTGCCCCGTCGGCCGACCAGCGGTCGAGCGCGTCCACGAACTCGTCTGTTTGGTTAACTAAACTTGGGCCTAACACCCTCACAACCCTAACACAAGGCGGGACCGCCAAAACCTGACCCGCGCCATACATGCCGCGGGTTGACCCGATCGTGGCCTCAACCCGACCGGCAGCGCGCGATACTAGCTCCGATCGGAACAATCTCGCGATCACGTTTGAAAACCTGGCGGTCTTCTTAGCTCAACTACCCTTTCATTTCACTGCTTAGGGACCTATCCCAAACATAGCTCACGTGCACTATGCACTCAGATAAGGATCAACATAACACTACCTTTACTCGAGATGGCCTTACCTCTAAGGTCTCTACGTATAAAACTCTAAGGCTCGCGCCTACTCTATCCCCAAATCTTACTTGGTTAACTAACCGAGATTTCTAATCACAATATTAACATCTGCTATCAAAACATAGCACTTATGATATACCGCTTCTTATCACACATCTTGAACTCTAGAGGTTAGAGATATATCTATATCTCTTGCTTGCTCCTTAGTCGTTCTAATCAAACTGCCGTGAGTAGGCGCATTGAGGAGATGACACACTGCCACCGATCACGAAGGCTAAGTCCTCCTGAGGACACCGACACGGACCACGGCGGTCGCCGTGCAACAAGTACCCGACAAAAAGCGACATTCCCGGGGCGGCGTGCATCGCGGCTGTGAGCGGAAGTCACGGAGTTACGACCAACTCTGCATACCCGAGCGTCACGAACTCGTGAAGACCACTCTGCACTGGCGGAGGTGCATAATCTAATCTGCTAGGGAGGCGACTCGCCTCGAAAGTTACCAAAGGACCTGCGCTCTTTTGTTAACGTCGATCTCTATGTTTCTCGGCTTTGATGTGCATAAGCGTTACGGGCCATGCTCAAACCTAGCGAAGAACTTACTCTTGCACAACCTTCGTTGATATTCATCAAGACTCGCGATACATCGGTATACTCTCTGGTAGCCAAATCCATAGCTAGTAATAGGGTCGCCTCTTTGCGATCCATATTCTCTGTTCTGGTGTAGGCGAAGGTTCAAATATCATGGCGCGATAGGAGCGCGCCGCCGTGCTAAACTTTCGGGGCTAGTGGCGTCGTGAAATCCCGAATGAAGCATTACCTAGGTAATGATTGGGCTGTGCCACGTAACCCTACGAACTCTACTCGCGGCTCCGCCGGCGCCTTGCCTCTGGGCGGGTTTGCCTGCGGAGGCATAGCGATAAAGGGAAAGAAATCGTCGGAGGTCTAACTTACAACACGGCTCTAAGGCGCGATCTCGAGTGAGAAGAATAGAAACCAATCCTAAATATCCTATAGCCTCACGATTATTGATGTGGTGCGACAGCGATAATCGAGACTCTCTTGAATCTGATGCGTAGACACTTTCAGAGATTAAGCGCTCTGATACCACTTTTGTCACGACCGATTCGGGCGTGGTAGTGCCTACCGGGCACCTGGTGATACAACATCGAGTGTCGGTGAACATAAAGCGATACAAGACATATTATGAAATATGAAACAATAATGCGAGAAAAACTTGCCGCCCGGCGTATATATAAATGACAACTTTTCAACATGAGCAGTTTAATCCTTTTTACAAACCACACTTGCGATTACTACGGACCTCTAAGAATGATATGACAACAATGGCGGGACGGGGCCCATGAAACCACGAATGCAAACACTTACTCTGACGGGGACTATACGGCTGATAAGCCTCGGAGAAGCGGAGCTTCCCAAGCGTGACCACGAGAGCTAGGATCAGCGGCGGTGTACCTCGACTGCGGCATGAGCGGCCCCGAAGGAGTCGATCTGCAGTGCAGAGTATGTGAAACTAAAATAACTGCGTAAATGAAATCATAACGATCATAAAGCGGAGACATGTATGATAAACAAACTACGATTCACGACAAATAGCGATCGTGTCAAGTCGGGGACTCGCGCCCTCAAAGTTATCACAATAAAACGTGCGGGGCAAATGCGAAGGCATGGCGACTACTAAGACCCACGATGCCAAATACCACAAGTGTATCCGAGGTCTTTCTAGACGCACCGCATGTCGAAGGCGGCCACTGCGCCCGCGATATCGATGTGCGTGTCTATCCTGGAACTCTCGCGACTCGCATGGGTCACACGCGGACCCGCGTGAGGTATTCCTCGAATCGTGGTCCCGGACGCTGAGGTATACCGCGTCGAAGCGGCTAACCCTCGGTATCCGCCTAGGCTCCGCGACCAGCGCATAGTCTCAAAGACGCGTAGTCTCGGCGGACCGCGTAGGAATCCCGCGTCGGGCTAAACACCGGAATGATCAATCCTGGAGCTACCGCTCGCGTAGTCACGAGGACCGCATAGGCGTAAAGACCGCGTCAAGGGTGGCAAGCCCTCGGTATAATAAGTCAAAGGGTATGTGATACAATAATAGTACAACGGGCTTAACGTTTAACAACGTAAGCCTGACAAGAATGACCCCTTACATCACGATCACACAAGATACTAACACGCGTAGCATCCTAACATTTTCACTTATCACATCAACACGAAAGTATTTACAAGGCTATCTCAAACCAACACAATCAAGTTATTCACACAAGGTACTTTAAGCTAACAAGTTCGGGTATCTTCCCCTACAGTACTTCATACATTAAATCTTTTAAAAGATCAGTTGCTTTCACATAAGTCACTTGATACTCGTAGTATAAAATAGAGTGGTATCTTTTAAATAAACCAAAACACTTACCTTTGTAAAATCAAGTAACAACGTTATTTTCCAAGCGTCGAGTTTGCCTAATTTCAAATGTTCACGTTTCTTATTTTAGAAAGGTTTAAGTAGTTCATAGTCTTATTCATTTAAGAATATAATTCTCTTTTAAACAATCGAGAAACATAAGTCTTATATGTGAGTAGGATATTCTTGTTTATAACAATCTTATTACTGGTAGTGATCTAGGAAATATCATTTTGTCTAAATCTTAGCTTCATGCGGATGGAAGTTTCTCTTGGTTTTAATAATACTTAATTAGTCAAAACATTTCCTTTCATTACATTTGCGATGGTTTGTCGATACACGTTACGATTTCGAAATCGGTAAAACATTCTTAAGCGTTATACCTAACTTCTCATAAAGCTAGTATAACTCTTAAGTTTTCAAAAACCAAGTATTACTTCTTCTTTCAAAATGATTCAAAAATCTTTTGAAATACTTCAAGTTCTTTATTAACACATAACAAGCGTTATAGTTCAAATCGATTTACCTTTTAAAGACCATGAGTATTTTCTTACCAACGTAAAGTTGTTATAACCAACTTCCCGTAAAGTCGTTATAACGCATGTTTTAAATCAATCAAATCGTTTAGCACGTATGCGTCTAACGTGCTACATAGTTCACACATATCATGCTAGAAGAGATAGGAAGAGGTTCGCATACCTCGCGGCAGTATCGACTAATAGCAAAAGCGCTCAGTACTTCCAATCGGCTACTCCTTAAGCCAAGTAGAGCGCCACACGTGGTACTTGACCTATAAGGCCACAGGCGCTTATTAACATCAAGATCTTATCGTAGAACATTCTCTGAGAAAATTCGCGCACCTCCCCACATGACAACGTAAATCTCCTCCTCTAGCGGGGCGGCTACCAAGCCAACGGGGTTATACATCTAACGAGCGGGTACAATTCTACTCGCGGTACTACTACCTGAGTCTCTTATGTCTGATTCGATTCGATTCTTGGGCTTAAGTCAAAAGACATTGCCAACTAACCACGTTGATTCTATATATAGTATACTTCAACTATATATTCTAACAACATGTAATTTCCAATTACAATAGAGGACAAGATATTTACCTCGATAAGCCCGTAATTATCGAGTTTAATGTCGATCCTTAGCAAAGTTCGCTCTACTCGGGTGCTCGACCGCTCCAAACAACCCTTAGAAGTTCTAACCAACTACAGTACTCGACTAACTATGGAGGTTTTCCTTAGGGTTTCGGTTTTGTGGCTAAAGGAAGTATAATCGTATTTTACGGGCTTTTGTATAAGTGTAACCTTGGGAATACTACAAGGTATTTGGGCGAAGGTATTTGGACATTATAACAATACTAGGAGAGTATTTCTATACCACAACAAAGGGGTATTATCACGAAAACAACTAGGCTGGGGTACCCACGGCGAGAGCACCATGAGGGAGGAGGCTCTCGGCCTGAGGCCACTCAAAGGGGAGGGGTGTTGGGCGAACACAACACAAGAGGAGGAGGATTTTAGGCTTGGAAGGTTTCATTTGTGGATGAAGAGTTCATCAACATAAGGGGTATTTATAGCAAAACCAAAGGCCAACCAAAGGCAAGATCTAGCCAAGTGCAAGGCAAGTGTAAGGCGAGATCAAGCCAAGTGCACCTAACCCTACTCCACAAAACATGGCACAAAACAAGCCACAAAACAAGGCCAAAACAAGGCACAAAACCATGAACCAATCGGCCGAGGCCAAGCCTCATCTTTGCAGTCGATGAGGGTGACAAGTGTCACCTCCGTTAATCCCAAAATGTTTCGTCTCTCGGAAAAATCCGCAAAAATTAAAAATGACATAGCGGAAATTCCCCTACGAAAGCGTGAAAGCGTTTACGGCGACTCTGTCGGGTGTTGTGTACAAAAATAATTCGGCCAAGCCTATTCTCGAGTTGAAATTTCCTCGTCGTCCTGCGTACATACTCTGGAAATACTGTATAACGCAGTGTCGATCGATACATACGACTCTGTTGAATCTGGTGCTAAAACCTCTTACGGATAAGCTTCACCTACCCACGTCTGCTGAATCAAGTAGGGACCAACTATATGAACCTTGCCAACATCGAACCAATCCACCGGCCTACACTTAGCCCATTACAAGGCTTCATGGGCACCATCGAATCTTGAAATGGTAGCTATATAATACTCGCTCAACAAGAGGCAAATAATCCTCGCACTACCCGAAATCAAAACAGGCGTAACCTATCCTCGATATGCGGATAAAAATCGTTGTTCGTCAGTCGGCGAGGTGAATGCGTCTTGAGACTCGCTTTGAGTTCCTAACCACTTTGGTAAAACCTCCCGAAAAATAAATAGCCATAAAGCGGGCTCCACTGCTGCCATAAAATAAAAGTAGGAACCGTGCGACCACAACCTTCACGATAACATCTCGCGTAACCTCCGTAGTAAACAATCTAAGCGAAAGACAAGATGGGTGAACTCGTCGCCGACTCTTTGATCGAGCAACGTCTGAACTCGTGCGATGGTTACCTAACGGGCTTAACACCTCGTGACCCTATCGTCTAGCGGTACCACCTCAAACTAACCCAGCGGCGTTCGGAGTGCGGGTTGACTCGCGAAATAGCCTCGGCAGGACCCAACCGTACTAAACTCGTTCCGTCCGAACAACCTTACCGATTCCGTCATAAAATCTACCACTTCCATCTCACACTACCCATGGAATTATCACACAAATACACCACGTATCTGAGTACTTGACAAAGACCAGCGTAAAATCATCCACTCGGGCGGCCTTGCATCGAGGTCCCTGCATTATAAATTCTAAGGCTCCCCATTTTCGTCCCGGACTTACCCTTTTCAACTACCCATGTTTTCTAATCACAACTTACACAATGCTAACCGAACATAGCACTCGCGTATATCTACCATGCGACTAAACAAGTCTCTGAAAGTGAAGATATCTCTGTAACTCTTATCACTTTCCTTTGTCGCTCAATCAAATCACCTGCTCTGTGGGCGTATAACTTCTGACGGTGATGAACGACCATCGATCCGAAAGGTGATCGTAACATCCGCGCCACCTCTGTTGGACAATTTCTTGCAAAATAGCCTGCCGTAGTAAGCCTAACAAGCTATCTAAGTAGTCGACACTCGCCATAAGAACACTTACCACAACGGCCATACAGGGTGGGGCGGCCTCACTGCGGCTAACACCGCTTTCTCAGGCCAGCTGAATCATGCCGACTTGGTAGTCTAAGTCATCCCACTGTATCCTCCTACTAGGACATTCTCTCCTCGCGTATGGCCACGGCCATTTGGTAAAACAAGCGTTAGTAAAAGACGACATTTCGGGATGGCGTCTACCCGCATAGTGAACAACGAGGAAAAGCGAATCGGTGGCTAGAACCTATGCAAATCTGTGAACTAGAAACCACAGGTTACGACCAACTCCTAAATACCCGAGCGTCCTGAAGTATGTGGAGGACCACTGTCTTGGCGGGCGCGTGACGATCTGCTTGAGAAGGTCGCCTCGAAAGTTACCAAAGGACCTGCTTTATGCCGCCTCTTGTGATCTTGGTTACTCGCGATCTCTACGTTCACCGATGCATTGCGCGTAAGCTGTCGCGGAAATGTCCGTATGTGAAGAGCTACTCTTGTACAACTCCTTCTAGATAATCATCATGTCTGTGACATATTGGTGCACTCTATCCTCCGTATACGCCACTAACGCGGGGACATAACGAGCGATAAGTCAAACTCTATCTTTGTATTCCCGAACCGTCACTTTGTTGCGCCTCGGCCTCATAAATCTATCTCGAGCTCTCGCCATCTGCGAGGGCGAGAAGTGTAAGAAATGCCTCTGAGGTCTTGATCACTTTCATGATCCGGCGCATTCGTCGAATAAACTCACGATGATCTTCCTCGATCCTCGATCCATAGGACTCGGGTGGATTGCGACTCAAAGTCGAAATCTCAACTATCGGATCTGGTGAACTCACGATACTAGGAACCTCGACTATCGTCGTCCTCGTGCCTACAAGCCTGGCTAATCGCCATCTCACAGTAACCATATCCTCGGCTCACGGCCGTGGAACTAGAGGCTCGGTATCGTGGTCTCGGTAGCTCCGCTCTTGCTCTAAACTCTCACTGAGGCTAGCGGCGTCGCGAGAACTCCCGAATGAGCGTTATCTCGGATAATGGCGGGCGTGCCACAGTAACCCCACATGCTCGACTCGCGGCTCCTCTGGCGCCTTGCCTACGGGCTCTGGTTGCACTTGCGTAGGCATAACGGGTGAAAAGAATCGTCGGAGGAAGTCGACTTATAACCACGGCTCTAAGGCACGATCTCGAGTGAGAAGAATGAAACCAATCCTAAATATCCTGCGACCTCACGATTATAGGTGTAGTGCACAACACACCGATAATCAAGACTACTAGATACGGTGCCTAGACACTTTCCGAGGATTAAGCGCTCGATACCACTTTTGTCACGACCGAACCGGGCGCGGCGTGCCTTACCGGGCACCCTAGTGATACAACATTAGAAAATCGTGAAATAAAAACTCATGAAGATAAGCGGTGAAATAAGAAAAGCAACTAACCAAAGCGGTTACCTTCACGTATATATATAATATAAAAACTTGAGCGATTACATCCCTTTTACAAAACACGCCCATGCGATTACTACGGACCTGCGAATGTTATAACAACAACGACGGGACGGGCCCGCCATACCACGAATGTAAGTACCTACAACAACGGGGACTATACGAATAAGCCTCGGAGAAATGGAGCTTCCCAAGCTGACTGTGATCCATGGCGAGGATCGGCGGGTGTACCTCTACTGCGGCATGAGCGGCCCCGAAAGTCGATCTGGTACCAAGTATGTGAAGCGTAAATCAAATCAAATCATAACATTTTAAAACCAATTACAAATACAACCAATTCACGCGCATAGTGCCACAGATAAACAAGAGCAAAATAAATATAATGTAACTGGTCTTTTCTAGGCGCTAATAATCGAAGCAAGGACAATCGCCCGTAGTATCATTATGCGTGCCTAATCTGGAACTCCGCGGATCGCATAGGTCACGGACCGCGTGAGGTATTACCGCATCGGGGTAGCTAACGCGTCATCCTCGCAGACTCCGCGATCCGCGTAGTCTACATGCCGCGTGAGGTATTCCTCGAATCATAGTCACACAGCACACGCATGAGGTATACCTCGCGTCGGGTAACACACGGAGTGATCATCCTGGAACTCCCGCGACTCGCGTAGTCACACGGACGCGTGAGGTATTCCTCGAATCATAGTTACGGACCACGTGAGGTATACCTCGCGTCGGTGTGAGTCCTCGGCATCATAACAAGTCAGGGGGGTATGTGATATAATAGCAGTACAACGGGTTTAACGTTTAACAACGTAAGCACAACAAGAATAACCCCCTTACACAACATCACAAGACACTAACACGTAGCATCATGCGTGTTTACTTATCAAACCATCTTACTACACTTTTCAGAAATCATTACAAGACTTTCAAGTAAACCGTTCCATCTATCTTCCTTAAGTCGTTATACCTAACTTCCCATAAAGCTAGTATAACACTTGAGCTTTTAAAACCAAGTATTTCTTTTCTTTCAAAAATGATTCATAACTCTTTTGAAATACTTCAAGATTCTTATTATTTAAAACTCAAGTCAAAAGACATCAAAGTAAAACCAAAACAATTTCCATACCTTCTTTTTAAACCAATCTTAAGACAAAACCATACCTTCCTTTAAAACAAAGGCACTTTTTTCCTTTAAAAGTCAAGTAGCAATATACTTTTTAAACCAAGTGTCTTACTCTTTTAAAAACAAGTAACCTATACCTTTAAATCAAGTTACTTCTCCTTTCACAAAATCAAGTTGTTTATAAGTCAAGTTATCATTTTAAATCCAATGATAAAACCATTCTTATTTTCGAAATCAAGGTAACTTTATTTTTAAAAGACCACACACCCATTACTCATGAGTGAGGTTTTACAACTTTTTAACCTAATTGAAGTCCTTAATATTTCATAACAAGTCACTTAACTTTGGAATCAAGTCAAGGACACAAAAGGAAAATCAACTTCCTTTAACCACGCGTCGTCTGCCGCGCTAAATATATTTCACAAATATCATGCTAGAAAGGATAGGAAGAGGTTCACATACCTCGCGACGATTATCGACAATAAGAAAAAGCGCTCCAAAGTACTCTAACCTTGCTCGCCTTTTCCACCGCCCGAGTAGAATCGCTACTGCGTAGTACTTCAAACTATAAAGGCCACAAAGCGTCTATCAACCTCAAGATCTCTTCGTAGAATAATTCTAGATGCAGTTCCTTATTCTACGGAAAATTCGCGACCTCCCCGCACATGACCACATAAATCTCCTCATAACGAGGCTGCTGCAAACCAACAATCCCGGGGTTACCGTCTAACCGGACGTGTACAATTCTACTCACAATAATACTACAAGTCTCGTAAATCTGATCTATGTAAATCTGGTTCAATTCTTATCCATATTCATTCTACATATAGTATACTCAACTATACATTACTACAACATGTAATATCCAATTACAATAGGGGGACAAAGATCATTACCTCGATAAGCCCAAAATTATCCAAGATAATAAGTCGATCCTGGGCAACGTTTAACTCCAAATTCTTACGATCCAACCCGCTCCAAGCAACCCTTAGAAGTTTCTAAACAACTTCTCTTAACACTTCATCTAAGCTATGAAGATTTTTCTTGGGCTTCGTTTTTGCGACTAAAGGAATAAAGTAGTATTTTCGGGCTCTTAATATTGGGATAACTTTAGAATACTACAAGGGATTTTTAGGTTAAGGTATTTTGGAATAGTAACAATACTAGAAGACAACTTTTCTACCAAGGGGGGGGGGGGGGTATTTCACCGAGAGCTTCTAAGAGCGGGAGGGAGTGTTTCGGACGAGACTACTACAAAGGGGGAGGGAGTTTGAGACTTGGAAAAAAGTTTAATGGATGAAGAAGTCTTGCACTAGAGGGGTATTTATAGAAGCGATGAAGGGCGAGATTGAGCAAGTGGAGGGTGTAGATTAAGTAGCTTGTGTGAGTGGAGTCTTCCGCCAAGTGTCCACCACAACCTTGGGACATATGTCCACCACAACATTGGGACATATGTCCACCACAACAATGAGCCAAGTGGACATCCACTTGTCCAAGAAAAATCCAAGGCAAGCCCAAAATCGTCCCCAAATCGTCCGCTGCACTATCCCAAAGAATTATCTTGCAAGACTTGACTATTTGACTTGTCCACTAGCCCACCATTTTCGTCCAACCATGCCACCTAAGGGTGACATGTGTCGCCCTCCTATTGGTCCAAAATATTTCGTCTATCGGAAAAATCCGTAATCGGTTAAAATATTAAAAACGTAGAATTTCCTTGCGAGTTCTAATCTTTTAGATTGAAAGTTTACAATTTCATTCTAAACCTAATTAGGGCTTAAACAATTGTACGTACGTCCTCACATACATACCCTGGAAATACGGGGTGTAACAAGGGGTTTCACTACTTTAACACAATTCAAGTTCTTCACATTTCATACCAAGTCAAAATATAAGTCCATTCTCTTATCTTTTAAAATCAACCAAAATTCGTTTAGCACACGTACGTCTACCGTACTACATAGTTCACAACATCATGCTAGAAAAGATAGGAAGAGGTTCACATACCTCGCGATGATTATCGACAAAAAGCAAAAAGCTCCAAAGTATTGTAACCCTGCTAGCCTTTTCCACCCTTCAAGTAGAATATGCTACTCGCAGTACTTCCACCTAAAAAGGCGACAAAACATCTATCAACTTCTCGATCTCTTCGTAGAATAATTCTAAGTACAAGGTTCCTTATTCTATGGAAAATTAGCGACACTTCCCCCACATGACCACATAAATCTCCTCATACAACAAGGCCCTCTGCGAGCCAACAACTCGAGGGGGTTACCGTCTAACCGGGCGTGTAAACCTTGCCGCGATAATATTACAAGTCTCGTAAATACGGTCAATGTAAATCTGATTCAATTCTTTATAATCATCCTTCAATAAATCTTATATTCAATTCTAAACTACTACAATATGTAATATCAATTACAATAGAGGACATAGATCATTACCTCGATAAGCCCAAAATTATCCAAGATTATAAGTCGATCTGAGCAGCGTTTAGCTCGATTCTTACGCTCCAACCGCTCCAAGCAACCCTTAGAAGTTTCTAAACAACTTCTCTTAACACTTCATATAAGCTATGAAGATTTTCCTGAGAGCTTCATTTTTCGACTAAAGGAATAAAGTAGAATTTAGACTCACTGTATTGAAATAACTTTGGAATACTACTAGGAATACTAGGCTAAGGTATTTGGGACTATACCAACACTTGAAGAATTTTTTCTACACAAAGGGGTTGGGCGAGAACACTGGCAAGGGGAGAATAATTTTTGCCTTTGAAACTCTCTAATATGGATGAATAAAGTCTTGCAAACAAGGGGGTATTTATAGAGAAATCAAGGGCCAAGATCTATGCAAGTGTGTGGTGTAGATTGGGGGCATGTGGGTGTGGATTCTACCAACCACATGTCCACCACAAAATTTGGACAAGTGGCTAGCCACTTGTCCACCCAAACCGTCCAAGCCACATGTCCACTAGCCATTCGGCCAACATGGACACATGGGGGTGACACGTTTCGCCCCCCTACTCGTCCAAAATATTTCATCTCGCGAAAATATCCGTAATGCCAAAAATCCAAAAATAAAGTGGGCCCCACAAACCGTAAATTTCTCCCGTGGGCCCCACGTGACCAATTCCGGAAATAAAATTCCATAATTCTCAAATATTCCAAAAAGTCCGAATACCAAATCTGGGAATCCAATTCCCTTTAACGAACATTTTTCCTTCACAAAATTCGGAAACTTTTCCGTCGAAAAATCACATCTTTCTTCCTTTCCAAAATTACCGTCGTATTCTCGTACGTACGTCCTCACATACATACCCTGGAACTACGGGGTGTAACAGCAGCCCCCCGAAGGAGGTCAGTAGAAAAATATGTACCAAGTATGTAAAACTGAAAGTACTAAAATTTAAATCATAATAGTCAAAAATACAACTGAAGACATATATGATAACCAAATTAACAGTACACCGTGCCTTACCGAAGTGAAAGTAATGAAAGTCAGCTTTTACCTTGTACAGCCTGTTTCAACATATGAACGATAGTCACACCTGGGCTATGAACACCAGCCATCAATATCAAAGCGTACCCGTGGAATCCCCCATCACCGCCGACCGCTATAGGTGTAAAATCTAACCATGTGACGCGCCCGTGGCATCCTACCTCACTGTTGGCGTACACACATACCACACGTATATACCCATATCCTCTGCTCGTGGAATCCCCCATCACTGCCGACAGCCATAAGAGTAAACTACAACCGTGTAAGCGCGCGTGGCATCCTACCTGTTGTCGGCGTGCACATACCACACATATACACCTATATGTATCTCATGCCCGTGGAATCCCACATCTCGGGTACATGACTTCATGGGGAGCTAACCCATGGGGTAATAATCACATATAACATGCCCGTGGAATCCCTCATCTCGGGTACATGTCTTCATGGAGAGCTAAACCATGGCGTAATAATCATATATAACATGCCCGTGGAATCCCTCATCTCGGGTACATGTCTTCATGGAGAGCTAATCCATGGAGTAATAACCACATATAACATGCACGTGGAATCCTCGTCTAAGTACATGTCTTCGTATAGAGCTAATCCGTGGAGTAATAACCACATATAACATGCGCGTGGAATCCTCATCTCTGGTACATGTCTTGGAGAGCTAATCCGTGGAGTAATAGTAACATCAGAGAATTTAACGCGTCACAGTCGCGTGCCGGAATCCCTCATCGTGAGCATGTCGAGGATCAATCACAATGGAAGCATACGGTGGAATCCTACATCGCGCCGATGCGTCGGGTAAACTCGCGATAAGACAATGAAAGCATGCGTGGAATCCTCGATCGCGTCGATGCGTCGAGTAAACTCACAATAAGACAATGGAAGCATACGTGGAATCCTCCATCACCGCCGATGCGTCGAGGAAACTCACAACTTCTTTAGACTTTCATTAACATACAAAATGGATCTCATTTTTATGACCTTAAGTCACTTTTCATATCACTTAACAAGTCTGGGGAAATGCAACCCAAAGTACTATGTACTTCTATTCTTTCCAAAGATCCTCTTTTTCACGTAAGACCCCAAGATACTATCACCCGTTTTATCAAGACTTATCTACATTTCAAACAAGTCACTATACTTTTTAAAAATATGTTTTGGGCTTCTAACTCAAGTGACCCTCATTTAGACCTTAAGCAATTGATGTCTCTAAATCAAATTGCCCTTCTTAGTTTCAATTTTTTCATCTATGTTTACCTTATTCAAGAAAAACCATTTCTTTAACCTTCCATAAAGTTATTATAACCAACTTCCCATAAAGCCGTTATACTAACTTTATGCTTTAGAAACTACGACATTCTTATCCTTTCATAAGGCCATCATAACTAACCTCCCATAAAGCCGTTATAACCCCTTATGTCTTGGACAACTTCGTTCTTTTTATGACCAAGAGACTTGTACTTCAAATCAAGTTACACAACTTTCAAAACCTCAAGTCTCATAACTTTAGAAGACAAATTCCTTAACTTAGAAAACAAGTTCTTATCTTTAAAGTAGTTCAAGAATCAATACTTTCCGAATCAAGTATTCTTTACCTATTTCATGTCAAGAAATCCTTGTCTACCTTATTAGAATAAACTATTTTTATAATCTTTCCCTAAGGACAAGTGAGTTAATTCTCTAGCTCAACCAACTAGACATCCGCTTAAAAACAGTCAAGTATATCAAATGACTTTACCTTATTTGAATCACGTCGTCTGCCGTACCGTATAGTTATAACTACTCATGCTCGAGAGATAAGAAAGTTTCCACATACCTCTTGATTGATCCACTCATGAGTCAATACACCGCACGTAGTATGTCAACCTATAATGACCATAATACGTCCATTAGCTTCTGTCTTCAACGTAGAACATTCTAATTGAAAAGTCCCTTATTCTACGGAAATTTGGACAACACTTCCTTTGTTTCTACATGCTTTGCCACCTTTTTCAAGGCCGAATTCAATAACCAAACATGCCACATTTAAGGCTCAACAATGAAGTTAACAATAGGGGATTACATGCCTACTAGACGTGTAAAATTCTGCCCCACAATTGATAGCAAACTAGTACAAACTACATGGTCCAATTCGGCAATTTTGAGGTATATCAACACAAGTTCTTATCCAATTCCTTTTCAATCCAACTTCTTATCCAATTCCTTTTCAATCCAAATTGTTATTCCTACATGTAATATATCTAAAGGAGATATTGACAACTACAAGTCCTTTCTTCCTCACATGCAACACAATTTACTAGCAAAAAGAGAAGAAATTGTTACCTTAGAGTTTACCCAAAATTAGTCCAACAAATTCCACTTGTCTTCCTTCCACAATCACCTCCACAACCTCCTACAAGCATCGACATGTTTCCATCTTGCCCTTTTTTCTGAAATTCCTCTAGGCTTTGGTTCCTTCTTGAAATTTTAGAGAGAAGGGAGAGGAAATTTTTAGAGAGAAGGATGAGGGATTTTTAGAGAGAAGAAGGTTGCTTGAAGAATGACCAAGTCTTCAAGACTTGGTCAATAAATAGGACTTCCAAAAATCAGATGGGAATGGACACTTGTCACCCTCCCATGGCCTCTTTTTTTTAAAAAACTCTTCTGATTTCCCCAGGTGCAGAAACCGCCTCGGCGCGCGGCCTGCGGCCGGCGCCGCGACAACCGAGAGCTTCAGCACCAAGCCCTTGGCTGCAACTTCGAGCACTTTCCGTATATCCGCGCCACGGCCTGCGTCCGTATGCGCACTGGCCAGCCTGACCGAAAATACTTTCTGCTCGATTGCGTACTGAACTTGTAACTTCCATAACTTTCTACTCTGATGTCCTATCGACGAATGGTTTGTTGCGTTGGAAACTAGACTCAATGAACTTAATACCAGTCTTTTAAAACACCTCAAAACTCCTAAAGAACTATGAGCTATACCGCTCCAAAGTTGACTGAAAGTCTGCCTACAACATTTTTGCCAACCTAACTTTCCAAATTCAAATCTTATTTCCTTTCGTACGTTCTTAACTTGTTCTCTTGAATTTACGGGGTGTAACAGACCACAACCTCGGGCATAGTCTGGGCCTGAATCCTAGTAACCCTCTGCGCACCACTAGCAGCTCCTGCTGCTGCCTTGCCCTTCTGGGCCCTGGTCGTCTTCCGTGGAGGCATAATTGATTCATATACATAAGAATATGTCAGAGACAGATCAACCTAATAACACAGCTCTATTGCACGATCTCAGAGTGAGAAGAATGGAAACCAACCCTAAATGTCCTGCAGCCTCCTGGTTATAGATGTGGTGCACAACACACCGATAACCAAGACTCTACTAGACACGGTCTGTAGACACTTTCCGAGGACTAACTGCTCTGATACCACTTTTGTCACGACCCGACCCCGGGCCCGCGACTAGTGCCCTACCTGGGCACCCTTACAGGTAAACATCAGAGATAATCAGCGGAACATACATGAAACTTATAAAATAAATCAACAAGAATTAAACGATAGGTTGGCGGATAAGGATACCTCGCAGACGTATACATATACATAACCAAGCGCGATTACATCCTTCTTCTTTACAAACCGATCCACAAGATATGACTACAGACCTCTAAGAACTACAACTGTGGTGGGACAGGGCCCCGCCATACCCCTGAATGTACATAAATATACAACATCAGGGAAAACTGTACGAAAGATAAGCCTCGGAGTAAATGAAGCTTTTCCCAAAATTGAGCAGAGATCCTAGAGCAGGATCAGGCACGTGTACCTAACACTGCGGGCATGAGCGGCCCGAAGAAAGTCGATAACAGTGCATTATGGAACAGAAATAAGGTTGATAACCAAATCATAATCGTATAAAGAATGACGAGGACAAGTATAAAAATGAAATACTAGATCTACTGTGCCATTTTAACTCACGAAATCAATCGTATATTAACGTTCTTTTCCTTATTTCAATAAGAGTTAACATCATATTCTTACATACATACTTAAGAATTTAATCAAGTTTTCCACATAACTTACATATCTTATATAACATAATCGACCGCTTTATGGAGGACTTTATTTGGGAGCTTACTTTGATTATCCATGCGTGATAACGTGTCAGCCCGTTGCGGGACACGGTGTACTGATGAATCATGTGACATAATCCGGCCCGCCTGTGGGGCTCGGTGTACTGTGGAATCATGTAGCATAATCCGGCCCACCTGTGGGGCTCGGTGTACTGTGGAATTATGTAGCATAATTCGGCCCGCCTGTGGGGCTCGATGTAAGATGACGTAACCCGGCCTATGTGTAGGCTCGGGGTAATATGGCGTAATTCGGCCTATGTGTAGGCTCGGTGTATTTCATAACATAATCCGATCTATTTGTAGGCTCGGTGTATCTCATAACATAATCCGGCCTATTTGTAGGCTCGGTGTACCTCATAACATAATCCGGCCTATTTGTAGGCTCGATGTGATTTTCCTTACATAACATTTTTAAACCATCTTTTCACTTCTTCTTAAGTCATCATAACAACTTCCCATAAAGCTATTATACAACCTTTCATTTTAGAGAACTTAAGACACTTTTATTCTTGCAACATTAGGGAAACTAAACCCAAAAATACTACGTACATACATTCTTAAAAAGAATCATAGAACTCCTTTCTTTTTAAAGCTCAAGTCACATACTCTTTTGGAAACCATCTTCTTAACTTTTGAAATAAATTAAGAAGCCATACTTTTTAAAATTAAGTCATTTCCACTTATAAAATCAAGGCTTATAGTCTTAACACCTCGTAGCATACACTCTTTAAAATCATGTAAACTTATACTTTAGAAATCAAGTCTCATAACTTGAAAAATAAAGTTTCATAATCCTTTAAAGAAAATCAAAGTTCATAGTCTTAAAACTTCATAACATACATTCTTTAAAGTCCATTTACTTATACTTATAAAATCATGTCATCTACACTTTAGAAATCAAGTCCCATAATCTTGAAAAATAAAGTTTCATACACTTCCAAAACCAAGTAGCTTATTCTCTTTAAAATCATATAACTTCCACTTTTAAAATCAATCCCCTTTTCACATATAAATTCAAGTCATTTTCAAACATAAAATCAACTTACTTACTTCAAATAAATCAAGGCACAAAGCTTTAATTCACACTTCATAACTTCCTAACACTTCTACCAACGTCCCCATAAGACTTGGTAAGGACTTAGGATAACTTAGACATATCTTTAACTTAGAATCAACAACGTGAATACTTCTTAACTTCTAAGAGTAGAAGGAATCATGAAATAATATCACAAAGGATCTCTCAAGAGTGAAAAGATCTCTCGCATCACAACCTATTCTATTCTCTACTCTCTACCAGCTTCTGAAACAAGTTCTACTGCCAAGCTAGTGGGAATGGCTATTTCATACGTAGGATCATCCTAAAAGAAGGAAGAGGTTCACATACCTCGCGACGATTAGCGACAAGTTGCAAAATGCTCCCAAGTAATTTAACCTAGCTAGCTTTTCCACCCTTCAAGTAGAATACGCTACTTGTCACAACCCGACCCCGGGCCGCGACTGGTGCCCTACCTGGGCACCCTTACAGGTATACATCAGAGATAATCAGCGGAACATACATCAAACTTATAAATTAATTCAACAAGACATAAACAACAAGTTAGCCGATAAGGCTACCTCCCGAGACATATATATATACATATACAGCCAAAAGTAGTTACATCCCTTTTTTTTTCTTTACACAACCCAATCCACAAGATATGACTACAGACCTCTAAGATTTTGGACAAATACTATGACGGGACAAGGCCCCGCCGTACCCCTGAATATACCTAGCCATAATGACAGGCTCCGGAACATTGGAGCCATCTCAAAATGATGAACCAGGATCCTAAGCTCGCGGATCCACAACTGTGTACCTAAACCTGCGGACATGAACGCGGCCGAAGAAGTCGATTACAGGTACCGAATATGGAACGGAAAATAAGGTACAGTAATCAGATCATAACTGTACAAAAGAATTACAGGGGCAAGTATAAAAAGTAAATACCAGATCCTACCATGCCATTACAACTCATGAACTTAATCGTACATCATTATCTTTTCAATAAGAGTTATAGTCAAATTTTTACGTACATACTTAGGAAAAATCATCAAGTTCATAACCATATAACTTACTTATCTTTCATAACATAATCCGGCCCTTTATGGAGGGACGCCTATACTGCCCGGGCCAATCTGGGACGCGATAAAGTCACATAAGTCTGCCCATAAAGGTATAATGCCCGGCCCAATTTGGGACGTGATAAAATCACATAAGTCTGCCCATAAAGGTATCTTGCCGCCCAATGGGGGCGATAAAGTCACATAAGTCTGCCCATAAAAGTATACTGCCTGGCCCAATCTGGGTCGCGATAAAGTCACATAAGTCTGCCCATAAAGGTATATTGCATAAAAATAGGAAGCTTATGATCAACTTAGGGCCACCTGCCCATAGTGTCATTTGGCAATCCTACTCCTGGACTATTTCACCCGCATAGGTCCTGTGGACCCGCAATGAGGTCATCCGCCTCGCATGGGACTATTTCACCCGCATGGGCGGTGGGCCGCATGAGTACAAACGCCGCACTCGCGTCATGGGTAGCAAATCCGTGGAATAAGTAGTAACAGGGGTTTACCGTAAGAATTACATAACCTAGCTCAACCGAGCTATCATACATAACATAAGCATAAGCCTTTATCATACATAACATAAGCACTACCGCTTATCATAAATAACATGCATAAGCAACTACCATTATCATACATATCATAAGCAAGTTAAGAAATCCCCTAACTTCTTATTAACCTTATTTATATACACTCTCATTTTAGTTTACTTAAGGCACTAACATGTCATTATAGAATCCGGGAATTTAACCCAAAGTACTACATACCCTTATCCTTTCAAAGATGACTCTTTCTCGTAACCCCAAGATACTAACACCCGTAGTATCAAGGCTTGTCTACACTTCAAAACAAGTCACTTTACTTTTAGAAATACATTTTTAGGCTTCTAAACCAAGTGACTTTCACTTTAAAAATATTTAAGCAATTGATGCATTTAAATCAAATTGCCCTTATTTATTTCAAGTCATCTCTTTGTTTACATTACTAGAGAAAAACCATTCTTTTAACCTTCCATAAAGTTGTTATAACCAATTTCACATAAAGCTGTTATAACTCTTTATGTCTTAGACAAATTCATTCCTTTTATAACCAGGAGACTTATACATTCAAATCAAGTTACATAGCTTTCAAAATACTTCAAGTCTCTTAACTTTTAGAAACCAAGTTTCTTAACTTAAAATATCAAGTCTCTTTAACTTAGAATATCAAGTCCCCTAAAAAAACTCAAGCCAAAAAAGAGTTAGAGAGAAGTTTCTCTCACTAAGAAAACGCTCTCAACATTTCCCCTTAGTTGCTCCTTCGGTTTTTTCCTCTTCTTCCCCCCCCCCCCCTAAGATTTTCGTTTGTTTCACAATGGTTTAATTGTTATTGTTCACAATATGAAGAAGTCTAAACGTTACACACGTTCTAGCAATGATTCAGGAGGTTCAGGCAGTTCGGCTAAAGCTAGAACAAGGAAGAAAAAAAAGAGTGGCGGCAGTCCAACAATTGCCGAGGAAAATCTTATTCCGGCAATCTCGGACCCTTCTGTGTTGGTTCATGTCACGCCAGACTCGCTCTTTCCATTAGAAAATGTAGTAGACGATTCTATGCTACAAAGAATACATGAATGGGGAAAAAATATAGAAATTGAAAGCTTGGATATAAGTGAATTTGAAGGCAGAACTTCCGACAGGCAGGGTCTTTTAACGATAGCCATTGACACCCCTAATGCTACTATGGTGGTCGATCATTCCACGGGCCAATTAGTGGATAACGGGATCATTTTGGAAGAACAGGACAGTCACTCAAGCATTAATACCCCGACACTACCTGGTAATTCACTCAGGTTACCCGGAAAAGGGTTAAAATCTGGGCCAGACATTGCAGTTGGTGAAACAAGGCACGATGGCATATTCGGGTCAAAACCGGGTCAGGGCGTGGGTCAGAAGTTCATGGTGGGTCGGGCAGGTGTCCATGGGTCCAAGAGTAATCACGTCTTGTTTGATTCAAAGTCAGCTGATAGCATTGAAGGTACTCCTATCCCCAAGAAGTTTAACGCGGGTGTCAAGAGAATAAACTTTAATGCCCCGGGAAACGATGTGACTCCTCCTATTCCGGGTCGGGGCTTGGGTCAGAAGGATAAGGCGGGTTAGGAGGATAACAATGAAACTAGGAATATGCACTCTATGCAAGGATCAAGGTCAGACGTGGGATACGAAGGGGTTTCTATCCCCAAGGTTTCTAACATTATTATTGAAGGTGCCGAGGCGTCACACATTAATGCTACGGGTACAAACGATTCACTCACAAGCACGGGTCTTTATGATGGTCTGATTTCCAAGACGGGTCAGGGGGATAACCAAGGGACATTGACTATTCCCGTTATATAAGGAGCCAAGTCAGTTGTGAGAAACAAAGCTAATTCTATTTCCAAGGAGCCTAGGAACTCCATGGCCATTAGTAACGCGGGAGACGAGGGGTCAGCCTTGAATGATGCGGGATCCAAAGATTCCTCTCGTGTATTAAGACAACAACCACAAATTTCTTTAAGTGTCACTAATGAAGCCTTCCCTACTTTAGCTAGTTTGCGAAGTGGGGTTAATCTCAAGAATCACAAGCCTCGGATTCGAGTAAAGTCTTGAACATACCCCCTCTCTCATCTAATACCACTTCACTACTCTCTGAATTACACAACACCTCACCCCTTCTATCTCCTCTTCCTTTTATTCCTCATGAAAACCAACACAAATTCCCTACCCTCCCAAATGGCACGCGAATCATCTCTCCTATCGCGGGCCCGAGCTCATTTCCTTCTACCCATCCCCCTCTGCCTATACCTCCAGAAATACCTCCCAATGATTTACACACTAATGCATCTTCTAAACCACATCATATTCCTACCGCGGCTACAACTCATAACAATCTTCCCCCAAACCATGGCAAAGGTACCTTCCCTCCCAAAAAGACTTATGCTGGAGTCTTTGCGGGAAATAGGATTGAGGCAAAAGGTATGAAGTTACAATTTATTGAACAATAAGGGGCGGAAGTAGATATAGAAGCTGAGGATGAAGTTCCGTTCATAGAAATATGGGGCTATTGCCTAATAGGTTGCTTCACGGGTCCTTTCCCGGGAAGAGAAGCATTGAATACCATTGTGAAAGGATGGGGAGTTAAATGCCGTATTATACCATATGGCAAAGGCTGGACAGTGTTCAAATTCATGACGGAGGAGGAGCGCACTAATGTACTTCACGGAGGCCCTTATATGGTCGACGGGAAAACCATGATGCTCAAGGCTATCAATAAAGGAGTTCTAATAACGGATGATTTATTCATGGACATTCCTATTTGGGTCACTTTTAGGACATTCCCTTTCTATTTGGAGTGCAACGCCTTAGTAAGATTGCTACGTGTAGGAAAACCTCTTTACGGACCAATATACTAAGGAAAGGTCTAAAATGAACTATGCAAGAGTTCTAGTGGAAGTGGATGTTAGCAAGGAGCCAATAATGGATTTTGTCGTCAAACTCCCCGATAACAGAAGGTATACTCAAAGGGTAAACTATGAGAATTACCCGGACTTTTGCTATCATTGTGCGGCTTTTGGACACAACCATTTGAAGTGTAGGAAGGCGAGGATGATGTCAACAATGAAGAAGCTCCAAAAACACGCAATACTGAGGTACCCCCTAACAATAAGGAAGATTCTACTTGTTTGGATGTCAACAGAGGTACGGGTGGAACCAACCCTCCTCCCCCTTATCCACCAACTTCTCAACATCCCGTAGATGCTGATAACTTGATAGACATTGAAGAAACTGAGCACACAACACCTCCTGGTACCAGAAGTTTGGGAGAAGCTTCACGCCATGGTCCTCCGGTTTGGGTCATTCTGGCCCATCATGTTTGTGGGATTCTCAAGCAAAGTCCTCACTGCCTAATTCTCACCATGGCAGTGCACAACATGTTAGGATGAGTTGTGAGTCAAAACATTCTGATTCTGAGATGCCTATGAACCCGCCACCTTCATTGGATGGAGATACATACAAGGGTGTTACGGAAAAGGCTCAACTTGTATCACGTAAGGTTAACTTTGAACGCGGGGAACATAGCTTGGCTGGAACACAAGTTATGGCTTTCAGCAACAAAGATGATGGATGGCAAGAAGTATTGTCAAAAAAGAATGGGCCTAGCGTTGGGAAAGCGGCGACTAAGCGCGGAGTGCTAACAAAACCTCCTTTGTTTCCTAATGAAAATACTTTGTTGGAATGTCCGTGGTCTTTGCGACAAAGGGATAGGGCAGCCAAGCTCTAGTGTGTAGTATCACAAAACAGCATGACGCGCTATGATTTGTCTATTGGAAACTAAACTATCTCGGCGAGGGTAGTCTTTCTCTACTCAAAGATTCAAAGCTTGGAAGTTTTGCTCAAATTTGGAATTCATTGGAGGCGGAAGAATGCTATTACTTTGGGATCCATCTAGGGTTTGTTGCGAAGTGCTTGGTATGGACTCTCAGCATCTCCATGTCCAGGCAAGTTGCAATATAACACAAGTGTCCTTCCTTGCCACATTTGTGTACCCAGTTTATAGCATCTCGGATAGAAGGATGCTTTGGCATCACCTTTCTCACTTGGGCATTGGCATCACTAAGCCTTGGATGATTATGGGAGATTTCAACACTTACTGCAACCCTAATGATAAGGTGGGGGGTCCCCCTCTCACGCCTTATGCACTTAGGGATCTTGGCGATTTCAGGATTTCTCATGGACTAGAAGACGCTCCTTCTTCCGGTTCCTTCTACACTTGGACAAATGGTTCGATTTGGTCTAAGCTTGATAGAGTGTTGATGAATCAAAATTGGAGTAATTTGACCCTAGAATGCACGGCCAATTTCATGCCTATGGAACCTGTCTCAGACCACTGTTTTTATACCCCATATTTCCTGAGTATGTACGTGAGGGCGTACGTATAAAAGTTTAAGCCTTAAGTTAGGCAAGGACCGAAAATTTTGTGCACAACACACGAAAAGAATCATTTTCCGATGAAACGTTTTACAAACTTTGCGAAGGGAAAATTCCGGCTATATCATTTATTATTTTGCGGATTTTTCCGAGAGACAAAATATTTTTGACCAACGAGAGGGTGACACTTGTCACCCTCATATGGACGAAACTTGGGGCGTTTTTCTTGCCTTTTCCTTGGTCAAGGATTAGGTAGGATATTTGTGTGGTAGATTGATAAGGTGGGACCCACACACACTTGTCCAAATCTTGACCTTACACTTGCCTACCACTTGTCTTAATCTTGGCCATTGGTTGGCCTATAAATACCCCCCTTAGTTGATGAACTTCTTCATCCACACTTAGACATTTCCAAGTCTAAAATCCCTCTCCTCCCAGTGTAGTTTCGTCAAGTCCCCTCCCTTTGAGAGGCCCTTGCCGAGAAATACCCCTCTAGTTGTTCTAGTCAAATACTACCCCCTTGGTTGAGAAATACTTCTCAAGTATTGTTGTAATGCCAAAATACTCTAGCCCAAAACCTTTGTAGTATTTCCAAGTACCTCTATCTGAAAAGCCCTAAAATACTACTATACTTTCCTTTAGCCACTAAACTAAACCCTAAGGAAATCTTCATAGTTGGTTGAAGTATTTACGTAGAAGTTGGTTAGAACTTCTAAGGGTTGTTTGGAGCGGTTGGAGCGCACGGAGTAGAGCTAAACCTTGCTCAGATCGACTTTAAACTTGGATAATTTTGGGCTTATCGAGGTAAATACTCCTGTCTTTATATTGTAATTGGGAATTACATACTGTAGTAGTATAGAAATGAATATAAGATTCATAGAAGGATATTACAGAAGAGAATTAAACTGAGATCACATCAGAAGAAGATTGAACTGTACTTACATAGGATTGTATTTACTGATGACTTGTAGCTAACTGTAGGAAGTGCCCGATTTTTCGTAGAATAGAACCTCTGCTTAGAATATTCTACGAGTAGTCTAGACTTTGATAGACGGTATAACCTTTATAGGTTGAATGTTCATGAGTAGCATGTGCTACTTAAAAGGTGGACAAGGCTAGCCGGGTTATAGTCGTGGAGCGTTTTGCTAATAGTCGATAATCGTCGCGAGGTATGTGATTCTTCCTATCTTCTTGAGAATGATATTTTAAAGAATATATATATATATAGTACGGTAGACGTACGTGTGTTAACTGAACGTAGTTGTACGGCAATGTCTTTTGACTTAAGCCTGAATAATAAGAATCTTGAAGTATTCCAAAGAATTAAGAAACCTGTTTGAAAGAAGAGTAATGCTTGGTTTTAAAAAGCTTAAGAGTTATACTAGCTTTATGGGAAGTTAGGTATAACGACTTAAGGAAGATAAAAAGAATGGTTTATTAATGTTTGAAGTTAAGAGACTTGATCTTAAAAGAGAAGAGACTTGACTTAAATGAATTAATATGAATTTTGTGTGAAACCTCATTCGTGAGTAATGAGTACTTGGTTTTTTAAAAGGAATAATGTTTTACTGATTTCGGAAATCAGAATGAGTATCGACAAACCACCGCGTTAATAAAGGGAAATGTTTTGACTAATTAAGTATTATTAAAACCAAGAGAAACCTCCATCCGCATGTAAGCTAAGATGAGACAAAATGATATTACATTTCCTAGATCATGGCTGCTTTAATAAGATTGATTTTGAACAAGAGTAACCTACTCACATATAAGGCATATGTTTCTCAAATTGTTTAAAAGAGAATTATATTCTTAAGTGATTAAGACTATGAACTACGAAACCTTTCTAAAATAAGAGACTTAAGTACTTGAAATTAGGCAAACTTGAACTTATGGAAAATAATGTTGTTACTTGATGTTGAAAAGGAAAGTGTTTTGGTTTACCTAAAAATGTGAGTCACTCTATTTTAATACTACGGTATCGGGTGACCTTTATAAAAGAAATGGATCTTTTAAAAGAATTTAACGTCACGTAATACTTTGGGGTCGAACACGGACTTTGGCATAAAATAACCTTGAGTTGTGTGCAACTTCCCTATGCTTGTGGTGATAGCCTTTGTTGTGCAAGTGTTGTATTTCTATGCTACCGAGTCCCATGATGGGCCGACACGTATTCCATCCGATTCTTCATCGAGTCCCACGAGATGGGCCGACACGATTTCATCCGATTCTTCACCGAGTCCCATGACGGGTGGCACGATTCTACATGATTCTTACCGAGTCCCACGGACGGGCCGACACGTATTCCACACGATTTATTTGTAGATCGCGGTGAGGAAGGAGTTCCACGCATGAGGATGACTTGAGGCGTGAGTCCCGACTTGACATGACCGCTTATGTTGTGATCGTAGTTTGGTTATCATACATGTCTCCCGCTTTATATAGACTATTATGATTTCATTTACGTGATTTACGCTTTCACATACTTGGTACCTGTTATCGACCTCTTTCGGGGCTGCGTTCATGCCGCAGGTAGGTACATCGTTGTGGATCCTCGCTCATGGATCACAGATTCAGGTTAGGAAGCCCCGTTTCTTGGAGGCTTATCTTTTGGTATGTTACCTGAGTCCGAGGTTCTTGTACATTCGGGGTATGGCGGGCCTGCCCCGTCATAGTTGTTGTCACTTTCTAGAGGTCTCAGAGTACTTGTAGGTATAGTTTGTAAAGGATAACTGTCGTTTTTATGTATATATACTAAGGCAACTGCTTTTGTTGATCGTTTATTTTATCAAATCTCTTGTTACATGTTTATGTTTTATTTCACTGATTTTCTCTGATGTTGTATCACTAGGGTGCCCGGGTAAGGCACCAGTCACGGGCCCGGGTTCGGGTCGTGACAACTATCCTGTGATAGCAACGGTTATTGCATCCTATAATGTTGGGAAGCGCCCTTTCAAGTTCATGAATATGTGGCTTTCACCCAACTGGTGACATAATGACCGTATTTGGAGACAAGACATATCGAATCGCTCAATTCCCTGCCTCAAAATTGAAAGCCTTAAAGTGTTACACCGTAAGTCCGGGACATGTATAAGAGAATGTACGTAAGGAAACAAGACTTGGAAATTAGTACGAAAGGAAGAATTGTTTTTCCGACGAAAATCTTAGAACGCTTCGGAAAGGAAAAATGTTCGTTGTTGAGAATTGGATTCTCCAAATGCATTATTTGAAGAGTATGGAACTTTTAACCTTATGGAAATTTATTTTTACGATTTGGTCACGTGGGCCCACCCGAAATTTTACATTTTGTGGGGCCACGAGGTTCTAATTTTATGGACGAATGAGAAGGAGACACGTGGCACCCTCCATGATGTTGGACGAAATATTGCAAGGGTGTTATGGTCATTTGACCTATGTAGATGATAAGTCTTCTAAGCTTGATTTTGTTGACTAGTCAACTTGTCCACATAGCTTAATCCTTGTGATCTTCATCTAGGCCACACATTTGTTTAAGTCTAAGCCTCCATTGTGTTTTATAAGGTTACTACTAGTGCAAGACTAGCTCATTTACACTTAGAAAAATTAGAAACCTTGTCTTATTCTTCTCTTAGCTCTCGGGTTCAAGGTGTAACCCACAAGAAAATTTTTAGTTTGTGATCCATTAGCCACAAGACTTTAACCCAATGTCCCCAAGGGTATTGTAAGGTTATCTCAATAGAAAGATTTCAGAAAAAGCGCATTTTTACGTTAGTCACAAGGCGGAAACTAAGGGAGTTCTTCAACTTTGAAGTTGGAACTTGAAGATGAGTTCTTCATAGGCCTCTAGGAGTGCTTGGGCGGATTGGAACCTAAGGAAAGGAGCTAAGAATTGCTAAGGCGCGACTTTGGAATCTTGGAAATTTTAAGGGCTTATAAAGGTATATTCTTGTCGTTTTAGCAATTAAGGTTTACTTATCATTGTAGCTATGGTTATTAGCAAGCATGAGTTATATAGTATGAAGTTTGATAAGTATTTTGACTATTGGAACCCTAATCCGAAAGCTAGCATGTTTAGCTTTAAGATTGGAATTCAAGTTGATTATTAGTTTAAGTCGTCGCATGTTGAATAATGAAGGAAATTGTAGTTGTTGAAGTTGTTTATGACTAAATAACATGTTGACCTAAGAACTTGAAATTGGAAAAGGATTGGAAAAGACGTAGTGTTATTGGTTATATGTTGGCCGAGAATGGCTAGTGAAGTATTATACTATTTGGTATGAATTGTGGGGCGGAATATTACACGTATAAGGCGCGTGTAATCCCCTTTGTTGGTTGTTGTTTGTAGCCTTAAATGTGGCGTGTTGGTTATTGTATTCGACCTTGAAAAAGGTGGCAAAGTGAGTAGAAACAAAGGAAGTGCTGCCCATTTTTCCGTAGAATTAGAGACCGTACACTTAGTTTTATTCTACGTTAGAGACTAGAAGTTGATAGTCTTGTTGTGACCATTATAGGTTGACACTTCTACGCACGCGTATTCGCAGCTTGTGGATTAGCCGAAAAGGTATGTGAACTATCTCCTCTTCTAGCATGATTCCTTAAGATAAAGAAAGTACGTCCTACTCCTTAAATGATCCATTCTTTGGTTGTATTTGGATTGCCTAAAGTAGAATTTGTTCTATGTACTTCCTTTGATTGTACTTTGATGTTTAAATTGTAAGTTGTATAATCCATTGCCTTAGTGAAGTTGGATTCTTAAAAGTGAAAGTATTTTACTTAAAGTACATAGAGTCTTGAAAGGAAGTGGTTTCCAAATCTTTTGGGCTGCCTTTAGTTCCAAAACCTAAAGGTCATTATAATGACTTTAGGGGAGTCAAATGAGTGATTTAATTAATTGTTTTAAAAGAGGAGAAATGACATGATTTAAGAGAAGTAACTTGTTTTAAAGGAGTGATTACTTGAGGTTTAAAAGTAGAAGAAACTTGTTTTCTATATATTAAGAGACTTGAAGTGTTTTGAAAGTTAAGAACTTGATTTTGTAAGTATGTGATACTTGGTTTTAATAGTATAAGTCTCTTGGTTATAAAAGGAATGGATATGTCTAAAACCATAAAGGGTTATAACGGCTTTATGGGAAGTTGGTTATAACGGCTTTATGGAAGGTTTAGAAAGTTGTCTATTTTGATTAATCGGCATAAGTTGCCTAGTTTGTGAAAATTTGAAGTTACTTGGTTTCAAGCTTTGAAATGAGTTTCAAAAGTATAGTAACTTACTTTGAAGAATAGACACGCCTGATACTACGTGTTAGTATCTTGGGATTTTACATAAAAAGGAGTCTTTTGAAAAGAATGTACGTACGTAGTACTTTGGCCTATTTAATTGAGAATAATTCTATGTGATGCCTTGATTAGTACTTTGGCTTGATAAATTGAGAATTTGTCTAAGTGTGCCTTGATTAGTACTTTGGCTTGATAAATTGAGAATTTGTCTAAGAGTGCATTGATAAGTACTTTGGCTTGTTAAATGAGAATTATTCTATTTAGGCTCGATAAGTATTTTGGCTTGTTAAAATGAGAATTATTCTATTTGGCCCGATAAGTACTTTTGGCTTGTCAAATGAGAATTTTTCTATGTGTGCGTTGATAAGTACTTTGGCTTAGTTAATTGAGAATTATTTCCATGTGTGCCTTGATAAGTACTTGGCCCGATTAGTTGAGAATTGCCTATGTGTCTTTGAAATAGCGGTTGTGTGCTATTGGGATATCGGTCGTTTGGTCATTCCCGGGTGGGTTTGCATTCCGTGGAATTTCTACCCACGATCGCGGCGAATACCTCACGCGGTCCGTAGGACTTATGCGGTGAAATAGTCCCACGCGGCGTCCACTATCACGAGAATACCTCACGCGAGTCCGTAAGGGCTTATGCGCGGTGAAATAGTCCCATGCGGAATACCTCACGCGGGTCCACGCGCCTATCGCGGTGAAATAGTCCCGGGAGTAGGATGGTTAAATGATCTGCGCGACGGGTCCTGTTTGATCACGTGCTTCCTATTTTATATTGTAAGGATACTCATCGCTTACTCTCATTGTTAGTAAGGCACAATGTGTTGTAATTTGATTATCCTATATGTCCCCGGATTTGTTTGTGTTACCATATGGTCATGCTTTTACGATGTGGGATTCCGGGGCATGAGACCACGTGGTATTTAGGACACAGGGGGGACTTGGTGTTCATGTATCCTTATTGGTGCTATTACATCATGGATCGCTACGGTGAGGAAGGATTCCAGGCATGATTGATATTACGGGCGTGAGACCCATAGTTATATTTGAGTAGTGACTTGGCGGCTGCGTCCCGACTTGATATGATTGCTTATGTATTGTATCGTAGGTTGGCTATCATACATGTCTCCCGCTTTGTTTAGATCGTTATGATTTCATTCAGATTTCATCGCTCACATACTTGGTACATTCTTCGCATCGACCTCCTTGAAGCCGCGTTCATGCCGCAGTTTAGGTACGCTGTTTGGTGATCGGCAGTGTAGGATCCTCGCTCGTGGTTTTTGGATAGCTCCTCTGTCGTGAGTTTATCTTTTGGTATATATATCCTTCAAGATGTGCTTTGTATGCTTTTGGGTACGGCGGGGCCTTGTCCCGTCATATTTCGATTTAACTCCTGTGAGGTCCGTATTCATATGTAGGATTGGACTCATTATGCGGTGTAGTGTCTTTTGTTTATGTATATATGGCAGCCTTGTCGCTTTGCCCTCGCACGCATTTTTGCTTTAAAAAGAAAAAATGAGGTGTTATTTAATTTCCGCAGCTTTACTTGTATTGTTAAGGTAGAAGGTGCCCGCAGTAGGGCACAAGTCATGGGCCCGGGTTCGGGTGACAGAGTGGTATCAAAGGCGATCCTCTAATGTCTACTGACCGTGTCTAGTAAGTCTTGATTATCGGTGTGTTGCGCGCCACACCCATAAACAGGAGGCTACATGACATTTAGGAGTTGGTTTCTATTCTTCTCACTCTAAGATCGTGCCATGAGCCGTGTTAGTAAGATAATTCCTCTCGATGTATTGTTGTGTTCTGATTATGCCTCCGAGGGAAACAATGCCCGTAAGGGCAAAAGGAGTAGCAGAGCTACTAGTCAGACTCAGAGAGTTGATAGGGCTTATGCTCAGGTTATACCGGATGTTGTTCCGCAGTCGGTGAGTTCTTCTTCGCCAGGTTTTGAGGCCCCAACACCAGAGCCTCCGATTCTCGATTATGAGACTTTAGGAGTCATGAAGCCATTATGTTATTAACCAAGATAGCGGTGCTCAGCGTTAGCGAGGAGGTTATTCGGCGATGGATAGGTGTACATAGGGTAGAGGGCCAACGGAAATCTGCGTAAGAGGGCTAGGACTTGGTTATCCCTGAGTTTTTGGACGAGTGCCTCGAAATGAGTGAGATATTCGTCACCTACCCAAGACATACCCGCACCACAGTGAAAGATTGGACCCACAAGGTATTTAGGAGCCGGTCCGAGCTCCAGAGGTCGAGGTTCTCAGAGGAGCCGAGGATTTTCTCAGTCAAGGCCACCTATTCCTCAGTGTTTCAGATGTGGTAAGCGTGATTCGGGGAAATGTCGTTATGGCACTGTCTTTGTTTTTATTGTGGCGTCCGCCATATTCGAGTATAACACTCTTAACCCGTCTAAATCCTCCGTCACTTAGCGGAATATTACGATTCGTGACTTGATATTGTCCAGTGGGATTCGCCATCGTAGCTTTCCAGACGATACTGGGGATCCTTTTTCCCCAATTTCGGTCTCGGTGGACCAATTTGCTCCATTCACTAGTGCAATTTCGAATTACATTCGTAAACGAGGCATCACACCCTTTCTTACGCGTAAGTCGGAACTAATCGACGGTTGTCCGGCGGTTGAGAGCTTTTGGTTCCGGCACTTCCTATCCCTACCACTATTATCAATAAGGTGCGGCCTGTTTGTATTCGCCTTATGGGAGGGAAACCTCCAAGAAGCTTGGGATATCATTTGCTTGCCTCAAACCGGAAGGTGGCTTGGTCTAATGAACATCGCGAATGGAATCATGCCTTGCTATCCAGACTATTTGGCAAACTCACACTGATCTGATTCTCTACGGGTCCAATGGATCAATAGCCACTATTTGAGAGGTATTACAATTTGGGACTACGAGGTACGCCCTAGGGACTCCCCTTATTCAAAAGGATTTGTAGGATTCGCGATGATTTGTTTCTATCTTGGTAGCCATGGTGATGCTATTGACGCTTTACAAAGTGTTGTGCCAATCAGTAAATTTGATTCAAGCCTCGTGTATGATATCTGCGACTTCGCAAGTTAAAAGCCTTGGATGTCACAAATTTGGAAAGGCTTCATTCCTCCCAAATTCTCTTTTACTTTGTGGCTAAATTGCAGAAAGCTAGCTACAAAGGATACTCTATCATATCTCAACTTGGAGGATAAATCTTCATGTTCTGCAAGCAAGCTAATGAAACAAGGGAACACCTCTTCTTTACTTGCCCCTACACACACATGATCCGAAGTGCATAAAAGATTGGTGGGTATTAGAGAGATGACAATCACAAAGCTCCCTGTGGATTAAGAATGATCACCGCGGGACAAGCATCCGAGCCAAAGCTATTTTGCTTACTTTTTGCATAGTGGTCTATGAGATTTGGAGGGCAAGAAACACATTGTTCTTTGAAGGCACAAGCTTTCCGGCAGAAGAGGTCATTGCAAGAATCAAAACAACATCTTATAGAGTTCTCTATGATTTTATCCCCTCTTGTAATGACATCATTTGAGTGACCACCCCTCCCCTCCCTCTCTTCTTGTTTACATTACGTTGAGGCTTGAGATACCTCAACGACTGATTGTAGCCACTTTCTTTTCATTATTAGTAATAATATTTTCATTTACCTAAAAAAAAAAGAATATCAAGTCCCTTATCTTTAAGAAATCAAGTTACATATGCGTTTCCCAAATCAAGTATTCTATACTTTTAAATCAAGTCATTCCTTCCTTTAAGAATCAAGTGTTACACCCCGTAAGTCCAGGACATGTATAAGAGAAGGTATGTAAGGAATCAAGACTTGGAAATTAGTACGAAAGGAAGAATTGTTTTTCCGACGGAAAATCTTCCGAACGTCGGAAAGGAAAAATGTTCGTTGATGAGAATTGGATTCTCAAAATGTATTATTTGAAGAGTATGGAACTTATTAACATTTTGAAAATTTATTTTTACGGATTTGGTCACGTGGGGCCCACCCGAGGAATTTTACGTTTTGTGGGGCCCACGAGGGTTACGGAATTTTTTATGGACGAATGAGAGGGCGACACGTGGCACCCCTACACATGGTCTTGGTCGAAAATAGTAAGGGTAAAATGGTCATTTACCATCAAGGAAGATAAGTCTTGCTAGCTTGAGATTGTTGACCAAGTCAACTTGTCCACTTGGCTTTACATTAATTGTCATTCATCCTAGCCCACAAGTGTATTAATCTAAGCCCTCCAATATGTTTTATATACTACACTAGTGCAAGACAAGATCTTCAAACACTTAGAAAAATTTAGAGAACCCTTGTTCTTCAACAATACCTCTGCCTGACATCTCCACACTAGAAAATTTTGTAATTTTGTTCCATTGTTCACAAGACTTAAACCCAAGGTCCCTAAGGATATTGTAAGGATATCTCAATAGAAAGATTTCGGAAAAGTGGCGTTTTCGTATTAGTCGCAAGGCGAAAACTTAAGGAGTTCTTCAACTTTGAAGTTGGAACTTGAAGATGAGTTCTTCATAGGCTTCTAAGGAGTGCTTGGAGCGGATTGGAACATAAGGAAAGGAGCTAAGAATTGCTAAGGAGCGACTTTGAATCTTTGAAATTTTAAGGGCTTGTAAAGGTATAAATTTTGTCGTTTTAGCAATTAAAGTTTACTTATCATTGTAGATATGGATATTAGCAAGCATGAGTTATATATTATGAGGTTTGATAAGTATATTGGCTATTGGAACCCTAATCCGAAAACTAGCATGTTAGCCTTAAGACTACAATTCAAGTTGATTATTCGTTTAAGTCGTCGCATGTTGTGTAAGAAGGAAATTGTAGTTGTTGAAGTTGTTTATGACTATATAACATGTTAGACCTTAGAACTTGGAATTGGAAAAGGATTGTAAAAGACTTTGAATTGTTGGTTATGTTGTTGGCCGAGAATGTCTTGAATATGGAACTACTTCGTATTAATTGTGGGGCGGAATTTTACACGTATTGTAAGGCGTGTAATCCCCTTTGGTTGGTTGTTGTTTTGAGCCTTAAATGTGGCGTGTTGGTTATTGTATTCGGCCTTGAAAAAGGTGGCAAAGTAAGTAGAAACAAAGGAAGTGTTGCCCGATTTTCCGTAGAATTAGAGACCGCTTACTTAGTATTATTCTACGTTAGAGACTAGAAATTGATAGTCATGTTGTGACCATTATAGGTTGACAATTCTAAGTACGGCGTATTCGGCTTAGCTTGTGGATTTAGCCGAAAAGGTATGTGAACTATCTCCTCTTCTAGCATGATTCCTTAAGATAAAGAAAGTATGTCCTACTCCTTAAATGATCCATTCCTTGGTTATATTTGGATTGCCTAAAATAGAATTTGTTCTATGTACTTCCTTGATTGTACTTTGATGTTTAAATTGTAAGTTGTATAATCCATTGCCTTAGTGGAGTTTGGATTCTTAAGAGTGAAAGTATTTTTTTCTTAAAGTACATAGAGTCTTGAAAAGGAAGGGGTTTCCAAATCTTTTGGCTAGTGCCTTAGTTCCAAAACCTAAGGGTTGTTATAATGACTTTAGGGGAGTCAAAGGAGTGATTTACTTAATTGTTTTAAAAGAGGAGAAATGACATGATTTAAGAGAAGAAACTTGTTTTCTAAATATTAAGAGACTTGAAGTATTTGGAAAGTTAAGAACTTGATTTGTAAGTATTGATGCTTGGTTTTAAGTATAAGTCCCTTGGTTATAAAAGGAATGAATATGTCTAAAACCATAAAGGGTTATAACGGCTTTATGGGAAGTTGGTTATAACGGCTTTATGATAGTTAAGAAAGTTGTCTATTTTAATTAATGGGCATAAGTTGTCTAGATTGTGAAAATTTGAAGTTACTTGATTTCAAGCTTTGAAATGAGTTTTCTAAAAGTGTAGTAACTTACTTTGAAAAATAGACATGCCTTGATACTACGGGTGTTAGTATCATGGGGTTTTACATAAAAAGGAGTATTTTGAAAAGAAAAAAAAATGAGGTGGTATTTAATTTCCGCAGTTTACTTAGTTGTTAAGGTAGAAGTGTTACACCCCGTATTTACAGGACATGTTTTAAGAACGTACGTAAGAACTCACAAGTGTTAAGATTTGAGACTTGTAAAAAAAAAATTATCGGAAGTATGAAATTGTCGGAAAAACGTAATATTGTGATGAATGGGAGGGCGACACGTGTCACCCCCCCTTAAGTGAGCTTGGACAAATTGATCATGGACATAAGGGTCATTTGACCCTTGTTAGGAAGACAAGTCTTGCAACTTGTAGAGCTTGAGAAAGTTGACTTGGTCAAGGACCCACAAGTCTTGATATTTAGTAAGACCTCATCTTAGCCACCCAATTGTACACATCTTGACCCTCCATGTTGCTATTTAATACTACTAGTAGTGAGACTAGTTCCACACTTAGCCAAAAATTACAAAAATTGGATGAACATGAAGCCTTAGCTCTCGGGTTATCTCACAAGAAGAAGAAAAAAAATTTGTTCCTTGTCCATTCAACTCCACACTTTAAACCAAGGTTCTTGAGGATATTGTAAGAATATCTCAATAGAAAAAATCTCGGAAAAAGATAGTTTTCGGGTTAGTCGCAAAGTGAAAACCTAGTTGCTTTCTAGGTTTTGGATTGGAAGTTTGAAGGGAAGTTGTTGGTATGGTCCTAAGGGACTCAAGTAACGGATGGAAGTGTCTTGAAGAGGCTCTAAGTTGCTAAGGAGCGACTTCGGATTTGGAATTGGATTAAGATTCGTTGAGGTATAATCTTGTCTCTTAGAAGTGTTACAAGATTATTTATATTGTTGTTAGCTTTACATGTTGCTAGCATGATGTATATGTGTGGAAGTTTATAAGTGTTATGGATTGCTTGTAACCTTAGAATCCGAAATGTAATGTAAGCCATGTGAAGTTGGATTACAAATTGGTCGTTTACTTGAATCGTCGCATGTTAATTACTTGGATATTATAGTAGTTGTAATCGTTTGCGACTTGATATTATGTTAAGCTAATAACTTGGATTGAAATGGAAATTGGATAAGAATTGGTATTGTTGAAAACAACGTGGCCGAATTTGGACATGTAGTTTGTATTAGTTTGGTATCTTTTGTGGGGCGGAATTTTACACGTCTAGTAGGCGTGTAATCCCCTATTGATAATTGCATTGTTTGGGCCTTAAATGTGGCGTGTTTGGTTATTGTATTCGGCCTTGAAAAAGGTGGCAAAGTAAGTAAAAACAAAGGAGGTGCTGTCCGATTTTCCGTAGAATTTAGCGACTTGGCACCTAGAATATTCTACGTTAAAGTAAGAGGTTAATGGACATATTGTGACCATTATAGGTTAAAGTACTAAGTATAGCGTATCCTACTTGGAGGGTGGAATAGCTATCAAGGTTGAAGTACTTTGGAGCATTTTGCTACTTGTCGATAATTGTCGCGAGGTATGTGAACCTCTTCCTTCCTTTGGCATGATTCTATGTATGGAATATACCTGTGGTATCATTTCATGTTTCTTTCTACTCTTAGAAGTTAAGAGGTAGTTGTGTGATTTGCTCTATGTAGAACTTTTCCTATCTTTTGAGCATGACTAGTTGCACGTATATAGTACGGTAGACGTACAACATCTTGATATCCTTTACTAGTTTTATGAATAGCCAAGTCGGGTGAGTTAGGAGATTAACTCACTTCTTTGAAAGTATTAAGGATGTCTAATGTTTTATTGAAAGTTAAGGGACTTGAAGAGTTTTTGAAGTATGTGATACTTGTTCCGTTTTAATCGTATAAGTCCCTTGGATAGGAAATTGTATTTGGTTAAGGTATAAAGTGAATATAACGACTTTATGGGAAGTTGGTTATATTTGCTTTATGGAAAGATAATGACTTGATTTTAGTGAAAAGGCAACTTGATTTTTTAAGGCATCAATTGCCTAAGGTTGTATAATAAAAGGAGTCACTTGATTTCTAAAGGTTAAGAGACTAATTGTATTTTTGAAAGTTAAGTGAATTTCTTTGAAAGTATGTAATACTTGGTTTCAAAAAGTAGAAGTCTCTTGGTTAGAAAAGGATTGAGTTTTGTCTAAAACCATAAAGGGTTATAACGGCTTTATGGGAAGTTGGTTATAACGGCTTTATGGAAGGTTAAGAGAATGGTTTTCTCTAATAAAGTAATCAAAGGAATAACTTGAATTAAGGAAGGGCAATGTGATTTAAAGGTATCACTTGCTTAAATTTTTTTTTTTTTTTTTTTAGATAAATGCAAATATTATAAAAGAACAAACGAAAAGAACAGGGAGCTACAATCAGTCGTTGAGGGTTCTCAATCCTCAACGTAAGCATAAACACGAAATGAAAGAGCGGGGGATGGGGCGTTCACACAAAGGTGACGTTACAGGAGGGGATTAAATCATAAGCTCAATCTTGGAAAGTTGAAATACTCTTTTCACTTTTCAAAATTGCTGCTTGGCTTTGTACTTGATACAATTCTTCCTTGAAGTAACTTCTGGCCATCCATCATTACCCACACAAAGTGGTGTTTGCATGTACACCCTCGGCGTATTCACGATACCCATAGCACTTAATCGATAGGACCACCAAGAAAAGTGTTGGTTCCCGCTAATGAAGTCGAAAAGCTAGTATTATTGGGAATTGGTGTCCCAAAAGTCTTATGTTGTATTAATACATTATCAATTAATGCATTAGAGTTCCTATGGCTCTCGGTTTTGGCAGTATCGGTTGCCCCCCAAATCGAGTAATGACGTTCATTAAAACGAGATGACTCTACATTCCCCATGCCAATTAAAAGTGTTGAGTTAATAGGCTTTTTCGAGAGAAAACCTCGCTTCCGCACTTTTGCCTTACCAAGATCCGTTGGAATAGAGCAATTTCGATTGTAGCACCCATTGAATGAGGCGTGCTATTGTCAAAACCGGTTCCCACCGAAATCGAATTACGGTCGCTTTAAATGAGATGGCTTGTCACTTCCAAGAACCATGGGATTAGGAGCGCTTCGGTTGGAGCACCTAATGAATGAGGCGTGCCATAGACATCCGCAACAATTGAATCGTCAAATAACTAGACCTCTTTTGGATAAAAACCCTCGGCTCGTAGCCTTAGCAAATCCAAGGCCAATTGGAAAAGGAGTAATTTCGACTCAACAACCAAAGATCGGTGGCCCATGGACTTTACCCAAGACCCATGCCCACCCACCTGACCCGCAATCAACCCGAGACCAACCTTGAGACCCGCTTTCACCTTGGCATCCAAAGTGCCCGCCGGAAAAACCTCATTGTACTCAGAAATCAAGGACCGAACCAAGGGTTCAAACCACAAATCATGAACATCAACACGACCCTCCCGCAACCCGACCACCCTCCATACCCACGACACGGATCCCTATCAAGATCCGCGATCCCCATAGTCAAGTGAGTCTATCGGAATCGCACCGCTTCCGACTACCAAGCTCACGGAAAAGCCACTTTGGACTTAAACACTAAAGAACGATGACCCATGGGTTTCAACCACAACCTCTTATCACCATCACGACCCTCCTGCAACCCGGGACCACCCAACATACCCGCAAATGACCCGGGAAATCCGTCAAGACCCGTATGCCTTCCAGTGTCAAGTTGTCCAACCGGAACACCAGTTGAGGATGCCATCGGAAAGTTGGGAGAAACCAAGAGCTGCGCCCTCAACCCAAGACCACCAAAGATGACCTCTTGCACACCAAGATCACCCTCTCGCTCGCTAACAACCTCAGAACACCCGCCAGTCCCGAATACTCCGCAAAATTCAGCGAAGCAAACTGGCCACCGCCGGAAGTTGCCCCCCTCGGAAATGCAAACTTCAAATTCATATCTTGTATCTTGTAATCCTGAACAATCAAAATAATCTCTTTCATTCTTTTGGCTGAAATCTTTGTATTCTTTCTCATGGCTATAAGGAAGATACCTTACTCTATAACAAATCAATTAGAGTGAGCGTGAAATAAACACACAAACTTCAATGTAGGATGGATTAGATCAAAGAACAATCCGTGTAGTATATCAGTTGATGAAAATCATAGAAGAAGGAAGACGTAGAAGAGCAACTAGGAAAAAATATTGAGAGCATTTTCGCCTAGTGAGAGAAACATCTCTCTAACTCCTCGTCAGCTATATATACTTAAGTGTTGTTATGACTATGTATTGTTATGACTATTGCTTAAAGTTTTAAAGTAAGGGTCACTTGATTTAGAAGCCGAGAAATGTATTTCTAATGTATAGTGATTTTTTTTGTGAATTATACACAAGCCTTGATACTGCGGGTGTTAGTATCTTGGGGTTTTATAGAAAAAGGAATCTTTTGAAAAGAATGGAAGTACGTAGTACTTGGGGTTAAATTCCCGGATTTTTATGTGTAAAACAGAAGTGCCATGAGTTTATAAAAATGGAAGTCTAAGGTTTAACGAACTTGCCTAGGTTTGCTTGTGATAGCTTTGAGTGCAAGTATTATATGTCTTCGTGTCGTGTCTCTCGGTTGGAGGGCCGGCTGTCTTGTTATAAGTTTCTTGGGGCGTCGCATCGCGGTGATGTGGGATTCCACGTATGCTCATTGTGATTGATCCTTGGACATGCTTATCACGATGTGGGATTCCGGCATGTGACCAGGATGCGGGTTAGATGCCCGGACATTTTATTGGACGTACTGGCAGTGATGTGGGATTCCACGGGTATGCTTCCATTGTGATTGATTTTGGCCATGCTTATACGATGAGGATACCGGCACGCAGCAGATGCGCGTTAGATGCTCGCGTTTATTACTCCACGGGCTAGCTCCCATGAAGACATGTACCCGATGAGGATTCCGGGCATGTTCTATTATTACTCCATGGGCTAGCTCCCCATGAAGACCTGCACCTACGATGAGGGATGCCGAGGGCACGTTATGGCCATTCTTATACGATGTGGGATTCCGGGGCATGCGGCCGAATTATATATATATATATGTATATATGTGTTGTGTATGTGTACGCCGACAGTGAGGTGGGATGCCACGGGCGCGTCACATGGTTGTATTTTACACTTATAGGCTTCGATGAGGTGGGATTCCACGGGCAGGAGATATATATATATGTGTTGTGTATGTGTACGCCGACAGTGAGGTGGGATGCCACGGGCGCGTCACATGGTTATATTTTACACTTATAGCTGTCGGCAGTGATGGGGGATTCCACGGGCACGCTTTGATACTAGTGTGACTTGATCGCGTCCCAGATTGGGCCGGGTAGTATAGGCGCCCCTCCTTAAAGGGCCGGATTATACTTATGAAAGATAAGTAAGTTATATAGTAATGAACTTAATGACTTTTCCTAATCATGTGCGTAAGAATGTGGCTATAACCTTTATTGAAAATGAGAATAGATAATAAGGTGAAATTAAGTTCATAAGTGGAAATGACACGGCAGGATCTGGTATGTATTTTTATACTCGTCCTTGTCATTCTTTTATGCGATTATGATCATTTCAGACGTTATTTCATTCCATATTCGGTACTGTTATCGACCCCGCCCGGCTGCGTTCATGCCCGCAGTTTAGGTACCTGTGTTGGTGATCCTTGCTCTTAGGATCTCGGTTCAGTTTTTGAGAGAAAGCTCCATTTGCTCCGGAGGCTTAGCTCTTGGTACGGTTTTCCCTGAGGTGGTAGATTCATGTACATTCAGGGGTATGGCGGGGCCCTGTCCCGCCACAGTTGTTATGTTAAAAATTCTTAGAGGTCTGTAGTCTCATATTGTGGGTCAGTTTGTAAAACAAAGGAGGCAACTGCTTCGGTTGTATATATTATGTCCAGGAAGGTAGCCCTATCGGCTAACCTGTTATTTTTACTTCTATTGTTTATTTTTAAAGTTTCATGTATGTTCCGTTGATTATCTCTGATGTATACCTGTAAGGGTGCCCAGCTAGGGCACCGGTCGCGGGCCCGGGGTCGGGTCGTGACAAAAGTGGTATCAGAGCGATTAGTCTCTGAAAGTGTCTGCACCGTGTCTAGTAGATTCTTGATTATCGGTGTGTTGTGCACCACATCTATAATCAGGAGGCTGCAGGACATTTAGGATTGATTTCCATTCTTCTCACTCTGAGATCGTGCGATAGAGCTGTGTTGTTAGGGTCGTCTCTCCCTAACGAGTTATGTTGATTGCAGCTACGAGAAAGGCAGCAGTGACCCAGGAAAGACTATGTGGATTGCGTATCCAGGTTGGTAATGATTATAGTATAGTTGGTATTGTGACATACCTCTATACGGAGTTATGTATGAGGGTCATTTATGGGTTGCCTAGAATGGTTTTTAGATTTACCAAGAGTGGTAAAGACTAACTAGATACCGGGATGGTGTGGAATAGTTAGTAAATTTTCGCCAAGGTCTTGTGTTTTATTTTGAGATAATTGGGAAAGGATGAGCTGTCTGATAGGGTAATGGACCCTTAAGAAGCCATGTTAAGGAACTTAACGGAAGGTCATGTTAACAGATTAAGCTGCGTAGTAGGCCTAAGAGAATTGTACGGATGAGGTCCGTATAGAGTAAGTAATGGTTGTTGTGATCAAGGCAGCGATTATGGTATTATGAGAAGTTTTGTACCGTTCTGAGGGATCGTAAGGTGGGCTTGGAGCATGGAAATTGCGAGCCTAAGAATGTCAAGACAGCGAGACCTTAGATGTACAAGTTCTTCTGCAGAAAGATTTATTATAGACCAAGAATAAGAGTTAAGTGCGACGGCGGGACGGGGTGAGGACACATTGCAGGTCTCCCATATCTGGAATAGAGTGGGATCGATTGGTAGTGGTTCGCTCGTGTGGTCACGAGGGTGCAAGGCCCAAGCCTAGTTAATTGTTCTACGGGTTCGTGGACGCGTTCCACTGGAACCAGGTCGTGAAAGCCGGAAATGGCCGTATATTATTTTATAGAGTGACTCCAAAGATTTGAGGCCAGAATCGGTATAGAATTTAAGTTTTTATGCTGGAAAGAGTTGGAAATACGAAAAGATAACCTCTTTTAGGCTTATGATGGACGGACATGCGTGTGCGAGGTATTAGGGCCAAGTGTGGCATTATTAGTATGTCGGGGTTGTGAAAGGAAGCTATGTCTCTAATTATAAAGATTGACTCCGAAAGAACATTCGGGGACGAATGTTTCTAAGGGGGGAAGAATGTTACACCCCGTATTTACAGGACATGTTTTAAGAACGTGCGTAAGAACTCACAAGTGTTAAGATTTGAGACTTGTAAAAAAATTTATCGGGTATGAAATTGTGAAAACGTAATATTAGTGAATGGGAGGCGACACGTGTCACCCCCTTAAGTGAGCTTGGACGAATTGATCATGAATATAAGGGTCATTTGACCCTTGTTAGGAAGACAAGTCTTGCAACTTGTAGAGCTTGAGAAAGTTGACTTGGTCAAGGCCCCACAAGTCTTGATATTTAGTAAGACCTCATCCTAGCCACCCAATTGTACACATCTTGACCCTCCATGTTGCTATTTAATACTACTAGTAGTGAGACTAGTTCCACACTTAGCCAAAAATTACAAAAATTGGATGAACATGAAGCCTTAGCTCTCGGGTTCTCTCACAAGAAGAAGAAAAAAATTTTGTTCCTTGTCCATTCAACTCCACACTTTAAACCAAGGTTCTTGAGGATATTGTAAGCATATCTCAATAGAAAAATCTCGGAAAAAGATAGTTTTCGGGTTAGTCGCAAAGTGAAAACCTAGTTGCATTCTAGGTTTTGGATCGGAAGTTTGAAGGGAAGTTGTTGGTATGGTCCTAAGGGACTCAAGTAACGGATTGAAGTGTCTTGAAGAGGCTCTAAGTTGCTAAGGAGCGACTTCGGATTTGGAATTGGATTAAGATTCGTTGAGGTATAATCTTGTCTCTTAGAAGTGTTACAAGATTATTTATATTGTTGTTAGCTTTACATGTTGCTAGCATGAAGTATATGTGTGGAAGTTTATAAGTGTTATGGATTGCTTGTAACCTTAGAATCCGAAATGTAATGTAAGCCATGTGAAGTTGGATTACAAATTGGTCGTTTACTTGAATCGTCGCATGTTAATTACTTGGAGATTATAGTAGTTGTAATCGTTTGCGACTTGATATTATGTTAGGCTAATAACTTGGATTGAAATGGAAATTGGATAAGAATTGGTATTGTTGAAAACAATGTGGCCGAATTTGGACATGTAGTTTGTATTAGTTTGGTATCTTTTGTGGGGCGGAATTTTACACGTCTAGTAGGCGTGTAATCCCCTATTGATAATTGCATTGTTTGGGCCTTAAATGTGGCGTGTTTGGTTATTGTATTCGGCCTTGAAAAAGGTGGCAAAGTAAGTAAAAACAAAGGAGGTGCTGTCCGATTTTCCGTAGAATTTAGCGACTTGGCACCTAGAATATTCTACGTTGAAGTAAGAGGTTAATGGACATATTGTGACCATTATAGGTTGAAGTACTAAGTATAGCGTATCCTACTTGGATGGTGGAATAGCTATCAAGGTTGAAGTACTTTGGAGCATTTTGCTACTTGTCGATAATCGTCGCGAGGTATGTGAACATCTTCCTTCCTTTGGCATGATTCTATGTATGGAATATACCTGTGGTATCATTTCATGTTTCTTTCTACTCTTAGAAGTTAAGAGGTAGTTGTGTGATTTGCTCTATGTAGAACTTTTCCTATATTTTGAGCATGACTAGTTGCACGTATATAGTACGGTAGACGTACAACATCTTGATATCCTTTACTAGTTTTATGAATAGCCAAGTCGGGTGAGTTAGGAGATTAACTCACTTCTTTGAAAGTATTAAGGATGTCTAATGTTTTATTGAAAGTTAAGGGACTTGAAGAGTTTTTGAAGTATGTGATACTTGTTCCGTTTTAATCGTATAAGTCTCTTGGATAGGAAATTGTATTTGGCTAAGGTATAAAGTGAATATAACGACTTTATGGGAAGTTGGTTATATTTGCTTTATGGAAAGATAATGACTTGATTTTAGTGAAAAGGCAACTTGATTATGTATATATTATGTCCAGGAAGGTAGCCCTATCGGCTAACCTGTTATTTTTACTTCTGTTGTTTATTTTTAAAGTTTCATGTATGTTCCGCTGATTATCTCTGATGTATACCTGTAAGGGTGCCCAGGTAGGGCACCGGTCGCGGGCCCGGGGTCGGGTCGTGACAAGAAGGGTGCCCAGGTAGGGCACCAGTCACGGGCCCGGGGTTCGGGGCGTGACATCAAGTCTCATAACTTGAAAAATAAAGTCTCTTAACCTTTTAATAATTTAAGGTTCATAGTCTTAAAACTTCATAACGTAAACTCTTTTAAATTAAGTAACATATACTTTTGTGAGTTGTGAATAAGTTATACTTGTTTATAACGATCTTATTCAAGCAGCCATGATCTAGAAAATGTAATACAATTTTGTCTTATCTTAGCTTCTATGCAGATGGAGAATTCTACTCATTTTAATTTAATTGATTGCCGATACATTTTCTTTTATTAACGCTGCAATGTCTTGTTCGATACTTATTCTCATTCGTGCAGTAACTTAGCAAAGTCAACTTGACTCCAAATACTTCCTAACGACTCTTACCAACATCCCCCATAAGACTTGGTAAGAACTTAGGATAATTTAGACGTAACCTTTACATAGAGTAAATCAACATACATACCTCTTAACTTCTAAGAGTAGAAGGAATCATGAATAGCACCACACGTATATTCCATACATAGAATCATGTCAAAAGAAGGAAGAAGTTCACATACCTCGCGACGATTATCGACAAGTAGCAAAATGCTCCAAAGTACTTTAACCTTGATAGCTATTGTTATACCCCGTATTTCCAGAGTATATACGTAAGGACGTACGTACGACAATTTGAGACTTAAGTTTGGCTAGTTTCGAAATTTTGTGCACAACACCCGTATAGAATCATTTTTAGTGAAAGCGTTTCCCACGGCTTACGTAGGAAAATTCCGGCTATGTCGTTTGGTATTTTGCGGATTTTTCCGAGCGACGAACATTTTTGGACCAACGGGAGGGTGTCACTTGTCACCCTCGTTGGATGATAAGAGGTTGGTTGGCCTTGGCCGATTGGTCCCTTATTTTGGCCTTGTTTTGTGGCTTGTTTGTGGCTTGTTTTGTGCCATGTTTGGTGGAGTAGGGTTAGGGTGCACTTGGCTTGATCAAGGCCTTACACTTGCCTTGCACATGGCTTGATCTTGGCCATTGGTTGGCTTTTGGTTTTGCTATAAATACCCCCCTTGGCTTGAAGACTTCATTCATCCAAATATGTTCCAAGTCTTGCTATCCTTCCCCTCTCCTCTTGTTTGACTCTCGTCCAAGAGCCCCCTCCTCCCTCGTAAAGGCCCTTGGCGAAACCCCTCCCCTTTGAGTGGCCTTTGTGGCGAGCCTCCTCCCCCTGAGGTGCTAGTGGGGTACCCCCCCTAGCCTAGTTGTTGTCATATAATACACCCCCCCTCTTGGTAGAAATACTTCTCCAAGTATTGTTATAATGCCCAAAATACCTTAGCCTTTACCTTGTTGTATTCCAAAAGTTACCTCTATACGTAGAGCCCGGAAATACTACCTTTTGTCCTTTTAGTCTCAAACCGAAACCCTAAGGAAATCTTCATTGTTGGTTGAAGTATTTTAGTAGAAGTTGGTTAGAACTTCTAAGGGTTGTTTGGAGCGGATTGGAGCGCACGGAGTAGGAGCTAAACCTTGCTCAGGATCGACATTATAACTTGGATAATTTTGGGCTTATAGAGGTAAATATCTTGACCTTCTATTGTAATTGGAAATTACATGTTGTTGGAATATATAGTTAAAGTATACTATATATAGAATTGAACATAGTTGTGCGGCAATGTCTTTTGACTTAAGCCTGAAGAATAAAGAATCGAAATGACAGTAATTACATAGGTGTATTCTGATGGAGCTTGTGTAGTATTCTTGTGGGTAGAATTGTACACGTCCGGTTAGACGTGCAAACCCCCCTGGTTGGCTTGGTGGCGGCCTCGATAGAGAGGAGATTTCTTGTTTGTTGCGGGGGAGGTGCTGCCGAATTTTCTGTAGAATATGGAACGATGAGATCTAGATGTTAATAAGCGCCTTGTGGCCTTATAGGTTGAAGTACTATGTGTGGTGCAAGCTACGTGGCTTAAGGAGTAGCCAGCGGTTTGAAGTACTTGGAGCGTTTTGCTATTAGTCGATACTCGTCGCGAGGTATGTGAACCTCTTCCTATCTGTTCTAGCATGATATGTGTATAACTATGTAGTACGGTAGACGTACATGTGTTTAATGTATTTATTTGGTTTGAAACATAAAGTGTTATAACGGCTTTATGGGAAGTTGGTTATAACAGCTTTATGTAGGTAGGAAAATGCTTTGTGGTTTCAAAGGGTAACTGAGTTGACTTATAACGGATTTGATGTGTAGTAATACTTGGCTTTGAAAACATAAGAGTTGTACTAGCTTTATGGGAAGTTAGGTATAACGTCTTAAGAGTGATAAAAAGAATGGTTTACTGATTTTTTTGAAGTTAAGAGACTTGATCTTGAAAGATAAGAGACTTAACTTGTTTTCCTTGGTAATTAACATTTTGTTAAAAGTGTTGTGAAACCTCATTCGCGAGTAATGAGTACTTGGTTTTAAAGAAGAATAATGTTATACTGATTTCGGAAATGAGAATAAGTATCGAACAAACCACAGCAGCGCTAATAAAGGAAAGTGTATTGACAAATAACAAATTGTTATTAAAACCAGTAGAAACCTCCATCTGCATAGAAGCTAAGATGAGACAAAATGATATTACACTTCCTAGATCATGGCTGCTTAATAAGATTGATTATAAACAAGAATAACCTACTCACAGATAAGGCATATGTTTCTCAAATCGTTTAAAGGAGAATTATGTTTTAAAGGATTAAAACTATGAACTACGAAACCTTTTCTAAAATGAGAAACTTGAGCATTGAAATTAGGCAAACTTGAACGTTTGGTAAATAAGGTTATTACTTGATTTTACAAAGGAAAGCATTTTTGTTTACTTAACAATGTTCGTCACTCTCTTTTTTTATATATACTACGGGTATCGGGTGACCTTTGTAAAAGAAATGGAACTTTAAAAGGAATTTAACGTACGTAGTACTTTAGGGTTAAAACCCGGACCTTGGCATAAAATGAAAGTACTTTGAGTTGTTGTGAAACCTGCCTATGCTTGTTGTTGTGAAACTTGCCTATGCTTGTCGTGATAGCGTCTGTTGTGCAAGTATTGTGTTTCTATACTACCGCTCTCGATGGAGAAGTCGGTTGACTTATTGAGAACTTACTTGGACGTCTGGCGGTGATGCGGAGAATTCCGCAGTGCGTTCGCTGATTGTGTTACTTTTGCTAATCGCTTTGGACATACCGACACGATCGTAACGCGGGTATGCTTCCATTTTGATCGCTTTATTGTTTCCCTTTGGGCATCGACACGATCGTAGCGCGCGGGTATGTTTCCATTTGGAAAGTCGTCTTATTGTTTCCTGGACATACCGACCACGATCGTGGCGCACGGGTATGCTCCCATTTGGAATGCTGTCTTATTGTTTCCCTTTGGACATACTGACACGATGCGTAGCGCACGGGTATGCTCCCATTTGGATTGCTGTCTTGTTGATATCATATCATAGACTGCCGGCGGTGAGGAAGGAATTCCACGGGCACGAGTGATGATTTGGAGGGCGTGAGTCCCTGACTTAATATGACTGTTTATATGTTGTATAATGTAGTTTGGTTATCATACATGTCACCTGCTTTATATAGACTGCTATGATTTCATTTCTGATATTTTCTGATTCACATACTTGGTACTGTTATCTTGACCTCCTTCGGGCCGCGTTCATCCGCAGTGAAGTACATCGATCGTGGGTCCTCGCTCTTAGGATCACATTTCACGTGTTGGAAAGCTCGTTCCTTGGAGGCTTATCTTTGGTAGGTTTCCACTGAGTTGTAGTCTCTTGTGCATTCGGGGTATGGCGGGAGCCCCGTCCGTCATTCTTTGATGAAAAAAATCTTAGAGGTGCATGCTTTGTTGTAGGAAGGGTTTTGTAAAAGGATAACTGTTCGGGTTTTTATGTATATATCCGAAGGCAATTTATTTTGGTTGCTGTTTATCTACCATGTCTCTCATTTCATGTTTAAGGTTTTTTTTCCATTGGTTTTCTCGATGTTGTATCACTAGGGTGCAGGGTAAGGCACGATCACGGGCAGGCAGGTCGTGACAAAAGTGGTATCGAGCGATTAATCCTCGGAAGGTGTCTGACGTGTCTAGTAAGTCTTGATTATCGGTGTGTTGTGCACCACATCTATAATCGTGAGGTCGCGAGACATTTAGGATTGGTTTCCATTCTTCTCATTACGAGATCGTGCCTTAGAAACATGTGATAAGTTGGACCCTCTGACGTATCTCGTTTTTACGATTATGCCTCGCGCAAGGCAACGAGCCAGTGGGCAAGGCGGTGAGGAGCTGCTAGTGAGATCTGAGAGAATGCAGCGCGAGCGGTCGATGCGAGCGATGCCAGGCCCGAGTTTCGCGGCGCCGCCCGGCCAGCGAGTTTAGAGCGGCGGTGGCGGCGAGACTACTGATACGAGCCTCGGTCCCATGCAGGCGAGAAGAGTTAAGTACAAGAGATGGCGATTCGGCGGTCGTGGCGAATATGAGATAAGTGGGCCGGCGATTCGATGCACCGATGGTTCACCCTAGATCGGATAGTTTGAGGCTACGGGACTTCACGAGATGTAGCGCCCGAGTTCTGGGTCGAGACACGAGGATGATCGCGAGTTCATCCGGCGATTCTGACGGATCATGAGTGATCAAGGCTTGGAGGTCGAGTCGGTGGTCTTAGGTTCGCATCGGCTGCGTGATACCGCGATCGTGGTTTGATTCGTGGGAGCCGTCGGGAGAGAATGCACTTCCGGCCGTTTGGGGCGAGTTTTGAGGGCCTTTCGGCACATTTCTTGCCTCGCGGATGAGGAGGGCTCGCCGTAGATTTTTGGTGTTGCGGCGAGCAGGCGTGCGGTTGAGTACAATGTGGAGTTCGACTCATTGGCGTGCGTCCGCATTAGTGGCTAGTATGGAGGATCGAGTGCACCGATATGTTACAGGCTCGATGATTACCTAGCGAGAGTTGTTCGGTGTAGCTCTTCACCGGCATGGACATTGCCCGCTGAAGCTTATGCACTGGAGGTGAGGCGGAGAAATCGGCGAAATGATCAAGGTCGTGAAGAGGGCGAGCAGCGGTCCTTTGGTGACTTTCGAGGTGGACCGCCTCAGCAGCAGACTTGTTATGCGCCTCCTCCAGTACAGAGTGGTCCTCCACAATCTTGAGCATCCAGAGTATTCGGGAGCGGTCGGGCTCGAGGTTCGATTTTCGAGAGCGGGGGTGTTAGCGGTGAAGCCACCCTACCTCGTTGACGGCCGTGGTAGACTCCATGTGGGAGTGTCGTGCTAGTCCGGGAGTTTGTTTTACATGCGGCCAGCAGGGCCATTTTGGGAGAAGCTGTCCGACCAGGGGTAGCACTGGTAGGATAGCACAGAATACGAGATCAGTTGTGGGTTCTTCACCTTCCATAGCCGAGGATGTTCATACACCGCGGGCCAGATGAGGTCGCGGTGGAAGTTTCGATTTTAGCGGTCCTCAACCGCCTACTTTCAGGTATATCCTTAACCCTCTAGAGTTTTGTATGTATTGATGTTGTGATTAGTGTTATGTTCGGATAGCTTTGTGCTAAAATGTGATGTAGAACCTGGTTAGTGAGAAGGGTAAGCTTGAGTGTGAGGAAATGATGAACCTAGAATATTCTGATTGAGACCTTAGATATAAGGCCATGAGTACAAGTTTTTGCAAGTGATCCTTGTGAGTGCATTTTATGCCTAGAATGTATTGTGTGATAAGTCCTGGGTGGTGTCTGATGGAAGTAGTAGCTTTCATTTGTAGAGGTAAGATTGTTCGGATCGGGAACAAGAGCGTGATCGTTAAGTGGGTCGGGTTGGGGCCATGTTGAGGCCAACCCGCGGCTGTTCGAGGTGGGTCAGCTCTGGGTGGTCCCGCCAGTGGTAGGGTCACGAGGTGCTAGGCGAGATTAGATGACCATCGTTTGAGTTCGTGAGTGTGTTCGACCGTGGTGATCGTGAAGGTCGGGATGGCCTTAAGGAAGATTGAGGCTAGTAAGATGACCAAGTTTGGAGGTAGTGACTCCAAGGGTTGGAAACAGAAGCGTTAACTAAAGTGTGGTACGTATACTAGAAGAGTTCAAGTGTTCGAGAAGAGTACGACGAGTAAGGGTAGAGGCGAGCATGTATTGCGAGCATAGATATGACCATTTCTTGTGAAGGGAGAAGGTGCGAAGGATGTATATTTTAGACCTCAGGAATCGCATGCAGTCCGGTACAATTTGTTGGGTCGCCGGAGTGACACTAGAACCTCGCGGCAAAGTGACAAAAGTTTGTGATGTTAGAGGTGTTTCCTCGTGGACTTGGATGTAAGTATTTACGCGGGTGTTTCGTGGCCAGTTGTGGCGTTGGCAACTTATTAGAAGAACTCTATCGTTATCCGTCTTGAGAAGGAACATTCGGGACGAATGTTTCTAAGGAGGGGAGAATGTTATACCCCGTATTTCCAGAGTATATACGTAAGGACGTACGTACGACAATTTGAGACTTAAGTTTGGCTAGTTTCGAAATTTTGTGCACAACACCCGTATAGAATCATTTTTCGGCGAAACGTTTCCACAGCTTACGTAGGGAAAATTCCGGCTATGTCGTTTGGTATTTTTGCGGATTTTTCCGAGCGACGGAACATTTTTGGACCAACGGGAGGGTGACACTTGTCACCCTCATTGGACGGTAAAGAGGGTTGGTTGGCCTTGGCCGATTGGTCCCTTATTTTGGCCTTGTTTTGTGGCTTGTTTTGTGGCTTGTTTTGTGCCATGTTTGGTGGAGTAGGGTTAGGGTGCACTTGGCTTGATCAAGGCCTTACACTTGCCTTGCACATGGCTTGATCTTGGCCATTGGTTGGCTTTTGGTTTTGCTATAAATACCCCCTTGGCCCAAGACTTCATTCATCCAAATAAGTTCCAAGTCTTGCTATCCTTCCTCTCCTCTTGTTTGACTCTCGTCCAAGAGCCCCCTCCCTAGTAAAGGCCCTGGCCGAGAAACCCTCCCCTTTGAGTGGCCTTTGTGGTAGAGAGCCTCCTCCCCCTTGAGGTGCTAGCCGTGGGGTACCCCCCCTAGCCTAGTTGTTGTCATATAATACACCCCTCTTGGTAGAAATACTTCTCAAGTATTGTTATAATGCCCAAAATACCTTAGCCTTTACCTTGTTGTATTCCAAAAGTTACCTCTATACGTAGGCAGTAAATACTACCTTTTGTCCTTTTATTCTCAAAAAGAAACCCTAAGGAAATCTTCATTTTTGGTTTAATTATTTTAGTAGAAGTTGGTTATAACTTCTAAGGGTTGTTTGGAGCGGATGGAGCGCACGGAGTAGAGCTAAACCTTGCTCGGGATCGACATTATAACTTGGATAATTTTGGGCTTATAGAGGTAAATATCTTGACCTTCTATTGTAATTGGAAATTACATGTTGTTGGAATATATAGTTAAAGTATACTATATATAGAATTGAACATAGTTGTGCGGCAATGTCTTTTGACTTAAGCCTGAAGAATAAAGAATCGAGTTGAACTGTAATTACATAGGGCGTATCAGACATGAGACTTGTGTAGTATTATGTGGTAGAATTGTACACGTCCAGGTTAGGCGTAAACCCCACGGTTGGCTTGTAGCCGCCTCGATAGAGGAGATTTGCGCTGTTGTGCGGGGAGGTGCCCAATTTTCTGTAGAATATGGAACGATGATAACAAGATTTTAAAAACCGCCTTGTGGCCTTATAGGTTGAAGTACTACGTGTGGTGCAATGCGTGGCTTAAGGAGTAGCCGACGGTTTGAAGTACTTGGAGCGTTTTGCTATTAGTCGATACTCGTCGCGAGGTATGTGAACCTCTTCCTATCTGTTCTAGCATGATATGTGTATAACTATGTAGTACGGTAGGCGTACATGTGTTTAATGTATTTATTTGGTTTGAAACATAAAGTGTTATAACGGCTTTATGGGAAGTTGGTTATAACAGCTTTATGTAGGTAGGAAAATGCTTTGTGGTTTCAAAGGGTAACTGAGTTGACTTATAACGGATTTGATGTGTAGTAATACTTGGCTTTGAAAACATAAGAGTTGTACTAGCTTTATGGGAAGTTAGGTATAACGTCTTAAGAGTGATAAAAAGAATGGTTTACTGATTTTTTTGAAGTTAAGAGACTTGATCTTGAAAGATAAGAGACTTAACTTGTTTTCCTTGGTAATTAACATTTTGTTAAAAAGTGTTGTGAAACCTCATTCGCGAGTAATGAGTACTTGGTTTTAAAGAAGAATAATGTTGTACTGATTTCGGAAATGAGAATAAGTATCGAACAAACCACAGCAGCGCTAATAAAGGAAAGTGTATTGACAAATAACAAATTGTTATTAAAACCGAGAAACCTCCATCTGCATAGAAGCTAAGATGAGACAAAATGATATTACACTTCCTAGATCATGGCTGCTTAATAAGATTGATTATAAACAAGAATAACCTACTCACAGATAAGGCATATGTTTCTCAAATCGTTTAAAGGAGAATTATGTTTTAAAGGATTAAAACTATGAACTACGAAACCTTTTCTAAAATGAGAAACTTGAGCATTGAAATTAGGCAAACTTGAACGTTTGGTAAATAAGGTTATTACTTGATTTTACAAAGGAAAGCATTTTTGTTTACTTAACAATGTTCGTCACTCTCTTTTTTTATATATACTACGGGTATCGGGTGACCTTTGTAAAAGAAATGGATCTTTAAAAGGAATTTAACGTACGTAGTACTTTAGGGTTAAAACCCGGACCTTGGCATAAAATGAAAGTACTTTGAGTTGTTGTGAAACCTGCCTATGCTTGTTGTTGTGAAACTTGCCTATGTTTGTCGTGATAGCCTTTGTTGTGCAAGAATTGTGTTTCTATACTACCGCGCCTCGATGGAGTCGGTTGACTTGTTGAGAACTTACTTGGGCGTGCGGCGACGGAGAATTCCGCAGATGCGTTCGCTGATTGTGTTACTTTTGCTAATCGCTTTGGACATACCGACACGATCGTAGCGCACGTATGCTTCCATTTTGATCTCGCTTTATTGTTTCCTTTGGGCATACCGACACGATGTGTAGCGCGCGGGTATGTTTCCATTTGGAAAGTCGTCTTATTGTTTCCTTTGGACATCTCGACACGATCGTGGCGCATCGGGTATGCTCCCATTTGGAATTTTGTCTTATTGTTTCCCTTTGGACATACTGACACGATGCGTAGCGCACGGGTATGCTCCCATTTGGATTGTTGTCTTGTTGATATCATATCATAGACTGCCGGCGGTGAGGAAGGAATTCCACGGGCACGAGTGATGATTTGGAGGGCGTGAGTCCCTGACTTAATATGACTGTTTATATGTTGTATACTGTAGTTTGGTTATCATACATGTCTCCTGCTTTATATAGATCGCTATGATTTCATTCTGATATTTCTGATTTCACATACTTGGTACCTGTTGTACTGACCTCCTTCGGGGGGCTGCGTTCATGCCGCAGGTAGAGGTACATCGATCGTGGGTCCTCGCTCTTAGGATCACATTTCAGCGTGTTGGAAAGCTCCGTTCCTTCGGAGGCTTATCTTTGGTAGGTTTCCTGAGTTGTAGTCTCTTGTGCATTCGGGGTATGGCGGCCCCGCCCGTCATTCTTGAAAACAAAATCTTAGAGGTCTGTAGCACATTGTGGGAAGGGTTTTGTAAAAAGGATAAGCTGTTCGGTTTTTATGTATATATACCAAGGCAATCATTTTGGTTGGCCTGTTTATCTACCATGTCTCTCATTTCATGTTTAAGGTTTTTTTTTTTCCGCTGGTTTTCTCTGATGTTGTATCACTAGGGTGCCCGGGGTAAGGCACCAGTCACGGGCCCGGAACGGGTCGTGACAGCTATTCCATCCTTTAAGTAGAATACGCTATACGTAGTACTTCAACCTATAATGGTCATAATACGTCCATTAACCTCTAGCTTCAAACGTAGAATATTCTAAGTGTAAAGTCACCAAATTCTACAGAAAATCGGACATCACTTCCTTTGTTTCTACGTATTTTTCCACCTTTTTCAAGGCCTGAAAATCAATAACCAAATGCCACATTTAAGGCCCAACAATTTAGCAAATACAAAGGGGATTACACGCCTAATAGGACGTGTAAAATTCTGCCCCACAATCAATATAAAACTGTCCACTTTTTCCAAGCCATATTCGGCTACAATGTCACAACAATTATCAATTTCCTTTCAATTCCTTTTTCAATCCAAGTTGTTATTCCAACATGTTATATACATAATAACAATTACATCAACTATAAATCCTTTCTTCCTTAACATGCGACGATTATAACTACCGTCCAAATTAATTACAACATTAATGGCTAACTTGTCCATTTTCGGATTTTAACATGTCGACATGATCCAAATCTTTCCAAACTTCATTCTATATACCACATGCTCATTTCTTAACTACTATAACATGTAATCTTCAATTACATTAAGAAGATGAAGATTTTACCTCAATAAGCCCTAATAATGTCCAAGCGTAAAAGTCGATCCTTAGCAACTTTTAGCTCCTCTTCTTGTGTTCCAATCCACTCCAAGAACTCCTTAGAAGCTCATGAAGAACTCCTCTTCAAGTTCAATCTTCAAAGTTGAAGAACACCTTAGGGTTTCGCCTTGCGACTAACGTAAAAACGTCATTTTTTCGAGATCTTTCTATTGAGATATCCTTACAATACCCCTAGGAACCTTGGGTTAAAGTCTTGTGAATTATGGACAACAATTGAAAACATTTCTTGTGGAAAATGCCTCATAGCCGAGAGCTTCAAAGAGCAAGACACAAGTCTTGAAATTTTTCTAAGTGTTGGAAAGATCAAGTCTTGCACTACTAGTATGGATATATACTACAACCAATGGTCTAGATTAAAATATTTGGATGGCTAAGATTGGTCCATTATGTCAAGCTCCCACTTGACCCTTTGACTTGGTCCATTTTATCAAGCCAACATGGCTATTTTTAATGACCAATTTCGTCCAAGATGACTATGTGGAGGGTGACACATGTCGCCCTCCCATTGGTCCATAACATTTCGTTTCCCGAAATTTCCATAATTGGTCAAAATATCGGAAACCTCGTGGGCCCCACAAAAATGTAAAATTTCTCGGGTGGGCCCCACGTATCCAACTCTGTAAATAAACTTTCATAATCCCGATAAATCCTACAAGTCTCAAATACCACATTCGGGAACTCAATTCTCACTAACGAACAATCTTTCTTCCCGAGGCTCGGAAAACTTTTCCCTTTGGAAAATAATTCTTTCTTTCGTTCAATTTTATATGTCTTGTGCTCTCACGTCTATTCTTCCCCCCTTAGAAACAAAGGGTCCCCGAATGTTCTTTCGGAGGCCAATCTAAATAGATAGCGACATAGTCTCCCTTTACTACATCCTTCATACAACATATGCCACCCATGGCCACATAACAATACTTATACTAAAATGTAAATCTGACTCCAAGTGTCGACGTCGGTTATCCGCCTAAAGCTTCTACTGACTCAAATCTTTACTAATAATCTTTCCTGGGTAAGCTTCGCCTCATCCACAGCCCACTAAGTCAAGTCTGGGCCAATTATCTGAACCTCGCCTACGGTGAACCAGCCTCTCTCTACAGTCAATCTTGGCACCCACAAAGTCAACTAGTCCATACTCATAATGACCTTAAAGTCTGTCGTATCCAACTCTACAAGGTCTGCTAGGGTCTGACGACTGTATCATCACCGGGCAAATCTCATATACCCGCTCAACTACCACCCAAACACTCACGGGTGTAGTTACCTTGAAAGGTTCTTATGGATTCAGGCTTTATTCTTCTACACTTGGTTGCCCTCTTTCTTACTGGTTGTACTCTTTCCGTACTTCCAACTCATACTAGCATACGTACATAACCTCCATACTGGTTCTGGCCTCCGATCTTTGGAGTTTACTAAATAGAACCATATAAGGCCATTTCCGGCTCTCACGACCTGGTTCCGGTGGAACGCGTCTACGAACCCGTAAAACAATTAATTAGACGTGGGCCTTGCACCCTCGTGACCCTGTCACGTAGCGGGACTACTACCAACAGATCCCACTCTATTTCAAACTATGAGGCGACCCGTAATAGGTCATCAACCCGACCCACCGTCGCACTCAACTCTTACCCTTGGTCTGAATAAAATCTTATTGCCCGAGAATGCCTTATATACCTAAGGTCTCGGCGGTTATCAATATTCTTAGGCTCGCAATTTCCATGCTCCAAGCCTACATCATCAGTCCCCCCGTAAACGGGTAAAATAACTTTTCATAATACCATAACCATGTTGTCTTGATCACAACAACCAATACTTACTCCATACGGATCTCATCCGTACAATTCTCTTAAGCCTACCACGTAGCTTAATCTATTTACATGGAATTCCATTAAGTTCCTTAACATGACTTCTTAAGGGTTCACTACCCTATCAGACAGCTCAACATTTCCCAATTATCTCAAAATAAAACATAAGACCTCAAGTAGAATTCATTAAGCTTTATACCTTCCCGGTATCTATTTAGTCCTTACCAAATCCTGGTAATCTAAAATCACTCTAGGCAACACGCGTCTGACCTTCATACATAAATCCGTATAGTTGTACGTCATTATACCAACTATACTACAATCATTACCAACCTGAATACGCAATCCACATAATCCTTCATGCGTCACTGCTGCCTTTCTCATAGATGCAATCAACATAACTCGTTAGGGAGAGACGACCCTAACAACACAGCTCTATCGCACGATCTTAGAGTGAGAAGAATGGAAACCAATCCTAAATGTCCTGCAGTCTCCTGATTATAGATGTGGTGCACAACACACCGATAATCAAAACTCTACTTAGACATGGTCTGTAGACACTTTCCGAGGACTAACTGCTCTGATACCACTTTTGTCACGACCGACCCGGCCGCGGTGCCCTACCAGGTACTTTACGTATACATCGAGATAATCAATGAACATACATCAAACTTATAAATTAATTCAACAAGACATAAACAACAAAGTTAGCCGATAAGGCTACCTCCTGACATATATATATACATATCTGACCAAAAGCGATATCCTTTTTTTTCTTTACACAACCCAATCCACAAGATATGACTACGGACTCTAAGATTTTGGACAAATACTATGACGGACAAGGCCCCGCTGCACTCAATATACCTAGCCATAATGACAAGCTCCAAACATCGAGTCATCTCAAAATGTTGAACCAGATCCTAAGCTTGCGGATCCACAATCGTACCTAAACTGCGGACATGAACGCAGCGGCGAAGTCGACACGTGCACCGAATATGGAAAAGAAAATAAGGTACAGTAATCAGATCATAACTGTACAAAAGAATGACAGGGCAAGTATAAAAAGTAAATACCAGATCCTACCATGCCATTACAACTCATGAACTTAATCGTACATCATTATCTTTTCAATAAGATTTATAGTCAAATTCTTACGTACATACTTAGGAAAAATCATTAAGTTCATAACCATATAACTTACTTATCTTTCATAACATAATCCGACCCTTTATGGAGGGACGCGATAAAGTCACATAAGTCTGCTCATAAAGGTATACTGCCCGGCCCAATCCGGGACGCGATAAAGTCACATAAGTCTGCCCATAAAGGTATACTGCCCGGCCTAATCTGGGATGCGATAAAGTCACATAAGTCTGCCCATAAAGGTATACTGCATAAAAATAGGAAGCTTATGATCAACTTAGGGCCACCTGCCCATCGTGTCATTTGGCAATCCCACTCCTGGACTATTTCACCCGCATAGGTCATGTGGACCCGCAATGAGGCCATCCGCCTCGCATGGGACTATTTCACCCGCATAGGACTATTTCACCCGCATGGGCCCGGTGGGCCCGCAATGAGTACAAACGCCGCACTCGCATCATGGGTAGCAAATCCATGGAATAAGAAGTAGCCCGGGGGTTTACCCCGTAAGAATTACATAATCTAGCTCAACCGGCTATCATACATAACATAAGCACTACCGGCTTATCATACATAACATAAGCACTACCGGCTTATCATACATAACATAAGCACTACCGGCTTATCATACATATCATAAGCAAGTTAAGAAATCCCCTAACTTCTTATTAACCTTATTTATATACACTCTCATTTTAGTTTACTTAAGGCACTAACATGTCATTATAGAATCCAGGAATTTAACCCAAAGTACTACGTACCCTTATCCTTTCAAAGATGACTCTTTCTCGTATAACCCCCCCCCCCCCAAGATACTAACACCCGTAGTATCAAGGCTTGTCTACACTTCAAAACAAGTCACTTTACTTTTAGAAATACATTTTTAGGCTTCTAAACGAAGTGACTTTCACTTTAAAAATATTTAAGCAATTGATGCCTTTAAATCAAATTGTCCTTCTTTATTTCAAGTCATCTCTTTGTTTACATTACTAGATAAAAACCCATTCTTTTAACCTTCCATAAAGTTGTTATAACCAACTTCCCATAAAGTCGTTATAACTCTTTATGTCTTAGACAAGTTCATTCATTTTATAACCAAGAGACTTATACTAGTGAAATCAAGTTACATAGCTTTCAAAATACTTCAAGTCTCTTAACTTTTAGAAACCAATTTTCTTAACTTAGAATATCAAGTCTCTTTAACTTAGAATATCAAGTCCCTTATCTTTAAGAAATCAAGTTACATATGCGTTTCCCAAATCAAGTATTCTATACTTTTAAATCAAGGCATTCCTTCCTTTAAGAATCAAGTCCCATAACTTGAAAAATAAAGTCTCTTAACCTTTTAAGAATTTATGGTTCATAGTCTTAAAACTTCATAACGTAAACTCTATTAAATTAAGTAACATATACTTTTGTGCATTGTGAATAAGTTATACTTGTTTATAACGATCTTATTCAAGCATCCATGATCTAGAAAATGTAATACAATTTTGTCTTATCTTAGCTTCTATGCAGATGGAGAATTTTACTCATTTTAATTTAATTGATTGCCGATACATTTTCTTTTATTAACGCTGCAATGGCTTGTTCGATACTTATTCTCATTCGTGCAGTAACTTAGCAAAGTCAACTTGACTCCAAATACTTCCTAACGACTCTTACCAACATCCCCCATAATACTTGGTAAGAACTTAGGATAATTTAGACGTAACCTTTACATAGAGTAAATCAACATACATACCTCTTAACTTCTAAGAGTATAAGGAATCATGAATAGCACCACACGTATATTCCATACATAGAATCATGTCAAAAGAAGGAAGAGGTTCACATACCTCGCGACGATTATCGACAAGTAGCAAAATGCTCCAAAGTACTTTAGCCTTGATAGCTATTCCATCCTTTAAGTAGAATACGCTATACGTAGTACTTCAACCTATAATGGTCATAATACGTCCATTAACCTCTAGCTTCAAACGTAGAATATTCTAAGTGTAAAGTCACCAAATTCTACAGAAAATCGGACATCACTTCCTTTGTTTCTACGTATTTTTCCACCTTTTTCAAGGCCTAAAAATCAATAACCAAATGCCACATTTAAGGCCCAACAATTTAGAAAATACAAAGGGGATTACACGCCTAATAGGACGTGTAAAATTCTGCCCCACAATCAATATAAAACTGTCCACTTTTTCCAAGCCATATTCGGCTACAATGTCACAACAATTATCAATTTCCTTTCAATTCCTTTTTCAATCCAAGTTGTTATTCCAACATGTTATATACATAATAACAATTACATCAACTATAAATCCTTTCTTCCTTAACATGCGACGATTATAACTACCGTCCAAATTAATTACAACATTAATGGCTAACTTGTCCATTTTCGGATTTTAACATGTCGACATGATCCAAATCTTTCCAAACTTCATTCTATATACCACATGATCATTTCTTAACTACTATAACATGTAATCTTCAATTACATTAAGAAGATGAAGATTTTACCTCAATAAGCCCAAATGGTTTACCTCTATATACCACATGCTCATTTCTTAACTACTATAACATGCTCATTTCGGATTGCAAAGGTTCTTCCTAAAAGAAAATCCTCTTCTCTCCTCTCTAAACATTGATGAACCCCAAGTGTGATGAGATTTCTGTAAAGGAAACAAGAAGGAAATATGTTGGCAAGCTTGTAGAGGGTTTGTGTGGGTGATTTTAACGTGAAGAAGAATTTCGGAAAGAGGACTTATTGAGGTAAAATATTCACCTTATTAATGTGATTGAAGATTACATGTTATAGTAGTTAAGAAATGAGCATGTGGTATGTATATTAAAGTTTGAAAAGATTTGAATCATGTCGACTTGTTGAAAACCGAAAATGGGCATGTTAGTCACTAATGTTGTAATCAATTCGGTTGTTAGATAAAATTGTTACATGTTATATATAGAAGGGTATATCGTTGTTATAATTGGTTATGACTTATATAACATGTTGGAATAACGAGTTGGATTGAAAGGATTTGAAAAGGATGATATATGAGCATGTTGTAGCCGAGGAGTTGCCTTAACTAATTGGATTGTTTAATATGAATTGTGGGGCAGAATTTTACACGTCCGGTTAGGCGTGTAATCCCCTTTGTATTGACGAATTGTTGGGCCTTAAATGTGGCGTTTTGTTATTGAATTCGGGCCTTGAAAAAGGTGGAAAACTACATAGAAACAAAGGAAGTACTGTCCAATTTTCCGTAGAATAAGGGACCTTACAATTAGAATATTCTACTTTGAAGCTAGAGGCTAATAAACGTATTATGATCATTATAGGTTGACATACTACGGACGGCATATTGGACTTGGCAAGTGGATTAAGCCGGAGAGGTATGTGGAAACTTTCTTTATCTCTTGAGCATGAGTAGTTATAAATGTATAGTACGGTAGACGTACGTGATTTAAATGAAGTCAGTTCATTTGATATACTTGACTTGTTTTAAGAATGTCTAAGTTGGTTGAGTTAGAGAATTAACTCACTTGTTCTTAAGGAAAGGATAAAAGAATGGTTTATTCTAATAAGGTAGACAAGGATTTCTTGACATGAAAAAGTATAAAATACTTGATTTGGAAAGTATTGATTCTTGAACTATTCTAAAGATAAGAGACCTGATTTCTAAGTTAAGAAACTTGTTTTCTAAAGTTAAGAGACTTGAAGTATTGTTATACCCCGTAGTTGCAGGGTATATATGTGAGGACGTACGTACGAGAGTACGGCAGAAAATTTTGAAAAGAAAGAAAGATGTGAGTTTTCGACGGAAAAGTTTCCGGTTATTTGTGAAGAAAAAGGTTCGTTAATGGGAATTGGATTCCCAGATTTGGTATTTGGACTTCATAGATTATATTAGAATTTTGAGATTTTATTTTCGGAAATGGTCACGTGGGCCCACGGGAGAAATTTACGGTTTTGTGGGGCCCGCTTTGTTTTTGAGTTTTCCGGTATTTTGGATATTTTCGGAAGACGAAATATTCTGGGCGAATCGGCGACACGTGTCACCCCCATGTGGCACCCTTGGCGAAATAACATTTGTGCACAACACCCTTGCTAGAGTCGTTTTTCGACTAAACGCTTGCGTAACTTGCGAAGGGAAAATTCCGGCTATGTCGTTTTGTATTTTTGCGGATTTTTCCAAGAGACGAAACCTTTTGGACCAACGGGAGGGTGACACTTGTCACCCTCATTGACGGTTTGGAGGGACGGTCTGGGTTGGCTCGCCGATCGCCCTCAAGTGTGCCTTGTTTGGTGCATTGTTTTGTGGAGTGTTTTGTGGAGTAGGGTTTAGGGTGCACTTGGCTTAATCTTGCCCTTACACTTGCTTTACACTTGGAAGGATCTTGGCCCTTGGTTGGCCTTTGGTTTTGCTATAAATACCCCCCTTATGTTGATGAACTCTTCATCCACAAATGAAACCTTCCAAGCCTAAAAATCCCTCCTCCTCTAGTGTTGAGTTCGCCCAACTCATCCCCTCTTTTGAGAGTCTTGGCCGAGGCCTCCTCCCTCCCCTTGTGTGTCTTGGCCAGTGGTACCCCTAGCCTAGTTGTTTTCGTATAATACCCCTTGTTGTGGTATAGAAATACTCCCCTAGTATTGTTATAATGCCCAAAATACCTTAGCCTTGTACCTTGTAGTATTCCAAAGATACCTCTTTACGTAGAGTCCGGAAATACTACCTTTTGTCCTTTTAGTCTCAAACCGAAACCCTAAGGAAATCTTCATAGTTGGTTGAAGTATTTGAGTAGAAGTTGGTTAGAACTTCTAAGGGTTGTTTGGAGTGGTTTGGAGCGCACTGAGCGAGCTAAACCTTGCTCAGGATCGACATTATAACTTGGATAATTTTGGGCTTATCGAGGTAATTATCTTGTCCCTCTATTGTAATTGGAAATTACATGTTTGTTAGCATATATAGTTGAAGTATACTATATATAGAACTACTTAGTATTCGGCAATGTCTTTTGACTTAAGCCTGAAGGATAAAGAATCGAATCGAATCAGTATTTACATAGGATCATTGCGGAGACTTGTGTAGAATTGTACACGTCCGGTTAGACGTGTAAACCCCCCCCCCCCTGGTTGGATTTGTAGCAGGCCTCGATAGAGAGGAGATTTACGTCATGGGGGAGAGTCTTTGCGAATTTTCTTTAGAAAGATAGAAAACTTGTGTTTTGGGGTTAATAGACGTTTGTGACCTTTATAGGTGAAAGTACTAAATGTATTCTACTCGAGGAGTGGAAAGGGCTAGCAAGGTTGTAGTACTTGGAGCATTTTGCTTATTGTCGATAAATCGTCGCGAGGTATGTGAACCTCTTCCTATCTCTTCTAGCATGATATGTGTGTAACTATGTAGTACGGTAGACGTACATGTGTTTAATGTATTTGATTAGTTTGGAACATAAAGTGTTATAACGGCTTTATGGGAAGTTGGTTATAACAGCTTTATGTAGGTAAGAAAATACTTTGTGGTTTTAAAAGGTAACTGATGTGAATTATAACTGGCTTGTTATAATAAAGAACTTGATGTATTTCAAAAGATTTATAAATCGTTTTGAAGGGAGAGTAACACTTGGTTTTAAAGGTTTTAAAAGAGAATTATACTAGCTTTATGGGGAGTTAGGTATAATGTCTTAAGAGAGGTAAAGAAAATGGTTTACTGATGTTAGAAGTTAAGAGACTTGATCTTATAAGATAAGCGACTTAACTTATTTGTTTTAATGTGGATGTTTATGTGAAACCTCATTCGTGAGTAATGAGTACTTGGTTTTTAAAGGGATAATGTTTTACTGATTTCGGAATCGAACGTATCGATTGACAGGACCGCTAAGCGTTAATAAAGGAAAATGTATTGAATAATGATGTGTTGTATTAAAACCAGAGAAACCTCCATCTGCATAGAAGCTAAGATAAGACAAAATGATATTACATTTTCTAGATCATGGTCTGTAATAAGATCGTTATAAACAAGAATAAACTACTCACATATATGACATATGTTACTCAATTGTTCTAAAAGGAATCAAGTGATTAAGTTTGGGAACTATGAAACCATTTGAAAATGAGAAGCTTGAGTAATGAAACTAGGCAAACCGAACTTAGGAAAAGAATGTTGTTACTTGATTTTGAAAAAGAAGGTGGGTTGGTCATTCTAATACTACGTATCGGGTGACTTTTATAACATGAATGGATCTCTTTAAAAGAACTTAACGATGTAGTACTTTGGGGTTAAAAACCCGACTTTGGCATAAAATGAAAGTACTTTGAGTTGTGTGAAACTTGCCTATGCTTGTTGTTGTGAAACTTGCCTATGCTTGTTGTTGTGAAACTTGCCTATGCTTGTGATGATAGCCTTTATTGTACAAGCGTTGTGTTTCGTGTTACCGTCTCTCGATAAGTCGGTTGACCGCTTGAGAACTTACTTGGATGTCGCCAGCGGAGAAATTCCACCGCACGTTCACGCTGATAGTATTATTGTTGTTAATCGCTTTGGACATACCGACACGATGCGTAGCGCATCGTATGCTTCCATTTTGGTTAAGGTCTTGTAGTTGTCGCTTTGGATATATCCGACACGACGCGTAGCGCGGGTATGTTTCCATTTCGATTATCGCCAGTGATTTCCTTTTGGACATATCGACACGATGCGTAGCGCACGTATCGTCCATTTGGAAAGTTGTCTTATTGTTTCCTTGGACATACCGACACGACGCGTAGCGCACGTATGCTTCCATTTGGATTGTTGTCTTATTGTTGCATCATGGACATGTCTACACCGTCACAAGATTCCGGCACGCGCCATAATGCGAACTCGATTGATGTTGTGGCGTGAGACCCATAGTTATATTGGAGTGATGATCGTTTTATGTTGCGAATCGTAGTTTGGTTATCATGCATGTCTCCCGCTGTATATAGACTGGTATGATTTCTTTTACGATGATTGCATATTCACATACTGTACTGCTTGACCTCTCCTTCGGGTGCCTTCGCTCGCCGCAGTAGAGGTACATCGGTCGTGGATCCTCGCCTAGGATCTCGTTCAGCGTTTTGGGAAGCTCCGCTTCTCCGAGGCTTATCTTTTGGTATGTGTTCCCGAGTTGTAGGTGCTTGTACATTCGTGGTACGCGGCCCTGCCTGGCCATAGTCGTTGTAAATCTTAAGTGTCTGTAGAATCACTGTTGTGGGCAGGGTTGTAAAAGGATTAAACTGTTCGGGTCATATGTATATACTGAAGGCAATTGTTTTGGTTGGCCTGCTTATTTATTATATCTCTTGTTTCATGATTCATGTTTTATTTTCCGGTTTTCTCGATGTTGTATCACCAGGTGCCCGGTAAGGCACGATAACGGCCCGGTTCGGGCGTTACAAAGTGGTATCGAGCGATTAATCCTGAAAGTGTCTACAGACCGTGTCTAGTAGAGTCTTGATTATCGGTGTGTTGTGCACCACATCTATAATCAGGAGGCTGCAGGACATTTAGGATTGGTTTCCATTTCTTCTCATTCTGAGATCGTGCCTTAGAGCTGTGTTGTAAGTTGGACCCCTCTGACGTATCTCGTTTTTACCAGCTATGCCTCCGCGCAAGGCAACCAGAGCCCAGAAGGGCAAGGCAGCCGAGGGTGCTGCTAGTGAGATACAGAGGAGTACGAGGGCGCAGCCCGGCCAAGACTGAGAGTGCTTCCGACGGCGAGTTTTGGACGCCGCCACCCAAAGAGAGGTTAGAGCCGCGAATGGCTGCTGAGACCGCGATACTGAGCCTCCACCCACATGCAGAGGCAGGAGATGGGTTACAAGGAGATGGCCCGCTTGGCCGTGGTCGTGGCGATATGAGGATAGGCCGGATCAGCTAGCCTTCCCGAGCACCGCGGTTCACCCCGAGCGTATAGTTTGAGGCTACGGGACTTTCTCGAGTTAGCCCGCCGTAGTTTTATGGGTCGAGGCACGAGGATGATCCGCAGAGTTCATCCGACGATTCTGGCTCATGCGGGTGATCAAGGCTTCAGAAACCGAGTCTGTGACCTTTGGTTCGCATCGGCTGCGTGATACCGCAGTCGATTGGTTTGATTCATGGGAGCTTTCCCGGGGAGAGCATGCACCTCCAGCAGTATGGGATGAGTTTTCGGGGGCTTTCCTCACGCACTTCTTGCCTCCGCAGATGAGGAGGGCACGCCGGCGATTTTTGTTACCGAGGCAGAGAGGCGACCTTTGTCGGGAGTACAATGTCGAGTTCGATTCTTTGGCTCGATATGTCCCTCGCGCTTAGTTGCAGATATGGAGGATAGGGTGCATCGCCACGCCAACGCTAGATGATTATATGGCCGAGTCTTGTGCGGTGTTTCTTCACCGCATGGACATTGCCCGCACGCAGCTCATGCACTAGGATGTGAGGCACGGAGGGTCGTCGACGGAATGACCGATCAGCGAGGCCGGGCCGGGCAGGGTCCTTTGGTGGCTTTCGAGGCGGACCGCCTCAGCAGCAGGCTAGTTATATACCCCCACCGGTACAGAGTGGTCCTCCACCGTCTTCAGGAGCAGGTCAGGGCTCCAAGGGTTCAGATTTTCGGCGGAGCAGGGGTGTTAACCAGCTGAAGCCACCCCTACCTCGTTGTGACCATTGTGGTAGACTCCATTTTGGAGAGTGTCGTGCTAGATTGGGAGTTTGTTTTGCATGCGACAGCGAGGCCATTTTGCGCGGAACTGTCCGACCAAGGGTAGCACGGATTTTACGACTCACCTTGGGATCCGTGGCTGGTTTATCACCTTCTACATATGCGCAGGCAGCCTATGATTAGAGTGGAGCGGTAACTTCTGTATATCCTTAACCTCTAGAGTTTTGGTATGCTTGTTATGATGATCTCATTATTGTGTGCTATGTACGGATAGCATTGTGATATGTGTGAGTTAGAATGCATGGTTAGTTGGAAGGATACGTATGGAGGCATGGTAAGTGTGAACCTTAGACTATTTCACGACTGAGACCTTAGAGGTAAGGTCGTCTTGAGTAAAAGATTCGTTTTATGTTTGACCTTTATAAGGGTGAGTAGTATACGTGGGATTTATTTGTGTGATAAGTCCATGGGTAGTGTGAGATGGAAGTGGTAGCTTTCATGATGTGAATTAGTAAGATTGTTCGGATCGGGAACAAGAGTTTGGCGCGTTGGGGTCGGGTTGAGGACCATTTTGCGGGTCAACCCGTAACCCGGTTTGGGGTGGAGTCAGGGGTGGTCCCGCCAGTGGTAGGGTCACGAGGGTGCTAGGCCCAAGTTTGTATGATCATCGTATGAGTTCGTGGGACGCGTTCGACCGTGCGGTTCGTAAAGGCCGAATGGCCTTAAAGAAGTTTGAGGTTAGTAAGATGACCAAGTTTGGAGGTAGTGACTCGCAGATTTTCGAACGGAAGTAATGATCAAGTATGGTACGTAATGGGAGAGTTCAAGCGTTAGAAGGGCACGACGAGTAAGGAAAGAAGAGGGCGTATGTTATTTCGCGCTGCGCGTGGCATTGGCAACTCGTTAGAGGAACTTTATCGTTATTCGACTTGAGAAGGAACATTCGGACGAATGTTTCTAAGGAGGGAGAATGTTATACCCCGTAGTTGCAGGGTATGTATGTGAGGACGCACGTGCAGAGTACGCAGAAAATTTTGAAAGAAAGAAAGATGTGAGTTTTCGCGGAAAAGTTTCCGTTATTTGTGAAGAAAAAGGTTCGTTAATGGGAATTGGATTCCCAGATTTGGTATTTGGACTTCATAGATTATATTAGAATTTTGAGATTTTATTTTGGAAATGGTCACGTGGGCCCACTGAGAAATTTACTGATTTTGTGGGCCCGCTTTGTTTTTGAGTTTTCCGGTATTTTGGATATTTTCTAAGACGAAATATTCTGGCGAATCGGGCGACACGTGTCACCCCATGTGGCACCCGGCGAAATAACATTTGTGCACAACACCCGGTTAGAGTCGTTTTTCGACGCAACGTTTTTCGTAACTTGCGAACGGAAAATTCAGGGGATGTCGGTTTGTATTTTTGCGGATTTTTACGAGAGACGAAACCATTTTGACCAACCGGAGGGTGACACATGTCACCCTATCGACGATTTGGAGGGACTCGAGGTGGGTTGGCTCGCCGATCGCCCTCAAGTGTGCCTTGTTTGGTGCATTGTTTTGTGGAGTGTTTTGTGGAGTAGGGTTTAGGGTGCACTTGGCTTAATCTTGCCCTTACACTTGCTTTACACTTGGAAGGATCTTGGCCCTTGGTTGGCCTTTGGTTTTGCTATAAATACCCCCCTTATGTTGATGAACTCTTCATCCACAAATGAAACCTTCCAAGCCTAAAAATCCCTCCCTCCTCTAGTGTTGAGTTCGTCCAACTCATCCCCCCCCTCTTTTGAGAGTCTTGGCCGAGGGCCTCCTCCCTCCCCCTTTGTGGTGTCTTGGCCGTGGGGTACCCCCCCCCCCCCTAGCCTAGTTGTTTTCGTATAATACCCCTTGTTGTGGTATAGAAATACTCCCCTAGTATTGTTATAATGCCCAAAATACCTTAGCCTTGTACCTTGTAGTATTCCAAAGATACCTCTTTACGTAGAGTCCGGAATCTACCTTTTGTCCTTTTAGTCTCAAACCGAAACCCTAAGGAAATCTTCATCGTTGGTTGAAGTCTGTGAGTAGAAGTTGGTTAGAACTTCTAAGGGTTGTTTGGAGTGGTTTGGAGCGCACGGAATGAGCTAAACCTTGCTCAGATCGACATTATAACTTGGATAATTTTGGGCTTATCGAGGTAATTATCTTGTCCTCTATTGTAATTGGAAATTACATGTTTGTTAGCATATATAGTTCAAGTATACTATATATAGAACTACTTAGTATTCGCAATGTCTTTTGACTTAAGCTGAAGGATAAAGAATCGAATCGAATCAGTATTTACATATGTATTGCAAGAGACTTGTGTAGAATTGTACACGTCCAGGTTAGGCGTGTAAACCCCGGTTGGCTTGGTAGCCTACCGATAGAGAGGAGATTTACGCCAATGTGGGGGAGGTCTTCAGAATTTTCTTTAGAAAGATAGAAAACTTGTGTTTTGGGGTTAATAGACGTTTGTGACCTTTATAGGTGAAAGTACTAAGAGTAGCGTATTCTACTCGAGGAGTGGAAAGGGCTAGCAAGGTTGTAGTACTTGGAGCATTTTGCTTATTGTCGATAAATCGTCGCGAGGTATGTGAACCTCTTCCTATCTCTTCTAGCATGATATGTGTGTAACTATGTAGCGTAGACGCATACGTGTTTAATGTATTTGATTAGTTTGGAACATAAAGTGTTATAACGGCTTTATGGGAAGTTGGTTATAACAGCTTTATGTAGGTAAGAAAATACTTTGTGGTTTTAAAAGGTAACTGATGTGAATTATAACTGGCTTGTTATAATAAAGAACTTGATGTATTTCAAAAGATTTATAAATCGTTTTGAAGGAGAGTAACACTTGGTTTTAAAGGTTTTAAAAGAGAATTATACTAGCTTTACGGGGAGTTAGGTATAATGTCTTAAGAGAGTAAAGAAAATGGTTTATTGATGTTAGAAGTTAGAGACTTGATCTTATAAGATAAGCGACTTAACTTATTTGTTTTAATGTGGATGTTTATGTGAAACCTCATTCGTGAGTAATGAGTACTTGGTTTTAAAGGGATAATGTTTTACCGATTTCGGAATCGTAATGTGTATCGATGCACCACTGCGCAAATTAATAAAGGAAAATGTATTGAATAATGATGTGTTGTATTAAAACCAAGAGAAACCTCCATCCGCATAGAAGCTAAGATAAGACAAAATGATATTACATTTTCTAGATCATGGTCACTTGTAATAAGATCGTTATAAACAAGAATAAACTACTCACATATATGACATATGTTACTCAATTGTTCTAAAAAGGAATCAAGTGATTAAGTTTGGGAACTATGAAACCATTTGAAAATGAGAAGCTTGAGTAATTGAAACTAGGCAAAGCCGAACTTAGGAAAAGAATGTTGTTACTTGATTTTGAAAAAGAAGGTGGGTTGGTCATTCTAATACTACGGGTATCGGGTGACTTTTATAACAGTAATGGATCTCTTTTAAAAGAACTTAACGTATGTAGTACTTTGGGGTTAAAAACCCGGACTTTGGCATAAAATGAAAGTACTTTGAGTTGTGTGAAACTTGCCTATGCTTGTTGTTGTGAAACTTGCCTATGCTTGTTGTTGTGAAACTTGCCTATGCTTGTGATGATAGCCTTTATTGTACAAGCGTTGTGTTTCTGTGTTACCGCTCTCGATAGAGGTCGGTTGACCGTTGAGAACTTACTTGGATGTCTGCAGCGACGGAGAAATTCCACGCACGTTCGCTGATAGTATTATTGTTGTTAATCGCTTTGGACATACCGACACGATCGTGGCGCACGCGGGTATGCTTCCATTTTGGTTAAGGTCTTGTGGTTAATCGCTTTGGATATATCGACACATGCGTAGCGCACGGGTATGTTTCCATTTCGATTATCGCCAGGATTTCCTTTTGGACATCGACACGATGCGTAGCGCGCGGGTATCGTCCATTTGGAAAGTTGTCTTATTGTTTCCTTTGGACATACCGACACGACGCGTAGCGCACGGGTATGCTTCCATTTGGATTCTTTGTCTTATTGTTGCATCATGGACATGTCTACACCGTCGCAGATTCCGGCACGCGCCATAATGCGAACGATTGATGTTGTAGGCGTGAGACCCATAGTTATATTAGAGTGATGATCGCTTTATGTTGTGAATCGACTTTGGTTATCATGCATGTCTCTCGCTTTATATAGACTAGTATGATTTCATTTACGTATTATGCGATTTCACATACTTGGTACTGTTGCATCGACTCTTCGGCCGCGTTCATGCCGCAGTAGAGGTACATCGGTCGTGGATCCTCGCCTTAGGATCTCGCCGATTCGTTTTGGGAAGCTCCGCTTTCTCGAGGCTTATCTTTTGGTATGTGTTCCCCGAGTTGTAGGTGCTTGTACATTCGTGGTATGGCGGCCCTGCTCGTCATAGTCGTTGTAAATCTTAAGTCTGTAGAATCACAAGTGTGGTTGTAAAAGGATTAAACTGCTCGGTTTTATGTATATACCAAGGCAAATCGCTTTGGTTGGCCTGTTTATTTATTATATCTCTTGTTTCATGATTCATGTTTTATTTTCCGCTGGTTTTCTCTGATGTTGTATCACTAGGGTGCCCGGGGTAAGGCACCAGTAACGGGCCCGGGTTCGGGGCGTTACAAGTATTTTGAAAGTTGTGTAACTTGATTTGAAAGTATAAGTCTCTTGGTCATAAAAAGAATGATTTTGTCTAAGACATACAGAGTTATAACGGCTTTATGGGAAGTTAGTTATGACGGCTTTATGAAAGGATAAGGATGTCTTAGTTTCTAAAGCATAAAGTTAGTATAATGGCTTTATGGGAAGTTGGTTATAACAACTTTATGGAAGGTTAAAGGAATGGTTTTCTCGAGTAGGGTAAACAAAGATGAATGACTTGAAATTAAGAAGGGCAATTTGATTTAAAGGCATCTATTGCTTAAAGTTTAAAGTAAGGGTCACTTGATTTAGAAGCCAAAAATATATTTCTAAAAGTGTAGTGACTTGTTTGAAATGTAGATAGGCCTTGATACTACGGGTGTTAGTATGTTGGGGTTTTATGTAAAAAGGAATCTTTTGAAAGAATAGAAATACATTTTACTTTGGGTTAAATTCAAATTATTGTGTGATATGAAAATGCCTTAAGGTTATAAAGTGAGATCCATTTGTATGTTAATGAAAGTCTAAAGATTTTATGAAATTGTCTATACTCGCTTGTGATAGCCTTGGAGTGCAAGTATTATGTTGTTACGCTGCCGTGACTCTCAGTTGGAGGGTCGGCTGTCTTGTTGTGAAATTATTTGGACGTACCGACAGTGATGGAGGATTCCACGGGTATGCTTCCATTGTGATTGATCCATGGACATGCTTGCGATGGAGGATTCCGGGGCATGCTACCATGATGCGGGTTAAATTCCCGGATACTATTATTACTCCATGGATTAGCTCTCCATGAAGACATGTATCCGAGATGAGGGATTCCACGGGCATGTTATATACTATTATTACTCCATGGATTAGCTCTCCATGAAGACATGTACCCGAGATGAGGGATTCCACGGGCATATTATATACTATTATTACTCCATGGATTAGCTCTCCATGAAGACATGTACCCGAGATGAGGGATTCCACGGGCATGTTATATACTATTATTACTCCATGGATTAGTTCTCCATGAAGACATGTACCCGAGATGAGGGATTCTACGGGCATGTGATATACGATTATTACCCCATGGATTAGCTCTCCATGAAGTCATGTACCCGAGATGAGGGATTCCACGGGCATGAGATATATATATGTATTGTATGTGTGTACGCCGACAGTGAGGTAGGATGCCACGGGCGCGTCACATGGTTATATTTTACGCTTACGGTTGTCGGCAGTGATGGGGGGTTCCACGGGCAGGAGATATATATATATATGTATTATATGTGTACGCCAAGCAGTGAGTAGGATGCCACGCGCGTCACATGGTTATATTTTACGCCACTACCGCTTCAAATGATGGGGATTCCACGGGCACACTTGATATTTGAGGGCTTGTGTCCATAGCCCTGGTGTGATTATTGTTCATGTGTTGAAATAGTCTTTAAAAGGTAAAACTGACTTTCATTACTTTCACTTCAGCAAGGCACAGTGTACTGTTATTTTGGTTATCATACATGTCTCCAGCTTTATTTTAGACTATTATGATTTAAATTACGGATTTCTTCGCTTTACATACTTGGTACATATTTTGTCGACTCTCTCTGGGCCGCTTATGCCGCAGGTTGAGGTACATAGTTTGTTGATCCGCACTCTAGGATCACTGTCCAGTTCTTGGAAAGCTCCATTTTCTCCGGAGGCTTTGTCTTTTGGTACGGTTCCCTGAGGTTGTAGATATATGTACATTCAGGGGTATGGCGGCCCCGTCCATCACGCTTGTTATGTCAAAACTCTTAGAGGTCTGTAGTCATATCTTGTGGGTCACTTTGAAAAAAAAAATGAGGTAACTGCTTTTGGATTTATATTTGTCACGACCCGTTCCGGGGCCCGTGACTGGTGCCTTACCCGGGCACCCAAGTAGTCATAAATCAGAGTAATCAGCGGAACATAAGACAAGACAAGAAACATTATGGAAAGAGAAAACAGTTTATCTGATGAAAAGCTTGCCTTTCGGCATATATATATATATAACCCAAGTTTTGCAGTTACATCCCAACTGTACAATAGGACTACAGACCTCTAAGGAAGTAAACAACTATGGCGGGACAGGGCCCCGCCATACCCTGAATGTACAAAAACTATCTACAATACTGAGATCATACCCAAAAAGTAGAGCCTCCGGAGAAGATGGAGCTCCCGACACCAAAGCAAAGATCCTAAGGATGTGGATCTAGCACCTGCTTGCCCTTACCTGCGGCATGAACGCAGCCCCCCGAAGGAGGTCAGTACAACAGGTACTAAGTATGCGAAACTGTAAAGTACTTAAATGAAATCAAAGTATTTAAAGCCATTTGCAAATACAATCAGTTCAATTGCACCTAGTGCCATATCACAAACAAGAACACTAATAGATATAATGTAACTGGTCTTTCCTAGGCCGCGAATGATCGAAGCAAGGCCAATCGCCCATAGTATCATTATGCGTGCCTAGTCCTGGACTTCCCGCAGTCCGCATAGGTCACACGACCGCATGAGGTATTCCGCGTCGGGGGTAGCTAACCCCTACCTCCTCGACTCCGCATCCGCATAGTCTTAATAGACGCGTAGTCACACGCATCGCATGGCATCCCGCATCGGGCTAAAACACCCGGAATGATCAATCCTGGAGCTCCCGCAGCTCCGCATAGTCTCACAGACCGCATAGGCCGTATAGACCCGCATCAAGGGTGGCAAGCCCTCGGTATAACCAGTCAAGGGGGTAGGTGATATAATAACAGTACAACTGACTTACCGTCTAGCAACGTAAGCACAACAAGAATGACCCCCTTTCACAACATCACAAGACACTAACACACATAGCATCATAATATGTCTATTTATCAAACAATCTTACTACACCTTACAGAAATCAATACGAGGTTTTTATAAGCAATTAAGTAAACAGTTCTTTTTATCTTTCTTAAGTTGTTATACCTAACTTCCCATAAAGCTAGTATAACTCTTAAGCTTTTAAAAACCAACTGTTTCTTTTCTGTTAAAAAAAATGATTCAGTATTCTGTTGAAATGCTTTAAGATCTTTTATTATTCAGGCTTAAGTCAAGAGACATTGTCGTAGTTATTATTCAGGCTTAAGTCGAAAGACATTGCCGTAGTTATTATTCAGTTAACACTCGTACGTCTACCGTACTATATTTAAAATATCATGCTCAAGAGTATAGGAAGAATCACATACCTTCTCGGCGAAAACCACCTGCCAAGTTGAATATGTCGCGCGCAGAGAATCAACCTATAATGATCGACACGCCTATCAACGCGTCAGACTACTCAGAAACCGTTCTAAGCAGGTCCTTTATTTTACGGAAAATCGGGCAAGACTTCCCTACCCTGCGGTGAGCTACTCAAGCTCATCAGTGAAAACAAATTCTAAGTAAGTATAGTTCAATTATTCTTCTTTAACCCTTCTACGATGATAATACCAATTCTATTCATTAATATCCTTTCATATCTTATACTCAAGTCTTAACTATTCTTATATGTAATATCCAATTACAATAGAAGGACAAGAGTATTTACCTCGGTAAGCCCAAAATCATCCAAGTTAAAAGTCGCTCCTGAGCAAGGTTTAGCTCCTAATTTGTACGCTCCGATAGCTCCAAGAACCCTTAGAAGTTCCCAACAACTTCTACTAAAATACTATAAGGGAATTGGGCTAGGGTATTTGGAAGACAATTATCTACCAAGGGGGTAGTGTTTGACTAGGGCTTCTTTTAGGGGGTATTCGCCAAGGCTTTCTCGAGGAGGGGAGTGTTTGGACGAAAACACTACAAGAGAGGGGGAAGGATTTTCAAGACTTGAAGAGTGATTTGTGGATGAAGAACTCTTCATCTTAAGGGGGGTATTTATAGGTCAAGCAAAGGCCAACCAATGGCCAAGATGAAGCCAAGTGCTATGCAAGTGTAGGGTGAGGATTTAGGCAAGTGTCCTTATCCATCTACTACACAAAATATCCTACCAACTCCTTGACTAAGGAAATGGCACAAAAAACGTGCCAACAATTGCCCATTCTTGTCGTCCAATGAGGGTGACAAGTGTCACCCTCCCGTTGGTCCAAAATGTTTCGTCTCTCGGAAAAATCCGCAAAAATAATAAATGACATAGCCGGAATTTACCCTACGCGAGTTTAGTAAAACGTTTCGTCGAAAAACGATTCTTTTCGAGTGTTGTGCACAAACTTTTTCGTCCATAGCCTAACTTTAAGACTAAACTTTTGTACGTACGCCCTCTCGTACATACTCTGGAAATACGGGGTATAACAATATATATCCAGGGAGGTAGCCTTATCGGCTAACCTATTATTTATTTCTTGTTAGTTTATGTATGTTCCGCTGATTATCTCTGATGTATACCTGTAAGGGTGCCTGTAGTGGCACTGGATCGCGGCCCGGGTGGTCGTGACACTCAATCTATTATTTCTCGGCATCGTCTCATAAAACTGCACTTAGTGAAACCTAATTATGCCACATATGGCCCTAATACACCGCACTTGCATATACATCCATCATAAACCAAACGAGGAAACAAATCCAAAGTGTGCACCATCACTTTACTCCCATTTATGGCCTAAAAGGAATATCTTTTTGTACTTCCAACTTACTTCTATCATACATACATAATCTCAATATTATCTGTTCATGACACTTAAACATACAACAACCTTATCATGCATACAAGTCTCTAAAGGGTCAAAGATATACCTGAAATCATATAGGCGGTTCAAAGGACCGCTAAAACTGGGAACATCCACCACGACCTCTGCCACGGCCTGCCGTTGTATGAACATCCTGCCTAGCTATTGAAGGCGAAGAACCCGCAACTGATCCAGTAACCCTCCTACTAGGACAATCTGTCACGACCCGATCTCGGGCCCGCGACTGGTGCCTTACCCCGGGCACCCTAGTGATAACAACATCAGAGAAAATCAGCGGAAATAAAATTTAAACAGGAAACAAGAGACAACATAAGAAAACAAAGGCTAAAACGGTTACCTTCATGTATATACATATAACCGAACAGTTAAAATCCTTTACAACCCTGCCCACAACAGTACTACAGACCTCTAAGAATGTAACAACAACTATGACGGGACAGGGCCCCGTCATACCCCTGAATGTACAAGTACCTACAATGACAGGGGACTATACCAAAAGATAAGCCTCCGGAGAAACGGAGCTTCCTAACGCCGAATCTGCGATCCTATGAGCGAGATCAACAATCGTGTACTCTACACTGCGGCATGAACGCAGCCCCAAGGAGGTCGATAACAGTACCAAGTATGTGAAACGAAAATCAGTAATGAAATCACATTTCATCATTTTATAAAACCATTTCGCAATAAGTAAACAAGAGGTTGTCAAGTAAGGGACGCGTATCCCCAAAATAATCACTCGCACATAACTATGGGCCTCACGCCCATAATATCAATCATGCGTGGAACTCATTCCTCATCCGCCAAGGCATGATGTAAAACAACACCCATATGTGAACACGAACACTAGATCTGCTGCGTCGTCAAACCGATCGGGCCAAGTAGAATAGCCAACTACCACCCAAAAGCTAGTCATAAAACTTCACGCAAGGTACTAAGCCAACTACCAGTCCAAAAGCTAGCCACGCAACTGGCCGAGGCAAGTATCTTAAGCTAACGTACCCTAGCCTACCATCTCACGAGATATGACCGAGGCAAGTATCTTAAGCTATCTACCAGAGCCTGCCGATACACGAGAAATGACCAGGACAAGTATCTAAAGTGTGCCTGTAACCACATGTACAAATCAAGCCCGTGATCGCTCGTCACCGCGGCAAGCTTCATGGATTAGCGGTCCATACACTAATAACAAAACCCTCACAATGACCGCATGCCCCGGCATCTTACCTCGGTATAAGCATGGCCATGAAACCATCCTACTGGACGCATACCCGTGGACCATCCATCGTGTCAGTATGTTCAAAGGAAATAACAAGATAATACTCAAAGTGGACGCATACTCGTGGACCATCCAACGTGTCAGTATGTCCAAAAGAAATAACCAGATAATACTCAAAGTGGACGCATACTCGTGGACCATCCAACGTGTCGGATGTCCAAGCAATCAATCGATAGCCGCCCTCCCGAGAGACACTGTGAGTACGTAAACAAAACACTTGCACATCAAAGGCTATCACAACAAGCATATGCAAGTTCAACGATTTTCATTTTATATCAATAATCCGGTTTCAACCCCAAAATACTACATACTTTCATTCTTTCAAAAGACCTCTTTTTATGTAAAAGCCACACGATACTAATACTGTAGTATCAAAAACACGTTCTTTTCAAACCAAATTACTTCACCTTCGTAAAAATCTTTACAAGACTTTTAAAATCAAGTACTCTATACTTTTTAAACCAAGTGCTTTTCTTTTAAAACAACATCAAGTATACTCTTTAAAACCCAAATAACTTACTCTTTTCAAAACAAGTAACCTATACTTAAATCAAGCTACTTCTCCTTTTCCGAAATCAAGTCGTTTAGCTTTCAAAATCAAATCTTTCTTTTATCCTCATAAAGTCGTTATAACTAACTTCCCATAAAGCCATTATAACACTTTATGTTTTAAACAAACAAAATTCATTTCACACACGTACGTCTACCGTACTATATAGTTCACAACAATCATGCTCAAGAGTATAGGAAGAATCACATACCTCTTCGGCTTAAACCACAAGCCAAGTCGAGTATGCCGCGCGTAGAAGATCCACCTATAATAACCACAATATATCTATCAATCTCTAGTTCTCGTTGTAGCAAAATTCTAAGTACAAGGATCCTTATCCTACGGAAAATTCGGCAGCACCTCCCCCCCGTAATCACATAAATAACCTCCTGCAACAAGGCCTGCTACCAAGCCAACAACTCCAAGGGGATTACACGTCTAACCGGACGTGTACAATTATACCTCTCAATAATACTACACAAGTCTACTGTAAATACAGTCCAACGTAAATACAGTTCAATTCTTTATAATCATCCTTCCAATATATTATACTCAATTCTAAACTACTACAAAATGTAATATCCAATTACAATAGGGGGACATAGATCATTACCTCGATAAGCCCAAAATTATCCAAGATTATAAGTCGATCCTGAGCAACGTTTAGCTCCAAATCCTTACGCTCCAACCCGCTCCAAGCGACCCTTAGAAGTTTCTAAACAACTTCTCTAACACTTCATCTAAGCTATGAAGATTTTTCTAGGGTTTCATTTTGCGACTATTGGAATAAAGTGGTATTTCCGGGCTCCTAGTATTGAAATAACTTTGGAATACTACTAGGGATACTAGGCTAAGGTATTTGGGATTATACAACAATACTTGAAGTATTTCTCTACACAAAGTGGGGGGAGGGGACGAGAATATCACAAAGGGGAGGGGATATTTTTGCATTGGAAGACTTAAGTGTGGGATGATATGAAGTCTTGAACTAAGGGGGTATTTATAGAGGAATTAAGGGTCAAGATCTTAGCAAATGTGTGGTGAGATTGGGGTACAAGTGTGGTGCCACAAGCCAAGTGTCAAGCCATTTCGGCCAAGGCCACCTAAGGGGGTGACACATGTCGCCCCCTACTCGTCCAAAATATTTCGTCTTCCGAAAATATCCAAAATACCGAAAATCTCAAAAACAAAGTGGGCCCCACAAAACCGTAAATTTCTCCCGTGGGTCCCACGTGACCATTTACGAAAATAAAATCTCATAATTCTAATATAATCCAAGAAGCCCAAATACCAAATCTGGGAATCCAATTCCCATCAACGAACATTTTTCCTTCACAAAACCGGGAAACTTTTCCGTCGAAAATTCACATCTTTCTTTCTTTCCAATATTACTGTTGTATTCTCATACGTACGTCCTCACATACATACCCTGGAACTACGGGGTGTAACATATGGCCCTGACGACCACAAAAACAGCACCGTGATGCACGGCGACCTTCCCGTGGTGATGCCGACACACCGTGAACATCGATGGAAGAGTGGTCCCGATCGCCTAGTACCCATGCGCGCGCGCGAATCCAAACTCGAGCTCACCAGCTCACGAATTCCCGGCTGATCCAACCTCCTGCCAGAAAATTGGGAAGGAGCACATGTGCCACCAAATGTAGACCTAGCTCGGTTGAGGCCGCCCGCCAAAGTTACCCCGGCTCATTGCCCCGCCTCTTGGTGGCCTTGGTCCGGCTGGTCCTCTCTCCTCGCCTCAATCCCTTGTGCATATGTCCGCATCCCGCAATATTCATACCGGTTGAAGGGCCACTCCTGCAAGCAAAGGATTATATAGCGGTCTAGCCCCATAACATAGCGATGAACTCTATCAGCCATGTCAGCCACAATAGTGTGCGCATACCTGGCCAACGAGTCAAACTCCAGGTTGTACTCCCTGATGGTTCTCCCATTCTGCCTCAATGACAAGAACCTATCAACACGGGCCCTCCTCATCTCAGGAGGTAAAAAGTGATCAAGAAAGGCCTCTGTGAACTCATGGCTTCCGCGCTAATTAAGATAGGAGAGTTACAAGGCTCCTTGGGAGTAGATGACCCTTCGGTATCCTCAACTTGCATAGTACCACGAGTACCAGTAATGATCATAGACCCATGGACTCCCTCTTGACCCGCCTTGTCAATTTGACCCGCCGCCTGACCCGGTTTTGACCCGAGAATGCCTTCATGCATTGTTTTGTCGATTGTGGTGCCAGTCCCAGAATTTCTAACTTTTCCGGCTTGCCTGAGAAATTTACCTCTAAGTGATGAGATTTTTTTGCTCCCGTGATTGTCAATATCTTCCGTCGTAGTCCCGGAGTTCACCAATTGGCCCGCGTTAGTTTCGCCATTTCTAGGAGAGGATGGAGCGTCTATAGTTGTCCGAACTTCTAAAGTATTGCCGGAAGTTTTGGAGAGAGCAATTTCATTAAGCTTGTGGACAGTGTTAGGAGTTTCCATCGTAGTCTTTTTACCATCAAACATACTTCTGTCCGAGCTATTAACATCTATACTTTTTCCCCAATCGTGTATCTTTTGTAGTGTAATATCATCAACCACATGTTCAAGCGGAATACGCATATCAGGCGTGACATGTACTAACACCGTGGGATCTGAAATTGCCGGTATTAAGTTTTCTTTAACAATGGTTGGACTTCCACCATTCTTTTTCTTTTTCTTGGATCTAGACTTCGAAGAGCCTCCGGAACCCCCAGAATCATTGCTAGAGCGAGTGAAACGCTTTGTCTTTCTCATGTCATAAACTTTAAGCTTCGATTGATTAAGATACAATGGTGAATTAGAAAGTGAGGGACTAACCGAAAGGAGCAACTAAGGAAAACGTTGAGAGCGTTTTCACTTAGTGAGAGAAACTTCTCTCTAACTCCAAATTCAATTACTTGCCTATGGCCTTAAATGGGCAACATTCATCTGCGGGAACCAAAGAGTCACACCACTCTAAAGTCAGCATTCTTTGAATTCATTCAGAGTCACTAATCAATCCTTCCCCACTCTAACCAGCCTTCTAAACGGACTTCAACATAAGAATCCCAATAGCCCATTTTCATTTACTTCTTCTTTGGACATTGGAAACGCTAATAACTTTCCACCTCTCTCTTCATCCACTTCTTCTATACTTCCCAGAATTCATGATGGCACACCCCCACCCCCTCCAAATCTTCACTACCACCCGAAATGCCCGATATTTTCCCAACTCTTCCAAATTGTACACGCATACTATCTCCAGATGTGGGTCCAAGCTCTACCCCATCTAACCCTATCCTCGCCTACACTACCAGGAAGGAAAACAGACAACATGCCCACTGATAAATCCAGAATTCATCATGTGCATCCACCCGGTGAGGCATCAAAGGGAGAAGTTTCCCCTTTTCGACGCACCGGTTCCAATCCGCAAAAGAAGACCTATGATGGGGTCTTTGCGGGTTCCAGGCTTGAAGCAAAAGGAATGAAACTTCAATTCATTGAACAGCAAGGAGAAGATGTAGAACTAGAAGCTACGGATGAAGTTCCCTTCATTGAAACCTGGGGATATTGTCTTATAGGCTGCTTCACGGGTCCTTTCACGAGAAGAGAGGCATTGAATTCTATTGTTAAGGGGTGGGGAGTGAAGTGTCGTATCATCCCATACGGAAAAGGATGGACAATCTTCAAATTCATGACGGAAGAGGAACGCACGAATGTGTTTCATGGAGGCCCATACATGGTCTTTGGCAAAACTATGATGTTAAAACCCATTGATAGAGGAGTATTATTAACGGATGACTTATTCATGGATATCCCGATATGGGTCACTTTCCACGACATCCCCATCTCGGTTTGGAGTGCAACAGGCCTTAGTAAGATTGATTCGCGTGTGGGAAAACCATTATACACGGATCAATTTACTAAGGAGAGGTCTAAGATGAACTATGCATGAGTCTTGGTGGAAGTCGATGTTAGTAAAGAGCCGGTCACAGAATTTGGTGTTAAACTTCCCGACAATCGAAGATACATCCTAAAGGTGAAATATGAGAACTACCCAGATTTTTGCTATCATTGCGCCTCTTTTGGCCACAACCATTTGAAGTGTAGGAAACTGATGCAAGACACCAACACTTAAGAAACTCGAAAAATCGACAACCCATTGGTACCACCTAACAATGGAGGCGTTTCTACTAGCCCGGATACTGCTACGGTTACGGGTCAAACCGGTCCTTCTAGCACTGATCCACCACCTCCTCAACATCCCGTGGGTAGTGATAACTTGATGGACATTGAGAATAGTGTGCAATCACTTCCGCATATTCCCGGAAGTGTGGGAGAAGCTCTGAATTTTGGAATCCCTCCGGTTGTGGGTCATCCTAACTCTTCGTGCTTACGGGTACCACTTGAGGGGTCCTCAAAGCATCACCCCTATCCTGGTCTTGCGCATCATGAGAGGCTGATATTTGAGACAAGGCATGCTGAAAAAGACACACCATCTGACCCGCAAACTCTTCTAGATGTGGGTACTGGTAAGAGTACTACGGACGAGTTTATCCACGCAATATGTTGCATAAACTTTGTGCGTGGAGAACATAGCCTATTTGGGGCTACTGCCTTGACTTCTAACAACAAGAAAGAGGGGTGGAAAGAAGTTATTTCAAGAAAGAATATCAGTTTGGGGAAAAATGCAAAGCGCGGATGTGCTACTAAAACCTCCATTGTTTCCTAATGAAAATTCTTTGTTGGAATGTCCGAGGCATTTGCGGGCAAAGGGATAGGGCAGCCACACAAACTCTTATGTGCAGGCTTGCTAAACAACATGATGTGGCATTAGTTTGCCTAATAGAAACTAAATTCACTCGAACACTTTGGACTCTTTTACTTCTCAAAGATTCCTTGCTTAGAAATTTTGCTCCAATATAGATTTCATTGATGGCGGAAGAATGCTAGTACTATGGGACCCCTCCAGAGTTAGTTGTGATGTGCTTGGAATGGACTCTCAACATATCCATGTCCAAGCACGGTGTAACATATCTCAAGTGTCCTTTCTTGCTACGTTTGTGTATCCGGTCTATAGCATTCCGGAAAGAAGGAAACTTTGGCATCATCTTACCCACCTGGGCACTAGCATTGTCATGCCTTGGATGATAATTGGAGATTTTAATACTTATTTCTACCCTCAAGATAAGGCCGGTGGTCCTCCTCTCACGCCTTATGCACTTAGGGACCTTGGGGAATTCAGAATAGCTCACAGACTCGATGACACTCCTTCTACGGGTTCCTTCTACATTTGGACGAATGGCTCAATATGGTCCAAGCTAGATAGAGTGTTAATGAATCAACATTGGAGTGACTTGAACCTAGAGTGCTCAGCTAATTTTTTTGCCTATGGAACCAGTCTCGGACCATTGCCCCATGATTGCTTCGGTAATTGCATCTTCTAGCAATGGAAAACGACCTTTCAAGTTTATGAACATGTGGCTCTCACACCCCGCCTTTGAGAACATCCTAACTTCCTGCTGGAGACAGCGTGTTTTTGGATCTGCCCAATTCACATTGGTCACAAAATTGAAGTCTTTAAAGAAGCCATTGCGTGATTTGAACTCTAGTGAATTCGGGAGTATTTGTCACGACCCGACCCCGGGCCGCGACTGGTGCCCTACCTGGGCACCCTTCTATTCATACAACATAATAAACTACGGAAGATAAATACACTCTTTTTTAAAAAAAAAAAACTAAGGCCAAGCCGTAAGGCTGCCATAACATAAAAATTTACCCGAAAGGGTCTACACTGTTTAACAATGTAAAAACAACTCTAGTCAGTCCAACTCTAGCCGGTTGTACTGGGGGTTCGCAGAGGTTGCAACGCCGTGGCGCCGGAATGCAGGTAATTATTCTCTGAAGTGGAAGCGCCGCGGCGCCAAGGCGGGATTTTTCTGCGGTAAAGGGCGAAAATCAGAGGATATTTTGTTAAAAGCCTATGGGAGGGTGACAAGTGTCCCTCCCATCCTTTTGACCAGGAAAGGGGCCTATTTTAGGGCCAAGTCTTGGAAGACTTGGCCATTTCATTTTGGAAACCCTCCTAAGGAAATCCTCTCCCTTCTCTCTAGATTTTTGAAGAAAACCTAGCCTAAGAGGAAATTGTTGGAGCGGCGGCAAGAAGGCAAAGTGTGGGTGAACTTGTGGGAAGCGCTGGTGGGCGTAGTGGACGGGAAAAAAGTGGAAGAAAGGGGCTTTTGTGGGCTATTCCAAAAGGTAAAAGTTTCCCCTTCTCTTGGATTTGAGTTAATACTTGTTATAGTAGTTTAGAAGTGAGCCTGAGGCTGTTATTTTTGAATAGATTTGGATCTTGTTGTCTTGTTGAAAACCGAAATGGGCATGTTAGCCTTAAGATTGTAACTTCAATTGGGTTACTAATTTAGTCGTCACATGTTGTAAAGGGGGGAAATTGTAGTTGTTGAAGATGTCTAGGGCTAGATATCATGTTAGACCTAAGAACTTGGATTGGAAAGAATTGGGAAGGAGTTAGGATTGGTTATATTGTTGGCCAAGAATGGCATGGAAATTATTGGTTTGTTTTGTGTTATTGTGGGGCGGAATTTTACACGTATTGTTAGACGTGTAATCCCCTTGTATTTGCTGAATTAATTGAGCCTTAAATGTGGCGTTGGTTATTGAATTCGGCCTTGAAAAAGGTGGCATAGTAAGTAGAAACAAAGGAAGTGCTGTCCAAATTTCCGTAGAATGTAGGGACCTTGCACTTAGTTTATTCTACGTTCGAAGCTAGAGATTGATAGACGTTTTATGACCCTTATAGGATTGAAGTACTACGAGTAGCATATTCTTCTTAAGGGGGATAGTACTGTGGAGCATTTTTCTAACCGTCGATAATCGTCGCGAGGTATGTGATTCTTCCTATCCTCTTCAGCATGATTATTTGTGAAATATATAGTGCAGTAGATGCACGTGTGTTAAAGGAATTTGATTTCCCTTGTTGTGCCTTGACTTGATATGAAGTGTAAAGGTCTTGATTGTTTGAAAGAGTAGGTAAATCTTATTCGTTAGTAATGGGTACTCGGTGGTTAAAGAATAAGCCCTCTTGGTCTCGTAAGGGCTTATAGTTGTAATTGGTTGTTTTAAAACATAAAGTGTTATAACGGTTTTATGGGATCGTGTGTTATACCCCGTATTTCCAGAGTATGTACGTGAGGGCGTACATATATAAATTCAAGCCTTAAAGTTGGCAAGGTTCGAAAATTTTGTGCACAAGTGCCGAAAAGAGTCGTTTTTCGACGAAACGTTTTACTAAACTTGCGAAGGAAAATTCGCTATGTCATTTATAATTTTTGCGGATTTTTCCGAGAGGCGAAACATTTTGGACCAACGGGAGGGTGACAAGTGTCACCTCACATTGACGCAAGGTTGAAGCGGTAATGGACGATTGGAAGGAGGAGTTGGTAGGATATTTTGTGTGCAAGTTGTTGTGGTAGATGGATAAGGTACACATGGTGGAATCCTAGCCCTACACTTGCCTAACACTTGGATGGATCTTGGCCATTGGTTGGCCATTCCTTCACCAATAAATACCTCTTTGGAAGACTTCTTCATCCTAAAAATCTTCCTAAGTCTTGAAAGCTCTCTTCCTCCCCTTTGTGTAGTAGCTCGTCCAAAGCCCCCTGTTGAGTGAGCCTTGGCCGAGAGCCACCCCCTCCCCCCTTTTGTGGTGTCTAGCCGTGGGGTACCCCCTCTCCCCTAGCCTAAATTATTTTCGTATAATACCCCCTTGTGTGGTATAGAAATACTCTCCTAGTATTGTTATAATGCCCAAATACCTAGTAGTATTCCCAAGGTTACACTTATACAAAAGCCCAGAAAATACTATTATACTTTCTTTAGCCACTAAATGAAACCCTAAGGAAAATCTTCATTGTTAGTTGAAGTATTTGAGTAGAAGTTGGTTAGAACTTCTAAGGGTTATTTGGAGCGGGTTGGAGCACTCGGAGTAGGAGCTTAACGTTGCTCAGGAGCGACATTATACTTGGATAATTTTTGGGCTCATCGAGGTAAATACTACTGTCCTTCCATTGTAATTGGAAATTACATACTGTAGTAGTATAGAAATGAATATAAGATTCATAGAAGAGATTTGAACTGTAATAGAAGGATATTACGTAAAAGGATTGAATCAAATCACTTTAAGAATATAAGTAGAAGTTAAAGTACTTACATAGGATCAGACATGAGACTGATAACCTTTATTGGTTGAATGTTTTGCAAGTAGCATGTGTTGCTTAGAAGGTGGACAAGGCTAGCCGGGTTATAGCCGTGGAGCGTTTTGCTTATAGTCGATAATCGTCGCGAGGTATGTGATTCTTCATATACTCTTGAGCATGATATTTTAAAGGAATAATATATAGTACGGCAATGTCTTTTGACTTAAGCCTGAATAATATATAGTACGGTAGACGTACGTGTGCTAATTGAACGTAGTTGTACGGCAATGTCTTTTGACTTAAGCCTGAATAATATATAGTACGGTAGACGTACGTGTGCTAATTGAACGTAGTTGTACGGCAATGTCTTTTGACTTAAGCCTGAATAATATATAGTACGGTAGACGTACGTGTGCTAATTGAACGTAGTTGTACGGCAATGTCTTTTGACTTAAGCCTGAATAATAAGAAACTTGAAGTATGTCACAAGAGTTAAGAAACCCTTTTTGAAAGAAGAGTAACACTTGGTTTTAAAAGGTTTTAAAAAGAGTTATACTAGCTTTATGGGGAGTTAGGTATAACGTCTTAAGAGAGGTAAAGAAAATGGTTTACTGATTTTAGAAGAGACTTGATCTTATAAGATAAGAGACTTAACTTAAATGAATTAATATGAGTTTTGTGTGAAACCTCATTCGTGAGTAATGAGTACGTGGTTTTTAAAAGGAATAATGTTTTACTGATTTCGGAAAACAGAATGTGTATCGACAAACCACTGCAGCGTTAATAAAGGAAAATGTATTGAATAATGAAGTATTATTAAAATCAGTAGAAACCTCCATCTGCATAGAAGCTAAGATGAGACAAAATGATATTACATTTTCTAGATCATGGCTGCTTAATAAGATTTATGAACAAGAATAACCTACTCGCCTATGGCATATGTTACTCAATTGTTTTAAAAAGAGATTAAGACATTGAACTATGAAACTTTTCTAAATAGAGACTTGAGTAATTGAAATTAGGCAAACTGGAACTTTAGGGAAAAGAAAGGCATTGTGTTGTCTTAAAATGGTTTAAAACTTAAAGTGTTATAACAACTTTATGGGAAGTTGGTTATAACGACTTTATGAAAACAAAAGAAGGGTTTTTATCATTGGTTTTAATGTGGAAACTTGACTTTAAAAAGAGAAGTTGTTTTGGTTTGCTTAAAAGATGTAAGTCACTCTATTTTATACTACGGGTATCGGGTGATTTTCATAAAAGGAATGGATCTCTTAAAAGGAATTTAACGTACGTAGTACTTTAGGGTTAACACCCGGATTTTGACGTAAAAGGAAAGTACTTGAGTTGGTATAACTTGCCTATGCGTGTTGTTGTGTAACTTGCCTATGCTTGTTGTTGTGTAACTTTCCTATGCTTGTTGTTGTGTAACTTGCCTATGCTTGTTGTTGGGTAACTTGCCTATGCTTATTGAGATAGTCTTTGTTATGCAAGAATTGTGTTTCTATTCTACCGCGTCTCGATGGAGGCCGGTTGACTTGAGAACTTACTTGGACTTACCAAGCGTGACGGAAGATTCCACGGGTACGCGTCCATTATTATTATTACATGGGCATGTCTACACCGATGATGTGGACATGTGACCATTAGGGTTATTTATGGCGAAGTATCGTGACTTACGGTTGTGATTGGGTGCGTAGCCTGTTTTACTTGCCCCCGTCAGCTACGTGACGCAGGTGGATCTGGTATAGGTTATTGCACTTGCCGCGTGTCGAACGCGAAGTATCGTGACTTACGGTTGTGATCGGTGCATAGCCGCTTACTTCGCCCCGTCGCACGTGGCACGTGTGGATCTGGTATAGGTTATTGCACCGCCACGTGTCGCCTTCGCGAGTCGATTTGGATGGAGCCGTGACTTACGGTTGTGATGCAGTGCGTGGCGATTCACTTGCCCCGCCGCCACGTGGCGCAGTGGAGCGAGTGGAGGCTATTACACTTGCCACGTGTCGCCTTCATGATATGGTTGTGCGAAGACATCGTACGGTCGGATCTCGTAGTTATACTTGCCGTCACGGCTTTATTGACACGTAGGACACGGTGTTCACATATACTCCTTGGTGTTGTTATATCATAGATCGCCGGTGAGGAAGGAATTCCACGCACGAGTGATGATTTGGAGCGTGAGTCCACGGCTTGATATATTTGTTTATATGTGGTGTCGTAGTTGGCTATCATACATGTCTCTCGCTTTATATAGATCGCTATGATTTCATTTACTGATATTTACGCTTTCACATACTTGGTACTGTTATCGACCTCGCCCGGTGGGCTGCGTTCATGCCGCAGGTAGAATTACATCGGTTGTCGATCCCCGCTTATAGGATCACCTTTCAGCATATTGGGAAGCTCCGTTCCTTCGGAGGCTTATCTTTGGTATGTTACCCTGAGTCTGTAGGTTCTTCTACGTTCAGGGGTATGGCGAGAGCCCTGTCCGTCATAGTTGTTGTAAAAATCTTAGAGGTTTGTAGCTTTGTAGGCGGGGTTGTAAGGATTAATCGTTCAAATGTTTATATATATATATGTAAAAGGCAATCGCTTTGGTGCTTTGTTTCTTTCATCTTGATCCATGTCTATTTGCATGTTTAAGTTTTTATTTCCGCTGGTTGTTCTCTGATGTTGTATCACTAGGGTGCCCGGGGTAAGGCACCAGTCACGGGCCCGGGTTCGGGTCGTGACATCGTGCCTTAGAACTGTGTTATAAGTTGGACTCTCTCTGACGTATTCTTTGTGTCACGACCCGTTCCGGGGCCCGTGACTGGTGCCTTACCCGGGCACCCAAGTAGTCATACATCAGAGTAATCAGCGGAATATAAAACAAGACATGAAACAATTGTAAATGAGACACGCTTTATGTGAGAAAATGTCGCCTTCGGCATATCTACATAAACATAGTTTTGCAGTTACATCCCAACTGTACAATAGGACTACAGACCTCTAAGGAAGTAAACAACTATGGCGGGACAGGGCCCCACCATACCCTGAATGTACAAACTATCTACAATACAGGGAGATCATACCAAAAAGTAGAGCCTCCGGAGAAGATGGAGCTCCTGACACCAATGCAAAGAGATCCTAAGGATGTGGATCTAGCACTGCTTGCTGCCTTACTGCATGAACGCAGCTTCAAGGAGGTCTAACAGTACTAAATATGCGAAACTGTAAAGTACTTAAATGAAAACATATCATTTTTAAAATCAGTTTACATATATGTATGAAACAACCAAGGTAACCGCACATAGTGCCACATCATAAAATGTTATACCCCGTATTCCTGGAGTATGTACGTAAGGGAGTACGTACAAAAGTTTGGCCTTAAAGTTTAGGCATGGCACGTTTTTTGGGCACAACCCTCACAAAGAATCGTTTTCCGACGAAACGTTTTACACAACTCGCGTAGGATAAATTCCGGCTATGCCATTTCTTATTTTTGCGGATTTTTCCGAGCGACGGAACCTTGTTGGATTAACGAGAGGTGACACTTGTCACCCTCAAGTGGACGGCCAAGTGGCCTTTTGCCTTGGACGATTGGGAGGTTTTTAGGGCTTAGAACATGGACCTTTGTTTGTGGAGTGATTTGAGGAGTAGGTTAGGGGGCACTTGGGCAAATCTTGGCCCTCCACTTGCCCCCCACTTGGCTTGATCTTGGCCCTTGGTTTCCCTATAAATACCCCTCTCTTTGAAGACTTATTCATCACAAATTTCCAAGCCTAAATCATCCTCCCCCCCTTGTGAGCCATCGTCCTAAGCCTCACTTCTCCCCATGTGAAGTCTTGGCGAATACCCCCGCCTAGCCGAAACACTACCCCCCCTCCTTGGTAGAAAAGTTGCCTTCTAGTATTGTTATAATGCCCAAAATACCCTAGCCCAAATCCTTTAGTACTTGTAGAAGTTGTAAAGAACTTCTAAGGTTTCCTTGGAGCTATCGGAGCGTACAACTTAGGAGCTAAGCCTTGCTCCGGATCGACTTTTATCTAGGATATTATTGGGCTTACCGAGGTAAATAATCCTAACCCTCTTTTGAATTAGAGAATACTTACTGTAGTAGTATAAGAATAAGTATGAATACTTAGAAGAATATCACAGAATAGAATTGAACTGTTATCACAGTAGAAGGGTTTAAAAGAAGAATAATCAAAGCAGATTACTTAGGACTGTTTTTCACGAGACTTGAGTAGCTCACCGGGTAGGGAAGTCTGCCCAATTTTCCGTAATAGAGAACCCTCTGCTTAGAATCATTTACGAGTAGTTCGAGCGTTGATAGACGTGTCGACTATTATAGGTTGAATCTCTGCGCGCGACATATTCAACTTGGCAGGTGGTTTTCGCTGAGAAGGTATGTGATTCTTCCTAAAGCATGATATTTTAAAATGTATATAGTACGGTAGACGTACACGTGTTAACTGAATAATACTTACGGCAATGTCTTTTGACTTAAGCCTGAATAATATTTACGGCAATGTCTTGCGACTTAAGCCTGAATAATAAGGATCTGAATGCATTTCACAAGATTATCAATCATTTTTAAATGTAAGAGAACTAATTGGTTTTAAACGAAGCTTAAGAGTTATACTAGCTTTATGGGAAGTTAGGTATAACCACTTAAGCTTGATAAAAGAAACAGTTTGCCTATGTGTTTATAATGCACTTATATTGATTTGTGAAAAGAATAATAAGATGGTTTGATAAGTAGACATGATATGATGCTATGTGTGTTGGTGTCTTGTAACGTTTGTATAAGAGAGTATTCTTGTTGTGCTTATGTTGTTTAACGATAAGTCGTTATGTTAGTGTAATATCACTCACCTCTTAACATATTAGGGTTAAGTCGCCTCCACGCGGTAGACTCGGCGATGCAGGACCATGATTCGAGAATACCTACGCGGGTCCATGGGACCTATGCGAGCTACGGAGTTCCGTGTTAGTGATGCGGGGTTATACCTCACGCGGTCTGTGGCCATGCGGACTACGAGTCCGGGGCGATGCCGAGGAATAGCTACCTCGATGCGGGTTATATACCCTACGCGGCCTCGAGAGTGGCCTACGGACTACGGAGTCCGAGATTAGGCTTGCTTGGTGATACTACGCAATTGGCCCGCTCGATCATTCGCAGCCTAGAAAAGACCTGTTACAGTTTACCTATTGTTGCTCTTGTTTATGATGTGGCACTATGTGCGGTTACCTTGGTTGTTTCATACATACTTGCAAAACTGATTTTAAAATGATATGTTTTCATTTTAGTACTTTACAGTTTCATATACTTAGTACCTGTCGTACTGACCTCCTTCGGGGGGCTGCGTTCATGCCGCAGGTAAGGGCAAGCAGGTGCTAGATCCACATCCTTAGGATCTCTTTGCATTGGTGTCAGGAGCTCCATCTTCTCCGGAGGCTCTACTTTTGGTATGATCTCCCTGTATTGTAGATAGTTTGTACATTCAGGGTATGGCGGGGCCCTGTCCCGCCATAGTTGTTTACTTCCTTAGAGGTCTGTAGTCCTATTGTACATTTGGGATGTAACTGCAAAAACTTGGGTTATTTATATATATGCCGAAAGGCAACCCTTTTCTCAGAAACTGTGTATTATTTACAATTATCTCATGTCTTGTTTTATATTCCGCTGATTTTCTCTGATGTATGACTACTTGGGTGCCCGGGTAAGGCAATCCACGCCCCGAACGGGTCGTGACAAAAAGTGGTATCGAGCGATTAATCCTCGGAAAGTGTCTACTGACCAGATCTAGTAGAGTCTTGATTATCGGTGTGTTGTGCACCACTAATAATCGTGAGGCTATAGGATATTTAGGATTGGTTTCCATTTTTCTCACTGAGATCGTGCTTTAGCCGTGTTAAGTTGGACCCTCTAACGTATTCCTTTCTACAATGATTATGCCTCCACGTAAGGCAACCCGGGCCCAGAAGGGCAAGGCAGCCGAGGGAGTTGCTAGTGGGACACCTAGAGTTACGAGGGCTCGGGCCCAGTCTATACCAGAGACGGCGAGTTCTACGACGCCACCGACCGTGAGGGTTTAGGTCGCAGCAGCGGTGATGAGACCACGCACCCACACCTCCCGCCCCACACCAAGCGGAGGAGTTAGGTACAAGGAGATAGCCCACTATTGGCCAGATCGTGGCAGACATGAGGACAGTGGATGCGTAGTTCAGTCCAGCCCCATCGTGCAGTGGTTCACCCGAGGCGAGAGTTTGAGGCTACGAGACTTCACGAGTTGTAGCCGCCGAGTTTTATGGGTCGAGGCCGGAGGATGATCCGCAGGAGTTCATCCGTCGCCTCTGAGAGGATTTTGAGGGTGATCGGGCGTCGAGACCGAGTCCGTGATCTTTGGTTCACATAGCGCGTGATACCGATCGATTGGTTTGATTCGTGGGAGTTATCCCGGGAGAGCACGCGTCCCAGCCTACTGGGATGAGTTCTCGGAGGCTTTCCTCACTCACTTCTTGCCTCCGGATGAGAAGCGGCTGGCTGATAGATTTTTACCGCTGAGGCAGAGGACGACCGCCGTGAGTACAATGTCGAGTTTGATTCATTGGCTCGATATGTCCCAAAGATTGGTAGCGATTATGGAGGATAGGTGCACCGCTACGCCACCGCTAGATGATTATATGGCCGAGTCGTATGCGGGTGTTTCTCTTCACCGTATGGACATTACCCGCATGCAGCTCATGCTCTTGGTTGTGAGCGTAGAGGCGATGGGTTGACAGACAGCAGAAGAAGACCGGGGCAGTGGTCTTTTGGTGGCTATCGTGGTGGCGGCCTCGCAGCATCTAGATTTGCACCACACTCACAGAGCACTCATGCACCGTCCTCGGCACCAGATATTCGAGGCGACTGGCCCCAGACTTCAGCGCCCGCAGCGGCAGAGGTATCGCCGACGGACCACCCCTCAGCCGTGGCCGACGGTAGATCCCACTTCGAGTTGTGGTTGTCACGACCCGCCCGGCCCGTGATCGTGCCTCAGGGCACCCAAGTAGTCATACATCGAGTAACCAGAATATAAAACAAGACAGAAACGCTTTATAAAATAAGACACGCTTTATCGATGAAAAGCTTGCCTTTCGCATAATATACATAACTCAAGTTTTGCGATTACATCCCAACTGCATAATAGTACTACAGACCTCTAAGGAAGTAAACAACTATGGCGACAGGCCCGCCATACCCCGATCACAAAACTATCTACAATACAGGAGATCATACCCAAAAGTAGAGCCTCCGAGAAGATGGAGCTCCCGACACCAACGCAAAGATCCTAAGGATGTGGATCTAGCACTGCTGCCCTTACTGCGGCATGAACGCAGCCCCGAAGGAGGTCAAGATAACAGTACCAAGTATGTGAAACTATAAAGTACTTAAAATGAAATCAAAGTATTTAAAACCTTTTCACAAATACAATCATTCAATTGCACATAGTGCCACATCACAAACAACAAAGAATAGGAAAATCAGAAGTGTCTATTCTAGGCGCGAATGATCGAAGCAAGGCCAATCGCCCATAGTATCATTCTGCGTGCCTAGTCCTCGACTTCCGCACCCGCATAGGTCCCACATGCACCCGCACGAGATATTTCTCGATCGGTGCAGCTAACCCCAGATCCGCCTAGGCTCCCGGCCGCATAGCCTCAAAGACCGCATAGTCTCAACGGACCGCATAGTGAGTCCCCGCGTCGCAAACGCCTGAATGATCAATCACGAGCATACCGCTGCTCGCATAGTCTCACGCATCGCATGGGCCGATAGACCGCATCAAGTGCAAGCCTCGTATAACGATCGGGTAGGTGATACAATAACAAGACAATGGACTTACCGGTTAGCAACGTAAGCACGCAAGAATGACCCCTTACACAAAGATTACAAGACACTAACACAGGTAGCATCATAACATGTCTACTTATCAAACAATCTTACTACACTTAACAGAAATCAATACAAGGCTTTTATAAACAAAACAAGTAAACAGTTCCTTTTTATCTTCTTAAGTTGTTAGACCTAACTTCCCATAAAGCCAGTATAACTCTTACGCTTTTGTTTTAAAAACCAAATATTTATCTTCTGTTAAAAATGATTCAGTATTCTTTTGAAATGTTTTCAGTTCTTTGTTATTCGTTAAGCCGCGAGGCATTCTGTAAGTATTATTCAGCTTAAGCCGTGAGGCATTACCATAAGTATTATTCAGCTTAAGTCAAAGACATTGCCGTAGTTATTATTCGATTAACACACGTATCGCTCACCGTACTATATATTGTAAAATATCATGCTTTAGGAAGAATCACATACCTTCATAAAACCACCGCCAAGTGAATATGTCGCGCAGAGAGTCACCATAATAGTCACAGATATCTATCAAAGACTACTCGAGGTTATTCTAAACGGGGTTCATAATTCTACTGAAAGTCGGACAGCCCAACCCTACCCATGAGCTATGTAAGTCTCGTGAAAACAAATCCTATGTGAGTCTGATTCAATTATTCTTCTTTAAACCCTTCTACTGTGATAACATTTCAATTCTATTCTGTGATATTCTTCTAAGTATCTAATACTTATTCTAATACTACAACAGTAAGTATTCTCTAATTCAAAGAGGGTTAGGATTAGTAACCTCGGTAAGCCCAATAATATCCTAGATAAAGTCGCTGAGCAAGGTTTAGCTCCTAAGTTATGCGCTCAGAGTCTCGAGAAACCTTAGAAGTTATTCACAACTACTACTAAGGACTAAGGCATTTGGGATAGTGTATTTTGTGCATTATAACGATACTAGAAGACAACTTTTCAACCAAGGGAGGGGGGGTAGATTTCGGCTAGGCGAGGGGGGGTAGGCTCTCGCCACACTACACAAGGGAGGAAGAGGTGTTGGACGAAAAGCTTAAGGGAGAGGAGAGGATTTTTAGACTTGGAAGATAACTTTGTGGATGAATAACTCTTCATCTCTAAGGGGGTATTTATAGCTCAAGCCTTGGCCAACCAATGGCCAAGATGAAGACAAGTGCAAGGCAAGTGTAGGGTGAGGATTAACTAAACACAAATATCCTACCAACCTTGATTTGTGCACAAGGCACAAAAACGTGCCTTGGCTCTCCAATTTCGTCCATGGGCGATTCAAGTCCACCAATGGGAGGTGCCAAGTGTTGCCCTCCCGTTGGTCCAAAATGTTTCGCCTCTAAAAATCCGCAAACATTAGTAATGGCATAGCCGGAATTTTTCCTACGAAAGCTGTGGAAACGTTTCGTCGGAAAACGATTCTTTAAGCGAGTTGTGTACAAAAAAAACGTCCAAGGCTAACTTTAAAGCCAACTTTTGTCGTATTCCTTACGCATATACCCGAAATACGGTATAACATTCTCCTCCTTAGAAACATTCGTCGAATGTTCCTTCTCAAGACGATTATCGAAGCTTAAGCAGCTTAGCAAATGCCACACACGGCCACAAAACAACACTTTGGCATAAATGATAATGGAAATTTACAAGTAGGAAAGTGAATTACGGAGGTGTGGGAATAGGTGAGGATACTTGTCTCATGTCCTCCCGGCTTCCCACGCCATCTCCTCACGAGCTCGTTCCGCCACAAGACTTTGACGGAAGCCACGTCCTTCGTCGCAGACGCTAACTGACGATCGACTATCGCTATGGGAATCTCCTCATACGATAACCCTCGGTCACTGACATCGCCAATCGGGTGTACCTAGATGGATCCGATACATCTCCTCGGCATAGATACGTGAAACACGGATGCACTTTGCCTCCGGTCGGACGGCGGATCCAACTCGTAGGCAACCTTGCATACCTGCGGACAATCTGAAGCCCAATGTACCTTGGTGAGTTTCCTTCTTCCGAATCTCATCACATCCTTCATGGGTGACACCTTTAGGAAAACCCAATCATCTACTGCGAACTCGGATGCCGACGATGATCTGCGTCGACTTATCGACTCGAGTCGTCAATAGTCGCTCTCGGATAAGCTTCACCTTATCCATCGCTGCACCAAATCTGGTCCCACTAGCACTCGCCCACATCGAACCAACCTATAGGCGATCCGCACTTCCTCCCATACAAGGCCTCATAAGGCGCCATCGAATCTTTGGAGTGGTAGCTATTATTATACGCAAACTCAACTAGAGGCAAATGATCCTCCCAACTACCATCAAGTCAATAACACAGGCTCGCAGATATCCTCGAAGTTCGGATGGTGCGCTCTGCTGTCGTCATGCGTGGATGAAATGCAGATTTCGAGCTCACTGCGTCCTAAACCCCTCTGGAAGGACCTCCAGAAGTTAGCCGTAAACTGGGCTCCTCTGTCTGATATGATCGAAGTAGGGACTCCATGCAGTCTGACGATCTCTCGGATGTAAAGTCTGGCATAATCCTCAGCCGAAAAAGTCGTCCTGACGGGAAGAAAGTGGGCTGATTTCGTCAGCCTGTCGATGATAACCCATATAGAATCATGTCTCCTCTGAGTGCGAGGTAATCCTGTGATGAAGTCCATGTTGATTACCTCCCACTTCCAGGTCGGGATCTCAATAAATGCAGTAACAAACCACGGGCCTCGGTGCTCTACCTTCACTGCGACAACACGGGCGAGCTACGAACTCGCAACGTCCTCTTCAAGCCATCCCACCAATACGGATCTAAGGTCGTGGTACATCTTGGTCGACTCGGATGGATAGAGTAAACGCTTGTGTGCTTCCCGAACCTGCTGCGAAGTCACGAAACATCTGGAACACATACCCCTCAAACCTTAGCACCCGTCGTGCTACCTCAAAAGGACCCTTGCCCTCACGAAGAGCTGTATCACGATATCGAATCAAAGCGGGATCCTCGAACTGTTGCCTCTTCACCTCCTCAACGATGGAAGACTCGACAACCTCACGAACTCTAACCCCACTGCTATCAGAATCAATCAAACGGACACAAGGCTCGCTAAGCGATGCAAATCACGAACCATGTCCCTCCTCTCTACTGCACATCCGATAGGCTCCCATCGACCTACGACTAAGGCATACGCCAACATTGGCCTTCCCGGTGGTACAGATATCAACATCGTAATCCTTAAGCAACTCTAACCACCGTCTGCCGCCAAGTTCAGCTCCCTGGGTGAAGATATCTGGAGGCTCTTGTGGTCAGTATAAATATCCACGTGAACCCCATACAAATAGTGCCTCAGATCTTCAAAGCGTGAATCACGGTGCCAACTCCAAATCATGGGTGGGGTAGTTCCTCGTGTTTCTTGGTGTCGGGATGCATATGCTATAACCACGCCATGCTGCATCAACACACATCCCAACCCGATGCGACGCGTCACAATACACGACATAACCATCTGGACCCTCCGGAAGAAGTAAGAACGGGCGGTCGTCGGTCTCTTCAAGAATCGAAACCCCGCCACAAGCATCATCCATCAAACTTGGCTTCATACGAGTCAGCCTAGTCAATGGTGCGAGATAGAAGCAAACTTCTCCACGAACCGCGATAATATCTGCAGGCCCGAAAATCTGCGAACCTCAGCCGGAGTAGTAGTTCAGGCCAAGTCTGACATCTCGATCTTGGCGTATCCACTCAATGCCATCAGCCCGACAATATGCCCAAGAAACGCCATCAAGTCAACCAAAACTCACATTTGGAAAACTTGGCGTACAAATGCTAGTCTGGAGAATCACAAGACCCTCAAATGCTCGCGTGCTCTGCTCTGGCGAGAATAAACCAAGATATCATCAATGAACACTATCACAAGCGTGTCCAAAAATGGTTTGAACACTCGGTTCATCAAATCCATGAATACCGGCGAGCATTGGTCAACCAAAGACATGACCACGAACTTCATAATGCCGTGCGGGTCCGAATGCGATCTAAGGACATCCACCTCTCGACTACTTTGATGATAGCCATCGCGTATCAATCTTGGAGAAACATCTCGCACCCTAACCTGGTCGAACAAATCATCAATCACGGGAAGAAGTATCTGTTCTTAATGGTCACCTTGTTCACCGTAATCAACACACATGCGCAGCGTCTCCTTCTTCTTCACGAACAATCTGGCGCTCCCGGGGAGAAACACTAGGCTGATGAAGCCCTTCTCCAAAGAAATCTCTGCCGATCCTTCAACTCTCTCAACTCGCGGTGCCATTCTGTATGGCGGAATGGAAATAGGCGAGTGTGCGCAATATGTCAATACAAACTCAATCTCCTCTCGGGAGGATGCGGGAGGTCATCTGGAACACGTCCGGGAACTCGACTCACAGGCCGATCAAAATCTGGTACGCGACGATATCAAACACGAACGAGATGGTAGATATACCCCGCCTGCACCATCTTCCTAGCCTTGAGGTAGGAAATAAACCTACCGCCGGCGTCGTGCTCCTCCCACTCAACAACCGGCTCTCAGAAACTGGAACCGTACTACTCTCTCTCTGCAGTCTACATTGGCGTAGCAAGAAGCTAGCCAATCCATCCCCATAATCACGTCGAAGTCAATCATCTCCAACTCTATCAAGTCGGCTAGAGTCCGACGACTGTAAATGGTCACAGACAAGCTCTATATACGCCGAGCTACCACCGAATCACCATCTGGCGTAGCTACCTCGAAAGGGTCTATGGACTCGTGCTCTATCCTATCCTACTAGCAACAAGGGAGATATATGGGGCCAGTAGAACCGGATCTAACAAAGCATACATCAAACCCGAATCGATAAGGTACGTGGCGACATCGTGAGGCCTCACGATCTGTCGGTGGACAAAGCATATATGCGGTTGAGGACCGCTGAATCGGGACTGCGCCCACGACCTCTGCCGCGACCCGCGATCCATGTGTACCTTGCCTCGGGCGAGTAATCGCTGTCGGGGATGAAGAAGCGGCACAGACCTCGTAGGTGAGCCTACCACCGCCGCCCCGGTCGGACAAACTCGCAAAGTGACCTGCGGCCACAAGTATAGCAAGCTCGAGTACGGCTCGAATGGTATACGCCACAACGGGCAAAGCCGAGCGAACCTCGAGCAGTTAGCACCCTGCTACCGGAAATCCAAGTCACTGGGCCACGACACGCTTGACCGCTCGGGCTGAAAATGAGGTAGAGCGCTCTGCTTGGGTGTGGTGCAAATCGACTTCTGGCGATGCCGCCCACCCCGAGGACCACCAAAAGAACCGCCGTCTTGGCCTTCCTGCTGATATCGCTCTGCCCGCGGTCTCTACGCTCCTCACAACCGGTCATGAGCTGCGTACGGGTTATGTCCATGCCTGGTGAAGGACACACGCGCAAGACTTCGGCCATGTAATCATCTAGCCCGATGACATAGCGATGCACCTGTCCTCCATCTCTGCTACGGTCACGGGGACATATCGAGCCAAAGAATCAAACTCGACATTGTACTCCTCACATGCGCCCTCCCGCCTCGGCCAACAAGAATCTATCGGCTCGTGCCCTCCCATCTGCGGAGGCGAAGTGTGTGAGAAAAGCCTCGAAAACTCATCCCATACTGCTGGAGTGCATGCTCTCCCGAAAGCTCCATGAATCAAACCAATCGATCATGCGGTATCACGCAAACGTCGAACCGAATGTCACGACCTCGGCCTCGAAGCCACGATCACGCATAATCCTCTGCGGTGACGGATGAACTCGCGGATCATCCTCCGCCTCGACCAGTAAAATCTGGCGGGCTACAACTCAGGAAATCTCGTAGCCTCAAACTATCTGCCCTCGGGTGCACTACGGAGTCTGGCCGAGGCTGGAGGCTGTCGTGATCCAGCCTCTCCTCGTATCGGGCCACAACTTTAGCCAATAGCTGGGCCATCTCCTTGTACCCTAACTCCTCCGCCCCAGGCTGTGGGACAAGAGGTGTGGGTACTGTGGTCTCTTTGGGGCCAAGGCGTCATAGAACTCGCCGTCTGCCTCGTATGGGCGGGCACGAGCCCTCGTAACTCTGGGTGTCTGCTAGCGCCTCGGCCTCTTTGCCTTGCCCATACGGGCGGGTTGCCTTACGTGGAGGCATAATCATTACGGAAAGGAATACGTTAGAGGTCCAACCTATAACACAACTCTAAAGCACGATCTCGTAATGAGAAGAATGGAAACCAATCCTAAATATCCTATAGCCTCACGATTATTGGTGTAGTGCACAACACAGATAATCAAGACTCTACTAGATACGATGCGTAGACACTTTCCGAGGATTAATCGCTCGATACCACTTTTGTCACGACCCGTTCGGGGCGTGGATCGTGCCTCAGGCACCCAAGTAGTCATACATCGAGTAACGGCGGAATATAAAACAATACAGGAAACAGTTTATAAAATAAGACACAGTTTATCTGATGAAAAGCTTGCCTTTCGGCATAATATACATAACTCAAGTTTTGCAGTTACATCCCAACTGTACAATAGTACTCTGCACCTCTGGAAGTAAACAACTATGGCGGGACGTGGCCCGCCATACCCTCGATCTGAAACTATCTCTGATACAGGAGATCATACCCCAAGTAGAGCCTCGGAGAAGATGGAGCTCCGACACCAACGCAAAGATCCTAAGGATGTGGATCTAGCACACCTTGCCTTACTGCGGCATGACGCAGGCCCAAGAGAGTCGATACAACAGTACTAAGTATGTGAAACTATAAAGTACTTAAAATGAAATCAAAGTATTTAAAACCTTTTCACAAATACAATCAGTTCAATTGCACATAGTGCCACATCAAAAACAACAAATAATAGGAAAAGCGTAGCAGTCTATTCTAGGCGCGAATGATCGGGCAAGGCCAATCGCCCATAGTATCATTCCGCGTGCCTAGTCCTCGACTTCCGCGGCCAGCATAGGTCCACATGCACTGCATGAGATATTTCGCGTCGGGGCAGCTAACCCCGAGATCCGCCTAGGCTCCCGCCGCATAGCCTCAAAAGACCGCATAGTCTCAGCGGACCGCGTGGAGTCCCCGCGTCAGCTAAACGCCGGAATGATCAATCCCTGAGCATACCGCTGCGCATAGTCTCACAGACTGCATGGGCGTATAGACCCGCATCGAGGGCAAGCCCTTCGTATAACGATCGGGGTAGGTGATACAATAACGATACAATGGACTTACGGTTAGCAACGTAAGTGCAAGAATGACCCTTTACACAAAGATTACAAGACACTAACACGGTAGCATCATAACATGTCTACTTATCAAACAATCTTACTACACTTAATGTAAATCAATACAAGGCTTTTATAAACAAAACAAGTAAATTCCTTTTATCTTCTTAAGTTGTTAGACCTAACTTCCCATAAAGCGGATAACTCTTACGCTTTTGTTTTAAAACCAAATATTTATCTTCTGTTAAAAATGATTCAGATTCTTTTGAAATGTTTTCATTCTTTGTTATTGAGCTTAAGCGCGAGGCATTCAGTAAGTATTATTCGAGCTTAAAGCGTGAGGCATTACCATAAGTATTATTCGTGCTTAAGTCAAAGACATTGTCGTAGTTATTATTCGATTAACACGTATGCGCCTACCGTACTATATATTGTAAAATATCATGCTTTAGGAAGAATCACATACCTTCTCGTGAAAACCACACCAAGTCAATATGTCGTGCAGAGTCACCTATAATAGTCACAGATATCTATCAAAGACTACTCGAGGTTATTCTAAGCGGGGTTCATAATTCTACGGAAAGTCGGACAGCCCAACCCTACCGGTGAGCTATGTAAGTTCATGTGAAAACGATCCTATGTGAGTCTGATTCAATTATTCTTCTTTTAAACCCTTCTCGTGATAATTCAATTCTATTCGTGATATTCTTCTAAGTATCTAATACTTATTCTAATACTACAACAGTAAGTATTCTCTAATTCAAAGAGGTTAGGATTAGTTACCTCGGTAAGCCCAATAATATCCTAGATAAAGTCGCACTGAGCAAGGTTTAGCTCCTGTTGTATGCGCTCAGTAGCTCTAAGAAACCTGAAGTTCTTCACAACTTCTACTAAGGACTAAGGGATTTGGGCTAGGGTATTTTGGGCATTATAACGATACTAGAAGACAACTTTTCTACCAAGGAGGGGGTAGATTTCGCTAGGCTAGTGGGTAGGCTCTCGGCCACACTACACAAGGAGGGAAGAGGTGTTGGACGAAAAGCTTAAGGGAGAGGAGAGGATTTTTAGACTTGGAAGATAACTTTGTGGATGAATAACTCTTCATCTCTAAGGGGTATTTATAGCTCAAGCCTTGGCCAACCAATGGCCAAGATGAAGACAAGTGCAAGGCAAGTGTAGGGTGAGGATTAACTAAACACAAATATCCTACCAACCTCGATTTGTGCACAAGGCACAAAAACGTGCCTTGGCTCTCAATTTCGTCCATGGACGATTCAAGTCCACCAATGGGAGGTTGCCAAGTGTTGCCCTCCCGTTGGTCCAAAATGTTTCGTCTCTAAAAATCGCAAAAATTAGTAATGGCATAGCGGAATTTTTCCTCGAAAAGTGGAAACGTTTCGTCGGAAAACGATTCTTTAAGCGAGTTGTGTACAAAAAAAGCGTCGAGGCTAACTTTAAAGCCAAACTTTTTACGTATTCCCTTACGTACATACCGGAAATACGGTATAACGGTGGTGCTACGGAGCTTGTTTGATTGGCAGCGAGGTCACTTTGCGGCCCGACTAGGAGTGGCGCGGGTGGTAGGAGTCACCCTCGTTCTTTCGCGTCTTCTTCATCCCAAGCGATTACTCGCCCGAGTGCAAGGTACTCATGGACCAAACAGGTCGCGGCGAGGTCGTGCACGTCCCGATTCTAGCGGTCCTCGTAACCGCATTTATGCTATGTCCCACCGACAGATCGGGAGGCCTCACCGATATCGCCACGTACCTTATCGCTCGGGTTTGATGTGTATGCTTTGATAGATCCGGGTTCTACTCGTCCTATATATATCCCCTTGTTGCTAGTAGGATGAGGATAGAGCACGAGTCCATGACCCTTTCGAGGTAGCTACGCGCCGGGTGATTCGGTGGTAGCTCGGCGGGTATATAGGAGCTTGTCTGTGACCGTTCTGATCGTCGGACCTGGCGACTTGATAGAGTTAGAGATGATTGACTTCGACGTGATCATGGGGATGGATTGGCTAGCTTCTTGCTACGCCAATGTAGATGCAGAGAGAGTAATGCACGGTTCCGATTTCTGAGGAGCCGGTTGTTGAGTGGGAGGAGCACGGTATCGCAGGGTAGGTTTATTTCCTACCTCAAGGCTAGGAAGATGGTGCGAAGGGTATATCTACCATCTCGTTCGGTGTTTGATATCGAGGCTGCAGTGCGATTTTCATCGATTCGAAGAGTCGAGAGTTCCCGGGCGTGTTTCAGACGACCTCCCGTATCCTCCCGAGAGGAGATCGAGTTTGTATAGACATATTTCCGGACACTCGACCTATTTCCATTCCGCCATCTGAATGACACCGCCGAGTTGAGAGAGTTGAAGGATCGGCTTAGGGATTTCTTTGGAGAAGGGCTTCATCGCCTAGTGTTTCTCCACAGGAAGCGCCGTGTGTTCGTAAAGAAGAAGAAGGACGCCAGCGCATGTGTTGATCTGACGGTGAACAAGGTGATCATTAAGAATGATACCCCTTCCGTGATTGATGATTTGTTCGACCCGATTGCAGGCGCGAGATGTTTCTCAAGATTGATCTGCGATCGGGCTATCATCGAGTTAGTCGAGAGAGGTGGATGTCCCTAGGATCGCATTCGGACGATGCGAGCATTATGAGTTCGAGTCATGTCTTTTAGGTTGACCAATGCTCGCCAGATTCATGGATTTGATGAACCGAGTGTTCAAACCATTTTGGACACGTTTGTGATAGTGTTCATTGATGATATCTTGGTTTATTCTCGCCGAGCGAGGAGCACGCGGAACATTTGAGGCTTGTGATTCTCAAGACCAGCGATTATGCGCCAAGTTTTCCAAATGTGAGTTTTGGTTGACTTGGTGGCTTTTCTTGGGCACATTGTCGGGTGATGGCATTCGAGTGGATACGCCAAGATCGGCGATCGGACTTGGCCTGAACCTACTACTCAGCGGAGGTTCGCGATTTTACGGGCCTTGCGAGGATATTATCGGTTCGTGGAGAAGTTTGTATCTACGCACCATTGACTAGGCTGACTCGGAAAGCAGCCAAGTTTGATGGTGATGCTTGTGGCGGGGTTTCGATTCTTTGAAAGAGAGGCGGCCGCCCGTTCTTACTCTTCCAGAGGGTCCAGACGGTTATGTTGTGTATTGCGATACGTCAGGCATCGGGTTGGGATGTGTGTTGATGCAGCATGGAAAGGTTATAGCGTATGCATCCCGACAGCTGAAGAAACACGAGAGGAACTACCCGCTACGATTTGAGTTAGCGGTGATTCACGCTTGAAGATGCGGAGGCACTATTTGTATGGGGTTCGTGGATATTTACTCTACAGAACCACAAGAGCCTCGGTATATCTTGATCGGAGGAGCTGAACTTACGACGAGCGGTGGTTAGAGTTGATTAAGGATTACAATGTTGATATCCTGTACCACCCGGGGAAATCCAATGTTGTGGCAGATGCTCTTAGTCGTAGGTCGATGGGGAGCCTATCGGATGTGCGGCTAGAAAGGAGGACATGGTTCGTGATTTGCATCGATTAGCGAGCCTTGGTGTCCGCTTGATTGATTCGATAGCGATGGGGTTCGAGTTCGTGAGGTTGCCGAGTCTTCCATCGTCGAGAGGTGAAGAGGCAACAATTCGAGGATCCGATTTTGACACGTTATCGTGATCTGACTCTTCGTGAGGCAAGGGTCCTTTTGAGATAGCACCGATAAGTCCGAGGTTTGAGGCGGGTTGTGTGTTCCGGATATTTGAGGACTTGGTGAGTTCTTGGGAAGCACACGCGTAGCGTTACTCTATCCATCGAAGTCGACCAAGATGTACCACGACCTTAGATCATGTATTGGTGGGATGGCTTGAAGAGGGGCGTTGCGAGTTCGTAGCTCGGTGCGTGTTGTCGCGGTGAAGGTAGAGCACGGAGGCACGGTGGTTTTATTCTGACGATAGAGATCCCGACACGGAAGTGGGAGGTGATCAACATGGACTTCATCACGGGATTACCTCGCACTCGGAGGAGACATGATTCTATATGGGTTATCGTCGACGGTGACAAAATCAGCCCACTTTCTTCCGTCGGGCGACTTTTGGTGAGGATTATGCGAGCTTTATATCAGAGATCGTCGGTCGCATGAGTCCCTATTTGATCATATCGGATAGAGAGCGGTTTCTGGCTAACTTCGGAGGTCTTTCGGAGGGTTTAGGGGCCTTGAGTGAGCACAGTGCGCATTCCATCCACGTAGCAGGCGGACAGCAGAGCGCACTATCCAGACTCTTGAGGATATGCTGCGAGCATGTGTTATCGACCTAGTGGGGAGGATCATTTGCCTCTAGTTGAGTTCGCGTACAATAATAGCTACCACTCCGGATTCGATGGCGCCTTATGAGGCCTTGTATGGGAGGAAGTGCATCGCCTATAAGTTGGTTCGATGTGGGCGAGTGCAACTAGTAGGACGGTTGGTGCGGCGGTGGATAAGGTGAAGCTTATCCGAGGCGGCTATTGGCGACTCGAGTCGGCAAGTCGTATGCAGATCATCGTCGTCGGCATCCGGAGTTCGCGATTGATGATTGGGTTTTCTGAAGGTGTCACCATGAAGGGTGTGATGAGATTCGGGAAGAAGGAAACTTCGGCCAGTACATTGGGCGTTTGATTGTCGCGAGGTAGGCAAGGTTGCCTATGAGTTGGATCTTCCGTGCGATCCGGAGGCGTGCATCGGTGTTTCACGTATCTATCTTTGAGGAGATGTATCGGGATCCATCTGGTACACCCGATTGGCGATGTCGGTGACGAGGGTTATCGTATGAGGAGATTCCATAGCGATAATCGATCGTCGAGTTAAGCGTCTGCGGACGAAGGACGTGGCTTCCGTCAAAGTCTTGTGGCGGAACGAGCTCAGGGAGGAGATGACGTGGGAAGCTGAGGAGGACATGAGGCAGAAGTATCCTCACCTATTCCCCACACCTCCAGGTAATTCACTTTCCTACTTGTAAATCTTCATTATCGTTTATGCCTAAGTGTTGTTACGTGGCGTGTGTGGCATTTGCAACTGTTTAAGTTATGAAGAATCTTATCGTTAACTGTCTTGGGAAGGAACATTCGGGACGAATGTTTCTAAGGAGGGGAGAATGTTATACCCCGTATTTCTGGAGTATGTACGTGAGGGAGTACGTACAAAAGTTTGGCCTTAAAGTTTAGGCATGGCACGTTTTTTGGGCACAACCCTCACAAAGAATCGTTTCAGGCGAAGCGTTTTACACAACTCGCGTAGGATAAATTCCGGCTATGCCATTTCTTATTTTTGCGGATTTTTAGCGACGGAACCTTTTGGACCAACGAGAGGTGACACTTGTCACCTCGTGAGACGGCTGGCCTTTGCCTTGGACGATTGGGAGGTTTTAGGGCTTAGAACATGGACCTTTGTTTGTGGAGTGATTTGAGGAGTAGGTTAGGGGCACTTGGGCAAATCTTGGCCTCCACTTGCCCCACTTGGCTTGATCTTGGCCCTTGGTTTCCCTATAAATACCCCTCTCTTTGAAGACTTATTCATCACAAATTTCCAAGCCTAAATCATCCTCCCCCCCTTGGGAGCCATCGTCCTAAGCCTCACTTCTCCCCCCCCCCCCCCCTTGTGAAGTCTTGGCCGAATACCCCCCCCCCCCCTCTCTAAAAGAAGCCTAGCCGAAACACTACCCCCCTCCTTGGTAGAAAAGTTGCCTTCTAGTATTGTTATAATGCCCAAAATACCCTAGCCCAAATCCTTTAGTACTTGTAGAAGTTGTAAAGAACTTCTAAGGTTTCCTTGGAGCTATCGGACGTACAACTTAGAGCTAAGCCTTGCTCTGATCGACTTTATCTAGGATATTATTGGGCTTACCGAGGTAAATAATCCTAACCTCTTTTGAATTAGAATACTTCTGTAGTAGTATAAGAATAAGTATGAATACTTGAAGAATATCACGAATAGAATTGAATATTATCACGATGAAGGGTTTAAAGAAGAATAATCAAAGCGTACTTACTTAGGATTTGTTTTCCTGATGAACTTGAGTAGCTCAGGGTAGGGAAGTCTTTGCCAATTTTCCGTAGAATAGAGAACCCTCTGCTTAGAAGCATTTCTGAGTAGTCGAGCGTTGATAGGCGTGTCGACTATTATAGGTTGAATCTGCGCGACATATTCAACTTGGCGGTGGTTTTTATTTGAGAAGGTATGTGATTCTTCCTAAAGCATGATATTTTAAAATATATATAGTGCGGTAGACGTGCGTGTTAATCGAATAATACTTACGGCAATGTCTTTTGACTTAAGCTGAATAATACTTACGGCAATGTCTTGCGACTTAAGCTGAATAATAAGGATCCAAAGCATTTCAAAAGATTATCAATCATTTTTAAGCGTAAGAGAACTAATTGGTTTTAAGCGAAGCTTAAGAGTTATACTAGCTTTATGGGAAGTTAGGTATAACCACTTAAGCTTGATAAAAGAAACATTTGCCTATGTGTTTATAATGGACTTATATTGATTTGTGAAAAGAATAATAAGATGGTTTGATAAGTAGACATGATATGATGCTATGTGTGTTGGTGTCTTGTAACGTTTGTATAAGAGAGTATTCTTGTTGTGCTTATGTTGTTTAACGATAAGCTGTTATGTTAGTGTAATATCACTCACCTCTTAACATATTACCGGGGGTTAAGCTGCCCTCCGATGCGGGGTAGACTCAGGCGGTCTGGGACCATGATTCGAGAATACCTCATGCGGGTCCATGGGACCTATGCGGAGCTACGGGAGTTCCAGGTTAGTGATGCGGGGTTATACCTCATGCGGTCTATGTGGCCATGCGGACTACGAGTCCAGGACGATGCCGAGGAATAGCTACCCTCGATGCGGGGTTATATACCCTATGCGGGCCTCTGAGAGTGGCCTATGCGGACTACGGGAGTCCAGGATTAGGCTTGCATAATGATACTATGGGCGATTGGCCTTGCTTCGATCATTCGCAGCCTAGAAAAGACACATTCTGATTTACCTATTATTGCTCTTGTTATGATGTGGCACTATGTGCGGTTACCTTGGTTGTTTCATACATACTTGCAAAACTGATTTTAAAATGATATGTTTTCATTTTAGTACTTTCTGATTTCATATACTTAGTAATTGGCTGTCTCGACCTCCTTGGCTGCGTTCATCTGCAGTAAGGGCAGCAGTGCTAGATCCACATCCTTAGGATCTCTTTGCATTGGTGTCGAGCTCCATCTTCTCCGAGGCTCTACTTTTGGTATGATCTCCTGTATTGTAGATAGTTTGTACATTCGAGTATGGCGGAGCCCCGTCCGCCATAGTTGTTACTTCTGTGAGTCTGTAGTCCTATTGTACATTTGGGATGTATCGCAAAAACTTGGGTTATTTATATATATGCGAAAGGCAACCTTTTCTCGTAAAGCGTGTATTATTTACAATTATCTCATGTCTTGTTTTATATTCCTGATTTTCTCGATGTATGACTACTTGGTGCGGGTAAGGCACTATCACGAGCCCTGGGCAGTCGTGACATAAACAAGAGCAACAATAGGTAGATCAGAACATGTCTTTTCTAGGTGCGAATGATCGACAGGCCAATTGCCCATAGTATCATTAAGCAAGCCTAATCCTCGACTCAGAGTCCGCATAGGCCCACGTGAGCTGCGTAGGCGTAACCCCGCATCGGGTGTAGCTACTCCTAAGATCATCCTGGACTCGTAGTCGCATGGCCACATATACCGCATGAGGTATAACCCCGCACACTAACACGGAACTCTCGCGACTCGCATAGGTCACCGCAGACCGCAAGGTGTCCTCGCATCATAGTCACCTGCACGAGGTATACCCCGCAGTGGGCGGCAACCCCTATTTATGTCAAGAGGTGAGTGATATAATACTAACATAACGACTTATCGTTAAACACATAAGCACAACAAGAATACTTTTATACAAGCGTTACAAGACACTAACACACATAACATCATATCATGTCTACTTATCAAACCATTTTATTATTCTTTCCATAGATCAATGTAAATGCTTATAAACACATAAGTAAACTTCCTTTTATCATTCTTAAGTTGTTATACCTAACTTCCCATAAAGCTAGTATAACTCTTAAACTTTTCGCTTAAAACCAATTAGTTCTCTTCATTAAAAATGATTCAAGATTCTTTTGAAATCATCAAGACTCTTATTATTCAGCTTAAGTCAAAAGACATTGCCGTATGTATTATTCGTGCTTAAGTCAAAAGACATTGCCGTAATTATTATTCATTAACACGTATGCGTCTACCGTACTATATATATATTTTAAAATATCATGCTTAGGAAGAATCACATACCTTCTCGAAAACCACGCCAAGTTGAATATGTCGCGCAGAGAATCAACCTATAATAGTCGACACGCCTATCAACGTCTGACTACTCATAAACGATTCTAAGCGGAGGTCCTTTATTACGGAAAATCGGGCAGCACCACTGCGGTGAGCTACTCAAGTCTTGTGAAAACAATCTAAGTATAGTTCAATTATTCATCTTTTAAACCCCTACCTTGTGATAACAGTTGATTCTATTCTATAATATTCTTCTAAGTATTCAATACTTAATTCTATACTTCTACGATGTATTCTCTAATACAAAAGAGGTTAGGATTATTTACCTCTAAGTAATAATATCCTAGATATAAGTCGATCAGAGCAAGGCTTAGCTTCTAAGTTGTACGCTCCGATAGCTCCAAGGAAACCTTAGAAGTTCTTCACAACTTCTACTAAGTACTAAGGGATTTGGGCTAGGGTATTTTGGGCATTATAACAATACTAGAAGGCAACTTTTCTACCAAGGGAGGGGGGTAGATTTCGGCTAGGCTAGGGGGGATAGCCTCGGCTAAGCTTCACCAAAGGGGGGGGTGTGTTGGACAAAAAAGGCTCAAGGGAGAGGAGAGGATTTCATGACTTGGAAAGCTTGTTTGTGGATGAAGAACTCTTCATCACAAGAGGGGTATTTATAGGTCAAGGGATGGCCAACCAATGGCCAATATTATGCCAAGTGCAAGGCACGTGTAAGGTCAAGATTAGGGCAAGTGTACCTAGCCAACTTGCACACAAAATATCTGTTATACCCCGTAGTTCCAGGGTATGTATGCGAGGACGTACGTACGAGAATACGACAGAAAGATTGGAAAGGAAGAAAGAGGCGATTTTTCCACGGAAAAGTTTCCGGTTTTTGTGAAGGAAAAAGGTTCGTTAATGGGAATTGGATTCCCAGATTTGGTATTCAGACTTCCTGGAATATTAGAGAATTATGGAATTTTATTTTCGGAAGATGTTTTATTTTGGGCCAATAGGAGGGTGACACGTGTCACCCCGCTTGGCCAATTGGCATTGGCATTTGTGCACAACACGGTTAAGTCGTTTTGACGAAACGTTTTACATAACTTGCGAGGAAAATTCGGCTATGTCTTTTCTTATTTTTGCGGATTTTTCCGAGAGACGGAACATTTTGGACAGCGAGAGCGGCGCTTGGCACCCTCTCATTGGTGGGCAAGGTGGGCGGCACTTGGACGACTTTGGGGTGTCAAGTGGTAGATATTTTTGGTAGATATTTGTGAGGGTTTTAAGGAGTAGGGTCTAGGGGGCACTTGGGTGAATCTTGGCCTTACACTTGCTATACACTTGGCTAGATCTTGGCCATTGGTTGGCCTGGGCTTGTCTTATAAATACCCTCTCCTTTGATGAACTTCTTCATCCTAAATTTTCCTAAGTGTTAAAATCCTCCTCTCCTCTTGTTGACTCTCGTCCAAGAGCCCTCTCCCTTTGAAAGGCCCCCGGCGAGAGCCTCTCCACTCACAGTAGTGTGGCGTGGTACCCCTAGCCTAGTTGCTTTCGTATAATACCCCCCCTTTGTGGTGTAGAAATACTCTCTAAAGTCTTGTTATAATGCCCAAATTACCTTAGCTGTATACCTGGTTGTATTCTAAGGTTATACCTATCTGAAAGCCGAAATACTATTATACTTCCCGTCGGTCACAAAACCGAAACCACAGGAAAATCTCCATAGTCCGTTGGAGTATTGTGTAGAAGTTGGTTAGAACTTCTAAGGGTGGTTTAGAGCGGGTTGGAGCGCTCGGAGTTGGAGCTAAACGATTGCCCAGGATCGACTTTATACTTGGATAATTATGGGCTTATCGAGGTAAATATCTTGTCCCTCTATTGTAATTGGAAATTACATGATTGTTAGACTATATTGGAAGTATACTATATGTAGAATGAACGTTGTTGTCGCAATGTCTTTTGACTTAAGCCGAATAATAAGAAACCTTTTCAAAGAAGAATCTTTGTTGTAATTACATGAGGTGTATTACATGAGACTTGTGTAGTAGTAGTGGAGTAGAATTGTACAGTTAGGGTTAGGCGTATAACCCCGGTTGGCTTGGTAGCGGCCTCGATAGAGGAGGAGATTCTGTTGTTGCGGGGAGGTCTTTGCCAATTTTTAGAATGTTCTACGATGAGATCTAAATGTTAATAAGCGCGTGGCCTTATAGGTTGAAGTACTACATGTGGCGCGATCTACTTGGCTTAGGAGTAGCCGACGGTTGGATGTACTTGGGCGTTTTGCTATTAGTCGATACTCGTCGCGAGGTATGTGAACCTCTTCCTATCTCTTACAGCATGATATGTGTGAACTATGTAGTATGGTAGGCGTCATACGTGCTAAACGTATTTGATTGGTTTAACACGTAAAGTGTTATAACGGCTTTATGGGAAGTTGGTTATAACGACTTTATGTTGGTAAGAAAATACTTGTGGTCTTTAAAAGGTAATCGATTTGAACTATAAGCGGCTTGTTATGTGTTAATAAAGGACTTGAAGTATTTCAAAAGAGTTTTGAATCATTTTGAAAGAAGAAGTAATACTTGGTTTTGAAAAACTTAAGAGTTATACTAGCTTTATGGGAAGTTAGGTATAACGGCTTAAGAATGTTTCTTGATTTGAAATCGAGAATGTGTATCGACCAACCAACTGCGGCGTTAATAAAGGAAATGTTTTGACTAATTAAGTATTATTAAAACCGGTGAAACTTCCATCTGCATAGAAGCTAAGATGAGACAAAATGATATTTCCTTGATCACTACTTGTAATAAGATTGTTATAAACAAGAATATCCTACTCATATAAGACTTATGTTTCTCCGATTGTTTAAAAGAGAATTATATTCTTAAATGAATAAGGCTATGAACCACGAAACCTTTCTAAAATAAGAAACGTGAACATTTGAAATTAGGCAAACTTGGACGTTTGGAAAATAATGTTGTTACTTGATTTTACAAAGGTAAGTGTTTTAGTTTATTTTAAAAAGATCACTCTATTTTATACTACGGGTATTGAGTTACTTATGTGAAAGCAACGGATCTTTTAAAATATTTAATGTATGAAGTACTTTAGGGGTAGATACCCGAACTTGTTAGCTTAAAGTACCTTGTGTGTATAACTTGATTGTGTTGGTTTGTGATAGCCTTGTAATACTTTCTTGTTGATTGATAAGTAAACATGCTAGGATGCTACGTGTGTTAGTATCTTGTGATGTTGCGTAAAGGGGTTTTCCTTTGTTGTGCTTATGTTGCTTAACGATAAGTCATTGTGTTAGTATTTTACATCACTCATCTCTTGAGATGATTCCGGTTAAGCGCCTCCGACGCGGGGTAGACTCGGTGGTCGATGGACCTATGATTCGAGAATACCTCATGCAGTCCCGAGGGCATCTTGCGAGCTACGAGAGTTCGTGTTAGTGTGCGTCCTTTATGGGCACGCGGTCCGTATGGCCATGCGTCGCGAAGTCGTGATGATGCCGGAGTAGCTACCCTCGATGCGGGAATACCTCATGCGGGCGATGAGATTGGCCTATGCGGAGCTGCGGAAAGTTCGAGGCTAGACGCGCATTAGATCTGCGGGCAAGTGGCGGCTTTGATCATGTGATGCGGACAGATCTTATGATCTGACTCATGACCTTGATGAGTGCATAGGTGTTAGTAGTCGGCTATGCCTTCGCATTTACCTGCATGCGGTTTCATTATGGCACAGTGGGACACGTGTTCATGTGTTCCTTGGTGCTTTTATATCATAAAGCTATGGCGGTGAGGAAGGTATTCCACGCATGATTGATATTGGGGCGTGAGACCCATTGTTATATTTAGTGATGACTTGAGGCGTGAGTCACGACTTGATATATTTGCTTGTTTATTGTGAATCGTAGTTTTGTTATCATACATGTCTCGCATTTTATATAGCGCTATGATTTCATTCTGATATTTTCGGTTTCACATACTGCAATTTTTGTTATCGACCTCGCCGAATTGCGTTACCATCGCGAGTAAAATACACGATCGTTGATCCTCGCTCTTAGGAGTCACGATTCGGTGGGAAAGCTCCGTTTCTCGGAGGCTTGTCTTGGTATAGTCCCTGTTGTTGTAGGTGCTTACATTCGTGGGTATGGCGAATACTGTCCGTCGTTGTTATCATATCATTCGTAGAGTGCAGTAAATCTTTGTTGTGGCGGGGTTTGTAAAAAAAGTTAAAGCTGTTCATGTTGAAAAAGTTGTTATTTACATATATCGAAAGGCAAGTTTTCTCGGATTATTGTTTCATATTTCATAATATGTCTTGTATCGCTTTATGTTCTGATTACTCGATGTTGTATCACTAGGGTGCGGGGTAAGGCACGATCCACGGGCCGAATCGGTCGTGACAAAAGTGGTATCGAGCGATTAATCCTCGGAAAGTGTCTGACCGTGTCGGTAAGTCTTGATTATCGGTGTGTTGTGCACCACGCAATAATCGTGAGGCTATAGGATATTTAGGATTGGTTTCTATTCTTATCACTCGAGATCGTGCCTTAGAGGTGTTGTAAGTTGGACCTCGACGAAATTCATTCCACTTATCATTATGCCTCGCGTAGCAACCGGGCCGGGAGGCAAAGCGGCCGAGGAGTGCGAGTTGAGTTCAGAGGGTTGCGAGGGCACAAGCCCAATCATTACCTAGGGTAGTGCTTCATTCGGGGATTTCTGCGACGTCACTAGCTTGGAGTTTAGCAGCGGCGGCGGTTCTCTGCGTCCATGATATTTGAACCTTGATTCCACGGCCAGAACGATGAATATAGATTGCAAAGAGGCGACCACATTACTAGCTATGGATTTGGCTACGGATATTATACCGATGTACCACGAGCCTTGATGACTACCTAGAGAGGTTGTGTAAGAGTAATTCTTGATTGGGCTTGAGAATGGCACGTATGCGGGCTTATGCGTGCAGCCGAAAAACGTAGAGATCGGCGGGTTAACCAGGGCGAGAAGAGGTCGGAGCGTGAGTCCTTGGTAACTTTCAAGGTGAGTATACCTTAAGTGCTATGTTACGATAGCGGTGTGTTAGTTGTGATTAGAAATCATGGTGGGTTAGCGAGTAAGATTTTGGGGATAGAGAAGGTGTGAGCCTTAGAGTGTTATACGTAGAGACCTTAGAGGTAAAGCCATCTCGAGTAAAAGACGTATATTATGTTTGACCATAGGAGTGCATAGTGCACGTGAGCTATGTTCGTGGGATAAGTCACGAGTAGTGTGGAAGGAAAGAGGGTAGTTGAGCTAAGAAGACGCTAGGTTTTCGTAGCGTGTTTAGAGAGATTGTTCCTTCGGGAGATAGTATTTTGCACCTTGCCGGTCGGGTTGAGGCCGCGTTGGGTCAACCCGCGGCATGTTTGGTGGTGGGTGCGGTTGTGGTGGTCCCGCCTTGTGGTAGGTCACGAGGTGTTAGGCTCAAGTTTAGTTAACTAGCGTGCGAGTTCGTGGATGCGTTCGACCGGTGGTGGTCGATGGGGGCAGCCATCGTGTTCTTGATCGGGCCGTTCACTCGCGATGTTGATTTATCGTAAAGGTTGTAAGGCTGCAGGGTGCCTACCTTCACCTTATGGCGACAGTGGAGCCAGTTACGGCTGTTTTGTTTGGAAGTTTTACGAGCGGGGTTAGGACTCGGTGAGTCTCGAATCGCATTCGCCCTCGGGCGGTGTGTGGATTTGGGGTAGTTGTGTGGATTGTTGTCTCTGTGGAGGAAGTGTTTAAGCTACCATTTGGTGTTCGGATATCGCCTTATGAAGCCTTGTAAGGCGGAAGTGTAAGTTCTTGATCGATTGGTTCGATGTTGGCAAGGTTCGAACGATTAGTTGAGCTTGTTCCGGTAATTTGTGGTTAGGGTGTGACGAGTTTTGGAAAGCGAAGGAACTTAGCGAGTTACTTTGGGCCTTTTGAGTTCATGTGAAGAATAGGCGGGTTGCCTATATGTTAGCAATTGCCGTCCGACTTAGGAGGCAATACGTCCGATCTTCGTATTGTTATGTTCGGCTGAGCGTATAAAGAGGCGAGCCTCTGCCCACGAAAGCAGACCGAACCGTGGCTCCGTATGACACGCCACGAGAATACGGCCGTGAGGGCATGACTCGGGGATCGCAGCAGCCGGTACCATTTGTTGGGTCGTCGAGCAAGGCTCGCGACAAAGTGACAAAAGTGGTATCGATGACTAAAGAAGTATATTTTAACCCTGGGAAGAGGTATTTGTGGTGATGTTAGAGGTGTTTCCTCATAGACTTGGATATAAGTATGTTGCGCAGGTATTTCTGTGGCCAGGTATGGCAGGATTGTTTCGTAAGTATAGTAGTGAAGACTATCTTGGCGCGTTTGTTTGAGACTTAGAAGGAACATTCGGGACGAATGTTTCTAAGGAAGAATGTTATACCCGTAGTTCCGTGGTATGTATGCGAGGGCGTGCGTGCGAGAATCGGCGAAAGATTGGAAAGGAAGAAAGGCGATTTTCCACGGAAAAGTTTAGGTTTTGTGAAGGAAAAAGGTTCGTTAATGGGAATTGGATTCCCAGTTTGGTATTCACTTCTGGAATATTAGAGAATTATGGAATTTTATTTTGAAGATGTTTTATTTTGGGCCAATAGGAGGGTGACACGTGTCACCCCGCTCAGTGGCCGATTGGCATTTGTGCACAACACCTGGTTAGAGTCGTTTTTCGGCAAACGTTTTACATAACTTGCGAGGAAAATTCGGCTATGTCTTTTCTTATTTTTGCGAATTTTTTAGAGACGGAACATTTTGGACCAACGAGAGGCGGCACTTGGCACCCTCTCATTGGTGGGCAAGGTGGGCGACACTTGGGCGACTTTGGGGTGTCAGTGGTAGATATTTTTGGTAGATATTTGTGAGGGTTTTAGGAGTAGGGTCTAGGGGCACTTGGGTGAATCTTGGCCTTACACTTGCTATACACTTGGCTAGATCTTGGCCATTGGTTGGCCTTGGCTTGTCTATAAATACCCTCTCCTTTGATGAACTTCTTCATCCTAAATTTTTCCTAAGTGTTAAAATCCCTCCTCTCCTCTTGTTGACTCTCGTCCAAGAGCCCTCTCCCCTTTGAAAGGCCCCTCGGCGAGAGCCTCTCCACTCCTAGTAGTGTGGCTAGGGTACCCCACTGCCTAGTTGCTTTCGTATAATACCCCCTTTGTGGTGTAGAAATACTCTCTAAAGTATTGTTATAATGCCCAATTACCTTAGCCGTATACCTTGTTGTATTCTAAGGTTATACTATCTGAAAAGCCAGAAATACTATTATACTTCCGTCACCACAAAACCGAAACCTAGGAAAATCTCCATAGTCCGTTGGAGTATTGTGTAGAAGTTGGTTAGAACTTCTAAGGGTGGTTTAGAGCGGGTTGGGCGCTGAGTTGGAGCTAAGCGATTGCCAGGATCGACTTTATACTTGGATAATTATGGGCTTATCGAGGTAAATATCTTGTCCTCTATTGTAATTGGAAATTACATGATTGTTAGACTATAGTTGAAGTATACTATATGTAGAATCAGCGTTGTTGTCGCAATGTCTTTTGACTTAAGCTGAATAATAAGAAACCTTTTGAAAGAAGAATCGAACAGTAATTACATAGAACATGTATTACAGTAGACTTGTGTAGTAGTACCGTGGAGTAGAATTGTACAGTTAGGGTTAGGCGATAACCCCCCTGGTTGGCTTGGTAGCGGCCTCGATAGAGGAGGAGTTCTGCCGTTGCGGGGAGTCTTTGCGAATTTTAGGTAGAATGTTCTGATGAGATCTAAATGTTAATAAAGCGCCTTGTGGCCTTATAGGTTGAAGTACTACGTGTGGCGCGATCTACTTGGCTTAGGAGTAGCCGACGGTTGGATGTACTTGGGCGTTTGCTATTAGTCGATACTGTCGCGAGGTATGTGAACCTCTTCCTATCTCTTCTAGCATGATATGTGTGAACTATGTAGTGCGGTAGCGTCGTGTGCTAAACGTATTTGATTGGTTTAACACGTAAAGTGTTATAACGGCTTTATGGGAAGTTGGTTATAACAGCTTTATGTTGGTAAGAAAATACTTGTGGTCTTTAAAAGGTAACTGATTTGAACTATAACTGGCTTGTTATGTGTTAATAAAGGACTTGAAGTATTTCAAAAGAGTTTTGAATCATTTTTAAAGAAGAAGTAATACTTGGTTTTGAAAAACTTAAGAGTTATACTAGCTTTATGGGAAGTTAGGTATAACGGCTTAAGAATGTTTCTTGATTTGAATCGAATGTGTATCGACCAACCAACTGCAGCGTTAATAAAAGGAAATGTTTTGACTAATTAAGTATTATTAAAACCAAGAGAAACTTCCATCCGCATAGAAGCTAAGATGAGACAAAATGATATTTCCTTGATCACGGCTGCTGTAATAAGATTGTTATAAACAAGAATATCCTACTCACATATAAGACTTATGTTTCTCCGATTGTTTAAAAGAGAATTATATTCTTAAATGAATAAGGCTATGAACCACGAAACCTTTCTAAAATAAGAAACGTGAACATTTGAAATTAGGCAAACTTGGACGTTTGGAAAATAATGTTGTTACTTGATTTTACAAAGGTAAGTGTTTTGGTTTATTTTAAAAGACAATCACTCTATTTTATACTACGTATTGTGTGACTTATGTGAAAGCAACGGATCTTTTAAAAGATTTAATGTATGAAGTACTTTAGGGTAGATACCGAACTTGTTAGCTTAAAGTACCTTGTGTGTATAACTTGATTGTGTTGGTTTGTGATAGCCTTGTAATACTTTCTTGTTGATTGATAAGTAAACATGCTAGGATGCTACGTGTGTTAGTATCTTGTGATGTTGTGTAAAGGGGTTTCCTTTGTTGTGCTTATGTTGCTTAACGATAAGCTGTTGTGTTAGTATTTTACATCACTCATCTCTTGAGATGATTAGGGGTTAAGCCCTCCGTCGCGGGGTAGACTCAGGCGGGTCGATGGACCTATGATTCGAGAATACCTCATGCAGGTCCCAGGGGCCTATGCGGAGCTACGAGAGTTCCAGGTTAGTGTGCGTCCTTTATGGGCATGCGGTCCATGTGGCCATACGGTGCGATGTCGGGGCGATGCCGGGAGTAGCTAACCTCGTTGCGGGGAATACCTCATTCGGGCCGTTGAGATTGGCCTATGCGGAGCTGCGGAAAGTTCCAGGGCTAGACGCGCACATTAGATCTTTGCGGGCAAGTGGCGGCTTTGATCATGCGATGCGGACAGATCTTATGATCTGACTCATGACCTTGATGGTGCGTAGGTGTTAGTAGTCGGCTATGCCTTCGCATTACCTGCATGCGGTTTCATTATGGCACAGTGGGACCTGGTGTTCATGTGTGTTCCTTGGTGCTTTATATCATAAAGCTGGCGATGAGGAAGGTATTCCACGGGCATGATTGATATTGGGGCGTGAGACCCATTGTTATATTTTAGTGATGACTTGAGGCGTGAGTCACGACTTGATATGATCGCTTGTTTATTGTATCTGTAGTTTTGTTATCATACATGTCTCTGCTTTATATAGATCGCTATGATTTCATTCTGATATTTTCGGTTTCACATACTGTTTGTTATCGGCCTCCTTCGGGGGCTGCTCATGCCGCGAGTAAAGGTACACGATCGTTGATCCTCGCTCTTAGGGTCACGATTGGGCTGGGAAAGCTCCGTTTCTCCGAGGCTTGTCTTGGTATAGTCCCTGTTGTTGTAGGTGCTTACATTCGGGGTATGGCGGCCCTGTCCGTCGTTGTTGTCATATCATTCGTAAGGTGCAGTAATCTTGTTGTGGCGGGGTTTGTAAAAAAGGATTAAAGCTGTTCATGTTGAAAAAGTTGTTATTTACATATATCTTAGAAAGGCAAGTTTTTTTCTCAGATTATTGTTTCATATTTCATAATATGTCTTGTATCGTTTTATGTTCCGCTGATTACTCTGATGTTGTATCACTAGGGTGCCCGGGGTAAGGCACCAGTCACGGGCCCGGAATCGGGTCGTGACAATATCCTACCAACTACTTGACAGAATTGGCACTCCATTCGGCCATATTGACACCTCACGTCCACCAATTGGAGGGTGACAAGTGTAGCCCTCCCGTTGGCCCAAAGTGTTTCGTCTCTCGGAAAAATCCGCAAAAATTAGAAATGACATAGCCGGAATTTATCCTACGCGAGTTGTGTAAAACGTTTCGTCGGAAAACGATTCTTTTAAGGAGTTGTGCCCAAAAAAAATGTCTTGTGCCTAAACTTTAAGGCTAGACTTTCGTACGTACGCCCTTACGTACATACTCTGGAAATACGGGGTATAACATTATTCCCTCCTTAGAAACATTCGTCCTGAATGTTCCTTCCCAATACAGTTAACGATAAGATTCTTCATAACTTAAACAGTTGCAAAAGCCACACACGGCCACAGAACAACACTTAGGCATAAACGATAACGAAAATTTACAAGTAGGAAAGTGAATTACCTGGAGGTGTGGGGAATAGGTGAGGATACTTCTGCCTCATGTCCTCTTCAGCTTCCCACGTCATCTCCTCCCTGAGCTCGTTCCGCCATAAGACTTTGACGGAAGCCACGTCCTTGGTCCGCAGACGCCTAACCTGACGATCGATTATCGCTATGGGAACCTCCTCATACGATAATCCCTCGGTCACCTGGACATCGTCAATCGGATGCACTCTAGATGGATCCCCGATACATCTCCTCAAAGATAGAAACATGAAACACCGGATGCATCGCCTCCGATCGGACGGCAGATCCAACTCATGGGCAACCTTGCCTACCTGCGGACAATGCAAGCGGCCCAATGTACGCGGTGAAGTTTCCTTCTTCCCGAATCTCATCACACCGCCGTGGGTGACACCTTTAGAAAACCCAATCATGAACCTCGAACTCCGGATGCCGACGACGATGATGCATATGACTTCGCCGACTACGAGCGTCGAACCTCTCCTGGATAAGCTTCACCTTATCCACTGCCTGCTGCACCAAATCTGGTCCCACTAACTGCACCTCGCCCACATCGAACCAGCCTATAGGCGATCTGCACTTCCTCCCATACAAGGCCTCATAAGGCGCCATCTGAATACTGGAGTGGTAGCTATTATTGTATGCAAACTCAACTAGAGGCAAATGATCCTCCCAGCTACCCCTGAAGTCAATAACACAGGCTCGCAGCATATCCTCAAGAGTCTGGATAGTGCGCTCTGCCTGTCCGTCTGTCTGTGGATGGAATGCAGTACTCAGGCTCACCTGCGTCCCTAAACCCCTCTGGAAAGACCTCCAGAAGTTAGCCGTAAACTGGGCTCCTCTGTCTGATATGATCGAAATAGGGACTCCATGCAGTCTGACGATCTCTCGGATGTAAAGTCTGGCATAATCCTCAGCCGAAAAAGTCGTCCTGACGGGAAGAAAGTGGGCTGATTTCGTCAGCCTGTCAACGATAACCCATATAGAATCATGTCTCCTCTGAGTGCGAGGTAATCCTGTGATAAAGTCCATGTTGATTACCTCCCACTTCCAGGTCGGGATCTCTATCGTCTGCAACAAACCACCAGGCCTCTGGTGCTCTACCTTCGCCGACAACACGGGCGAGCTACGAACTCGCAGCGCCCCTCTTCGCCATCCCACCAATACACAGATCTAAGGTCGTGGTACATCTTGGTCGACCCTGGATGGATAGAGTAACGCTTGCCAGGTGCTTCCCAAGAACTCCGCTGCCAAGTCCTGAAACATCTAGAACACACAACCTGCCCTCAAACCTTAGCACCCATCAGGTGCTACCTCAAAAGGACCCTTCCCCTCACGAAGAGCCGTATCACGATAACGTGCCAAAACTGGATCCTCGAATTGTTGCCTCTTCACCTCCTCGACGATGGAAGACTCGGCAACCTCACGAACTCGAACCCCATCGCTATCGTAATCAATCAAGCGGACACCAAGGCTCGCTAACCGATGCAAATCACGAACCATGTCCTCCTCTCTAGCTGCACATCTGATAGGCTCCCCATCGACCTACGACTAAGAGCATCTGCCACGAAATTGGCCTTCCCCGGGTGGTATAGGATATCAACATCGTAATCCTTAAGCAACTCTAACCACCGTCACTGTCGTAAGTTCAGCTCCTCGTGAAGATATCTTGGAGGCTCTTGTGGTGTATAAATATCCACGTGAACCCCATACAAATAGTGCCTCCAGATCTTGGCGTGAATCACGCGCTAACTCAAATCATGGGTGGGGTAGTTCTCTCGTGTTTCTTGGTGTCGGGATGCATACGCTATAACCTTGCCTCGCTACATCAACACACATCCCAACCCGATGTCGACGATCACAATATACGACATAACCGTCTGGACCTCTGGAAGAGTAAGAACGGGCGGTCGTCGATCTCTCCTTCAAGAAGCCAAGCTCCTGCCACATCGATCCATCGAAACTTAGCGCCTTCGAGTCGGCTAGTCAATGGTGCGTAGATAAAGCAAACTTCTCTGAACGCCGATAATAACTGCAAGGCCCGAGCTGCGAACCTCTGCCGGAGTAGTAGGTCTAGGCCAAGTCTGATCGCCTCGATCTTGGCGTATCCACTGAATGCCATCGGCCCTAATATGCCCAAGAAAAGCCACGAAGTTAACCAAAACTCACATTTGGAAAACTTGGCGTATAAGCTTAGTCGGAGAACTGTCGGCCTGATCGCCAAATGCTCGCATGCTCGCTCTGGCGAGAATAAACCAAGATATCATCGATGAACACTATCACAAACGTGTCCAAAAAATGGTTTGAACACTCGGTTCATCAAATCCATGAATACCGCTGGAGCATTGGTCAATCCAAAAGATATGACCCTGAACTCATAATGCCCGTACCGGGTCCGGAATGCAGTCCTAGGGACATCCGCCTCTCTGACTCGTACCTGATGATAGCCCGATCGCCAATCAATCTTGGAGAAACATCTCGCACTGCACCGGGTCGAACAAATCATCAATCCAGGAAGGGTATACGTTCTTAATGGTCACCTTGTTCACTGTAATCAACACACACATGCGCGGCGTCCGTCCTTCTTCACGAACAATCCGGCGCTCCCGGGAGAAACACTAGGTCGATAAAGCCGCTTCTCCAAAGTCTCTAAGCCGATCCTTGACTCTCTCAACTCGGCGGTGCCATTCTATATGGCGGAATGGAAATAGCCGGCGTCGCAACACATCTATACAAAACTCAATCTCCTCTCGGGAGGATACCCGGAGGTCGTCTGAAACACGTGCGGGAACTCTCGACTCATCGAATCGATCAAAATCTGGTACCGCGACCTCGATATCAAACACCGAACGAGATGGTAGATATACCCTTCTCGCACCATCTTCCTAGCCTCGAGGTAGGAAATAAACCTACCCTCGGCGATACAAAGGTTCCTCCCACTCAACAACCGGCTCGAACCGGAACCGTACTACTCTCTCTGCGGTCTACATTGGCGTAGCAAGAAGCTAGCCAATCCATACCCATGATCACGTCGAAATCAATCATATCCAACTCTATCAAGTCGGCTAAGGTCGACGATGTAAATGTCCTTGGACAAGCCCTATATACCCGAGCTACCACCGAATCACCCATGGCGTAGCTACCTCGAAAGTGGTCTATGGACTCAGCTCTATCCCTATCCTACTAGCAACAAGGGAGATATATAGAGCGAGTAGAACCGGATCTATCAAGGCATACACATCAAATCGAACCGATAAGGTACCGCGGCGACATCGGTGAGGCCTCACGATCTGCCCGAGTGGACAAGGCATAAATGCGATTCGAGGACCGCTAGAATCGACCCGCGCCACGACCTCTGCGCGACCTGGCGGCCCGTAGTACCGCGCCTCCGGGGCGAGTAACTGTAGGAGATGATGAACCGGCAACAGACCCTGTAGGCTGAGCCCTACCACCCGCGCTGCCCCCGATCGGACAAGCCCTCGCAATATGACCCGTCTGGCCGCAACTGTAACAAACCCTCGGAGGAGTACCACAATTCCCGAAATGGGATCTACCGCATCGGCCACACTGAGGGGGGGTGGTCCCGACCGGCCAGCACCTCTGCCACCCTGAAAGTCTGAAGTCCTGGGGCCCTGACCTGCCCCCGAATACTCTGGCTGTGCTGAGGATGGTGCAGGAGTGCTCTGAGCTGGCTGTGGTGCGAATCTAGACCGCTGCTGAGGCCGTCCACCCTGATAACTACCAAAGGACCCTGCCGTCCTGGTCCTCTTCTGCTGCTGTCTGTCAACCCGTCGGCCTCGACGCTCCTCGCATCCTAGTGCATGAGCCTGCATGCGGGTAATGTCCATACCCGGCTGAAGAGAAACACCCGCACAAGACTCGGCCATATAATCATCTAGCCCGGTGACGTAGCGGTGCACCCTGTCCTCCATATCTGCTACCAATGCTGGGACATATCGAGCCAAAGAATCGAACTCGACATTGTACTCCCTAACTGTACGTCCCCTCTGTCTCAGCAGTAAAAATCTGTCAGCCCGCGCCCTCCTCATCTGTGGAGGCAAGAAGTGAGTGAGGAAAGCCTCTGAGAACTCATCCCAAGTAGCTGGGGACGCGTGCTCTCCCCGGGATAACTCCCATGAATCAAACCAATCGACTGCGGTATCACGCAGCCTATGTGAACCAAAGATCACGGACTCGGTCTCCGACGCCCTGATCACTCTCATAATCCTCTGTAGCTGACGGATGAACTCCTGCGGATCATCCTCCGGCCTCGACCCGTAAAACTCTGGCGGGCTCCAACTCCGGAAATCGCGTAGCCGCAAACTCTCTGCCCTCGGGTGAACCACGGGTACGGGCCGAATCGCTGCTCGCATCCGGCTGTCCTCATGTCTGGCCACGATCCTGGCCAATAGCTGGGCCATTTTCTTGTACCCTAACTCCTCCGCCCCAGGCTGTGGGACAGGAGGTGTGGGTACTGTGGTCTCTGCTGGGCCCGACGGCGTCATGGAACTCGCCGTCTGAGGTATAGACTGGGCCTGAGCCCTCGTAACTCTCGGTGTCCTACTAGCAGCTCCTCGGTGCCTTGCCCATTCGGGCGGGTTGCCTTACGTGGAGGCATAAGCATTCTGAAAGGGATACGTTAGAGGGTCAAATTTTAACACGGCTCTAAAGAACGATCTCGAGTGAGAAGAATGAAACCAATCCTAAATATCCTATAGCCTCCGATTATTGGTGTGGTGCACAACACAGATAATCAAGACTACTAGATACGATGCGTAGACACTTTCCGAGGATTAATCGCTCGATACCACTTTTGTCACGACCGTTCGGGGCGTGGTCGTGCCTACCCCGCACCAGTAGTCATACATCGAGTAATCGCGGAATATAAAACAAGACATGAAACAGTTGTAAAAGAGACACGCTTTATGTGAGAAAATGTCGCATTTCGGCATATATACATAAACATAGTTTTGCGATTACATCCCAATCGCATAATAGGACTACAGACCTCTAAGGAAGTAAACAACTATGGCGGGACGGGGCCCGCCATACCTGAATGTACAAACTATCTACAATACAGGAGATCATACCAAAAGTAGAGCCTCCGGAGAAGAGGGAGCTCCGGACACCAATGCAAAGAGATCCTAAGGATGTGGATCTAGCACCTGCTTGCCCTTACATGCGGCATGAACGCAGACCCCCGAAGGAGTCGATAACAGTACTAAGTATGGGAAATCGCAAAGTACTTAAATGAAAACATATCATTTTTAAAATCGGTTTACATATATGTATGAAACAACCAAGGTAACCGCACATAGTGCCACATCATAAACAAGAGCAACAATAGGTAGATCGAATAGTCTTTTCTAGGCCGCGAATGATCGGCGAGGCCAATTGCCCATAGTATCATTAAGCAAGCCTAATCCTCGACTCAGTAGTCCGCATAGGCTACTCACGTGAGCTGCATAGGCATAACCCGCGTCGAGGTAGCTACTCCTCGGCATCGTCCTGGACTCGTAGTCCGCATGGCCACATAGATCGCGTGAGGTATAACCCGCACACTAACACGGAACTCTCGCACTCGCGCATGGGTCACATGCACCGCATGAGGTGTCCTCGCATCATAGTCACACGCATCGCACGAGGTATACCCGCGTCGGAGGGCGCCAACCCCGGTATTTATGTCAAGAGGTGAGTGATATAATACTAACATAACGACTTATCGTTAAACACATAAGCACAACAAGAATACCACTTTTATACAAACGTTACAAGACACTAACACACATAACATCATATCATGTCTACTTATCAAACCATTTTATTATTCTTTCCATAGATCAATGTAAGTCTGTTATAAACACATAAGTAAACTGTTCCTTTTATCATTCTTAAGTTGTTATACCTAACTTTCCATAAAGCTAGTATAACTCTTAAGCTTTCGCTTAAAAACCAATTAGTTCTCTTACATTAAAAATGATTCAGTATTCTTTTGAAATGCATCAAGACTCTTATTATTCCGGCTTAAGTCAAAAGACATTGCCGTAGGTATTATTCAGGCTTAAGTCAAAAGACATTGCCGTAATTATTATTCAGTTAACACATGTACGTCTACCGTACTATATATATATTTTAAAATATCATGCTTAGGAAGAATCACATACCTTCTCGGCGAAAACCACCTGCCAAGTTGAATATGTCGCGAAGAATCAACCTATAATAGTCGGACACGCCTATCAACGTCTAGACTACTCAAATGTGATTCTAAGTAGAGGTCCTTTATTCTACGGAAAATCGGGCAGCACTTCCCTACCCGGTGAGCTACTCAAGTCTACTGTGAAAACAGTCCTAAGTATAGTTCAATTATTCATCTTTTAAACCCTTCTACTGTGATAACAGTTCAATTCTATTCTGTAATATTCTTCTAAGTATTCAATACTTAATTCTATACTTCTACAATATGTATTCTCTAATACAAAAGAGGGTTAGGATTATTTACCTCGGTAAGCCCAATAATATCCTAGATATAAGTCGATCCGGAGCAAGGCTAAGCTCCTAAGTTGTACGCTCCGATAGCTCCAACGAAACCTTAGAAGTTCTTCACAACTTCTACTAAGTACTAAGGGATTTGGGCTAGGGTATTTTGGGCATTATAACAATACTAGAAGACAACTTTTCTACCAAGGGAGGGGGGTAGATTTCGGCTAGGCTAGGGGGGGGATAACCTCGGCTAAGCTTCACCAAAGGGGGGGTGTGTTGGACGAAAAAGGCTCAAGGGAGAGGAGAGGATTTCAAGACTTGGAAAGCTTGTTTGTGGATGAAGAACTCTTCATCACAAGAGGGGTATTTATAGGTCAAGGGATGGCCAACCAATGGCCAAGATTATGCCAAGTGCAAGGCAAATGTAAGGTCAAGATTAGGGCAAGTGTACCTAGCCAACTTGCACACAAAATATCCTACCAACTACTTGACAAAATTGGCACTCCATTCGGCCATATTGACGCCTCACGTCCACCAATTGGAGGTGACAAGTGTCGCCCTCCGTTAACAAAGTGTTTCGTCTCTCGGAAAAATCCGCAAAAATTAGAAATGACATAGCCGGAATTTATCCTACGCGAGTTGTGTAAAACGTTTCGTCGGAAAATGATTCTTTTAAGGAGTTGTGCCCAAAAAAAACGTCTTGTGCCTAAACTTTAAGGCTAGACTTTCGTACGTACGCCCTTACGTACATACTCTGGAAATACGGGGTATAACACTTTGTATACCAGTGATGCCTCCACGCAAGGCAACCAGAGCCCAGAAGGGCAAGGCAGCAGAGAGAGCTGCGAGTAGAGCAGCAGCGGTCTCATCGAGACCACGGCACTGAGCCCCATCCCACGGCACCGGGCGAGGAGATGGTTACAAGGAGATGGCGATTATTGGCGTGATCGTAGCTAGGCACGAGGATAGGCCGAATCGCAGATCCAGCCTTCGATGGTACCGTAGTTCACCCGAGGTCGATAGTTTGAGACTACGGATTTTACGAGTTGCGCGCGAGTTCTATGGATCGAGGCCCGAGGATGATCCGCGCGAGTTCATCCGGCGATTCTGGATCATGAGTGATCGGGGCCGAGACCGAGTCGGTGGTCTTAGGTTCGCATCGGCCGCGTGATCTGCAATCGGACCGGTTTGATTCGTGGGAGCCGTCGGGGAGCATGTACCTCCACTGGTTGGGGCGAGTTCTCGAGGCTTTCTGGCCATTTCTTGCCACCACGGATGAGGAGGCACGGGCGACAAATTTTTGATCTTTGAGACAGAGAGGCGCCGGGAGTACAATGTAGAGTTTGACTCATTGGCTCGGTATGTCCCGCTCCGTGGCCGATATGGAGGATAGAGTGCACCGTTATGTCACCGGCTCGATGATTATTTAGCGGAGGATGCACAGAAGAGCTCTTGGCCGGCATGGACATTGCCCGCCTCGTGCCTATCTTGTGATCGAGGAACGTAAGTGGACGGAATAACCAGGATCAGCAGAAGAGGGCCAGGATAGTCGGGTCCTCTGGTGACCTTCGAGGCAGGCAGCCTCAGCAGCAGACTAGTTATGCGCCTCCGCCAGTACGGAGTGCTCCACCCCAGTCTTCAGGACGTTCGGGAGATTCAGGAGCAGGTCAGGGCTCCAAGGTTTCAGGTTTTTGGGGAAACAGGGATGTTAGTCAGATAGGACCACCCCTACCTCGTTGTGGCCGTTGTGGTAGGCTCCATGATGGGGAGTGTCGTGCTGGAATGGGAGTTTGTTTTGCATGCGGCCAGCAGGGCCATTTTGCGAGGAATTGTCCAACCAGAGATAGCGCGGATGTAGAGACTCAGCCTTCGGGATCGGAGGCTGGTTCGTCTCCTCCTTTTGTGCGCCGTGCAGGGAAGGAACATGAGTAGAACGACAAAAAGGGGAAGTGAAGTAATAGTTACAGGTATATTCTTAACCCTCTAGAGACTAGTATGCATTGATGTTATGGTGATGTGTTAAGTGTTATGTTCGGATAACTTTGTGTTAAAATGTGATTTGGAATCCTGGTTAGTGAAGAGGGTAAGTCTGGGGATGAGAAAAAATTTGAACTTTAGAATTTATAACAATCGAGACCTTAGAGGTAAGGCCGGCTAGAGTAGAGATATTTCTTTTCAGTTATCCTTGTCGGAGTACATAGTACGGGGAGTATATTCGGGTGATAAGTCCATGAGTGGTGGGAGTTTTTGTGATATTAGAGATGATCCCTCTTTGGCTGGAAGTTAGAGTTTTGCGTGATTTGTATATTATGGTCATGAGTGGCATAACTGATTCTTTTGTACAATCAGATGGTGAAGACTATACGGCGTGTGCGTTTTGGAGACTTAGAAGGAACATTCGGGACGAATGTTTCTAAGGGGGGGAGAATGTTACACCCCGTAAATTCAAGAAGTTAAGATAAGAACATACCAAGGAGCTTAAGATTTGAAAGTGGAAAGATAAGTGGACAAACATGTGTTGGACGGATTTTGAGTCTACCGTGGAGTGTTGTACCCCAGTTGTTAAGAATTGTCACGACCCGACCTCGGGCCCGCGACTGGTGCCTTACCCCGGGCACCCTAGTGATACAACATCAGAGAAAATCAGCGAAAATAAAAACTTAAACAGGAAACAAGATACATCATAAGAAAATAGGCCAACCAAAACGGTGCTCTCATGTATATATATCAAACCGACGATTCTGATCCTTTACAACCTCGCCCACAACAAGATTACTGCACTCTAAGAATGTAACAACAACTATGACGGACAGTGGCCGCCATACCCCGAATGTACAAGAACCTACAACTCGTGGAAACATACCAAAAGATAAGCCTCCGAGAAACGGAGCTTTCAATACTGAATCGTGATCCTATGAGCGAGGATCCACAACCGATGTACTTCTACCGCGGCATGAACGCAGCCCCTCGGGCGAAGTCATAACAGTACCAAGTATGTGAAACTGAAAATACAGAATGAAATCACATTTCATCATTTTATAAAACCATTTTGCGATAAGTAAACAAGATGCAAGTAAGGGACGACATCCCCAAAATGATCACTACACATAACTATGGGTCTCACGCCATAATATCAATCATGCCCGTGGAACTCATTCTCATCACGGCCGCATACATGATGTAAAACAACACCCATATGTGAACTCAACACTAGATCCTCGCCGCGCTATCAAAACCGACGCCAAGTAGAATAGCCAACTACTACCCAAAAGCTAGTCATATCCCATCACTGCAAGGTACGGAAGCCAACTACCACCCAAAAGCTAGCCACGCAATCGCCGAGGCAAGTATCTTGGTTAACGATAATAGCCTACCGCCTCACAAGATATGACCGAGGCAAGTATCTTAAGCTATCTACCGCAGGCTACCGCATACACGAGAAAATGACCGTAACAAGTATCTAAAGTGTGCTCAACCACACGCATAAATCAAGCCCTTGATCGCCGTCACCGCGCAAGCTTCATGGATTAGCGGTCCATGGACTAACAACCTGAACTCACAATGACCGCATGCCCCGCATCTCACCTCTAAGTCATGGCTATGAAACCATCCTATCGGACGCATGCCCGTGGAACATCCATCGCACAAGATGTCCAAAGGAAATCAATCGATAGACGGCCCTCCTGCAGAGTCACGGCAGCATGCACAACCAAATCAATACTCAAAGTGGACGTGATACTGCGACCACCCAACGCCGATGTCCAATCAATCAATCGATAGCCTACTCCTGCAGAGTCACGACAAGATATCAACAAAACACTTGCACAACAAAGACTATCACAACAAAGATAGGCAAGTTCAACATATATTCATTTTAATCAACAATCCGGGTTTCAAACCCAAAATACTACATACTTTCGCTCTTTCAAAAAAGACCTCTTTTTACGTAAAGCCACACGATACTAATACTGTAGTATTAAAAACACGCTTCCTTTCAAACCAAATTACTACACCTTCCAAAATCTTTATAAGATTTAAAATCAAGAACTCTATACTTTTAAAACCAAGTGCTTTTCTTTAAACAACATCAAGTATACTCTTAAAACCCAATAACTTACTCTTTCCAAAACAAGTAACCTATACTTAAATCAAGTTACTTCTCCTTTTCCAAAACAAGTCGCTTATAAGTCAAGTCTCTTATCTTTCAAGATCAAGTCTCTTAACTTTCAAAATCAAATCTTTCTTTTATTTTCATAAAGTCGTTATAACTAACTTCCCATAAAGCCATTATAACACTTTATGTTTAAAACAAACAAAACTCATTTCACACACGCACGTCTACCGTACTATATAGTTCACAATAATCATGCTCAAGAGTATAGGAAGAATCACATACCTTTTAGCTTAAACCACAAGCTTGTCAAGTATGCGTGTAGAAGATCCACCTATAAAGGTCACAATATATCTATCAATCTCTAGTTCTTTTCGTAGAATATTCTAAATACAAGATTCCTTATTCTACGTAAAATTCGCAAAGACTCCCCCGCAATCACATAAATCTCTCCCTATCAAGGCCCGCTACTGCACCAACAACTCCTGGGATTACACGTCTAACCGGACGTGTTCAATTCTGCTTCACAATAATACTACACAAGTCTACTGTAAGTACAGTCCAATGTAAATACAGTTCAAACCTTTATAATCATCCTTCCAATATAATATACTCTAGTATAACTACTACCACATGTAATATCCAATTACAATAGGGGGGCGTAGATCATTACCTCGATAAGCCCAAAATTATCCAAGTTATAAGTCGATCCTGAGCAACGTTTAGCTCCAACTCCCACGCCCAACCCGCTCCAAGCGACCCTTAGAAGTTTCCAACAACTTCTCTAAATACTTCAACCAAGCTAGGAAGATTTTTCTAGGGTTTCACTTTACGGCTATTGGAATAAAGTAGTATTTTCGGCTCCTAGTATTGAAATAATTTTGGAATACTACTAGGGATACTAGGCCAAGGTATTTGGGATTATACAACAATACACCAAGTATTTTCTCCCCCCCCGGGGGGGGGGACGAAATAGGGCTAAAGGGAGGGAGTATTTGCTATGGAAAATCTTCAAGTGTGGATGAAATACTCTTCAACCTTAAGGGGTATTTATAGAGAATTAAGGGCCAAGATCTTATCAAGTGTATGGTCAAGATTGGGCCATGTGTGTGTGGGTCCCACCACACCACATGGCCAACGAATTGCTAGACAAGTGGCTTGCCACTGTTAGCCCATTTCGCCAAGGACAAACAGATAGCCACTGTCTCCACCATTTCGGCCAAGGTTCCACATGGGGGTGACACGTGTCGCCCCCCGACTCGTCCAAAATATTTCGTCTTCCGAAAATATCCAAAATATCAAAAATCTCAAAAACAAAGCGGGCCCCACAAAATCAGAATTTCTCCGCTGGCCCCACGTGACCATTTCCAAAATAAAATCTCAATATTCTAAAATAATCCAAGAAGTCCAAATACCAAATCGGGAATCCAATTCCCATTAACGAACCTTTTCTTCACAAAACCGAAACTTTTCTCACGTAAAAATCACATCTTCCTTTCTTTCCAAAATTTCTATCGTATTCTCGTACGTACATTCTCACATATATACCCTGGAACTACGGGGTATAACAAGAATTTCAAGGTGTTTAAAAAGCCTAGTATGTAGTCCGTTAAATCTTGTTCCCAACGCAACAAACCGTTCGTCGATAGGGCATCAGAGTCAAAAGTTATGAAAGTTTCAAGGCGCGCATGTGCAAAGTGGTTTCGTTCGGGTCCCAGTACCGCGCGCCTTGTACCGGGTTCGCAGAGGTTGCAGCGCCGCGGCGGTGGAATGCAGGGCCGCGACACCGGAATGCAGGTAATTATTCTCATGAAGCGCCGCGGCTCCGCGGGATTTTTCACAGAAAGCAAAATCGTGGATATTTTGTTAAAAGCCTATGGGAGGGTGACAAGTGTCCCTCCCATCCTTTTGACCAGGAAAGGGGCCTATTTTAGGGCCAAGTCTTGGAAGACTTGGCCATTTCATTTTGGAAACCCTCCCAAGGAAATCCTCTCCCTTCTCTCTAGATTTTTGAAGAAAAGCCTAAGAGGAAATTGTTGGAGCGGCGGCAAGAAGGCAAAGTGTGGGTGAACTTGTGGGAAGCGCCATGGGCGTAGTGGACGGGAAAGAAGTGGAAGAAAGGGGCTTTTGTGGGCTATTCAAAAAGGTAAAAGTTTCCCCTTCTCTTGGATTTGAGTTAATACTTGTTATAGTAGTTTAGAAGTGAGCCTGAGGCTGTTATTTTTGAATAGATTTGGATCTTGTTGTCTTGTTGAAAACCGAAATGGGCATGTTAGCCTTAAGATTGTAACTTCAATTGGGTTACTAATTTAGTCGTCACATGTTGTAAAGGGGGGAAATTGTAGTTGTTGAAGATGTCTAGGGCTAGATATCATGTTAGACCTAAGAACTTGGATTGGAAAGAATTGGGAAGGAGTTAGGATTGGTTATATTGTTGGCCAAGAATGGCATGGAAATTATTGGTTTGTTTTGTGTTATTGTGGGGCGGAATTTTACACGTATTGTTAGGCGTGTAATCCCCTTGTATTTGCTGAATTAATTGAGCCTTAAATGTGGCGTTGGTTATTGAATTCGTCCTTGAAAAAGGTGGCATAGTAAGTAGAAACAAAGGAAGTCCGCCCAAATTTCTGTAGAATGTAGGGACCTTGCACTTAGTTTATTCTACGTTCGAAGCTAGAGATTGATAGACGTTTTATGACCCTTATAGGATTGAAGTACTACGAGTAGCATATTCTTCTTAAGGGGGATAGTACTGTGGAGCATTTTGCTAACCGTCGATAATCGTCGCGAGGTATGTGATTCTTCCTATCCTCTTCAGCATGATTATTTGTGAAATATATAGTGCAGTAGATGCACGTGTGTTAAAGGAATTTGATTTCCCTTGTTGTGCCTTGACTTGATATGAAGTGTAAAGGTCTTGATTGTTTGAAAGAGTAGGTAAATCTTATTCGTTAGTAATGGGTACTCGGTTAAAGTTAATAAGCCCTCTTTGTCTCGTAAGGGCTTATAGTTGTAATTGGTTGTTTTAAAACATAAAGTGTTATAACGGCTTTATGGGAAGTTTGTTATAACCACTTTATGTTGGTAAACGAATGGGTTGTTGATTTCAAAAGATAAGAGGCTTGACTTATAATTGACCTAATTGGTGTTGAAAAGTGTGAAACCTCATTCGTGAGAAATGAGTACTTGGTTTTTAAAAGAACAATGTTACATAAATTTCGGAAATGGGAATAAGGATCGAACAAGCCAATGCAGCGTTAATAAAGGAAAAAGTAATGACAATTAATTATATTAAAACCAGTAGAAACCTACATCTGCATAGAAGCTAAGATAAGACAAAATTGTATTACATTTCCTAGATCATGGCTGCTCTAATAAGAATTATTGTAATCAAGTTTTGATCTTCTTAAAAATTCCAAAGTAAGGAACTCGATTTCTAAAAGAAAAGAGACTTAAGAATTTGAAGTGTTTTGGTTTAAAAGAAAGGCATGCTTTTGTCTTGACTTGTTTTAAAACATAAAGTGTTATAATAGCTTTATGGGAAGTTAATTATAACGACTTTATGGAAAATAAAGGAATGGATTCATTATTGGATTTAGAATGGTAACTTGATTTTGGGAAAAGAGAGGTAACTTGTTTTCAAATATTGAATTCCTTGTGATGGAAAAACATAAGTGGCTTGGTTATAAAAGGTGAGTACCTTGATCTTAAAAGGGTTAGATACTGGGTTTTAATGGTATACTTGACGTTGTGTTAAGAAGTGTTTAAAGTACCTTGAGTCGGGTGTAACTTGCCTATGCATTTTGTGATACCCATTGTTGTGCAAGTGTTTGATTGTGTGCTACCGAGCCTCTCGATGGAGGGTCGGCTATCTGGTTTATTGATGGACATACTGACACGTTGGGTAGCCCACGGGTATGCTTCCACTATATCGATCCTCTTGGACATACTGACACGTTGGGTAGCCCACGTATGCTTCCATTGTGAGTGTTATCTTGTTATTTGTTTGGACATACCGACATCGCTGGGTAGCCCACGTATGCGCCCACGTGAGTATTATCTTGTATTTGTTCGACATACCGACACGTTGGGTAGCCCACGCATGCTTCCACAGTGAGTATTCTCTTGTTATCTCCTTTGGGCATACCGACACGTTGGATGGTCCACGGGTATGGGCCCACTAGGACGGTTCCAGGGCCATGCTTATACCGAGGTGAGATGTCGGGGCATGCGGCCATTGTGCGGGTTAATGTCACGACCCGAACCCGGGCCCGTGACTGGTGCCTTACCCCGGGCACCCAAGTAGACATACATCAGAGTAATCGGAACATAAAGACAATACATGAAACCAAAGTGTAATAAGACATGAAATAAGAAGACAAAGCTAAAAACGGTTACCTTCAGATATATATAAATAGCAACTTTTTCAATATGAACGCTTTAATCCTTTTTACAAACCCCGCCCACAACAAGATTTCATGCACTTCTAAGAATGATACGACAACAATGGCGGGACATTCCCGCCAAACCCCGAATGTAAACACTTACGACGATGTGGACTATACCACTGATAAGCCTCCGAGAAACGGAGCTTCCCAAACGCCAAATCGTGACTCGAGAGCTAGATCAACGATCGTGTACCTCAACTCGCGGATGAACGCACTCGGGCGAGGTCAAGACAACAGTACCGAGTATGGAAATCAAAATACATAATCAGAAATGAAATCATAGCACTATATAAAGCAGAGACATGTATGATAACCAAACTACGCTTTACAACAAAGTAGTCATGTCGTTGTGGACTCACGCCTCAAGTCATCACTCAAGTACAATAACGGGTCTCTGTGCCCACAACATCAATCACGCCTGGAATACCTTTCCTCACCGCCGGCAGCCTATGATATAAAAGCACCAAGGAACACACATGAACACCAGTCCCACTCGTGTCATAATAAACTCAGACGGTAAGTACGAAGGCATAACCGATTACTAAAACCCACAGCACTCAACAAGGTCACGAATCAGATTATAAGATCTGTCTCAGACCGCCACATGATCAAAGCCGCCGCTTGCCCGCAGATCAATGTACGCTGCCTAACCTCGAACTCCCGCAGCCCGCATAGGCCAATCTCATCGCCCGCATGAGGTATTCTCGCATCGAGGGTAGCTACTCCCGCATCGCCCCGACTTCGTAGTCCGCACGCCACATGGACCGCATGCCCATAAAGGACGACACTAACCTCGAACTCTCAGTTCGCGATAGCCCCCGGACCGTGCATGAGGTATTCTCAATCATAGGTCCATCGACCGCCGAGTCTACCCCGCAGACGGAGGCGCCTTAACCCCTAATCATCTCAAGAGATTAATGCCACAATACTATCATAACGACCGATAGTTAATAAGCACAATCAAGGGAAACCCTTCACACAAACATCACAAGATACTAACACACGAAGATCCCAACACGCTTACTTATCAACGCAATCAAGAAAGTATTACAAGGCTATCACAAACCAATACAATCAAGTTGTTCACACAAGGTACCTTCTACTATATGATTAACAAAATCGGATTTTATCCCCAAAGTACTTCATACATCAACTCTTTAAAAGATACGTTACTTTCACAATGTCACACAATACCCGTAGTATAAAATAGAGTGACTATCCTTTAAAGTAAATCAATTACTTCTCTTTGTAAAATCAAGTAGCAACATTCTTTTCCAATGATCAAGTTTGCCTAATTTCCAATGTTCAAGTTTCTCATTTTAGAAAGGTTTCAGAGTTCATAGTCTTATTCATTTGAGAATATAATTCTCCTTAAAACTATCTCGAGAAACATAAGTCTTATATGAGTAGGATATTCTTGTTTATAACAATCTTATTACAAAGAAACATGATCTAGGAAATATCATTTTGTCTCATCTTAGCTTCTATGCAGATAGAAGTTTCTACCGTTTTAATAATACTTAATTAGTCAAAACATTTCCTTTTATTAACGCCGCAGTTGGTTTGTCGATACACATTCCGATTTCAAATCAAGAAACATTCTTAAGCCGTTATACCTAACTTCCCATAAAGCTAGTATAACTCTTAAGTTTTTCAAAACCAAGTATTACTTCTTTCAAAATGATTCAAAATCTTTGAAATACTTCAAGTTCTTTATTAACACATAACAAGCCGCTTATAGTTCAAATCAAGACTTTTAAAACCACATGTATTTTCTTACCAACATAAAGTCGTTATAACCAACTTCCCATAAAGTCGTTATAACACTTTATGTTTTAAACCAATCACATACATTTAGCACACGTACGCTCACCGCACTACATAGTTCACACATATCATGCTAGAAGAGATAGAAAGAGGTTCACATACCGCGACGATTATCGACTAATAGCAAAACGCCCAAGTACCTCAAACCGCCGCTACTCCCTAAGCCAAGTAGATCGCGCCACGCATAGTACTTCCACCTATAAGGCCACAAGGCGCTTATTAACATAAGGTCTCTTCGTAGAACATTCTACGTAAAATTCGGCAAAGACTCTCCCGCAACAGAAATCTCCTCCTCTATCGAGGCCGCTACCAAGCCAACCAGGGTTATACATCTAACCCTAACTGTACAATTCTACCCACTGCACTACTTCACAAGTCTATCAGAATACAACCCTAAGTAATTACAGCTCAAGAATCTTCTTTAAATTCAGCTTAAGTCGCAAGACATTGCCAGAATATTATTCAGCTTAAGTCAAAAGACATTGCCAACAACTACGTCATTCTATATATAGTATACTTCAACTATATATTCTAACAATATGTAATTTCCAATTACAATAGAGGACAAGATATTTACCTCAATAAGCCCATAATTATCCAAGTATAAAGTCGATCCCGGCAATCGCTTAGCTCCAACTCCGAGCGCCCAACCCGCTCTAAACCACCCTTAGAAGTTCTAACCAACTTCTACACAATACTCCAACTGACTATGGAGATTTTCCTAGGGTTTCGGTTTTGTGACCGACTAAGTATAATAGTATTTTCTGGCTTTTCAGATAGTATCCTTAGAATACTACAAGGTATATGGCTAAGGTAATTGGGCATTATAACAATACTTTGAGAGTATTTCTACCAAGAGTGGTATATATACGAGACAACACCACAAGTGGTGTATACCCTCACCTACTCCCGCAGTGGGGTACTCGCCAAGGGGTGGGGAAGGGAACTCTCGCTAAGCCTCACAAGGGGGAGAGGACGAGAACAACATGAAGGAGGGGAGGGTTTCTAAGACTTAGAACATTTTATGATGAATAAGTCTTCCAAAGTGGGGTATTTATAGGTCAAGTGAAGGCCAACCAATGGCCAAGATCTTGCCAAGTGCTATGCAAGTGTAGGGCCAAGATCTTGCCAAGTGCACACTAGCCAACTAACACAAAAATATCTTACCAACCCTTGACCACAATGGCCAACTTTCGCCACTACATTATCACTAAGGTGTCCCAATGAGAGGTGACAAGTGTCGCCTCTTGTTGGTCCAAAATGTTTCGCCTCTCTGAAAAATCCGCAAAAATAAGAGATGACATAGCCGAAATTCCCTACGAAAGTCGTGGAAAACGCTTTCACTAAAAACGACTCTAACCGGTGTTATGCACAAATAAAATTCGCCAAGCACTTTAAGGCACAAACTTTTCTACGTACGTCCCCGCGTACATACTCTGGAAATACGGGGTATAACATTCTCCCCTCCTTAGAAACATTCGTCCCAAATGTTCCTTCTAAGTCTCAAACAAACGCGCCAAGATAGTCTTCACTACTATACTTACGAGAACAATCTCGCCACACCGCCACGTAAACACCCGCGCACATACTTCTATCTAAGCCCACGAGGAAAACACCTCTAATCATCACCACAAAACACTTCTCACCGGGGTCTAAAATATACTTCCTTCGCACCTTCTCTTTACAAAAAGAAATGATCACTTCTATGCTCGCCATACATGCCGCTTCTCTCTTTACTCGTCAGAGATACCACTTTGTCACTTTGTCGCGAGCCTTGCCTGACGACCCAACAAATGGTACCACTTTTGTCACTTTGTCGCGAGCCTTGCTCCGACGACCCAACAAATGGTACCGCCGCATGCGATCCCCGAGGATGTCGATACCGAACTCTTTCCACATTTCGAGCATCGCTTCGCCCAAAACTCGGTTACTATCTCTAACGTGGTCATCATTAATCGGGAACACTGACGGATCTTCGATATTTCCCGAACATCACAATACGAAGACCGGACGACCGCTTCCTACGCCGGACGGCAAATGCTAACATATAGGCAACCCGCCTATCCTTCACATGAACTCACAAAGGCCCAAAGTAACTCGCTAAGTTCCTCTGCTTTCCAAAACTCGCCGCACCCAAACCCGGTGGTACTTTCAAGAAGACCGACCGTCAACTCAACTCTAAGCGTCGCCGCCGATTATCCGCACGATTCTCCGAGCCGCCGTAACCTCTTCTAGACAAGCTTCACTATCCACAATCCGGAACAAGCTCGAACCAACCGTTCAACCTTGCCAACATCGAACCAATCGATCGACAACTTACCCTTCCGCCTTACAAGGCTTCATAAGGCGATATCCGAACACCGAAATGGTAGATCAAACACTACTTCCACAGAGACAACAATCCCCACAACTATCCTCAAATCCAAACACCGGCCCGAGGGCGAACGCGACTCGAGACTCACCCGAGTTCCTAACCCCGCTCGTAAACTTTAGAAAACGAAAATAGCCACAACCGGGCTTCATCGTCGACATAAGGTGAAGGTAGGCACCCGCAGCCTTTCAACCCTTCGATAACTCAACACACCGAGTAAACGGCCCCGAACGAAGAACACGGATGGGCTGCTCCCATCGCCCGACCATCGGGTCGAACGCATCCACGAACTCGCAGACAAGTTAACTAAACTTGGGCCTAACACCCTCGCGACACTACCACAAGCGACCACCACAACCGCACTTCACCACTAAACATGCCGCTGGTTGACCCGCAACGCGGGCCTCAACCCGACCCGCAAGGCGCAAAATACTATCTCCCAAGGAACAATCTCACTAAACATGTTACGAAAACCTAGCGGTCTTCTTAGCTCAACTACCCTCTTTCATTCCACACTACTGTGGACCTATCCCAAACATAGCTCACGCACTGTGCACCCGATAAGGATCAACATAACCATACGCCTTTACCCTAGATGACCTTACCTCAAGGTCTCTACGTAACAAGACTCTAAGGTTTACACCTTCTCTATCCCCAATTCTTACTTGGTTAACTAACCAGATTTCTAATCACAACTAACACAAAGCACTTAAGGTATACCCACCTTATCACATAAACAAAACTCTGAGGGTTAAAGATATATCTATATCTACCGCTTCACTCCTTAGTCGTCTAATCAAACTCGCCTGTAGGCGATACCGGAGGAGATGACAAACTACCCACCGATCCTGAAGGCTAAGTCCTCCTACAAGGACACTCTTCGATACCAGACCCTGACGGCCATAGGTACAACAAGTACCAACCTAAAAGATGACATTCCCGATGACATCCGCCACATCGCGAACACCGAGAAAATCAATCCGGATGGCCGAACCTACGCAGTAGCCGTGGAACCTAAGCTCGAGCTCGACCAACTCCCGCATACCCCGAACGCCCCGAAATTCGCGAGGACTCGCCAGACCGTGGATGTGCATAATCTAATTCACGCGAGGCGACTCGCCTCAAAGTTACTAAAGGACCTTGCTGCTCGCCCTCTTCTCGTGTCCTTCGTTAACCTGCCGATCTCTACATCGCCTCGGCCACGCGCATAAGCTCCGCATACGTGCCATGCTCGCTTCAATCAAGAATTACTCTTGCACAACCTCTTTAGATAGTCCTCAAGACTCGCAGACATCGGTATACTCGTAGCCAAATCTATAGCTAGTAATGTGGTCGCTTTGCAATCTAAATTCTCTGTTCCTGGCCGTGGAATCGGGCGTTCATATATCATGGCCGCAGTAGGACCGCCGCCGCCAAACTCACAAGCTAGTGACGCCGCAGAAATCCCCGAACGAAGCACTACCCTAGGTAAAGATCGGGCCCGTGCCCTCGCAACCCTTCCGAACTCTACTCGCAGCCTCCTGGCCGCTTTGCCTCCCGGGCCCGGGTTCCACGCGAGGCATAACTGCAGTGGAAAGAAATACGCCGTAGGTCTAACTTACAACACACTCTAAGGCACGATCTCAGAGTGAGAAGAATAGAAACCAATCCTAAATACCCTATAGCCTCCTCGACATTGGTGTGGTGCACAACACACCGATAATCAAGACTTCATCGATACTGCCTGTAGACATTTTCCGAGGATTAACTGCTCTGATACCACTTTTGTCACGACCCGAACCCTGGCCCGTGACTGGTGCCTTACCCCGGGCACCCAAGTAGACATACATCAGAGTAATCAGCGGAACATAAAGACAATACATGAAACCAGTGTAATAAGACAGTGAAATGAGAAGACAAAGCAATCCAAAACTGTTACCTTCGTGATATATATAAATAGCAACTTTTTCAATATGAACGCTTTAATCCTTTTACAAACCCGCCACAACAAGATTCATGCACTTAAGAATGATACGATAACAATGGCGGACAGTGGCCCCGCCAAACCCCGAATGTAAACACTTACGACGCAGGGACTATACCATCGATAAGCCTCCGAGAAACGGAGCTTCCCAAACGCCAAATCTGGACTCGAGAGCTAGGATCAACGATCGTGTACCTCAACTCGCGCAGATGAACGCAGCTTCAAGCGAGGTCGCATAACAAAAACCGGTATGTGAAATCAAAATACATATCAGAAATGAAATCATAGCACTATATAAAGCAGAGACATGTATGATAACCAAACTACGCTTTACAACAAAGTAGTCATGTCAAGTTAGTGACTCACGCCTCAAGTCATCACTCAAGTACAATAATGGGTCTCTGCCCACAACATCAATCACGCCTGGAATACCTTCCTCACCGCCGGCAGCCTATGATATAAAAGCACCAAGGAACACACATGAACACCGTGTCCCACTCGTGTCATAATAAAACTCAGACGGTAAGTACGAAGGCATAACCGACTACTAAAAACCTACGCATCAACAAGGCCGCGAATCGATCATAAGATCTGTCTAGACCGCCACATGATCAAAGCCGCCGCTTGCCCGCAGATCAATGCACGCGCCTAACCTCGAACTCCCGCAGCCCGCATAGGCCAATCTCATCGCCCGCATGAGGTATTCCCGCATCGAGGGTAGCTACTCCCAAGATCGCCCCGACTTCGCACCGCACGGCCACATGGACCGCATGCCCATAAAGGACGACACTAACCTCGAACTCGTAGTTCGCATAGCCCCGGACTGCATGAGGTATTCTCGAATCATAGTCCATCGACTACCGAAGTCTACCCCGTGACGGAGGGCGCTTAACCCCTAATCATCTCAAGAGATGAATGCCACAATACTATCATAACGACTGATAGTTAATAAGCACAATCAAGGGAAACCCCTTCACACAAACATCACAAGATACTAACACACGTAGCATCCCAACACGTTTACTTATCAACGCAATCAAGAAAGTATTACAAGGCTATCACAAACCAATACAATCAAGTTGTTCACACAAGGTACCTTCTACTATATGATTAACAAAATCGGATTTTTATCCCCAAAGTACTTCATACATCAACTCTTTAAAAGATACGTTACTTTCACAATGTCACACAATACCCGTAGTATAAAATAGAGTGACTATCCTTTTAAAGTAAATCAATTACTTCTCTTTGAAAAATCAAGTAGCAACATTCTTTTCAATGATCAAGTTTGCCTAATTTCCAATGTTCAAGTTTCTCATTTTAGAAAGGTTTCGTAGTTCATAGTCTTATTCATTTGAGAATATAATTCTCCTTAAAACTATCTGAGAAACATAAGTCTTATATGTGAGTAGGATATTCTTGTTTATAACAATCTTATTACAAAGAACCATGATCTAGAAATATCATTTTGTCTCATCTTAGCTTCTATGCAGATGAAGTTTCTACCGGTTTTAATAATACTTAATTAGTCAAAACATTTCCTTTTATTAACGCCGCAGTTGGTTTGTCGATACACATTCCGATTTCAAATCAAGAAACATTCTTAAGCCGTTATACCTAACTTCCCATAAAGCTAGTATAACTCTTAAGTTTTTCAAAACCAAGTATTACTTCTTCTTTCAAAATGATTCAAAATCTTTTGAAATACTTCAAGTTCTTTATTAACACATAACAAGCCGCTTATAGTTCAAATCAAGACTTTTAAAAACCACATGTATTTTCTTACCAACATAAAGTCGTTATAACCAACTTCCCATAAAGTCGTTATAACACTTTATGTTTTAAACCAATCACATACATTTAGCACACGACGCTCATCGCACTACATAGTTCACACATATCATGCTAGAAGAGATAGAAAGAGGTTCACATACCGCGACGATTATCGACTAATAGCAAACGCTCCAAGTACCTCAAACCGCCGCTACTCCCTAAGCCAAGTAGATCGCGCCACGCATAGTACTTCCACCTATAAGGCCACAAGGCGCTTATTAACATAAGGTCTCTTCAGAGAACATTCTACGTAAAATTCGCAAGACTCTCCCCGCAACAACAGAATCTCCTCCTCTATCGAGGCCGCCACCAAGCCAACCAGGGGTTATACATCTAACCCTAACTGTACAATTCTACTCCACTGACTACTTCACAAGTCTCATCAGAATACAACCCTAAGTAATTACAGCTCAAGAATCTTCTTTAAATTCAGCTTAAGTCGCAAGACATTGCCAGAATATTATTCAGCTTAAGTCAAAAGACATTGCCAACAACTACGTTGATTCTATATATAGTATACTTCAACTATATATTCTAACAATATGTAATTTCCAATTACAATAGAGGACAAGATATTTACCTCAATAAGCCCATAATTATCCAAGTATAAAGTCGATCCTCGGCAATCGTTGAGCTCCAACGCCGAGCGCTCCAACCAGCTCTAAACCACCCTGAGAAGTTCTAACCAACTTCTACACAAGACTCCAACGGACTATGGAGATTTTCCTAGGGTTTCGGTTTGATGACGGAAGTATAATAGTATTTTCTGGCTTTTCAGATAGGTATCCTTAGAATACTACAAGGTATATGGCTAAGGTAATTTGGGCATTATAACAATACTTTTGAGAGTATTTCTACCAAGAGGGGTATATATACGAGACAACACCACAAGGGGTGTATACCGCCTACCCACTAGTGGGTACTCGCCAAGGGGTGGGGAAGGAACTCTCGCTAAGCCTCACAAGGGAGAGGACGAGAACAACATGAGGAGGAGGGTTTCTAAGACTTAGAACATTTTATGATGAATAAGTCTTCCAAAGGGGTATTTATAGGTCAAGTGAAGGCCAACCAATGGCCAAGATCTTGCCAAGTGCTATGCAAGTGTAGGCCAAGATCTTGCCAAGTGCACACTAGCCAACTAACACAAAAATATCTTACCAACCCTTGACCACAATGGCCAACTTTCGCCACTACATTATCACTTGAGGTGTCCCAATGAGAGGGTGACAAGTGTCGCCTCTTGTTGGTCCAAAATGTTTCGCCTCTGAAAATCCGCAAAAATAAGAGATGACATAGCCGAAATTCCCTACGAAAGTCATGGAAAACGTTTCACTAAAAACGACTCTAACCGTGTTATGCACAAATAAAATTCGCCAAGCACTTTAAGGCACAAACTTTTCTACGACGCCCCGCATATACTGGAAATACGGGTATACAGATTAAATTCCCGAGTTGTATTTGAGTGATAATTTCACGGGCATGAGTCCCTGACTTAACATGACTGCTTATATGTTGTGTACTGTAGTTTGGTTATCATACATGTCTCCTGCTTTATATAGACTATTATGATTTCATTTACGATTTTTCGCCACATACTTGGTACTGTTAGATCGACCTCTTGGGCTGCGTTCATGCCGCAGTTGAAGTGCATAGCTTGGTCGATCCGCTCTCTTAGGATCGCTCGGTTCTCGGAAGCTCCATATCTCCTAAGCTTGTCCTGTGGTACAGTTCCTCAAGTAGTAGACTTTTGTACATTCAGGGCATGGCGGCCCGTCCGTCATTATGGTTTTAAAATTCTTAGAGGTCTGTATGAGCACTGTGGCAGTTTGTAAGGATGTAAATCGCTCAAGTTTTCATTCATGTACAAAAGGTAACCGCTTGGGTTAGCCTGTTTTCTTATTTCACTGCTTTCTTTCATGAGTTTTTATTTCATTGGTTTTTCTCGATGTTGTATCACTAGGGTGCCCGGTAAGGCACTACCACGCCGCAGGTCGGTCGTGACATTTACTTCTTTCCTTACTCGTCGCATTTTCTCGCACACCCGAACTCTCTAGCACACGCATTCATACCCAGTCATCGCTTCAGTTCCTAAAACCTTGGAGTCACTACCTCCAAACTTGGTCATTTTACTAGCCTCATATTCCTTTAAGGCCATTCCCGGCCTTCACGGTCCGATTCTGGTCGAACGCATCCACGAACTCGTACAACGGTTACCTAAACTTGGGCCTTGCACCCTCGTGATCCTACCACCTGGCGGGACCACCTCGAACTGACCCCACCTCATTCCGGGCTGCGGGTTGACCCGCGATCTGGCCTCAACCCGAACCGCTATCGCGCCAAACTTTCTCGTTCCCCGATCCGGAACAATCTTACTAAACCACGTCATGGAAGCTACCACTTCTATATCAAACTACCCATGGAATTATCACACAAAACTCCACGTATACTATGCACTCCGACAAAGATTAACCGTAAAGTCTTTTACTCAAGACGGCCTTACATCTAAGGTCTCAACCGTCATAAATTCTAAGGTTCACAATTGTCTCGTCTCCAGACTTACCCTTTTTCAACTACCCATGTTTTCTAATTCACACTTAACACAATGCTATCCGTACATAACACTTAACATGTATCCACCATAACAACATAAACCAGTCTCCTAAGGGCTGAAGATATCTCTCAGAACTCTTGCGCCTCACTTTCCCTTTGTCGCTCTAATCATAATCCACTGCAGGCGCCTAGCTATATAAGGCGATGAACCACCACCGATCCCGGGCCGAGTCTCTACATCCGCTACCTGCCTGACAAACTCGCCAAATGGCCTGGCCGCATAGCAAGCTGTCGAAATGGTACGACACTCTCCAAGATGGGGTCTACCACATCGACCACACCGAGGTAGGGGTGGCTCCATCTAGCTAACACCCCTCCTCCCCGAAACTCAAGCCCGAGCTCGACCGCTCCCGAACACCCGAACGTCCCGGAGGCGCGGAGGACTACTCAGTCTTGGCGGAGGCGCATAATCATGCCGAGGCGGCCCGCCTCAAAAGTCACCAAAGGTCCCTGCTGTCCTGGCCCTCTTATGCTGATCCTGGTCCCTACGTTGGTCTCTACGTTCCTCAATCCTCGTATAAGCTCGTTGTCACACCTCAACCTCGTGGATCGTGCCCTACCTGGGCACCCTTCTACCTTAACAATACAAGTAAGTCATGAATCAAATAACACCTCATTTTTTTTAAACAAACATACGTGTGCGGCAAAGCCGACAAGGCCGCCATATATACATAAACTAAAGAAACTACACCGCATACGAGTCCAATCCCACATATGAATCACACTCTGCGAGTTAAATCGAACTATGACGGACAAGGCCCGCCGTACTCCAAAACTATACAAAGCCTGCATGAAGGACATATACCAAAGATAAACTCCTAATAGAAGGAGCTTATCCAAAACCCCGAGCAGGATCCTACACTGCCGATCACCGAATCAAGGTACCTAAACTCACGGATGAACGCACCTCAAGGAGGTCAAGAAGAATGTACTAAGTATGTGAGCAAGTAATCAGTAATAAAATCATAGCTTCTAGATAACACAGAGACATATATGATATCCAACCTACAAGATATAACACATAAGCAAATATATCAAGTCGTGACGCAGCCCTCAAAGTCATTACTCAATATAACCACGGGTCTCACGCCCATAATTTCAATCACGCGTGGAATCCTTCCTCACCGCGATCCATGATGTAATAATACCAATAAGGATACATGAACACCAAGTCCCACCTGTGTCCTCAATACCTCGTGGTCCCATGCCCCTAATCCCACCTCGTAAAAGCATGACCATAGGTAACACAAACAAATCCGGACATATATGATAATCAAAATACAACACATTGTGCCTTACTAACAATGAGTAAACAGTAGTATCCTTACAATATAAACTAGGAAGCTCATGATCAAGCGGGACCATCCGCTCGCAGATCATTTAGAAATCCTATTCGGGACTATTTCACCCGCATAGGTCGCGTGGACCCGCGTGAGGTATTCTCGCATAGCCGGACCGCCCGCGTGGGACTATTTCACCCGCGTAAGCCCTTTCGGACCGCATGAGGTATTCCTCGCATAGTACTATTTCACCCGCATAAGCCCTTACGACTGCATGAGGTATTCTCGCATAGGCTGGACCCGCCCGCATGGGACTATTTCACCCGCATAAGCCCTACGGACTCGCATGAGGTATTCCTCGTATCGTGGGTAGCAAATCCACGGAATTATGCAAATGCCACAAACCCGGAATGACCGAACGATCGATATACCAATAGCACACAACCGCTATTTCAAAGACACATAGGCAATTCTCACTTAACAAGCCCAAGTACTTATCACGCATACTTAGACAAATTCTCAATTTATCATGCCAAAGTACTAATCAAGGCATACATAGAATAATTCTCTTTTAACAAGCCAATGTACTTATCAAGGCACACTTAGAATAATTCTCTTTTAACAAGCCAAAGTACTTATCAAGGCACACTTAGACAAATCCTCAATTTATCAAGCCAAAGTACTAATCAAGTTATACATAGAATAATTCTCTTTTAACAAGCCAAAGTACTTATCAAGGCACACTTAGAATAATTCTCTTTTAACAAGCCAAAGTACTTATCAAGTTATACATAGAATAATTCTCTTTTAACAAGCCAAAGTACTTATCAAGGCACACTTAGAATAATTCTCTTTTAACAAGCCAAAGTACTTATCAAGGCACACTTAGAATAATTCTCTTTTAACAAGCCAAAGTACTTATCAAGTTATACATAGAATAATTCTCTTTTAACAAGCCAGTACTACGTCGCACATTCCTTTATAAAAGACTCCTTTCTATGTAAAGCCCCAAGATACTAACACCCGTAGTATCAAGGCGTGTCTATTTTTCAAAGTAAGTTACTACACTTTTAGAAAACTCATTTCAAAGCTTGAAATCAAGTAACTCCAAATTTTCACAATCTAGGCAACTTATGCCGATTTAATCAAAATAGACAACTTTCTAAACCTTCCATAAAGCCGTTATAACCAACTTCCCATAAAGCCGTTATAACCCTTTATGGTTTTAGACGTATCCATTCCTTCAATAACCAAGAGACTTATACTATTAAAACCAAGTACCACATACTTACAAATCAAGTTCTCAACTTTCAAAATACTTCAAGTCTCTTAATAGTTAGAAAACAAGTTTTCTTCTACTTTTTAAACCTCAAGTAACCTCACCCTTAACGCAAGTTACTTCTCTTAAATCATGTCATTTCTCCTATTTTAAATCAAATAAGTAAATCACTCCTTTGACTCCCCTAAAGACATTATAATGACCTTTAGGTTTTAGAACTAAGACACTAGCCAAAAGATTTGGAAACCACTTCCTTTTCAAGTCTCTATGTACTTTAAGAAAAATACCTTCACTTTTAAGAATCCAAACTTCCCTAAGGAAATGGATTATACTACTTACAATTTAAACATCAAAGTACACTCAAGGAAGTACATAGAACAAATTCTATTTTAGGCAATCCAAATACAAGCAAGGAATGGATCATTCAAGGAGTAGAACTTACTTTCTTTATTCTAAGGAATCATGCTAGAAGAGGAGATAGTTCACATACCATTTCGGCTAATATCCACAAGCTAAGCCGAATACGCCGTACGTAGAAGTGTCAACCTATAATGGTCACAACAAGACTATCAACTTCTAGTCTCTACGTAGAATAATACTAAGTATACGGTCTCTAATTCTACGGAAAATCGGGCAGCACCTCCTTTGTTTCAACTTACTTGCCACCTTTTTCAAGGCCGAATACAATAACCAACAAACCACATTTAAGGCTCCAAACAACAACCAAACAAAGGGGATTACACGCCTTACAATACGTGTAAAATTTCGCCCCACAATTCATACGAAATAGTGAATATGCCAAAAGCCATTCTCGGCCAACCTCTAGAACAACACTAAGTATTTTTCAATCCTTCTTACAATTCCAGGTTCTAAGGTCTAACATGTTATATAGTCTAAACAACTTCAACAACTACAATTTCCTTCTTTAAACAACATGCGACGCTTAGACTAATAATCGACTAGAATTGACATCTTAAAGTTAAACATGCTAGATTTCGGATTAGGGTTCCAATAGCCAATAAACATATCAAACTTCATACTATATAACTCATGCTTGCTAAAACCATAGCTACAATGATAAGTAAACCTTAATTGCTACAACGACAAGAATATACCTTTAAAGCCCTTAAAATTTCCAAGATTCCAAAGTCGCGCCTTAGCAATTCTTAGATCCTTTCCTTAGGTTCCAATCCGCTCCAAGCACTCCTTAGAGGCCTATGAAGAACCCATCTTCAAGTTCCAACTTCAAAGTTGAAGAACTCCCCTAGTTTCCGCCTTGCGACTAACGTAAAAATACGTTTTTTCCGAAATCTTTCTATTGAGATATCCTTACAATACCCTAAGGGACATTGGGTTAAAGTTTTGTGGCTAATGGATCAAAACTACAATTTTTTTGTGTGGATGGGGCACTAAAGCCGAGAGCTCAATCTCAAGAACAAGGTGTTCTCTAAAAATTTCTAAGTGTAAAAGACCTTGTCTTGCACTAACTTAGTATATAACACATAATGGAGGACTTAGACTTAAACAAATGGGTGGCTAAGATGAATTTCACTTGGATTAAGCCTATGTGGACAAGTTGACAAGTCAACAATGTCATGCTAGCAAGACTAATCTTCCAAGGTGGTCAATGACCATTATACCCTTGCATAAATTTCGACCAAGCCATGTGAGGGTGCCACGTGTCGCCCTCTCATTCGTCCATAAAATTCAGAACTCGTGGGCCCCACAAAACGTAAAATTTCTGTGGGCCCCACGTGACCAAATCCAGAAAATAAATTTCCATAATATTAATAAGTTCCATATTCTTCAAATAATACATTTTGAGAATCCAATACTCAACAACGAACATTTTTCCTTTCCGCTGCTCGAGCATTTTCCGAAAAACAATTCTTCCTTTCGCACTAATTTCCAAGTCTTGTTTCCTTACGTACATTCTCTTATACAAGTCCTCGACTTACTGGTGTAACATTCTTCCCCTTAGAAACATTCGTCCCGAATGTTCTTAGTCGATTGCTTATACACACTCCGGCACAATCTCTATACTATGCCTATCGATCAAAACTGCACAAGACCAACGATGCCACACATGGCCACCACAACATACGTAAACATAACAATGGACCTTCCGTCCGCGACCCCCTTCTCACAAAACTCGGCGTTACGCTTTTCCCAAAACACGATCCTTAGAGGTTCCTTTCTTTCCTTACTAGTCATACTTTCTCGCACTTTCAAACTTATCTAGCACACGCATAAAATCTCAATATCGTTTACGTTCTCCACTCCTTGGAGTTACTAATCAAACACAGCCATTAAGCTACTTGAATTTCCGCTAAGGCTCTTCTCGGTCCTTACGACCTGGTTCGTGGAACACATCCACAAACTCGCATAACGATTAACTAAACTGGGCTTGGCATCCTCAGACCCTATCACTTAACGGGACTATTTCTAACTGACATCACCCGATTCCATACTATCGGTAGACCCGAAATGAGTCTATAACCCGACTCATCATCACACTTAACTTCTCGTTCTTAGTCTAGAATAAATCTCTCTTATCTCAAGGTACTTCTTACCCTATCCCCTATTCACTAGAGGTTCGTCACATAAGCCAAAGTATTTCTACTGTACAATCTTCCCTATTGGTCTTATATCACATGGGGCAATTACAACTTGTGAACTTTATACAACTATAGTCTCGCCACCTATCATTCTTGTCAACATTCTTACTTCTCACTTACTAATCAAAGTATCCCTACCTGCAGGTACTATCACTTACAATCGCTAGCACCGCTATCTTGGTCAACAACACAACGGCTTTCCTCATGACCCTATAGTCTTCTCCTAACAGAAACCGAGGCTCGTGTCGGGGCCTCAAAACTCGCGCAGGAACTCACCGATCATGAACAACATCCGGTGTACCTCGGGCATAAGCCCTATCAACTCTCTCGAGTCCGACTAGTAGCTCGCTACTCTTTGCCCTTCTCATGCGCGGTTCTCCTCGAGGCATAATCAGAATACAATAATACGCTGAGAGGAATTATCTTACTAACTCAGCTGGGCACGATCTCAGAGTGAGAAGAATAGAAACCAACTCCTAAATGTCCTGTAGCCTCCTCATGTTTACATGGCGCGCGCAACACACCGGATAATCAAGACTCTACTAGACATACAGTCAGACATTCCGAGGATCGACCGCTCGATACCACTGTCACACCAACCTGCTCACGTGGATCGTGCCCTACCCGCACCTTCTACCTTAACAATACAAGTAAGCCATGAATCAAATAACACCTCATTTTTTTAAACAAACATACGCGCAAGTGGCAAAGCCGACAAGGCTGCCATATATAAATAAACTAAAGACACTACACCGCATACGAGTCCAATCCCACATATGAATACAGCACTTAGAGTTAAATCGAACTATGACGGACAAGGCCCCGCCGCACTAAAAACTATACAAAGCCTGCATCAAGGACATATACCAAAGATAAACTCCGAATGTAAGGAGCTTATCCAAAACCCCGAGCAGATCCTACACTGCCGATCACCGAATCAAGACCTAAACTCGCGGCGTGAACGCACAAGGAGGTCAAGACAAGAATGTACGCATGTGAACAGTAAGTACTGTAATAAAATCATAGCAGTCTAGATAACACAGGAGACATATATGATATCCAACCTACAGTACATAACACATAAGCAGTCATATCAAGTCAGGGACGCAGGCCCTCAAAGTCATTACTCAATATAACCATGGGTCTCACGCCCATAATATCAATCATGCCCGTGGAATCCTTCCTCACTGCCGGCAGTCCATGATGTAATAACACCAATAAGGATACATGAACACCAAGTCCCACCTGTGTCCTCAATACCTCGTGGTCCCATGCCCCGGAATCCCACCTCGTAAAAGCATGACCATAGGGTAACACAAACAAATCCGGGGACATATATGATAATCAAAATACAACACATTGTGCCTTACTAACAATGAGAGTAAACAGTAGTATCCTTACAATATAAACTAGAAGCTCATGATCAAGCGGGACCATCCGCGCAGATCATTTAGCAATCCTATTCTCGACTATTTCACCCGCATAGGTCGCGTGGACCCGCGAGGTATTCTCGTGATAGGTGGACCCGCCCGCACGGGACTATTTCACCCGCATAAGCCCTTTCGACCCGCATGAGGTATTCCTCGTGATATGACTATTTCACCCGCATAAGACCTTACGACTCGCGAGGTATTCCTCGCGTAGGTTGGACCCGCCCGCACGGGACTATTTCACCCGCATAAGCCCTACGGACTCAGATGAGGTATTCTCGCGATCGTGGGTAGCAAATCCACTAATTATGCAAATGCCACAAACCCGGAATGACCCAAACGATCGATATACCAATAGCACACAACCGCTATTTCCAAAGACATATAGGCAATTCTCACTTAACAAGCCCAAGTACTTATCACGGCATACTTAGACAAATTCTCAATTTATCATGCCAAAGTACTAATCAAGGCATACATAGAATAATTCTCTTTAACAAGCCAATGTACTTATCAAGGCACACTTAGAATAATTCTCTTTAACAAGCCAAAGTACTTATCAAGGCACACTTAGACAAATCCTCAATTTATCAAGCCAAAGTACTAACTGTTATACATAGAATAATTCTCTTTTAACAAGCCAAAGTACTTATCAAGGCACATTTAGAATAATTCTCTTTTAACAAGCCAAAGTACTTATCAAGTTATACATAGAATAATTCTCTTTTAACAAGCCAAAGTACTTATCAAGACACGCTTAGAATAATTCTCTTTTAACAAGCCAAAGTACTTATCAAGGCACACTTAGAATAATTCTCTTTTAACAAGCCAAAGTACTTATCAAGTTATACATAGAATAATTCTCTTTTAACAAGCCAAAGTACTACGTACGTACATTCCTTTATAAAAGACTCCTTTCTATGTAAAGCCCCAAGATACTAACACCCGTAGTATCAAGGCGTGTCTATTTTTCAAAGTAAGTTACTACACTTTTAGAAAACTCATTTCAAAGCTTGAAATCAAGTAACTCCAAATTTTCACAATCTAGGCAACTATGCCGATTTAATCAAAATAGACAACTTCTAAACCTTCCATAAAGCCGTTATAACCAACTTCCCATAAAGCCGTTATAACCCTTTATGGTTTTAGACGTATCCATTCCTTCAATAACCAAGAGACTTATACTATTAAAACCAAGTACCACATACTTACAAATCAAGTTCTCAACTTTCAAAATACTTCAAGTCTCTTAATAGTTAGAAAACAAGTTTTCTTCTACTTTTTAAACCTCAAGTAACCTCACCCTTAACGCAAGTTACTTCTCTTAAATCATGTCATTTCTCCTCTTTAAATCAAATAAGTAAATCACTTTTGACTCCTAAAGTCATTATAATGACCTTTAGGTTTTAGAACTAAGGCACTAGCCAAAGATTTGGAAACCACTTCCTTTTCAAGTCTCTATGTACTTTAAGAAAAATACCTTCACTTTTAAGAATCCAAACTTCCTAAGGAAATGGATTATACTACTTACAATTTAAACATCAAAGTACACTCAGGAAGTACATAGAACAAATTCTATTTTAGGCAATCCAAATACAAGCAAGGAATGGATCATTCGAGGAGTAGAACTTACTTTCTTTATTCTAAGGAATCATGCTAGAAGAGAGATAATTCACATACCTTTCTGGCTAATATCCACAAGCTGCCGAATACGCCAGACGTAGAAGTGTCAACCTATAATGGTCACAACAAGTCTATCAACTTCTAGTCTCTACGAGAATAATACTAAGTATACTGGCCTCTAATTCTACTAAAATCTGCAAAGACCTCCTTTGTTTCTACTTACTTCACACCTTTTCAAGGACGAATACAATAACCAACAAGCCACATTTAAGGCTCCAAACAACAACCAAACAAAAGGGATTACACGCCTACAATACGTGTAAAATTCCGCCCACAATTCATACGAAATAGTGAATATGCCAAAAGCCATTCTCGGCCAACCTCTAGAACAACACTAAGTATTTTTCAATCCTTCTTACAATTCCAAGTTCTAAGGTCTAACATGTTATATAGTCTAAACAACTTCAACAACTGCAATTTCCTTCTTTAAACAACATGCGACGCTTAGACTAATAATCGACTAGAATTGACATCTTAAAGTTAAACATGCTAGATTTGGATTAGGTTCCAATAGCCAATAAACATATCAAACTTCATACTATATAACTCATGCCTAAAACCATAGCTACAATGATAAGTAAACCTTAATTGCTACAACGATGTTAATATACCTTTAAAGCCCTTAAAATTTCCAAGATTCCAAAGTCGCTACTTTAGCAATTCTTAGCTCATTTCAGGTTCCAATCCGCCCAAGCACTCTTAGAGGCTTACGAAGAACCCATCTTCAAGTTCCAACTTCAAAGTGAAGAACTCCCTAGTTTCCGCTCATGACTAACGTAAATATACGCTTTTTCCAAATCTTTCTATTGAGATATCCTTAAAATACCCTAAGGGACATCAAGTTAAAGTCTGTGGCTAATGGATCAAAACTACAAAAATTTTGTGGATGGGCACTGTGCCGAGAGCTCAATCTCAAGAACAAGGTGTTCTCTAAAAATTTCTAAGTGTAAAAGACCTTGTCTTGCACTAACTTAGTATATAACACATAATGGAGGACTTAGACTTAAACAAACGGGTGGCTAAGATGAATTTCACTGATTAAGCTTTATGACAAGTCGACAAGTCAACAATGTCACGCTAGCAAGTCTAATCTTCCAAGGTGGTCAATGACCATTATACCCTTGCATAAATTTCGACTAAGCCATGCGAGGTGCCACGTGTCGCCTCTCATTCGCCCATAAAATTCAGAACTCTCGTGGGCCCCACAAAACGTAAAATTCCTCGGGTGGGCCCCACGTGACCAAATCTGTAAAAATAAATTTCCATAATATTAATAAGTTCCATATTCTTCAAATAATACATTTTGAGAATCCAATACTTAACAACGAACATTTTTCCTTTCCGGCGTTCGGAACATTTTCCGTCGGAAAAACAATTCTTCCTTTCGTACTAATTTCCAAGTCTTGTTTCACGCATATCTCTCTTATACATGTCCTCGACTTACGGTGTAACACTGAATACGGCAATGTCCATGCCCTACCAAGAGCTACTCTGCATAACTCTCTGCTAGATAATCGTCAAGTCCTGTGACATATCGGTGCACTCTATCCTCCATGTCTGCCACTAAAGCGGGGACATAACGAGCCAACGAGCCAAACTCTATATTGTATTCCCGAACCGTCCGCCCGTTCTGCCTCAACATCATAAATCTATCTGCCCGAGCTCTCCTCATCTGCGAGGGCAAGAAGTGTGTAAGAAAAGCCTCTGAGAACTCATCCCACGCGGCCGAAGTCATGCTCTCCCGGGACAGCCCCACGATCAAACCACGATCGCAAAGATCACGCACCGATGCGAACCTAAGACCACCGACTCGGTCTCAAGCCTTGATCACTCTAATGATCCGCCGCAACCTATCGAATAAACTCACGAGATCTTCTCGCCCGATCCATAGAACTCGGGCTGCAACTCGTAAAGTCCCAAAGTCTCAAACTATCGGATCTAGGTGAATTATCATCACGCTGAACCACCGGCTCCGAGACATCCTCATTCCTACCACCACCTAGCTAGTAATCGCCATCTCCTTCTAACTCATATCCTCGGCTCGGTCGTAGAATCGAGACCTGTATCGTGGCCTCGTGAGAAATCGCCGCAGTAAACTCGCTGGGCTAACGGCCATAAAACTCATCGTCAAGTACTATCTCGTAATGACCGCTCGTGCTCTACTCGCAGCTCCCTCTGCTGCCTTGCCCATCTGGGCCCTGGTTGCCTTGCGTAGAGGCATAACGGGTACATAAGAATACGTCAGAGGGAGTCCAACTTATAACACATCTCTAAGGCACGATCTCAGAGTGAGAAGAATGGAATCCAATCCTAAATATCCTATAGCCTCCTGATTATAGATGTGGTGCACAACACACCGATAATCAAGACTCTACTAGACACGGTCTGTAGACACTTTCCGAGGATTAACTACTCTGATACCACTTTTGTCACGACCCGACCTCGGGCCCGTGACTGGTGCCTTACCTCGGGCACCCTAGTGATACAATCATCAGAGAAAATCAGCGTAAATAAAAACCTTAAGCATGAAACAATACATAAAATAAGCAACAGGCTAACCAAAACGGTTACCTTCCTGTATATATAAATATCAACACTAATGCTAAATCCCTTACAAACCCCGCCCACAATAGTACTACTGCACTCTCTAAGAATGTAACCACAACTATGACGTGGCCCGCCATACCCTTGAATGTACAAGTACCTACTATGACAGGGGACTATACCAAAGATAAGCCTCCAGAGAAACGGAGCTTCCCAAAATGTTGAACTGTGATCCTATGAGCGAGGATCAACAACCGGTGTACCTCTACCGCAGATGAACGCACCCCAAGGAGGCCGCATAACAGTACCAAGTATGTGAAACTGAAAATATCAGAATGAAATCATAATAGTCTATATAAAGGTGAGACATGTATGATAACCAAACTACAAGACACAACATATATAAGTTAGCCAGTCTAGTTTGGACTCACGCTCAAGTCATCACTCATGCCCGTGGAATTCTTCCTCATCGCCATGCCTATGACATAAATCTTACTCATGTGACGCGCCTGTGGCATCCTACCTCACTGCCGGCGCATATACAATACATATATATATACCTCCCGCCTGGAATCCTCCATCATCGCCAGTAGGTGTAACATATAACCACGTGACCGCCGCTGGCATCCTACCTCACCGTCAGACACATATATAACATATATATATATATATAATACGCGCGCATGTCCGAATCCTCATCGGTGTAACATACGGCCATAACGCGCCCTCAAGATCCTTCATCGCAGCGCAGTTTTCATGAGCTAGCCCATGGAATAATGATCGCATATACCATGCCCCTAATCCTCATCTGTAGACAAGTCTTCGGGAGCTAGCCCATGGAATAATAGTAATGGTCACATGCCCCTAATCCTCATCGGTGTAGACATGCCCATGTGACAATAATAATATACCGAGTTTAACTCGCATGGCCGCATTTAATTTTAATCCTCATCTGTAGACATGTCCATGTGATAATAACAATGGAAGCATACCCGTGGAATCCTCCACACGCCAGACATCCAATGAAACGCACGCATCTAACCCGCATCCCGGTCGCATGCCCCAGATTCTCATCGGTATAAGCATGGCCAAGATCAAACAAAATGGAAGCATACCCGCGGAATCCTCCACATCGCCAGACGCTCCAACAAATTCCCAATAAGTCACCGCCTCCAACCGAGACGCGTAACATAGTAATACCACCAAGGCTATCACAACTAGCATAGGTAAATTAACATACTCTTAGACTTCCATTTTATGACAACAAATCCGGGTTTTAACCCCCAAAGTACTACATACGTTAATCCTTTCAAAAAGATCTCTTTTTACGAAAACACAACTCGATACTATTATCCGTAGTACCAAACATGGTTATGTTTAAATCAAGTACTTTACACTTTTTAAAACAACGCTAAGTATACTTTTTAAACTCAAGTTACTTCTCTTTTCCCAAAATCAAGTTACCATTTCAAATCCAATAATAAAACCATTCTTTTGTTTTCATAAAGTCGTTATAACTAACTTCCCATAAAGTTATTATAACACTTTATGTTTTAAACAAATTTAAGACAAAACCCTGCCTTTCTTTAAACCAAAACACTTCAAATTCTTAAGTCTCTTTTCTTTTAGAAATCAAGTTCCTTACTTTGAATTTTAAGAAAATCAAAACTTGATTATAATAATTCTTATTAGAGCAATGCATGATCTAGGAAATGTAATACAATTTTGTCTTATCTTAGCTTCTATGCAGATGGAGGTTTCTACTGGTTTTAATATAATTAATTGTCATTACATTTTCCTTTTTTAACGCTGCAATGGCTTGTTCTATAGTTATTCATATTTCCGAAATTAATATAACTTATTCCTCTTTCTAGACCCAGTACTCATTACTCACTTAACGAGGGTGTCACGACCAACCCGGTTCGCGATCGTGCCTTACCCTGCACCCTAGTGATACAACATCGAGAAAATCAATAAAATAAAAACTCATGAAGATAAACAAGAAATAAGAAAACAAAGCAACCAAAACGGTTACCTTTCAGATATATAATATAAAAACTTGAACAAGCATATCCCTTTTACAAAACTCGCCATACATAAGATTACAGACTTACGAATGTTATAACAACAACGACGTGACAGTGCCCCGCCATACCCCTGAATGTAAGTACCTACAACACCAGGGGACTATACCAAAGATAAGCCTCCGAGAAACGGAGCTTCCCAAAATGTCGAATCATGATCCATGAGCAGGATCGACGATCGATGTATTTACTACGGCATGAACGCACTCAAGGAGGTCGCATAACAGTACCAAGTATGTGAAATCGTAGCATCAAATCAAATCATAACATTTTAAAACCAATTACAAATACAACCAATTCAACCACACATAGTGCCACAAAGATAAACAAGAGCAAAATAGATATAATGTAATCGGTCTTTTCTAGGCCGCTAATGATCGGCAAGGTCAATCGCCCATAGTATCATTATGCGTGCCTAATCTCGAACTCTGCAGCCTACATAGGTCACATGCACCCGCATGAGGTATTCCTCGACGGGGTAGCTAACCCGCGACATCCTCCTCGACTCGCACCGCATAGTCACACGTAATCGCATGAGGTATTCTCGAATCATAGTCACATTGCATCGCATGAGGTATACCTCACATCGTAACACACCCGAGTGATCATCCCGAACTCCCGCACTCGCATGGTCACATTGCATCGCATGAGGTATTCTCAAATCATAGTCACACGCATCGCATGAGGTATACCGCATCGGCGTGGCAAGTCCTCGCATCATAACAAGTCGGGGTATGTGATATAATAGCGATAACGGGCTTAACGTTTAACAACGTAAGCACAACAAGAATAACCCCCTTACACAACATCACAAGACACTAACACACGTAGCATCATAACATATTTACTTATCAAACCATCTTACTACACTTTTCAGAAATCATTACAAGACTTTCAAGTAAACTGTTCCTTCTATCTTCCTTAAGTCGTTATACCTAACTTCCCATAAAGCTAGTATAACACTTGAGCTTTTAAAACCAAGTATTTCTTTTCTTTCAAAAATGATTCATAACTCTTTTGAAATACTTCAAGATTCTTATTATTTAAAACTCAAGTCAAAAGACATCAAAGTAAAACTAAAACAATTTCCATACCTTATTTTTAAACCAATCTTAAGACAAAACCATACCTTCCTTTAAAACAAAGGCACTTCTTTCCTTTAAAAGTCAAGTAGCAATATACTTTTTAAACCAAGTGTCTTACTCTTTTAAAAACAAGTAACCTATACCTTTAAATCAAGTTACTTCTCCTTTCCCAAAATCAAGTTGTTTATAAGTCAAGTTATCATTTTAAATGCAATGATAAAACCATTCTTATTTTCGAAATCAAGGTAACTTTATTCTTTAAAAGTGTTACACCCCGTAAGTCTAAGACATGTATAAGAGAATGTACGTAAGGAAACAAGACTAGGAAATTAGTACGAAGGAGGAATTGTTTTTCCGACGGAAAATGTTCCGGACGTCGGAAAGGAAAAATGTTCGTTGTTGAGAATCGATTCTCAAAATGCATTATTTGAAGAGTATGGAACTCTTAACCTAATGGAAATTTATTTTACGATTTGGTCACGTGGGCCCACCCGAGGAATTTTACATTTTTGTGGCCCACGAGGTTACGGAATTTTATGGACGAACGAGAGGCGACACGCGCACCCTCCATGATGGTGGGCGAAATATTGCAAGGGTGTTATGGTCATTTGACCTATGTAGATGATAAGTCTTCTAAGCTTGATATTGTTGACAAGTCAACTTGTCCACCTAGGCTTGATCCAAGTGAAACTCATCCTAACCTCACATTTGTTTAATTCTAATCCCTCCATTGTGTTATAAGTATACTACTAGTAGCAAGACAAGGTCTTGAAGACTTAGAAAAATTAGAGAACCTTGTGTTCTTCATGAAGAGCTCTCGGGTTTGACCTATCTCCCACACAAAATTTTTGTAATTTTGATCCATTAGCCACAAGAATTTAACCCAATGTCCCTAATGGTATTTTAAAGATATCTCAATAGAAAGATTTCGGAAAAACGGCGTTTTCGTATTAGTCGCAAGGCAGAAACTAAGGGAGTTCTTCAACTTTGAAGTTGGAACTTGAAGATGGGTTCTTCATAGGCCTCTAAGGAGTGCTTGGAGCGGATTGGAATCTAAGGAAAGGAGCTAAGAATTGCTAAGGCGCGACTTTGGATCTCGGAAATTTTAAGGGCTTGGAAAGGTATAAATTTTGTCGTTTTAGTAGTTAAGACTTACTTATTGTTGTAGCTATAGATTTTAGCAAGCATGTGTTATATAGTATGAAGTTTGATATGTTTATGGGCTATTGGAACCCTAATCCGAAAACTAGCATGTTAGCCCTAAGATTTCAATTCAAGTCGATTATTAGTAAAGTCGCCGATGTTGTAAAAGAAGAAGGAAATTGTAGTTGAAGTTGTTTATGACTATATAACATGTTAGACCTTAAAAGTTGAAATTTGAAAAGGATTGGAAAAGACGTAGTGTTATCAAGTTATATGTCACGAGAATGGCTAGTAAGTATTATACTTTTTCGTATGAATCATGGGCTAATTTTACACGATTGTAAGGCGTGTAATCCCCTTTGTTTGGTTGTTGTTTGGAGCCTTAAATGTGGTATGTTGGTTATTGTATTCGACCTTGAAAAAGGTGGCAAAGTGAGTAGAAACAAAGGAAGTTTGCCCGATTTTCCGTAGAATTAGCGATCGTGATACTTAGTATTATTCTACGCTGAGACTAGAAGTCGATAGTCTTGTTGTGACCATTATAGGTTGACACTTCTACGCACGGGCGATTCGGCTTAGCTTATGGATTTAGCCAAAAGGTATGTGAACTATCTCCTCTTCTAGCATGATTCCTTAAGATAAAGAAAGTAAGTTCTACTCCTTAAACGATCCATTCCTCGTTGTATTTGGATTGCCTAAAATAGAATTCGCTCTATGTACTCCTTGATTGTACTTTGATGTTTAAATTGTGTTGTATAATCCATTTCCTTAGTGAAGTTTGGATTCTTAAAAGTGAAAGTATTTTACTTAAAGTACATGGAGTCTTGAAAAGAAGTGGTTTCAAACCTTTGGCTAAGGCCTTAGTTCCAAAACCTAAGTGTTGTTGTAATGACTTTAGGGAGTTAAATCTGTGATTTACTTAATTGTTTTAAGAGAGGAGAAATGACATGATTTAAGAGAAGTAACTTGTTTTAAAGGTGTGAGTTACTCGAGGTTTAAAAGTAGAAGAAACTTGTTTTCTAAATGTTAAGAGACTCAAGTATTTTGAAAGTTAAGAACTTGATTTGTAAGTATGTGATACTTGGTTTTAAAAGTATAAGTCTCTTGGTTATAAAAGGAATGAAATTGTCTAAAAACCATAAAGGGTTATAACGGCTTTATGGGAAGTTGGTTATAACGACTTTATGGAAGGTTTAGAAAGTTGTCTATTTTGATTAAAGGGCATAAGTTACCTAGATTGTGAAAATTTGAAGTTACTTGATTTCAAGCCTTGAAATGAGTTTTCTAAACGTGTAGTAACTTACTTTGAAAAATAGACATGCCTTGATACTACGGGTGTTAGTATCTTGGGGTTTTACATAAAAAGGAGTCTTTTGAAAAGAATGTACGTACGTAGTACTTTGGCTTGATAAATTGAGAATTTGTCTAAGTGTGCCTTGATTAGTACTTTGGCTTGATAAATTGAGAATTTGTCTAAGTGTGCCTTGATTAGTACTTTGGCTTGATAAATTGAGAATTTGTCTAAGTGTGCCTTGATTAGTACTTTGGCTTGATAAATTGAGAATTTGTCTAAGTGTGCCTTGATTAGTACTTTGGCTTGATAAATTGAGAATTTGTCTAAGAGTGCCTTGATAAGTACTTTGGCTTGTTAAATGAGAATTATTCTATTTGTGCCCTGATAAGTACTTTGGCTTGTCAAATGAGAATTATTCTATGTGTGCCTTGATAAGTACTTTGGCTTGGTTAATTGAGAATTATTCTACGTGTGCCTTGATAAGTACTTTGGCTTGGTTAATCGAGAATTATTTCCACGGGTGCCTTGATAAGTACTTTCTGGCCCGATTAGTCGAGAATTGCCTATGCAGCCGGAAATAACCGGTTGTGTGCTATTAGTATATCACCGTTTCGGTCATTCCCGTTTGTGGCATTTGCAGATTCCGTGGAATTGCTACCCACGATGCGAGGAATACCTCACGCGTCCGTATGACTTACGCGGTGAAATAGTCCCACGCGGCGTCCACCTTACGCGAGAATACCTCACGCGAGTCCGTAGCGGCTTACGCGGTGAAATAGTCCCATGCGAGGAATACCTCACGCGGGTCCACGCGCCTACGCGTGAAATAGTCCCGAGTAGGATGGTTAAATGATACCGCGCGATAGTCCCGCTTTGATCACGAGCTTCCTATTTTATATCAAGGATACTATTGTTTACTCTCATTGTTAGTAAGGCACAATGTGTTGTAATTTGATTATCATATATGTCCCCGATTGGTCAGTGTTACCCTATGGTCATGCTTTTACGATGTGGGATTCCGGCACGACCACGAGGCATTTAGGACACAAGTGGGACTTGGTGTTCATGTATCCTTATCGTGTTATTACATCATGGATCGCCAAGAGGAAGGATTCCATGGGCATGATTGATATTATAGCGCGAGACCCATAGTTATATTTGAGTAGTGACTTTGAGGCCTGCGCCCCCGACTGATATGATCGCTATGTGTTATGCATCGTAGGTTGACTATCGCATGTCTCCGCTTTGTTTAGATCGTTATGATTTTATTACGCATTTATCGCTCACATACTTGGTACATTCTTCGCATCGACCTCCTTCGGCCGCGTCACGCCGCAGTTTAGGTACGCTGCTTGGTGATCGGCAGTGTAGACCGCCGAGTTTTTGGATAGCTCCTTCGCTCGGATTTTATCTTTTGGTATAAGTTCTTTCAAGATGTGCTTTTGTACAAGCATGGGTACGGGGCCTTGTCCGCCATAGTTCAAGATAACTCTTGCAGGTCTGTATTCATGTGGATTGGACTCATGATAGTGTAGGCCTTTTTTATGTATATTATATGGCGCACTTGTCGGCTTTGCCTCGCACGACGCTGGTTAAAAAAAGTGAGGTGTTATTTAATTTCCGCAGCTTACTTGTGTTATAGAATGGTGCCTGTAGGCACCACCACGAGCCCGGTTCGGGTGACAGAGTGGTATCGTGAGCGTCACCCTGAATGTTTACGCATCGCGTGTCTAGTAGAGTCTGATTATCGGTGTGTTGCGCGCCACACCCATAAACAGGAGGCTACGTGACATTTAGAGTTGGTTTCATTCTTCTCACTCAAGATCGTACATGAGCCGCTTAGTAAGATAATTCCTCTCGACGATTCTGCTTTACGCTTATGCCTCCGGGAGGGCAACACCGCCTGTAGAGGGCAAAGGAGTAGCAGAGCTACTAGTCGACTCAGAGAGTTGATAGGGCTTATGCCTGTGTTATACCGGATGTTGCGCACATGAAGTTCTTCTCGCGCCAGTTTTGAGGCCCCAGACCAGAGCCTCCGCCTGTTAGGGAATACTTTAGGGTCACGAAGGAAGCCATTATGTTATTGACCCATAGCAAAGCGTTACGCTTTCATCGCAGGGGTTATTCGCCAAGACAAACAGTGTACAGAGGGTAGAGAGGGCCATGAGATCTGCGTAGCAGGCTAGGACCGCTGGTTATTCCTGAGTTTTGGACGAGCCGCCTCAAAGAATGAGTGAGATATTCGTCCCACTTACCCAAAGACATACCCCGCAGCTCACAGTGGAAGATGGACCCCACAAGGTATTCGTGAGCCGCCCAAGCTCCGTGGTCGAGGTTCTCAGAGTGAGCCGAGGATTTTCTCATGAGGCCACCTATTCCTCGTTGTTTCAGATGGTAAGTGTCATTCGGGAAATGCCGCCACGGCACAGTGTTTGTTATTATTGTGGCCGTCCGCCATATTCTCGAGGTATGTCCTTTTAGTATGAGCACCGGAGGTGGCTCACCTACGGGCTTGAGTCGTTCCCTTTCCTCCACAACAAGGCCCCCAAGGCGGGATGTTCATGTCACCACCGTGGTAGAGGTCGTGTGGATGTTATACCGTATTTTCAGAGTATGTACGTAAGGACGTACGTAGAAAATTTGAAGTTTAAAGTTGGCTTGGCGAAAATTATTTTGTTCACAACACCCGCTTAGAGTCGTTTTTCTGACGAAACGTTTTTCCAGCTTTCGTAGGAAAATTCGCTATGTCATTTTAATTTTTATGATTTTTCCGAGAGACGAAACATTTTGGACCAACAAGAGGGCGCCACTTGGCACCTCTCATTGGAGCACGCCAGGGGCAAAGCGCGGACGAATGGCCATTGTTGGCCGGGCGGGTTGGTAGGATATTTTTGGTAGATGGATAAGGTGCACTTGGCAAGATCTTGCCCTACACTTGCCTTGCAGACTGGCAAGATCTGCCCTACACTTGCCTTGCACTTGGCAAGATCTTGGCCATTGGTCGCCTTTGCTAGACCTATAAATACCCCTCTTTGATGACTTCTTCATCCATTCTACAAATCTCTAAGTGTTAAAAATCCTCCCCTCTCTTAGTAGTGTTCTCGCCCAACACCATCCCCTCCCTCGCCGAGAGCCCTCCCCTCCTAGTAGTGTGGTCGGGTACTCCCCAGCCTAGTTGTTTCATATAATGCCCCTCTTGTTAGAAATACTCTCAAAAGTATTGTTATAATGCCCAAATTACCTTAGCCATATACCTTGTAGTATTCTAAGGTTATACCTTTACAAAGCCCGAATACTATTATACTTCCTTCAATACAAAACCGAAACCCTAAGTAAATCTTCACCCGTAGTTGAAGTTATAAGTAGAAGTTGGTTAGAACTTCTAAGGGTTGTTTGGAGCGGCCTGAGTGCACTGGTAGAGCTAAACCTTGCTCAGATCGACATTTAAACTCTGGATAATTATGGGCTTATCGAGGTAAATATCTTGTCCTCTATTGTAATCGAGATTACATGATTGTTAGACTATATAGTTGAAGTACACTATATATAGAATCAACGCGTTATCGCAATGTCTTTTGACTTAAGCCCAATAATAAGAAACCTTTTCGAAAGAAGAGTAATCGAATCAGATTTACATAGGATCAGACATGAGACTTGTAGCTTTTCGTGAGGTAGAATTGTGCACGTCCGATTAAACGTATAACCCCGTTGGCTTCGTAGCCCCGATAGAGGAGAGATTTACGTCATGTGGAGGTGCCGCGATTTTTCTCAGAATGTTCTACGGCGGATCTAAATGTTAATGAGCACCTGTGGCCTTATAGGTTGATGACTACGCGGCGCGATCTACTGGCTTAAAGGAGTAGCCGATACTGAAGTACTTGAGCGTTTTTGCTATTAGTCGATACTCGCCGCGAGGTATGTGAACCTCTTCCTATCTCTTCTAGCATGATATGTGTGAACTATGTAGTACGGCAGACGATGTGCTAAAATGTATTTGATTGTTTAAAACATGTGTTATAACCGCTTTATGGGAAGTTGGTTATAATACTTTACGTTGGTAAGAAAATACTTGTGGTTTTTAAAAGGTAATCGATTTGAACTATAATCGCTTGTTATGTGTTAATAAAGGATTTGAAGTATTTCAAAAGATTTTTGAATCATTTTGTTAAGAGGTAATACTTGATTTTTTTAGCAAACTTAAGAGTTATACTAGCCTTATGGAAAGTTAGGTATAACGGCTTAAGAATGTTTTATCGATTTTGGAAATCGTAACGTGTATCGACAAACCATCGCAAATACATTAAAGGAAATGTTTTTAATAATTAAGTATTATTAAAACCAGAGAAACTTCCATCCGCATGTAAGCTAAGATGAGACAAAATGATAATTCCTAGATCATGATCAGAATAAGATTGTTATAAACAAGAATATCCTACTCACTTATAAGGCTTATGTTTCTCAGATTGTTTAAAGGAGAATTATATTCTTAAATGAATAAGACTATGAACTACGAAACCTTTCTAAAATGAGAAACTTGAACATGGGAAATTAGGCAAACTTGAACGTGGGAAATTAGGCAAACTTGAACATTGGAAATTAGGCAAACTTGAACATTGGAAAAGAATGTTGCTACTTGATTTTACAAAGAGAAGTAATTGATTTACTTTAAAAAGATAATCACTCTATTTTTCATATACTACAGGTATTGTGTGGTTTTTGTGAAGTAACGTATCTTTTAAAGATTTAATGTATGAAGTACTTGGGGATAGGTTCGAACTTGTTAGTAGAAAGTACCTTGTGTGAATAACTTGATTGTATTGGTTTGTGATAGCCTTGTAATACTTTCTTGTTGATTTGATAAGTAAGCATGTTAGATGCTACGCAGTGTTAGTATCTTGTGATTATCAGGTAAGCGGGTCACTTTGTCAGGCTTACGTTGTCAAACGTTAAGACCGCATAATCGTTATTGTATCACATACCCTCGACTTATTATACCGAGGGCTTGCCACCCTTGACGCGGTCTATACGCCCATGCAAATTTCGTGACTACGCGGAGCGCGGTAGCTCCGTGGATTGATCATTCCGGTGTTTAGCCCGACGCGGGGATTCTCTATGCGGTCCGCTGAGACTATGCGGTCTTTTGAGACTACGGCCGCGGAGCCTAGGCGGATACCGAGGGTTAGCCGCTTCGACGCGGTATACCTCAGCGGTCCGGGGACCACGATTCGAGGAATACCACGCGGTCCGGTGACCTATGCGAGTCAGCGAGAGTTCCAGGATAGACGCGCACATTGATATTGCGCGAAAGCGCCTTCGACATTACTGCGCGGCCTAGAAAGACCCTGGATACGCCAGGTATTTTTGGCACCGCTGGTCTTAGTAGTCGGCTATGCCTTCGCATTTGCCCCGCACGGTTTTATTGTGATAACTTTGAGGCGCGAGTCCCCGACTTGACATGATCGCTATTTATCAGGAATCGTAGTTTGGTTATCATACATGTCTCCCGCTTTATATAGACTACTATGATTTCATTTACGTGATTTATTTTCGCCACATACTGTACCGCCAGATCGACTTCTTCGGGGCCGCGCTCATGCCGCAGTAAAGGTACACCGCCGCCGATCCTCGCCTAGTGGTCACAGCCATAGGAAAGCTCCGCTTCTCCCGAGGCTTATCTCGTATACCCCGCTGTAGGTATTTACATTCGTGGTACGGCGGGCCCCGCCCCGCCATCGTTGTCGTATCATTTTGCAGGTCCGTAGTACCGCAAGGCGGTTGTAAAAAGGATTAAACTGCTCATTTGTAGGAGTTGTTATTTATATATATGCCGAAGGCAAGTTTTCTCGACATCGCTTTGTACTTCATTTGTTTCACGATGTGTTTTATGTTCTACTGACACTGATGTTGTATCACTAGGTGCCCGGTAAGGCACCACCACGCCCGCATTCGGTCGTGACAAAAGTGGTATCGAGCGCTTAATCCTGAAAGTGTCTACGCATCAGATCCAAGAGTTCGATTATCGCTGTCGCGCACCACACCAATAATCGTGAGGCTATAGGATATTTAGGATTGGTTTCATTTCTTCTCACCGAGATCGTGCCTTAGAGCCGTGGTTGTAAGTCGACCTCTAACGATTTCTTTCCTTACCGCTATGCCTCCGCATAGGGCAACTCGAGCCCCGGAGGACAAGGCAACGGCGAGCCGCGAGTCGAGTACAGAGGGTTACGCGGGCACAGCCCAATTATCACCTCGGGTGGTGCTTCATTCGGGAGTTCGCGACGCCATTAGCCCCAGCAGAGTTTAGCACGGCGCGGCGCTCATCGCGCTATGATGTTTGAACCTTCGCCCACGACCGAACAGAATATAGATTTCGCCGAGGCGACCGTTAATAACTACGGATTTGACTACCGCAGAGTATACCGATGTACCGCGAGTCTTGATGAATATCAACGAAGGTTGTGCAAGAGTAATTCTTCATTGGGCTCGAGCATGGCTCGTACGCTTATGCGCAGCGAGCCAAGAAACGAGATCGACGCGTTAACGGCGACGCAGGAGGCTGTGGCAGCAAGGTCCTTTAGTAACTTTCGAGGCGAAGTCGCCACCAAAGAGATTAGATTACGCGCATCCACCAAGATGCAGCGTCCTCCACAGGTTCGTGACGCTCGGTATGCAGGTTAGTCGAGCTCCAGAGCTTCCGCTCACCATCACACGGGCGTTCCAAACATCCGATTCGCTTTTTCTCGTTGTTCACACAGGCAGCGCCATCCCAGTAATGTCGCTTTAGTTGGTACTTATTGTACCTATGACCGCTGTGGTCCGATGTCGAAAGAGTGTCCTCGCGGAGGACTTAGCCTTCGTGATCGCGGTAGTTCGTCATCTTCCTTAGCTATGCGCCTACGCAAGGTGTTTGATTAGAACGACTATGGAGCAAGCAGAGATACAGATAGATCTTTAACCCTGTGGTTTAGTATGTGATAAGTGAGTATACCTTAAGTGTTATATTCTCGATAGCATTGTGTAAATGGTGATTAGAAATCTGGTTAGTTAACCAAGTAAGATTTGGGGATAGAGAAAGTGTGAGCCTTAGAGTGTTATACGTAGAGACCTTAGAGGTAAGGCCATCTCGAGTAAAAGATGTATTGTTTATGTTTGACCTTTATAGAGTGCATAGTGCACGCAGTTATGTTTGTGGGATTAGTCCCCGAGTAGCGTGGAATGAAAGAGGTAGTTGAGCTAAGACCGCCAGGTTTTCGTAACGTGATTAGCGAGAGTTTTCCTTCGCGAGCTAGCGCTTTGCGGCCGGCCTGCCGAGGCCACGCTGCGGGTCAACCCGCGCATGTATGGTGGGGTCAGTTTGTGGTGGTCCCGCTGTGGTAGGGCCACGAGGGTGTTAGGCCCAAGTTTAGTTAACCAACGCATTTAATTCGTGGAGGTATTCGACCAAAGAGTCGGCCGGCGAGGTCACCGCCTTGTCTTCTAGCAAAGACCGCTTACTCCTACAGAGGTTACGCGAGATGATATATCGTAAAGGTTGTAAGGTCGCACGAGGTGCCTACCTTCACCTTATGGCGACATGGAGCCTGTGGTACACTGCTTTTGGTTTCTCGAAGTTTTACCAAGGTGGTTAAGAACTCGTGAGTCTCAAAATCGCATTCGCCTGCCAGCGTGTATTTCAGAGGTAGTCATGGGATTGTTGTCTCCCGCGGAGGAGTGTTTAAGCTACCATTTCGCCGAATGTCGCCTTATGAGGCCTCAGAGGGCGGAAGTGTAAGTCACGGCCGATTGGTTCGATGTTGGCAAGATTCAAATAGTTGGTTCAGCTTGTTCCAGCAGATCGCGGATAGAGTAAAGCTTGTTTAGAAGAGGTTCCGCACCGTAGAAATCGTATGGATAATCGCGACGACGCTTAGAGTTCGTGCCGACGGTCGGTCTTCAAGGTACCACCTGGTGGGTGTGACGAGTTTTGGAAACAGAGGAACTTAGCCCGAGTTACTTGGGCCCTTTGAGTTCATGTGAAGAATAGGCCAGTTGCCTATATGTTGCGCTGCCGCCCGACTAAGCGAGGCGACGTCCGGCCTTTCAGATTGTTATGTTCGCAAAGATCGAAGATCCATCCAGAGTGTTCCCGCTAAGCACGATGACCACGTTAGTGATAGTAACCTCAGTTTTGATAATCAAGCGACGTAAATGTGGTAAGAGTTCGAATGTACGACAACTTCGTTGATCGTGACGCAGCCGGCATCAATTGTTGGGTCGCTCGAGGCGTTAATGCCGTGCAAAGTGACAAAAGTGGTATATCATTTTGGTGATGTTAGAGGTGTTTCGTGGACTCGATGTAAGCATTTTGGCGCAAGTTGTTTCGCGCCAGCTGTGGCAGATTGATTCTCGTAAGTATAGAGGAAGACTATATCGCGCACGCTTGTTTTGAGATTTAGAAGGAACATTCGACGAATGTTTCAAGGAGGAGAATGTTATACCCGTATTTTCGCAGTATGTACGTAAGGACGACGAGAAAAATTTGAAGTTTAAAGTTGGCTTCGCCGAAAATTATTTTGTTCACAACACCCGCTTAGAGTCGCTTTTCGACTAAACGCTTTCACAGCTTTCGTAGGGAAAATTCGCTATGTCATTTTTAATTTTTATGATTTTTCCGAGAGACGAAACATTTTGGATCAACAAGAGGGCGCCACTTGGCACCCTCTCATTGGAGCACGCTTGGGGCGTAGCGGTGGACGAATGGCCATTGTTTGGCCGGGTTGGTAGGATATTTTTGTGGTAGATGGATAAGGTGCACTTGGAAAGATCTCGCCCTACACTTGCCTTGCACTTGGCAAGATCTCGCCCTACACTTGCCTTGCACTTGGCAAGATCTTCGCCATTGGTCGCCTTTGCTAGACTTATAAATACCCCTCTTGATGACTTCTTCATCCATTCTACAAATCTCTAAGTGTTAAAAATCCTCCCCTCTTAGTAGTGTTCTCGCCCAACACCATCCTCCCTGGCCGAGAGCCCTCCTCCTAGTAGTGTGGCCTGGGTACTCCCCTAGCCTAGTTGTTTCATATAATGCCCCCTCTGTTAGAAATACTCAAAAGTATTGTTATAATGCCCAAATTACCTTAGCCATATACCTTGTAGATTCTAAGGTTATACCTTACAAAGCCCGTAAATACTATTATACTTCCTTCACCACAAAACCGAAACCCTAAGTAAATCTTCACCCGTAGTTGGTTATAAGTGTTGGTTAGAACTTCTAAGGGTTGTTTGGAGCGGCCTGAGCGCACTGGTAGGAGCTAAACCTTGCTCAGATCGACATTTAAACTCTGATAATTACGGGCTTATCGAGGTAAATATCTTGTCCTCTATTGTAATTGGAGATTACATGATTGTTAGACTATATAGTTGAAGTACACTATATATAACTGAACGTTGTTATCGCAATGTCTTTTGACTTAAGCCCAATAATAAGAAACCTTTTCGAAAGAAGAGTATCGAATCAGATTTACATAGGATCAGACATGAGACTCGTAGCTTTTCGCGAGGTAGAATTGTGCACGTCCGATTAAACGTATAACCCCGTTGGCTTCGCAAATACCCGATAGAGGAGATTTACGCCGTCATGTGGGGAGGTGCCGATTTTTCAGAATGTTCTACGGCGATCTAAATGTTAATGAGCGCCGTGGCCTTATAGGTTGATGTACTACGTGGCGCGATCTACTTGGCTTAAAGGAGTAGCCGATTGGAAGTACTTTGAGCGCTTTGCTATTAGTCGATACTGCCGCGAGGTATGTGAACCTCTTCCTATCTCTTCTAGCATGATACGTGGAACTATGTAGTACCAGGACGCATACGCTAAATGTATTTGATTATTTAAAACATAAAGTGTTATAACGCTTTATGGAAGTTGGTTATAACAACTTTACGTTGGTAAGAAAATACTTGTGGTTTTTAAAAGGTAATCGATTTGAACTATAATCGCTTGTTATGTGTTAATAAAGGATTTCAAGTATTTCAAAAGATTTTTGAATCATTTTGTTAAGAGGTAATACTTGATTTTTTAGCAAACTTAAGAGTTATACTAGCCTTATGGAAAGTTAGGTATAACGCTTAAGAATGTTTTACCGATTTTGGAAATCGAATGTGTATCGACAAACCATCGCAAATACATTAAAGGAAATGTTTTTAATAATTAAGTATTATTAAAAACTAAAGAGAAACTTCCATCCGCATGAAGCTAAGATGAGACAAAATGATAATTCCTAGATCATGATCAGAATAAGATTGTTATAAACAAGAATATCCTACTCACTTATATAGGCTTATGTTTCTCGATTGTTTAAAGGAGAATTATATTCTTAAATGAATAAGACTATGAACTACTAAACCTTTCTAAAATGAGAAACTGAATACTGGAAATTAGGCAAACTTGAACGTGGGAAATTAGGCAAACTTGAACATTGGAAATTAGGCAAACTTGAACATTGGAAAAGAATGTTGCTACTTGATTTTACAAAGAGAAGTAATTGATTTACTTTAAAAGATAATCACTCTATTTTTCATATACTATGTATTGTGTGGTTTTGTGAAGTAACGATCTTTTAAAGATTTAATGTATGAAGTACTTTGGGGATAGGTACCCGAACTTGTTAGTAGAAAGTACCTTGTGTGAATAACTTGATTGTATTGGTTTGTGATAGCCTTGTAATACTTTCTTGTTGATTTGATAAGTAAGCATGTTAGATGCTACGTGTTAGTATCTGTGATTATTGTGTAAGGTCACTTTGTTGTGCTTACGTTGTCAAACGTTAAGCCCGCTATCGTTATTGTATCACATACCCTTGACTTATTATACCGAGGGCTTGCCACCCTTGATGCGTCTATACGGCCTATGCATTCTTGTGACTACGCGGAGCGCAGAGCTCTGGATTGATCATTCCGGTGTTTAGCCTGACGCGGGATTCATGCGCGGTCCGCTGAGACTATGCGTCTTTTGAGACTATGCGGCCGCGGAGCCTAGGCGATACCGAGGGTTAGCCGCCGACGCGGGTATACCTCAGCGGTCCGGGACCATGATTCGAGGAATACCTCGCGGTCCGGTGACCACGCGAGTCGCGAGAGTTCCAGGATAGACGCGACATTGATATTGCGGCGAGCGGCCACTTCGATTACGTGGTGCGGTCTGAAAGACCTCGGATACAGCTTGTGGTATTTTTGGTACTGCTGGTCTTAGTAGTCGGCTATGCCTTCGTACTTGCCTGCACGTTTTATTGTGATAACTGAGGCGCGAGTCCCCGACTTGACATGATCGCTATTTATCAGGAATCGTAGTTTGGTTATCATACATGTCTCCCGCTTATATAGACTACTATGATTTCATTTACGATTTATTTTCGCCACATACTGTACCTGCATCGACTTCTTCGGGGCCGCTCATGCCGCAGTAAAGGTACACCACTGCCGATCCTCGCCTTAGGTCACAAGTTGGTTGGGGAAAGCTCCGCTTCCGAGGCTTATCTCGGTATAGTCCGCTGCCAGAGGTATTTACATTCGTGGTACGGCGGCCCCGCCCGCCATTGTTGTCGTATCATTTTGCAGGTCCAGAGTATCGCTGTGTGGTTGTAAAAGGATTAAACTGCTCATTTGTAGGAGTTGTTATTTATATATATGCCGAAAGGCAAGTTTTCTCGATTGCTTTGTACTTCATTTGTTTCATGATGTGTTTTATGTTCCACGACACTGATGTTGTATCACTAGGTGCCCGGTAGCACCACCACGCCCGCATTCGGTCGCGATGTGGAGTTTATAGTTCCGCGATCCTTCGAACCGCAGTAAATGACGTGACCATCAAGGCAGATCGTGAGGCGACATCGCATCGGTTACATGTATATCTCGATTCTTTTGAATCATACGTGTTGATAGATTCGTGTTTTACTCCTAGCGTATATATTTTCCTTGTTGCAGAGTTGTAAAGTGATAGTACCTGTGGGTAGGAATACTTTGATTAGTAAAGTGAAAAGTTAAGAATGTTGACAAGAATGATGTTGAACTAAACTATAGTTGTGTAGAGTTCATGTTGTATTACCCTGCAATGTTGTAAGACCAATAGGGAAGATCAGGAGAGAAATACTTTGGCCCATGTGATGAACCTCTAGTGAATGGGAGGATAGGTAAGAAGTACTTGAGATAAGAGAGAAATTTATTTCAAACTAAGAACGAAGTTAAGTGTGACGATGAAGCCCGATATGGACTTATTTCGGGTTAGCCAGAGTATGGAATCGTGATGTCACTAGAAATGGTTCCATGTGATAGGGTCACGAGGATGCCAGCCCAAGTTGAGTTAATCGTTGTAACGAAGTTCGTGGATGTGTTCCACCGAACTAGGTCGTATGACCAGAAAAGCCTTAACGGAACGTAAGTAAATAATATGGCCAAGTTTGGATAGTAACTCCAAGGATTGGGAAACGTAAACAAAATTTGAGATTTTGTACGGTACTGATTTGAGTTTGAAAGTACGAGAAAGTATGACAAGTAAGGAAAGAAAGGAACCTCTAAGGATCCCGTGTTTGGGAAGATCAGAACCTTCGAAGTTTTCATGAGAAGGGACCACGGACGGAAGGTCCATTATTATGTTTACGTATGTTATGGTGGCCATGCGGCATCGCTGGTCTTGTGCATTTGATTGATAGGCATAGTATAGAGATTGTGCCGGAGTTTGTATAGCATGACAACCGACTAAGAATATTCGGGGACGAATGTTTCTAAGGGGGGAAGAATGTTACACCCCGTAAGTCCAAGACATGTATAAGAGAATGTACGTAAGGAAACAAGACTAGGAAATTAGTACGAAAGAGGAATTGTTTTTCCGACGGAAAATGTTCCGAACGCTTCTAAAGGAAAATGTTCGTTGTTGAGAATTGATTCTCAAATGCATTATTTGAAGAGTATGGAACTCTTAACCTAACGGACATTTATTTTTACTGATTGGTCATCACACGACCCGATTGGGCGGATCGTGCCTTACCCTGCACCCTAGTGATACAACATCGTAGTAATCAGAACATAAACAATACAAGACATATTATGAAATATGAAACAATAACTGAGAAAACTTGCCTTTCTAGATAAATATAAATAACGACTTTTTCCAACATGAATAGCTTTAATCCTTTTACAAACCCCGCCACAACAAGATTACATGCACTTCTAAGAAATTATACGATAACAATGGCGGACAGGCCCCGCCATACCCCGAATGTAAACACCTACAACAACAGTGGAACTATACCATCGATAAGCCTCCGAGCAACAGAGCTTTAACAAACGCTGAATCGTGACTCCTAAGAGCGAGGATCAATGATCGTGTACTTTACTCGCGGATGAACGCACTTCAAGGAGGTCGCATAACAAAAATTTAGTATGTGAAACTAAAAATATCAGAAATGAAATCATAATAGTCTATAAAGCAGAGACATGTATGATAACCAAACTACGCTCACACATAATAAATATGTCAAGTCGTGACTCACGCCTCAAGTCATCACTCAAATATAACAATGGGTCTCACGCCCACAACATCAATCATGCCCGTGGAATACCTTCCTCACCGCAGCTTATGATATAAAAGCACCAAGGAACACACATGAACACCGTGTCCCACTGTGCTATAATAACACGCATGGTGGCACGAAGGCATAGCCGACTACTAACACCTACCAGCATCAACAAGGTCATGAATCAGATTATAAGATCTGCCTGCATGGCCACATGATCAAAGCCACCACTTGCCCGCAGATCTAATGCGCTGCCTAGCTCGAACTTTCCGCAGCCCGCATAGGCCAATCAGATCGCCCGCATGAGGTATAACCCCGCATCGAGGGTAGCTACCTCGCAGCCGCCCCGACTTCGCCGTCCGCGCACGCCACAAGCGACCGCATGACCACAAGGGCCGTGATCTCAACTCGAACTCCCGCAGCCTGCATAGCCTCGACCCGCATGAGGTAGTCTCGAATCATAGGTCCATCGACCCGCCGAAGTCTACCCCGACGGAGGGCGCTTAACCTCCTAATCATCTCAAGAGACGAGTGATGTATAATACTATCATAACAAATTATCGTTAAACAACATAAGCACAACAAAGGAAAACCCTTTACACAAACATCACAAGATACTAACACACGTAGATCCTAGCATGTTTACTTATCAAATCAACAAGAAAGTATTACAAGGCTATCACAAACCAACAAAATCAAGTTATTCACACAAGGTACTTTCTACTATATGCCAACAAGTTCGGGGTTTTATCCCCAAAGTACTTCATACATTAACTCTTTAAAAGATACGCATTTACAAAAGTCACACAATACCGTAGTATATGAAAATATAGTGATTATCTTTGAAGTAAATCAAAACACTTCTCTTTGTAAAACTCAAGTAATAACATTATTTTCCAAACGCCCAAGTTTGCCTAATTTCAAATGTTCATGTTTCTTATTTAGAAAGGTTTCAGAGTTCATAGTCTTATTCATTTAAGAATATAATTCTCTTTAAACTATCCGAGAAACATAAGTCTTATATGTGAGTAGGATATTCTTGTTTACAACAATCTTATTACAAAGACATGATCTAGGAAATATCATTTTGTCTCATCTTAGCTTCTATGCAGATGGAAGTTTCTACCGGTTTTAATAATACTTAATCACAAAACATTTCCTTTATTAACGCTGCAGTGGTTTGTCGATACACATTCTGATTTCCAAAATCAAGAAACATTCTTAAGACGTTATACCTAACTTTCCATAAAGCTAGTATAACTCTTAAGTTTTCAAAACAAATCAAGTATTACTTCTTCTCAAAATGATTCAAAACTCTTTTGAAATACTTCAAGTTCTTTATTAACACATAACAAGCCGCTTATAGTTCAAATCGCTTACCTTTTAAAACCACATGTATTTTCTTACCAACATAAAGCCGTTATAACCAACTTCCCATAAAGCCGTTATAACACTTTATGTTTTACACCAATCAAATACATTTAGTACACGACGCCTACCGTACTACATAGTTCACACATATCATGCTGTAAGAGATATAAGAGGTTCACATACCTCGCGACGAGTATCGACTAATAGCAAACGCCCAAGTACTCCCAACCGCTTCGCTACTCCTTGCCAAGTAACGCGCCACACGTAGTACTTCAACCTATAAGGCCACAAGGCGCTATTAACATTTAGACCTTATCGCAGTAACATTCTACCAAAATTCGGCAAAGACTTCCCCGCAACAACAGAAATCTCTCCTCTAACGGCCGCTACCAAGCCAACCATGGGGTTATACATCTAACCCGAACGGTACAATTCTACCCACAAGATTACTACACAAGTCATCAGAATACGCCTCGATTCTTCAGCTTAAGTCAAAAGACATTGCCAACTAACCACGCTCAGTTCTATATATAGTATACTTCAACTATATATATTCTAACAACATGTAATTTCCAATTACAATAGAGGACAAGATATTTACCTCGATAAGCCCATAATTATCCAAGTATAAAGTCGATCCCGGCAATCGCTTAGCTCCAACTCCGAGCGCCCAACCCGCTTCTAAACCACCCTTAGAAGTTCTAACTAACTTCTACACAATACTCCAACGGACTATGGAGATTTTCCTGTGGTTTCGGTTTGTGACTGACGGAAGTATAATAGTATTTCGGGCTTTTCAGATAGGTATAACCTTAGAATACAACAAGGTATACGGCTAAGGTAATTGGGCATTATAACAATACTTTGAGAGTATTTCTACACCACAAAGTGGTATCATACGAAAGCAACTAGGCTAGTGGGTACACTCGCTAGCACCCCTAGAGTGGGGTGCTCGCCACAGGGAGGCCCTGGCCGAACTCAACACAAGGGAGGGAGAAGGAGAGCTTTCAAGACTTAGGCAAATTTATGGATGAAGAAGTTCATCAAAGGAGGGTATTTATACTACAAGCCAAGGCCAACCAATGGCCAAGATCTAGCCAAGTGTTACACAAGTGTAGGCCAAGATATGCCCAAGTGCCCCCTAGTCCCTACTCCTTAAAACCTCACAAATATCTACCAAAAATATCTACCACTGACACCCCCAAATCGTCCAAGTCGCCCACTTTGCCCACTCAACGGAGGTGCCAAGTGCCGCCTCTCGCTGGTCCAAAATGTTCCGCCTCTCTAAAAATCCGCAAAAATAAGAAAAGACATAGCCGAATTTTCCTCTCGCAAGTTATGTAAAACGCTTCAGCCAAAACGACTCTAACCGTGTCAGGCACAAATGCCATTCGGCCATTACCTAGGCGGGGTGACACGTGTCACCCTCCTATTGGCCCAAAATAAAACATCTTCCAAAATATCCACAATGGCCAAAATCTCAAAACAAAGTGGCTCCTACAAATCAGAATTTCTCCCTGGGCCCCACGTGACCATTTCCAAAATAAAATTCCATATTTTTCTAATATTCCAGAAGTCCGACACCAAATCGGGAATCCAATTCCCATTAACGAACCTTTTTCCTTCACAAAACCGAAACTTTTCCGTGGAAAAATCACCTCTTTCTTCCTTTCCAATCTTTCTGTCAGATTCTCGCACGCACGCCCTCGCATACATACCTGTGAACTACGGGTATAACATTCTTCCTCTTAGAAACATTCGTCCGAATGTTCATTCTAAGTCTCAAACATACGCGCCAAAGATAGTCTTCACTTCTATACTTACGAAACAATCCCGCCATACCGCCACGTAAAATACCGCGCAACATACTTATATCCAAGTCTACGAGGAAACACCTCTAACATCACCACAAATACACTTTTGTCACTTTGCCGCGAGCCTAGCTCCGACGACCCAACAAATGGTACCGGCCGCATGCGATCATCGGTTGTGACACTCAACCCTTACTACATTTCCGAGCATCGCTTTAGTGTCCAAAACTCGGGTTACTATCTCTTTACGCGGCATCATTAATCGAACATTCTCGATGGATCTTCGATACTTTCCAACATAACAATACGAAGATCGGACGATCGCTTCCTAAGTCGGACGGCAATTGCTAACATATAGGCAACCCGCCTATTCTTCACATGAACTCAAAAGGCCCAAAGTAACTCGCTAAGTTCCTTCGTTTCACAACTCACACACCGTCCGGTGGTACTTTCAAGAAGACCGACCACAACTCGAACTCTAAGCGCTGCCGCCGATTATCCGCACGATTCCTCCGAGCCGCCGTAACTTCTTCTAGATGAGCTTTTCCTATCCACATACCGGAACAAGCTCGAACCAATCTCAACCTTGCCAACATCGAACCAATCGACCGACAACTTACACTTCTCGCCTACAAGGCTTCGTAAGGCGACATCCGAACACCAAATGGTAGCTTAAACGCTCCTCCACAGAGACAACAATCTCACAACTACCCCAAATCCACACACCGCCCGTGGCGAATGCGATTCTGAGACTCACCTGAGTCCTTAACCCTGCCTGGTAAAACTTCCAGAAACAAAACAGCCGTAACCTGGGCTCCACTGTCTGCCCTAAGGTGAAGGTAGGCACCCCGTGCAGCCTTACAACCTTTCTGATAAATCAACACTGCCGAGTGAACGGTCCCGACCGAAGAACACGATGGGCTGCCCCCATCGACCGACCACTGGTCGAACGCATCCACGAACTCGTACGCTAGTTAACTAAACTCGAGCCTAACACCCTCGTGACCCTACCACAAGCGCGACCACCACAACTGCACCCCACCACCAAACATGCCGCTGGTTGACCCGCAACGCGGCCTCAACCCGACCCGGCAAGCGCAAAATACTATCTCCCAAGGAACAATTTTACTAAACATGTTACTTAAAACCTAGCGGTCTTCTTAGCTCAACCACCCTCTTTCATTTCATACCACTTAGGACCTATCCCAACATAGCTCACGTGCACTATGCACTGAGCAAGGATCAAACATAACACTACACCTTTACTCGAGACGGCCTTACCTCTAAGGTCCAGACGTATAACACTCTAAGGCTCACACCTTCTCTATCCCCAAAATCTTACTCTGCTAACCCACCATGATTTCTAATCACAACTACCACATCGCTATCGTAACATAGCACTTAAGGTATACTCACCTTGAAAGTTACCGGCGACCGCCGCTCGCCCTCTCCTCGCCGCCCTGGTTAACCCGCCGATCTCTACGCTGCCATGTACATAAGCCCGCATACGTGCCATGCTCAAGCCCAATCAAGAATTACTCTTGCACAACCTCTCTTAGGTAGTCATCAAGACTCGCGATACATCGGTATACTCTCCGTAGCCAAATCCATAGCTAGTAATGGTCGCCATAGCCCATATTCTCTGCTCTCGGTCGTGAACCGGCGTTCAAATATCATGGCCGCAGAGAATCGCCGCCGCTGCTAAACTTTACCGGGCTAGCGACGCCGCAGAATCCCCGAACGAAGCACCATCCAAGGTGATAATTGGGCCTGTGCCCACGTAACCCTCTCAACTCTACCGCAGCCTCCTGGCCGCTTTGCCCTCCGCTGCCCGTTGCCCTACGCGAGGCATAACGATAAGTGGAAATAATTTCGCCGAGGGTCCAACTTACAACACACTCTAAGGCACGATCTCAGAGTGAGAAGAATAGAAACCAATCCTAAATACCTATAGCCTCTCGATTATTGGTGTGGTGCACAACACACCGATAATCAAGACTCTCATCGATACGGTCAGACACTTTCCGAGGATTAATCGCTCGATACCACTTTTGTCACGACCCGATTCCGGCCCGTGATCGTGCCTTACCCCGCACCCTAGTGATACAACATCGCAGTAATCAGAACATAAACAATACAAGACATATTATGAAATATGAAACAATAACTGAGAAAACTTGCCTTTCGATAAATATAAATAACGACTTTTTCCAACATGAACGCTTTAATCCTTTTTACAAACCCCGCCCACAACAAAGATTTCATGCACTTAAGAAATTATACGACAACAATGGCGGACAGGCCCCGCCATACCCCGAATGTAAACACCTACAACAACAGGAACTATACCATCGATAAGCCTCCGAGCAACGAGCTTTACCAAACGCCGAATCAGGACTCCTAAGAGCGAGGATCAATGATCGTACCTTTACTCGCAGATGAACGCAGCTTCAAGGAGGTCAAGATAACAAATGTAGTATGTGAAACTAAAAATATCAGAAATGAAATCATAATAGTCTATAAAGCAGACATGTATGATAACCAAACTACAGTCACAATAATAAGCATATGTCAAGTCGTGACTCACGCCTCAAGTCATCACTCAAATATAACAACGGGTCTCACGCCCACAACATCAATCATGCCCGTTGAATACCTTCCTCACCGCCCAATTTATGATATAAAAGCACCAAGGAACACATGAACACCTGTGTCCCACTGTGCTATAATAACACGCATGTGGTAAGTACGAAGGCATAGCCGACTACTAACACCACGCATCAACAAGGTCATGAATCAGATTATAAGATCTGTCTGCATCATTACATGATCAAAGCCACCACTTGCCCGCAGATCTAATGTGCGCGCCTAGCCCCGAACTTTCCGCAGCCCGCATAGGCCAATCCGATCGCCCGCATGAGGTATAACCCCGCATCGAGGGTAGCTACTCCGGCAGCCGCCTCGACTCGCCACCCGCACGGCCACAAGGACCGCATGACCACAAGGGCCGATCTCACCTCGAACTCCCGCAGCCCGCATAAGCCCTCGACCCGCATGAGGTAGTCTCAATCATAGGTCCATCGACCCGCCGAGTCTACCCCGCACGGAGGCGCTTAACTCCCTAATCATCTCAAGAGATGAGTGATGTATAATACTATCATAATAGCCTTATCGTTAAACAACATAAGCACAACAAAGGAAAAACCCTTTACACAAACATCACAAGATACTAACACACGTAAGATCCTAGCATGTTTACTTATCAAATCAACAAGAAAGTATTACCAGGCTATCACAACCAACACAATCAAGTTATACACACAAGGTACTTTCTACTATATGCCAACAAGTTCGGGGTTTTATCCCCAAAGTACTTCATACATTAACTCTTTAAAAGATATGTTACTTTCACAAAAGTCACACAATACCCGTAGTATATGAAAATATAGTGATTATCTTTCAAGTAAATCAAAACACTTCTCTTTGTAAAACTCAAGTAACAACATTATTTTCCAAACGTCCAAGTTTGCCTAATTTCAAATGTTCATGTTTCTTATTTAGAAAGGTTTCATAGTTCATAGTCTTATTCATTTAAGAATATAATTCTCTTTAAACTATCCGAGAAACATAAGTCTTATATGAGTAGGATATTCTTGTTTACAACAATCTTATTACAAAACCATGATCTAGGAAATATCATTTTGTCTCATCTTAGCTTCTATGCAGATGGAAGTTTCTACCGTTTTAATAATACTTAATCACAAAACATTTCCTTTTATTAACGCCGCAGTTGGTTTGTCGATACACATTCTCGATTTCCAAAATCAAGAAACATTCTTAAGACGTTATACCTAACTTTCCATAAAGCTAGTATAACTCTTAAGTTTTCAAAACAAATCAAGTATTACTTCTTCTCAAAATGATTCAAAACTCTTTGAAATACTTCAAGTTCTTTATTAACACATAACAAGCCGCTTATAGTTCAAATCAATTACCTTTTAAAACCACATGTATTTTCTACCAACATAAAGCCGTTATAACTAACTTCCCATAAAGCCGTTATAACACTTTATGTTTTACACCAATCAAATACATTTAGTACATGACGCTCACCGCATTTACATAGTTCACATATCATGCTAGAAGAGATAGGAAGAGGTTCACATACCTCGCGACGAGTATCGACTAATAGCAAAACGCCCAAGTACTCCCAACCGCGCTACTCCTTAAGCCAAGTAGAACGCGCCACACGTAGTACTTCAACCTATAAGGCCACAAGGCGCTTTATTAACATTTAGACCTTATCGCAGAACATTCTACCGAAATTCGCAAAGACTCTCCCGCAACAACAGAAATCTCTCCTCTCTAACTGGCCGCCACCAAGCCAACCAGGGGTTATACATCTAACCCGAACGGTACAATTCTACTCCACAAGATTACTACACAAGTCTCATCAGAATACGATTCAGCTTCTTCTGGGCTTAAGTCAAAAGACATTGCCAACTAACTACGTCGCTCTATATATAGTATACTTCAACTATATATATTCTAACAACATGTAATTTCCAATTACAATAGGACAAGATATTTACCTCGATAAGCCCATAATTATCCAAGTATAAAGTCGATCCCGCAATCGCTTAGCTCCAACTCCGAGCGCCCAACCCGCTCTAAACCACCCTTAGAAGTTCTAACCAACTTCTACACAATACTCCAACTGACTATGGAGATTTTCCTAGGGTTGGTTTTGCCAGGACGACGGAATTATAATAGTATTTCGGCTTTCAGATAGGTATAACCTTAGAATACAACAAGGTATACTACTAAGGTAATTTGGGCATTATAACAATACTTGTAGAGTATTTCTACACCACAGCGGGTATCATACGAAGCAACTAGGCTAGTGGGGTACACTCGGCTAGCACCCCTAGAGGGGTGCTCTCGCCACATGGGAGGCCCTGACGAACTCAACACAAGTGAGGGAGAAGGAGAGCTTTCAAGACTTAGGCAAATTTATGGATGAAGAAGTTCATCAAAGGGAGGGTATTTATACTACAAGCCAAGGCCAACCAATGGCCAAGATCTAGCCAAGTGCTACACAAGTGTAGGCCAAGATATGCCCAAGTGCCCCTAGTCCCTACTCCTTAAAACCTCACAAATATCTACCAAAAATATCTACCACTGACACCCCCAAATCGCCCAAGGTCGCCCACTTTGCCCACCAAACGGGTGCCATGTGCCGCCCTCTCGTTGGTCAAAAATTTACCGTCTCTCGTAAAAATCCGCAAAAATAAGCAACCACATAGCCGTAATTTTCCCCTCGCAAGTTATTTAAACCGTTTCGTCGAAAAACGACTCTAACCGGGTGTTGTGCACAAATGCCATTCTACTAAGCCACTTAGGCGGGTGACACGTGTCACCCTCCTATTGGCCCAAAATAAAACATCTTCCGAAAATATCCACAATGGCCAAAATCTCAAAACAAAGTGGGTTCCACAAAACCGTAAATTTCTCCCGTGGCCCCACGTGACCATTTCCAAAATAAAATTCCATATTTTTCTAATATTCCAGAAGTCCGAATACCAACTGGGAATCCAATTCCCATTAACGAACCTTTTTCCTTCACAAAACCGAAACTTTTCCGTGGAAAAATCACCTCTTTCTTCCTTTCCAATCTTTCTGCAGATTCTCGCACGCACGCCCTCGCATACATACCCGTGAACTACGGGTATAATATCACGTGGGCCCACCCGAGTAATTTTACATTTTTGTAGGCACACGAGGTTACGGAATTTTATGGACGAATGAGAGGAGACACGCGCACCCTCCACGATGTTGGGCAAAATATTGCAAGGGTGTTATGGTAATTTGACCTATGTAGATGATAAGTCTTCTAAGCTTGATATTGTTGACAAGTCAACTTGTCCACCTAGGCTTGATCCAAGTGAAACTCATCCTAACCTCATATTTGTTTAAGTCTAAGCCCTCCATTGTGTTATAAGTATACTACTAGTAGCAAGACAAGGTCTTGAAGACTTAGAAAAATTAGAGAACCTTGTGTTCTTCATGAAGAGCTCTCGGGTTTGACCTATCTCCCACACAAAAATTTTGTAATTTTGATCCATTAGCCACAAGACTTTAACACAATGTCCCTATGGTATTGTAAGGATATCTCAATAGAAAGATTTGGAAAACTGCGTTTCGTATTAGTCGCAAGGCGGAAACTAAGGGAGTTCTTCAACTTTGAAGTTGGAACGTGAAGATGGGTTCTTCATAGGCCTCTAAGGAGTGCTTGGATCGGATTGGAACCTAAGGAAAGGAGCTAAGAATTGCTAAGGCGACTTTGGATCTCGGAACTTTTAAGGGCTTGAAAGGTATAAATTTTGTCGTTTTAGTAGTTAAGACTTACTTATTGTTGTAGCTACTGATTTTAGCAAGCATGTGTTATATAGTATTAAGTTTGATATGTTTATGGGATATTGGAACCCTAAACCGAAAACTATCATGTTAGCCCTAAGATTTCAATTCAAGTCGATTATTAGTAAAGTCGTCGCATGTTGTAAAGAAGAAGGAAATTGTAGTTGTTGAAGTTGTTTATGACTATATAACATGTTAGACCTTAAAAGTTGAAATTTGAAAAGGATTGGAAAAGACGTAGTGTTATTGGTTATATGTTGGCCGAGAATGGCTAGTGAAGTATTATACTTTTGGTATGAATTGGGCGGAATTTTACACGTATTGTAAGGCGTGTAATCCCCTTTGTTTGGTTGTTGTTTGGAGCCTTAAATGTGGCATGTTGGTTATTGTATTCGACCTTGAAAAGGTGGCAAAGTGAGTAGAAACAAAGGAAGTCTTTGCCCGATTTTCCGTAGAATTAGCGATCGATACTTAGTATTATTCTACGTTGAGACTAGAAGTTGATAGTCTTGTTGTGACCATTATAGGTTGACACTTCTACGCACGCGATTCGCTTAGCTTATGGATTTAGCGAAAGGTATGTGAACTATCTCCTTCTAGCATGATTCCTTAAGATAAAGAAAGTAAGTTCTACTCGTTAAACGATCCATTCCTCGTTGTATTTGGATTGCCTAAAATAGAATTCGTTCTATGTACTCCTTGATTGTACTTTGATGTTTAAATTGTAAGTTGTATAATCCATTTCCTTAGTGAAGTTTGGATTCTTAAAAGTGAAAGTATTTTACTTAAAGTACATGGAGTCTTGAAAAAGTGGTTTCAAACCTTTTGGCTAGGCCTTAGTTCCAAAACCTAAGTGTTGTTGTAATGACTTTAGGGAGTTAAAGGAGTGATTTACTTAATTGTTTTAAGAGGAGAAATGACATGATTTAAGAGAAGTAACTTGTTTTAAAGGTGTGAGTTACTTGAGGTTTAAAAGTAGAAGAAACTTGTTTTCTAAATGTTAAGAGACTTGAAGTATTTTGAAAGTTAAGAACTTGATTTGTAAGTATGTGATACTTGGTTTTAAAAGTATAAGTCTCTTGGTTATAAAAGGAATGAAATTGTCTAAAAACCATAAAGGGTTATAACGGCTTTATGGGAAGTTGGTTATAACGGCTTTATGGAAGGTTTAGAAAGTTGTCTATTTTGATTAAAGGGCATAAGTTGCCTAGATTGTGAAAATTTGAAGTTACTTGATTTCAAGCCTTGAAATGAGTTTTCTAAACGTGTAGTAACTTACTTTGAAAAATAGACATGCCTTGATACTACGGGTGTTAGTATCTTGGGGTTTTACATAAAAAGGAGTCTTTTGAAAAGAATGTACGTACGTAGTACTTTGGCTTGATAAATTGAGAATTTGTCTAAGTGTGCCTTGATTAGTACTTTGGCTTGATAAATTGAGAATTTGTCTAAGTGTGCCTTGATTAGTACTTTGGCTTGATAAATTGAGAATTTGTCTAAGTGTGCCTTGAATAGTACTTTGGCTTGATAAATTGAGAATTTGTCTAAGTGTGCCTTGATTAGTACTTTGGCTTGATAAATTGAGAATTTGTCTAAGAGTGCCTTGATAAGTACTTTGGCTTGTTAAATGAGAATTATTCTATTTGTGCCCTGATAAGTACTTTGGCTTGTCAAATGAGAATTATTCTATGTGTGCCTTGATAAGTACTTTGGCTTGGTTAATTGAGAATTATTCTATGTGTGCCTTGATAAGTACTTTGGCTTGATTAATTGAGAATTATTTCCATGGGTGCCTTGATAAGTACTTGGCCTGATTAGTTGAGAATTGCATATGTGTCTTTGAAATAGCCGTTGTGTGCTATTGGTATATCGATCGTTTGGTCATTCCTGGTTTGTGGCATTTGCGCATTCCGTGGAATTGCTACCCACGACGCAGAAATACCTCACGCGTCCGTAAGGACTTACGCGGTGAAATAGTCCCACGCAGCGGGTCCAAATTTATGCGAGGAATACCTTATGTGAGTCCGTAAGGGCTTATGAGGGTGAAATAGTACCATGCGAGGAATACCTCACGCGGGTCCACGCGGCCTATGCGGGTGAAATAGTCCCAGGAGTAGGATGGTTAAATGATACCGCGCGGATGGTCTGCTTTGATCATGAGCTTCCTATTTTATATTGAAGGATACTATCGCTTACTCTCATTGTTAGTAAGGAACAATGTGTTGTAATTTGATTATCATATATGTCCCCGATTTGGTTGTGTTACCCTATGGTCATGCTTTACGATGTGGGATTCCGGCGTGAGACCACGAGGCATTTAGGACACAGTGGGACTTGGTGTTCATGTATCCTTATTGGTGTTATTACATCATGGATCGCCAGTGAGGAAGGATTCCACGCATGATTGATATTATGGGCGTGAGACCCATAGTTATATTTGAGGAGTGACTTTGAGGGCCTGCGCCCCGACTTGATATGATCGCTATGTGTTATGCATCGTAGGTTGACTATCGCATATGTCTCTGTTTTGTTTAGATCATATGATTTTATTACGCATTTCATCGCTCACATACTTGGTACATTCTTCGCATCGACCTCCTTCGGAAACCGCTCATGTCGCAGTTTAGGTGCGTTGTTTGGTGATCGGCAGTGTAGGACCTCTTCTGCTCGGGATTTTATCTTTTGGTATAAGTTATTTCGATGTGCTTTTGTACCGTTATGGGTACGGCGGGGCCTTGTCCCGTCATAGTTCAGTATAACTCTTAGAGGTCTGTATTCATATGTGGGATTGGACTCATGTACAGTGTAGTGCCTTTTTTTATGTATATTATATGGCAGCCTTGTCGGCTTTGCCCTTGCACGTACGTTGGTTAAAAAAAAAAGTGAGGTGTTATTTAATTTCTGCAGTTTACTTGTGTTGTTAAGGTAGAATGGTGCCTGTGTAGGCACCACCACGGCCCTGGTTCGGGTGTCAAAGACCACACACCCATTACTCATGAGTGAGGTTTTACAACTTTTAACCTAATTCAAGTCCTTAATATTTCATAACAAGTCACTTAACTTTGGAATCAAGTCAAGGACACAAAAGGAAAATCAATTTCCTTTAACCACACGTGCGTCTACCGCACTAAATATAATTCACAAATATCATGCTAGAAAGGATAGGAAGAGGTTCACATACCTCGCGACGATTATCGACAATAAGAAAACGCTCCAAAGTACTCTAACCTTGCTCGCTTTTCCACCCTTCAAGTAGAATACGCTACTCGTAGTACTTCAACCTATAAAGGCCACAAAACGCCTATCAACCTCAAGATCTCTTCGTAGAATAATTCTAGTTACCGATTCCTTATTCTACGGAAAATTCGCAAGACCTCCCCGCAACCACATAAATCTCCTCTCTAACGAGGCCTGCTACTAAACCAACAATCCCAGTGGGTTACACGCCTAACCTGACGTGTACAATTCTACTCCACAATAATACTACAAGTCTATCAGAATACAACCCTATGTAAATACAATTCAATTCCTATCCATATTCATTCTACATATAGTATACTCAACTATACATTACTACAACATGTAATATCCAATTACAATAGGGGGACAAAGATCATTACCTCGATAAGCCCAAAATTATCCAAGATAATAAGTCGATCCTGAGCAACGTTTAGCTCCAAATCCTTACGCTCCAACCCGCTCCAAGCAACCCTTAGAAGTTTCTAAACAACTTATCTTAACACTTCATCTAAGCTATGAAGATTTTTCTAGGGCTTCGTTTTTGCGACTAAAGGAATAAAGTAGTATTTCTGGGCTCTTAATATTGGGATAACTTTAGAATACTACAAGGGATTTTTAGGCTAAGGTATTTTGGAATAGTAACAATACTAGAAGACAACTTTTCTACCAAGGGGGGGTATTTCGACAAGAGCTTCTAAGAGGGAGAGGGAGTGTTTCGGACGAGACTACTACAAGGGGGATGGAGTTTGAGACTTGGAAAAATGTTTAATGGATGAAGAAGTCTTGCACTAGAGGGGAGGTATTTATAGAGCAATGAAGGGCCAAGATTCAAGCAAGTGGAGGGTGTAGATTAAGTAGCTTGTGTGAGTGGAGTCTTCCGCCAAGTGTCCACTATTAACCTTGGACATATGTCCACCACAACATTGGGACATATGTCCACCACAACAATGAGCCAAGTGGCCATCCACTTGCCCAAGAAAACCGTCCAAGGCAAGCCCCCACTTGCCCACAAAAATCGTCTCACCTACTCCCACTATCCCAAAGAATTATCTTGTAAGACTTGACTATTTGACTTGTCCACTAGCCCACTATTTTCGTCCAACCATGCCACCTAAGGGTGACACGTGTCGCCCTCCTATTGGTCCAAAATATTTCGTCTCTCGGAAAAATTCGTAATCGGTTAAAATATTAAAAACGTAGAATTTCCTTCACAAGGTTCGGAATCTTTTCCGTTGAAAGTTTACAATTTCATTCTAAACCTAATTAGGGCTTAAGCAATCAGACGACGCCCTCACATACATACTCGAAATACGGGGTGTAACATTCTTCCCCCCTTAGAAACATTCGTCTCGAATGTTCCTTCTAAGTCTTCGAACATACCCGTCGGTATAGTTTCCCCTACTATGCTTACGAAACCAAATATGCCACACATGGCCATAATACAACATACGCGCAAAACTCACATCCGAGCCAACGAAGAATCACCTCTAACGTATATAACAATATCATTAGCTCCACCCATGGTCTAAAGGATACTTTCTTCACATCTTTACTTATAAAAAGGACACTTCCATCTTCTTAACACATCTACGCCTCTTTTCTTACTTGTCGTACCCTCCTCGCACACTCAAACTCTTCCTACTACTATACGTACATTTCTACATTGCTTCGCTTTCCAAAATCTCGGTTACTATCTCCAACTTGGTCATCATTAATCGGGAACACTGGAGGATCTCCGATACTCTTCAAACATAGCAACCCGAGACCGGACGCATCGCCTCCTAAGTCGGACGGCAGGCTAACTTATAGCAACCCGCCTATTCTACAACGATCCGAAATGCCCAAAGTACTCGCTAAGTTTCGCTTCAAATCTCGTCACACCCTTTCCGGGGTGGTACCTTCAAGGAGACCTACCGTCAACCTGAACTCCAAGTGTCGATGCCGATACCCGCACGACTCCTGTTGACTCTGAGCTGCTAAAAACCTCTTCTGGATAAACTTTACCCTACCCACATCCTGCTGAATCAAGTAGGGACCAACTATCTGAACCTTGCCAACATCGAACCAATCGACCGGCAACATACACTTCCGCCCATACAAGGCTTCATAGGGCACCATCCGAATACTGAAATGGTAGCTATATAATACTCACTCAACAAGAGGCAAATAATCCTCACAAATACCCGCAAATCAAAACACCGCCCGTAACCTATCCTCAAATGTCCGATAAAAATGCGCTGCTTGTCCGCTGCCCAGGTGAATGCACATCGAGACTCACCGAGTTCCTAACCCGCTGTAAAACCTCCAAAAGAAATAGCCATAAACCGGCTCCACCGCCGCCATAAAATAAAAGTAGGAACCGATGCAGCCTACAACCTTCCCGATAACATCTCGCATAACCTCCGCCGAGTAAATCCTAATCGAAAGACAAGATGGGCTGACCTCATCGCCCGACCATCGTCGAACGCATCCACGAACTCGTCACGATGGTTACCTAACTTGGGCTTAACACCGTGACCTATCATCTAGCGGGACCACCTCAAACCGACCCCACCATATTCCGGCCGCGGGTTGACTCGCGAAATGGCCTCAACCCGACCCACTTCAGACTAAACTCGCTTCCGATCCGAACAACCTTACCAGCTTCACGCCATGAAAGCTACCACTTCCATCTCACACTACCCATGGAATTATCACACAACTACACCACGATACCGAGTACTTCGACAAAGACCAACCGTAAAATCATCCACTCGGGACGCCTTGCATCCAAGGTCCCTACTCATATAAATTCTAAGGCTCCCATTTTCTCGTCCCTGCACTTACCCTTTTCAACTACCCATGTTTTCTAATCACAACTTACACAATGCTAACCGAACATAGCACTCACGTATCTACCATAACGACCTAAACAAGTCTCTCGGTCAAGATATCTCTCAGAATTCATCGCCTCACTTTCCTTTGTCGCCTAATCAAATCCCGCTCACGGGCGATAACTACAGCATTTGATTTAACCAGCCATCGATCCCGGCGTCGAGTCGTAACATCCGCGCCACCTGCTCGATAATTTCTTGCAAATGGCCTGCTGGCCGCAAGCCTAACAAGCTATCTAAGTAGTACGACACTTCATAAGAACACTTACCACAACAACATACCGGGTGGGGCGCCTCCTCGGCTAACACCCTTCGCCTCCGACTCCATCAATCCGAATCGACTTGGTAGGCTAAGTCATCCCACCGTATCCTCCTACTAGGACATTCTCTCTCATACGGCCCCGACGGCCGTAAAACAAGCATTAGTAAAAGACAACATTTCCGAGATGACGTCACTACATAGTGAACACCGAGGAAAATCAATCGGGTGGCTAGAACTATGCAAATCTGTGAACTAAACCCGGAGTTCTCACCAACTCCTAAATACCTAACGCCCCGGCATGTGGAGGACCACTCAGATCGGGCGAGGCGCACGATCTGTCCTGCCGGAAGGTCCGCCTCGAAAGTTACCAAAGGACCCGCTGCTTGCCCTTCTCGCTGATCTTGGTTACTCCGCCGATCTCTACGTTCCTCGGTCAATGCGTAAGCTCAGACGCGGCAATGTCCATGTCCGATCAAGAGCTACTTTGTACAACTCCTCGCTAGATAATCGTCATGTCCCGTGACATATTGGTGCACTCTATCCGTTATACCGTATTTCCGCAGTATGTACGCGAGGAACGCACGTAGGAAATTTCAACTTCAAGTAGGCTGGCCGATTTAATTTTGTGCACAACACCTTGCTAGAGTCGTTTTCGCAAACGCTTTCACACTTTCGTAGGGAATTTCCGCTATGTCATTTTTAATTTTTATGGATTTTTCCGAGAGACGAACATTTTGGATCAACAAGAGGCGCCACTTGGCACCTCCAATTGGTGGCTTGAAATCGTCCAACTTGGACGAAATGGACAAGTAAGGCACGTTTTTGTGCCTTGACAAAGTCGGGTAGGTAGGATATTTGTGTTTGGTAAATCCTAGCCCTACACTTGCCTAACACATGGATTGATCTTGGCCTTTGGTTGGCCATCCCTTGACCTATAAATACCCTCTCCCTTTGATGAATTCTTCATCCTTTCCACAAATCTTTAAGTGTTAAACTCTCCTCCCTTTGTTGTGTTTTCGCCCCCCTTGCAGGCTTAGCCGAGAGCACCCTTCCCCTCGTCGAGAGTACCCCCTAATGGGGTAGGCCGAGGGGTATACACTTCTCAGGTGTTGTCTCGTATATATACCCCTCTGGTAGAAATACTCTCAAAAGTATTGTTATAATGCCCAAATTACCTTAGCCATACACCTTGTAGTATTCTAAGGATATACCTATACAAAAAGCCCAGAAAATACTATTATACTTCCACAATACAAACCGAAACCCTAGGAAAATCTCCATAGTCCGTTGAGTATTGTGTAAGTTGGTTAGAACTTCTAAGGGTGGTTTAGAGCGGTTGGAGCGCCTGAGTCGAGCTAAACGATTGCCTAGGATCGACTTTATACTTGGATAATTATGGGCTTATTGAGGTAAATATCTTGTCCTCTATTGTAATTGGAAATTACATATTGTTAGAATATATAGTTGAAGTATACTATATATAGAATCAACGTAGTTATTGGCAATGTCTTTTGACTTAAGCCCGAATAATACTTACGCAATGTCTTGCGACTTAAGCCCAATTTAAAGAAGATTGCCGAATCAGAATTACTTAGGGTCAGACACAAAGAGACTTGTGAAGTAGTACCGTGAGTAGAATTGTACCCAGTGGTTAGATGTATAACCCCCTGTTGGCTGGTAGCCTCGATAGAGGAGGAGATTTACGCTCATGTGGGGAGGTCTACGAATTTTCTCGTAGAATGTTCTACGGCGATCTAAATGTTAATAAGCGCCTTGTGGCCTTATAGGTTGAAGTACTACGATGGCGCGATCTACTGCCAAGGAGTAGCGGTTTGAAGTACTTGAGCGCTTGCTATTAGTCGATACTGTCGCGAGGTATGTGAACCTCTTCCTATCTCTTCTAGCATGATATGTGAACTATGTAGTACGGCAGACGTACATATGCTAAATGTATTTGATTGGTTTAAAACATAAAGTGTTATAAACTTTATGGGAAGTTGGTTATTACAGCTTTATGTTGGTAAGAAAATAATTGTGGTTTTTAAAAATGTAAATTATTTGAACTATATCTGGCGTGTTATGTGTTAATAAAGAACTTGAAGTATTTCAAAATATTTTTGAATCATTTCGAAAGAAGAAGGAATACTTGATTTGTTTTGAAAACTTAAGAGTTGTGCTCGCTTTATGGAAAGTTAGGTATAACGCCTTAAGAATGTTTTATCGATTTTGGAAATCGAATGTGTATCGAAAAACCATCGCAGTCATTATAAGAGGAAATGTTTTTAATAATTAAGTATTATTAAAACCAGAGAAACTTCCATCCGCATGTAAGCTAAGATGAGACAAAATGATATTTCCTAGATCATGGTCAGTAATAAGATTGTTATAAACAAGAATATCCTACTCACATATAAGACTTATGTTTCTCGATAGTTTAAAGGAGAATTATATTCTTAAATAAATAAGACTATGAACTACGAAACCTTTCTAAAATGAGAAACTTGAACATTGGAAATTAGGCAAACTTGATCATTGGAAAAGAATGTTGCTACTTGATTTTACAAAGAGAAGTAATTGATTTACTTTAAAAGGATAGTCACTCTATTTTATACTACGTATTGTGTGACATCGTGAAAGTAACGATCTTTAAAGAGTTAATGTATGAAGTACTTTGGGGATAAAACCCGAACTTGTTGGCATATAGTAGAAAGTACCTTGTGTGTATAACTTGATTGTGTTGGTTTGTGATAGCCCGTAATACTTTCTTGTTGATTGATAAGTAAACATGCTAGATGCTACGTGTGTTAGTATCTTGTGATGTTGTGTAAAGGGGTTACCTTTGTTGTGCTTATGTTGCTTAACGATAAGTCGCTGTGTTAGTATTTTACATCACTCATCTCTTGAGATGATTCCGGTTAAGCCGCCCGACGCGGGTAGACTCAGCGTCGATGGACCTATGATTCGAGAATACCTCATGCAGTCCCGGGCCTATGCGGAGCTACGAGAGTTCCGTGTTAGTGCGCCCTTATGGGCATGCGGTCCATGTGGCTACGCGGATCGCGAAGTCCGTGACGATGGGAGTAGCTACCTCGATGCGGGAATACCATGCGGCCGATGAGATTGGCCTACGCGAGCTGCGGAGTTCCAGGTTAGACGCCAGACATTGATATCGCGGGCAAGTGGCCGCTTTGATCATGTGACGGCCCAGACAGATCTTATGATACGCTTCATGACCTTGTTGGTACCGTGGGTTTTAGTAGTCGCTATGCCTTCGTACTTACCCCGTGCAGCTTTATTATGACACGTGGACCCGTGTTCATGTGTTCCTTGGTGCTTTTATATCATGATCGCCAGCAGCCGGCGAAGGCATTCCACGCACGATTGGACATGTGGGCCCGAGACCCATTGTTATACTTGAGTGATGACTGAGGCGAGTCCTCGACGACATGACCGCTTTGTTGTAAATCGTAGTTGGTTATCATACATGTCTCCCGCTTTATATGATCGCTATGATTTCATTTACAAGATGTATTTTCGCCACATACTCTGCACTAGATCGACCTCCTGGGCCGCGTCATGCCGCAGTTGAGGTACACCAGCCGTTGATCCTAGCTCTCGTGGTCACGCTTAGCGTTTGGGAAGCTCCGTTTCTCCGAGGCTTATCGGTGGTATAGTCCGCCGTCGTAAGTGTTTACATTCGTGGTTTGGCCCCGCCCCGCCATTGTCGTATCATTCTTGAGGTCCGTAGCATCGCCGCGTGGTTTGTAAAAAGGATTAAAATGTTCATGTTGAAAAAGTTGCTAAATATATATATACTGAAGGTAACCTATTTTGGTTATCCTGAATTCTTATTTCACTGTCTTATTACACAGGTTTAATGTATTGTCTTTATGTTCCACGATTACTCGATTTATGTCTACTGGGTGCCGGTAAGGCACAAACACGCCCGGTTCGTCGTGACACTATCCTCCATGTCCGCCACTAACGCGGACATAACGAGCCAATAAGTCAAACTCTATATCAGTATTCCGAACCGCCCGCTGCTCGCCAACCTCATAAATCTATTCGCCCGAAGCTCTCTCATCTGCGAGGGCAAGGTGTAAGAAATGCCTCGAGGTCTTGATCACTTTCATGATCCGCCGCAATCGCCGAATAAACTCGATGATCTTCTCGTCCTCAATCCATAGGACTCGGGTGGATTGCAACTCGAAGTCCCAAAACTCAACTATCTGATCTAGGGTGAACCATCGATACTACCGAATCCTCGACTCGTATGTCCTCACGCCGCTACAAGCCTAGCTAGTAATCGCCATCTCCTAGTAACCATATCCTCGCCTCGGCCGTGGAACTAGAGGCTCGTGTATCGTGGTCTCGCAGCTACCGCCACGCTTCTAAACTCTCCCGGGCTAGCGCCGCAGTAACTCCCGAATGAAGCTGCCTCGATAATGACCGCCTGCCTGGTAACCCGTGCTCGACTCGCAGCCTCCTTCGCCGCCTTGCCCTTCGGGCTCGTTGCCTTGCGTGAGGCATAACGCGGGTGAAAAGAATACGCCGAGGAGTCCAACTTATAACACTTTCTAAGGCACGATCTCGGTGAGAAGAATGGAAACCAATCCTAAATATCCTGCACTCCTCGATTATAGGTGCACAACACACCGATAATCAAGACTCTACTAGATACGGTCAGAGACACTTTCCGAGGATTAACTGCTCTGATACCACTTTTGTCACGACCCGAACCTGAGCCCGCGACTGGTGCCTTACCCCGGGCACCCTAGTGATACAACATCAGAGAAAATCAGCAGAAATAAAACTCATGAAGATAAACAGTGAAATAAGAAAACAAAGCAACCAAAACGGTTACCTTTCAGATATATATAATATAAAAACTTGAACGATTACATCCCTTTACAAAACTCGCCATAACAAAGATTACGCACTTACGAATGTTATAACAACAACGACGGAGTGGCTCCGCCATACCCCCGAATGTAAGTACCTACAACAACAGGACTATACCAAAGATAAGCCTCCGAGAAACGAGCTTCCCAAAACGCCGAATCGTGATCCTATGAGCGAGGATCAACGATCGCGTACTTCTACCGCGCATTTAACGCACTCTCGAAGGAGGTCAATAACAGTACCAAGTATGTGAAATCAGAAGCATCAAATCAAATCATAACATTTTAAAACCAATTACAAATACAACCAATTCAACCACACATAGTGCCACAAAGATAAACAAGAGAAAAATAGATATAATGTAATCGTCTTTTCTAGGCCGCTAATGATCAAGCAAGGTCAATCGCCCATAGTATCATTATGCGTGCCTAATCTCGAACTCCCGCATCCGCATAGGTCACATGCACCGCATGAGGTATTCTCGCATCGACGGTAGCTAACCCGCGTCATCCTCTCGACTCCCGCATCCGCATAGTCACAATGCATCGCATGAGGTATTCTCGAATCATAGTCACACGTACGCAGGTATACCTCGACGTAACACACCCGAGTGATCATCCTGAACTCCCGCACCCGCATGGTCACACATCGCATGAGATATTCTCAATCATAGTCACGCATCGCATGTAGGTATACCTCGCATCGGCGTGGCAAGTCCTCGATCATAACAAGTCGTGGTATGTGATATAATAGCAAGATAACGCTTAACGTTTAACAACGTAAGCACAACAAGAATAACCCCCTTACACAACATCACAAGACACTAACACACGTAGCATCATAACACGTTTACTTATCAAACCATCTTACTACACTTTTCAGAAATCATTACAAGACTTTCAAGTAAACCGTTCCATCTATCTTCCTTAAGTTGTTATGCCTAACTTCCCATAAAGCTAGTATAACACTTGAGCTTTTAAAACCAAGTATTTCTTTTCTTTCAAAAATGATTCATAACTCTTTTGAAATACTTCAAGATTCTTATTATTTAAAACTCAAGTCAAAAGACATCAAAATAAAACCAAAACAATTTCCATACCTTCTTTTTAAACCAATCTTAAGACAAAACCATACCTTCATTTAAAACAAAGGCACTTTTTTCCTTTAAAAGTCAAGTAGCAATATATTTTTTAAACCAAGTGTCTTACTCTTTTAAAAACAAGTAACCTATACCTTTAAATCAAGTTACTTCTCCTTTCCCAAAATCAAGTTGTTTATAAGTCAAGTTATCATTTTAAATCCAATGATAAAACCATTCTTATTTTCGAAATCAAGGTAACTTTATTTTTAAAAGACCACACACCCATTACTCATGAGTGAGGTTTTACAACTTTTTAACCTAATTCAAGTCCTTAATATTTCATAACAAGTCACTTAACTTTGGAATCAAGTCAAGGACACAAAAGGAAAATCAACTTCCTTTAACCACACGTGCGTCTACCGCACTAAATATATTTCACAAATATCATGCTAGAAAGGATAGGAAGAGGTTCACATACCTCGCGACGATTATCGACAATAAGAAAAAAAGCTCCAAAGTACTCTAACCTTGCTCGCCTTTTCCACCCTTCAAGTAGAATACGCTACTCGTAGTACTTCAACCTATAAAGGCCACAAAACGTCTATCAACCTCAAGATCTCTTCGTAGAATATTTCTAGATACCAGATTCCTTATTCTACGGAAAATTCGGCAACACCTCCCCCCCCCCCCCACAACCACATAAATCTCCTCCTCTAACGAGGCCTTCTACCAAACCAACAATCCCATGGGGGGTTACACGTCTAACCGGACGTGTACAATTCTACTCCACAATAATACTACAAGCTCATCAGAAATACACCTATGTAAATACAGTTCAATTCTTATCCATATTCATTCTACATATAGTATACTCAACTATACATTACATTACTACAACATGTAATATCCAATTACAATAGGGGGACAAAGATCATTACCTCGATAAGCCCAAAATTATCCAAGATAATAAGTCGATCCTGAGCAACGTTTAACTCCAAATTCTTACGCTCCAACCCGCTCCAAGCAACCCTTAGAAGTTTCTAAACAACTTCTCTTAACACTTCATCTAAGCTATGAAGATTTTTCTAGGGCTTCATTTTTGCGACTAAAGGAATAAAGTAGTATTTCCGGGCTCTTAATATTGGGATAACTTTAGAATACTACAAGGGATTTTTAGGCTAAGGTATTTTGGAATAGTAACAATACTAGAAGACAACTTTTCTACCATGGGGTATTTCACCGAGCTTCAAGAGGGAGGAGTGTTTCGGACGAGACTACTACAAAGGGGGAGGGAGTTTGAGACTTGGAAAAAAGTTTAATGGATGAAGAAGTCTTGCACTAGAGGGGGGGTATTTATAGAGCAATGAAGGGCCAAGATTCAAGCAAGTGGAGGGTGTAGATTAAGTAGCTTGTGTGAGTGGAGTCTTCCGCCAAGTGTCCACCACAACCTTGGGACATATGTCCACCACAACATTGGGACATATGTCCACCACAACAATGAGCCAAGTGGACATCCACTTGTCCAAGATAACCGTCCAAGGCAAGCCCCCACTTGCCCACAAAAATCGTCCCACCTACTCCCACTATCCCAAAGAATTATCTTGCAAGACTTGACTATTTGACTTGTACACTAGCCCACCATTTTCGTCCAACCATGCCACCTAAGGGTGAAACATGTCGCCCTCCTATTGGTCCAAAATATTTCGTCTCTCGGAAAAATCCGTAATCGGTTAAAATATTAAAAACGTAGAATTTCCTTCACAAGGTTCGGAATCTTTTCCGTTGAAAGTTTACAATTTCATTCTAAACCTAATTAGGGCTTAACCAATTGTACGTACGTCCTCACATACATACCCTGGAAATACGGGGTGTAACAAGGGGTTTCACTACTTTAACACAATTCAAGTTCTTCACATTTCATACCAAGTCAAAATATAAGTCCAGTCTCTTATCTTTTAAAATCAACCAAAATTCGTTTAGCACACGTGACGCCTACCGCATCACATAGTTCACAACATCATGCTAGAAAAGATAGGAAGAGGTTCACATACCTCGCGACGATTATCGACAAAAAGAAAAAAGCTCCAAAGTACTGTAACCCTGCTAGCCTTTTCCACCCTTCAAGTAGAATACGCTACTTGCGGTACTTCCACCTAAAAAGGCCACAAAACGTCTATCAACTTCTCGATCTCTTCGTAGAATAATTCTAAGTAAAAGGTTCCTTATTCTACTAAAATTCAAAGACCTCCCCGCAACCAAATAAATCTCCTCCTCTAACCAGGACCTCTACCTTGCCAACAACTCCAAGGTGGGGTTACACGTATAACCGGACGTGTACAACACTGCCCCACAATAATATTACAAGTCTCATCAGAATACAATCAATGTAAATACAACAATTCTCTTCTTTATAATCATCCTTCCAATAAATCTTATATTCAATTCTAAACTACTACAATATGTAATATCCAATTACAATAGAGGGACATAGATCATTACCTCGATAAGACCAAAATTATCCAAGATTATAAGTCGATCCTGAGCAACGTTTAGCTCCAATTCCTTACGCTCCAACCCGCTCCAAGCAACCCTTAGAAGTTTCTAAACAACTTCTCTTAACACTTCATCTAAGCTATGAAGATTTTCCTAGGGCTTCATTTTTCGACTAAAGGAATAAAGTAGAATTTTCGGGCTCCTAGTATTGAAATAACTTTGGAATACTACTAGGAATACTAGGCTAAGGTATTTGGGACTATACCAACACTTGAAGAATTTTTTTCTACACAAAGGGGGGGGGGGGTTGGACGAGAACACTTAAGGGGAGGGTGGACGAGAACACTTAACGGGAGGGAGAATAATTTTTGCCTTTGAAACTCTCTAATGTGGATGAATAAAGTCTTGCAAACAAGGGGGTATTTATAGAGAAATCAAGGGCCAAGATCTATGCAAGTGTGTGGTGTAGATTGAGGCATGTGGGTGTGGATTCTACCAACCACATGTCCACCATTAAAATTTGGACAAGTGGCTAGCCACTTGTCCACCCAAACCGCCCAAGCCACACGTCCACTAGCCATTCTACCAACATGGCCACACGGGGTGACACGTGTCGCCCCTACTCGCCCAAAATATTTCATCTCTCGAAATATCCGTAATGCCAAAAATCCGAAAATAAAGCTGGGCCCCACAAATCAGAATTTCTCCCGTGGGACCCACGTGACCAATTCCGAAATAAAATTCCATAATTCTCAAATATTCCAAAAGTCCGAATACCAAACTGGGAATCCAATTCCTTTAACGAACATTTTTCCTTCACAAAATTCTAAACTTTTCCGAAAAATCACATCTTTCTTCCTTTCCAAAATTACCGCCGATTCTCGCACGACGCCCTCACATACATACCTCGGAACTACGGTGTAACAGAAATTTCCAAGGAGGTCGAGAAAAATATGTACCAAGTATGTAAATGAAAGTACTAAAATTTAAATCATAATAGTCAAAATACAATCAAGACATATATGATAACCAAATTAACAAGATAATCGTGCCTTACCAAGTGAAAGTAATGAAAGTCACTTTACCTTGTACACTGTTCAACATATGAACGATAGTCACACTCGGCTATGAACACCATCCATCAATATCAAAGCGCATCTGAATCCCCATCACCGCCGACCGCCATAGTGTAAAATCTAACCACGTGACGCGCCGCGCATCCTACCTCATGGCGCATACACATACCACACGTATATACCCATATCCTCCGCCGTGGAATCCCCATCACCGCTGACACCATAAGAGTAAACTACAACCATGTAGGCGTCTGGCATCCTACCTCACCGCTTACAGACACACATACCACACATATACACCTATATGTATCTCATGCCCGTGGAATCCCTCATCTCGGGTACATGACTTCATGGGGAGCTAACCCATGGGGTAATAATCACATATAACATGCCCGTGGAATCCCTCATCTCGGGTACATGTCTTCATGGAGAGCTAAACCATGGCGTAATAATCATATATAACATGCCCGTGGAATCCCTCATCTCGGGTACATGTCTTCATGGAGAGCTAATCCATGGAGTAATAACCACATATAACATGCACGTGGAATCCCTCATCTCGGGTACATGTCTTCATGGAGAGCTAATCCATGGAGTAATAGTAACATCCGAGAATTTAACCCGCATCCTGGTCGCATGCCCCGGAATCCCTCATCGTGAGCATGTCTAAGGATCAATCACAATGGAAGCATACCCGTGGAATCCTACATCACTGTCGGTACGTCCAGGTAAACTCACAATAAGACAATGAAAGCATACCCGTGGAATCCTCAATCACTGTCGGTATGTCCAAGTAAACTCACAATAAGACAATGGAAGCATACCCGTGGAATCCTCCATCACTGTCGGTACGTCCAAGGAAACTCACAACTTCTTTAGACTTTCATTAACATACAAAATGGATCTCATTTTTATGACCTTAAGGCACTTTTCATATCACTTAACAAGTCCGCGGAAATGCAACCCAAAGTACTATGTACTTCTATTCTTTCCAAAGATCCTCTTTTTCACGTAAGACCCCAAGATACTATCACCCGTAGTATCAAGACTTATCTACATTTCAAACAAGTCACTATACTTTTTAAAAATATGTTTCGGGCTTCTAACTCAAGTGACCCTCATTTAGACCTTAAGCAATTGATGTCTCTAAATCAAATTGCCCTTCTTAGTTTCAATTTTTTCATCTATGTTTACCTTATTCAAGAAAAACCATTTCTTTAACCTTCCATAAAGTTATTATAACCAACTTCCCATAAAGCCATTATACTAACTTTATGCTTTAGAAACTACGACATTTTTATCATTTCATAAGGCCGTCATAACTAACCTCCCATAAAGTCGTTATAACCCCTTATGTCTTGGACAACTTCGTTCTTTTTATGACCAAGAGACTTGTACTTCAAATCAAGTTACACAACTTTCAAAACCTCAAGTCTCATAACTTTAGAAGACAAATTCCTTAACTTAGAAAACAAGTTCTTATCTTTAAAGTAGTTCAAGAATCAATACTTTCCGAATCAAGTATTCTTTACCTATTTCATGTCAAGAAATCCTTGTCTACCTTATTAGAATAAACTATTCTTATAATCTTTCCCTAAGGACAAATGAGTTAATTCTCTAGCTCAACCAACTAGACATCCTTAAAACAGGTCAAGTATATCAAATGACTTTACCTTATTTGAATCACGTACGTCTACCGTACCATATAGTTATAACTACTCATGCTCAAGAGATAAGAAAGTTTCCACATACCTCTTCTGTTGATCCACTCGCAAGTCTAATACACCGCACGTAGTATGTCAACCTATAATGACCATAATACGTCCATTAGCTTTTGTCTTCAACGTAGAACATTCTAATTGAAAAGTCCCTTATTCTACGGAAATTTGGACATCACTTCCTTTGTTTCTACATGCTTTGCCACCTTTTTCAAGGCCGAATTCAATAACCAAACACGCCACATTTAAGGCTCCACAATGAAGTTAACAATAGGGGATTACATGCCTACTAGACGTGTAAAATTCCGCCCCACAATTGATAGCAAACTAGTACAAACTACATGGTCCAATTCGGCAATTTTGAGGTATATCAACACAAGTTCTTATCCAATTCCTTTTCAATCCAACTTCTTATCCAATTCCTTTTCAATCCAAATTGTTATTCCTACATGCAATATATCTAAAGGCAATATTGACAACTACAAGTCCTTTCTTCCTCACATGCAACACAATTTACTAGCAAAAAGAGAAGGAATTGTTACCTTAGAGTTTACCCAAAATTAGTCCAACAAATTCCACTTGTCTTCCTTCCACAATCACCTCCACAACCTCCTACAAGCTTGTCAACATGTTTCCATCTTGCCCTTTTTTCCGAAATTCCTCTAGGCTTTGGTTCCTTCTTGAAATTTTAGAGAGAAGGGAGAGGAAATTTTTAGAGAGAAGGATGAGGGATTTTTAGAGAGAAGAAGGTTGCTTGAAGAATGACCAAGTCTTCAAGACTTGGTCAATAAATAGGACTTCCAAAAATCAGATGGGAATGGACACTTGTCACCCTCCCATGGCCTCTTTTTTTTAAAAAACTCTTCTGATTTCCCCCAGAATTCGCAGAAACCCGCCTCGGCGCCGCGGCCCTGCAGCCGGCGCCGCGGCGCTGCAACTTCCGAGAGCTTCAGCACTTCCGGCGCCGCGGCGCTGCAACTTCAGAGCACTTTCCGTATATCCGGCGCCACGGCCCTGCATCCGGCGCCGCGGCGCTGTGGCCCCTGACCGAAAATACTTTCTGCTCGATTGCGTACTGAACTTGTAACTTCCATAACTTTCTACTCTGATGTCCTATCGACGAACGGTTTGTTGCGTTGGAAACTAGACTCAATGAAATTAATACCAGTCTTTTAAAACACCTCAAAACTCCTAAAGAACTAGGAGATATACCGCTCCAAAGTTGACTGAAAGTCTGCCTACAACATTTTTGCCAACCTAACTTTCCAAATTCAAATCTTATTTCCTTTCGTACGTTCTTAACTTGTTCTCTTGAATTTACGGGGTGCAACAGACCACAACCTCAGGCATAGTCTGGGCCTGAGTCCTAGTAACCCTCTGCGCACCACTAGCAGCTCCTGCTGTTGCCTTGCCCTTCTGGGCCCTGGTCGTCTTCCGTGGAGGCATAGTTGATTCATATACATAAGAATATGTCAGAGACGGATCAACCTAATAACACAGCTCTATTGCACGATCTCAGAGTGAGAAGAATGGAAACCAACCCTAAATGTCCTGCAGCCTCCTGGTTATAGATGTGGTGCACAACACACCGATAATCAAGACTCTACTAGACACGGTCTGTAGACACTTTCCGAGGACTAACTGCTCTGATACCACTTTTGTCACGACCCGACCCCGGGCCCGCGACTAGTGCCCTACCTGGGCACCCTTACAGGTAAACATCAGAGATAATCAGCGGAACATACATGAAACTTATAAAATAAATCAACAAGAATTAAACGATAGGTTAGCCGATAAGGATACCTCCCTGGACGCATATACATATACATAACCAAACGCAGTTACATCCTTCTTCTTTACAAACCGATCCACAAGATATGACTACAGACCTCTAAGAACTACAACTGTGGTGGGACAGGGCCCCGCCATACCCCTGAATGTACATAAATATACAACATCAGGGAAAACCGTACCCAGAAGATAAGCCTCCGGAGTAAATGGAGCTTCTTCCCAAAAACTGAACAGAGATCCTAAGAGCAAGGATCAGGCCAGGTACCTAACACTGCGGGCATGAGCAGCCTTCAAGAAATTCGATAACAGGTACCGAGTATGGAACAGAAATAAGGTTCAGTAACCAAATCATAATTGTATAAAAGAATGACAGGGACAAGTATAAAAATGAAATACTAGATCCTACCGTGCCATTTTAACTCCTGAAATCAATCGTATATTAACCGTTCTTTTCCTTATTTCAATAAGAGTTAACATCATATTCTTACATACATACTTAAGAATTTAATCAAGTTTTTCCACATAACTTACATATCTTACATAACATAATCCGACCCTTTATGGAGGGACTTCTTATTTGGGAGCTTACTTTGATTATCCATACGTGATAACGTAATCTGGCCCATTTGCGGGACACGGTGTACTGATGAATCATGTGGCATAATCCGGCCCGCCTGTGGGGCTCGGTGTACTGTGGAATCATGTAGCATAATCCGGCCCACCTGTGGGGCTCGGTGTACTGTGGAATCATGTAGCATAATCCGGCCCGCCTGTGGGGCTCGATGTAAGATGACGTAACCCGGCCTATGTGTAGGCTCGGGGTAATATGGCGTAATTCGGCCTATGTGTAGGCTCGGTGTATTTCATAACATAATCTGATCTATTTGTAGGCTCGGTGTATCTCATAACATAATCCGGCCTATTTGTAGGCTCGGTGTACCTCATAACATAATCCGGCCTATTTGTAGGCTCGGTGTGATTTTCCTTACATAACATTTTTAAACCATCTGTTCACTTCTTCTTAAGTCGTCATAACAATTTCCCATAAAGCTATTATACAACCTTTCATTTTAGAGAACTTAAGACACTTTTATTCTTGCAACATTAGGGAAACTAAACCCAAAAATACTACGTACATACATACTTAAAAAGAATCATAGAACTCCTTTCTTTTTAAAGCTCAAGTCACATACTCTTTTGGAAACCATCTTCTTAACTTTTGAAATAAATTAAGAAGCCATACTTTTTAAAATTAAGTCATTTCCACTTATAAAATCAAGGCTTATAGTCTTAACACCTCGTAGCATACACTCTTTAAAATCACGTCGCTTATACTTTAGAAATCAAGTCCAATAACTTGAAAAATAAAGTTTCATAATCCTTTAAAGAAAATCAAAGTTCATAGTCTTAAAACTTCATAACATACATTCTTTAAAGTCCATTTACTTATACTTATAAAATCATGTCATCTACACTTTAGAAATCAAGTCCCATAATCTTGAAAAATAAAGTTTCATACACTTCCAAAACCAAGTAGCTTATTCTCTTTAAAATCATATAACTTCCACTTTTAAAATCAATCCCCTTTTCACATATAAATTCAAGTCATTTTCAAACATAAAATCAACTTACTTACTTCAAATAAATCAAGGCACAAAGCTTTAATTCACACTTCATAACTTCCTAACACTTCTTACCAACATCCCCCATAAGACTTGGTAAGGACTTAGGATAACTTAGACATATCTTTAACTTAGAATCAACAACATGAATACTTCTAACTTCTAAGAGTAGAAGGAATCATGAAATAATATCACAAAGGATCTCTCAAGAGTGAAAAGATCTCTCGCGTCACAACTATTCTATTCTACTCTCTACCACACCAAACAAGTTCTCTTTGCTAAGCTAGTGGGAATGGCTATTTCATACGTAGGATCATCCTAAAAGAAGGAAGAGGTTCACATACCTCGTGACGATTAGCGACAAGTTGCAAAATGCTCCCAGTACTTTAACTAGCTAGCTTTTCCACCCCAAGTAGAATACGCTCTTGTCACGACCGACCGGGCCGCGATCGTGCCCTACACAGGCACCCACAGGTATACATCAGAGATAATCAGCGGAACATACATCAAACTTATAAATTAATTCAACAAGACATAAACAACAGGTTAGCCGATAAGGCTACCTCCCTGGACATATATATATACATATACAGTCAAAAGCAGTTACATCCCTTTTTTTTCTTTACACAACCCAATCCACAAGATATGACTCACGCACTCTAAGATTTTGGACAAATACTATGACGACAAGGCCCCGTGCCACGAATATACCTAGCCATAATGACAGTTCGAACATTGGAGCCATCTCAAATGATGAACCGGGATCCTAAGCTCGCGGATCCACAATCGTAATACCTAAACTGCGGACATGAACGCGGCCGGCGGGGTCGCATACAGTGCAGAATATGGAACGGAAAATAAGGTACGATGTCGATCATAAGCAGACAAAAGAATTACGAGGGCAAGTATAAAAAGTAAATACGGATCCTACCATGCCATTACAACTCATGAACTTAATCGTACATCATTATCTTTTCAATAAGAGTTATAGTCAAATTTTTACGTACATACTTAGGAAAAATCATCAAGTTCATAACCATATAACTTACTTATCTTTCATAACATAATCCGGCCCTTTATGGAGGGACGCCTATACTGCCCGGCCCAATCTGGGACGCGATAAAGTCACATAAGTCTGCCCATAAAGGTATAATGCCCGGCCCAATCTGGGACGTGATAAAATCACATAAGTCTGCCCATAAAGGTATACTTCCCGGCCCAATCTGGGACGCGATAAAGTCACATAAGTCTGCTCATAAAAGTATACTTCCCGGCCCAATCTGGGTTGCGATAAAGTCACATAAGTCTGCCCATAAAGGTATATTGCATAAAAATAGGAAGCTTATGATCAACTTAGGGCCACCTGCCCATAGTGTCATTTGGCAATCCTACTCCTGGACTATTTCACCCGCATAGGTCCTGTGGACCCGCAATGAGGTCATCCGCCTAGCATGGGACTATTTCACCCGCATGGGCCCGGTGGGCCCGCAATGAGTACAAACGCCGCACTCGCATCATGGGTAGCAAATCCATGGAATAAGTAGTAGCCCGGGGGTTTACCCCGTAAGAATTACATAACCTAGCTCAACCGACTATCATACATAACATAAGCACTACCGGCTTATCATACATAACATAAGCACTATGATCATAAATCATAACATAAGCACTAATGCTTATCATACATATCATAAGCAAGTTAAGAAATCCCCTAACTTCTTATTAACCTTATTTATATACACTCTCATTTTAGTTTACTTAAGGCACTAACATGTCATTATAGAATCCGGGAATTTAACCCAAAGTACTACATACCCTTATCCTTTCAAAGATGACTCTTTCTCGTAACCCCCCCAATATACTAACACAGTAGTATCAAGGCTTGTCTACACTTCAAAACAAGTCACTTTACTTTTAGAAATACATTTTTAGGCTTCTAAACCAAGTGACTTTCACTTTAAAAATATTTAAGCAATTGATGCCTTTAAATCAAATTGCCCTTATTTATTTCAAGTCATCTCTTTGTTTACATTACTAGAGAAAAACCATTCTTTTAACCTTCCATAAAGTTGTTATAACCAACTTCACATAAAGCTGTTATAACTCTTTATGTCTTAGACAAATTCATTCCTTTTATAACCAAGAGACTTATACTTTCAAATCAAGTTACATAGCTTTCAAAATACTTCAAGTCTCTTAACTTTTAGAAACCAAGTTTCTTAACTTAAAATATCAAGTCTCTTTAACTTAGAATATCAAGTCCCTTATCTTTAAGAAATCAAGTTACATATGCGTTTCCCAAATCAAGTATTCTATACTTTTAAATCAAGTCATTCCTTCCTTTAAGAATCAAGTGTTACACCCCGTAAGTCCAGGACATGTATAAGAGAAGGTATGTAAGGAATCAAGACTTGGAAATTAGTACGAAAGGAAGAATTGTTTTTCCGACGGAAAATCTTCCGAACGTCGGAAAGGAAAAATGTTCGTTGATGAGAATTGGATTCTCAAAATGTATTATTTGAAGAGTATGGAACTTATTAACATTTTGGAAATTTATTTTTAGGGATTTGGTCACGTGGGGCCCACCCGAGGAATTTTACGTTTTGTGGGGCCCACGAGGGTTACGGAATTTTTTATGGACGAATGAGAGGGCGACATGTGGCACCCCTACACATGGTATTGGTCGAAAATAGTAAGGGTAAAATGGTCATTTACCATCAAGGAAGATAAGTCTTGCTAGCTTGAGATTGTTGACCAAGTCAACTTGTCCACTTGGCTTTACATTAATTGTCATTCATCCTAGCCCACAAGTGTATTAATCTAAGCCCTCCAATATGTTTTATATACTACACTAGTGCAAGACAAGCTCTTCAAACACTTAGAAAAATTTAGAGAACCCTTGTTCTTCAACAATACCTCTCGGGTTTGACATCTCCCACACTAGAAAATTTTGTAATTTTGTTCCATTGTTCACAAGACTTAAACCCAAGGTCCCTAAGGATATTGTAAGGATATCTCAATAGAAAGATTTGGAAAAGTGGCGTTTTATTATTAGTCATGGCGAAAACTTAAGGAGTTCTTCAACTTTGAAGTTGGAACTTGAAGATGAGTTCTTCATAGGCTTCTAAGGAGTGCTTGGAGCGGATTGGAACATAAGGAAAGGAGCTAAGAATTGCTAAGGAGCGACTTTGAATCTTGGAAATTTTAAGGGCTTGTAAAGGTATAAATTTTGTCGTTTTAGCAATTAAAGTTTACTTATCATTGTAGCTATGGATATTAGCAAGCATGAGTTATATATTATGAGGTTTGATAAGTATATTGGCTATTGGAACCCTAATCCGAAAACTAGCATGTTAGCCTTAAGACTACAATTCAAGTTGATTATTCGTTTAAGTCGTTGCATGTTGTGTAAGAAGGAAATTGTAGTTGTTGAAGTTGTTTATGACTATATAACATGTTAGACCTTAGAACTTGGAATTGGAAAAGGATTGGAAAAGACTTTGAATTGTTGGTTATGTTGTTGGTAGAGTATTTTTTGAATATGGAACTACTTCGTATTAATTGTGGGGCGGAATTTTACACGTATTGTAAGGCGTGTAATCCCCTTTGGTTGGTTGTTGTTTTGAGCCTTAAATGTGGCGTGTTGGTTATTGTATTCGGCCTTGAAAAAGGTGGCAAAGTAAGTAGAAACAAAGGAAGTGCTGCCCGATTTTCCGTAGAATTAGAGGCCATTTACTTAGTATTATTCTCGTTAGAGACTAGAAATTGATAGTCGTGTTGTGACCATTATAGGTTGACAATTCTACGTGGCGTATTCGGCTTAGCTTGTGGATTTAGCGAAAGGTATGTGAACTATCTCCTATTCTAGCATGATTCCTTAAGATAAAGAAAGTATGTCTACTCTTAAATGATCCGTTCCTTGGTTATATTTAGATTGCCTAAAATAGAATTTGTTCTATTTACTTCCATTGTACTTTGATGTTTAAATTGTAAGTTGTATAATCCATTGTCTTAGTGGAGTTTGGATTCTTAAGAGTGAAAGTATTTTTTTCTTAAAGTACATAGAGTCTTGAAAAGGAAGGGGTTTCCAAATCTTTTGTGTCACGACCCGTTCGGGGCAGTGATCGTGCCTTACCCGCACGATCATACATCGAGAAAATCGGAAATATAAAACAAGACATGAAATAATTGTAAATGATACGCTTTTAGAAAAGGGTTGCCTTTCGTCATATATACATAAACAAAGGTTTGGAGTTACATTAATACTGTACAACATGACTACAAACCTCTATGGAATTAAACAACTATGGCGGGACAGGGCCGCCATACCACTGATCAGATAAAACTATCTACATGTGAGATCATACCCAAAAGTAGAGCCTCGGAGAAGATGGAGCTCCGACACCAACGAGATCCTGAGGATGTGGATCTAGCACTTTGCCACCTCTTACTCGCGGCATGAACGCAGCCCCAAGGAGGCCAAGTAACAGTACTAAGTATATGAAATCAGAAATACTTAAATGAAAACATATCATTTTAAAATCAGTTTTGCAAGTATGTATGAAACAACCAGGTAACGCATAGTGCCACATCATAAACAAGAGCAACAATAGGTAAATGTAAGTCTTTTCTAGGCCGCGAATGATCGAAGCGGGGCCAATTGCGTAGTATCACCATGCAAGCCTAATCTCGACTCCGTAGTCGCATAGGCCACTCATATAGGCCGCGTAGGGTATGTAACCCCGCATCGAGGGTAGCTACTCCTGCATCATCCTGGACTCGTAGTCCGCATGGCCACATAGACCGCATCGTATAACCCCGCATCACTAACACCGGAACTCCGTAGCTCGCGCATAGGTCCCCTGGACGCAGGTATTCTCGAATCATGGTCCTGCATCGCTCGAGTCTACCCCAGCGGAGGCGGCTTTGTAACGACCGTTTGCCCGGGCCTGCCTTATATCCCACCCTAGTGATACAATCATCAGAGAAAACCAGCGGAAGATAAAACTTTAAACAAGAAACAAGATATATGAACATAAAACAGGCCAACCCAACAGTTACCTTCCAATAACATAAATAAATACAACTCTTTCAAAACGAACAGTTTAATCCTTTTACAAACCACAACTTGTGATTTACATGACCTCTAAGATTTACAACAACTATGACGGGACGGGGCCCCATACCACGAATGTACAAGAACCTCTGACTCGGGAACACATACCAAAAGATAAGCCTCGAGAAAGCGGAGCTTCCCAAAAACGCTGACCGAGATCCTAAGAGCGAGGATCCACGGCCGATGTACCTCTACTGCGGCGTGAACGCGGCCCCGAAGGAGTCGATAACTGGCCAAGTATGTGAAGCAGTAAAATCGTAAATGAAATCATACTAGTCTATATAAAGCGGGAGACATGTATGATAACCAAACTACGATTACAACATAAAATCAATCATGTCGATCGAGGACTCACGCCTCAAGTCATCACTCAAATATAACTATGGGTCTCACGCCCAACATCAATCATGTTCGCATGGCGCGTGCCCTGAATCTTTGCCTCGGTGTAAACATGTCCATGATGCAACAAAAATACCAATGCCCATGGCCACATGCCCGAATTCTACCTCGGTGTGACACGTCCACGTGACATCATCAATATATCTTGGGTGATCAACCACGCGCGTAGCCACATGCCCCGGAATTCTACCTCGGTGTAGACATGTCTATGTAACATCGACAACAATGAGAATTAAAATGGAAACATACGTGGAATTCTCGTCATCGCGACGCGTCAAGTAAGTTCTCAATAAGTCAGGCCTCTATCGAGAGCGGTAACACGAAATACAACACTTGTACAAAAGGCTATCATCACAAGCATAGGCAAGTTTCACACAACTCAAAGTACTTTCACATAAGTCACACCACCAGTAGTATAAAAATCGTGACTATCTTTTTAAGTAAACAAGACACTTCCCCTTTTGTAAAATCAAGTAACAACATTATTTTCCAAACGTTCAAGTTTGCCTAATTTCAAATGCTCAAGTCACTTATTTTAGAAAGGTTTCATAATTCATAGTCTTAATGTCTTTTAAAACAATTGCGTAACATATGTCATATATGTGAGTATGTGATTCTTGTTTATAACGATCTTATTACGACCATGATCTAGAAAATGTAATATCATTTTGTCATCTTAGCTTCATGCGGATGGAGGTTTCTACCGGTTTTAATACAACACATCATTATTCAATACATTTTCCTTTATTAACGCTGCGGTGGTCTGTCGATACATTCGATTCCGAAATCGGTAAAACATTATCCCTTTAAAACCAAGTACTCATTACTCACGAATGAGGTTTCACACAACATCCACATTAAAACAAACAAGTTAAGTCTCTTATCTTATAAGATCAAGTCTCTTAACTTCTAACATCAGTAAACCATTTTCTTACCTACATAAAGTCATATAACCAACTTCCCATAAAGCCGTTATAACACTTTATGTTTTAAACAAACAAATACACTTAGCACTTTGACGTCCGCGTCTACATAGCTACACACATATCATGCTAGAACAGATAGGAAGAGGTTCACATACCTCGCGATTTAGTATCGACAATAAGCAAAACGCTCACGATCAGAACTGGCTAGCCGTTTCCACTCTTCAAGTAGAATACGCTACTCGCAGTACTTCCACCTATAAGGCCACAAACTTCTATTAACTTCTAACCGCCCGGTTCCATATTCTCTGAAAAAATCGGCGTCTCCCCGCACATGACAGAAATCTCTCCTCTAACGAAAGCTACCAAGCCAACCTGCGGGGTTTACGCCTAACCTGACGTGTACAACTCTACTCAAGAATACTACACAAGTCTACCGCAATACATCTATGTAAATACGATTCGATTCTTTTCTTTACATTGTGCTTAAGTCAAAAGACATTGCCGCAATAATGTTCGATTCTATATATAGTATACCTCAACTATATATTCCTACAACATGTAATCTCCATTACAATAAGGGTCAAGAACATTTACCTCGACAAGCCCAAAATTATCCAAGTTATAATGTCGATCTGAGCAAGGTTTAGCTCCTCAGTGCGCTCCAAACCACTCCAAACAACCCTTAGAAGTTCTAACTAACTTCTACTCAAATACTTCAACCAACTACGAAGATTTCCTTAGGGTTTCGGTTTGAGACTAAAAGGACAAAAGGTAGTATTTCCGGCTCTACGTATAGAGTAACTTTTGAAATACTACTAGGTAAAGGCTAAGGTATTTTGGGCATTATAACAATACTAGGAGAGTATTTCTATACCACAAAAAGGGTATTATCTAAAACAACTAGGCTAGGGGTACCCACGGCTAGCACCTCAGGGGAGGAGGCTCTCGCCACAAGGCCACTCGAGGGGAGGAAGGCTTAGGGCGAGAACACACTCAAAGGGAGGGAGAGGACTCAAGACTTGGAAGTTTTTGGATGAAGAAGTCTTGAGCTTAGGGGGTATTTATAGCAAAACCAAAGGCCAACCAACGCCAAGATCAAGCCATGTGCAAGGCAAGTGTAAGGCCAAGATCAAGCCAAGTGCACCCTAGTCCCTACTCCACAAAACAAGCCACAAAACATTGCACAAAACATTGCACAAAACAATGCCACAACAAGGCGATCGGCGAGCGAAACCGACCTAAGGCGTCGGCAGGGTGACAAGTGTCACCTCTTGTTGACAAAATGTTCGCCGCTTCGGAAAAATCCGCAAAAATACAAAGCGACATAGCCGGAATTTTCCTTCGCAAGTTACTGAAAAGCGTTTCGCCGAAAACGACTTACCAAGGTGTTGTGCCTAAAGGTAACCCGGCCAAGCCACTTAGGCGGGGTGACACGTGTCACCCACCTATTGGCCTCATAAAACGTCTTAGAAAAATATCCACAATGGCCAAAATCTAGAAAACAAAGTGGGCCTACAAAACAGTAAATTTCTCCGTGGGCCCACGTGACCATTTCCAAAATAAAATCTCAAAATTCTAATATAATCTAAGAAGCCCAAATTCCAAATTGGGAACCCAATTCCTTCAACGAACATTTTCCTTACAAAACCGGAAACTTTTAGGGAAGAATCACTCTTTCTTCCTTTCCAATTTTTCTCGTGCTCAGACGTGCGTCCTCATACATACCCCGAGAATACGGGGTATAACATTCTCTCCTTAGAAACATTCGTCCGAATGTTCCTTCTCAAGACGGATATCGATGAAGTTCTCTAACAAGTTGCCAACGCCACGCAGCTACGAAATAACACACGCCCTCTTCTTACCTTACTCGTGGCCCTTCTCGAACACTTGAACTCTCCCAAGACGTCATACTTCAGTCATTACTTCCGTTCGAAAATCTCGGAGTCACTACCTCCAAACTTGGTCATCTTACTAACCTCAAACTTCCTTAAGGCCATTCCCGCCTTTACGAACCTTGGTCGACGCGTCCACGAACTCATACGATGGTCACACAAACTTGGGTCTAGCATCCTCGTGACCCTACCACTGGCGGGACCACCCAGAACTGACCCCACATTAATCGCTACGGGTTGACCCGTATCACGTCCTCAACCCGACTCACAATCGCGTCGAAGCCCTTGTTCCGACGGAATAATCACTAAATCACATCATGAAAGCTACCACTTCCATCTCACACTACCCATGGACTTATCACACAAATAAAACCCGTATACTACGCTCGATAAAGGTCAAACATAAAGCGAATCTTTTACTCAAGACGACCTTACCTCTAAGGTCTCAATCTACAATAACGGTGTCTAAATCACATTTAGCACAAAGCTATCGAACATAACACTAAAACACATCGTATACAAAACTCTAGAGGGTTAAGGATATACTGTCTTCTACCGCTTTCTAATCACGGTCCGCCTGCGGTATGCGGTAGTGAAGGTGATGAACCACCGATCACGGCGTGAGTCGTAACATCCGTGCTACCTTAGTGGACAGTTCGCAAATGGCCCCTGGCGCGCAAAAATAGCAAGCTCCCTTGGTACGACACTCCCGAAATGCGGTCTACCACATCGACCACCGAGGTAGGGGTGACCGATCGCCAACACCCTTACTTCCGCCGCGGAAACTCGAACCTCGAGCCGACTGCTCCGAATACTGGATGCTCAAGGTTGTGGAGGACCACTCTGCCTGGTGGAGGTACAAAACTAGTATCTTGAGGCGGTCCGCCTCGAAAGTCCAAAGGACCACCTGTTGTTCGGCCCCTCTTACGCGATCTTGGTCATTCCGTCGACCTCTCCGTGCCTCACATCGGTCGTGAGCTGCGTGCGGGCAATGTCCATGCGGTGAAGAGCTACACTCGAATAAGCCTCTGCTACAATCATCTAATCCGTGACGTGGCGGTGCACTATCCTCCATGGTTGCCACTAAAGCGGACATACCGAGCCAACGAGTCAAACTCACGTTGTACTCCGAACCTGCGCCTCTCGTCTCGAAGATCACAAATCGGCCCGTGCCCTCATCTGCGGGCAAGAAGTGAGTGAGGAATGCCTCGAGAACTCGTCATCTTGCTGGGAGCGCATGCTCTCCCCGAAAACTCCACGAATCAAACGATCATTGCGGTATCGCGGCCGATGCGAACCTAAGACCACCGACTCGGTCTCGAAGCCTTGATCACTCTCGACCGGCTGTAGCTGCGGATGAACTCCTGCGGATCATCCTCGTGCCTCGACCCATAAAACTACGGCGGGCTCTGACTCGTAAAGTCCGTAGCCTCAAACTATACGCTCGGGGCGAACCATCGTGCTATTGGGCTGGGCTGCGTCCATTTCTCATATCTAGCCACGACCACGGCGGCAAGTCGGGCCAACTCGTAACCCATCTCCTGCCCGGTGTGGGTGGAGGCTAAGGTAATGCGGATCTCAGCAGCCATTCTGCGGCTAACCTCTGATGGGTGGCGGCGTCACAAAACCCGCCGTCGAAGCCTGACTCAGTGTATGCGGGCCTGCGCCACCGTGCTCACTCTCAGCATCTCACTCGGCCCCTGCCTTGCCAGGCTCTACGCTTTGCCTGGCGGAGGCATAATCGGTAAAAGCGAGATACGTCGGAGGGTCGACTTTACAACATGTTCTAAGGCACGATCTCGAATGAGAAGAATGGAAACCAATCCTAAATGTCCTATAGCCTCCACGATTATAGATGGTGCACAACACACCGATAATCAAGACTACTAGACACGATGCGTAGACACTTTCCGAGGATTAAGCGCTCGATACCACTTTTGTAACGCATTCGGGGCGTTCTGATGCCTTATCCGGGCACCTAGTGATACAATCATCGAGAAAACCAGCGGAAGATAAAACTTTAAACAAGAAACAAGATATATGAACATAAAGCGAGCCCAACCAGTTACCTTCCAATAACATAAATAAATACAACTCTTTCAAAGCGAGCAGTTTAATCCTTTTACAAACCACGCCACAGCATTACTACGGACCTTAAGATTTACAACAACTATGACGGGACGGGCCGCCATACCACAGAATACAAGAACCTGACTCGGGAACACATACAAAGATAAGCCTCGGAGCGGAGCTTCCCAACGGCGAGATCCTAGGCGAGGATCCACGGCCGATGTACCTCTACTGCGGCGTGACGCACGGCCCCAGAGGTCGATAACAGTACCAAGTATGTGAAATCGTAAAATCAGTAAATGAAATCATACTAGTCTATATAAAGCGGAGACATGTATGATAACCAAACTACGATTCCAACATAAAGCGATCATGTCGATCGAGGACTCGCGCCCAGTCATCACTCAAATATAACTATGGGTCTCACGCCCACAACATCAATCATGTTCGCATCGTGGCGCGTGCCCGGAATGCCGCCGGTGTAGACATGTCCATGATGCACAAAAATACCAATGCCCCATGGCCACATGCCCCGAATTCTACCTCGGTGTAGACACGTCCGTGACATCATCAATATATCTTGGGTGATCAACCGCGCGTACCCCGCGGTCTACCTCGGTGTAGACATGTCTATGTAACATCGACAACAAGACAATAATTAAAATGGAAACATACGTGGAATTCTCCACATTGCCAAAGACGTCCAAGTAAGTTCTCAACAAGTCAACCGGCCTCTATCGAGACGCGGTAACGTAAATACAACACTTGTACAACAAAGGCTATCATCACAAGCATAGGCAAGTTTCACAACTCAAAGTACTTTCACATAAGTCACACCACCCGTAGTATAAAAATCGTGACTATCTTTTAAGTAAACAAGACACTTCCCTTTTGTAAAATCAAGTAACAACATTATTTTCCAAGCGTTGAGTTTGCCTACTTTCAAATGCTCAAGTCACTTATTTTAGAAAGGTTTCATAATTCATAGTCTTAATCTCTTTTAAAACAATTGAGTAACATATGTCATATATGTGAGTAGTTTATTCTTGTTTATAACGATCTTATTACAGCAGCCATGATCTAGAAAATGTAATATCATTTTGTCTCATCTTAGCTTATATGCAGATGGAGGTTTCTACTGGTTTTAATACAATACTTCATTATTCAATACATTTTCCTTTATTAACGCTGCAGTGGTCTGTAAACCATTTTCTTACCTACATAAAGCTGTTATAACCAACTTCCCATAAAGCCGTTATAACACTTTATGTTTAAACCAAACAAATACACTTAGCACCTGTGACGCCCACTGTGCATAGCTACACACATATCATGCTAGAAAGATAGGAAGAGGTTCACATACCTCGCGACAGTATCGACAATAAGCAAAGCGCTCAGATCGTAACTGGCTGCGTTTCCACTCTTGAGTAGAATACGCTACTCGCGATCTTTCCACCTATAAGGCCACAAACGTCTATTAACTTTGTTATACCGTATTTCAGTAATATGCGTGAGGCGTCGTATAATAATTTGAGCCTTAAGTTAGGCAAGTTTGAAATTTGTACACAACACCCGATTTGAGTCGTTTTTTTAAAAAGCGTTTCCACGACTTTCGTAGGAAAATTCGGCTAAGTCATTTATATTTTTGCGGATTTTTAGAAACGAAACATTTTGGACCAACGGAGGGTGACAAGTGTCACCCTCACATTGGATGGAGTGGGACGGCAATTTGGACGATTTGGTGAGTGGGGTTAGGTAGGATATTTTGTGCAAGTTGTTGTGGTAGATGGATAAGGTGCACTTGGCTTAAATCTGGCCTACACTTGCACCACACTTGTCTTCATCTTGGCCATTGGTTGGCCTTCACTTGACCTATAAATACCCCCCTTAGTTGATGAACTTCTTCATCCAAAAAGTGTCTAAGTCTTGAAAATCCCTCCTCTCCTCAACCTTGTTCTCGTCCAAACACCACCCTCTCCCCACTCTTGAAGGCCTCGGCGAGCCCCTTGCCTAGTGGCTCTGGCAGGAAGCAACCCCTAGCCTAGTTGTGCTAGTCAAAATACTACCCCCCCCTTGGTAGAAATGTATTCTACAAGTATCGTTATAATGCCCAAAATACTTTAGCCAAATACCTTGTAGTACTTTCCAAAGTACCCTTCATACGAAAAGCCCGGAAAATACTATTATACTTTCCTTTAGCCACTAAACGAAACCCTAAGTAAATCTTCACCCGTAGTTGAAGTTATAAGTAGAAGTTGGTTAGAACTTCTAAGGGTTGGTTGGGTAGTCGGGCCTCGGAGAAGGAGCTAAACCTTGCTCGTGACCGACATATAAACTCGGATAATTTTGGGCTTATCGAGGTAAACACTCTTGACCTTCTATTGTAATTGGGAATTACATGTTGTAGGAATATATAGTTGAAGTATACTATATATAGAACTGATTATAATTGCGGCAATGTCTTTTGACTTAAGCCTGAATAATACTTACGGCAATGTCTTGCGACTTAAGCCTGAATTTAAAGAAGAGAATCGAATCGTAATTACATAGGGTGTATTCTGAGTAGACTTGTGTAACATTACTTGTAGTAGAATTGTACGTCCGGTTAGGCGTGTTAACCCCCTGGTTGGCTTGGTGGCGGCCTCGATAGAGAGGAGATTTCTGTTGTTGCGGGAAGTCTTGCGAATTTTACGTAGAATATGGAGCGATGAGATCTAGATATTAATAAAGCGCCTTGTGGCCTTAGAGGTTGAAGTACTACGTGTGGTGCGATCTACGTGGCTTAAGGAGTCGGCACTCGTCGCGAGGTATGTGAACCTCTTCCTATCTCTTCTAGCATGATATGTGTGAACTATGTAGTACGGTAGACGTACATGTGTTAGCTATGTTCGATTGTTTTAACACATAAAGTGTTATAACGGCTTTATGGGAAGTTGGTTATAACAGCTTTATGTAGATAAGAAAATACTTTGTGGTTTTAAAAGGTAAGCGATGTGAATTATAAGCGGCTAGTTATAATAAAGAACTTGATGTATTTCAAAGAATTATAAATCGTTTTGAAGGAGAGTAACACTTGGTTTTAAAGGTTTTAAAAAGAGTTATACTAGCTTATGGGAAGTTAGGTATAATGTCTTAAGAAAGGTAAAGAAAATGGTTTCTTGATGTTAGAAGTTAAAAGACTTGATCTTATAAGATAAGAGACTTAACTTATTTGTTTTAATGTGGATGCTTGTGTGAAACCTCATTCGTGAGTAATGAGTACTTGGTTTTATTTAAAGGGATAATGTTTCTTGATTTGGAAATCGTAATGTGTATCGACAGGACCAACTGCGGCGTTAATAAAGGAAAATGTATTGAATAATGAAGTATTGTATTAAAACCGATAGAAACCTCCATCTGCATGAAGCTAAGATGAGACAAAATGATATTACATATCCTAGATCATGGGTGCTTAATAAGATCGATTATAAACAAGAATAAACTACTCACATATAAGGCATATGTTTCTCAAATCATTAAAGGAGAATTATGTTTTAAAGTTAAGACTATGAACTACGAAACCTTTTCTAAAATGAGAAACTTGAGCATTTGAAATTAGGCAAACTTGAGCGTTTGGAAAATAAGGTTGTTACTTGATTTTACAAAGGAAAGCATTTTGTTTATTTAACAATGCTCGTCACTCTATTTTTATACTACGGACATCGGGTGACTTTTATAAAGGAATGGATCTCTTTAAAAGGAATTTAACGTCGTAGTACTTTAGGTTAAAAACCGGACTTTGGCATAAAATGAAAGTAACTTGAGTTGTGTAACTTGCCTATGCTTGTGTTGAGTAACTTGCCTATACTGGTTGGTGTGTAACTTGCCTATGCTTGTGTTGTGTAACTTGCCTATGCTTGTTGTTGCGTAACTTGCTTATGCTTGTGGTGAGAGCCTTGGTTGTGCAAGAATGGTTATTTTATGGACTAGCTCTCGATGAGGTTTCTTACTGTTCGGCCTTGGTCCCTGGTGGTCGGCTCTCGTACTTGCCCGCCTCATGGTGATTCGGCCTTGGTACGATGGTCGACCCTCGCACTTGCCCGTTCGGTGTAGTGACGAAGTCTCGTGATCTGACCTTGGTCCTGGTGGTCGACCCTCGTACTTGCCCGATCGGCTACTTGACCGGCCTTGGTATCCGGTAGTCGGCTCTCGACTTGCCCGTATCGGCCGTGTTTTGGTTGCATTATATTATTGATGCGGTCGAATCTCGTAGTTATACTTGTCCTATACGGTTTTATGACAGTGGGACACGGTGTTCATGTATACTCCTTGGTATTGTCATATCATAAAGCTAGCGATGAGGAAGAAATTCCACGCACGAGTGATAATTTGGAGCGTGAGTCCACGACTTGATGTAACTAGTTATATGTTATGTCGTAGTTTGGCCATCATACATGTCTCTGCTTTATATAGACTATTATGATTTCATTTGCGATATTCTGATTTCACATACTTGGTACTGTTATCGACCTCCTTGGTGCGTTAAATCTGCATGAGTAAATCGTTGGTGTCGATCCCGCTCTTAGGATCACCTTTCAGCGTATTGGGAAGCTCCGTTCCTTGGAGGCTTATCTTTTGGTATGTGTTCCACGAGTTGTAGGTTCTTGTACATTCGTGGTATGGCGGGGGCCTGTCAGTCATAGTTGTTGTAAATCTTAAGTGCAGCCTTTGTGTGGCGGGGTTTTGTAAAAAGGATTAAAGCGTTCGTTTTGAAAGAGTTGTTTATATATATATTTTAATGGAAGGTAACCGTTTGGTTGCTTTTTTTATCTTGTCTCATGTTCATGTTTAAGTTTTTATTTCCTGGTTTTCTCGATGTTGTATCACTAGGGTGCGGGGTAAGGCACGATCACGGGCCGGATCGGGTCGTGACAAAGTGGTATCGAGCGATTAGTCCTCGGAAAGTATCTACGCACGTGTCTAGTAGAGTCTTGATTATCGATGTGTTGTGCACCACGTCTATAATCGTGAGGTCAGCGGACATTTAGGATTGATTTCCATTTTCTCATTACGAGATCGTGCCTTAGAAAGCGTGTGATAAGATTGGACCCTCCGACATACTTCGTTTTACGATTATGCCTCGCGTAAGGCAACCCGGGCGAAGGGCAAGCGGCGAAGGAGTGCGAGTAGAGGCGGCGAGACCACACGATACACGAGCCTCGATCCGCGATGCAGGCGGAGGAGATGAGTTACAAGGTGGGCGATTAATGGCGAGGTTGTGGCGGACTTGAGGATAATTTGGGCCGACGCGGTTCGATGCACCAGATGGTTCACCCTAGATCGGATAGTTCGAGGCTACGGGATTTTACGAGTTGTAGGCGCCATAGTTTTATGGGTCGAGGCACGAGGATGATCGCGAGTTCATCAAGCGATTCTGGATCATGAGTGATCAAGGCATCGGAGACCGAGTCGGTGGTCCTAGGTTCGCATCACCGCGTGATACCCGCGATCGGCGTTTGATTCGTGGGAGGCTGTCGGGAGAGCATGCACTTCTAGCTTTATGGGACGAGTTCTCGAGGCCTTTCTTGCACATTTCTTGCCTCGCGGATGAGGAGGGCTCGGCGAACAGATTTTTGGTGTTCTGGCGAGCGTGCGGTTCGGGAGTACAATGTGGAGTTCGACTCATTGGCGTGCGTCCGCGTTGGTAGCTAGTATGGAGGATCGAGTGCACCGATTTGTTCTGAGGCTCGATGATCACTGGCGAGAGTTGTTAGTGTAGCTCTTCAGGGCATGGACATTGCCGCATGCGAGCTTATCTGCAGGATGTGAGGAGAGGATAAATCGACGGAATGACCGTGGTCGTGAAGAGGGCGAGCAGCAGGTCCTTTGGTGACTTTCGAGGCGGACCGCCTCGGCAGAGCGATTATGCGCCTCGCGATCTGAGTGGTCTCGCCACAGCCGGGACCCGAGATATTCGAGGCGGTCGTGGCTCCTGTGTTTCAGATTTTGGGAGCGAGTGCTTTCGCGGATGAGTTGCCACTTGTCTCGGTGTGGCGTTGTGGAAAGCCGTAAAGGAGAGTGTCGTACTAACTCGGGAGATTGTTATTTTTGCGGCCAACAGGCCATCGGCAAGCGTCCGACTGTGGGTAGCGGTAGGATAGCATGGACTACTAGGCGATTCGGGTTCTTCACCTTCCATACCAGCAGATGTTCGTACCCGCAGGCCGGTAGAGGTCGCGGTGGAAGTTCCCGATTTTAGCGGTCCTTTGAACCGCTATTTTGGTATATCCTTAACCCTTTAAAGATTTGTATGCGTGATATGATGACACTTATTATTGTATGCTACGTTCGGATAGCGTTATGATGGTTATGAGTTAGAAAGATTGGCTAGTTGAAAGGATTTGTATGGGGCATGGAAAGTGTGAACTTTAGAATATTTCATGTTGAGACCTTAGATGTAAGGTCGTCTTGAGTACCAGATTTTTCAAGTGATCCTTGTCGAATACATTTTATGCCTAGAATGTGTTGTGTGATAATTTCCTTGAGTAGTGTTGAATGGAAGTGGTAGCTTTCGCGACTGTTGAGTAAGATTGTTAGGGTCGGAACAAGAGCGTGATGCGTTAGTGGATCGGGTTGGGGCCATGTTGAGGGCCAACCAGCGGCCGGTTTCAAAGTGGGGTCAGCCAGTGGTCGCCGGTGGTAGGGTCACGAGGTGCTAGGCCCAGTTTAGTTGACCACCGTATGAGTTCGTGGGTGTTTCACCAGCGATGAATCGTGAAGGCGGGAATGGCCTTAAGGAAGATCGAGGCTAGTAAGAGGACCAAGTTTGGGGGTAGTGACTCCAAAGTTTTGAAGCGAAGTATGGTGCGTATACTAGAAGAGTTCGGTGTTCGAAGAAAGTACGACGAGTAAGAGTAGAGACGGCATGTATTGCGAGCATAGATATGATCATTTCTTGTAAAGGGAGAAGGTGCGAAGGATGTATATTTTTAGACCTTGGGGAACTTTTGTGATAAAGAGGTGATTCCTTGTTGGCTTGGATTTGGGTTTTTCGTGTGCTATTTTGTGGCAGTGTGGCATGTTGTTTAAGTAAGTATAGTAGTGAAGGCTATCACGCACGTGCGTGTTTGTTTTGAGATCGAGGAACATTCGGGACGAATGTTTCTAAGGGGGGGAGAATGTTATACCCCGTATTTCCAGAGTATGTACGTGAGGGCGTACGTATAATAATTTGAGCCTTAAGTTAGGCAAGTTTCGAAATTTGTACACAACACCCGATTTGAGTCGTTTTTAAAGCGTTTCCATGACTTTCGTAGGGAAAATTCCGGCTATGTCATTTATATTTTTGCGGATTTTTAGAAGCAAACATTTTGGACTAACGGGAGGGTGACAAGTGTCACCCTCACATTGGATGGAGTGGGACGGCAATTTGGACGATTTGGTGAGTGGGGTTAGGTAGGATATTTTGTGCAAGTTGTTGTGGTAGATGGATAAGGTGCACTTGGCTTAAATCTAGCCCTACACTTGCACCACACTTGTCTTCATCTTGGCCATTGGTTGGCCTTCACTTGACCTATAAATACCCCCCTTAGTTGATGAACTTCTTCATCCAAAAATTGTCTAAGTCTTGAAAATCCCTCCCTCTCCCTCAACCTTGTTCTCGTCCAAACACCACCCTCTCCCCATCTTGAAGGCCCTCGGCGAGCCCCCCTTGCCTAGTGGCTCTGGCCGAGAGCAACCCCTAGCCTAGTTGTGCTAGTCAAAATACTACCCACTTGGTAGAAATGTATTCTACAAGTATCGTTATAATGCCCAAAATACTTTAGCCAAATACCTTGTAGTACTTTCCAAAGTACCCTTCATCTGGCCGGAAAATACTATTATACTTTCCTTTAGCCACTAAACGAAACCCTAAGTAAATCTTCACCGTAGTTGAAGTTATAAGTAGAAGTTGGTTAGAACTTCTAAGGGTTGGTTGGAGGCGGTCGGGCGCTCGGAGAAGGAGCTAAACCTTGCTCAGGATCGACATATAAACTCGGATAATTTTGGGCTTATCGAGGTAAACACTCTTGACCTTCTATTGTAATTGGGAATTACATGTTGTAGGAATATATAGTTGAAGTATACTATATATAGAACTGATTATAATTGCGGCAATGTCTTTTGACTTAAGCCTGATTAATACTTACGGAAATGTCTTGAGACTTAACCCTGAATTTAATGAAGAGAACTGAACTGTAATTACATAGGGCGTATTCAGATGAGACTTGTGTAACATTACTTGTAGTAGAATTGTACAAGTCCGGTTACACGTGATAACCCCCCCTGGTAGGCTTGGTAGCCGGCTAGATAGAGGAGAGATTTCTGCTGTTGCGTGGAAGTCTTTAGAATTTTACGTAGAATATGGAACGATGAGATCTAGATATTAATAAGCGCCTTGTGGCCTTATAGGTTGAAGTACTACGTGTGGTGCGATCTACGTGGCTTAAGGAGTAGCCAACGGTTTGAAGTACTTGGAGCGTTTTGCTATTAGTCGGCACTCGTCGCGAGGTATGTGAACCTCTTCCTATCTCTTCTAGCATGATATGTGTGAACTATGTAGTACGGTAGACGTACATGTGTTATTGTGTTTGATTGTTTTAAAACATAAAGTGTTATAACGGCTTTATGGGAAGTTGGTTATAACAGCTTTATGTAAATAAGAAAATACTTTGTGGTTTTAAAAGGTAACTGATGTGAATTATAACTGGCTAGTTATAATAAAGAACTTGATGTATTTCAAAAGAATTATAAATCGTTTTGAAGGAGAGTAACACTTGGTTTTAAAGGTTTTAAAAGAGTTATACTAGCATGGGAAGTTAGGTATAATGTCTTAAGAAAGGTAAAGAAAATGGTTTCTTGATGTTAGAAGTTAAAAGACTTGATCTTATAAGATAAGAGACTTAACTTATTTGTTTTAATGTGGATGCTGTGTGAAACCTCATTCGTGAGTAATGAGTACTTGGTTTTATTTAAAGGGATAATGTTTCTTGATTTGGAAATCGGAATGTGTATCGACAGCACCAACTGCAGCGTTAATAAAGGAAAATGTATTGAATAATGAAGTATTGTATTAAAACCGGTAGAAACCTCCATCCGCATGAAGCTAAGATGAGACAAAATGATATTACATATCTAGATCATGGCTGCTTAATAAGATCGATTATAAACAAGAATAAACTACTCACATATAAGGCATATGTTTCTCAAATCATTAAAGGAGAATTATGTTTTAAAGGATTAAGACTATGAACTACGAAACCTTTTCTAAAAATGAGAAACTTGAGCATTTGAAATTAGGCAAACTTGAGCGTTTGGAAAATAAGGTTGTTACTTGATTTTACAAAGGAAAGCATTTTGTTTATTTAACAATGCCACACTCTATTTTTATACTACGGACATCGGGTGACTTTTATAAAAGGAATGGATCTCTTTAAAAGGAATTTAACGTACGTAGTACTTTAGGGTTAAAAACCCGGACTTTGGCATAAAATGAAAGTAACTTGAGTTGTGTAACTTGCACATGCTTGTGTTGAGTAACTTGCCTATCTTGGTTGTTGTGTAACTTGCCTATGCTAGTGTTGTGTAACTTGCCTAAGCTTGTTCTTGCGTAACTTGCTTATGCTTGTGGTGATAGCCTTCGTTGTGCAAGAATGTTTATTTAATTGACTAGCTCTCAATGAGGTTTCTTCTTGTTCGGCCTTGGTCACGGTGGTCGGCTCTCGTGATTGCCGCCTCATGGTGATTCGGCCTTGGTACCGTGGTCACCCTCGCACTTGCCCGTTCGGTGTAGTGGCGAAGTCTCGTGATCTGACCTTGGTCCCTTGTGGTCAGACCTCGTACTTGCCCCGGTCAGCTACTTGACCGCCTTGGTATCCGATGATCGGCTCTCGCACTTGCCCGTGACGGCCGTTTTTGGTTGCATTATATTATTGAGTACGGTCGGATCTGGTAGTTATACTTGTCTATACGGTTTTTATGACACAGGTGGGACACCGTGTTCATGTATACTCCTTGGTATTGTCATATCATAAAGCTGCCGTGGTGAGGAAGAAATTCACCGCACGAGTGATAATTTGGAGGCGTGAGTCCACGACGATGTAACTCGTTATATGTTATGTACTGTAGTTTGGTCATCATACCTGTCTCCTGCTTTATATAGACTATTATGATTTCATTTGCAGTATTCTGATTTCACATACTTGGTACTGTCTTGACCTCCTTGAAGTGCGTTAATGCATGAGTGAAGTACATTCGTCGATCCCCGCTTAGGATCACCTTTCGTATTGGGAAGCTCCGTTCCTTGGAGGCTTATCTTTGGTATGTGTTCCACGAGTTGTAGGTTCTTGTACATTCGTGGTATGGCGGGCCACTGTCCGTCATAGTTGTTGTAAATCTTAAGTGCAGTAGCCTGTGTGGGCGGGGTTTTGTAAAAGGATTAAACTGCTCGTTTTGAAAGAGTTGTTTATATATATATTTTAATGGAAGTAACCGTTTGGTTGGCTGTTTTTATCTTGTCTCATGTTCATGTTTAAGTTTTTATTTCATTTGGTTTTCTCGATGTTGTATCACTAGGGTGCCCGGTAAGGCACGATCACGGGCCGGATCGGTCGTGACAAACTTCTAACCGCGGTTCCATATTCTGAAAAATCGGCATCTCCCCACATGCAGCGTAAATCTCTCTCCTAGAGGCGGCTACCAAGCCAACCAGGGTTTTACGTCTAACCGGGCGTGTACAACTCTACTCGGAATACTACACAAGTCTCTGCAATACGGTCCCATGTAAATCTGATTCTTTCTTTACATTCGAGCTTAAGTCAAAAGACATTGCCAAGACAATATTGTTGATTCTATATATAGTATACCTCAACTATATATTCCTACAACATGTAATCTCCCATTACAATAATTCAAGAACATTTACCTCGACAAGCCCAAAATTATCCAAGTTATAATGTCGATCTGAGCAAGGTTTAGCTCAATTCGCGCTCAAACCACTCCAAACAACCCTTAGAAGTTCTAACCAACTTCTACTCAAATACTTCAACCAACTATGAAGATTTCCTTAGGGTTTCGGTTTGAGACTAAAAGGACAAAAGGTAGTATTTCCGGGCTCTACGTATAGAGGTAACTTTTGAAATACTACTAGGTAAAGGCTAAGGTATTTTGGGCATTATAACAATACTAGGAGAGTATTTCTATACCACAAAAAGGGGGTATTATACGAAAACAACTAGGCTAGGGGGGGGTACCCCACGGCTAGCACCTCAAAGGGGGGAGGGGGAGGCTCTCGGCCACAAGGCCACTCAAGGGGGGGAGGGGGAAGGCTTAGGACGAGAACACACTCAAAGGGAGGGAGAGGGACTCAAGACTTGGAAGTTTTTTTGGATGAAGAAGTCTTCAAGCTTAGGGGGGTATTTATAGCAAAACCAAAGGCCAACCAATGGCCAAGATCAAGCCATGTGCAAGGCAAGTGTAAGGCCAAGATCAAGCCAAGTGCACCCTAGTCCCTACTCCACAAAACAAGCCACAAAACATTGCACAAAACATTGCACAAAACAATGCCACAACAAGGCACCATCGGCGAGCGAAGCCACTAAGCGTCCACTGGCAGGGTGACAAGTGTCACCCTCTTGTTGGCCCAAAATGTTCCGCCGCTCGGAAAAATCCGCAAAAATACAAAACGACATAGCCGGAATTTTCCCTTCGCAAGTTACGCAAAACGTTTCGTCGAAAAACGACTCTAACCGGGTGTTGTGCACAAAGGTAACTTCGGCCAAGCCACCTAGGCGGGGGTGACACGTGTCACCCACCTATTGGCCCTCATAAAACGTCTTCCGAAAAATATCCACAATGGCCAAAATCTCGAAAACAAAGTGGGCCCCACAAAACCGTAAATTTCTCCCGTGGGCCCCACGTGACCATTTCCGAAAATAAAATCTCAAAATTCTAATATAATCTAAGAAGCCCAAATTCCAAATCTGGGAACCCAATTCCCTTCAACGAACATTTTTCCTTACAAAAACCGGAAACTTTTTCCGGGGAAGAATCACCTCTTTCTTCCTTTCCAATTTTTCTGTCGTGCTCTCGTACGTACGTCCCCGCATACATACCCTGAGAATACGGGGTATAACAAGCTTAACCCCCGGTAATATGTCAAGAGGTGAGTGATATTATACTAACATAACAGCTTATCGTTAAACAACATAAGCACAACAAGAATACTCTCTTATACAAACGTTATAAGACACTAACACACATAGCATCATATCATGTCTACTTATCAAACCATCTTATTATTATTTTCACAAATCAATATAAGTCTGTTATAAACACATAGGCAAACTGTTTCTTTTATCATGCTTAAGTGGTTATACTTAACTTCCCATAAAGCTAGTATAACTCTTAAGCTTTTTAAAACCAATTAGTTCTATTCTCATTAAAAATGATTCAAGATTCTTTGAAATGCTTTGGATCTTTATTATTCAGCTTAAGCGTGAGGCATTGCCGTAAGTATTATTCAGCTTAAGTCAAAGACATTGCCGTAGTTATTATTCGATTAACACATGTACGTCTCGTACTACATATATATTGTAAAATATCATGCTTTAGGAAGAATCACATACCTTCTCAAATAAAACCACCGCCAAGTTGAATATGTCGCGCAGAGAATCAGCCTATAATAGTCGGAAATGTCTATCAACGTTGACTACTCAGAAGATTCTAAACAGAGGGTTCTATATCCTACGGAAAATTGGGCAAAGACTTCCCTACCGTGAGCTACTCAAGTCATCGAAAAGCAGTCACATGTAAATCAGTCGATTATTCTTCTTTTAAAACCCTTCTACTGTGATAACAGTTCAATTCTATTCTTTAATATCCTTCTAAGTATTTATACTTATTTCTATACTTCTACAGTATGTATTCTCTAATTACAAAAGAAGGACAAGTTTATTACCTCGGTAAGCCCAATAATATCCTAGATAAAAGTCGTGCCTGAGCAAGGTTTAGCTCCTAGGTTGTACGCTCCGGTAGCTCCAAGGAAACCTTAGAAGTTCTTTACAACTTCTACTAAGTACTAAGGGATTTGGGCTAGGGTATTTTGGGCATTATAACTGTCACACCCCGAATCCGGGCCCGTGACTGGTGCCTTACCCCGGGCACCCTAGTGACACAACATCAGAGAAAATCAACGGAAAATAAAACATAAGCCATGAAACAAGAAATAAATAAGCAGGCCAACCAAAACAGTTGCCTTCAGTATATACATAAAACCCGAACAGTTTAATCCTTTTACAACCCTACCCACAACAGTACTACAGACCTCTAAGATTTACAACACTATGACGGGACAGGTCCCCGCCATACCCCTGAATGTACAAGAACCTACAACTCAGGGAACACATACCAAAAGATAAGCCTCCGGAGAAACGGAGCTTCCCAATACGCTGAACTGTGATCCTAAGAGCGAGGATCCACGACCGATGTACCTCTACCTTCTGCATGAACGCAGCCCCGAAGGAGGTCGATAACAGTACCAAGTATGTGAAATCGAAAATTATCAGAATGAAATCATACTAGTCTATATAAAGCAGGAGACATGTATGATAACCAAACTACAGTTCACAATATAAAAGCAGTCATGTCCAGTAAGGGACTCATGCCCTCAAGTCATCGCTCAAATATAACTATGGGTCTCACGCCACAACATCAATCATGTTCGCATAATGGCGCGTACCCCTGCACTGCAGATCGGTGTAGACATGTCCATGATGCAATAATACAATGCCCCACGGCCACATGCCCCGGAATTCGCATCGGTGTGACACGCCCATGTAACATCAACAACAATATATCGGGTGATCAACCTGCCGCACGGCTATGTCCCGAGTGCGCCGGTGTAGACATGTCCATGTAACATCAATCAACAAGACAACAATCAAAATGGAAACATACCCGTGGAATTCTCCGTCACTGCCAGCACGTCCAAGTAAGTTCTCAACAAGTCAACCGGCCCTCCATCGAGATACACGGTAACACAGAAATACAACACTTGCACACAAAAAAAGCTATCATCACAAGCATAGGCAAGTCATACACAACTCAAAGTACTTTCATTTTATGCCAAAGCCCGGGTTTTTAACCCTAAAGTACTACGTACGCTAAATTCCTTTTAAAGATCCATTTCTTTTACAAAGGTCACCCGATACCCGTAGTATAAAAATAGAGTGACGAACATTGTTAAGTAAACAAAAATGCTTTCCTTTGTAAAATCAAGTAACAACCTTATTTTCCAAACGTTCAAGTTTGCCTAATTTCAAATGCTTAAGTTTCTCATTTCCGAAATCAGTAAAACATTATTCTTTTTAAAACCAAGTACTCATTACTCGCGAATGAGGTTTCACAACACTTTTAATGTAATGTTAATTACCAAGGAAAACAAGTTAAGTCTCTTATCTTTCAAGATCAAGTCTCTTAACTTCTAAAAATCGAGAAACCATTCTTTTATCACTCTTAAGACGTTATACCTAACTTCCCATAAAGCTAGTACAACTCTTATGTTTTCAAAGCCAAGTATTACTCTTTTTCAAAAGATCTTTTGAAACACTTCAAGTTCTTTATTACTACACATCAAATCCGTTATAAGTCAAATCGTTACCACTTTGAAACCACAAAGCATTTTCTTACCTACATAAAGTCATTATAACCAACTTCCCATAAAGCCGTGATAACACTTTATGTTTCAAACCAAATAAATACATCAAACACACGTATGCGTCTACCATACTACATAGTTATACACATATCATGCTAGAACGGATAGGAAGAGGTTCACATACCTCGCGATGAGTATCGACTAATAGCAAAACGCTCAAGTACTTCAAACCGGCTACTCCTTAAGCCACGTAGATCGCACCACACGTACTTCAACCTATAAGGCCACGGCGCTTATTAACATCTAGATCTCATCGTTCCATTTTCTACGAAAATTCGTGACCTCCCGCACATGGCGTAAATCTCCTCTCGATCGAGGCGGCTACCAAGCCAACCAGGGGGTTTACACGCCTAACCGACGTGTACAATTCTACTACACAACAAAGCTACACAAGTCCATGTCTGATCTATGTAATTACATTCGATTCTCTTCTTTAAATTCAGCTTAAGTCAAAAGACATTTGCCGCAATAATGTTCAAGATTATATATAGTATACTTCAACTATATATTCCTACAACATGTAATCTCCAATTACAATAAGGGACAAGAATATTTACCTCGACAAGCCCAAAATTATCCAAGTTATAATGTCGATCTGAGCAAGGTTTAGCTCTACTCCGCGCTCGATCCGCTCCAAACAACCCTTAGAAGTTCTAACCAACTTCTACTTAAATACTTCAACCAACAATGAAGATTTCCTTAGGGTTTCGGTTTGAGACTAAAAGGACAAAAGGTAGTATTTCCGGGCTCTACGTATAGAGGTAACTTTTGGAATATGACAAGGTAAAGGCTAAGGTATTTTGGGCATTATAACAATACTTGGAGAGTATTTCTACCAAGAGGGGGGGGTGTTTTATACGAAACAACTAGGCTGGGGTACCCGCCACACTACTAGGAGGAAGGGAATCCTCTCGGCCAAAGGCAACACGAAAAGGGGAGGGGAAGCTCACGGCTAGAGCACAAGAAAAGGAGGAAGGATTTTCAAGACTTGGTGATTTTAGGAATGGATGAAGTCTTCTAGCTAAGGGGGGGTATTTATAGCAAAACCAAAGGCAACCAATGGCCAAGATCAAGCCGTGTGCAAGGCAAGTGTAAGGCCAAGATCAAGCCAAGTGCACCCTAACCCTACTCCACAAAACACTCCACAAAACAAACCACAAAGCAAGGCACAAATCAAGGAACCAATCGGCCTAGGCCAACCATCCCTCTTGGGCCAATCGCCCAAGCCACCCCACTTGCTTCCAATGTGAGGTGACACACGCCACCCTCCCGTTGGTCCAAAATGTTTCGCCTCTCGGAAAAATCCGCAAAAATTATAAACGACATAGCCGAATTTTCCCTACGAAGTATGGAAAGCGCTTCGTCGAAAAACGACTCTATTCGGCACTTGTGCCCAAATTTCGGTCCTATGCCTAACTTAAGGCTCAAATTTTCGTGCGTCGCGTACATACTGCGGAAATACGGTATAACATTCTCCCTCGCCAGAAACATTCGTCCCGAATGTTCCTTCTCAAGACGGATATCGATGAAGTTCCTCTAACAAGTTGCCAACGCCACGGCGCCACGAAATAACACACGCCCTCTTCCTTCCTTACTCGTCGTGCCCTTCTCGAACACTTGAACTCTCCCGGACGTACCATACTTCGTCATCGCCGGTTCCAAAGCGTGGAGTCACCACCTCCAAACTTGGTCATCTTACTATCTTCACTACGCAAGGCCATTCCGGCCTTCACGAACCGATTCGTCAAACACCTCCACGAACTCATACGATGGTTAACTAAACTCGGGCCTAGCATCCTTGTGATCCTACCACCTAGCGGGACCACCTGACCGACCCTCCACAACTGGGCTGCGGGTTGACCCGCGAATGGTCCTCAACCCGACCCATAATCGCGCCTCACTCTTGTTCCCGATCCGAACAATCTTACTATAAAAGTCATGAAAGCTACCACTTCCATTTTACTCAACCCAAGGAATTCCCACAATAACTCCACGTATCGACGCACTCGATAGAGGTCAAACATAAAATAAATCTTTTACTCAAGACGACCTTACCTCTAAGGTCCCAATCGTGAAGTATTCTACGGTTCATACTTACCATGCCCCATACTTACCGCTTCCAACTAACCATGTTTCTAACTCACAAATAACACAACGCTATCCGTACATAGCATAATAATAAGATCATAATATCACGCATACCAAAACTCTAGAGGGTTAAGGATATACCGAAGCTACCGCCCACTCTAATCATAGGCACACTCTGCCAGTAATCGCAGAAGGTGATGAACCGACCGCGATCCCGAAGGTTGAGTCGTAACATCCGTGCTCCCGGTCGGACAGTTCCTCGCAAAATGGCCCTGGCCGCAAAAATAACAAGCTCCACGGCACCACGACCCTATATACGCGGTCTACCACAACGACCACACCGAGGTAGGGTGATCAGATCGCCAACACCGCCTTCCTGAAACTCAACCTCGAGCCACGACTGCTCCGAATACTCTGGATGCCTCAAGGTTATGGAGGACCACTTTGCCTTTGGCGGAGGTACAACTGCTTCTTGAGGCGATCCGCCTCGAAAGTCACCAAAGGACCTGCTTTGCGGCCTCTTTCGCTGATCTCGGTCATTCCGTCGATTCCTCCGCTCCTCACATCCAAGTGCATAAGCCTGCATGCGGGCAATGTCCATGCCCGGCTGAAGGGCTACACCCGAACAACTCTCCGCTAGGTATTCATCAAGCCCTGTAATATATCGGTGCACTCGATCCTCCATACTAGCTACTAATGCGGGAACATACCGGGCCAATGAGTCAAACTCCACATTGTACTCCCGAATGCGCGGATTACGCCTCAACATCAAAAATCTGTTTCCCGAGCCCTCATCCGCGAGGCAAGAAATGTGCGAAGGCCCGAAAACTCATCCCAAACGGTGGAAGTGCATTCTCTCCCGGGACAGCTCGCGAATCAAACGATCATTGCGGTATCACGCAGCCGATGCGAACCTAAGACCACCGACTCGGTCTCCGAAGCCTTGATCACTCTCATGATCCGCTGTAACTGTCGGATGAACTCCTGCGGATCATCCTCAGGCCTCGACCCGTAGAACTCTGGCGGGCTACATCTCAGGAAGTCCTGCAGCCTCAAACTATTCGCCGGGGTGAACCATCGTGCTCTTTGGGCTGGGCTGCTGCGTCGGCCTATCCTCATATCGCCACGACCACGGCGGCCAGCGGCCATCTCCTTGTACCCCATCTCATCTCCAAAGTGCGGTGGGGCGAGACTCGGTAGTGGTCTCAGCAGCCACTGCTGCGGCTCTAAACTCTGCTGGGGCTGGCGGCGTCACAAAACTCGCCGTCTGAAGCACAATCTCAGTCTTGGCGACTGCGCCTCGTACTCCTCAAGATCTCACTAGCGGCACCCTCGCTGCCTTGCCCACTGGCTGGTTGCCTTGCGCGGAGGCATAACTGGTAAAAACGAGATACGTCAGAGGGGTCCAATTTACAACACATCTCTAAGGCACGATCTCAGGATGAGAAGAATTGAAACCAATCCTAACTGTCCTATAGCCTCCTAATTATAGATGTGGTGCACGACACATCGATAATCAAGACTCTACTAGACACGGTCTGTAGACACTTTCCGAGGACTCACTGCTCTGATACCACTCTGTCATACCCCGACTGGGCGTGGTCGTGCCTTACCGGGCACCCTAGTGACACAACATCGAGAGAAAATCGTGGAAAATAAAACATAAGCCATGAAACAAGAAATAAATAAGCGAGCCAACCAAAGCGGTTGCCTTGGTATATACATAAAACCCGAGCAGTTTAATCCTTTTACAACCCCGCCACAAGTGATTTACTGCACTCTAAGATTTACAACACTATGACGGGACAGGGCCCGCCATACCTCGAATGTACAAGAACCTACAACTCGGGAACACATACTAAAAGATAAGCCTCCGAGAAACGGAGCTTCCCAATACGTTGAATCGTGATCCTAAGAGCGAGGATCCACGATCGATGTACCTCTCACTGCGGCGCATGAACGCGGCCACGAGGTCGATCTGACAGTACCAAGTATGTGAAATCGTAAAATTATCAGAATGAAATCATACTAGTCTATATAAAGCAGAGACATGTATGATAACCAAACTACGATTCACAATATAAAGCGATCATGTCGATCGGGGACTCACGCCTCAAGTCATCACTCAAATATAACTATGGGTCTCACGCCCACAACATCAATCATGTTCGCATCATGGTCGCATGCCCCGAAATTCGCATCGGTGTAGACATGTCCATGATGCAACAATAATACCAATGCCCCGGCCACATGCCCCGGAATGCGCCGGTGTAGACACGCCCATGTAACATCAACAACAATATCTTTGGGTGATCAACCTCGCCAGATAGCCACATGTCGAATTGCATCGGTGTAGACATGTCCATGTAACATCAATCAACAAGACAACAATCAAAATGGAAACATACGTGGAATTCTCCACACCGCGACTTCCAAGTAAGTTCTCACAAGTCAACCTACCCATCGAGAGACACGGTAACACAGAAATACAACACTTGCACAAAAAAAAAGCTATCATCACAAGCATAGGCAAGTCATACACAACTCAAAGTACTTTCATTTTATGCCAAAGCCCGGGTTTTTAACCCTAAAGTACTACGTACGCTAAATTCCTTTTAAAGATCCATTTCTTTTACAAAGGTCACCCGATACCCGTAGTATAAAAATAGAGTGACGAACATTGTTAAGTAAACAAAAATGCTTTCCTTTGTAAAATCAAGTAACAACCTTATTTTCCAAACGTTCAAGTTTGCCTAATTTCAAATGCTTAAGTTTCTCATTTCCGAAATCAGTAAAACATTATTCTTTTTAAAACCAAGTACTCATTACTCGCGAATGAGGTTTCACAACACTTTTAACAGAATGTTAATTACCAAGGAAAACAAGTTAAGTCTCTTATCTTTCAAGATCAAGTCTCTTAACTTCTAAAAATCAGTAAACCATTCTTTTTATCACTCTTAAGACGTTATACCTAACTTCCCATAAAGCTAGTACAACTCTTATGTTTTCAAAGCCAAGTATTACTCTTTTTTCAAAAAGATCTTTTTGAAACACTTCAAGTTCTTTATTACTACACATCAAATCCGTTATAAGTCAAATCAGTTACCCTTTGAAACCACAAAGCATTTTCTTACCTACATAAAGCTGTTATAACCAACTTCCCATAAAGCCGTTATAACACTTTATGTTTCAAACCAAATAAATACATCAAACACATGTACGTCTACCGTACTACATAGTTATACACATATCATGCTAGAACAGATAGGAAGAGGTTCACATACCTCGCGATGAGTATCGACTAATAGCAAAACGCTCCAAGTACTTCAAACCGTCGGCTACTCCTTAAGCCACGTAGATCGCACCACACGTAGTACTTCAACCTATAAGGCCACAAGGCGCTTATTAACATCTAGATCTCATCGTTCCATATTCTACGTAAAATTCGGACCTCCTCCCCCGCAGCGTAAATCTCCTCTCGACGAGGCCGCTACCAAGCCAACCAGTGGGGTTTACACGTCTAACCGGACGTGTACAATTCTACTACACAACAAAGCTACACAAGTCATCAGAATACACTATGTAATTACAATTCGATTCTCTTCTTTAAATTCAGCTTAAGTCAAAAGACATTGCACAATAATATTCAGTACTATATATAGTATACTTCAACTATATATTCCTACAACATGTAATCTCCAATTACAATAAGGGACAAGAATATTTACCTCGACAAGCCCAAAATTATCCAAGTTATAATGTCGATCCCGAGCAAGGTTTAGCTCTACTCCAGGCGCTCAATCCGCTCCAAACAACCCTTGAAGTTCTAACCAACTTCTACTTAAATACTTCAACCAACAATGAAGATTTCCTTAGGGTTTCGTTTTGAGACTAAAAGGACAAAAGGTAGTATTTCCGGGCTCTACGTATAGAGGTAACTTTTGGAATATGACAAGGTAAAGGCTAAGGTATTTTGGGCATTATAACAATACTGAGAGTATTTCTACCAAGAGGGTGTTTTATACGAACAACTAGGCTAGGGGTACCCACTACCACACTACTAGGAGGGAGGGAATCCTCTCGGCCAAAGGCCACACGAAAGGGGAGGAAGCTCACGGCCAGAGCACAAGAAAGGGAGGAAGGATTTTCAAGACTTGGTGATTTTAGGAATGGATGAAGTCTTCACGCTTAGGGTGGGTATTTATAGCAAAACCAAAGGCCAACCAATGGCCAAGATCAAGCCATGTGCAAGGCAAGTGTAAGGCCAAGATCAAGCCAAGTGGACCCTAACCCTACTCCACAAAATACTCCACAAAACAAGCCACAAAGCAAGACACAAATCAAGGAACCAATCGGCTAGGCCAACCATCCCTCTTGGGCCAATCGTCAAGCCACCCCACTTGCTTCCAATGTGAGGGTGACACGCCACCCTCCCGCTGGTCCAAAATGTTTCCTCTCGGAAAAATCCGCAAAATTATAAACGACATAGCCGAATTTTCCCTACGAAAGTCGTGGAAACGTTTCGTCGAAAACGACTTATTCGGCACTTGTGCCCAAATTTCGGTCCTATGCCTAACTTAAGGCTCAAATTTAGACGACGTCGTCCACACGCATACTGCGAAATACGGTATAACAATAACAATACTAGAAGGCAACTTTTCTACCAAGGGAGGGGGTAGATTTCGCCAGCTAGGGGAGGGTTGCCTCGCCAAGCTCACTCAAAGGGGTGTTGGACGAAAAGGCTACAAGGGAGAGGAGAAGGATTTTCAAGACTTGGAAAGGAATTTGTGGATGAAGAACTCTTCATCTTAAGGGGTATTTATAGGTCAAGACATGGCCAACCAATGGCCAAGATTTAGCCAAGTGCTAGGCAAGTGTAAGGTCAAGATTAGGGCAAGTGTCCTGGCCAACTTGCACACAAAATATCCTACCAACTACATGACAAGGATGGCCATCCATTCGCCCTATTGCCGTGTAACATCCATCAATGAGAGGGTGACAAGTGTCGCCTCGTTGATCCAAAGTGTTACGCCTCTAAAAATCCGCAAAATTAGAAATGGCATAGCGGAATTTACCTACGAAGTGTGGAAAGCGTTTCGTGGAAAACTATTTGTTTTGTGAGTTGTGCCCAAAAACGCCCAAGGCCTAAACTTTAAGGCCAAACTTTTGTACGTATTCCCTTACGTGCATACTGAAATACGGTATAACATTTTGACTAGTGCCTTAGTTCCAAAACCTAAGGGTTGTTATAATGACTTTAGAAGTCAAAGGAGTGATTTACTTAATTGTTTTAAAAGAGGAGAAATGACATGATTTATGTCACGACCCATTCGGGTTCGTGGATCGGTGCATCGGCACCCAGTAGTCATACATCGAGTAATCAGCGGAAATATAAAAGAAGACATGAAACGATTTATAAAATAAGACACGCTTATGTGAGAAAACATCGCCTTTCAAATATATATAGAAACATGGTTTAGCGATTACATCCGATCTTGTATAACATGACTCTGCACTCTAAGGAAATATACAACTATGGCGGGACAGGCCCCGCCATACCCTATCAGACAAAACTATCTACAACAGGAGATCATACCCAAAAGTAGAGCCTCCGAAAAGATGGAGCTCCGACACCAACGTAGAGATCCTAAGAATGTGGATCTAGCACTGCCACTTACTGCGGCATGAACGCACGCCCCGAAGGAGGTCAAGACAATGTACTAAGTATGAAATCAGAAATACTTAAATGAAAACATATCATTTTAAAATCAGTTTTGCAAGTATGTATGAAACAACGAGGACCGCATATAGTGCCACATCATAAACAAGAGCAACAATAGGTAAATCCCATGTGCCTTTTCTAGGTGCGAATGATCGAAGCAGGCCATTGCCCGTAGTATCACCATGCAAGCCTAATCTCGACTCGTAGTCCGCATAGGCCACTCACATAGGCGCATAGGGTACATAACCCGCGTCGAGGGTAGCTACTCCTCGGCATCGCCCCGCACTCGTAGTCCGCATGGCCACATAGACGCATGAGGTATAACCCCGCATCATTAACCTCGAACTCCTGTAGCTCCGCATAGGTCCCCTGGACCCGCATGAGGTATTCTCGAATCATGGTCCCAGACCGCCTGAGTCTACCCCGCATCGGAGGGCAGCTTAACCCCCGGTAATATGTCAAGAGGTGAGTGATAGTACACTAACATAACAGCTTATCTTTAAACAACATAAGCACAACAAGAATACTCTCTTATACAAACGTTACAAGACACTAACACACATAGCATCATATCATGTCTACTTATCAAACCATCTTATTATTCTTTTCACAATTCAATATAAGTCTGTTATAAACACATAGGCAAACTGTTTCTTTTATCATTCTTAAGTGGTTATACTTAACTTCCCATAAAGCTAGTATAACTCTTAAGCTTCTGTTTTAAAACTCAATTAGTTCTCTTCTGTTAAAAATGATTCAGTATTCTTTTGAAATGCTTTCAGTTCTTTATTATTCAGGCTTAAGCCGTGAGGCATTGCCGTAAGTATTATTCAGGCTTAAGTCAAAGACATTGCCGTAGTTATTATTCAGTTAACACGTATGCGTCTACCGTTCTACATTTATATTCTAAAATATCATGCTTTAGGAAGTATCACATACCTTCTCGTAAAACCACCTGCCAAGTTGAATATGTCGCGCGCAGAGAATCAGCCTATAATAGTCAGACACGTCTATCAACGTTCAGACTACTTTGTAAACAGTTCTAAACAGAGGGTTCTATATCCTACGGAAAAATTGGGCAGTACTTCCCTACCCGGTGAGCTACTCAAGTCTACTGTGAAAACAGTCCTATGTAAGTACAGTTTGATTATTCTTCTTTTAAACCCTTCTCGTGATAATATTCAATTCTATTCTGCAATATTCTTCTAAGTATCTAATACTTATTCTTATACTACTACAGTAAGTATTCTCTAATTCAAAAGAGGATTAGGATTAGTTACCTCGGTAAGCCCAATAATATCCTAGATAAAGTCGCGCCTGAGCAAGGTTTAGCTCCTAAGTTGTACGCTCCGGTAGCTCCAAGAAACCTTAGAAGTTCTTCACAACTTCTACTAAGGACTAAGGGATTGGGCTAGGGTATTTTGGGCATTATAACAATACTAGAAGACAACTTTTCTACCAAGGGAGGGGGGGTAGATTTCGGCTAGGCTCGGGGGAGGGGTTGCCTCGGCCAAGCTCACTAAAAAAGGGGGGGGGGTGTTGGACGAAAAAGGCTACAAGGGAAAGGAGGGGATTTTCAAGACTTGGAAAGGAATTTGTGGATGAAGAACTCTTCATCTTAAGGGGGTATTTATAGGTCAAGACATGGCCAACCAAGGGCCAAGATTTAGCCAAGTGCTAGGCAAGTGTAAGGTCAAGATTAGGGCAAGTGGCCTTGGCCAACTTGCACACAAAATATCCTACCTAATCCTTGACTTGTGCAAAGGCACAAAAAACGTGCACTTCATTGTCAATTCGCCCAACGGGCGATTTCAAGTCCACCAATTGGAGGGTGCCAAGTGTCGCCTCCGTTGGTCCAAAATGTTTCATCTCTGAAAAATCCGCAAAATTAGAAATGGCATAGCGGAATTTACCCTACGAAGTCGTGGAAGCGTTTCGTCGGAAAACTATTCGCTTGTGAGTTGTGCCCAAGAAAACGTTTTGTGCCTAAACTTTAAGGCTAGACTTTTGTACGTATTTCCTTACGTACATACTCTGGAAATACGGGGTATAACATTCTCCCCCCCTTAGAAACATTCGTCCCGAATGTTCCTTCCCAAGACAGTTAACGATAAGGTTCTTCAAAACTTAAACAGTTTGCAAAGCCACACACGGCCATAAAACAACACTTAGGCAGAAACGATAACGAAAATTTACAAGTAGGAAAGTGAATTACCTGGAGGTATGGGAAATAGGTGAGGATACTTCTGCCTCATGTCCTCCTCGGCTTCCTACGTCATCTCCTCCCTGAGCTCGTTCCGCCACAAGACTTTGTGGAAGCCACGCGTCCGTCAGACGCCTAACGACGATCGATTATCGCTATGGGAACCTCCTCATATGATAACCCCTCGGTCACCTGGACATCGTCAATCGGGTGCACCCTAGATGGATCCCCGATACATCTCCTCAGCATAGATACGTGAAAAATCGGATGCACTGCCTCCAGATCGGACGGCAGATCCAACTCATAGGCAACCTTGCCTACCCTGCGGACAATCTGAAACGGCCCAATGTACCTTGGGCTGAGTTTCCCCTTCTTCCCGAATCTCATCACACCCCTCATGGGTGACACCTTCAGGAAAACCCAATCATCCACCTCGAACTCCAGATGCCGACGACGATGATCTGCATCGACACATGCGACTACGAGTGTCGATAGCCGCTCTCGGATAAGCTTCACCTTATCCATCGCTCCTGCGCAAATCTGGTCCCACTAGCCGCACCTCGCCCACATCGAACCAACCTATAGGCGATCCGCACTTCCTCCCATACAAGGCCTCATGGCGCTATCCGAATCTTGGAGTGGTAGCTATTATTGTACGCGAACTCAACTAGAGGCAAATGATCCTCGGCTACCCACGAAGTCGATAACACGTGCTCGCAGATATCCTCGAGTGCGGATAGTGCGCTCGGCCGTCCGTCTGTCTGTGGATGGAATGCGTGCTCGTGCTCACTGCGTCCCCTAAACCTCTCGAAAGACCTCCGAAGTTAGCCGTAAATGGGCTCCTCTGCGTGCGATATGATCGAAATAGGGACTCCATGCGATCGACGACCTCTCGGATGTAAAGTCCGCATAATCCTCACCAAAAGTCGCCCCGACGGAAGAAAGTGGGCTGATTTCGCGACTGCCGACGATAACCCATATAGAATCATGTCTCCTGCGAGTGCGAGGTAATCTGTGATGAAGTCCATGTTGATTACCTCCCACTTCCAGGTCGGGATCTCTATCGCCTGCAACAAACCACCAGGTCTCTGGTGCTCTACTTTCACCTGCTGACAACACGGGCACTGAGCTACGAACTCTGCAACGTCCCTCTTCAAACCATCCCACCAATACACAGATCTAAGGTCGTGGTACATCTTGGTCGACCCCGGATGGATAGAGTAACGCTACCGTGTGCTTCCCAAGAACTCGCGAAGTCCTCAAACATCCGGAACACACAACTCGCCCTCAAACCTTAGCACCCCATCAGTGCTACCTCAAAGGACCGCTTGCCTCACGAAGAGTCAGACACGATATCGAATCAAAGCTGGATCCTCGAACTGTTGCCTCTTCACCTCCTCGACGATGGAAGACTCGGCAACCTCACGAACTCTAACCCCACTGCTATCAGAATCAATCAAACGGACACCAAGGCTCGCTAACTGATGCAAATCACGAACCATGTCCCTCCTCTCTAGCTGCACATCTGATAGGCTCCCCATCGACCTACGACTAAGAGCATCTGCCACAACATTGGCCTTCCCCGGGTGGTACAGGATATCAACATCGTAATCCTTAAGCAACTCTAACCACCGCTCTCCGTAAGTTCACTCCTCTGGTCAAGATATCCGAGGCTCTTGTGTGCAGAAAATATCCACGTGCACCCCATACAAATAGTGCCTCCAGATCTTCAAAGAGTTAATCACATCTGCATACTCAAAATCATGGGTGTGGTAGTTCCTCTCGTGTTTCTTCAGATGTCGGTATGCATATGCTATAACCTTGCCATGCTGCATCAACACATCCCAACCCGATGCTGACGATCGCAATACACAACATAACCGTCTCGACCCTCGGAAGAGTAAGAACGGGCGGTCGTCGATCTCTCTTCAAGAATCGGAAATCCTGCTCCACATCGATCCATCAAACTTGGCTGCCTTACGAGTCACCTAGTCAATGGTGCGAGATAGAAGCAAACTTCTCCACGAACCGATAATATCCTGCAAGGCCCGAGCTGCGAACCTCTGGCGGAGTAGTAGGTCTAGGCCAAGTCCCTCGCCTCGATCTTGGCGTATCCACTCGAATGCCATCACCCGAGCAATATGCCTAAGAAACGCCATCAAGTCAACCAAAACTCACATTTGGAAAACTTGGCGTATAATCACTGGTCTCGAGAATCGGCAAGATCCTCAAATGCTCTGCATGCTCGCTCTCGGCGAGAATAAACCAAGATATCATCAATGAACACTATCACAAACGTGTCCAAAATGGTTTGAACACTCGGTTCATCAAATCCATGAATACCACGAGCATTGGTCAACCAAAGACATGACCACGAACTCATAATGCGTCTGGGTCTGAATGCGATCCTAGGGACATCTACCTCTCGACTACTTTGATGATAGCCCGTAGATCAAACTTCGAGAAGCATCTCGCACTCGCAATCGTCGAACAAATCATCAATCACAGGAAGGGTATCTGTTCTTAATGGTCACCTTGTTCACCGCTCGTAATCAACACACATGCGCTGGCGTCGCCCTTCTTTTTCACGAACAATACCGGCGCTCCCCAGGGAGAAACACTAGGCCTGATGAAGCCCTTCTCCAACAAATCTCTAAGCTGATCCTTCAACTCTCTCAACTCGGCAGGTGCCATTCTGTATGGCGGAATGGAAATAGGCCGAGTGTCTGGCAATATGTCAATACAAAACTCAATCTCCCTCTCAGGAGGGATACCCGGGAGGTCGTCTGGAAACACGTCTGGGAACTCTCTGACCACTGAATCGACGGAAAATCTGGTACCGCGACCTCGATATCAAACACGAACGAGATGGTAGATATACCCCTTCGCACCATCTTCCTAGCCTTGAGGTAGGAAATAAACCTACCCTCGGCGATACTGGTGCTCCTCCCACTCAACAACCGGCTCCTCGAAGCTGGAACCGTACTACTCTCTCTGCGGTCTATATTGGCGTAGCAAGAAGCTAGCCAATCCATCCCCATGATCACGTCAAGTCAATCATCTCCAACTCTATCAAGTCGGCTGGTCGACGATCGTAAATGGTCACAGGACAAGCTCTATATACCCGCCGAGCTACCACCGAATCACCCACTGGCGTAGCTACCTCGAAAGGGTCTATGGACTCAGGCTCTATCCCTATCCTACTAGCAACAAGGGGAGATATATAGGACAGAGTAGAACCCGGATCTATCAAAGCATACACATCAAACCGAAGGCGATAAGGTACTGTGGCGACATCGGTGAGGCCTCGATCTGTCGGTGGACAAAGCATAAATGCGTTCGAGGACCGCTAGAATCGACCGCGCCACGACCTCTGCCGCGGCCTGCTGGTCCGTGAGTACCTTGCCCTCCAGGGCGAGTAACTGTCGGGGATGAAGAAGACCCGGCGAAAGAACCTGTAGGCTGACCCCTACCATCAGCACTGCCCTTGGTCGGACAGTTCCTCGCATAGTGACCCTGCTGGCCACAACTGAAACAAGCTCCCGTAGCACCACAACTCCCGAAGTGGGATCTGCGCGTCGGCCCACCGAGGGGTGGTCGTCGCCGTAACCTCTGCTGCTCTGCGGATGTGCAAGTCCTGGGCCTGGTGCGCCTCGAATATCCTGGTTGTCTTGAGGCGGTGCGAGTGCTCGAGCCGGCCGTGGTGCAAATCTAGGCTGCCTTTGGCCGCCACCACGATAGCCACCAAAAGACCTGCCGTCCTGGCCTTCTGCTGCGCTGTCGGCAACCGGCGGTCTCTACGCCTCACATCCAAGAGCATGAGCTCGCATGCGGGTAATGTCCATACCGGTGAAGAGAAACACCGCATGCGACTCGACCATATAGTCATCTAGCGGTGACGTAGCGGTGCACCTATCCTCCATATTAGCTACCAACGCTGGGACATATCGAGCCAATGAATCAAACTCGACATTGTACTCCCCGACAAGGTCCTCTGCCTCGTGGAAAAATCTATCGGCCGCGCCCTCTCATCCGTGGAGGCAAGAAGTGAGTGAGAAAGCCTCGAGAACTCATCCCAGTAGGCTGGGACGTGCTCTCCCGGGATAACTCCCATGAATCAAACCAATCGATCGCAGATCACGCACCTATGCGGCGAAGGTCACGGACTCGTCTCTGAGGCCTTGATCACCGCGTGATCCTCTGTGGCCGACGGATGAACTCCGTGGATCATCCTCGGCCTCGACCGTAAAACTCGCGGGCTACAACTCAAGAAATCTCGTAGCCTCAAACTATACGCCTCGGGTGCACACGGGTGCGAGCCGGGTGAGGCTGAACTGAATCGCATCTAGCCTATCCTCGTATTCGGCCACAACTCTAGCCAATAGCCGGGCCATTTCCTTGTACCCTAACTCCTCCGCCCAGTGTGGGACGGGAGGTGTGGGTCTGTGGTCTCTTTGGGGCGGCGGCGTCATAGAACTTCGCCGTCTGCGGTATAGACGGGCACGAGCCCTCGTAACTCTCGATGTCCATTGGTAGCTCCTCATTTGTCTTGCCCATTCGGGCGGGTTGCCTTACGTGGAGGCATAATCATTCTGAGAAAGGAATACGTTAGAGGGTCCATTTTAACACACTCTAAAGCACGATCTCGAGTGAGAAGAATGGAAACCAATCCTAAATATCTTATAGCCTCACGATTATTGGTGTGGTGCACAACACACCGATAATCAAGACTCTACTAGATCTGATGCGTAGACACTTTCCGAGATTAATCGCTCGATACCACTTTTGTCACGACCCATTCGGGGCGTGGATCGTGCCTTGCAAGGCACCCAAGTAGTCATACATCGAGTAATCAGGAAATATAAAAGAAGACATGAAACAGTTTATAAAATAAGACCACGCTTTATGTGAAAACATCGCCTTTCGGCGTATATATAGAAACATGGTTTAGCGATTACATCAAATCTTGTACAACATGACTACAGACTTCTGAAATATACAACTATGGCGGGACGGGGCCCCGCCATATACCCTGATCATACAAAACTATCTACAACGGGAGATCATACCCAAAAGTAGAGCCTCGGAAAGATGGAGCTCCGACACCAACGTAGAGATCCTAAGAATGTGGATCTAGCACTGCTTTCCCACTGCGGCATGAACGCGGCCCCGAATGAGGTCGATCAACAGTACTAAGTATATGAAATCGTAAAATACTTAAATGAAAACATATCATTTTAAAATCAGTTTTGCAAGTATGTATGAAACAACGAGGACGCGCATAGTGCCACATCATAAACAAGAGCAACAATAGGTAACCGTAATGTGCCTTTTCTAGGTGCGAATGATCGAAGCGGGGCCATTGCCCGTAGTATCACCATGCAAGCCTAATCCACGGACTCGTAGTCCGCATAGGCCACTCACATAGGCCCGTAGGGTACATAACCGCGTCGAGGGTAGCTACTCCTCGACATCGCCCCGACTCGTAGTCGCGTAGCCCACATAGACGCGTGAGGTATAACCCGCATCACTAACACGGAACTCCGTAGCTCCGCATAGGTCCCTGGACCCGCATGAGGTATTCTCGAATCATGGTCCTGCATCACTTTGAGTCTACCGCGTCGGAGGCACAACCCCGTGAATATGTCAAGAGGTGAGTGATAGTACACTAACATAACAAATTATCTTTAAACAACATAAGCACAACAAGAATACTCTCTTATACAAACGTTACAAGACACTAACACACATAGCATCATATCATGTCTACTTATCAAACCATCTTATTATTCTTTTCACAATTCAATATAAGTCTGTTATAAACACATAGGCAAACTTCTTTTATCATTCTTAAGTGGTTATACTTAACTTCCCATAAAGCTAGTATAACTCTTAAGCTTCGCTTTAAAACTCCATTAGTTCTCTTCATAAAAATGATTCAAGATTCTTTTGAAATGCTTTCATTCTTTATTATTCAAAGCTTAAGCGTGAGGCAATGCCGTAAGTGTTATTCGGGCTTAAGTCAAAGACATTGCCGTAGTTATTATTCGCTTAACACGTATGCGTCTACCGTACTACATATATATTGTAAAATATCATGCTTTAGGAAGAATCACATACCTTCTCGTGAAAACCACCGCCAAGTTGAATATGTCGCAGAGAATCGACCTATAATAGTCGAACGCGTCTATCAACGTCGACTACTTTATGTGATTCTAAACAGAGGGTTCTATATCCTACGGAAAAATTGGGCGTCTTCCCTACCCGGTGAGCTACTCTGTCTCATGTGAAAACAAATCCCATGTAATCTGATTTGATTATTCTTCTTTTAAACCTTCTACGTGATAATAGTTCAATTCTATTCAAATATTCTTCTAAGTATCTAATACTTATTCTTATACTACTACAAGAAGTATTCTCTAATTCAAAAGAGGATTAGGATTAGTTACCTCGGTAAGCCCAATAATATCCTAGATAAAGTCGCTGAGCAAGGTTTAGCTCACAAGTTATGCGCTCATTGCTCGAAACCTTAGAAGTTCTTCACAACTTCTACTAAGGACTAAGGGATTGGGCTAGGGTATTTTGGGCATTATAACAATACTAGAAGACAACTTTTCTACCAAGGGAGGGGGGGTAGATTTCGGCTAGGCTAGGGGGAGGGGTTGCCTCGGCCAAGCTCACTAAAAAGGGGGGGGGGGGTGTTGGACGAAAAAGGCTACAAGGGAAAGGAGAGGATTTTCAAGACTTGGAAAGGAATTTGTGGATGAAGAACTCTTCATCTAAAGGGGTATTTATAGGTCAAGACATGGCCAACCAAGGGCCAAGATTTAGCCAAGTGCTAGGCAAGTGTAAGGTCAAGATTAGGGCAAGTGTCCTTGGCCAACTTGCACACAAAATATCCTACCTAATCCTTGACTTGTGCAAAGGCACAAAAAACGTGCACTTCATTGTCCAATTCGTCCAATGGACGATTTCAAGTCCACCAATTGGAGGGTGCCAAGTGTCGCCCTCCCGTTGGTCCAAAATGTTTCGTCTCTCGGAAAAATCCGCAAAAATTAGAAATGGCATAGCCGGAATTTACCCTACGAAAGCTGTGGAAACGTTTCGTCGGAAAACTATTCGTTTTGTGAGTTGTGCCCAAGAAAAACGTTTTGTGCCTAAACTTTAAGGCTAGACTTTTGTACGTATTCCCTTACGTACATACTCTGGAAATACGGGGTATAACAATTTAAGAGAAGAAACTTGTTTTCTAAATATTAAGAGACTTGAAGTATTTGGAAAGTTAAGAACTTGATTTGTAAGTATTGATGCTTGGTTTTAAGAATAAGTCCCTTGGTTATAAAAGGAATGAATATGTCTAAAACCATAAAGGGTTATAACGGCTTTATGGGAAGTTGGTTATAACGGTTTTATGACAGTTAAGAAAGTTGTCTATTTTGATTAATGGGCATAAGTTGCCTAGATTGTGAAAATTTGAAGTTACTTGATTTCAAGCTTTGAAATGAGTTTTCTAAAAGTGTAGTAACTTACTTTGAAAAATAGACATGCCTTGATACTACGGGTGTTAGTATCTTGGGGTTTTACATAAAAAGGAGTCTTTTGAAAAGAAAAAAAAATGAGGTGTTATTTAATTTCCGCAGTTTACTTAGTTGTTAAGGTAGAAGGGTGCCTGTGTAGGGCACTGATCCACGAGCTTGGGTTCAGCGTGACATCAAGTCTCATAACTTGAAAAATAAAGTCTCTTAACCTTTTAAGAATTTAAGGTTCATAGTCTTAAAACTTCATAACGTAAACTCTTTTAAATTAAGTAACATATACTTTTGTGCGTTGTGAATAAGTTATACTTGTTTATAACGATCTTATTCAAGCAGCCATGATCTAGAAAATGTAATACAATTTTGTCTTATCTTAGCTTCTATGCAGATGGAGAATTCTACTCATTTTAATTTAATTGATTGCCGATACATTTTCTTTTATTAACGCTGCAATGTCTTGTTCGATACTTATTCTCATTCGTGCAGTAACTTAGCAAAGTCAACTTGACTCCAAATACTTCCTAACGACTCTTACCAACATCCCCCATAAGACTTGGTAAGAACTTAGGATAATTTAGACGTAACCTTTACATAGAGTAAATCAACATACATACCTCTTAACTTCAAAGAGTAGAAGGAATCATGAATAGCACCACACGTATATTCCATACATAGAATCATGTCAAAAGAAGGAAGAGGTTCACATACCATGACGATTATCGACAAGTAGCAAAATGCTCCAAAGTACTTTAACCTTGATAGTTATTCCATCCTTTAAGTAGAATACGCTATACGTAGTACTTCAACCTATAATGGTCATAATACGTCCATTAACCTCTAGCTTCAAATGTAGAATAATCTAAGTGTAAAGTCACCAAATTCTACAGAAAATCGGACATCACTTCATTTGTTTCTACGTACTTTTCCACCTTTTTCAAGGCCTGAAAATAAATAACCAAATGCCACATTTAAGGCCCAACAATTTAGCAAATACAAAGGGGATTACACGCCTAATAGGACGTGTAAAATTCTGCCCCACAATCAATATAAAACTGTCCACTTTTTCCAAGCCATATTCGGCTACAATGTCACAACAATTATCAATTTCCTTTCAATTCCTTTTTCAATCCAAGTTGTTATTCCAACATGCTATATACATAATAACAATTACATCAACTATAAATCCTTTCTTCCTTAACATGCGACGATTATAACTACCGTCCAAATTAATTACAACATTAATGGCTAACTTGTCCATTTTCTGATTTTAACATGTCGACATGATCCAAATCTTTCCAAACTTCATTCTATATACCACATGCTCATTTCTTAACTACTATAACATGTAATCTTCAATTACATTAAGAAGATGAAGATTTTACCTCAATAAGCCCTAATAATGTCCAAGCGTAAAAGTCGATCCTTAGCAACTTTTAGCTCCTCTTCTTGTGTTCCAATCCATCCAAGAACTCCTTAGAAGCTCATGAAGAACTCCTCTTCAAGTTCCATCTTCAAAGTTGAAGAACACCTTAGGGTTTCTCCTTGCGACTAACGTAAAAACGTCGTTTTTTTCGAGATCTTTCTATTGAGATATCCTTACAATACCCCTAGGAACCTTGGGTTAAAGTCTTGTGAATTATGGACAACAATTGAAAAAATTTCTTGTGGAAAATGCCTCATAGCCGAGAGCTTCAAATAGCAAGACACAAGTCTTGAAATTTTTCTAAGTGTTGGAAAGATCAAGTCTTGCACTACTAGTATGGATATATACTACAACCAATGGTCTAGATTAAAACATTTGGATGGCTAAGATTGGTCCATTATGTCAAGCTCCCACTTGACCCTTTGACTTGGTCCATTTTATCAAGCCAACATGGCTATTTTTAATGACCAATTTCGTCCAAGATGACTATGTGGAGGGTGACACGTGTCGCCCTCCCATTGGTCCATAACATTTCGTTTTCCAAAATTTCCATAATTGGTCAAAATATCGGAAACCTCGTGGGCCCCACAAAAAACGTAAAATTTCTCGGGTGGGCCCCACGTATCCTACTCTGTAAATAAACTTCCATAATCCCGATAAATCCTACAAGTCTCAAATACCACATTCGGGAACTCAATTCTCAATAACGAACAATCTTTCTTCCTGAGGCTCGGAAAACTTTTCCCTTTGGAAAATAATTCTTTCTTTCGTTCAATTTTATATGTCTTGTGCTCTCACGTCTATTCTTCCCCCCTTAGAAACATTCGGTCCCCGAATGTTCTTTCGGAGCCCAATCTAAATAGATAGCGACATAGTCTCCCTTTACTACATCCTTCATACAGCATATGCCACCCATGGCCACATAACAATACTTATACTAAAATGTAAATCTGACTCCAAGTGTCGACGTCGGTTATCCACCTAAAGCTTCTACTGACTCAAATCTTTACTAATAATCTTTCCTGGGTAAGCCGCCTCATCCACGACCACTAAGTCAAGTCGGGCCAATTATCGAATCTCACTACGGTGAACCAACCTCTCTCTACAGTCAATCTTGGCACCCACAAAGTCAACTAGTCCATACTCATAATGACCTTAAAGTCTGTCGTATCCAACTCTACAAGGTCTGCTAGGGTCTGACGACTGTATCATCACCGGGCAAATCTCATATACCCGCTCAACTACCACCCAAACACTCACGGGTGTAGTTACCTTGAAAGGTTCTTATGGATTCGGGCTCTATTCCTCTACTTGGTTGCCCTCTTTCTTACTGGTCGTACTCTTTCCGTACTTCCAACTCATACTAGCATACGTACATAACCTCCATGCTGGTTCTGGCCTCCGATCTTTGGAGTTTACTAAATAGAACCATATAAGGCCATTTCCGGCTCTCACGACCTGGTTCCGGTGGAACGCGTCTACGAACCTGTAAAACAATTAATTAGACGTGGGCCTTGAACCCTCGTGACCCTGTCACGTAGCGGGACTACTACCAACAGATCCCACTCTATTTCAAACTATGAGGCGACCCGTAATAGGTCATCAACCCGACCCACCGTCGCACTCAACTCTTACCCTTGGTCTGAATAAAATCTTATTGCCCGAGAATGCCTTATATACCTAAGGTCTCGGCGGTTATCAATATTCTTAGGCTCGCAATTTCCATGCTCCAAGCCTACATCATCAGTCCCCCCGTAAACGGGTAAAATAACTTTTCATAATACCATAACCATGTTGTCTTGATCACAACAACCAATACTTACTCCATACGGATCTCATCCGTACAATTCTCTTAAGCCTACCACGTAGCTTAATCTATTTACATGGAATTCCATTAAGTTCCTTAACATGACTTCTTAAGGGTTCACTACCCTATCAGACAGCTCAACATTTCCCAATTATCTCAAAATAAAACATAAGACCTTGGCGAGAATTCATTAACTGTTTTATACCTTCCCGGTATCTATTTAGTCCTTACCAAATCCTGGTAATCTAAAATAACTCTAGGCAACACGCGTCTGACCTTCATACATAAATCCGTATAGTTGTACGTCAGAGGACACCAACTATACTACAATAATTACCAACCTGGATACGCAATCCACATAATCCTTCCTGGGTCACTGCTGCCTTTCTCATAGCTGCAATCAACATAACTCGTTAGGGAGAGACGACCCTAACAACACAACTCTATCGCACGATCTTAGAGTGAAAAGAATGGAAACCAATCCTAAATGTCCTGCAGTCTCCTGATTATAGATGTGGTGCACAACACACCGATAATCAAGACTCTACTTAGACATGGTCTGTAGACACTTTCAGGACTAATCGCTCACGATACCACTTTTGTCACGACCGACCGGGCGCGATGGTGCCCTACACAGGTACCTTACGGTATACATCGTAGATAATCGTGAACATACATCAAACTTATAAATTAATTCAACAAGACATAAACAACAGGTTAGCCGATAAGGCTACCTCCCTGGACATATATATATACATATACAGCCAAAAGCAGTTACATCCTTTTTTTTTTCTTTACACAACCCAATCCACAAGATATGACTACAGACCTCTAAGATTTTGGACAAATACTATGACGGGACAAGGCCCCGCCGTACCCCTGAATATACCTAGCCATAATGACAAGCTCCGGAACATTGGAGTCATCTCAAAATGTTGAACCAGGATCCTAAGCTCGCGGATCCACAACTGTGTACCTAAACCTGCGGACATGAACGCAGCCCGAAGAAGTCGATTACAGTGCGAATATGGAAAAGAAAATAAGGTACAATAATCAGATCATAATTGTACAAAAGAATGACAGGGCAAGTATAAAAAGTAAATACCAGATCCTACCATGCCATTACAACTCATGAACTTAATCGTACATCATTATCTTTTCAATAAGATTTATAGTCAAATTCTTACGTACATACTTAGGAAAAATCATCAAGTTCATAACCATATAACTTACTTATCTTTCATAACATAATCCGGCCCTTTATGGAGGGCGCTATATCGCCCGACCCAATCTGGGACGCGATAAAGTCACATAAGTCTGCCCATAAAGGTATACTGCCCGGCCCAATCCGGGACACGATAAAGTCACATAAGTCTGCCCATAAAGGTATACTGCTCGGCCCAATCTGGGATGCGATAAAGTCACATAAGTCTGCCCATAAAGGTATACTGCATAAAAATAGGAAGCTTATGATCAACTTAGGGCCACCTGCCCATGGTATCATTTGGCAATCCCACTCTGGACTATTTCACCGCGTAGGTCATGTGGACCCATGATGAGGCCATCCGCCTCGCATGGGACTATTTCACCGCGTAGGACTATTTCACCGCATGGGCGGTGGGCCAATGAGTACAAACGCCGCACTCGCATCATGGGTAGCAAATCCATGGAATAAGTAGTAGCCCGGGGGTTTACCCCGTAAGAATTACATAACCTAGCTCAACCGACTATCATACATAACATAAGCACTACCGGCTTATCATACATAACATAAGCACTACCGGCTTATCATACATATCATAAGCAAGTTAAGAAATCCCCTAACTTCTTATTAACCTTATTTATATACACTCTCATTTTAGTTTACTTAAGGCACTAACATGTCATTATAGAATCCAGGAATTTAACCCAAAGTACTACGTACCCTTATCCTTTCAAAGATGACTCTTTCTCGTATAACCCCACAAGATACTAACACCCGTAGTATCAAGGCTTGTCTACACTTCAAAACAAGTCACTTTACTTTTAGAAATACATTTTTAGGCTTCTAAACGAAGTGACTTTCACTTTAAAAATATTTAAGCAATTGATGCCTTTAAATCAAATTGTCCTTCTTTATTTCAAGTCATCTCTTTGTTTACATTACTAGAGAAAAACCATTCTTTTAACCTTCCATAAAGTTGTTATAACCAACTTCCCATAAAGCCGTTATAACTCTTTATGTCTTAGACAAATTCATTCATTTTATAACCAAGGGACTTATACTTTGAAATCAAGTTACATAGCTTTCAAAATACTTCAAGTCTCTTAACTTTTAGAAACCAATTTTCTTAACTTAGAATATCAAGTCTCTTTAACTTAGAATATCAAGTCCCTTATCTTTAAGAAATCAAGTTACATATGCGTTTCCCAAATCAAGTATTCTATACTTTTAAATCAAGGCATTCCTTCCTTTAAGAATCAAGTTCCATAACTTGAAAAATAAAGTCTCTTAACCTTTTAAGAATTTATGGTTCATAGTCTTAAAACTTCATAACGTAAACTCTTTTAAATTAAGTAACATATACTTTTGTGCGTTGTGAATAAGTTATACTTGTTTATAACGATCTTATTCAAGCAGCCATGATCTAGAAAATGTAATACAATTTTGTCTTATCTTAGCTTCTATGCAGATGGAGAATTCTACTCATTTTAATTTAATTGATTGCCGATACATTTTCTTTTATTAACGTTGCAATGGCTTGTTCGATACTTATTCTCATTCGTGCAGTAACTTAGCAAAGTCAACTTGACTCCAAATACTTCCTAACGACTCTTACCAACATCCCCCATAAGACTTGGTAAGAACTTAGGATAATTTAGACGTAACCTTTACATAGAGTAAATCAACATACATACCTCTTAACTTCTAAGAGTAGAAGGAATCATGAATAGCACCACATGTATATTCCATACATAGAATCATGTCAAAAGAAGGAAGAGGTTCACATACCTCGCGACGATTATCGACAAGTAGCAAAATGCTCCAAAGTACTTTAACCTTGATAGTTATTCCATCCTTTAAGTAGAATACGCTATACGTAGTACTTCAACCTATAATGGCCATAATACGTCCATTAACCTCTAGCTTCAAACGTAGAATATTCTAAGTGTAAAGTCACCAAATTCTACAGAAAATCGGACATCACTTCCTTTGTTTCTACGTACTTTTCCACCTTTTTCAAGGCCTAAAAATCAATACCCAAATGCCACATTTAAGGCCCAACAATTTAGCAAATACAAAGGGGATTACACGCCTAATAGGACGTGTAAAATTCTGTCCCACAATCAATATAAAACTGTCCACTTTTTCCAAGCCATATTCGGCTACAATGTCACAACAATTATCAATTTCCTTTCAATTCCTTTTTCAATCCAAGTTGTTATTCCAACATGTTATATACATAATAACAATTACATCAACTATAAATCCTTTCTTCCTTAACATGCGATGATTATAACTACCGTCCAAATTAATTACAACATTAATGGCTAACATGTCCATTTTCGGATTTTAACGTATCGATACGATCCAAATATTTCCAAACTTCATTCTATATACCACATGCTCATTTCTTAACTACTATAACATGTAATCTTCAATTACATTAAGAAGATGAATATTTTACCTCAATAAGCCCAAATGGTTTACCTCTATATACCACATGCTCATTTCTTAACTACTATAACATGCTCATTTCGGATTGCAAAGGTTCTTCCTAAAAGAAAATCCTCTTCTCTTCTCTCTAAACATTGATGAACCCCAAGTGTGATGAGATTTCTGTAAAGGAAACAAGAAGGAAATATGTTGGCAAGCTTGTAGAGGGTTTGTGTGGGTGATTTTAACGTGAAGAAGAATTTCGGAAAGAGGACTTATTGAGGTAAAATATTCACCTTATTAATGTGATTGAAGATTACATGTTATAGTAGTTAAGAAATGAGCATGTGGTATGTATATTAAAGTTTGAAAAGATTTGAATCATGTCGACTTGTTGAAAATCGAAAATGGGCATGTTAGTCACTAATGTTGTAATCAATTCGGTTGTTAGATAAAATTGTTACATGTTATATATAGAAGGGTATATCGTTGTTATAATTGGTTATGACTTATATAACATGTTGGAATAACGAGTTGGATTGAAAGGATTTGAAAAGGATGATATATGAGCATGTTGTAGCCGAGGAGTTGCCTTAACTAATTGGATTGTTTAATATGAATTGTGGGGCAGAATTTTACACGTCCGGTTAGGCGTGTAATCCCCTTTGTATTTCCGAATTGTTGGGCCTTAAATGTGGCGTTTGGTTATTGAATTCGGGCCTTGAAAAAGGTGGAAAACTACATAGAAACAAAGGAAATACTGTCCAATTTTCCGTAGAATAAGGGACCTTACAATTAGAATATTCTACTTTGAAGCTAGAGGCTAATAAACGTATTATGATCATTATAGGTTGACATACTACGGACGACATATTGGACTTGGCAAGTGGATTAAGCCGGAGAGGTATGTGGAAACTTTCTTTATCTCTTGAGCATGGGTAGTTATAAATGTATAGTACGGTAGACGTACGTGATTTAAATGAAGTCAGTTCATTTGATATACTTGACTTGTTTTAAGAATGTCTAAGTAGGTTGAGTTAGAGAATTAACTCACTTGTTCTTAAGGAAAGGATAAAAGAATGGTTTATTCTAATAAGGTAGACAAGGATTTCTTGACATGAAAAAGTATAAAATACTTGATTTGGAAAATATTGATTCTTGAACTATTCTAAAGATAAGAGACCTGATTTCTAAGTTAAGAAACTTGTTTTCTAAAGTTAAGAGACTTGAAGTATTTTGAAAGTTGTGTAACTTGATTTGAAAGTATAAGTCTCTTAGTCATAAAAAGAATGATTTTGTCTAAGACATACAGAGTTATAACGGCTTTATGGGAAGTTAGTTATGACGGCTTTATGAAAGGATAAGGATGTCTTAGTTTCTAAAGCATAAAATTAGTATAATGGCTTTATGGGAAGTTGGTTATAACAACTTTATGGAAGGTTAAAGGAATGGTTTTCTCGAGTAGGGTAAACAAAGATGAATGACTTGAAATTAAGAAGGGCAATTTGATTTAAAGGCATCAATTGCTTAAAGTTTAAAGTAAGGGTCACTTGATTTAGAAGCCAAAAATATATTTCTAAAAGTGTAGTGACTTGTTTGAAATGTAGATAGGCCTTGATACTACGGGTGTTAGTATGTTGGGGTTTTATGTAAAAAGGAATCTTTTGAAAGAATAGAAATACATAGTACTTTGGGTTAAATTCCCGAAATTATTGTGTGATATGAAAATGCCTTAAGGTTATAAAGTGAGATCCATTTTGTATGTTAATGAAAGTCTAAAGATTTTATGAAATTGTCTATACTCGCTTGTGATAGCCTTCGAGTGCAAGTATTATGTTGTTACGCTGCTGTGACTCTCAGTTGGAGGGTCGGCTGTCTTGTTGTGAAATTATTTGGACGTACCGACAGTGATGGAGGATTCCACGGGTATGCTTCCATTGTGATTGATCCATGGACATGCTTGCGATGGAGGATTCCGGGGCATGCTACCATGATGCGGGTTAAATTCCCGGATACTATTATTACTCCATGGATTAGCTCTCCATGAAGACATGTACCCGAGATGAGGGATTCCACGGGCATGTTATATACTATTATTACTCCATGGATTAGCTCTCCATGAAGACATGTACCCGAGATGAGGGATTCCACGGGCATATTATTGTCACGACCCATTCCGGGGCCCGTGACTGGTGCCTTACCGGGGCACCCAAGTAGTCATACATCAGAGTAATCAGCGGAAACATAAAGCAAGACATGAAACAGTTTATAAAACAAGACACAGATTTTGTGAGAAAACGTGGCCTTTCGGCATATATATATATAATCATGTTTTAGCAGTTACATCCGATAATCGCATAACATGACTACAGACCTCTGAAATATACAACTATGGCGACGGGGCCGCCATACCGATCGTACAAACTAACTACAACAGGGAGATCATACCAAAAGTAGAGCCTCCGGAAGAGATGGAGCTCCCGACTAGAGATCCTAAGGATGCGGATCTAGCACCTGCTTGCCCTTACCTGCGGCATGAACGCAGCCCCCCGAAGGAGGTCAGTACAACAGGTACTAAGTATGCGAAACTGTAAAGTACTTAAATGAAACATATCATTTTTTTAAAACCAGTTTACAAGTATGTATGAAACAACCAAGGAAACGCGCATAGTGCCACATCACAAACAAGAGCAACAATAGGTAATCGTAATGAGTCTTGTCTAGGTGCGAATGATCGAAGCAGGGCCACTCGCCCCATCATCATTCTCGCAAGCCTAATCCTGACTCCGAGTCGCATAGGCCACTCACGTGGCCCGCATGAGGTATAACCCGCATCGAGGGTAGCTACTCCTCGGCATCGCCCCGACTCGCTGTCGCGTGGCCACAGCACGCATGAGGTATAACCCGCATACTAACACGGAACTCGTAGCTCCGCATACGCCCCCTGGACCCGCATGAGGTATTCTCGAATCATGGTCCTGCATCGCTGAGTCTACCCGCGTCGGAGGCGGCTTAACCCCAGTATCATCTCAAGAGGTGTGTGATAGTATACTAGAATAAACACTTACCTTTAAGTAACACAAGCACAACAATGATACTTACCTATACCAACGTTACAAGATACTAACACACATAGCATCATATCATGTCTACCTATCAAACCATCTTCTTATTCACAATATAAGTGCATTATAAACACATAGGCAAACTTGTTTCTTTTATCAATCTTAAGTGGTTATACTTACTTCCCATAAAGCTAGTATAACTCTTAAGCTTCGCTTAAAAACCAATTAGTTCTCTTACATAATAAATGGTTCAAGAGTCCTTTTGAAATGTTTTCATTCTTTATTATTTAGGCTTAAGCGTGAGGCATTCTTAGTAAGTATTATTCAGCTTAAGCGTGAGGCATTCGTAAGTATTATTCGATTAACACGTATGCGTCTACCGCACTATATACATATTGTAAAATATCATGCTTTAGGAAGAATCACATACCTTCTCGTGAAATCCACCTTAAGTCGGTATGTCGCGAGAGAATCAGCCTATAATAGTCACAGATATCTATCAAGGTCTAGACTATTCAGAGGTCATTCTAAACAGAGGGTCCTCAATTCTACGGAAAGTCGGGCGACAACCCTACCACTGTGAGTTATATAAGTCTCATGAAAACAGTCCTATGTAAATCTGATTTGATTATTCTTCTTTTAAACCCTTCTAAGTGATTAACACTTCAATTCTATTACGTGATATACTTCTAAGTATTGATACTATTCTTATTCTACAACAAGAAGTATTCTTTAATTCAAAGAGGGTTAGGATTAGTTACCTCGGTAAGCCCAATAATATCCTAGAAAAGTCGCTGAGCAAGGTTTTGCTCTAAGTTGTATGCTCGAGAAACCTTAGAAGTTCTTCACAACTTCTACTAAGTGCTAAGGTATTTGGGCTAGGGTATTTTGGGCATTATAACAATACAAGAAGGCAACTTTTCTACCAAGGGAGGGGGTTGGTTTCGCTAGGCTAGGGGTGGGGTAGCCTCGGCCAAGCTTCTCGAGGGGAGGGTGTGTTTGGACGAAACAACAAGAGGAGAGGATGGATTTGAGACTTAGGTAGATTGCTCAATTTAGGATGAAATAACTCTTCAACAAGGGGGTATTTATAGGTCAAGACATGGCCAACCAATGGCCAAGATTATGCCAAGTGCAAGGCAAGTGTAGGGTGAGGATTTAGGCAAGTGTCCTTGGCCAACTTGCACAAAATATCTAGCCAACTTTATGACAAGGCTTGGCATCCAATCGGCTATTGTCGTGACAAGTCCACCAATGAGAGGTGGAAAGTGTCGCCTCTCATTGGTCCAAAGTGTTACGTCTCTCGGAAAAATCCGCAAAATAAGAAATGACATAGCGGAATTTATCCTATGAAAGCCGTGGAAAGCGTTTCGTCGGAAAACCGTTACTTTGTGAGTTGTGCCTAAAAATCGTCAAGGCCTAACTTTAAGACCAAAACTTTTTTACGTATTCCCTACGTACATACCACAGAAATACGAGGTATAACATTCTCCCTCCTTAGAAACATTCGTCCGAATGTTCCTTCCCAAGCAGATAACGATAAGGTTCTTCAAAACTTAAACAGCTTGCAAAAGCCACACACGGCCATAAACAACACTTAGGCATAAACGATAATGAAGATTTACAAGTAGGAAAGTGAATTACGGAGGGTGGGAACAGTGAGGATATCGCCTCATGTCCTCTCCGGCTTCCCACGTCATCTCCTCCCGAGCTCGTTCCGCCACAAGACTTTGTGGAAGCCACGCCCTTCGCCCGTCGCAGACGCTAACGACGATCGATTATCGCTATGGGAATCTCTTCATACGATAACCCCTGGTCACTGGACATCGCCAACCGGGTGTACCACAGATGGATCCCCGATACATCTCCTCGGCGTAGACACGTGAAAAACCGGATGTCGCCTCCGGATCGGACGGCAGTCCAACTCATAGCAACCTTGCCTACCTGCGGACAATCTGAAGCGGCCCGATGTACCTGTGGAGTTTCCCCTTCTTCCCGAATCTCATCACACCGCCATGGGTGACACGCTAGGAAAACCCAATCATGAACCTCGAACTCAAGATCGACGACGATGATCTGCATACGACTTTTGTCGACTCGGTATCGATAGCGCCTCGGATAAGCTTCACCTTATCCATTCGCTGCACCAAAATCGTCCCACTAGCCGCACTCGCCACCTCGAACCAACCTATAGGCGACCGCACTTCCTCATACAAGGCCTCATAAGGCGCCATCGAATCTGGAGTGGTAGCTATTGTTATCGCGAACTCAACCAGAGGCAAATGATCCTCCCAACTACCTGCGAAGTCAATAACACGGGCTCGCAGATATCCTCGAGAGTGCGGATAGTGCGCTCTGCTGTCGTCATGCGTGGATGAAATGCAGTACTCAGGCTCACCTGCGTCCCTAAACCCCTCTGGAAGGACCTCCAGAAGTTGGCCGTGGCGGGCTCCTGCATGCGATATGATCGAAATAGGGACTCCATGCAGTCTGACGATCTCTCGGATGTAAAGTCTGGCATAATCCTCAGCCGAAAAGTCGTCCTGACGGGAAGAAAGTGGGCTGATTTCGTCAGCCTGTCGACGATAACCCATATAGAATCATGTCTCCTCTGAGTGCGAGGTAATCCTGTGATGAAGTCCATGTTGATTACCTCCACTTCCAGGTCGGGATCTCTATCGCTGTAACAAACCACGGTCTCGGTGCTCTACCTTCACTGCGACAACACAGGCGAGCTACGAACTCGCAACGTCCTCTTCAAGCCATCCCACCAATACACTAAGGTCGTGGTACATCTTGGTCGAATTCCGGATGGATGAGTAACGCTGTACCGTGTGCTTCCCCAGAACTCGCCAAGTCCTCAAACATCTGGAACACACAACACGCCCTCAAATCTTAGCACCCATCGTGCTACCTCAAAGGACCCTTGCCCTCACGAAGAGTCAGATCACGATATCGAATCAAAGCCGATCCTCGAACTGTTGCCTCTTCACCTCCTCAACGATGGAAGACTCGGCAACCTCACGAACTCTAACCCCATTGCTATCAGAATCAATCAAACGGACACCAAGGCTCGCTAACTGGTGCAAATTACGAACCATGTCCCTTCTCTCTAGCTGCACATCTGATAGGCTCCCCATCGACCTACGACTAAGGGCATCTGCCACAACATTGGCCTTGCCCGGGTGGTACAGGATGTCCACATCGTAATCCTTAAGCAACTCTAACCACCGTCTCTTGTCGTAAGTTCAGCTCCCTCTGGCTGAAGATGTACTGGAGGCTCTTGTGGTCTGTAAAAATATCCACGTGAACCCCATACAAATAGTGCCTCCAGATCTTCAAAGCGTGAATCACACGGTAACTCCAAATCATGGGTGGGGTAGTTCCTCGTGTTTCTTCGGTGTCGGGATGCATATGCTATAACTCTGCCATCTTTGCATCAACACACATCCCAACCCGATGCACGACGCATCACAATACGACATAACCATCTCGACCTGCGGAAGAGTAAGAACGGGCGGTCGTCGGTCTCTCTTCAAGAATCGGAAACCCCGCCACAAGCATCATCCATCAAACTTGGCGCCTTACGAGTCACCTAGTCAATGGTGCGAGAGATAGAAGCAAACTTCTCCACGAACCGCCGATAATACCTGCAAGGCCCGTAAAATGCGAACCTCTGCCGGAGTAGTAGGTCTAGGCAAGTCTGACGCCGATCTTGCCGTATCAACTCGAATGCCATCGCCCGACAATATGCCCAAGAAACGCCATCAAGTCAACAAAACTCACATTTGGAAAACTTGGCGTCTGGCTGCTGGTCTGAGAAGCGCCGGCCAGTCGCCAAATGCTCGCGTGCTCCTGCTCCGGCGAGAATAAACCAAGATATCATCAATGAACACTATCACAAACGTGTCCAAAATGGTTTGAACACTCGGTTCATCAAATCCATGAATACCGCGGAGCATTGGTCAACCCAAAGACATGACCACGAACTCATAATGCGTCCGGGTCGAATGCGATCCTAGGGACATCCACCTCTCGACTACTGATGATAGCCCGATCGCAGATCAATCTTGGAGAAACATCTCGCACCATGCAACTGGTCGAACAAATCATCAATCCTAGGAAGGGGGTATCTGTTCTTAATGGTCACCTTGTTCACCGCTGTAATCGACACACGTGCGCGCGTCCGCCCTTCTTCTTCACGAACAATCTGGCGCTCCCGGGGAGAAACACTAGGCCTAATGAAGCCCTTCTCTAGCAAATCCCTAAGCCGATCCTTCAACTCTCTCAACTCGGCGGGTGCCGTTACGTATGGCGGAATGGAAATAGGCGAGTATCCGCAACACATCAATACAAAACTCGATCTCCCTCTCAGGAGGGATGCAGGAGGTCATCCGAAACACGTGCGGGAACTCGTGACTCATCGAATCGACGGAAAATCTGGTACCGCAGCCTCAGTATCAAACACCCGAACTAGATGGTAGATATACCCCTTCTGCACCATCTTCCTAGCCTTGAGGTAGGAAATAAACCTACCCCTCAGCGATCCGTGCTCCTCCCACTCAACAACCGGCTCCTCAGAAAGCTGGCAGTACTACTCTCTCTGCAGTCTACATTGGCATAGCAAGAGGCTAGCCAATCCATCCCCATAATCACGTCAAAGTCAATCATCTCCAACTCTATCAAGTCGGCTAGGGTCTGACGACTGTAAATGGTCACAGGGCAAGCCCTATATACCCGCCGAGCTACCAGATCCCATCGCGTAGCTACCTCGAACGGTCTATGGACTCGTGCTCTATCCCTATCCTACTAGCAACAAGGGAGATATATGGGGCCAGTAGAACCGGATCTATCAAGGCATAAATATCAAACCCGAACCGATAAGGTACCGTGACGACATCGGTGAGGCCTCACGATCTGTCGGTGGACAAAGCATAAATGCGGTTACGAGGACCGCTAGGCTGAGACACGAGCCACGACCTCTGGCGCGACCTGGCGACCCATGAGCACCACGCCTCGGGGCGGGTAATGTAGGAGATGATGAAGCGGCAATGTAACTGAAGGTGAGCCGCTTCCACCGTGCCCGGTCGAGCGGTCCCTGCAAAGTGACCTGCTGGCCAATCGTAACAAGATCCAAAAGTAGTACCACACTTCCCGTAATGGGATCTGCATCGGCCACCGGGGTGGTCGGCGGCGATACCTCTGCTACCACTGGGCGTCAAGCCACAGGGCCCTGGTATGCCCTCAGCGCCGTGGTTGAGGCGGTGCGGGAGTGCTCTGTCTTTGGCCGTGGTGCGAATCTAGACTGCTGCTGAGTCCGCCCACCACGATAACCACCAGAAGACCCTCCCGTCCTGGCCTTCTTCTACTTCTGTCTGTCCACTCGTCGACCTCTGCGCTCTCGCATCCAGGCGTGAGCTGCGTGCGGGTAATGTCCATACCCGGGAGAGAAACCCCGCACATGACTTCGGCCATATAGTCGTCTAGCCGGTGACATAGCGGTGCACCCTATCCTCCATATCTGCTACCAATGGGACATATCGAGCCAATGAATCAAACTCGACATTGTACTCACGGCGGTCGTCCTCTGCGCCTCGATGGTAAAATCTATCGGCCGCGCCCTCCTCATCTGTGGAGGCAAGAAGTGAGTGAGGAAAGCCTGCGAGAACTCATCCCAGTAGGCTGGGACGTGCTCTCCCGGGATAACTCCATGAATCAAACCAATCGATTGCGGTGTCACGCGGCCTATGTGAACCAAAGATCACGGACTCGGTCTCCGGCGCCCGATCACTCTCAAAATCCTCTGAATCGGCGGATGAACTCCTGCGGATCATCCTCGGCCTCGACCCATAAAACTCCGTGGCTGACTCAAGAAGTCTCGTAGCCTCAAACTCTACGCCCTCGGGTGAACAACGGTACGATGGAGTGGGCTGCGCCGCGTCCGGCCTCTCTCGTGTCGGGCCACAACTTTAGCCAAAGGCGGGCCATCTCTCGTACCCTAACTCCTCCGCCCGGTGTGGGGCGGAGGTGTGGGTGCGTGGTCTGTCTTTGAAATTTGCGGCGTCATAGAACTCGCCGTCTCGGTATAGCGGGCACGAGCCCTCGTGACTCTGGGTGTCTGCTAGCGACTCCTCGGCTTGCCGCTTCTGGGCGGGTTGCCTTACGTGGAGGCATAAGCGCATTACGGAAAGGAATACGTTAGAGGGTCCAACCTATAACACGACTCTAAAGCACGATCTCGTAATGAGAAGAATGAAACCAATCCTAAATATCCTATAGCCTCCTGATTATTGGTGTGGTGCACAACACACCGATAATCAAGACTCTACTAGATACGGTCTGTAGACACTTTCCGAGGATTAACTGCTCTGATACCACTTTTGTCACGACCCATTCCGGGGCCCGTGACTGGTGCCTTACCGGGGCACCCAAGTAGTCATACATCAGAGTAATCAGCGGAAACATAAAGCAAGACATGAAACAGTTTATAAAACAAGACACAGATTTTGTGAGAAAACGTGGCCTTTCGGCATATATATATAATCATGTTTTAGCAGTTACATCCGACACTGTACAACATGACTACAGACCTCTAAGGAAATATACAACTATGGCGGGACAGGGCCCCGCCATACCCTGACTGTACAAAACTAACTACAACAGGGAGATCATACCAAAAGTAGAGCCTCCGGAAGAGATGGAGCTCCTGACACCAACGTAGAGATCCTAAGGATGCGGATCTAGCACCTGCTTGCCACTGCGGCATGAGCGGCCCCGAAGGAGGTCAGTACAACAGGTACTAAGTATGCTAAACTGTAATTTACTTAATTGAAACATATCATTTTTTTAAAACCAGTTTACAAGTATGTATGAAACAACCAGGAAACGCATAGTGCCACATCACAAACAAGAGCAACAATAGGTAATCAGAATGAGTCTTGTCTAGGCCGCGAATGATCGAAAGCAGGCCACTCGCCCCCATCATCATTCTGCAAGCCTAATCTCGACTCGAGTCCGCATAGGCCACTCACGTGGGCCGCGTGAGGTATAACCCGCATCGAGGTAGCTACTCCTCGGCATCGTCCTGGACTCATTGTCGCATGGCCACGCACCGCATGAGGTATAACCCGCATACTAACACGGAACTCGTAGCTCGCGCATAGGCCCCGGACCCGCATGAGGTATTCTCGAATCATGGTCCTGCATCACCGAAGTCTACCCCGCATCGGAGGGCAGCTTAACCCCCGGTATCATCTCAAGAGGTGAGTGATAGTATACTAGCATAACCACTTACCTTTAAGTAACACAAGCACAACAAGGATACTTACCTATACCAACGTTACAAGATACTAACACACATAGCATCATATCATGTCTACCTATCAAACCATCTTCTTATTCACAATATAAGTCTGTTATAAACACATAGGCAAACTTGTTTCTTTTATCAATCTTAAGTGGTTATACTTACTTCCTATAAAGCTAGTATAACTCTTAAGCTTCCGCTTAAAAACCAATTAGTTCTCTTACATTAATAAATGGTTGAGAGTCCTTTTGAAATGTTTTGATTCTTTATTATTTAGGCTTAAGCGTGAGGCATTCGTAAGTATTATTCGAGCTTAAGCGTGAGGCATTGCCGTAAGTATTATTCGATTAACACGTATGCGTCACCGTACTATATACATATTGTAAAATATCATGCTTTAGGAAGAATCACATACCTTCTCGTGAAATCCACCGCCAAGTCGAGTATGTCGCGCAGAGAATCGACTATAATAGTCACAGATATCTATCAAGGTCTAGACTATTCTGTAGGTCATTCTAAGCAGAGGGTCCTCAATTCTACGGAAAGTCGGGCAGCACAACCCTACCGGTGAGTTATATAAGTCTCTTTGTGAAAGCATCCCATGTAAATCTGATTTGATTATTCTTCTTTTAAACCCTTCTAAGTGATTAACACTTCAATTCTATTACGTGATATACTTCTAAGTATTGATACTATTCTTATTCTACAACAATGAAGTATTCTTTAATTCAAAAGAGGGTTAGGATTAGTTACCTCGGTAAGCCCAATAATATCCTAGAAAAGTCGCTGAGCAAGGTTTTGCTCTAAGTTGTATGCTCCAGGAAACCTTAGAAGTTCTTCACAACTTCTACTAAGTGCTAAGGTATTTGGGCTAGGGTATTTTGGGCATTATAACAATACAAGAAGGCAACTTTTCTACCAAGGGAGGGGTTGGTTTCGGCTAGGCTAGGGTGGGGTAGCCTCGGCGAGCTTCGAGGGAGGTGTGTTTGGACGAAACAACAAGAGGAGAGGATGGATTTGAGACTTAGGTAGATTGCTCAATTTAGGATGAAATAACTCTTCAACAAGGGGTATTTATAGGTCAAGACATGGCCAACCAATGGCCAAGATTATGCCAAGTGCAAGGCAAGTGTAGGGTGAGGATTTAGGCAAGTGTCCTTGGCCAACTTGCACAAAATATCTAGCCAACTTTATGACAAGGCTTGGCATCCAATCGCCCTATTGCGTGACAAGTCCACCAATGAGAGGGTGGAAAGTGTCGCCTCTCATTGGTCCAAAGTGTTACGTCTCTGGAAAAATCCGCAAAATAAGAAATGACATAGCCGAATTTATCCTATGAAAGGTGGAAACGTTTCGCCGGAAAACCGTTCGCTTGTGAGATGTGCCTAAAAATCGTCCAAGGCCTAACTTTAAGACCAAAACTTTTTGTACGTATTCCCTTACGTACATACCCTGGAAATACGGGGTATAACAATTATATACTATTATTACTCCATGGATTAGCTCTCCATGAAGACATGTACCCGAGATGAGGGATTCCACGGGCATGTTATATACTATTATTACTCCATGGATTAGTTCTCCATGAAGACATGTACCCGAGATGAGGGATTCTACGGGCATGTGATATACGATTATTACCCCATGGATTAGCTCTCCATGAAGTCATGTACCCGAGATGAGGGATTCCACGGGCATGAGATATATATATATGTATTGTATGTGTGTACGCCGACAGTGAGGTAGGATGCCACGGGCGCGTCACATGGTTATATTTTACGCTTACGGCTGTCGGCAGTGATGGAGGGTTCCACGGGCAGGAGATATATATATATATATATGTATTATATGTGTGTCTGTAGAAGCGGTGAGGTAGGATGCCACGCGCGTCACATGGTTATATTTTACGCTTACGGTGTCGGCGATGATGGGATTCCAGCACGCTTGATATTTGAGGCCTTGTGTCCTAGCTACGGTGTGACTATTGTTCATGTTGAAATAGTCTTTAAAAGGTAAGCGACTTTCATTACTTCATTTCGGCAAGGCACGGTTATGCTATTAATTTGGTTATCATACATGTCTCGACTTTATTTTAGACTATTATGATTTAAATTACAGTACTGATTTACATACTTGATACATATTTTTGACCTCCTTGAGGTGCGTTTATGCCGCGAGGTTGAGGTACATAGCTTGCTGATCCGCACTCTAGGCTCACTGTCCAGTCTTTGAAAAGCTCTATTTTATTCGGAGGCTTTGTCTTTTGGTACGGTTCCACGAGGTTGTAGATTTATGTACATTCAGGGGTATGGCGGCACTGACCATCACGATTGTTATGTCAAAACTCTTGAGGTGCAGTCATATCTTGTGGGACACTTTGAAAAAAAATGAGGTAACGATTTTGGATTTATATATATCCGGAGGTAGTCTTATCGGCTAACCTATTATTTATTTCTTGTTAAGTTTATGTATGTTCATTGATTATCTCGATGTATACCTTAGGGTGCCTAGGTAGGGCACGATCGCGGCCCGGGTCGGTCGTGACACTCAATCTATTATTTCTCGGCATCGTCTCATACAACTGCACTTAGTGAAACCTCATTATGCCATATGGCCCTAATATACCGCACTTGCATATCATCCATCATAAACCAAGCGAGGAAACAAATCCAAAGTGTGCACCGTCACTTTACTCCCATTTATGGCCTAAAAGATTATCTTTTGTACTTCCAACTTACTTCTAGCATACATACATAATCTCAATATTATCTGCTCATGACACTTAAACATACAACAACCTTATCATGCATACAAGTCTCTAAGGGTCAAAGATATACCTGAAATCATATAGGCGGTTCAAAGGACCGCTAAAAATGGGAACATCCACCACCACGACCTACGCGGCTGCTTGTATGAACATCTGCCCTGGCTATTGAAGGCGAAGAACATGGCCCGATCCGGAACCCTCACTAGGACAACTGTCACGACCGATCTCGGGCGCGACTAGGGCCTTACCCGGCACCCTAGTGATAACAACATCGAGAGAAAATCGGAAATAAAATTTAAACAGAAATAAGAGACAACATAAGAAAGCAGGCTAACAAAACGGTTACCTTCATGTATATACATATACCGACGGTTAAAATCCTTTACAACCCCGCCACAATAGTACTACGGACTTCTAAGAATGTAACAACAACTATGACGGGACGGGGCCGTCATACCACGAATGTACAAGTACCTACAATGACGGACTATACCTAAAGATAAGCCTCCGAGAAACGGAGCTTCCTAACGCTGAATCTGCGATCCTATGAGCGAGGATCAACAATCGTGTACCTCTGCGCGGCGAACGCAGCCCGAAGGAGGTCGATTACCAGTACAGTATGTGAAACTGAAAATCGTAATGAAATCACATTTCATCATTTTATAAAACCATTTCGCAATAAGTAAGCGATTATGTCAAGTAAGGACGATATCCCCAAAATAATCACTCACACATAACTATGGGCCTCACGCCATAATATCAATCATGCCCGTGGAACTTCATTCTCATGCCGCGATACATGATGTAAAACAACACCCATATGTGAACTGAACTAACACTAGATCCTGCGTCGCCATCAACCGACGGGCAGTAGAATAGCCAACTACGGTCCAAAGCTAGTCATAAAACTTCACGCGGGCAAGGTACGGAACTACTATCCAAAAGCTAGCCACGCAATCGCCGAGGCAAGTATCTTAAGCTAACGTGCCACTAGCCTACCGCCTCACGAGATATGGCCAGGCAAGTATCTTAAGCTATCTACGAGCCTGCGATACGAGAAATGACCAGAACAAGTATCTAAAGTGTTCCTGTAACCACATGTACAAATCAAGCCCGTGATCGCTCCGCGCGGCAAGCTTCATGGATTAGCGGTCCATGGACTAATAACAAAACCTCGCAATGACCGCGTGCCCGGTATCTTACCTCGGTATAAGCATGGCCATGAAACCATCTCGGGCGATATGCCGTGGACCATCCATCGTGTCGGTATGTCCAAAGGAAATAACAAGATAATACTCAAAGTGGGCCACGATCGTGGACCATCCAAGCGTGTCGATGTCCAAAAGAAATAACCGATAATACTCAAAGTGGGACAGCGTACTGTGGACCATCCAGCGTGTCGGTATGTCCAAGCAATCAATCGGATAGCTCGGCCCTCCCGAGAGACACGGTAGAGTACGTAAACAAAACACTTGCACATCAAAGGCTATCACAACAAGCATAGGCAAGTTCAACGTACTTTCATTTTATATCAACAACTGGTTTCAACCCCAAAATACTACATACTTTCATTCTTTCAAAAGACATCTTTTTATGTAAAGCCACACGATACTAATACTGTAGTATCAAAATACGCTTTCTTTTCAAACCAAATTACTTCACCTTCAAAAATCTTTACAAGACTTTTAAAATCAAGTACTCTATACTTTTTAAACCAAGTGCTTTTCTTTTAAAACAACATCAAGTATACTCTTTTAAAACCCAAATAACTTACTCTTTTCAAAACAAGTAACCTATACTTAAATCAAGCTTTCTCCTTCTCCAAATCAAGTCGTTTAGCTTTCAAAATCAAATCTTTGTTTATCCTCATAAAGTCGTTATAACTAACTTCCCATAAAGCCATTATAACACTTTATGTTTTAAACAAACAAAATTCATTTCACACGCACGTCTAGTACTATATAGTTCACAACAATCATGCTCAAGAGTATAGGAAGAATCACATACCTCTTCGGCTTAAACCACAAGCCAAGTCGAGTATGCCGCGCGTAGAAGATCCACCTATAATAACCACAATATATCTATCAATCTCTAGTTCGTTGTAGCAAAATTCTAAGTACAAGGATCCTTATCCTACGGAAAATTGACACCTCCGTAATCACATAAATAACCTCGCAACAAGGCACGCTGCGAGCCAACAACTCAAAGGGGATTACACGTCTAACCGGACGTGTACAATTCTACCTCACAATAATACTACACAAGTCTACTGTAAATACAGTCCAACGTAAATACAGTTCAATTCTTTATAATCATCCTTTCAATATATTATACTCAATTCTAAACTACTACAAAATGTAATATTCAATTACAATAGGGGGACATAGATCATTACCTCGATAAGCCCAAAATTATCCAAGATTATAAGTCGATCTGAGCAACGTTTAGCTCCAAATCCTTACGCTCAACCAGCTCAGCGACCTGTAGAAGTTTCTAAACAACTTCTCTAACACTTCATCTAAGCTATGAAGATTTTCTAGGAGTTTCATTTTGCGACTATTGGAATAAAGTGGTATTTAGGGCTCCTAGTATTGAAATAACTTTGGAATACTACTAGGATACTAGGCTAAGGTATTTGGGATTATACAAAGAATACTTGAAGTATTTCTCTACACAAAGTGGGGGGAGGGGACGAGAATATCACACAGGGGAGGGGATATTTTTGCCTTGGAAGACTTAAGTGTGGGATGATATGAAGTCTTGAACTAAGGGGGTATTTATAGAGGAATTAAGTCAAGATCTTAGCAAGTGTGTGGTGAGATTGGTACAAGTGTGGTGCCACAAGCCAGTGTCAAGCCATTTGGCCAAGGCCACCTAAGGGGTGACACGTGTGCCCTCTACTCCAAAATATTTCGTCTTAGAAAATATCCAAAATACCGAAAATCTCAAAAACAAAGTGGGCCCCACAAAGCCGTAAATTTCTCCGTGGGTCCCGTGACCATTTCAAAATAAAATCTCATAATTCTAATATAATCCAAGAAGCCCAAATACCAAATCTGGAATCCAATTCCCATCAACGAACCTTTTCCTTCACAAACCGGAAACTTTTCGTGAAAAATCACATCTTTCTTTCTTTCCAATATTCATTGTATTCTCGTGCGTCGCCCTTACATACATACGGAACTACGGGTGTAACACAATCCCTTAACATATGGCCCCGGCCACAAGTAAAGCAGCACGATGACGACGACCTTCCCCAGTGGTGATCGGCACACTGTGAACAACGATGGAAGAGTGGTCCCGCTGGCCACGTGTACGCGTGCGAATCCGAAACTCGAGCTCGACCAGCTCTGAATTACGGCTGATCAACCTCGCCGAGAAAATTGGGAAGGAGCACTCGGTCGGTGAAATGTAGACCTAACTGCTTCTTGAAATTTGTCGCCTAAAGTTACCCTGAAGCTCTGTCGTCGTGGCCCTCTTGGGCTGGCCTTGGTCTGGCTGGTCCTCTCTCTCCCTGTCCTCAATCCCCTGTGCATATGTCTACATCCTGGCAATATTCATACCTGGTTGAAGGGCCACTCCGTGCAAGGTGATCATATAGCGGTCTAGCCCCATAACATAGCGATGAACTCTATCAGCCATGTCAGCCACAATAGTGTGCGCATACCTGGACAACGAGTCAAACTCCAGGTTGTACTCTCTGATGGTCCTCCCATTCTGCCTCAATGACAAAAACCTATCAACACGGGCTCTCCTCATCTCAGGAGGCAAAAAGTGATCAAGAAAGGCCTCTGTGAACTCACGTGGCCGCGCTAATTAAGATAGGAGAGTTATAAGGCTCCTTGGGAGTAGATGACCCTTCGGTATCCTCAACTTGCATAGTACCACGAGTACCAGTAATGATCATAGACCCATGGACTCCCTCTTGACCCGCCTTGTCAATTTGAACCTTCGACCGGTTTGACGAGAATGCCTTCATGCATTGTGTTGTCGATTGTGGTGCCAGTCCCAGAATTTCTAACTTTTCCGGCTTGCCTGAGCAATTTACCTCTAAGTGATGAGATTGTTTTGCTCCCGTGATTGTCAATATCTTCCGTCGTAGTCCCGGAGTTCACCAATTGGCCCGCGTTAGTTTCGCCATTTCTAGGAGAGGATGGAGCGTCTATAGTTGTCAACTAAAGTATTGCCGGAAGTTTTGGAGAGAGCAATTTCATTAAGCTTGTGGACAGTGTTAGGAGTTTCCATCGTAGTCTTTTTACCATCAAACATACTTCTGTCCGAGCTATTAACATCTATACTTTTTCCCCAATCGTGTATCTTTTGTAGTGTAATATCATCAACCACATGTTCAAGCGGAATACGCATATCAAAGCGTGACATGTACTAACACCGTGGGATCCAAATTGCGGTATTAAGTTTTCTTTAACAATGGTTGGACTTCCACCATTCTTTTTCTTTTTCTTGGATCTAGACTTCGAAGAGCCTCCGGAACCCCCAGAATCATTGCTAGAGCGAGTGAAACGCTTTGTCTTTCTCATGTCATAAACTTTAAGCTTCGATTGATTAAGTTACAATGGTGAATTAGAAAGTGAGGGACTAACCGAAAGGAGCAACTAAGGAAAACGTTGAGAGCGTTTTCACTTAGTGAGAGAAACTTCTCTCTAACTCCAAATTCAATTACTTGCCTATGGCCTTAAATGGGCAACACTCATCTGCGGGAACCAAAGAGTCACACCACTCTAAAGTCAGCATTCTTTGAATTCATTCAGAGTCACTAATCAATCCTTCCCCACTCTAACGACCTTACAGCGAACTTCAACATAAGAATCCCGATAGCCCATTTTCATTTACTTCTTCTTGGACATTGGAAGCGCTAATAACTTTCCACCTCTCTTCATCCACTTCTATACTTCCCAGAATTCATGATGGCACACCTCTAGCCCCTCCAAATCTTCAATACCACCCGAAATTCCCGATATTTTCCCAACTCTTCCAAATGGCACACGCATACTATCTCCAGATGTGGGTCCAAGCTCTACCCCATCTAACCCTATCCCTCAGTCTACACTACCAGGAAGGAAAGCGGATAACATGCCCATGATAAATCGAAATTCATCATGCATCCACGATGAGGCATCAAAGGAGAAGTTCCCTTTCGGCCTTGCAGGTTCCAATCGCAAAAGAGACTATGATGGGGTCTTTGCGGGTTCGAGCTTGAAGCAAAGGAATGAAACTTCAATTCATTGAGCAGCGAGAGAATATGTAGAACTAGAAGCTACGGATGAAGTTCCGCCATTGAAACACAGGATATTGTCTTATAGGCTGCTTCACGGGTCCTTTCACGAGAAGAGAGGCATTGAATTCTTTTGTTAAGGGGTGGGGAGTGAAGTGTCGTATCATCCCATACGACAAAGGATGGACAATCTTCAAATTCATGACGGAAGAGGAACGCACGAATGTGCTTCATGGAGGCCCATACATGGTCTGTTATACCCCGTAGTTCCTGGGTATGTATGCGAGGACGTACGTACGAGAATACGACAGAAAGATTGGAAAGGAAGAAAGAGGTGATTTTTCCACGGAAAAGTTTCCGGTTTTTATGAAGGAAAAAGGTTCGTTAATGGGAATTGGATTCCCAGATTTGGTATTCGGACTTCCTGGAATATTAGAAAAATGTGGAATTTTATTTTCGGAAATGGTCACGTGGGGCCCACGGGAGAAATTTACGGTTTTGTGGGGCCCACTTTGTTTTCGAGATTTTGGCCATTGTGGATATTTTCGGAAGATGTTTTATTTTGGGCCAATAGGAGGGTGACACGTGTGACCCGCCTGGGTGGCTTAGTAGAATGGCATTTGTGCACAACACGGTTAGAGTCGTTTTTCGACGATACGTTTTAGATAACTTGCGAGTGGAAAATTGCGGCTATGTATTTTCTTATTTTTGCGGATTTTTAGAGGCGGAACATTTGGACCAACGAGAGGCGGCACTTGCACCTACCGTTGGTGGGCAAAGTGGGCGCACTTGGGCGATTTGGGGGTGTCAGTGGTAGATATTTTTGGTAGATATTTGTGAGGTTTTGGGAGTAGGGACTAGGGGCACTTGGGCATATCTTGGCCCTACACTTGTGTAACACTTGGCTAGATCTTGGCCGTTGGTTGGCCTTGGCTTGTAGTATAAATACCACTCCATTTGATGAACTTCTTCATCCATAAATTTGCCTAAGTCTTGAAAGCTCTCCTTCTCCCTCCACTTGTGTTGAGTTCGACCAAGGGCCTCCCCTGTGGCCGAGCACCCCCTCTAGGGTGCTAGCCAGAAGTGTACCCACTGCTAGTTGCTTTCGTATGATACCACTTTGTGGTGTAGAAATACTCTCTAAAGTATTGTTATAATGCCCAATTACCTTAGTAGTATACCTTGTTGTATTCTAAGGTTATACCTATCTGAAAAGCCGAAATACTATTATACTTCCCGTCAGTCCAAACCGAAACCACAGGAAAATCTCCATAGTCAGTTGGAGTATTGTGTAGAAGTTGGTTAGAACTTCTAAGGGTGGTTTAGAGCGGGTTGGGCGCTCGGAGTTGGAGTTAAGCGATTGCCGGGATCGACTTTATACTTGGATAATTATGGGCTTATCGAGGTAAATATCTTGTCCTCTATTGTAATTGGAAATTACATGTTGTTAGAATATATAGTTGAAGTATACTATATATAGAATCGAGCGTGGTTAGTTGGCAATGTCTTTTGACTTAAGCTGAAGAAGCTGAATCGTATTCTGATGAGACTTGTGTAGTAATCTTGTGGAGTAGAATTGTACCGTTCGGGTTAGATGTATAACCCCTGGTTGGCTTGGTGGCCGGCCAGTTAGAGGAGGAGATTTCTGTTGTTGCGGGAGAGTCTTTGCCAAATTTTCGGTAGAATGTTACTGCGATAAGGTCTAAATGTTAATAAGCGCCTTGTGGCCTTATAGGTTGAAGTACTACGTGTGGCGCGTTCTACTTGGCTTTAGGAATAGCCGACAGTTGGGAGTACTTGGAGCGTTTTGCTATTAGTCGATACTCGTCGCGAGGTATGTGAACCTCTTCCTATCTCTTCAGCATGATATGTGTGAACTATGTAGTGCGGTGAGCGTCATGTACTAAATGTATTTGATTGGTGTAAAACATAAAGTGTTATAACGGCTTTATGGGAAGTTGGTTATAACGGCTTTATGTTGGTAAGAAAATACATGTGGTTTTAAAAGGTAAGCGATTTGAACTATAAGCGGCTTGTTATGTGTTAATAAAGAACTTGAAGTATTTCAAAGAGTTTTGAATCATTTTGAGAGAAGAAGTAATACTTGATTTGTTTTGAAAACTTAAGAGTTATACTAGCTTTATGGAAAGTTAGGTATAACGTCTTAAGAATGTTTTCTTGATTTTGGAAATCGGAATGTGTATCGACAAACCAGCTGCGGCGTTAATAAAAGGAAATGTTTTGTGATTAAGTATTATTAAAACCGGTAGAAACTTCCATGCATAGAAGCTAAGATGAGACAAAATGATATTTCCTAGATCATGGCTGCTGTAATAAGATTGTTGTAATCAAGAATATCCTACTCACATATAAGACTTATGTTTCTCAGATAGTTTAAAAGAGAATTATATTCTTAAATGAATAAGACTATGAACTACGAAACCTTTCTAAATAAGAAACATTAACACTTGAAATTAGGCAAACTTGGGCGTTTGGAAAATAATGTTGTTACTTGAGTTTTACAAAGAGAAGTGTTTTGATTTACTTCAAAAGATAATCACTATATTTTCATATACTACGGGTATTGTGTGACTTTTGTGAAAGTAACGTATCTTTTAAAGAGTTAATGTATGAAGTACTTTGGGGATAAAACCCCGAACTTGTTAGCGTATAGTAGAAAGTACCTTATGTGTATAACTTGATTGTGTTGGTTTGTGATAGCCTTGTAATACTTTCTTGTTGATTTGATAAGTAAACATGCTAGGATGCTACGTGTGTTAGTATCTTATGATGTTTGTGTAAAGGGGTTTTTCCTTTGTTGTGCTTATGTTGTTTAACGATGAATGTTATGATAGTATTATACATCACTCATCTCTTGAGATGATTAGGGGTTAGCGCCCTCCGTCTGCGGGGTAGACTCGAGTGGTCGATGGACCTATGATTCGAGACTACCTCATGCGGGTCGAGGGCCTATCGCGAGCTGCGGGAGTTCGAGTTGAGATCACGGCCGCTTGTGGTCATGCGGTCCTTGTGGCCATGCGGACGGCGAGTCGGGGCAGCTGCGGAGTAGCTACCCTCGATGCGGGGTTATACCTCATGCGGGCGTCGATTGGCCTATGCGGGCTGCGGAAAGTTCGAGGCTAAAGCGCACATTAGATCTGCGGGCAAGTGGTGGCTTTGATCATGTGGCCGGTCTAGGCAGATCTTATGATACGATTCATGACCTTGTTGGTGCGTAGGTGTTAGTAGTCGGCTATGCCTTCGTACTTACCATGCGTGTTATTATGGCAGTGGGACTGGTGTTCGTATGTGTTCCTTGGTGCTTTTATATCATAAAGCTATGGCGGTGAGGAAGGTATTCCACGGGCATGATTGATGTTGTGGGCGTGAGACCCGTTGTTATATTTGAGTGATGACTTGAGGCGTGAGTCACGACTTGACATGGCTTATTATGGAATGTAGTTTGGTTATCATACATGTCTCTGCTTTATAGACTATTATGATTTCATTTCTGATATTTTTAGTTTCACATACTCGGTACTGTTATCTTGACCTCGCCCGAGCTGCGTTCATGCCGCGGTAAAGGTACACGATCATTGATCCTCGCTCTTAGGAGTCACGATTCAGCGTTTGGTAAAGCTCCGTTGCTCGGAGGCTTATCGGTGGTATAGTTCCACTGTTGTTGTAGGTGTTTACGTTCGGGGTATGGCGGGGCCTGTCCGCCATTGTTGTCGTATAATTTCTTAAGTGCATGAAATCTTGTTGTGGCGGGGTTTGTAAAAAGGATTAAAGCGTTCATGTTGGAAAAAGTCGTTATTTATATTTATCTTAGAAAGGCAAGTTTTCTCAGTTATTGTTTCATATTTCATAATATGTCTTGTATTGTTTATGTTCCGTGATTACTCGATGTTGTATCACTATGGTGCGGGGTAAGGCACGATCCACGGGCCGAATCGGGTCGTGACAAAAGTGGTATCGAGCGATTAATCCTCGGAAAGTGTCTGAGGCAGTATCGATGAAGTCTTGATTATCGGTGTGTTGTGCACGCAATGTCGAGGAGGCTATAGGGTATTTAGGATTGGTTTCTATTCTTCTCACTCTGAGATCGTGCCTTAGAGTGTGTTGTAAGTTGGACCTCTGCGAAATTATTTCCACTTGCTCGTTATGCCTCGCGTAGGGCAACCGGGCGGGGAGGCAAAGCGGCCAGGAGGCTGCGAGTAGAGTTCGAGAGGGTTACGTGGGCACGAGCCCAATTATCACCGGATGGTGCTTCGTTCGGGGATTTACTGCGGCGTCGCTGCTTGATAAAGTTTAGCACGGCGGCGATTCCTACGCGGCCGTGATATTTGAACGCCGATTCCACGACCGAGAGCAGAGAATATAGGCTGCAAAGCGACCACATTACTAGCTATGGATTTGGCTACGAGAGTATACCGATGTATCGCGAGTCTTGATGACTACCTAAGAGAGGTTGTGCAAGTAATTCTTGATTGGGCTTGGCGTGGCACGTATGCGGGCTTATATGCGGCGGTAAAAGCGTAGATCGGCGGGTTAACCAAGGGCGAGGAGAGGGCGGGCGGCGAGGTCCTTGGTAACTTTCAAGGTGAGTATACCTTAAGTGCTATGTTACGATAGCGTGTGGTAGTTGTGATTAGAAATCATGGTGGGTTAGCAGGTAAGATTTTGGGGATAGAGAAGGTGTGAGCCTTAGAGTGTTATACGTCTGGACCTTAGAGGTAAGGCCGTCTCGAGTAAAGGTGTAGTGTTATGTTTGATCCTTGCTCGGAGTGCATAGTGCGTGAGCTATGTTTGGGATAGGTCCTAAGTGGTATGAAATGAAAGAGGGTAGTTGAGCTAAGAAGACCGCTAGGTTTTCGTAACATGTTTAATAAAATTGTTCCTTGGGAGATAGTATTTTGCGCTTGCGGGTCGGGTTGAGGCCACGTTGCGGGTCAACCAGCGGCATGTTTGGTGGTGGGAATGCGGTTGTGGTGGTCGCGCTTGTGGTAGGAGTCACGAGGGTGTTAGGCTCGAGTTTAGTTAACTAGCGTGCGAGTTCGTGGATGCGTTCGACGGTGGTCGATCGATGAGCAGCCATCGTGTTCTTGATCGGGGACCGTTCACTCGGCGATGTTGATTTATCGAGAAAGGTCGTAAAGGCTGCACGGTGCCTACCTTCACCTTATGGCGACGGTGGAGCCAGTTCTGCTGTTTTGTTCGGAAGTTTTACGAGCGGGGTTAAGGACTCGGTGAGTCTCGAGAATCGCGTTCGCCCTCGGGCGGTGTGTGGATTTCGGGGTAGTTGTGAGGATTGTTGTCTCTGTGGAGGAGGCGTTTAAGCTACCATTTCGGTGTTCGGATGTCGCCTTACGAAGCCTTGTAGAGGCGAAGTGTAAGTTCTTGGTCGATTGGTTCGATGTTGGCAAGGTTGACGGTTAGTTGAGCTTGTTCCGGTATGTGGATAGGAAAAGCTCATCTAGAAGAAGTTACGGCGGCTCGGAGGAATCGTGCGGATAATCGGCGGCGCTTAGAGTTCGAGTTGACGGTCGGTCTTCTTGAAAGTACCACCGGACGGTGTGACGAGTTGTGAAGCGAAGGAACTTAGCGAGTTACTTTGGGCCTTTTGAGTTCATATGAAGAATAGGCGGGTTGCCTATATGTTAGCAATTGCCGTCCGACTTAGGAAGCGATGCGTCCGGTCTTTCGTATTGTTATGTTGGAAAGTATCGAAGATCCATCGAGAATGTTCGATTAATGATGCCCACGTAAAGAGATAGTAACCGAGTTTTGGAAACTAAAGCGATGTCAAATGTGGTAAGGGTTCGAGTGTCTGGCGAGCGGTGATCGCGTGCGGCCGGTACCATTTGTTGGGTCGTCGGAGCTAGGCTCGCGGCAAAGTGACAAAAGTGTATTTGTGGTGATGTTAGAGGTGTTTCCTCGTAGACTTGGATATAAGTATGTTGCGGTATTTTACGTGGCGGGTATGGCGGGATTGTTTCGTAAGTATAGAAGTGAAGACTATCTTGGCGCGTATGTTTGAGACTTAGAATGAACATTCGGGGCGAATGTTTCTAAGAGGAAGAATGTTATACCCGTAGTTCACGGGTATGTATGCGAGGGCGTGCGTGCGAGAATCTGACAGAAAGATTGGAAAGGAAGAAAGAGGTGATTTTTCCACGGAAAAGTTTCGGTTTTGTGAAGGAAAAAGGTTCGTTAATGGGAATTGGATTCCCGTTTGGTATTCGGACTTCTGGAATATTAGAAAAATGTGGAATTTTATTTTTGGAAATGGTCACGTGGGGCCCACGGAGAAATTCTGATTTTGTGGGGCCCACTTTGTTTTGAGATTTTGGCCATTGTGGATATTTTGGAAGATGTTTTATTTTGGGCCAATAGGAGGGTGACACGTGTCACCCGCCTAGGTAACTTGGCCGAATGGCATTTGTGCACAACACCGGTTAGAGTCGTTTTTTGAAGCGTTTTACATAACTTGCGAGAGGAAAATTCGGCTATGTCTTTTCTTATTTTTGCGGATTTTTCGAGAGGCGGAACATTTTGGACCAACGAGAGGCGGCACTTGGCACCTCTCATTGAGTGGGCAAAGTGGGCGTGACTTGGACGATTTGGGGTGTCAGTGGTAGATATTTTTGGTAGATATTTGTGAGGTTTTAGGAGTAGGGACTAGGGGCACTTGGGCATATCTTGGCCCTACACTTGTGTAACACTTGGCTAGATCTTGGCCATTGGTTGGCCTTGGCTTGTAGTATAAATACCCTCCCTTGATGAACTTCTTCATCCATAAATTTGCCTAAGTCTTGAAAGCTCTCCTTCTCCATCCCCTTGTGTTGAGTTCTGCCAAGGGCCTCCCATGTGTGAGAGCACCCCCTCTAGGGGTGCTAGCCGAGTGTACCCACTGCTAGTTGCTTTCGTATGATACCACTTTGTGGTGTAGAAATACTCTCTAAAGTATTGTTATAATGCCCAATTACATGGCCGTATACCTTGTTGTATTCTAAGGTTATACCTATCTGAAAAGCCAAATACTATTATACTTCCCGTCGGTCCACAAAACCGAAACCCTAGGAAAATCTCCATAGTCCGTTGGAGTATTGTGTAGAAGTTGGTTAGAACTTCTAAGGGTGGTTTAGAGCGGGTTGGAGCGCTCGGAGTTGGAGCTAAACGATTTCCCAGGATCGACTTTATACTTGGATAATTATGGGCTTATCGAGGTAAATATCTTGTCCCTCTATTGTAATTGGAAATTACATGTTGTTAGAATATATAGTTGAAGTATACTATATATAGAACTGAACGTGGTTGGTTGGCAATGTCTTTTTACTTAAGCTGAAGAAGCGAATCGTATTACAGAGACTTGTGTAGTAATCTTGTGGAGTAGAATTGTACCGTTCGGGTTAGATGTATAACCCCCGGTTGGCTTGGTAGCGGCCAGATTAGAGGAGGAGATTTACGCTGTTTGCGGGGAAGTCTTTGCCAATTTTTGGTAGAATGTTCTGCGATAAGGTCTAAATGTTAATAAAGCGCGTGGCCTTATAGGTTGAAGTACTACGTGTGGCGCGTTACTTGGCTTTAGGAATAGCCGCGGTTGGGAGTACTTGGGCGTTTTGCTATTAGTCGATACTGTCGCGAGGTATGTGAACCTCTTCCTATCTCTTCTAGCATGATATGTGTGAACTATGTAGCGGTGAGCGTCATGTACTAAATGTATTTGATTGGTGTAAAACATAAAGTGTTATAACGGCTTTATGGGAAGTTGGTTATAACGGCTTTATGTTGGTAAGAAAATACATGTGGTTTTTAAAAGGTAATCGATTTGAACTATAAGCGGCTTGTTATGTGTTAATAAAGAACTTGAAGTATTTAAAAGAGTTTTGAATCATTTTGAGAGAAGAAGTAATACTTGATTTGTTTTGAAAACTTAAGAGTTATACTAGCTTTATGGAAAGTTAGGTATAACGTCTTAAGAATGTTTCTTGATTTTGGAAATCGAATGTGTATCGACAAACCAACTGCGGCGTTAATAAAAGGAAATGTTTTGTGATTAAGTATTATTAAAACCAGTAGAAACTTCCATCTGCATGAAGCTAAGATGAGACAAAATGATATTTCCTAGATCATGGTCTGTAATAAGATTGTTGTAAACAAGAATATCCTACTCATATAAGACTTATGTTTCTCGAGATAGTTTAAAGAGAATTATATTCTTAAATGAATAAGACTATGAACTACGAAACCTTTCTAAATAAGAAACATGAACATTTGAAATTAGGCAAACTTGGACGTTTGGAAAATAATGTTGTTACTTGAGTTTTACAAAGAGAAGTGTTTTGATTTACTTCAAAAGATAATCAATATATTTTCATATACTACGGGTATTGTGTGACTTTTGTGAAAGTAACGTATCTTTTAAAGAGTTAATGTATGAAGTACTTTGGGGATAAAACCCCGAACTTGTTAGCATATAGTAGAAAGTACCTTATGTGTATAACTTGATTGTGTTGGTTTGTGATAGCCTTGTAATACTTTCTTGTTGATTTGATAAGTAAACATGCTAGGATGCTACGTGTGTTAGTATCTTATGATGTTTGTGTAAAGGGGTTTTTCCTTTGTTGTGCTTATGTTGTTTAACGATAAGCTGTTATGATAGTATTATACATCACTCGTCTCTTGAGATGATTAGGGTTAAGGCGCCTCCGTCGCGGGGTAGACTTCGGTGGGTCGATGGACTATGATTCGAGACTACCTCATGCGGGTCGAGGGCTATGCGGAGCTGCGGGAGTTCGAGTTAGGATCGCGGCCCTTGTGGTCATGCGGTCACTTGTGGCCCGTGCGGGGCGAGTCGGGGCGCTGCAGGGAGTAGCTACCCTCGATGCGGGGTTATACCTCATGCGGGCGATCGATGGCCTATCGCGGAGTGCGGAAAGTTCGGGGCTGAAACGCGCATTAGATCTGCGGGCAAGTGGTCGACTTTGATCATGTGACGGTCTACAGATCTTATGATCTGATTCATGACGCTTGTTGATACTGTAGGTGTTAGTAGTCGGCTATGCCTTCGTACTTACCATGTCGTGTTATTATGGCAGTGGGACACGGTGTTCATGTGTGTTCCTTGGTGCTTTTATATCATAAGCTAGGCGGTGAGGAAGGTATTCCACGGCGTGATTGATGTTGTGGGCGTGAGACCCATTGTTATATTTGAGTGATGACTTGAGGCGTGAGTCCACGACTTGACATGGCTTATTATTGTGAGCGTAGTTTGGTTATCATACATGTCTCTGCTTTATAGACTATTATGATTTCATTTACGATATTTTTAGTTTCACATACTCGATTTTTGTTATCTTGACCTCGCCCGAAGTGCGTTAAATCGCGAGTAAAGGTACACGATCGTTGATCCTCGCTCTTAGGAGTCAGTTCAGCGTTTGGTAAAGCTCCGTTGCTCGGAGGCTTATCGATGGTATAGTTCCCTGTTGTTGTAGGTGTTTACATTCGGGGTATGGCGGGGCCACATCGCCATTGTTATCGTATAATTTCTTAAGTGCATGAAATCTTGTTGTGGCGGGGTTTGTAAAAAGGATTAAAAGCTGTTCATGTTGGAAAAAGTCGTTATTTATATTTATGCGAAAGGCAAGTTTTCTCAGTTATTGTTTCGTATTTCATAATATGTCTTGTATTGTTTTATGTTCCGCTGATTACTCTGATGTTGTATCACTAGGGTGCCCGGGGTAAGGCACCAGTCACGGGCCCGGAATCGGGTCGTGACATGGTCTTTGGCAAAACTATGATGTTAAAACCCATTGATAAAGGAGTATTATTAACGGATGACTTATTCATGGATATCCCGATATGGGTCACTTTCCACGACATCCCCATCTCGGTTTGGAGTGCAACAGGCCTTAGTAAGATTGCTTCGCGTGTGGGAAAACCATTATACACGGATCAATTTACTAAGGAGAGGTCTAAGATGAACTATGCAAGAGTCTTGGTGGAAGTCGATGTTAGTAAAGAGCCGGTCACAGAATTTGGTGTTAAACTTCCCGACAATCGAAGATACATCCAAAAGGTGAAATATGAGAACTACCCAGATTTTTGCTATCATTGCGCCTCTTTTGGCCACAACCATTTGAAGTGTAGGAAACTGATGCAAGACACCAACACTCAAGAAACACGAAAAACCGACAACTCATTGGTACCACCTAACAATGGAGCGTTTACTAGCGAATCTGCTGCTACGGTTCTGGTCAAACCGGTCCTTCTAATGCGATCCACCACCTCCTCAACATCCCGTGGGTAGTGATAACTTGATGGACATTGAGAATAGTGTGCAATCACTTCCGCATATTCCCGGAAGTGTGGGAGAATCTCTGAATTTTGGAATCCCTCCGGTTGTGGGTCATCCTAACTCTTTGTGCTTACGGGTACCACTTGAGGGGTCCTCAAACCATCACCCCTATCCTAGTCTTGCGCATCATGAGAGGCTGAGAAATGAGACAAGGCATGCTGAAAAAGACACACCATCGACCATGAACTCTTCTAGATGTAGATGCTTGGTAAGAGTACTACGGACGAGTTTATCCACGCAATATGTTGCATAAACTTTGTGCGTGGAGAACATAGCCTATTTGGGGCTACTGCCTTGACTTCTAACAACAAGAAAGAGGGATGGAAAGAAGTTATTTCAAGAAAGAATATCAGTTTGGGGAAAAATGCAAAGCGCGGATGTGCTACTAAAACCTCCATTGTTTCCTAATGAAAATTCTTTGTTGGAATGTCCGAGGCCTTTGCGGGCAAAGGGATAGGGCAGCCACACAAACTCTTGTGTGCAGGCTTGCTAAACAACATGATGTGGCATTAGTTTGCCTAATAGAAACTAAATTCACTCGAACACGGCTGGACTCTTTTACTTCTCAAAGATTCCTTGCTTAGAAATTTTGCTCCAATATAGATTTCATTGATGGCGGAAGAATGCTAGTACTATGAGACCCCTCCAGAGTTAGTTGTGATGTGCTTGGAATGGACTCTCAACATATCCATGTCCAAGCACGGTGTAACATATCTCAAGTGTCCTTTCTTGCTACGTTTGTGTATCCGGTCTATAGCATTCCGGAAAGAAGGAAACTTTGGCATCATCTTACCCACCTGGGCACTAGCATTGTCATGCCTTGGGTGATCATTGGAGATTTTAATACTTATTGCTACCCTCAAGATAAGGCCGGTGGTCCTCCTCTCACGCCTTATGCACTTAGGGACCTTGGGGAATTCAGAATAGCTCACAGACTCGATGACACTCCTTCTACGGGTTCCTTCTACATTTGGACGAATGGCTCAATATGGTCCAAGCTAGATAGAGTGTTAATGAATCAACATTGGAGTGACTTGAACCTAGAGTGCTCAGCTAATTTTTTGCCTATGGAACCAGTCTTGGACCATTGCCCGTGATTGCTTGGTAATTGCATCTTCTTAGCAATGGAAAGCGACCTTTCAAGTTTATGAACATGTGGCTCTCACACCCCGCCTTTGAGAACATCCTAACTTCCTGCTGTAGACAGCGTGTTTTTGGATCTGCCCAATTCACATTGGTCACAAAATTGAAGTCTTTAAAGAAGTCATTGCGTGATTTGAAATCTAGTGAATTCGGGAGGATTTGTCACGACCAGACCGGGCATGGCGGTGCCCTACACAGGCACCTTCTATTCATACAACATAATAAACTACGGAAGATAAATACACTCTTTTTTAAAAAAAACTAAGGCCAAGCCGTAAAGTGCCATAACATAAAAATTTACTCGAAAAGTGGTCTGTTTAACAATGTAAAAACAACTCTAGTCAGTCCAACTCTGGCCGGTTGTATGCGAGGGTTCGTAGAGGTTGCAACTGTGTGGCGCCGAATCTGGTAATTATTCTCACGAAGTGGGCCTTGTGGCCGCTGGCCTGCGCGGCGGATTTTTCTAAGGCGCGAAAATCGGGATATTTTGTTAAAAGCCTATGGGAGGGTGACAAGTGTCCTCCCATCCTTTTGACCAGGAAAGGGGCCTATTTTAGGGCCAAGTCTTGGGAGACTTGGCCATTTCATTTTGGAAACCCTCCCAAGGAAATCCTCTCCCTTCTCTCTAGATTTTTGAAGAAAACCTAGCCTAAGAGGAAATTGTTGTAGCGGCAAGAAGGCAAAGTGTGGGTGAACTTGTGGGAAGCGGCGGTGGGCGTAGTGGACAGAAAGAAGTGGAAGAAAGGGGCTTTTGTGGGCTATTCCAAAGGTAAAAGTTTCCCCTTATCTTGGATTTGAGTTAATACTTGTTATAGTAGTTTAGAAGTGAGCCTGAGGCTGTTATTTTTGAATAGATTTGGATCTTGTTGTCTTGTTGAAAACCGAAATGGGCATGTTAGCCTTAAGATTGTAACTTCAATTGGGTTACTAATTTAGTCGTCACATGTTGTAAAGGGGGGAAATTGTAGTTGTTGAAGATGTCTAGGGCTAGATATCATGTTAGACCTAAGAACTTGGATTGGAAAGAACTGGGAAGGAGTTAGGATTGGTTATATTGTTGGCCAAAAATGGCATGGAAATTATTGGTTTTGTGTTATTGTGGGGCGGAATTTTACGTATTGTTAGGCGTGTAATCCTCTTGTAATTGCTGAATTAATTGAGCCTTAAATGTGGCGTTGGTTATTGAATTCGGCCTTGAAAAAGGTGGCATAGTAAGTAGAAACAAATGAAGTGTTGTCCAAATTTCCGTAGAATGTAGGGACCATGCACTTAGTTTATTCTCGTTGAAGCTAGAGATTGATAGGCGTTTATGACCCTTATAGGATTGAAGTACTACGAGTAGCATATTAACTTAAGGGGATAGTCTTGTGGAGCATTTTGCTAACCGTCGATAATCGTCGCGAGGTATGTGATTCTTCCTATCCTCTTGACATGATTATTTGTGAAATTTATAGTGCGATGATGCGTGTGTTAAAGGAATTTGATTTCCCTTGTTTTGCCTTGACTTGATATGAAGTGTAAAGGTCTTGATTGTTTGAAAGAGTAGGTAAATCTTATTCGTTAGTAATGGGTACTCGGTGGTTAAAGAATAAGCCATCTTGGTCTCGTAAGGGCTTATAGTTGTAATTGGTTGTTTTAAAACATAAAGTGTTATAACGGCTTTATGGGAAGTTTGTTATAACCATTTTATGTAGGTAAAATAATGGGTTGTTGATTTCAAAAGATAAGAGGCTTGACTTATAATTGACCTAATTGATGTTGAAAAGTGTGAAACCTCATTCGTGAGAAATGAGTACTTGGTTTTTAAAAGAACAATGTTACATAAATTTCGGAAATGGGAATAAGGATCGAACAAGCCAATGCATCGTTAATAAAGGAAAAAGTAATGACAATTAATTATATTAAAACCAGTAGAAACCTCCATCTGCATAGAAGCTAAGATAAGACAAAATTGTATTACATTTCCTAGATCATAGCTGCTCTAATAAGAATTATTATAATCAAGTTTTGATCTTCTTAAAAATTCCAAAGTAAGGAACTCGATTTCTAAAAGAAAAGAGACTTAAGAATTTGAAGTGTTTTGGTTTAAAAGAAAGGCATGCTTTTGTCTTGACTTGTTTTAAAACATAAAGTGTTATAATAGCTTTATGGGAAGTTAATTATAACGACTTTATGGAAAATAAAGGAATGGATTCATTATTGGATTTAGAATGGTAACTTGATTTTGGGAAAAGAGAGGTAACTTGTTTTCAAATATTGAATTCCTTGTGATGGAAAAACATAAGTGGCTTGGTTATAAAAAGGTAGGAGTACCTTGATCTTAAAAGGGTTAGATACTTGGGTTTTAATGGTATACTTGGCGTTGTGTTAAGAAGTGTTTAAAGTACCTTGAGTTGTGTGTAACTCGCCTATGCTTGTTGTGATAGCCTTTGTTGTGCAAGTGTTTGATTGTGTGCTCACAGGAGCCTCTCGATGGAGGGCGCTATCGTTGATTGATGGACATCTTGACACGTTGGGTAGCCCGGGTATGCTTCCACTATATCGATCCTCTTGGACATCTTGACACGTTAGGTAGCCCACGGGTATGCTTCCATTAAGTGTTATCTTGTTATTTGTTTGGACATCTTGACCGCGTTGGGTAGCCGGGTATGCGTCCACGATGAGTATTATCTTGTATTTGTGCGGACATCTTGACCGCGTTGGGTAGCCGGGTATGCTTCCTGATGAGTATTCTCTTGTTATCTCCTTTGGGCATCACCGACACGTTGGATGGTCACGGTATGGGCCACTAGGATGGTTCGAGGCCATGCTTATACCGAGGTGAGATCTTGGGGCATGCGGCCATTGTGCGGGTTAAATTCGAGTTGTATTTGAGTGATGATTTCACGGGCATGAGTCACGACTTAACATGGCTATATGTTGTGTCTTGTAGTTTGGTTATCATATGTCTCACCTTATATAGACTATTATGATTTCATTTACGATATTTTTGATTTCACATACTTTACTGTTATCGACCTCCTTGAGGGCTGCGTTCATCTGCAAGAGTTGAAGTGCATAACTGGCGATCCGCTCTTAGGATCGCTGTTCGGTTCTCGGAAAGCTCCATATCTCGGAAGCTTGTCACTGGTACAGTTCCAAGTAGTAGACTTTTGTACATTCGGGGGCATGGCGGGCCTGTCCGTCATTATGGTTTTAAAATTCTTAGAAGTGCATGCTTGTTGTGGGCGAGTTTGTAAGGATGTAATTGTTCAGATTTTCATTCATGTACAAAAGGTAACCGTTTGGGTTATCCTGTTTCTTATTTCATTTGTTTTCTTTCATGAGTTTTTATTTCGCTGGTTTTTCTCGATGTTGTATCACTAGGGTGCCCGGTAAGGCACGATCCACGGGCAGGTCGGTCGTGACAAAAAGTGGTATCGAGCGATTAATCCTCGGAAAGTGTCTACGAACCGTGGTGAGTCTACCGTATCTAGTAGAGTCTTGATTATCGGTGTGTTGTGCACCATCTATAATCGTCGAGGCTATAGGATATTTAGGATTGGTTTCCATTCTTCTCACTCTGAGATCGTGCCTTAGAGGTGTGTTATAAGTTGGACTCCTCGACGTATTCTTTGTATACCGGTGATGCCTCCGCATGAAAGCGGCAGAGCCCGAGAAGGGCAAGCGGCGAGAGGAGGCTGCGAGTAGAAGCGGCGGCGGTCTCTGAGACCACGGCTTTGAGCCCCAGGTCCACGGCACAGGCGGAGGAGATGGGTTACAAGAGATGGCCCGATTATTGGCGGGATCGTGGCTAAACGAGATAGGATGGATCTGCGATCCCAGTTCCATAGTACCGTAGTTCACCCGAGTCGAGATAGTTTGAGACTACGATTTTACGAGTTGCGGCCGGGAGTTCTATGGATCGAGGCACGAGGATGATCCGCGAGTTCATCCGAGCGATTCTGACGGATCATGAGTGATCGAGGCTTCGGAGACCGAGTCGGTGGTCTTAGGTTCGCATCGGCTGCGTGATACTGCAGTCGACTGGTTTGATTCGTGGGAGCTGTCCTGGGGGGAGCATGCACCTCCAGCTGGTTGGGGCGAGTTCTCAGAGGCTTTCCTTGGCCATTTCTTGCCGCCACAGATGAGGAGGGCACGGGCCGACAATGTTTTGATGCTGAGACAGAGAGGGCACACAGTTCGGGAGTACAATGTAGAGTTTGACTCATTGGCTCGGTATGTCCCCGCTCTGGTGGCCGATATGGAGGATAGAGTGCACCGTTATGTCATCGGGCTCGATGATTATTTAGCGGAGGATGCCTGGCCAGTAGCTCTTGATCGGGCATGGACATTGCCGCGTCGAGCTATCGCGGCGAACTAAGGAAACGTAAGTCGGCGGAATAACGGGATCAGCGAGAAGAGGCGGGGCAGCGGGTCCTCTGGTGACCATCGAGCGGCGGCCTCGGCGAGACTAGTTATGCGCCTCCGCCCGATGAGTGCTCCACCCCGATCTTGGGGCGTTCGGGAGATTCGAGGCGGTCGAGCTCCAAGGTTTCGAGTTTTTGGGAAAGCAGGATGCTAGTCGAGATAGGACCACCCTACCTCGTTGTGGCCGTTGTGGTAGGCTCCATGATGGGGAGTGTCGTGCTGGAATGGGAGTTTGTTTTGCATGCGGCCAGCAGGGCCATTTTGCGAGGAATTTTCCAACCAGAGATAGCGCGGATGTAGAGACTCAGCCTTCGGGATCGGAGGGGTGGTTAAATCTCTCGCTTTTGTGCGTGCGAGGAAGGAACATGAGTAGAGCGACAAAAGGTGAAGTGAAGTAATAGTTACATGTATATTCTTAACCCTCTAGAGACTAGTATGCATTGATGTTATGGTGATGTGTTAAGTGTTATGTTCGGATAACTTTGTGTTAAAATGTGATTTGGAATCCTGGTTAGTGAAGAGGGTAAGTCTGGGGATGAGAAAAAATTTGAACTTTAGAATTTATAACAATCGAGACCTTAGAGGTAAGGCCGGCTAGAGTAGAGATATTTCTTTTCAGTTATCCTTGTCGGAGTACATAGTACGGGGAGTATATTCGGGTGATAAGTCCATGAGTGGTGGGAGTTTTTGTGATATTAGAGATGATCCCTCTTTGGCTGGAAGTTAGAGTTTTGCGTGATTTGTATATTATGGCCATGCGTGGCATAACTGATTCTTTTGTAAGTACAGTGGTGAAGACTATACCGGCGTCTGCGTTTTGGAGACTTAGAAGGAACATTCGGGATGAATGTTTCTAAGGGGGGGAGAATGTTACACCCCGTAAATTCAAGAAGTTAAGATAAGAACATACCAAGGAGTTTAAGATTTGAAAGTGGAAAGATAAGTGGACAAACATGTGTTGGACGAATTTTGAGTCTACCGTGGAGTGTTGTACCCCAGTTGTTAAGAATTTCAAGGTGTTTAAAAAGCCTAGTGTGTAGTCCATTAAATCTAGTTCCCAACGCAAAAAACCGTTCGTCGATAGGGCATCGGAGACAAAAGTTATGGAAGTTTCAAGTTTGGTGCGCTTGATCGAGCAAGCGATGGTTTCGGTTCGGGGTCCCGAGGCGCGCGCGGTTGTCTTGGGGTTCGAAGTTGCAGCGCCCGCGGCTGAATGCGAGGGCGGCACCGGAATGCAGTAAATATTCTCGAAGTGGAAGCCTTGGCGGCCGCGGCCATGGCCGGGATTTTTCATGTAAAGCGAAAATCGGGGATATTTTGTTAAAAGCCTATGGGAGGGTGACAAGTGTCCCTCCCATCCTTTTGACCAGGAAAGGGGCCTATTTTAGGGCCAAGTCTTGGAAGACTTGGCCATTTCATTTTGGAAACCCTCCCAAGGAAATCCTCTCCCTTCTCTCTAGATTTTTGAAGAAAACCTAGCCTAAGAGGAAATTGTTTGTTATACCCCGTATTTCCAGAGTATGTACGTAAGGACGTACGTAGAAAATTTGAACTTTTTAATAAGGCTTGGCCGAATTAATTTTTGTGCACAACACCCGGTTAGAGTTTTTTTTTTAAACGCTTTTCCATTTCGTAGGAAAATTCGGCTATGTCATTTTTAATTTTTGCGGATTTTTCCAGAGGCGAAACATTTTGGACCAACAAGAGGCGCCACTTGGCACCTCTCATTAGTGTGGTAGAGTGGGCGAATTGCTTGGCTTTTGTCAAGTAGTTGGTAGGATATTTTGTGGGTAGATGGATAGGGTGCACTTGGCATGATCTTGGCCCTACACTTGCACCACACTTGGCTTGATCTTGGCCATTGGTTAGCCATGGCTTGACCTATAAATACCCCTCTCCTTTGATGAATTTCTTCATCCAAAAATTGTGCTAAGTCTTGAAATCTCTTCCCCCTCCCTCTATAGTTCTCGTCCCCCTCCCCCGTGTGAGGATTTTAGCGAGTCCTCCTCCCAGGCGAGAGTACCACAGTGGGGTAGTAGAGGGTATACACCCACTTGTGGTGTTGTCTCGTATAAATACCCCCTCTTGGTAGAAATACTCTCAAAAGTATTGTTCTTATACCCAAATTACCTTAGCCAGTATACCTTGTAGTATTAAGGTTATACTATCTGAAAAGCCGTAAATACTATTATACTTCCGTCGATCCACAAAACTGAAACCCTAAGGAAATCTCCATAGTTAGTTGGAGTGTTATGTAGAAGTTGGTTAGAACTTCTAAGGGTGGTTTGGAGCGGGTTGGGCCGCGGAGTTGGAGCTAAACGTTGCCCGGGATCGACATTTATACTTGGATAATTATGGGCTTATCGAGGTAATTATCTTGTCCCCTATTGTAATTGGATATTACATGTTGTTGGAATATATAGTTGAAGTATACTATATATAGAACTAAACATAGCTTGTGGCAATGTCTTTGGACTTAAGCTGAATTTAAAGAAGAGAATCGAATCAGTAATTACGTGGGGTGTATTACGAGACTTGTGTAGTTTGACGGTAGGAAGTGCCAATTTCCGTAGGATCTTGTATCTAGATTTATTCTACCGAGTAGTCTAGACTTTGATAGACTTGTATAACTGTATAGGTTGAATGTTCGCGAGTAGCGTGTGCTACTTGAGAAGGTGGACCAAGCAGCGAGTTATGGCAAGTGAGCGATTTGCTTATGGTCGATAATCGTCGCGGTATGTGAACCTCTTCCTATCTCTTCTAGCATGATATGTGTATAACTATGTAGTACGGTAGACGACGTGTGTTAATTGAACGTAGTTGTACGGCAATGTCTTTTGACTTAAGCGAATAATAATAATCTTGAAATAGTTTAAGAGAATTAAGAAGCTTTTTAAAAGAAGAGTAATACTTGGTTTTAAAAACTTAAGAGTTATACTAGCTTTATGGGAAGTTAGGTATAACGGCTTAAGAGAGATAAAACGAATGATTTATTTTAGAAGTTAAGAGACTTGATCTTGTAAGATAAGAGACTTAACTTAATCAATGAATTTTGTGTGAAACCTCATTCGTGAGTAATGAGTACTTGATTTTTTTTAAAAGGGATAATGTTTTACTGATTTCGGAAATCAGAATGTGTATCGACAAACCACTGCAGCGTTAATAAAGGGAAATGTTTTGATTAATGAAGTATTAATAAAACCGAGAAATTTCCATCTGCATAGAAGCTAAGATGAGACAAAATGATATTTCCTAGATCATGGCTGCTGTAATAAGATTGTTATAAACAAGAATATCCTACTCACACATAAGGCTTATGTTTCTTAGATGGTTTAAAAGAGAATTATATTCTTAAATGAATAAGACTATGAATGACGAAACCTTTCTAAAATAAGAAACGTGAACATTTGAAATTAGGCAAACTTGAACGTTTGGAAAATAATGTTGTTACTTGATTTTACAAAGGTAAGTGTTTTGGTTTACTTAAAAAAGACAGTCACTCTATTTTTATACTACGGGTATTGCGTGACTTATGGGAAAGAAGCGGATCTTTTAAAGATTTAATGTGTGAAGTACTTTGGGGATAGATACCCAAACTTGTTAGTAGAAAGTACTGTGTGAATAACTTGATTGTATTGGTTTGTGATAGTCTTGTAATACTTTCTTGTTGATTTGATAAGTAAACATGTTAGGATGCTACGTGTTAGTATCTTGTGGTTGTTATGTAAGAGTCATTCTTCTTTGTGCTTACGTTGCTAAACAGTAAGTCCATTGTACTATTATTATATCACCTACCCTCGACTTATTATACCGAGGGCTTGCCACCCTTGATGCGGTCTATATGGCCTCGCGGTCCTTGTGACTATGCAGTCCGAGCTCCAGGATTGATCATTCGGGTGTTTAGCCCGATGCGGGGATTCCTATGCGGTGCATTGAGACTATGCGGTCTTTTGAGACTATGCGGGTTCATGGAGCTGGCGGATACCGAAGGTTAAGCCGCCGATGCGGGGTGTACCTCAGCGGTCTAGGACCATGATTCGAGGAATACCTATGCGGGTGCGTGTGTGACCTATGCGAATGCGTGAGTTCCGAGGATAGACACGCATTGATACCGCGCAAATGGCCGCCGATCGTGTGGTGCGATGCAGAAAGACCTCGTGATACGATTTATGGCATTTGTGGTGCGAGGGTCTTAGTAGTCGGCTATGCCTTCGCACTTACCCCGACGGTTTTGTTATACCCGTAGTTCCGTGGTATGTATGCGAGGGCGACGCATTTGAGAATCGACGAAAGATTGGAAAGGAAGAAAGAGGTGATTTTTCCACGGAAAAGTTTCCGGTTTTGTGAAGGAAAAAGGTTCGTTAATGGGAATTGGATTCCCGATTTGGTTTTGGACTTCTTAGATTATATTAGAATTATGGAATTTTATTTTCTGAAATGGTCACGTGGGCCCACGGAGAAATTTACGCTTTGTGGGGCCCGCTTTGATTTTGAGATTTTGGCGTTATGGATATTTTCGGAAGACGAAATATTTTGATTTAATCGGGGCGACACGTGTCACCCCACGTGGCACCCGGGCCGAAATATGTTTGTGCACAACACGGTTAGAGTCGTTTTTAAACGTTCTACCTAACTTACGGCGGTAAATTACGGCTATGTCATTTAGTATTTTTGCGGATTTTTCCGAGAGACGAAACATTTTGGACCAACGAGGGCAACACTGGCACCTCTTGGTGGACTGAAGGCGTTAGGCCGATTGGATGGCGGGTTGCTAGATATTTGTGTAGATATTTGTGAGGGTTTTAAGGAGTAGGGTCTAGGGGCACTTGGGCATATCTTGCCCTCCACTTGCCCCCCACTTGGCTAGATCTTGGCCATTGGTTGGACTTTGCTTGGCCTATAAATACCCTCCCCCTTTGAAGACTTCTTCATCCATTCCATAATTTCCAAGTCTTGAAAACCTCCTCACTCCTTGGTTTCGTCCCTCCTCTTCCTTCATGAGGCCTTGCCGGAGGGTGCACCACTCCTGAGGCCTTGGCCGAGGGTACACCCTCCTGGTGGTGTGCCGTGAGGTACCCCTTCTTGGTAGGAAATACTCTCCAGTATTGTTGTAATGCCCAAATTACCTTAGTATACCTTGTAGTATTCCAAAGAAACCTCTATGCGAAGAGTCGGAAATACTACCAGTATGTCCTTTTGTCTCAAACCGAAACCCTAAGGAAATCTTCATTGAGTGTTTGAAGTAATTAAGTAAGTTGGTTAGAACTTCTAGGGTTGTTTGGAGCGGGTTGGAGCACCCGGAGTAAGCTAGCGTTCTAAGGATCGACATTTATACTTGGATAATTATGGGCTTATCGAGGTAATTATCTTGTCCTCTATTTGTAATTGGAAATTACATGTTGTTAGATTATATAGTTGAAGTATACTATATATAGAACTAAGCTTAGTACTGCGGCAATGTCTTTTGACTTAAGCTCAAGAATCGAATCGAATCTGTAATTACATAGGGTATCAGATGAGACTTGTGTAGTATTAATGTGGCGTAGAATTGTCCCCGTTCGGGATAGATGTATAACCCCCCCCCCCCTGGTTGGCTTGGTAGCCGGCCCCGTTGAGGAGGAGATTTACTGTTTGCGGGGAGGAGGTCTTTGAATTTTCTGTAGAATGTTCTACGATAAGATCTTGATGTTAATAAGCGCCTTGTGGCCTTATAGGTTGAAGTACTACGTGTGGCGCGTTCTACTTGGCTTAAGGAGTAGTCGACAGTTGGAAGTACTTGGAGAGTTTTGCTATTAGTCGATACTGCCGCGAGGTATGTGAACCTCTTCCTATCTCTTCTAGCGTGATATGTGTGAACTATGTAGTGCGGTAGGCGCATATGTACTAAATGTATTTGATTGGTGTAGAATATAAAGTGTTATAACGGCTTTATGGGAAGTTGGTTATAACGGCTTTATGTTGGTAAGAAAATACATGGTTTTTAAAAGGTAATCAATTGAACTATAAGCGGCTTGTTATGTGTTAATAAAGAACTTGAAGTATTTCAAAAGAGTTTTGAATCATTTTGAAGAAGAAGTAATACTTGGTTTTTGAAAACTTAAGAGTTATACTAGCTTTATGGGAAGTTAGGTATAACGACTTAAGAATGTTTCTTGATTTGAAATCGTAATGTATCGACAAACCACGGCGTTAATAAAGGGAAATGTTTTGATTAATTAAGTATTAATAAAACCAGAGCAATTTCCATCTGCATGAAGCTAAGATGAGACAAAATGATATTTCTAGATCATGGTCTTTGTAATAAGATTGTTATAAACAAGAATATCCTACTCACATATAAGGCTTATGTTTCTCAGTTGTTTAAAAGAAAATTATATTCTTAAATGAATAAGGCTATGAACACGAAACCTTTCTAAAATAAGAAACGTGAACATTTGAAATTAGGCAAACTTGGGCGTTTGGGAAATAATGTTGTTACTTGATTTTACAAAGGTAAGAGTTTTAGTTTTCTTAAAAGGACGGTCACTCTATTTTATACTACGGGTATTGTGTGACTTATGTGAAAGAAACAGATCTTTTAAAGATTTAATGTGTGAAGTACTTTGGGGTTAGATACGAACTTGTTAGTAGAAAGCACCTTGTGTGAATAACTTGATTGTATCGGTTTGTGATAGCCTTATAATACTTTCTTGTTGATTTGAGAAGTAAACATGTTAGGATGCTACGTGTGTTAGTATCTTGTGATGTTAGTGTAAAGGGGTTTTCCTCGATCGCGCTTTAAAGTTGTTTGACTATCACCGTTATGTTGGTATTGTACCACTCGCCTTGACTTGTGTCCGAGGTTAAGTCGCCTCCGACGCGGGGTAGACTCGGCGATGCAGGACCGTGATTCGAGGATACCCTACGCGGGTCCAGGGATCCATGCGAACTACGGAGTTCCGTGTTAGTTTACGGCCCTTGTGGTCACGCGGTCTTTGTGGCTACGCGATCGCGAGTCCGCGATGCCGGAGTAGCTACCCTCGATGCGGGGTTATACCTCATGCGGGCCTATGAGGTTGGCCTATGCGGAGTCATGAGAGTTCAGGCTAGACGCGCACATTTGATCTGCGCGAGTGACCGGCTTTTATCATGTGACGTGCAGACGGATATCATGACACATTTTATGACCTTGTTGATGCGTAGGTGTTAGTAGTCGGCTATGCCTTCGCATTTACCCTGCTTTGTTTTATTAGGACACGTGGGACCCGTGTTCATGTGTATTCCTTGGTGTTTGTGTATCATAAAGCTGGCGAAGGTATTCCACGCACGATTGATGTTGTGGCGTGAGACCCATTGGTAAAATTGAGTGATGACTTGAGGCGTGAGTCCACGACTTGACATGATTGCTTACTTATGGTGAATCAGTAGTTTGGTTATCATACATGTCTCTGCTTTGTATAGACTACTATGATTTCATTTACTGATTTATTTTCGATTTCACATACTTGGTACTGTTGTCGACCTCTTCGGGCTGCGTTCATGCCGCGGTAAAGGTACACGATCATTGATCCTCGCTCTTAGGGTCACAACACATGGGAAAGCTCCGTTTCTCCGAGGCTTATCACGTATAGTCCCCGTTGTTGTAGGTGTTTACATTCGGGGTATGGCGGGCCCTGTCCCGCCATTGTTGTCGTATCATTTCTTAGAGTGCAGAGTAATGCATTGTGGCGAGGTTTGTAAAAGGGATTAAAACTGTTCATGTTGGAAAAAGTTGTTATTTATATATATGCCAAAGGCAAGTTTTTCTCGATTATTGTTTCATATTTCATAATATGTCTCGTATTGTTTTATGTTCGATTACTCGATGTTGTATCACTAGGGTGCGGTAAGGCACGATCCACGGCGGAATCGGTCGTGACAAAAGTGGTATCGAGCGATTAATCCTCGGAAAGTGTCTACTGCATCGTATCGATGAGAGTCTTGATTATCGGTGTGTTGTGCACCACGCCAATAATCGGAGGCTATAGGATATTTAGGATTGGTTTCTATTCTTCTCACTCGAGATCGTGCCTTAGAGCCGAGTTGTAAGTTGGACCCTCCGATGAAATTCTTTCCTTATCGTTATGCCTCGCGTAGGCAACCCGCCCGGAGGCAAGCGCGGCGGAGCGGCGAGTAGAGTTCAGAGGTTGCGAGGGCACAGCCCAATCATTACCTAGGTAGTGCTTCATTCGGGATTTCGCGACGTCACTAGCCCCGCAGAGTTTAGCACGATGACGGCAGCCTACTGCGTCCATGATATTTGAACCTTCGCCCACGACCGAACAAAGTGAATATAGATTGCAAAAGAGGCGACCACATTAGCTATGGATTTGGCTACCAGAGATTATACCGATGTACCACGAGTCTTGATGACTACCTAAGAGAGGTTGTGCAAGAGTAATTCTTTAGTTGGGCTTGAGCATGGCACGTATGCGGGCTTATGTACTGCGGCCGAGAACGTAGAGATCGACGGGTTAACCAAGGACAAGAGAGGCGAGCGAAGGTCCTTCGGTAACTTTCAAGGTGAGTATACCTTAAGTGCTATGTTCTGATAGCAGTGTGGTAGTTGTGATTAGAAATCATGGTGGGTTAACCGAGTAAGATTTTGGGGGATAGAGAAGGTGTGAGCCTTAGAGTGTTATACGTACAGACCTTAGAGGTAAGGCCATCTCGAGAAAAGGTGTAGTGTTATGTTTGATCCTTATCAGAAGTGCATAGTGCACGTGAGCTATGTTTGGGGATAGGTCCCTAAGTAGTGTGGAATGAAAGTGGGTCGAGTTGAGGCCACGCCGCGGGTCAACCCGCGGCAGGTTTGGTGGTGGGGTCAGTTTGTGGTGGTCCCGCCTTGTGTTAGGGTTGTGAGGGTGTTAGGCCGAAGTGTAGTTAACCAAACAGACGAGTTCGTGGATGCGTTCGACCGTGGTCGGGCCGGGGCAGCCCATCGTATTTTTCACCAGACCGTTTACTCTACCGTGTGTTGAGTTATCTAAAGGTTGTGAGGCTGCACGGGTGCCTACCTTCACCTTATGACAAGCAGTGGAGCCAGTGGTACGCTGTTTTTGTTTGGAAGTTTTACGAGCAGGTTAAGAACTCGCAGTCTCGACCGCATTCGCCCTCGGGCCAGTGTGTGGATTTCAGGGGTAGTCGTGGGGATTGTTGTCTCCTATAGAGAGAAGTGCTTCTAGCTACCTTTTCAGTGTTCGGATGTCGCTTTATGAAGCCTTGTAAGGGCGAAAGTGTAAGTTGCCGGTCGATTGGTTCGATGTTGGCAAGGTTCGCATATTGGTTGAGCTTGTTCCACAGATGGATGAGGTAAAGCTTCGTCTAGAAGAAGTTCCGCACTCGGAGAATCGTATGCGGATAATCGGCGGCGACGCTAGAGTTCAGTTGCCGATCGGTCTTCTTGAAAGTACCACCGGACGAGTGTGACGAGTTTTGAAACGAAGGAACTTAGCCCGAGTTACTTTGGGCTTTTTGAGTTCATGCGAAGAATAGGCGGGTTGCCTATATGTTAGCAATTGCCGTCCGACTTAGGAAGCGAGACGTCCGATCTTTCGTATTGTTATGTTCGGGCCGGCGTATAAAGAGGCGAGCCTCTACCACGGAACAGACGAACCGTGGCTCTCCGTATGGCACATCGAGAAGGGTCGTAGGTACGCCGAGGATCGCAGCTCCGGTACCATTTGTTGGGTCGTCGGAGCAAGGCTCGCGCAAAGTGTCAAAAGTGGTATCAGTGACTGAGGAAGTATATTTTGACCCCGGGAAGAGGTATTTGTGGTGTTATAGAGGTGTTTCCTCGTGGGCTTGGATGTAAGTCTTTGCGCAGGTGTTTCCATGGCCAGGTGTGGCAGGATTGTTCTCATATAGTAGTAGAGACTATATCGACGCTTGTATGTTTGGGGACTTAGAAGGAACATTCGGACGAATGTTTCTAAGGAAGAATGTTATACCCGTAGTTCCGTGGTATGTATGCGAGGGCGTGCGTGCGAGAATCTGACGTAAAGATCGGAAAGGAAGAAAGAGGTGATTTTTTCCACGGAAAAGTTTCCGGTTTTGTGAAGGAAAAGGTTCGTTAATGGGAATTGGATTCCCAGATTTGGTTTTTGGACTTCTTAGATTATATTAGAATTATGGAATTTTATTTTCGGAAATGGTCACGTGGGGCCCACGGGAGAAATTTACGGTTTTGTAGGGCCCGCTTTGATTTTGAGATTTTGGCCGTTATAGATATTTTCGGAAGACGAAATATTTTGGACGAATCGGGGGGCGACACGTGTCACCCCCATGTGGCACCCTTGGGCCGAAATATGTTTGTGCACAACACCCGGTTAGAGTCGATGACGACGCAACGGTCGACCTAACGTACGAAGGGTAAAATACGGCAATGTCAATTAGTATTTTTGCGGATTTTTAGAGGCGAAACGTTTTGGACCAACGAGAGGGCAACACTTGGCACCCTCTCGTTGGTGGACTGAAAGGGCGTTAGGGCCGATTGGATGGGCAGGGTTGCTAGATATTTGTGTAGATATTTGTGAGGTTTTAAGGAGTAGGGTCTAGGGGCACTTGGGCATATCTTGCCCTCCACTTGCCCCCACTTGGCTAGATCTTGGCCATTGGTTGGCCTTTGCTTGGCCTATAAATACCTCCCCTTTGAAGACTTCTTCATCCATTCCATAGTTTCCAAGTCTTGAAAACCTCCTCCTCCTTATGGTTTCGTCCCTCCCCTCTTCCTTTGTGAGGCCTTGGCCGAGGTGCACCCTCCTGAGGCCTTGGCCGGGGGTACACCCACTCCTAGTGGTGTCGTGAGGTACCCCCTCTAGTAGGAAATACTCTCAAGTATTGTTGTAATGCCCAAATTACCTTAGCCGTATACCTTGTAGTATTCCAAAGAAACCTCTATGCGAAGAGCCCGGAAATACTACCGTATGTCCTTTTTGTCTCAAACCGAAACCCTAAGGAAATCTTCATTGAGTGTTTGAAGTAATTAAGTAGAAGTTGGTTAGAACTTCTAAGGGTTGTTTGGAGCGGGTTGGAGCACCCGGAGTAGAAGCTAAGCGTTGCTAAGGATCGACATTTATACTTGGATAATTATGGGCTTATCGAGGTAATTATATTGTCCCTCTATTTGTAATTGGAAATTACATGTTGTTAGATTATATAGTTGAAGTATACTATATATAGAACTAAGCTTAGTCTCGCGCAATGTCTTTTGACTTAAGCTGAAGAATCGAATCGAATCAATTACATAGGGTGTATTACGAGACTTGTGTAGTAATCTTGTGGAGTAGAATTGTACCGTCGGGTTAGATGTATAACCCCCGTTGGCTTGGTAGCCCCGTTTGAGGAGGAGATTTCTGTTGCGGGAGGTCTTTGCGAATTTTCGTAGAATGTTCTACGATAAGATCTTGATGTTAATAAGCGCCTTGTGGCCTTATAGGTTGAAGTACTACGTGGCGCGTTCTACTTGGCAAGGAGTAGCCGGTTGGAAGTACTGAGCGTTTGCTATTAGTCGATACTCACGCGAGGTATGTGAACCTCTTCCTATCTCTTCTAGCATGATATGTGTGAACTATGTAGTGCGGTGAGACGTCGTGTACTAAATGTATTTGATTGGTGTAGAACATAAAGTGTTATAACGGCTTTATGGGAAGTTGGTTATAACGGCTTTATGTTGGTAAGAAAATACATGTGGTTTTTAAAAGGTAATCAATTGAACTATAAGCGGCTTGTTATGTGTTAATAAAGAACTTGAAGTATTTCAAAAGAGTTTTGAATCATTTTGAAAGAAGAAGTAATACTTGGTTTTGAAAACTTAAGAGTTATACTAGCTTTATGGAAGTTAGGTATAACGGCTTAAAATGTTTTCTTGATTTGAATCGAATGTATCGACAAACCACAAATACGTTAATAAAGGAAATGTTTTGATTAATTAAGTATTAATACAACCAAGAGCAACTTCCATCTGCATGTAAGCTAAGATGAGACAAAATGATATTTCTAGATCATGGTTCTTGTAATAAGATTGTTATAAACAAGAATATCCTACTCACATATAAGGCTTATGTTTCTCAGTTGTTTAAAAGAAAATTATATTCTTAAATGAATAAGGCTATGAACCACGAAACCTTTCTAAAATAAGAAACGTGAACATTTGAAATTAGGCAAACTTGGGCGTTTGGGAAATAATGTTGTTACTTGATTTTACAAAGGTAAGAGTTTTAGTTTTCTTAAAAGGGCGGTCACTCTATTTTATACTACGTATTGTGTGACTTATGTGAAAGAAGCAGATCTTTTAAAGATTTAATGTGTGAAGTACTTTGGGGTTAGATACGAACTTGTTAGTAGAAAGCACCTTGTGTGAATAACTTGATTGTATCGGTTTGTGATAGCCTTATAATACTTTCTTGTTGATTTGAGAAGTAAACATGTTAGGATGCTACGTGTGTTAGTATCTTGTGATGTTAGTGTAAAGGGGTTTTCCGCCATTGCGCTTTAAAGTTGTTTGACTATCACCGTTATGTTGGTATTGTACCACTGCCTTGACTTGTGTCCGAGGTTGGCGCCTCCGATGCGGGGTAGACTCGGCGATGCAGGACCGTGATTCGAGGATACCTGTGCGGAGTCGAGGATCCATGCGAACTACGGGAGTTCCGGGTTAGTTCTGACGCTTGTGGTCACGCGGTCTTTGTGGCCACGCGGATCGCGAGTCGGGGCGATTTACGCCGGAGTAACTACCGATCGCGGGTTATACCATGCGGGCCTATGAGGTTGGCCTATCGGGAGTCGGAGAGTTCGGGGCTAGACGCCGCACATTTGATATCTGCGGCGAGTGACGACTTTTATCATGTGACGGTCTAGCAGATATCATGACACATTTTATGACCTTGTTAGTGCTTGTGGGTGTTAGTAGCTATGCCTTCGTGCCTGCATCTTGTTTTATTAGGACACAGGTGGGACACGTGTTCATGTATTCCTTGGTGTTTGTGTATCATAAAGCCGCGTGGCGGAAAGGTATTCCACGCACGATTGATGTGGGCGTGAGACCCATTGGTAAAATTGAGTGATGACTTGAGGCGTGAGTCACCGACTTGGCATGATCGCTACTTATGGTGAATCTTAGTTTGGTTATCATACATGTCTCACGCTTTGTATAGACAACTATGATTTCATTTACGATTTATTTTCGATTTCACATACTTGGTACTGTTATGCCCGACCTCGCCCGGCTGCGTTCATGCCGCAGTAAAGGTACACCGCCATTGATCCTCGCTCTTAGGGTCACAGCTCGGCGTGTGGAAAGCTCCGTTTCTCGGAGGCTTATCGATGGTATAGTCCCCTGTTGTAGGTGTTTACATTCGGGGTATGGCGGGCCCTGTCCCGCCATTGTTGTCGTATCATTTCTTAAGTGCAGAATGCAGATGTGGGCGAGGTTTGTAAAAGGGATTAAAACTGTTCATGTTGGAAAAAGTTGTTATTTATATATATGCCGAAAGGCAAGTTTTTCTCAGATTATTGTTTCATATTTCATAATATGTCTCGTATTGTTTTATATTCCGCTGATTACTCTGATGTTGTATCACTAGGGTGCCCGGGGTAAGGCACCAGTCACGGGCCCGGAATCGGGTCGTGACAGTTTTATTGTGATGACTTTGAGGGCGTGAGTCCCTAACTTGACATGACTGCTTATTTATTGTAAACTGTAGTTTGGTTATCATACATGTCTCCTGCTTTGTATAGACTACTATGATTTCATTTCTGATGTTATTTTCGATTTCACATACTCACTTGTTATCGACCTCCTTGAGGCTGCGTTCATGCCGCAGTAAAGGTACACGCCGTTGATCCTCGCTCTTAGGTCGCGATTCGGCATTTGGGAAAGCTCCGTTTCTCGGAGGCTTATCTTCGTATAGTCCCTGTTGTAGAGTGCCATTCGGGGTATGGCGGCCCTGCCCCGTCGTTGTTGTCATATCATTCGTAGGTGCGTAATCCGTTGTGGCGGGGTTTGTAAAAGGATTAAACTGTTCATGTTGAAAAATTTATTGTTTATATATATGCCGAAAGGCAAGTTTTTCTCAGTTATTGTTTCATATTTCATAATATGTCTTGTATCGTTTATGTTCCATTGATTACTCGATGTTGTATCACTAGGGTGCGGGGTAAGGCACGATCCACGCCCAAATCGGTCGCGACATTGTTGAGGCGCAAGAAGGCAAAGTGTAGGTGAACTTGTGGGAAGCGCTGGTAGGCGTAGTGGACGGGAAAGAAGTGGAAGAAAGGGGCTTTTGTGGGCTATTCCAAAAGGTAAAAGTTTCCCCTTCTCTTGGATTTGAGTTAATACTTGTTATAGTAGTTTAGAAGTGAGCCTGAGGCTGTTATTTTTGAATAGATTTGGATCTTGTTGTCTTGTTGAAAACCGAAATGGGCATGTTAGCCTTAAGATTGTAACTTCAATTGGGTTACTAATTTAGTCGTCACATGTTGTAAAAGGGAGAAATTGTAGTTGTTGAAGATGTCTAGGGCTAGATATCATGTTAGACCTAAGAACTTGGATTGGAAAGAATTGGGAAGAAATTAGGATTGGTTATATTGTTGGCCAAGAATGGCATGGAAATTATTGGTTTGTTTTGTGTTATTGTGGGGCGTAATTTTACACGTATTGTTAGGCGTGTAATCCCCTTGTATTTGCTGAATTAATTTAGCCTTAAATGTGGCGTTGGTTATTGAATTCGGCCTTGAAAAAGGTGGTATAGTAAGTAGAAACAAAGGAAGTGTTGTCCAAATTTCTGTAGAATGTAGGGACCTTGCACTTAGTTTATTCTACGTTCGAAGCTAGAGATTGATAGACGTTTTATGACCCTTATAGGATTGAAGTACTACGAGTAGCATATTCTTCTTAAGGGGGATAGTACTGTGGAGCATTTTGCTAACCGTCGATAATCGTCGCGAGGTATGTGATTCTTCCTATCCTCTTCAGCATGATTATTTGTGAAATATATAATCGCAAGATGACGTGTGTTAAAGGAATTTGATTTCCCTTGTTGTGCCTTGACTTGATATGAAGTGTAAAGGTCTTGATTGTTTGAAAGAGTAGGTAAATCTTATTCGTTAGTAATGGGTACTCGGTGGTTAAAGAATAAGCCCTCTTGGTCTCGTAAGGGCTTATAGTTGTAATTGGTTGTTTTAAAACATAAAGTGTTATAACGGCTTTATGGGAAGTTTGTTATAACCACTTTATGTAGGTAAAAGAATGGGTTGTTGATTTCAAAAGATAAGAGGCTTGACTTATAATTGACCTAATTGGTGTTGAAAAGTGTGAAACCTCATTCGTGAGAAATGAGTACTTGGTTTTTAAAAGAACAATGTTACATAAATTTCGGAAATGGGAATAAGGATCGAACAAGCCAATGCAGCGTTAATAAAAGAAAAAGTAATGACAATTAATTATATTAAAACCAGTAGAAACCTCCATCTGCATAGAAGCTAAGATAAGACAAAATTGTATTACATTTCCTAGATCATGGCTGCTCTAATAAGAATTATTATAATCAAGTTTTGATCTTCTTAAAAATTCCAAAGTAAGGAACTCGATTTCTAAAAGAAAAGAGACTTAAGAATTTGAAGTGTTTTGGTTTAAAAGAAAGGCATGCTTTTGTCTTGACTTGTTTTAAAACATAAAGTGTTATAATAGCTTTATGGGAAGTTAATTATAACGACTTTATGGAAAATAAAGGAATGGATTCATTATTGGATTTAGAATGGTAACTTGATTTTGGGAAAAGAGAGGTAACTTGTTTTCAAATATTGAATTCCTTGTGATGGAAAAACATAAGTGGCTTGGTTATAAAAAGGTAGGAGTACCTTGATCTTAAAAGGGTTAGATACTTGGGTTTTAATGGTATACTTGACGTTGTGTTAAGAAGTGTTTAAAGTACCTTGAGTTGTGTGTAACTCGCCTATGCTTGTTGTGATAGCCTTTGTTGTGCAAGTGTTTGATTGTGTGCTACCGAGCCTCTCGATGGGTAGGCTATCCGTTGATTGATGGACATACTGACACGTTGGGTAGCCCACGGGTATGCTTCCACTATATCGATCCTCTTGGACATACTGACACGTTGGGTAGCCCACGGGTATGCTTCCATTAGGAGTGTTATCTTGTTATTTGTTTGGACATACTGACACGTTGGGTAGCCCACGGGTATGCGTCCACAGTGAGTATTATCTTGTATTTGTCTGGACATACTGACACGTTGGGTAGCCCACGGGTATGCTTCCACAGTGAGTATTCTCTTGTTATCTCCTTTGGGCATACCGACACGTTGGATGGTCCACGGGTATGGGCCCATTAGACGGTTCGAGCCATGCTTATACCGAGGTGAGATGCCGGGGCATGCGGCCATTGTGCGGGTTAAATTCCCGAGTTGTATTTGAGTGATGATTTCACGGGCATGAGTCCCTGACTTAACATGACTGCTTATATGTTGTGTACTGTAGTTTGGTTATCATACATGTCTCCTGCTTTATATAGACTATTATGATTTCATTTACGATTTTTCACATACTTGGTACTGTTGTACTTGTCACGACGAACCGGGCCGTGGTCGTGCCTACCCCGCACCCTGGTGATACAACATCGAGTAATCACGGAACATAAAACAAGACATGAAAATATTATGAAGTAAGAAACGATGTCGGAGAAAACTTGCCTTACGGCATATATATATAGATCAATTTAAAACCGAACAGTTACATCCCATTACAACTCTGCCCACAACAGTACTACAGACCTCTAAGAATGATACGACAACAATGGCGGGACAGGGCCCCGCCATACCCCTGAATGTAAATACCTACAACGACAGGGACTATACCACTGATAAGCCTCCGGAGAAACGGAGCTTCCCATACGCGAATCGTGACCCTAGAGCGAGGATCAACATCGTGTACCTTTACTGCGGATGAACGCACTTCGGGGAGGTCAGACAACAGTACCAAGTATGTGGCAAAATATCAGAAATGAAATCATAATAGTCTATAAAGTAGGAGACATGTATGATAACCAAACTACAGTTCACAATAAATAGGCAGTCATGTCAAGTCAGGGACTCACGCCCTCAAAGTCATCACTCAAATGTAACTATGGGTCTCACGCCCATAACATCAATCATGCCCGTGGAATACCTTCCTCACCGCCAGCTTTATGATATAAACGCACCAAGCAATACACATGAACACCAGGTCCCACCTGTGTCCTAATAAAACAGTACAGGGTAAGTACGAAGGCATAACCGACTACTAACACCCACAACACTACTGTGGTCATAAATCGTATCATGATATCTGTCAGGCCACATGATCAAAGCCGTCACTCGCCCGCAGATCAAATGTGCGCGTCTAGCCTCGAACTCCGTAGCTCGCGCATAGGCCAACCTCATAGCCCGCATGCAGGTATTCTCACATCGAGGGTAGCTACTCCCGCATCGCCCCGACTCGCGATCGCATGGCCACAAAGACCGCATGACCACAAGGGCCGCAAACTAACCTGGAACTCCCGTAGTTCCGCATGGATCCCCTGGACCCGCATGAGGTATTCTCGAATCATGGTCCCAGACCGCCTGAGTCTACCCCGCATCGGAGGGCAGCTTAACCTCCGGAAACAAGTCAAGGTGAGTGGTACAATACCAACATAACGGCTGATAGTCAAACAACTTAAGCGCAGTCGAAGGGAAAACCCCTTTACACAACCATCACAAGATACTAACACACGTAGCATCCTAGCATGTTTACTTAACAAATCACCAAGAAAGTATTACAAGGCTATCACAAACCAACACAATCAAGTTATATACACAAGGTACTTTCTACTATATGATTAACAAGATCGGGTTTTTATCCCCAAAGTACTTCATACATTAACTCTTTAAAAGATACGTTACTTCACAAAAACCACACAATACCCGTAGTATATGAAAATAGAGTGATTATCTTTTGAAGTAAATCAAAACACTTACCTTTGTAAAATCAAGTAACAACATTATTTTCCAAACGTCCAAGTTTGCCTAATTTCAAATGTTCACGGTTCTTATTTTAGAAAGGTTTCAGAGTTCATAGTCTTATTCATTTAAGAATATAATTCTCTTTAAACCATCCGAGAAACATAAGCCTTATATGAGTAGGATATTCTTGTTTATAACAATCTTATTACAAAGAAATGATCTAGGAAATATCATTTTGTCTCATCTTAGCTTCTGCAGATGGAAGTTTCTACCGGTTTTAATAATACTTAATCACAAAATATTTCCTTTTATTAACGCCGCAGTGGTTTGTCGATACACATTCGATTTCCAAATCAAGAAACATTCTTAAGCCGTTATACCTAACTTCCCATAAAGCTAGTATACCTCTTAAGTTTTCCACAACCACGTAGTACTTCTTCTTTCAAAATGATTCCAAATCTTTTGAAATACTTCAAGTTCTTTATTATCACATAACCAACCGATTATAGTTCAAATCGCACCCTTTTTAAAACCACAAGTATTTTCTTACCTACATAAAGTCGTTATAACCAACTTCCCATAAAGCCGTTATAACACTTTATGTTTTAGACCAATCAAATACATTTAACACATGTACGCCTTATCGCACTACATAGTTACACACATATCATGCCAGAAGAGATGGGAAGAGGTTCACATACCTCGCGAAGTATCGACTAATAGCAAAACGCTCAAGTACTTCCAACCGCCGCTACTCCTTAAGCCAAGTAGATCGCGCCACACGTAGTACTTCAACCTATAAGGCCACAAGGCGCTTATTAACATTTAGATCTCTTCAGAGAACATTCTACGTAAAATTCGCAAGAAGACTCCCTCCCAACAACAGCGTAAATCTCCTCATCTATCGGGCCGCTACCAAGCGAACCTGTGGGTCATACGCCTAATCCGGACGTGCACAATTCTACCTCACGTAAAGCTACACAAGTCTCATCTGATGCCTATGTAATTACAGCTTCAAAGACTCTTCTTTCGAAAGGTTTCTTATTATTCAAAGCTTAAGTCCAAAGACATTGCCGATAACAACGTTCATTTCTATATATAGTATACTTCAATTATATAGTCTAACAATCATGTAATTTCCAATTACAATAGAGGACAAGATATTTACCTCGATAAGCCCATAATTATCCAAGTATAAAGTCGATCCCGGGCAACGTTTAGCTCCAACTCGTGCGCTCAACCCGCCTCCAAACTACCCTTAGAAGTTCTAACCAACTTCTACATACTACTCCAACTAACCATGGAGATTTTCCTTAGGGTTTCTGGTTTGGACTGACGGGAAGTATAATAGTATTACAGGCTTTTCAGATAGGTATAACCTTAGAATACTACAAGGTATACTGCTAAGGTAATTGGGCATTATAACAATACTTTGAGAGTATTTCTACCAAGAGGGGGTATTTATACTGCATAACACCACAAGTGTATACCCTCGCCTACCCACTGTGGGTACTCGCCAAGGGGGAAGAGCTCTCACCAAAGGGCCTTCTCAAAGGGGAGGGGTGTTTGGACGAAACACTACAAGGAGAGGAAGGCTTTCAAGACTTAGAAACTTTGTGGAATGGATGAAGAAGTCATCAAAGAGGGGGGTATTTATAGGTCAAGCCATGGCCAAACAATGGCCAAGATCATGCCAAGTGCAAGGCAAGTGTAGGGCCAAGATCATGCCAAGTGCACCTTATCCATCTACCACCAAAATATCCTACCTACTACTTGACAAAAGCCAACCCATTTCGTCCACCCTTGACCGCCCAAGTCCTTCCAATGAGAGGTGACAAGTGTCGCCTCTTGTTGGTCCAAAATGTTTCGTCTCTCTAAAAATCCGCAAAAATTAAAAATGACATAGCCGGAATTTTCCCTACGAAAGCTGTGGAAACGTCGAAAAACGACTCTAACCGGGTGTTGTGCACAAAATAATTCGGCCAAGCCTTATTTAAAAAGTTCAAATTTTTCTACGTACGTCCTTACGTACATACTCTGGAAATACGGGGTATAACATTCTCCCCTCCTTAGAAACATTCGTCCCGAATGTTCCTTCTAAGTCTCAAAACAAACGCGCGCCAGTATAGTCTTCACTACTATACTTACGAGAACAATCGCCACACATGGCCACAGAAACACCCGCGCAAATACCTCCATCCAAGTCCACGAGGAAACACCTCTAACATTACCACAAACACCTCTCTCCGGGGTCTAAAATATACTTCCTTCGCACCTTCTCCTTTCAAAAGAAATGATCACATCTATGCTCGCCATACATGCTCGCTTCTCCCTTTACTCGTCGTGATACCACTTTTGTCACTTTGCCGCGAGGTTCTAGTGTCACCCGCGACCCAACAAATGGTACCGGGCTGCACGCGATCCTCGAGCCGTCGTGACACTCGAACTCTTACCACATTTCGAGCATCGCTTTCCAAAACTCGGTTACTATCTCTAACGTGGTCATCATTAATCGAACACTGATGGATCTCCGATACTTTCCCGATCATAACAATACGAAAGACCGGACGATCGCCTCCTAAGTCGGACGACAAATGCTAACATATAGGCAACCCGCCTATTCTTCACAAGAACTCGTGGCCCAAAGTAACTCGCTAAGTTCCTCTGCTTTCCAAAACTCACACCCAACCCGGTGGTACTTTCAAGAAGACCGACCGTCAACTCAACTCTAAGCGCCGCCGATTATCCGCACGATTTCTCCGAGCCGCCGTAACCTCTTCTAGACAAGCTTTACCCTATCCACATCTGTGGAACAAGCTCGAACCAACTATCCGAATCTTGCCAACATCGAACCAATCGATCCGCGACTTACACATCCGCCCTACAAGGCTTCATAAGGCGACATCCGAACACCGAAATGGTAGCTTAAACACTCCTCCACAGAGACAACAATCCCCACAACTACCCTGAAATCCACACACCGCCCGGCGGCGAATGCGACTCGAGACTCACCGAGTTCTTAACCCCGCTTGGTAAAACTTCCGAAACAAAACAAACTGCACTGGCTCCACTGCGTCATAAGGTGAAGGTAGGCACCCTGCAGCCTTACAACCTTTCTGATAAATCAACACTGCCGAGTAAACGGTCTTTGCTAGAAAACAAGACGGCTGACCTCCTCGGCCCGACCATCGGGTCGAATCGTCCACGAATTCTGACTGGTTAACTAAACTTGGGCCTAACACCCTCGTGACTACCCTACAAGGCGGGACCACCACAAACCGACCCCACCACCATACATGCCGCGGGTTGACCGCAACGCGGGCCTCAACCCGACCCGCAACGCCGCAAAATGCTAGCTCCCCGAAGGAAAACTCTCACTAATCACGTTACGAAAACCTAGCGGTCTTCTTAGCTCAACTACCCTCTTTCATTCCAAACTACTCAGGGACTTATCCCAAACATAGCTCACGCACTATGCACCGATAAGGATCAAACATAACACTACACCTTTACTCGAGACGGCCTTACCTCTAAGGTCTCTACGTAAAAACTCTAAGGCTCACACCTTCTCTATCCCCAAATCTTACTTGGTTAACTAACCAAGATTTCTAATCACAATTTACACAATGCAATCAGAATAACACTTAAGGTGTACTCACCTTATCTCACATACTAACCCCTGTGAGGTTAAGGATATATCTATATCTCATCGCTTCACCCTTAGTCGTTCTAGTCAAACTCGCCTGTAGGCGCATAGCTAGGAAGATGACGAACTACCCACCGATCTGAAGGATAAGTCCTCCTACAAGGACACTCCTTCGACATCGCACTGACGGCCGTAGTACAACAAGTACCAACTAAAAGACGACATTCCCGATGACGTGCATACATGCTGAACCGAAGCCCGGAGTTCTCGACTCAACTCGCATACCCCGAACGCCCCAAATCCGTGGAAGACCACTCAGACCGCGAGGTGCATATCTAATTCGGCCGAGGCGACTCGCCTAAAGTTACCAAAGGACCTGGCCGCTCGCCCTCTTCTCGCCCTTCGTTAACCCGCCGATCTCACGCTTTCGCTCACGCGCATAAGCCCGCATACGTGCCATGCCAAGCCTCAATCAAGAATTACTTGCACAACCTTCTCTTAGATAGTCATCAAGACTCGCGGACATCGGTATACTCTCGTAGCCAAATCCATAGCTAGTAATGGTCGCTTTCTGCAATCTAAATTCATCGTTTCGGCCGTGGAATCAAGGTTCAAATATCATGGCCGCAGAGGAATCGCCGCCGCGTGCTAAACTCTGCGGGGCTAGTGACGTCGCAAAACTTCCCGAATGTAAGCACCACCTCAGTGATGATTGGGCCTGTGCCACGTAACCCTCTCAGTACTCAGCCTCCTCGGCCGCTTTGTCCTCCCGGGCCCGGTTTGCCTACGCGAGGCATAATGGTAAGGAAAGAAATACGTTAGAGGTCCAACTTACAACACGGCTCTAGGCACGATCTCAGAGCGAGAAGAATAGAAACCAATCCTAAATATCCTATAGCCTCTCGATTATTGGCGTGGTGCACAACACACCGATAATCAAGACTCTCATCGATACGGTCAGAGACACTTTCCGAGGATTAATCGCTCGATACCACTTTTGTCACGACCGAACCTGCCCGTGATCGTGACTTACCCCGGGCACCCTAGTGATACAACATCAGAGTAATCAGCGGAACATAAACAAGACATGAAAATATTATGAAGTAAGAAACAGTAATCAGAGAAAACTTGCCTTACGGCATATACATATAGATCAATTTAAAACCGAATAGCTATATCCCATTACAACTCGCCACAACAAAGCATTTACTGCACTCTCTAAGAATGATACGACAATAATGGCGACAGTGGCCTCCATACCCCGAATGTAAATACCTACAACGATGTGACTATACCACTGATAAGCCTCCGAGAAACGGAGTTTCCCATACGCCGAACTGACCCTAAGAGCGAGGATCAACATCGTGTACCTTTACTCGCGGATGAACGCACTTCAAGGAGGTCGATAACAGTACCAAGTATGTGAAATCAAAATATCAGAATGAAATCATAATAGTCTATAAAGCAGAGACATGTATGATAACCAAACTACGATTCACAATAAATAGGCAAATATGTCAAGTCGTGACTCACGCCTCAAAGTCATCACTAAATGTAACTATGGGTCTCACGCCCATAACATCAATCATGCCCGTGGAATACCTTCCTCACCGCCAGCGATTTATGATATAAAAGCACCAAGAAATACACATGAACACCGTGTCCCACCTATGTCCTAATAAAGCGAGACAGGTAAATGCGAAGGCATATCCGAATACTAACACCCACAACACTAATGTGGTCATAAATCAGATCATGATATTCGTCTGCATCGTCGCATGATCAAAGCCGGTCACCGCCCGCAGATCAAATGCGCGGCTCTAGCTCGAACTCTCCGTAGCTCGCATAGACCAACCTCATAGGCCCGCATGAGGTATTCTCGCATCGAGGGTAGCTACTCCCGACATCGCCCCGACTCGCATCGCATGGCCACAAAGACCGTGATGACCACGCGGCCGCGAACTAACTCGGATGTCACGACCAACCCGCCCATGATCGTGCCTTACCCCGGGCACCCTAGTGATACAACATCAGAGTAATCAGCGAAACATAAAACAAGACATGAAAATATTATGAAGTAAGAAACAGTAATCGGAGAAAACTTGCCTTACGGCATATATATAAATCAATTTTAAAACCGAACAGTTACATCCCATTACAACTCTGCCTACAACAGTACTACAGACCTCTAAGAATGATACGACAACAACGACGGGACAGGGCCCCGTCATACCCCTGAATGCAAGCACCTACAACAACAGGGGACTATACCAAGATAAGCCTCCGGAGGAACGGAGCTTCCCAATCGCTGAACTGTGACCCTAAGACCGAGGATCAACGACTGGTGTACCTTTACCTGCGGCATGAACGCAGCCCCCCGAAGGAGGTCAAGATAACAGTACCAAGTATGTGAAATCAGAAATATCAGTAAATGAAATCATAATAGTCTATATAAAGGTGAGACATGTATGATAACCAACCTACCGGTCACAACATAAAAGCAGCCATGTCAAGTATAGAAACGTGTGGGATACATTCGGATGAACCGTAGTCGAGTGAAATACATTCGGATGAACCGTAGTCGAGTGAAATACATTCCGGATGAACCCAGAGTCGAGTGAAATACATTCGGATGAACCTGAGTCGAGTGAAATACATTCCGGATGAGCCATGAGTCGAGTGAAATACATTCCGGATGAACCGGTAGTCGAGTGAAATACATTCCGGATGAACCGGTAGTCGAGTGAAATACATTCCGGATGAACCGTGAGTCGAGTGAAATACATTCCGGATGAGCCGTAGTCGAGTGAAATACATTCGGATGAACCGTAGTCGAGTGAAATACATTCCGGATGAACCGAGTCGAGTGGAACACGACTTGCACAACAAGGCTATCACACGTAACATGGTCAAGTTTCATAACAACAAGCATAGCAAGTTATACACAACTCAGTACTTTCATTTTATGTCAAAGTCCGGATTTTAACTCCTAAGGTACTACGTATGTTAAATTCCTTTTAAAGATCCATTTCTTTTACAAAGGTCACCCGATACCCGTAGTATAAAAATAGAGTGACTAACATTGTTAAGTAAACCAAAATGCTTTCCTTTGTAAAATCAAGTAACAACCTTATTTTCCAAACGTTCAAGTTTGCCTAATTTCAGATGCTCAAGTTTCTCATTTTAGAAAAGGTTTCGTAGTTCATAGTTTTAATCCTTTAAAACATAATTCTCCTTTAAACGTTTTGAGAAACATATGTCTTATATGTGAGTAGGTTATTCTTGTTTATAATCAATCTTATTAAGCAGTCATGATCTAGGAAATGTAATATCATTTTGTCTCATCCTAGCTTCTATGCAGATGGAGGTTTCTACTTGTTTAAATATAATACTTCATTTATTCAATACATTTTCCTTTATTAACGCTGCAGTGGTTTGTCGATACACATCCTGATTTCCGAATCAGTAAAACATTATTCCTTTTTTTAAAAAACCAAGTACTCATTACTCACGAATGAGGTTTCACACAAACTCATATTAATTCATTCAAGTCAAGTCTCTTATCTTTTAAGAATCAATAAACCATTCATTTTACCATTCTTAAGACGTTATACCTAACTTCCCATAAAGCTAGTATAACTCTTATGTTTTCAAAACCAAGTATTATTCTTCATAAAAATGATTCAAAGATTCTTTGAAATACTTCAAGATTCTTTATTATTACACATCAAGTCGGTTATAAGTCAAATCGCTACCTTTTAAAACCACAAAGCATTTTCTTACTTACATAAAGTCGTTATAACTAACTTCCCATAAAGCCGTTATAACACTTTATGTTTCAAACCAATCAAATACGTTTAACACACGTGACGCTCACCGCACTACATAGTTATACACATATCATGCTAGAAAAGGTAGGAAGAGGTTCATATACCTCGCGACGATTATCGACTAATAGCAAAACGCCCAAGTACCTCAAACCGCCGCCTACTCCTTGCCAAGTAGATCGCGCCACGCATAGTACTTCAACCTATAAGGCCACAAGGCGCTTATTAACATCTAGGTCTAATCGTAGAACATTCTACGTAAAATTCAGACTTCCGCAACAGCGTAAATCTCCTCCTATAACGGGCCGCTACCAAGTCAACCGGGTTATACGCCTAATCCGACGCGTACAATTCTACCTCGCGTAAAAGCTACACAAGTCTATCGTAATACCCCATGTAATTACAGTCAAGATTTTCTTTACATTCAGCTTAAGTCGCAAGACATTGCTGTAAGTATTATTCAGCTTAAGTCAAAAGACATTGCGCACATCCTATATATAGTATACTATAACTATATATTCAACAACATGTAATTTCCAATTACAATGTAAGGTCAAAAGTGTTTACCTCGATAAGCCCAAAATTATCCGAGTTTAAATGTCGATCCCGAGCAAGGTTTAGCTCCTACTCAGTGCGCTCAGGCCGCCTCCAAACAACCCTTAGAAGTTCTAACCAACTTCTACATACTACTCCAACTAACTATGGAGATTTTCCTTGGTTTCGGCTTGTAGTGACGGGAAGTATAATAGTATTACTGGCTTTTCAGATAGGTATAACCTTAGAATACTACAAGGTATACGGCTAAGGTAATTTGGGTATAGTAACAATACTTTGAGAGTATTTCTACCAAGGGGGTGTATTTATACGAGACAACACCACAAGTGTGTATACTCGCCTACCCCACTCAGGGGTACTCTCGCAAAGGGCCTCACCAAAGTGGGGAGGGTGTTGACGAACACCACAAGAGAGGGAAGGATTTCTAAGACTTGGAAATTTTTTGAATGGATGAAGAAGTCTTCCAAAGGGGGTATTTATAGTACAAGCCAAGGCCAACCAATGGCCAAGATTAAGCCAAGTGCCATGCAAGTGTAGGCCAAGATTCACCCATGTGTCCTTAACCAACTAACACACAAATATCCTACCTAACCCTCGACAAAAATGGCCACACTTTCGCCACCTTTACCGCCCACACTCCACCAATGAGAGGGTGCCATGGCGCCTCTTGTTGGTCCAACACGTTCGTTTCTGAAAAATCCGCAAAAATAGAAATGACATAGCCGGAATTTTCCCTTCGCAAGTTATGTAAAACGCTTCGTGAAAAACGACTCTAATCGGTGTTGTGAACAAATAATTTTCGCCAAGCCACTTTAAAGTCCAAACTTTTCTGCGCACGCCCTCACGCATACTGAAATACGGGGTATAACATTCTCCCCTCCTTAGAAACATTCGTCCCGAATGTTCTTTCTAAGTCTCAAAACAAACGTGCGCCAGTATAGTCTTCACTACTATACTTACCTGAACAATCCTGCCACAACAACACCTGCGCAAAATACTTACATCCAAGTCCACGAGGAAACACCTCTAACATTACAAACGCCCCATCCAAGTGGTCTAAAATATAATTCCTTCGCACTTTCTCCATACAAAAGAAATGGTCACATCTCTCGCCGCAATACATGCTCGCTTCTCCTTTACTCGTCGTGATACCACTTTTGTCACTTTGCCGCGAGGTTCTAGTGTCACCCGCGACCTAACAAATGGTACCGGCTGCGTGCGATCCCCGAGGTCGTCGTACACTCGAACTCTTACCACATTTCGAGCATCGCCGCTTTCCAAAACTCGGGGTTACTATCTCTAACGTGGTCATCATTAACTGGGAACACTCTGGATGGACCTCCGATTTCCTTCTCGAACATAACCCGAAAAGACGGGCCGCTTCCTAAGTCGGACGGCAAAGCTAACATATAGGCAACCGCCTATTCTTCACATGAACTCGTGCCCAAGTAACTCGGGCTAAGTTCCCTCTGTTTTCCAAAACTCGTCACACCCAACCCGGGGTGGTACTTTTGTCACGACCCGAACTCGGGCTGTGGTGCTACCCGCACCCCAAAGAGTCACATCGAGATAAAATCAGTGAAACATAAATCAATAACATAAAATAATGAAGTATAAACAATAGCTCAGAAAACTTGCCTTTCGGCATATATATAGAAACAACAACTCTTTCAACTCAAGCAGTTTAATCTTTTTACAAACCACACTTGCAACGATTACATGACCTCTACGAATGATATGACAATGGGGCGGGGCCGTCATACCACGAATGTAAACACCTACAACAACAGTGGACTATACGAATAAGCCTCCGAGGAACGGAGCTTCAAACGCTGAATCGTGACCACTAAGGCGAGGATCAACGGCGGTGTACCTTTACTGCGGCATGAACGCGGCCCGAAGGAGGTCGATCTAACAGTACCAAGTATGTGAAACATGAAGATCGTAAATGAAATCATAGTAGTCTATGTAAAGCGAGACATGTATGATAACCAAACTACGATTCACAATAAATAAGCGATCGTGTCTAGTCGTGACTCGCCCTCAAGTCACCACTCGATATAACAATGGGTCTCACGCCCACAACATCAATCATGCGTGGAATACCTTTCTCACCGCCGATCAATGATAGAAAAGCACCAAGGAATACACACGAACAATGTGTCCCACTGTGTCCAAATAAAACGATGCAGGTAGAAATGCGAAGGCATAGCCGATTACTAACACCACAGTACTAACAAGGTCATAAATCGTATCATGATATCTGTCTGAGCCGTCACATGATCAAAGCTGCTCGCCGCGCAATATCAAATGTGCGCGTCTAGCCTCGAACTCCATGACTCGCGTAGGCCAATCTCATAGGCGCATGAGGTATAACCCATGCTCGGTAGCTACTCCCGGCGTCGTCACGGACTCGCGATCCGCATGGCCACATAGACCGCGTGACCATAAAGGCGCACACTAACCTTTAACTCGTAGCTCCGCATAGGCCCGGGACCCGCGTGGTATTCTCGAATCATGGTCCTGCATCGCTGAGTCTACCCTCGTCGGGCGGCAATTAACCGGAAACACGGTGAGTGGTATAATACCAACATAACGGTTTATCGTTTAAACAACATAAGCACAATCGAGGAAAACCACTTTACACTGACCATCACGAATACTATCACACGTAGCATCCTAATATGATTACTTATCAAATCAACACGAAGGTATTACAAGGCTATCACAAACCAATACAATCAACTTATTCACACAAGGTACTTTCTACTATATGATTAACGAGATCGGTTTTTATCCCCAAAGTACTTTATACAATAACTCTTTAAAGATATGTTACTTTCACAAAGTCACACAATACGTAGTATATAACAATAGAGTGATTATCTTTTGAAGTAAATCAAAACACTTCTCTTAGTAAAACCAAGTAACATTCTTTTCAAACGCCCAAGTTTGCCTAATTTCAAATGTTCACGTTTCTTATTTTAGAAAGGTTTCGTAGTTCTAGCCTTATTTATTTAAGAATATAATTCTCTTTTAAACCATTTGAGAAACATAAGCCTTATATGTGAGTAGGATATTCTTGTTTATAACAATCTTATTACATGACCATGACAGGAAATATCATTTTGTCTCATCTTAGCTTCATGCGGATGGAAGTTTCTCTTGGTTTTAATAATACTTAATCTGTCAAAACATTTCCTTTTATTAACGCTGCGGTGGTTTGTCGATACACATTCGATTTCGAAATCGAGAAAACATTCTTAAGCCGTTATACCTAACTTCCCATAAAGCTAGTATAACTCTTAAGTTTTCAAAAACCAAGTATTACTTCAAGTTCTTTATTAACATAACAAGCCGCTTATAGTTCAAATCGATTACCTTTTAAAAACCACAAGTATTTTCTTACCAACATAAAGTTGTTATAACCAACTTTCCATAAAGCGTTATAACACTTTATGTTTTAAACCAATCAAATACATTTATACGTATGCGTCTCGTACTACATAGTTCACACATATCATGCTAGAAGAGATAGGAAGAGGTTCACATACCTCGCGGCGTATCGACTAATAGCAAAACGCTCAAGTACTTCCAATCGGCTACTCCTTAAGCCAAGTAGATCGCGCCACGTAGTACTTGACCTATAAGGCCACAGGCGCTATTAACATCTAGATCTCTTCGTAGAACATTCTAGAAAATTCGGACCTCCCCCATGGCAGCGTAAATCTCCTCTCTATCGGGTAGGCTACCAAGCCAACGGGGGTTATACGTCTAATCCGGACGTGCGCAATTCTACCTCGCGTAAAAGCTACACAAGTCTCATGTCTGATCTATGTAATTACTGATTCGATGCTCTTCTTTCAAAAGGTTTCTTATTATTCAGCTTAAGTCAAAAGACATTGCGATACTACGTTGATTCTATATATAGTATACTTCAACTATATAGTCTAACAACGTAATTTCCAATTACAATAGGGACAAGATAATTACCTCGATAAGCCCATAATTATCCAAGTTATAATGTCGATCTGAGCAGGTTTAGCTCTACTCAGTGCGCTTCAATCCGCTCCAAACAACCCTTAGAAGTTCTAACCAACTTCTACTTAAATACTTCAACCAACTATGAAGATTTCCTTAGGGTTTCGGTTTGGTAGTGAGGAAGTATAATAGTATTTACGGGCTTTTCGTATAAGTATAACCTTAGAATACTACAAGGTATACGGCTAAGGTAATTTGGGCATTATAACAATACTTTTGAGAGTATTTCTACCAAGAGGGGTTTTATACGAGAACAACTAGGCTGGGAGGTACCCCACGGCTGAGGAGGGGGTGTATACCGCCGGCCTACCACTATGGGGACTCTCGACGAGGGAAAGGGTGCTCTCGGCCAAGGCCTTTCTCAAAGGAGAGGGGAGGGACGAACCACTACAAGGGAGAGGAAGGCTTTCAAGACTTAGAAACTTTGTGGAATGGATGAATAAGTCTTCCAAGGGGGTATTTATAGTACAAGCCAAGGCCAACCGATGTCCAAGATCTAGCCAAGTGCTATGCAAGTGTAGGGCAAGATCAAGCCATGTGCAACCTTATCCATCTACCCAAAAATATCCTACCAACTCCTTGACCAAACAATGGCCAATTCGTCGAGCCAACCGCCCGCGGCGTTCCAACGAGAGGGTGACATGTGTCGCCCTCCGGTTGTTCCAAAATTTTGTGTCTCTCGGAAAAATCCAAAAAAATTAAAAATGACATAGCCGTATTTTACCTACGAAAGTGGAAACGTTAAAGTCGGCGACTCTAACAGGTGTTGTGCACAAAGTGAAATCGTCCAAGCCTATTTGAAGGTTCAAATTTTCTACGTGCGCCCCACGTGCATACTGCGAAATACGGTATAACATTCTCCCCTTAGAAACATTCGTCACGAATGTTCTTTCTAAGTCTCGAAACAACGCGCCGTCGAGATAGTCTTCACTACTATACTTACGAGGGCGATCTGCCACGCGCCACGAAACATCTGCGCAAATTCTTACATCCAAGTCGAGGAATCACCTCTAACATCACCACAACCACCTCTCTCCGGGTCTAAAACATACTCGCTTCGCACTTCTCTTTACAAAAGAAATGATACCACTTTTGTCACTTTTCCGCGAGTTTCTAGTGTCGCTCCGCGACCCGACAAATGGTGCAATTGCGTGCGATCCACGAGGTATCGTATACTCGAACTCTTCCCACATTCGAAATCGCCCGGTTCCAAAACTGCAGGTTACTATCTCTAACGTGGTCATCATTAACGGGAACACTCTGAATGGATCTCAGATACTTTCCGAACATATCAATACGAAAAGAGGACGTATTGCCTCCTAAGTCGAGCGGCAAAAGCTAACATATAGGCAACCCGCCTATTCTTCACATGAACTCAAAGGGCCCAAAGTAACTCGGGCTAAGTTCCTCTGTTTTCCAAAACTCGTCATACCCAACGGGTGGTACTTTCAAGAAGACCGACCGTCGGCACGAACTCTAAGCGTCGTCGCCGATTATCCGCATACGATTTCTCTGCAGTGCGTAACCTCTTCTAGACAAGCTTTACCTATCCACGATCTGTGGAACAAGCTGAACCGACTATCCGAATCTTGCCAACATCGAACCAATCGGCCGTGACTTACACTTCCGCCTACAAGGCTTCATAAGGCGACATCCGAACACCGAAATGGTAGCTTAAGCACTCCTCCACGAGAGGCGACAATCCCCACTACCCACGGAATCCACACGCGCGGCGGGGCGAATGCGGTCGAGACTCACTGAGTTCCTAACCTGCACTCGTAAAACTTTTAGAAAGCGAAAATAGCCTGACACAGGCGCCATATGCGACATAAGGTGAAGGTAGGCACCGTGCAGCCTTACAACCTTTCGATAAATCAACATCGCCGAGTGAGCGGTCGACCAGAAGAACACGATGGGCTGCCCCATCGGCCCGACTCGGTCGAGCGCATCCACGAACTTCGTCTGTTTGGTTAATCGAACTTGGGCCAAACACCGCGTGATCCTACCACAAGGCGGAACCATCACAAACTGACCCCACCACCAAACATGCGCGGGTTGACCCGGCGTGGCCTCAACCCGACCGTGAACACGCAACGCTAGCTCCCCGAAGGAAAACTCTCACTAATCACGTTACGAAAACCTAGCGGTCTTCTTAGCTCAACTACCCTCTTTCATTCCACACTACTCAGGGACTTATCCCTCAAACATAACTCACGTGCATAATGCACTCCTATAAGGGTCAAACATGAACACTACACCTTTACTCGAGATGGCCTTACCTCTAAGGTCTCCACGAATAACACTCTAAGGCTCACACTTTCTCTATCCCCCAAATCTTACTTGGTTAACTAACCAAGATTTCTAATCACAATATACACTCTGCTATCAGAACACAGCACTTAAGATATACTCATCTCATCATACGCTACTAATCTCTAGAGGGTTAAGGATAAACCTGTATCTACTGCTCCACTCCCTTAAGTCGTTCTAATCAAACCTGCCCCGTAGGGCGCATAGCTAAGGAAGGTGACGACTACCCATCGATCCTGAAGGCTAAGTCCTCCTACAAGGACACTCTTTCGACATCAGACCCTGACGGTCGTAGGTAAAACAAGTACTAACTAAAGATGACATTCCCGGGATGGCGTGCATCACCGTGAATCTTGGGAAAAAGCGAATCGGTGTTTGGAACCTACATGTAGGCGTGAATCGGAAGCTCGAGCTCGACCAACTCCTGCGTACCGAACGTCCCGAACCACAGTGGAGGACCTTTTCGCGGTGGATGTGCATAATCTAATCATTGGTGAGGCGACTCGCCTCAAAAAGTTACTAAAGGACGCTGCTGCGGCCTCTCTGCCGTCGCCCGTTAACCGTCGATCTCGTTTCTCGGCTGCTGCGCATAAGCGTACGTGCCATGCTCGAAGCCTAGCGAAGAATTACTTTCGCACAACCTCTCTTAGATAGTCATCAAGACTCGCGGTACATCTCACTGCGGTAGCCAAATCCATATCTAATGTAACGGTCGCCTTTTGCAATCTATATTCTCTGTCCCCGATCGTGGGCGAAGGTTCATATATCATGCGCGATGAGCTGCGCGCCGCCGTGCTAAACTCTGCGGGGCTAGTGGCGTCATAAAACTCCCGAATGAAGCACCGCGGTGATGATTGGGTGCGTGCCCACGTAACCATCAGATTTCTACTCGCGGCTCGCCGGTACGCCTTGCCTCACGGGCGGGTTTGCCTCTACGGAGGCATAACGGTGAGGAAAGAAATACGTTAGAGGTCCAACTTACAACACAACTCTAAGGCACGATCTCGAGTGAGAAGAGTAGAAACCAATCCTAAATATCCTATAGCCTCACGATTATTGATGTGGTGCGCAACAGATAATCAAGACTCTCTTGGATCTGATCTGTAGACACTTTCCGAGGATTAACTGCTCTGATACCACTTTTGTCACGACCCGAACCCGGGCCTGTGACTGGTGCCTTACCCCGGGCACCCCAGTAGTCATACATCAGAGAAAATCAGCGGAAACATAAATCAATAACATAAAATAATAGAAGTATAAATAATAGCCTGTGAAAACTTGCCTTTCGGCATATATATAGAAACAACAACTCTTTCAACCTGAACAGTTTAATCCTTTTTACAAACCCTGCCCACAACAGTACTACAGACCTCTACGAATGATATGACAACAACGACGGGACAAGGCCGTCATACCACGAATGTAAACACCTACAACAGGGGACTATACGAATAAGCCTCCGAGGAACGGAGCTTCCCAAGCTGTTGTGACCACTAAGAGCGAGGATCAACGGCGGTGTACCTTTACTGCGGCATGAGCGCGGCCCCGAAGGAGGTCGATAACAGTACCAAGTATGTGAAACATGAAGATCGTAAATGAAATCATAGTAGTCTATAGAAAGCGGGAGACATGTATGATAACCAAACTACGATTCACGATAAATAGCGATCGTGTCTAGTCGGGGACTCGCCTCGAAGTCACCACTCGATATAACAATGGGTCTCACGCCCACGACATCAATCATGCCCGTGGAATACCTTCCGCCACTGCCGTGATCAATGATAGAAAAGCACCAAGGAATACACACGAACAACGGGTCCGCGTGTCCAAATAAAGCGATGCAGGGTAAGTGCGAAGGCATGGCCGATTACTAACACCAGCGATACTAACAAGGTCATAAATCGTATCATGATATCCGTCTGCACCGCCACATGATCAAAGGCCGCCGCTCGCCCATGATATCAAATGTGCGCGTCAGCCACTCGAACTCCCGCGACTCGCGTAGGCCAATCTCGTAGGCGCGTGAGGTATAACCCGCATCGGTAGTTACTCCGGCGTCGCCCGGACTCGCGATCGCGTAGCGCGTAGGCCGCGTGACCATAAAGGCGCGCACTAACACGGAACTCGTAGCTCCGCATAGGCCCGGGACCCGCGTGAGGTATTCTCGAATCATGGTCCTGCATCGCTGAGCCTACCCGCGTCGGGGCGCTTAACCCGGAAACACGGTGAGTGGTATAATACCAACATAACGGTTTATCGTTTAAACAACATAAGCACAATCAAGGAAAACCCGCTTTACACAACCATCACGAGAATACTATCACACGTGGCATCCTAATATGATTACTTATCAAATCAACGAAGGTATTACAAGGCTATCACAAACCAATACAATCAAGTTATTCACACATAAGGTACTTTCTACTATATGATTAACGAGATCGGGTTTTATCCCCAAAGTACTTTATACAATAACTCTTTAAAGATATGTTACTTTCACAAAAGTCACACAATACGTAGTATATAACAATAGAGTGATTATCTTTTGAAGTAAATCAAAACACTTCTCTTAGTAAAACCAAGTAACAACATTCTTTTCAAGCGTCCAAGTTTGCCTAATTTCAAATGTTCACGTTTCTTATTTTAGAAAGGTTTCGTAGTTCTAGCCTTATTTATTTAAGAATATAATTCTCTTTTAAACCATTTGAGAAACATAAGCCTTATATGTGAGTAGGATATTCTTGTTTATAACAATCTTATTACAAAGACCATGACACAGGAAATATCATTTTGTCTCATCTTAGCTTCTATGCGGATGGAAGTTTCTCTTGGTTTAATAATACTTAATCGTCAAAACATTTCCTTTTATTAACGCTGCGGTGGTTTGTCGATACATTCGATTTCAAATCGATGAAACATTCTTAAGCGTTATACCTAACTTCCCATAAAGCTAGTATAACTCTTAAGTTTTCAAAAACCAAGTATTACTTCAAGTTCTTTATTAACACATAACAAGCCGTTATAGTTCAAATCGATTACCTTTTAAAAACCACAAGTATTTTCTTACCAACATAAAGTCGTTATAACCAACTTCCCATAAAGTCGTTATAACACTTTATGTTTTAAACCAATCAAATACATTTAGCACGTATGCGTCACCGTACTACATAGTTCACACATATCATGCTAGAAGAGATAGGAAGAGGTTCACATACCTCGCGGCAGTATCGACTAATAGCAAAACTCTCAAGTACTTCCAACCGCCGCTACTCCTTAAGCCAAGTAGATCGCGCCACACGTAGTACTTCAACCTATAAGGCCACAAGGCGCTTATTAACATCTAGATCTCTTCGTAGAACATTCTGAGAAAATTCGGCACCTCCCGCACATGACAGCGTAAATCTTCCTCTATCGGGCCACTGCAAGCCAACCGGGGTTATACGCCTAATCGGACGTGCACAATTCTACCTCACGAGAAAAGCTACACAAGTCTGTAATACAGTCTATGTAATTACTGATTCGGTACTCTTCTTTCAAAAGTTTCTTATTATTCGGGCTTAAGTCAAAAGACATTGCCGATACTACGTTGATTCTATATATAGTATACTTCAACTATATAGTCTAACAACATGTAATTTCCAATTCTGATAGGGGACAAGATAATTACCTCGATAAGCCCATAATTATCCAAGTTATAATGTCGATCTGAGCAAGGTTTAGCTCTACTCCGTGCGCTTGATCCGCTCCAAACAACCCTTAGAAGTTCTAACCAACCTACTTAAATACTTGACCAACTATGAAGATTTCCTTAGGGTTTCGGTTTGGTGGTGACGGGAAGTATAATAGTATTTACGGGCTTTTAGATAAGTATAACCTTAGAATACTACAAGGTATACGGCTAAGGTAATTTGGGCATTATAACAATACTTTTGAGAGTATTTCTACCAAGAGGGGGTATTATACGAGAACAACTAGGCTGGGGTACCCACGGCTAGCACCACAAGGAGGGGGTGTATACCCCTCGGCTCCCACTGGGGACTCTCGACAAGGGGAAAGGGTGCTCTCGGCCAAAGGCCTTTCTCAAAGGGAGAGGAGGGACGAACCACTACAAGGAGAGGGAAGGCTTTCAAGACTTAGAAACTTTGTGGAATGGATGAATAAGTCTTCCAAAGGGGGTATTTATAGTACAAGCCAACCAATGGCAAGATCTAGCCAAGTGTTATGCAAGTGTAGGGCGAGATCAAGCCATGTGCAACCTTATCCATCTACCCAAAATATCCTACCAACTCCTTGACCAAACAATGGCCAATTCGTCGAGCCAACCGCCCACGGCGTTCAATGAGAGGGTGACAAGTGTCGCCTCTTGTTGGTCCAAAATGTTTCGTCTCTCGGAAAAATCCGCAAAATTAAAAATGACGGTAGTATTTTACCTACGAAAGCTTTGGAAAGCGTTTCGAAAAACGACTTAACCGGGTGTTGTGCACAAAGTGAAATCGTCCAAGCCTATTTGAAGGTTCAAATTTTCTCGTCGTCCCACGCATATACTGGAAATACGGTATAACAACTTTCAAGAAGACCGAGCGTCAACACGAACTCTAAGCGTCGTCGCCGATTATCCGCACGATTTCTCGAGCCGCGTAACCTCTTCTAGACAAGCTTTACCTATCACGATTCTGGAACAAGCACGAACCAACTATCTGAATCTTGCCAACATCGAACCAATCGGCCGCGACTTACACATCCGCCCTACAAGGCTTCATAAGGCGACATCCGAACACCGAAATGGTAGCTTAAACACTCTCCACAGAGACAACAATCCCGCTACCCGCGAAATCCACACCGCCCGGCAGGGCGATGCGGTCGAGACTCACTGAGTTCTTAACCCGCTGGTAAAACTTCCGAAACCAAAAACAAGCGTACCACAGGCTCCAGCATGCGTCATAAGGTGAAGGTAGGCACCCCGTGCAGCCTTACAACCTTTCTGATAAATCAACACTGCCGAGTAAACGGTCTTCGCTAGAAGACAAGACGGCTGACCTCCTCGGCCCAACTACTGGTCGATTGCATCCACGAACTCGTACGCTGGTTAACTAAACTTGGGCCTAACACCCTCATAACCCTAACCCAAAGCGGGACCACCAACCGACCCCACCATACAGCCGCGGTTGACCAACGTGGCCTCAACCGACCCGCAGCGCGAGACATTAGCTCCGATCCGAACAATCTCTCTAATCATGTTACGAAAACCTAGCGGTATTCTTAGCTCAACTACCCTCTTTCATTCCACACTACTAAGGGACCTATCCCAAACATAGCTCACGTGCACTATGCACTCCGATAAGGATCAAACAAAACATTACACCTTTACTCGAGATGGCCTTACCTCTATGGTCTTCACGTATAAAGCTCTAAGGCTTACACTTTCTCTTCACGTATAAAGCTCTAAGGCTTACACTTTCTCTATCCCCCAAAGCTTACTTGGTTAACTAACCAAGCTTCCTAATCACAATAACATAGCACTTATGATATACCCATCTTATCACACATACAGATCTTTAGAGGGTTAAGGATATATCTATATCTACCGCTTCACTCCCCTTAGTCGTTCTAATCAAACCTGCCCCGTAGGGCGCATAGCTAAGGGAGGATGACGAACTACCCACCGATCCTGAAGGCTAAGTCCTCCTACTAGGACATCCTTTCGACCATGGCCACGGCGCGAGTAAAACAAGTACCAACTAAAAGACAACATTCCCGGGATGGCGTCATCGCTGTGAATCTGGGAACATCAATCCGGTGGCGGGAACCTACGTGTAGGCGTGAACGGAAGCTCGGAGCTCACCAACTCCTGCATACCCGAGCGTCCACGAACCTCGAGGACCTTCGCCCGTGGATGTGCATAATCTAATCTCTGGTGAGGTGACTCGCCTCGAAAGTTACCAGGACCTTCTTGCTCGGCCTCTTCTTGTCGCCGTTAACCCGCCGATCTCTACGTCTCTCGGCTGCTGCATAAGCCCGCATACGTGCCATGCTCGCCTAATCAAGAATTACTCTTGTACAACCCTCTCTTAGATAGTCATCAAGACTCGCGGTACATCGGTATACACTCGCGACCAAATCCATACTAGCTAATGTGGTCGCTTCTTTGAAATCTCTATTCTCTGTTCGGTCGTGGGCGAAGGTTCATATATCATGGCGCAGAGAAACGCCGCCGCCGTGCTAAACTCTGCTGGGTGGTGACGTAGCATAACTCCCGAATGAAGCACCTAACTCGTGTGATGGTTGGGCTGTGCCCTCGTAACCCTCTATACTTACTGCAGCTCCTCGGCCGCCTTGCCTCTGGGCGGGTTTGCCCTACGGAGGCACCTGCGGTAGGGAAAGAAATACGTTAGAGGTCCAACTTACAACACGGCTCTAAGGCACGATCTCGAGTGAGAAGAAATAGAAACCAATCCTAAATATCCTATAGCCTCACGATTATTGGTGTGGTGCGCACACCGATAATCAAGACTTCATCTGATACGGCCTGTAGACACTTTCAGGATTAATCGCTCGATACCACTTTTGTCACGACCGAACCGGGCGTGGTGATGCCTTACCCCGCACCCTAGTGATACAACATCGAGTAATCACGGAACATAAAACAAGACATGAAAATATTATGAAGTAAAGCGATGTCGGAGAAAACTTGCCTTACGGCATATATATAAATCAATTTTAAAACGACGATTATATCCCATTACAACTCGCCTACAACGGTACTACGCACCTCTAAGAATGATACGATAACAACGACGGACGGGGCCGCCATACCTGAATGCAAGCTTTCTACAACAGGGGACTATACAAGATAAGCCTCCGAGGAAACGGAGCTTCCCAATCGAAGCTGTGACTCTAAGACGGAGGATCAACGATCGTATACCTTTACTGCGGCATGAACGCGGCCCGAATGAGGTCGATCTGGCAGTACCAAGTATGTGAAATCAGAAAATCAGTAAATAAAATCATAATAGTCTATATAAAGCAAGAGACATGTATGATAACCAAACTACCGTTCACAACATAAAAGCAGTCATGTCAAGTATAGAAACGTGTGGGATACATTCCCGGATGAACCGGTAGTCGAGTGAAATACATTCCCGGATGAACCGGTAGTCGAGTGAAATACATTCCCGGATGAACCGTGGTCGAGTGAAATACATTCCGGATGAACCGGTAGTCGAGTGAAATACATTCCGGATGAACCAGAGTCGAGTGAAATACATTCGGATGAACCGTGGTCGAGTGAAATACATTCCGGATGAACCGAGTCGAGTGAAATACATTCCGGATGAACCGTGATCGAGTGAAATACATTCCGGATGAACCGTAGTCGAGTGAAATACATTCCGGATGAACCGCTAGTCGAGTGAAATACATTCCCGGATGAACCGGTAGTCGAGTGAAATACATTCCCGGATGAACCGGTAGTCGAGTGAAATACATTCCCGGATGAACCGGTAGTCGAGTGAAATACATTCCCGGATGAACCGGTAGTCGAGTGGAACACAGTACTTGCACAACAAGGCTATCACACGTAACATGGTCAAGTTTCATAACAACAGCAAGCGGCAAGTTATACACAACTCAAGGTACTTTCATTTTATGTCAAAGTCCGGATTTTAACCCTAAGGTACTACGTATGTTAAATTCCTTTTAAAGATCCATTTCTTTTACAAAGGTCACCCGATACCCGTAGTATAAAAAATAGAGTGACTAACATTGTTAAGTAAACCAAAATGCTTTCATTTGTAAAATCAAGTAACAACCTTATTTTCCAAACGTTCAAGTTTGCCTAATTTCAGATGCTCAAGTTTCTCATTTTAGAAAAGGTTTCGTAGTTCATAGTTTTAATCCTTTAAAACATAATTCTCCTTTAAACGTTTTGAGAAACATATGTCTTATATGTGAGTAGGTTATTCTTGTTTATAATCAATCTTATTAAGCAGCCATGATCTAGGAAATGTAATATCATTTTGTCTCATCTTAGCTTTTATGCAGATGGAGGTTTCTACTGGTTTAAATATAATACTTCATTTATTCAATACATTTTCCTTTATTAACGCTGCAGTGGTTTGTCGATACACATCCTGATTTCCGAATCAGTAAAACATTATTCCTTTTTTTTAAAAACCAAGTACTCATTACTCACGAATGAGGTTTCACACAAACTCATATTAATTCATTCAAGTCAAGTCTCTTATCTTTTAAGAATCAATAAACCATTCATTTTACCATTCTTAAGACGTTATACCTAACTTCCCATAAAGCTAGTATAACTCTTATGTTTTCAAAACCAAGTATTATTCTTCTGTTAAAAATGATTCAGCATTCTTTTGAAATACTTCAAGATTCTTTATTATTACACATCAAGTCAGTTATAAGTCAAATCAGTTACCTTTTAAAACCACAAAGCATTTTCTTACTTACATAAAGCTGTTATAACCAACTTCCCATAAAGCCGTTATAACACTTTATGTTTCAAACCAATCAAATACGTTTAACACATGTACGTCTACCGTACTACATAGTTATACACATATCATGCTAGAAGAGATAGGAAGAGGTTCACATACCTCGCGACGAGTATCGACGAATAGCAAAAGCGCTCCAAGTACCTCAAACCGTCGGCTACTCCTTAAGCCAAGTAGATCGCGCCATGCATAGTACTTCCACCTATAAGGCCACAAGGCGCTTATTAACATTTAGATCTCTTCGTAGAACATTCTACTGAAAATTCGGCAGCACCTCCCCCCCCCGCAACAGCGTAAATCTCCTCCTCTATCGGGTGGCTGCCAAGCCAACCGCGGGGTTATACGTCTAATCCGGACGTGCACAATTCTACCTCGCGTAAAAGCTACACAAGTCTCATGAATACTGATCTATGTAATTACTGATTCGGTACTCTTCTTTACATTCAGCTTAAGTCGCAAGACATTCTGTAAGTATTATTCCTGCTTTAGTCAAAAGACATTGCCGCACATCCTATATATAGTATACTATAACTATATATTCAACAACATGTAATTTCCAATTACAACAGAAGGTCAAAAGTGTTTACCTCGATAAGCCCAAAATTATCCGAGTTTAAATGTCGATCCTGAGCAAGGTTTAGCTCCTACTCCGTGCGCTCAGGCCGCTCCAAACAACCCTTAGAAGTTCTAACCAACTTCTACATACTACTCCAACTAACTATGGAGATTTTCCTTAGGGTTTCGGTTTTGTGACTGACGGGAAGTATAATAGTATTACGGGGCTTTTCGTATAGGTATAACCTTAGAATACTACAAGGTATACGGCTAAGGTAATTTGGGTATAGTAACAATACTTTTGAGAGTATTTCTACCAAGGTGGGGGTGTATTTATACGAGACAACACCACAAGGGGGGGTGTATACCCCTCGGCCTACCCACTGGGTACTCTCGACGAGGAGGGAGGGCTCTCGGCCAAAGGGCCTCACCAAAGGGGGGGAGGGGGGTGTTGGACGAACACCACAAGAGAGGGGGAAGGGATTTCTAAGACTTGGAAATTTTTTGGAATGGATGAAGAAGTCTTCCAAAGGGGGGTATTTATAGTACAAGCCAAGGCCAACCAATGGCCAAGATTAAGCCAAGTGCCATGCAAGTGTAGGGCCAAGATTCACCCATGTGTCCTTAACCAACTAACACACAAATATCCTACCTAACCCTTGACAAAAATGGCCACACTTTCGGCCACCTTTACCGCCCACACTCCACCAATGAGAGGGTGCCAAGTGGCGCCCTCTTGTTGGTCCAACACGTTTCGTCTCTCGGAAAAATCCGCAAAAAATAGAAATGACATAGCCGGAATTTTCCCTTCGCAAGTTATGTAAAACGTTTCGTCGAAACACGACTCTAATCGGGTGTTGTGAACAAATAATTTTCGGCCAAGCCACTTTAAAGTCCAAACTTTTCTACGTACGTCCTCACGTACATACTCTGGAAATACGGGGTATAACACTGGAACTCCCGTAGTCCCGCATGGATCCCCTGGACCCGCATGAGGTATTCTCGAATCATGGTCCTGCATCACCGAGTCTACCCGCGTCGGAGGCGGCTTAACCTCCGGAAACAAGTCAAGGTGAGTGGTACAATACCAACATAACGGCTGATAGTCAAACAACTTAAGCGCAGTCGAAGGGAAAACCCCTTTACACAACCATCACAAGATACTAACACACGTAACATCCTAGCATGTTTACTTAACCAATCACCAAGAAAGTATTACAAGGCTATCACAAACCAACACAATCAAGTTATATACACAAGGTACTTTCTACTATATGATTAACAAGATCGGGTTTTTATCCCCAAAGTACTTCATACATTAACTCTTTAAAAGATACGTTACTTCACAAAAACCACACAATACCCGTAGTATATGAAAATAGAGTGATTATCTTTTGAAGTAAATCAAAACACTTACCTTTGTAAAATCAAGTAACAACATTATTTTCCAAACGTCCAAGTTTGCCTAATTTCAAATGTTCACGGTTCTTATTTTAGAAAGGTTTCGTAGTTCATAGTCTTATTCATTTAAGAATATAATTCTCTTTTAAACCATCTGAGAAACATAAGCCTTATATGTGAGTAGGATATTCTTGTTTATAACAATCTTATTACAGCAGCCATGATCTAGGAAATATCATTTTGTCTCATCTTAGCTTCTATGCAGATGGAAGTTTCTACTGGTTTTAATAATACTTAATCACAAAATATTTCCTTTTATTAACCGCGGTGGTTTGTCGATACACATTCGATTTCAAATCAAGAAACATCCTTAAGCCGTTATACCTAACTTCCCATAAAGCTAGTATAACTCTTAAGTTTTCAAAAACCAAGTATTACTTCTTCTTTCAAAATGATTCAAAAATCTTTTGAAATACTTCAAGTTCTTTATTATCACATAACCAGCCAGTTATAGTTCAAATCAGTTACCTTTTTAAAACCACAAGTATTTTCTTACCTACATAAAGTTGTTATAACCAACTTCCCATAAAGCCGTTATAACACTTTATGTTTTAGACCAATCAAATACATTTAACACGTATCGCCTTATCGTACTACATTGTTACACACATATCATTCTAGAAGAGATAGGAAGAGGTTCACATACCTCGCGACGAGTATCGACTAATAGAAAAACGATCCAAGTACTTCCAACCTTCTGATAATCCTTAAGCCAAGTAGATCGCGCCACACGTAGTACTTCAACCTATATGGCGACAAGGCGATTATTAACATTTAGATCTCTTCGTAGAACATTCTACTGAAAATTCAAAGACTCCCCCGCACATGGCAGAAATCTCCTCTCTATCTGGGCCGCTACCAAGCCAACCAGGGGGTTATACGTCTAATCCGGACGTGCACAATTCTACCTCACAGAAAAGCTACACAAGTCTCATGTAATGTCCTATGTAATTACAGATTCAAAGACTCTTCTTTCAAAAGGTTTCTTATTATTCAAAGCTTAAGTCCAAAGACATTGCCGATAACAACGTTGATTCTATATATAGTATACTTCAACTATATAGTCTAACAATCATGTAATTTCCAATTACAATAGAGGACAAGATATTTACCTCGATAAGCCCATAATTATCCAAGTATAAAGTCGATCACGGGCAACGTTTAGCTCAACTCCGTGCGCTCAACCCGCTCCAAACTACCCTTAGAAGTTCTAACCAACTTCTACATACTACTCCAACTAACCACGGAGATTTTCCTTAGGGTTTCGGTTTGGTATGACGGAAGTATAATAGTATTACGGGCTTTTCAGATAGGTATAACCTTAGAATACTACAAGGTATACGGCTAAGGTAATTGGGCATTATAACAATACTTTTGAGTATTTCTACCAAGAGGGGTATTTATACGAGACAACACCACAAGGGTGTATACCTCGGCCTACCCCACTGTGAGGGTACTCTCGCCAAGGGGAAGGGCTCTCGGCCAAAGGGCCTTCTCAAGGGGAGGGGGTGTTTGGACGAAACACTACAAGGAGAGGGAAGGCTTTCAAGACTTAGAAACTTTGTGGAATGGATGAAGAAGTCATCAAAGAGGGGGGTATTTATAGGTCAAGCCATGGCCAACCAATGGCCAAGATCATGCCAAGTGCAAGGCAAGTGTAGGGCCAAGATCATGCCAAGTGCACCTTATCCATCTACCACCAAAATATCCTACCTACTACTTGACAAAAGCCAACCCATTTCGTCCACGCCAGCCCAAGTCCTTCCAATGAGAGGGTGACAAGTGTCGCCCTCTTGTTGGTCCAAAATGTTTCGTCTCTCGGAAAAATCCGCAAAAATTAAAAATGACATAGCCGGAATTTTCCCTACGAAAGCTGTGGAAACGTTTCGTCGAAAAACGACTCTAACCGGGTGTTGTGCACAAAATAATTCGGCCAAGCCTTATTTAAAAAGTTCAAATTTTTCTACGTACGTCCTTACGTACATACTCTTGAAATACGGGGTATAACAGTACTGACCTCCTTCGGGGGGCTGCGTTCATGCCGCAGGTTGAAGTGCATAGCTTGCTGATCCGCTCTCTTAGGATCGCTGTTCGGTTCTCGGAAAGCTCCATATCTCCGGAAGCTTGTCCTGTGGTACAGTTCCCTGAAGTAGTAGACTTTTGTACATTCAGGGGCATGGCGGGGCCCTGTCCCGTCATTATGGTTTTAAAATTCTTAGAGGTCTGTAGCACTGTTGTGGGCAGAGTTTGTAAGGATGTAACTGTTCAAGTTTTCATTCATGTACAAAAAGGTAACCGTTTGGGTTAGCCTGTTTTCTTATTTCACTGTTTTCTTTCATGAGTTTTTATTTCCGCTGGTTTTTCTCTGATGTTGTATCACTAGGGTGCCCGGGGTAAGGCACCAGTCACGGGCCCGAGGTCGGGTCGTGACATTTACTTCTTTCCTTACTCGTCGTACCCTTCTCGTACACCCGAACTCTCTCTAGCACACGTACCATACTCGATCGCCGCTTGATTCCCAAAACCTTGGAGTCACTACCTCCAAACTTGGTCATTTTACTAGCCTCATATTCCTTTAAGGCCATTCCCGGCCTTCACGGTTCGATTCTGGTCGAACGCATCCACGAACTCGTACAACGGTTACCTAAACTTGGGCCTTGCACCCTCGTGATCCTACCACCTGGCAGGACCACCTCGAACTGACCCCACCTCATTCCGGGCTGCGGGTTGACCCGCGATCTGGCCTCAACCCGACCCGCTATCGCGCCAAACTCTCTCGTTCCCCGATCCGGAACAATCTTACTAAACCACGTCATGGAAGCTACCACTTCTATATCAAACTACCCATGGAATTATCACACAAAACTCCACGTATACTATGCACTCCGACAAAGATTAACCGTAAAGTCTTTTACTCAAGACGGCCTTACATCTAAGGTCTCAACTGTCATAAATTCTAAGGTTCACAATTGTCTCGTCTCCAGACTTACCCTTTTTCAACTACCCATGTTTCTAATTCACACTTAACACAATGCTATCCGTACATAGCACTTAACATGTATCCACCATAACAACATAAACCAGTCTCCTAAGGGCTGAAGATATCTCTGTAACTACTGCCTCACTTTCCCTTTGTCGCTCTAATCATAATCATGCCCTGCAGGGCGCCTAGCTATATAAGGCGATGAACCAGCCACCGATCCCGAAGGCTGAGTCTCTACATCTGTGCTACCTCTGGTCGGACAAACTCTCGCCAAATGGCCCTGTTGGCCGCAAGCATAACAAGCTGTCGAAATGGTACGACACTCTCCAAGATGGGGTCTACCACATCGACCACACCGAGGTAGGGGTGGCTCCATCTAGCTAACACCCCTCCTCCCGAAACTCAAGCCACGAGCCACGACCGCTCCTCGAACATCCCGAACGCCCGAAGGCGTGGAGGACTACTGCATCTTGTGGAGCGCATAATCGCATCTTTGTTGAGGCGGCCTGCCTCGAAAGTCACCAAAGGTCCCTGCTGTCCTGGCCCTCTTATGTTGATCCTGGTCCCTACGTCGGTCTCTACGTTCCTCAATCCCTTGTGCATAAGCCTGTATACGGGCAATATCCATGCCCGGCTGAAGAGCTACTCCTGTACAACTCTCTGCTAGATAATCGTCAAGTCCTGTGACATATCGGTGCACTCTATCCTCCATGTCTGCCACTAAAGCGGGGGCATAACGAGCCAACGAGCCAAACTCTATATTGTATTCCCGAACCGTCCGCCCGTTCTGCCTCAACATCATAAATCTATCTGCCCGAGCTCTCCTCATCTGCGAGGGCAAGAAGTGTGTAAGAAAAGCCTCTGAGAACTCATCCCATGCGACTCAAACCAGTCGACTGCAGTATCACGCAGCCGATGCGAACCTAAGACCACCGACTCGGTCTCTGAAGCCTTGATCACTCTGATGATCTGCTGCAGCTATCGAATAAACTCCTGAGGATCTTCCTCAGTTCTCGATCCATAGAACTCGGGTGGGCTGCAACTCAGAAAGTCCCGAAGTCTCAAACTATCGGATCTAGGGTGAATCATCGGCTACGGAACCACCGGCTCCGTCGCCTCATTCCCGACCACCAGGCTAGCTAGTAATCGGGCCATCTCCTTCTAACTCATATCCTCGGCTCACGGTCGTGGGCCGAGACTTCGGTATCGTGGCCTCGTGAAATCTGCCGCTCTAAACTCTGCTGGGGCTAGCGGCGTCATAAAACTCATCGTCTGAAGTACTATCTCAGGTAATGACCGGGCCTGTGCTCTACTCGCAGCTCCCTCTGCTGCCTTGCCCATCTGGGCCCTGGTTGCCTTGCGTAGAGGCATAACGGGTACATAAGAATACGTCAGAGGGAGTCCAACTTATAACACAGCTCTAAGGCACGATCTCAGAGTGAGAAGAATGGAAACCAATCCTAAATATCCTATAGCCTCCTGATTATAGATGTGGTGCACAACACACCGATAATCAAGACTCTACTAGACACGATTATCGACAAAAAGCTAGAAAAGATAGGAAGAGGTTCACATACCTCGCGACGATTATCGACAAAAAGCAAAAAGCTCCAAAGTACTGTAACCCTGCTAGCCTTTTCCACCCTTCAAGTAGAATACGCTACTCGCAGTACTTCCACCTAAAAAGGCCACAAAACGTCTATCAACTTCTCGATCTCTTCGTAGAATAATTCTAAGTACAAGGTTCCTTATTCTACGGAAAATTCGGCAGCACCTTCCCCCCCGCAACCATACATCTCCTCATCTACCAAGGCCCTGCAAGCCAACAACTCGGGGGTTACACGTCTAACCTGACGTGTACAACATCGCCCAATAATATTACAAGTCATCAGAATACATTCAATGTAAATCTGATTCAATTCTTTATAATCATCCTTCCAATAAATCTTATATTCAATTCTAAACTACTACAATATGTAATATCCAATTACAATAGAGGGACATAGATCATTACCTCGATAAGCCCAAAATTATCCAAGATTATAAGTCGATCCTGAGCAACGTTTAGCTCCAATTCCTTACGCTCCAACCCGCTCCAAGCAACCCTTAGAAGTTTCTAAACAACTTCTCTTAACACTTCATCTAAGCTATGAAGATTTTCCTAGGGCTTCATTTTTCGACTAAAGGAATAAAGTAGAATTTCCGAGCTCCTAGTATTGAAATAACTTTGGAATACTACTAGGAATACTAGGCTAAGGTATTTGGGACTATACCAACACTTGAAGAAATTTTTTCTACACAAAAGGGGGTTGGACGAGAACACAAGGGAGGGAGAATAATTTTTGCCTTTGAAACTCTCTAATGTGGATGAATAAAGTCTTGCAAACAAGGGGTATTTATAGAAATCAAGGGCCAAGATCTATGCAAGTGTGTGGTGTAGATTGGGGGCATGTGGGTGTGGATTCTACCAACCACATGTCCACCACAAAATTTGGACAAGTGGCTAGCCACTTGTCCACCCAAACCGTCCAAGCCATATGTCCACTAGCCATTCGGCCAACATGGCCACATGGGGGTGACACGTGTCGCCCCCCTACTCGTCCAAAATATTTCATCTCCCGAAAATATCCGTAATGCCAAAAATCCGAAAATAAAGTGGGCCCACAAACCGTAAATTTCTCCGTGGGCCCCACGTGACCAATTCCGAAATAAAATTCCATAATTCTCAAATATTCCAAAAGTCCGAATACCAAATGGGAATCCAATTCCCTTTAACGAACATTTTCCTTCACAAAATTCGGAAACTTTTAGTCGAAAAATCACATCTTTCTTCCTTTCCAAAATTACCGTGATTCTCGTGCGTGCGTCCTCACATACATACCCGGAACTACGGGTGTAACAGAAATTCCGAAGGAGGTCGGTAGAAAAATATGTACCAAGTATAAATGTAAAAAGTACTAAAATTTAAATCATAATAGTCAAAAATACAATCAAGACATATATGATAACCAAATTAACGATGCGTGCCTTCAAAGTGAAAGTAATGAAAGTCGCTTACCTTGTACGACTGTTTCAACATATGAACGATAGTCACACTCGGGCTATGAACACCAGCCATCAATATCAAAGCGTACCCGTGGAATCCCCCATCACCGCCGACCGCTATAGGTGTAAAATCTAACCATGCGACGCGCCCGTGGCATCCTACCTCACTGTCGGCGTACACAGATACAACACATATATACATATATACTCTGCCCGTGGAATTCCCCGTCACTGCCGACAGCCATAAAAGTAAGCTACAACCATGTGGCGCGCCCATGGCATCCTACTCACCGCTTAAGGCATACACATACCACACATATACACCTATACGTATCTCATGCCCGTGGAACCCCTCATCTCGGGTACATGACTTCATGGGGAGCTAACCCATGGGGTAATAATCACATATAACATGCCCGTGGAATCCCTCATCTCGGGTACATGTCTTCATGGAGAGCTAAACCATGGCGTAGTAATCATATATAACATGTCCGTGGAATCCCTCATCTCGGGTACATGTCTTCATGGAGAGCTAATCCATGGAGTAATAACCACATATAACATGCACGTGGAATCCCTCATCTCGGGTACATGTCTTCATGGAGAGCTAATCCATGGAGTAATAGTAACATCCGAGAATTTAACCCGCATCCTGGTCGCATGCCCCGGAATCCCTCATCGTGAGCATGTCCAAGGATCAATCACAATGGAAGCATACCCGTGGAATCCTACATCACTGTCGGTACGTCCAGGTAAACTCACAATAAGACAATGAAAGCATACCCGTGGAATCCTCAATCACTGTCGGTACGTCCAAGTAAACTCACAATAAGACAATGGAAGCATACCCGTGGAATCCTCCATCACTGTCGGTACGTCCAAGGAAACTCACAACTTCTTTAGACTTTCATTAACATACAAAATGGATCTCATTTTTATGACCTTAAGGCACTTTTCATATCACTTAACAAGTCCGGGGAAATGCAACCCAAAGTACTATGTACTTCTATTCTTTCCAAAGATCCTCTTTTTCACGTAAGACCCCAAGATACTATCACCCGTAGTATCAAGACTTATCTACATTTCAAACAAGTCACTATACTTTTTAAAAATATGTTTCGGGCTTCTAACTCAAGTGACCCTCATTTAGACCTTAAGCAATTGATGTCTCTAAATCAAATTGCCCTTCTTAGTTTCAATTTTTTCATCTATGTTTACCTTATTCAAGAAAAACCATTTCTTTAACCTTCCATAAAGTTATTATAACCAACTTCCCATAAAGCCGTTATACTAACTTTATGCTTTAGAAACTACGACATTCTTATCCTTTCATAAGGCCGTCATAACTAACATCTCATAAAGCCGTTATAACCCCTTATGTCTTGGACAACTTCGTTCTTTTTATGACCAAGAGACTTGTACTTCAAATCAAGTTACACAACTTTCAAAACCTCAAGTCTCATAACTTTAGAAGTCAAATTCCTTAACTTAGAAAACAAGTTCTTATCTTTAAAGTAGTTCAAGAATCAATACTTTCCGAATCAAGTATTCTTTACCTATTTCATGTCAAGAAATCCTTGTCTACCTTATTAGAATAAACTATTCTTATAATCTTTCCCTAAGGACAAGTGAGTTAATTCTCTAGCTCAACCAACTAGACATCCTTAAAACAGGTCAAGTATATCAAATGACTTTACCTTATTTGAATCACGTACGTCTACCGTACTATATAGTTATAACTACTCATGCTCAAGAGATAAGAAAGTTTCCACATACCTCTTCTGTTGATCCACTCGCAAGTCCAATACACCGCACGTAGTATGTCAACCTATAATGACCATAATACGTCCATTAGCTTTTGTCTTCAACGTAGAACATTCTAATTAAAAATTCCTTTATTCTACGGAAATTTGGACATCACTTCCTTTGTTTCTACATGCTTTGCCACCTTTTTCAAGGCCGAATTCAATAACCAAACACGCCACATTTAAGGCTCAACAATGAAGTTAACAATAGGGGATTACATGCCTACTAGATGTTATACCCCGTATTTCCAGAGTATGTACGTGAGCGCGTACGTATTATAATTTGAGCCTTAAAGTTGGCTAGTTTCGAAATTTGTACACAACACCCGATTAGAGTCGTTTTTCGACGAAACGTTTCCACAGCTTTCGTAGGGAAAATTCCGGCTATGTCATTTATAATTTTTGCGGATTTTTCCGAGAGACGAAACATTTTGGACCAACGAGAGGGCGACACTTGTCACCCTCTAATTGGAAGGAGTGGACGGACGAAATGGGAGAGTTGGCACGTTTTTTGTGCATTGTTTTTGGTCAAGGAGTTGGTAGGATATTTTGGGTAGATGGATAAGGTTGCACATGGCTTAATCTTGACCTTACACTTGCCTAACACTTGGATGGATCTTGGCCATTGGTTGGCCTTCACTTGACCTATAAATACCCCTCTAGTTGAAGACTTTCTTCATCCAAAACTTGAGCAATCTAACTAAGTCTCAAAATACTCCTCTCCTCGAGCTTTCGTCCACCACACCCCCCTCCCCCTTTGAGAGCCCTTGGCCGAGAGCCACCTCCCTCCCCTTGTGGTGTTTTGCCGTGGGGTACCCCCCCCTAGCCTAGTTGTCTCGTATAAATACCCCCCTTTGTGGTATAGAAATACTCTTCAAGTATTGTTATAATGCCCAAATACCTGCGCCCCAATACCTTGTAGTTTTCCGAAGGTTACACTTTACAAAAGCCCGAAAATACTATTATACTTCCTCACTACAAAAACGAAACCCTAAGTAAATCTTCACCCGTAGTTGAAGTCATAAGTAGAAGTTGGTTAGAACTTCTAAGGGTTGGTTGGAACGGATCGAGCGCCGGAGTAGGAGCTAAACGTTGTTCAGATCGGCATATAAACTCGGATAATTTTGGGCTTATCGAGGTAAACATTCTTGACCTTCTTTGTAATTGGAAATTACATGTTGTAGGAGTATATAGTTAAGTATACTATATATAGAACTCAACATAGTTGTGCGGCAATGTCTTTTGACTTAAGCTCGAATAATACTTACGCAATGTCTTGCGACTTAAGCCTGAATTTAAAGAAGAGAATCGAATCAGAATTACATAGGATCAGACATGAGACTTGTGTAACATTACCGTAGTAGAATTGTACACGTCCGGTTAGGCGTGTTAACCCCTCTGGTTGGCTTGTAGCCTACCGATAGAGGAGAGATTTACGCCGCCATGCGGGGAGGTGCCGAATTTTTCGTAGAATATTCTACGCCGATCTAAAGATATTAATAGCGCTTTGTGGCCTCTATAGGTTGTAGTACTACGTGGAGTGATCCGCTTAATCGAGTGTAGCCGACGGTTTGAGGTACTTGAGCGCTTTTGCTATTTGTCGATAATCGCCGCGAGGTATGTGAACCTCTTCCTATCTGTTCTAGCATGATATGTGTATAACTATGTAGTACGGTAGACGTACATATGTTTAATGTATTTGATTGGTTTGAAACATAAAGTGTTATAACGCTTTACGAAGTTGGTTATAATGACTTTATGTAGGTGAAAGTACTTGTGGTTTTTAAGAGGTAATCGATTTGAACTATAAATCGGGTCGCTATGTGATAATAAAGAACTTGAAGTAATTCAAAAGATTTTGAATCATTTTGAGAGAAGAAGTAATACTTGGTTTTTGAAACTTAAGAGTTATACTAGCTTTATGGGAAGTTAGGTATAATGGCTTAAAATGTTTTACGATTTCTGAATCGAATGTGTATCGACAAACCATCGCAAGTTAATAAAAGGAAATGTTTTGGACAGATTTAGTATTATTAAAACCAAGAGAAACTTCCATCCGCATGGCTAAGATGAGACAAAATGACATTTCCTAGATCATGGTCGCTTAATAAGATTGATTATAAACAAGAATAACCTACTCACTTATAAGACATAGGTTTCTCAAAACGCTTAAAGGAGAATTATGTTTTAAAGGATTTAAAACTATGAACTACTAAACCTTTTCTAAAATGAGAAACTTGAGCATTCAAATTAGGCAAACTGAACGTTTGGAAAATAAGGTTGTTACTTGATTTTACAAAGGAAAGCATTTTGGTTTACTTAACAATGTTAGTCACTCAAATTTTATACTACGTATCGGGTGACCTTTGTAAAAGAAATGGATCTTAAAAGGAATTTAACTGACGTAGTACTTTAAGGTTAAAATCCGACTTTGACATAAAATGAAAGTACCTTCGAGTCGTGTGTAACTTGCTTATGCTTGTTGTTATGAAACTTGACCATGTTACGTGTGATAGCCTTGTTGTGCAAGTACCGGTTCTACTCGACTACGTTCATCCGAATGTATTTCACTTGACACGGTTCATCCGAATGTATTTCACTTGATTACCGGCTCATCCGGAATATATTTCACTCGACACCGGCTCATCCGAATGTATTTCACTTGACACGGCTCATCCGGAATGTATTTCACTCGACTACGGTTCATCCGAATGTATATCACTTGACTACCGGCTCATCCGGAATGTATTTCACCGACTACCGGTTCATCCGAATGTATTCCACACGCTTCTATATCGGGTCCATAAGATGGGCCGAGACCATTATACGTATCACATGATTTGTACCTAGATCGCCGGCAAGAGGAAGAAGTTCCACGCATGAGGATGACTTTGAGGGCGTGAGTCCCTGACTTGACATGACTGCTTATATGTTGTGTACTGTAGTTTGGTTATCATACATGTCTCCTGCTTTATATAGACTATTATGATTTCATTTACGTATTTTACAGTTTCACATACTTGGTACTGCATCGACCTCCTTCGGGCCGCTCACGCCGCAGTAAAAGGTACATCGGCCGTCGATCCCCGCTTTTAGGATCACCTTTCCAGATTGGGAAGCTCCGTTCCTTCGAGGCTTATCTTTTGGTATGTTACACGAGTCCGTAGATTCTTATACATTCGTGGTATGGCGGCCCCGTCCGCCATAGCCGCTGTAAAAATCTTAGAGGTCCAGAGTAATCACAAGCGTGGTTTGTAAAAAGGATAACTCGTCGGTATTTATGTATATATGATGAAGGCAATCGCTTTGGTGGCCTGTTTATTTATCTTTTGTGTTAATTCATTTTCATGTTGTTATTTCCGATGATTTTCTCTGATGTTGTATCACTAGGGTGCCCGGTAGGCACGACCACGCCCCGGTTCGTGATAAAAGTGGTATCGTGAGCGCTTAGTCCTCGGAAAGTGTCTCTGCATCGTGTCTAGTAGTCTTGATTATCGGTGTGTTGTGCACCACATCTATAATCGTGAGGTCAGCAGGACATTTAGGATTGGTTTCCATTCTTCTCATTCCGAGATCGTGCCTGTAGTCAGGTGATAAATCGACCCTCCGACGTATTCCTTTCCTTTACCAGCTATGCCTTCGCAGAGGCAACCCATGCCCGTATGGGCAAGGCAATCGAGGAGTGTAGTGAGATACAGAGGAGTACGAGGCGCAGCCCGGCCAAGACTGAGACAAGATTCGACGGCAGTTTCGCGACGCCACAAAGACCAAAGAAGCTAGAGCCGCAGCAGCTGGGTCACGAGACTACAGACTGAGCCTCCACCCCACACCGAGCCGATGAGAAGGGGTACAAGGAGATGGCCCAGTTACTGGCCAGGGTCGTGGCCAGATATGAGGATAGGCTGGACGCAGCAGCCCATTCAAAGAAGACCCGTAGTTCACCCCGAGCGCATAGCTGAGGCTACGACTTCCCGAGTCAGAGCCTCCGTTGTTCTATGGATCGAGAGCCGAGGACGACTCGTGAGTTTATCCGACACCTACAATGGATCATGAGAGTGATCGAGCCTCGCAGGCGTAGTCGGTGGTATTGGTTTCGCATCACCGCGTGATACTGCAGCTGATCGTTTGATTCGTGGAGCTGTCCGGAAGAGCATGCACTTCCAGCTTGGGACGAAGTTCTCGAGGGCATTTCTTGCACATTTCTTGCCTCCACGGATGAGGAGGGCTCGCCGGCAGATTTTTGACGCTGAGGCGTGATCGCGACGGTTAGAGAGTACAATGTGGAGTTCGACTCATTAGCTCGGTATGTTCGCCAGAGTAGCGGATATGGAGGATGAGTACACCGCCACGCCACCGGCCGACGATTACTTGGCAGAGGCTTGTACGGTGTAGCTCTTCACCGCATGGACATTGCCCGCATGCAAGCTCATGCACTAGGATGCGAGGCACGAGAGGTCGACGGAATGACCGAGATCGCCAGAAGAGGCCGTAATGCAGGTCCTTTGGTAACTTTTTGAGGCGGACCGCCTCAGCAGCAGTCTAGTTATGTAACTCCGCCAAGATGCAGTGGTCCTCCGCGCCTTCGTGTCGTTCGGGTATTCGAGCTGGTCGAGCTCCGTGGCTTCGTTCACGTGTTTACGTGAGTGCTAGCCGCCAGGATTCGTCCCTCTCAAATGTGCACGATGTGGCAAACATCATCCCGAAATGTCGTCTTTTTATCGGTGCTTGTTTCACTCGCGTCGCCGTACATGTGACGAGATCATGCTTATAGGAGAGGTACCGCAGCTGGCGCAGCCTCACGGATCGATGTGTTCATCGCTTTCATACATGCATACTGCAGGCGCACTTATGATTAGAGTGAGCGGTAGCTTTCTGTATATCCATAACCATCTGTGAGGCTTGTATGTTTTGATGTTATGTTAATGTGTTAAGTGTTATGTTCGGATGGCTTGGTGCTTAAATGTGATTTAGGAACCTGGTTGGGGAAAAAGGGTAAGCCCGGGGTGAGAAAATGATGAACCTTAGAATATTACGCTGAGACCTTAGATGTGCGCCGTCGAGTACAAGATTTTGCGAGTGATCCTTGTCGAGTGCATTTTATGCCTAGAATATATTGTGTGATAAGTCTGGTTGGGTAAATGAAAGTGGTATCTTTCATGATGTGATTTAGCAAGGTTGTTCCGGATCGAGAAACGAGAGTCGGGCGTGATGAGGCTCGCCGAGGACGTGTTGTGTGTCAACCCGTGAGCCCGAATGAGGTGGGTCAGCTACGTGGTCCCGCCAGCGGTAGGGTCACGAGGGTGCTAGGCCCAAGTTTAGATGACCATCGATGAGTTCGTGGATATGTTCGACTGGCGGATCGTGAAGGCCAAGTGGCCTTAAGTAAGATTGAGGCTAGTAAGATAACCAAGTTGGAGGTGGTGACTCCAAGGTTTGGAGAATCAAGGACGATCAAGTGTGGTACGATATCGGAAGAGTTCAAGAGTTCGAGAAGAGTACGACGAGTAAGGGTAGAGGCGAGCATGTATTGCGAGCATAGATATGATCATTTCTTGTAAAGGGAGAAGGTGCGAAGGATGTATATTTTAGACCTCGTGAATCGTGCGCATCCGCACCATTTGTTGGGTCACGAGTGACACTAGAACCTCGCGCAAAGTGACAAAAGTTTGTGATGTTAGAGGTGTTTCCTCGTGGACTTGGATATAAGTATTTGCGCGCATGTGTTGTTTCGTACTGTGGCGCTGGCAACTTATTAGAAGAACTTTATCGTTATCCGTCTTGAGAAGGAACATTCGGGACGAATGTTTCTAAGGAGGGGAGAATGTTATACCCCGTATTTCCAGAGTATGTACGTAAGCGCGTACGTATTATTAATTTGAGCCTTAAAGTTGGCTAGTTTCGAAATTTATACACAACACCCAATTAGAGTCGTTTGACTAAACGCTTTCACAGCTTTCGTAGGGAAAATTCCGCTATGTCATTTATAATTTTTGCGGATTTTTCCGAGAGAAAACATTTTGGACCAACGAGGGCGACACTTGTCACCCTCTAATCGAAAGGAGTGGACTGACGAAATGGGAGAGTTGGCACGTTTTTTGTGCATTGTTTTTGGTCAAGGAGTTGGTAGGATATTTTGGGTAGATGGATAAGGTTGCACATGGCTTAATCTTGACCTTACACTTGCCTAACACTTGGATGGATCTTGGCCATTGGTTGGCCTTCACTTGACCTATAAATACCCCTCTAGTTGAAGATTTTCTTCATCCAAAACTTGAGCAATCTAACTAAGTCTCAAAATACTCCTCTCCTTGAGCTGGCCCACCACACCTCCCCTTTGAGAGCCCTTGGCCGAGAGCCACCTCCTCCCTGTGGTGTTTTGCCATGGTACCCCTAGCCTAGTTGTCTCGTATAAATACCCCCTTTTTGTGGTATAGAAATACTCTCCAAGTATTGTTATAATGCCCAAATACCTTGCCCAAATACCTTGTAGTATTCCCAAGGTTACACTTTTACAAAAGCCCGTAAAATACTATTATACTTCCTCACCACAAAAACGAAACCCTAAGTAAATCTTCACCCGTAGTTGAAGTCATAAGTAGAAGTTGGTTAGAACTTCTAATGGTTGATCGAACGGATTGGAGCGCCAGTAGGAGCTAAACGTTGTTCAGATCGACATATAAACTCTGATAATTTTGGGCTTATCGAGGTAAACATTCTTGACCTTCCATTGTAATTGGAAATTACATGTTGTAGGAGTATATAGTTAAGTATACTATATATAGAACTGAACATAGTTGTGCGGCAATGTCTTTTGACTTAAGCTCGAATAATACTTACGGCAATGTCTTGCGACTTAAGCTGAATTTAAAGAAGAGAACCGAATCAGAATTACATAGATCAGACATAAAGAGACTTGTGTAACATTACCGTAGTAGAATTGTACACGCCCGGTTAGACGTGTTAACCCCCGGTTGTTCGTAGCCGGCCGCGATAGAGGAGCAGATTTACGTTGTTGCGTGGGGGAGGTCGCCGAATTTTCGTAGAATATTCTACGCCGATCTAAAGATATTAATAGCGCTTTGTGGCCTCTATAGGTTGTAGTAGTACTACGTGTGGAGTGATCCGCTTAATCGAGAGTGTAGCCGACGGTTTGAGGTACTGCCGTTTTGCTATTTGTCGATAATCGTCGCGAGGTATGTGAACCTCTTCCTATCCGTTTCTAGCATGATATGTGTATAACTATGTAGTACGGTAGACGCATATGTTTAATGTATTTGATTGGTTTGAAACATAAAGTGTTATAACGCTTTATGGGAAGTTGGTTATAATGACTTTATGTAGGTGAGAAAGTACTTGTGGTTTTTAAGAGGTAATCGATTTGAACTATAACCGGTGGCTATGTGATAATAAAGAACTTGAAGTAATTCAAAAGATTTTTGAATCATTTTGAGAGAAGAAGTAATACTTGGTTTTTGAAACTTAAGAGTTATACTAGCTTTATGGGAAGTTAGGTATAACGGCTTAAAATGTTTTACTGATTTCTGGAAATCGAATGTATCGACAAACCATCGCAGTTAATAAAAGGAAATGTTTTGGACAGATTTAGTATTATTAAAACCAGAGAAACTTCCATCCGCATAGAAGCTAAGATGAGACAAAATGACATTTCCTAGATCATGGCTGCTTAATAAGATTGATTATAAACAAGAATAACCTACTCACTTATAAGACATAGGTTTCTCAAAACGTTTAAAGGAGAATTATGTTTTAAAGGATTTAAAACTATGAACTACGAAACCTTTTTCTAAAATGAGAAACTTGAGCATTCGAAATTAGGCAAACTTGAACGTTTGGAAAATAAGGTTGTTACTTGATTTTACAAAGGAAAGCATTTTGGTTTACTTAACAATGTTAGTCACTCAAATTTTATACTACTGTATCGGTGACCTTTGTAAAAGAAATGGATCTTAAAAGGAATTTAACTGACGTAGTACTTTAAGGTTAAAATCCTGACTTTGACATAAAATGAAAGTACCTTGAGTCGTGTAACTTGCTTATGCTTGTTGTTATGAAACTTGACCATGTTACGTGTGATAGCCTTGTTGTGCAAGTACTGTGTTCTACTCGACTACCGGTTCATCCGGGAATGTATTTCACTTGATTACCGGTTCATCCGGGAATGTATTTCACTTGATTACCGGGTCATCCGGGAATGTATTTCACTCGACTACCGGTTCATCCGGGAATGTATTTCACTTGATTACCGGTTCATCCGGGAATGTATTTCACTCGACTACCGGTTCATCCGGGAATGTATATCACTTGACTACCGGTTCATCCGGGAATGTATTTCACTGACTACCGGTTCATCCGGGAATGTATTCCACACGCTTTCTATATCGGGTCCATAAGATGGGCCGAGACCGTTATACGTATCACATGATTTGTACCTAGATCGCCAGCGAGGAAGAAGTTCCACGCATGAGGATGACTTTGAGGCGTGAGTCCCCGACTTGACATGATCGCTTCTATGTTGGAATCGTAGTTTCGTTATCATACATGTCTCCGCTTTATATAGACTATTATGATTTCATTTACGATTTTACGCTTCACATACTTGTACTTGTAGATCGACTCTCCTTCGGGGCCGCTCATGTCGCAGTAAAAGGTACATCGGCTGCCGATCCTCGCTTTAGGATCACCTTTCAACAGATTGGAAGCTCCGTTCCTTCTGAGGCTTATCTTTTGGTATGTTACCCTCGAGTCAGTAGATTCTTATACATTCGTGGTATGGCGGGGCCCTTCCGTCATAGCCGTTGTAAAAATCTTAGAGGTCTCAGAGTAATCGCAAGTGTGGTTTGTAAAAAGGATAACTGTCGTATTAATGTATATATGATGAAGGCAAATCTTTAGGTTGGACTGTTTAATTATATTTTCTCTTAATTCATGTTCATGTTTTTATTTCCGCTGATTTTCTCTGATGTTGTATCACTAGGGTGCCCGGGGTAAGGCACCAGTCACGGGCCCGGGTTCGGGTCGTGACACTAGACGTGTAAAATTCCGCCCCACAATTGATAGCAAACTAGTACAAACTACATGGTCCAATTCGGCAATTTTGAGGTATATCAACACAAGTTCTTATCCAATTCCTTTTCAATCCAACTTCTTATCCAATTCCTTTTCAATCCAAATTGTTATTCCTACATACAATATATCTAAAGGCAATATTGACAACTACAAGTCCTTTCTTCCTCACATGCAACACAATTTACTAGCAAAAAGAGAAGGAATTGTTACCTTAGAGTTTACCCAAAATTAGTCCAACAAATTCCACTTGTCTTCCTTCCACAATCACCTCCACAACCTCCTACAAGCTTGTCAACATGTTTCCATCTTGCCCTTTTTTCCGAAATTCCTCTAGGCTTTGGTTCCTTCTTGAAATTTTAGAGAGAAGGGAGAGGAAATTTTTAGAGAGAATGATGAGGGATTTTTAGAGAGAAGACGGTTGCTTGAAGAATGACCAAGTCTTCAAGACTTGGTCAATAAATAGGACTTCCAAAAATCATATGGGAATGGACACTTGTCACCCTCCCATGGCCTCTTTTTTTAAAAAAACTCTTCTGATTTCCCTGCACTGGCAGAACTCGCCCACGGCTGCCTCGCACCGGCGCCGCGGCACTGCAACTTCCGAGAGCTTCAGCACTTCCAGCGCCGCGGCGCTGCAACTTCAGAGCACTTTCAGATATCCGCGCCACGGCCTCAGATCCGCGCCACAAGGCGTGGCTCCCGACCGAAAATACTTTCGCTCGACATTGCATCGAACTTGTAACTTCCATAACTTTCTACTCTGATGTCCTATCGACGAACGGTTTGTTGCGTTGGAAACTATACTCAATGAACTTAATACCAGTCTTTTAAAACACCTCAAAACTCCTAAAGAACTAGGAGATATACCGCTCCAAAGTTGACTGAAAGTCTGCCTACAACATTTTTGCCAACCTAACTTTCCAATTTCAAATCTTATTTCCTTTCGTACGTTCTTAACTTGTTCTCTTGAATTTACGGGGTGTAACAGACCACAACCTCAGGCATAGTCTGGTCCTGAGTCCTAGTAACCCTCTGCGCACCACTAGCATCTCCTGCTGCTGCCTTGCCCTTCTGGGCCCTGGTCGTCTTCCGTGGAGGCATAGTTGATTCATATACATAAGAATATGTCAGAGACGGATCAACCTAATAACACAGCTCTATTGAACGATCTCAGAGTGAGAAGAATGGAAACCAACCCTAAATGTCCTGCAGCCTCCTGGTTATAGATGTGGTGCACAACACACCGATAACCAAGACTCTACTAGACACGGTCTGTAGACACTTTCCGAGGACTAACTGCTCTGATACCACTTTTGTCACGACCCGACCCCGGGTCCGCGACTGGTGCCCTACCTGGGCACCCTTACAGGTAAACATCAGAGATAATCAGCGGAACATACATGAAACTTATAAAATAAATCAACAAGAATTAAACGATAGGTTAGCCGATAAGGATACCTCCCTGGACGCATATACATATACATAACCAAACGCAGTTACATCCTTCTTCTTTACAAACCGATCCACAAGATATGACTACGCACTCTCTAAGAACTACAATCATATGGGACAGGTTCGCCATACCCCTGAATGTACATAAATATACAACATCAGGGAAAACCGTACCCAGAAGATAAGCCTCCGGAGTAAATGGAGCTTCTTCCCAAAAACTGAACAGAGATCCTAAGAGCAAGGATCACCGACCTGTGTACCTAACACTCGGGCATTTAACGCAGCTCGGGGTCGCATAACAGGTACCGAGTATGGAACAGAAATAAGGTTCAGTAACCAAATCATAATTGTATAAAAGAATGACAGGGACAAGTATAAAAATGAAATACTAGATCCTACCGTGCCATTTTAACTCCTGAAATCAATCGTATATTAACCGTTCTTTTCCTTATTTCAATAAGAGTTAACATCATATTCTTACATACATACTTAAGAATTTAATCAAGTTTTTCCACATAACTTACATATCTTACATAACATAATCCGACCCTTTATGGAGGGACTTCTTATTTGGGAGCTTACTTTGATTATCCATACGTGATAACGTAATCTGGCCCATTTTCGACACGTGCATCGATGAATCACGTGGCATAATTCGCCCGCTCGGGCTCGCATCGTGGAATCATGTAGCATAATCCGCCCACCGCCTTGCATCGTGGAATCATGTAGCATAATCCGCCCGCTGTGGCTCTATGTAAGATGACGTAACCCGGCCTATGTGTAGGCTCGGGGTAATATGGCGTAATTCGGCCTATGTGTAGGCTCGGTGTATTTCATAACATAATCTGATCTATTTGTAGGCTCGGTGTATCTCATAACATAATCCGCCTATTTGTAGGCCTTGTACCTTATAACATAATCCGCCTATTTGTAGGCTCTGTGATTTTCCTTACATAACATTTTTAAACCATCTTTTCACTTCTTCTTAAGTCGTCATAACAACTTCCCATAAAGCTATTATACAACCTTTCATTTTAGAGAACTTAAGACACTTTTATTCTTGCAAAGATTAGGAAACTAAACCCAAAAATACTACGATATACATAGTTAAAAAGAATCATAGAACTCCTTTCTTTTTAAAGCTCAAGTCACATACTCTTTTGGAAACCATCTTCTTAACTTTTGAAATAAATTAAGCCATACTTTTAAAATTAAGTCATTTCCACTTATAAAATCAAGGCTTATAGTCTTAACATCTCAGAGCATACACTCTTTAAAATCATGTCGCTTATACTTTAGAAATCAAGTCCCATAACTTGAAAAATAAAGTTTCATAATCCTTTAAAGAAAATCAAAGTTCATAGTCTTAAAACTTCATAACATACATTCTTTAAAGTCCATTTACTTATACTTATAAAATCATGTCATCTACACTTTAGAAATCAAGTCCCATAATCTTGAAAATAAAGTTTCATACACTTCCAAAACCAAGTAGCTTATTCTCTTTAAAATCATATAACTTCCACTTTTAAAATCAATCCCCTTTTCACATATAAATTCAAGTCATTTTCAAACATAAAATCAACTTACTTACTTCAAATAAATCAAGGCACAAAGCTTTAATTCACACTTCATAACTTCCTAACACTTCTTACCAACATCCCCCATAAGACTTGGTAAGGACTTAGGATAACTTAGACATATCTTTAACTTAGAATCAACAACGTGAATACTTCTTAACTTCTAAGAGTAGAAGGAATCATGAAATAATATCACAAAGGATCTCTCAAGAGTGAAAAGAACTCTCGCATCACAGCCTATTCTATTCTCTACTCTCTACCAGCTTCTGAAACAAGTTCTACTGCCAAGCTAGTGGGAATGGCTATTTCATACGTAGGATCATCCTAAAAGAAGGAAGAGGTTCACATACCTCGTGACGATTAGCGACAAGTTGCAAAATGCTCCCAAGTACTTTAACCTAGCTAGCTTTTCCACCCTTCAAGTAGAATACGCTATTTGTCACGACTCCGACCTCAAGCCGCGATCGTGCCCTACCCGCACCCTTACAGGTATACATCAGAGATAATCAGCGGAACATACATCAAACTTATAAATTAATTCAACAAGACATAAACAACAGGTTAGCCGATAAGGCTACCTCCCGGGACATATATATATACATATACAACCAAAAGTAGTTACATCCCTTTTTTTTCTTTACACAACCCAATCCACAAGATATGACTACAGACCTCTAAGATTTTGGACAAATACTCTGACGGGACAAGGCCCCGCTGCACTTCGAATATACCTAGCCATAATGACAGTTCGAACATTGGAGCCATCTCAAAATGATGAACCAGATCCTAAGCTCATGGATCCACAATCGTACCTAAACTCCGGACATTTAACGCAGCTTCGAAGGGTCGATACGTGTTCCGAATATGGAACGGAAAATAAGGCATGAATCGATCATAATCGTAAAAGAATTACAGGGGCAAGTATAAAAAGTAAATACCAGATCCTACCATGCCATTACAACTCATGAACTTAATCGTACATCATTATCTTTTCAATAAGAGTTATAGTCAAATTTTTACGTACATACTTAGGAAAAATCATCAAGTTCATAACCATATAACTTACTTATCTTTCATAACATAATTCGGCCCTTTATGGAGGGACGCCTATACTGCCCGGCCCAATCTGGGACGCGATAAAGTCACATAAGTCTGCCCATAAAGGTATAATGCCCGGCCCAATCTGGGACGTGATAAAATCACATAAGTCTGCCCATAAAGGTATACTGCCCGGCCCAATCTGGGACGCGATAAAGTCACATAAGTCTGCCCATAAAAGTATACTGCCCGGCCCAATATGGGTTGCGATAAAGTCACATAAGTCTGCCCATAAAGGTATACTGCATAAAAATAGGAAGCTTATGATCAACTTAGGGCCACCTGCCCATAGTGTCATTTGGCAATCCTACTCCTGGACTATTTCACCCGCATAGGTCCTGTGGACCCGCAATGAGGTCATCCGCCTCGCATGGGACTATTTCACCCGCATGGGCCCGGTGGGCCCGCAATGAGTACAAACGCCGCACTCGCATCATGGGTAGCAAATCCATGGAATAAGTAGTAGCCCGGGGGTTTACCCCGTAAGAATTACATAACCTAGCTCAACCGACTATCATACATAACATAAGCACTACCGGCTTATCATACATAACATAAGCACTACCGGCTTATCATACATAACATAAGCACTACCGGCTTATCATACATATCATAAGCAAGTTAAGAAATCCCCTAACTTCTTATTAACCTTATTTATATACACTCTCATTTTAGTTTACTTAAGGCACTAACATGTCATTATAGAATCCGGGAATTTAACCCAAAGTACTACATACCCTTATCCTTTCAAAGATGACTCTTTCTCGTAACCCCCCCCCCCCCAAGATACTAACACCCGTAGTATCAAGGCTTGTCTACACTTCAAAACAAGTCACTTTACTTTTAGAAATACATTTTTAGGCTTCTAAACCAAGTGACTTTCACTTTAAAAATATTTAAGCAATTGATGCCTTTAAATCAAATTGCCCTTCTTTATTTCAAGTCATCTCTTTGTTTACATTACTAGAGAAAAACCATTCTTTTAACCTTCCATAAATTTGTTATAACCAACTTCACATAAAGTCATATAACTCTTTATGTCTTAGACAAATTCATTCCTTTTATAACCAAGAGACTTATACTTTCAAATCAAGTTACATAGCTTTCAAAATACATCAAGTCTCTTAACTTTTAGAAACCAAGTTTCTTAACTTAAAATATCAAGTCTCTTTAACTTAGAATATCAAGTCCCTTATCTTTAAGAAATCAAGTTACATATGCGTTTCCCAAATCAAGTATTCTATACTTTTAAATCAAGTCATTCCTACCTTTAAGAATCAAGTGTTACACCCGTAAGTCCGTGACATGTATAAGAGAAGGTATGTAAGGAATCAAGACTTGAAAATTAGTACGAAAGGAAGAATTGTTTTTCCGACGAAAATCTTCCGAACGCTTAAAGGAAAATGTTCGTTGATGAGAATTGGATTCTCAAAATGTATTATTTGAAGAGTATGGAACTTATTAAAATTTTGGAAATTTATTTTTACGGATTTGGACACGTGGGGCCCACCCGAGGAATTTTACGTATAGTGGGGCCCACGAGGGTTACGGAATTTTTTATGGAAGAATGAGAGGGCGACACGTGGCACCCCTACACATGGTCTTGGTCGAAAATAGTAAGGGTAAAATGGTCATTTACCATCAAGGAAGATAAGTCTTGCTAGCTTGAGATTGTTGACCAAGTCAACTTGTCCACTTGGCTTTACATTAATTGTCATTCATCCTAGCCCACAAGTGTATTAATCTAAGCCCTCCAATATGTTTTATATACTACACTAGTGCAAGACAAGCTCTTCAAACACTTAGAAAAATTTAGAGAACCCTTGTTCTTCAACAATACCTCTGCCTGACATCTCCCACACTAGAAAATTTTGTAATTTTGTTCCATTGTTCACAAGACTTAAACCCAAGGTCCCTAAGGATATTGTAAGGATATCTCAATAGAAAGATTTCGGAAAAGTGGCGTTTTCGTATTAGTCGCAAGGCGAAAACTTAAGGAGTTCTTCAACTTTGAAGTTGGAACTTGAAGATGAGTTCTTCATAGGCTTCTAAGGAGTGCTTGGAGCGGATTGGAACATAAGGAAATGAGCTAAGAATTGCTAAGGAGCGACTTTGAATCTTGGAAATTTTAAGGGCTTGTAAAGGTATAAATTTTGTCGTTTTAGCAATTAAAGTTTACTTATCATTGTAGCTATGGATATTAGCAAGCATGAGTTATATATTATGAGGTTTGATAAGTATATTGGCTATTGGCCTAATCCGAAAACTAGCATGTTAGCCTTAAGACTACAATTCAAGTTGATTATTCGTTTAAGTCGTCGCATGTTGTGTAAGAAGGAAATTGTAGTTGTTGAAGTTGTTTATGACTATATAACATGTTAGACCTTAGAACTTGGAATTGGAAAAGGATTGGAAAAGACTTTGAATTGTTGGTTATGTTGTTGGCCGAGAATGGCTTGAATATGGAACTACTTCGTATTAATTGTGGGGCGAAATTTTGCATGTATTGTAAGGCGTGTAATCCCCTTTGGTTGGTTGTTGTTTTGAGCCTTAAATGTGGCGTGTTGGTTATTGTATTCGACCTTGAAAAAGGTGGCAAAGTAAGTAGAAACAAAGGAAGTGCTGCCCGATTTTCCGTAGAATTAGAGACCGCTTACTTAGTATTATTCTACGTTAAAGACTAGAAATTGATAGTCATGTTGTGACCATTATAGGTTGACAATTCTACGTACGGCGTATTCGGCTTAGCTTGTGGATTTAGCCGAAAAGGTATGTGAACTATCTCCTCTTCTAGCATGATTCCTTAAGATAAAGAAAGTATGTCCTACTCCTTAAATGATCCATTCCTTGGTTATATTTGGATTGCCTAAAATAGAATTTGTTCTATGTACTTCCTTGATTGTACTTTGATGTTTAAATTGTAAGTTGTATAATCCATTGCCTTAGTGGAGTTTGGATTCTTAAGAGTGAAAGTATTTTTTTCTTAAAGTACATAGAGTCTTGAAAAGGAAGGGGTTTCCAAATCTTTTGGCTAGTGCCTTAGTTCCAAAACCTAAGGGTTGTTATAATGACTTTAGGGGAGTCAAAGGAGTGATTTACTTAATTGTTTTAAAAGAGGAGAAATGACATGATTTAAGAGAAGAAACTTGTTTTCTAAATATTAAGAGACTTGAAGTATTTGGAAAGTTAAGAACTTGATTTGTAAGTATTGATGCTTGGTTTTAAGTATAAGTCCCTTGGTTATAAAAGGAATGAATATGTCTAAAACCATAAAGGGTTATAACGGCTTTATGGAAAGTTGGTTATAACGGCTTTATGATAGTTAAGAAAGTTGTCTATTTTGATTAATGGACATAAGTTGCCTAGATTGTGAAAATTTGAAGTTACTTGATTTCAAGCTTTGAAATGAGTTTTCTAAAAGTGTAGTAACTTACTTTGAAAAATAGACATGCCTTGATACTACGGGTGTTAGTATCTTGGGGTTTTACATAAAAAGGAGTCTTTTGAAAAGAAAAAAAAATGAGGTGTTATTTAATTTCCGCAGTTTACTTAGTTGTTAAGGTGTATGGCGCCTGTGTAGGGCACTACCACGCCCGGGTTCGGGGCGTGACATCAAGTCTCATAACTTGAAAAATAAAGTCTCTTAACCTTTTAAGAATTTAAGGTTCATAGTCTTAAAACTTCATAACGTAAACTCTTTTAAATTAAGTAACTTATACTTTTGTGCGTCAGAATAAGTTATACTTGTTTATAACGATCTTATTCAAGCACCATGATCTAGAAATTGTAATACAATTTTGTCTTATCTTAGCTTCTATGCAGATGGAGAATTCTACTCATTTTAATTTAATTGATTGCCGATACATTTTCTTTTATTAACGCTGCAATGTCTTGTTCGATACTTATTCTCATTCGTACAGTAACTTAGCAAAGTCAACTGACTCAAATACTTCCTAACGACTCTTACCAACATCCCCCATAAGACTTGGTAAGAACTTAGGATAATTTAGACGTAACCTTTACATAGAGTAAATCAACATACATACCTCTTAACTTCTAAGAGTAGAAGGAATCATGAATAGCACCACACGTATATTCCATACATAGAATCATGTCAAAAGAAGGAAGAGGTTCACATACCTCGCGACGATTATCGACAAGTAGCAAAATGCTCCAAAGTACTTTAACCTTGATAGCTATTCCATCCTTTAAGTAGAATACGCTATACGTAGTACTTCAACCTATAATGGTCATAATACGTCCATTAACCTCTAGCTTCAAACGTAGAATATTCTAAGTGTAAAGTCACCAAATTCTACAGAAAATCGGACATCACTTCCTTTGTTTCTACGTATTTTTCCACCTTTTTCAAGGCCTGAAAATCAATAACCAAATGCCACATTTAAGGCCCAACAATTTAGAAAATACAAAGGGGATTACACGCCTAATAGGACGTGTAAAATTCTGCCCCACAATCAATATAAAACTGTCCACTTTTTCCAAGCCATATTCGGCTACAATGTCACAACAATTATCAATTTCCTTTCAATTCCTTTTTCAATCCAAGTTGTTATTCCAACATGTTATATACATAATAACAATTACATCAACTATAAATCTTTTCTTCCTTAACATGCGACGATTATAACTACCGTCCAAATTAATTACAACATTAATGGATAACTTGTCCATTTTCGGATTTTAACATGTCGACATGATCCAAATCTTTCCAAACTTCATTCTATATACCACATGCTCATTTCTTAACTACTATAACATGTAATCTTCAATTACATTAAGAAGATGAAGATTTTACCTCAATAAGCCCTAATAATGTCCAAGCGTAAAAGTCGATCCTTAGCAACTTTTAGCTCCTCTTCTTGTGTTCCAATCCACTCCAAGAACTCCTTAGAAGCTCATGAAGAACTCCTCTTCAAGTTCCATCTTCAAAGTTGAAGAACACCTTAGGGTTTCGCCTTGCGACTAACGTAAAAACGTCGTTTTTTCGAGATCTTTCTATTGAGATATCCTTACAATACCCCTAGGAACCTTGGGTTAAAGTCTTGTGAATTATGGAAAACAATTGAAAAAATTTCTTGTGGAAAATGCCTCATAGCCGAGAGCTTCAAAGAGCAAGACACAAGTCTTGAAATTTTTCTAAGTGTTGGAAAGATCAAGTCTTGCACTACTAGTATGGATATATACTACAACCAATGGTCTAGATTAAAACATTTGGATGGCTAAGATTGGTCCATTATGTCAAGCTCCCACTTGACCCTTTGACTTGGTCCATTTTATCAAGCCAACATGGCTATTTTTAATGACCAATTTCGTCCAAGATGACTATGTGGAGGGTGACACGTGTCGCCCTCCCATTGTTCCATAACATTTCGTTTCCCGAAATTTCCATAATTGGTCAAAATATCGGAAACCTCGTGGGCCCACAAAAACGTAAAATTTCTCGGGTGGGCCCCACGTATCCAACTCTGTAAATAAACTTCCATAATCCCGATAAATCCTACAAGTCTCAAATACCACATTCGGGAACTCAATTCTCACTAACGAACAATCTTTTTTCCCGAGGCTCGGAAAACTTTTCCCTTTGGAAAATAATTCTTTCTTTCGTTCAATTTTATATGTCTTGTGCTCTCACGTCTATTCTTCCCCCCTTAGAAACATTGGGTCCCCGAATGTTCTTTCGGAGCCCAATCTAAATAGATAGCGACATAGTCTCCCTTTACTACATCCTTCATACAGCATATGCCACCCATGGCCACATAACAATACTTATACTAAAATGTAAATCTGACTCAAGTGTCGACGCTTGTTATCCGCCTAAAGCTTCTAATGACTCAAAGCTTTACTAATAATCTTTCTCGGTAAGCTTCGCCATCCACGCTTCACTAAGTCAAGTCTGGGCCAATTATCTGAATCTCGCCTACGGTGAACCAACCTCTCTCTACAGTCAATCTTGGCACCCACAAAGTCAACTAGTCCATACTCATAATGACCTTAAAGTCTGTCGTATCCAACTCTACAAGGTCTGCTAGGGTCTGACGACTGTATCATCACCGGGAAAATCTCATATACCCGCTCAACTACCACCCAAACACTCACGCGTAGTTACCTGAAAGGTTCTTATGGATTCGTGCTCTATTCCTCTACACTTGGTTGCCCTCTTCTTCATCGGGTCGCATTTCTTCCGCATTTCCAACTCATACTAGCATACGACATAACCTCCATGCTGGTTCGCCTCCGATCTTTGGAGTTTACTAAATAGAACCATATAAGGCCATTTCCGCTCACGACTGGAACCCGGTGGAACGCTTCACGAACTCAGAAACAATTAATTAGACGCTGGCTGAACCCTCGTGACTCGCCACGTAGCGACTACTACCAACAGATCCCACTCTATTTCAAACTATGAGGCGACCCGTAACAGTCATCAACCCGACCCACCGTCGCACTCAACTCTTACCCTCGTCCGAATAAAATCTTATTGCCGAGAATGCCTTATATACCTAAGGTCTCGGCGTTATCAATATTCTTAGGCTCGCAATTTCCATGCCCAAGCCTACATCATCATCCTCAAACGGTAAAATAACTTTTCATAATACCATAACCATGTTGTCTTGATCACAACAACCAATACTTACTCCATACGGATCTCATCCGTACAATTCTCTTAAGCCTACCACGTAGCTTAATCTATTTACATGGAATTCCATTAAGTTCCTTAACATGACTTCTTAAGGGTTCACTACCCTATCGCATGTTTCAACATTTCCCAATTATCTCAAAATAAAACATAAGACCTTGGCGAGAATTCATTAACTGTTTTATACCTTCCCGGTATCTATTTAGTCCTTACCAAATCCTAGTAATCTAAAATCACTCTAGGCAACACGCGTCTGACCTTCATACATAAATCCTATAGTTGTACGTCAGAGGACACCAACTATACTACAATCATTACCAACCTGGATACGCAATCCACATAATCCTTCCTGGGTCACTGCTGTCTTTCTCATAGCTGCAATCAACATAACTCGTTAGGGAGAGACGACCCTAACAACACAGCTCTATCGCATGATCTTAGAGTGAGAAGAATGGAAACCAATCCTAAATGTCCCGCACTCGATTATAGATGGTGCACAACACACCGATAATCAAGACTCTACTTAGACACGGTCGTAGACACTTTCCGAGGACTAATCGCTCGATACCACTTTGTCACGACCCGACTCCGGCCGCGATCGTGCCCTACCTGGTACTTACAGTATACATCGAGATAATCAATGAACATACATTAAACTTATAAATTAATTCAACAAGACATAAACAACAGGTTAGCCGATAAGGCTACCTCCCTGGACATATATATACATATACAACCAAAAGCAGTTACATCCTTTTTTTTTTCTTTACACAATCCAATCCACAAGATATGACTACAGACCACTAAGATTTTGGACAAATACTATGACGGGACAAGGCCCCGCCTCACCCCTGAATATACCTAGCCATAATGACAAGCTCGAACATCGAGTCATCTCAAAATGATGAACCAGATCCTAAGCTCATGATCCACAATCTGTACCTAAACTCGGACATTTAACGCAAATTCGGCGGGGTCAATACGTGTACCGAATATGGAAAAGAAAATAAGGTACAGTAATCATATCATAATTGTACAAAAGAATGACATGGCATGTATAAAAAGTAAATACCAGATCCTACCATGCCATTACAACTCATGAACTTAATCGTACATCATTATCTTTTCAATAAGATTTATAGTCAAATTCTTACGCATACTTAGGAAAATCATCAAGTTCATAACCATATAACTTACTTATCTTTCATAACATAATCCGACCCTTTATGGAGGGACGCCTATACTGCCCGGCCCAATCTGGGACGCGATAAAGTCACATAAGTCTGCCCATAAAGGTATACTGCCCGGCCCAATCCGGGACGCGATAAAGTCACATAAGTCTGCCCATAAAGGTATACTGCCCGGCCCAATCTGGGATGCGATAAAGTCACATAAGTCTGCCCATAAAGGTATACTGCATAAAAATAGGAAGCTTATGATCAACTTACGGCCACCTGCCCATAGTGTCATTTGGCAATCCCACTCCTGGACTATTTCACCCGCATAGGTCATGTGGACCCGCAATGAGGCCATCCGCCTCGCATGGGACTATTTCACCCGCATAGGACTATTTCACCCGCATGGGCCCGGTGGTCCCGCAATGAGTACAAACGCCGCACTCGCATCATGGGTAGCAAATCCATGGAATAAGTAGTAGCCCGGGGGTTTACCCCGTAAAAATTACATAACCTAGCTCAACCGGCTATCATACATAACATAAGCACTACCGGCTTATCATACATAACATAAGCACTACCGGCTTATCATACATAACATAAGCACTACCGGCTTATCATACATATCATAAGCAAGTTAAGAAATCCCCTAACTTCTTATTAACCTTATTTATATACACTCTCATTTTAGTTTACTTAAGGCACTAACATGTCATTATAGAATCCGAATTTAACCCAAAGTACTACGCACTTTATCCTTTCAAAGATGACTCTTTCTCGTATAACCCCAAGATACTAACACCCGTAGTATCAAGGCTTGTCTACACTTCAAAACAAGTCACTTTACTTTTAGAAATACATTTTTAGGCTTCTAAACGAAGTGACTTTCACTTTAAAAATATTTAAGCAATTGATGCCTTTAAATCAAATTGTCCTTCTTTATTTCAAGTCATCTCTTTGTTTACATTACTAGAGAAAAACCATTCTTTTAACCTTCCATAAAGTTGTTATAACCAACTTCCCATAAAGTCGTTATAACTCTTTATGTATTAGACAAATTCATTCATTTTATAACCAAGAGACTTATACTTTGAAATCAAGTTACATAGCTTTCAAAATACTTCAAGTCTCTTAACTTTTAGAAACCAATTTTCTTAACTTAGAATATCAAGTCTCTTTAACTTAGAATATCAAGTCCCTTATCTTTAAGAAATCAAGTTACATATGCGTTTCCCAAATCAAGTATTCTATACTTTTAAATCAAGGCATTCCTTCCTTTAAGAATCAAGTCCCATAACTTGAAAAATAAAGTCTCTTAACCTTTTAAGAATTTATGGTTCATAGTCTTAAAACTTCATAACGTAAACTCTTTTAAATTAAGTAACATATACTTTTGTGCGTTGTGAATAAGTTATACTTTTTTATAATCATATAACCGTATTTCAAAGTATGTACGTAAGGACGACGTAGAAAATTTGAAACTTTAATATTGGTCGGCGAAAATTTTGTGCACAACACCCGCTAGAGTCGTTTTCGACTAAACGCTTTCACAAACTTTCGTAGGGAATTTCCGCTATGTCATTTTTAATTTTTGCGGATTTTTCCGAGAGATTTAAACATTTTGGACCAACAAGAGGGCGACACTTGTCACCCTCTCATTGGGACACCTCATGGTAATGTAGTGGCCGAAAGTTGGCCATTGTGGTCAAGCGGTTGGTAGGATATTTTGTGTTAGTTGGCTAGTGTGCACTTGGCAAGATCTTGGCCCTACACTTGCATAGCACTTGGCAAGATCTTGGCCATTGGTTGGCCTTCACTTGACCTATAAATACCCTCTTGGAAGACTTATTCATCCTAAAATGTTCTAAGTCTTAGAAACCCTCCTCCCTTCATGTTGTTCTCGCCCTCTCCCCTTGTGAGGCTTAGCCGAGAGTTCCCTTCCCCACCCCTTGGCCGAGAGTACCCCTAGCTGGTAGGCCGAGGGTATACACCCTCCTTGTGGTGTTGTCTCGTATATATACCCCTCTCGTAGAAATACTCAAAAGTATTGTTATAATGCCCAAATTACCTTAGCCTTATACCTTGTTGTATTCTAAGGTTATACCTATAATAAAAGCCCGTAAATACTATTATACTTACCGCTCAATACCAAACCGAAACCCTAGGAAAATCTCCATAGTCCGTTGAGTATTGTGTAGAAGTTGGTTAGAACTTCTAAGGGTGGTTTAGAGCGGTTGAGCGCCTGAGTCGAGCTAAACGATTGCCCAGATCGACTTTATACTTGGATAATTATGGGCTTATTGAGGTAAATATCTTGTCCTCTATTGTAATTGGAAATTACATATTGTTAGAATATATAGTTGAAGTATACTATATATGAATCAACGTAGTTTTGGCAATGTCTTTTGACTTAAGCCCAATTTAAAGAAGATTATCGAATCAGAATTACTTAGGGTCAGACATGAGACTTGTGAAGTAGTACCGCGAGTAGAATTGTACTGCTAGGGTTAGATGTATAACCCCCGTTGGCTTCGTAGCCTCGATAGGAGGAGATTTACGCTGCCATGGGGAGGTGTCACGAATTTTCTCAGAGAATGTTCTACGAAGAGACCTTATGTTAATAAGCGCTGTGGCCTTATAGGTGGAAGTACTATGCGCGCGCGATCTACTTGGCTTAGGAGTAGCCGGCTTTGAGGTACTTGGAGCGCTTGCTATTAGTCGATAATCGCCGCAAGGTATGTGAACCTCTTCCTATCTCTTCTAGCATGATATGTGTGAACTATGTAGTACGGTAGACGCATACGTGCTAAATGTATGTGATTGGTTTAAACATAAAGTGTTATAACGACTTTATGGGAAGTTGGTTATAACAAACTTTATGTTGGTAAGAAAATACAGGTGGTTTTTAAAAGGTACTGATTTGAACTATAACTGGCTTGTTATGTGTTAATAAAGAACTTGAAGTATTTCAAAAGATTTTTGAATCATTTTGAAAGAAGAAGTAATACTTGTTTTTTTTGAAAACTTAAGAGTTATACTAGCTTTATGGGAAGTTAGGTATAACGCTTAAAATGTTTTCTCGATTTCGAAATCGTAATGTGTATCGACAAACCACTCGCAGTTAATAAAAGGAAATGTTTTGACTAATTAAGTATTATTAAAACCAAGAGAAACTTCCATCCGCATAAGCTAAGATGAGACAAAATGATATTTCCTAGATCATGGTCACGTGTAATAAGATTGTTATAAACAAGAATATCCGACTCACAGATAAGACTTATGTTTCTCAGATAGTTTTAAGGAGAATTATATTCTCAAATGAATAAGACTATGAACTACGAAACCTTTCTAAAATGAGAAACTTGAACATTGGAAATTAGGCAAACTGGATCATTAGAAAGAATGTTGCTACTTGATTTTACAAAAGAAGTAATTGATTTACTTTAAAAGGATAGTCACTCTATTTTATACTACTGTATTGTGTGACATCGTGAAAGTAACGATCTTTAAAGAGTTGATGTATGAAGTACTTGGGGATAAAAACCCGATTTTGTTAATCATATAGTAGAAGGTACCTTGTGTGAACAACTTGATTGTATTGGTTTGTGATAGCCTTGTAATACTTTCTTGATTGCGCTGATAAGTAAACGTGTTGGGACGCTACGCAGTTAGTATCTTCGTGATGCTCAGCGAAGGGTTTCTCGATTGTGCTTATTAACTATCATCGTTATGATAGTATTGTGGCATTCATCTCGAGATGATTCCGGGTTGTCGCCTCCGACGCGGGTAGACTCAGCGGTCGATGGACCTATGATTCGAGAATACCTCACGCAGTCCCGGCCTATGCGAACTACGAGTTCCGTGTTAGCGACGCCCTTACGGGCACGCGTCCTTGCGCTACGCGATCGCGTTCGTGACGACGCCGGAGTAGCTACCGATGCGGGAATGCCTCACGCGGGCCGATGAGATTGGCCTACGCGGAGTCGCGGAGTTCCGTGGTTAGACGCCAGACATCGATATCGCGCGCAAGCGCCGCCTTTGATCACGTGACGCCCAGACAGATCTTATGATACGCCTCACGACCTTGTTGGTACCGTGGTTTTTAGTAGCTCGCTATGCCTTCGCATTTACCCCGCATGCTTTATTATGACACAGTGGGACCCGTGTTCGTGTGTGTTCCTCGTGCTTTTATATCATAGATCGCCAGCTGGCAGGTATCCCACGCATGATTGATGCGGGCCCGAGACCCATTGTTATACTCGAGTGATGACTTGAGGCGTGAGTCCTCGACTTGACATGATCGCTTGTTGTAAATCGTAGTTTGGTTATCATACATGTCTCCCGCTTATATGATCGCATGATTTCATTTACGATGTATTTTCGGGCCACATACTCTGCACTGGCCTCGACTCTCGGCCGCTCATGCCGCAGTCAGGTACACCCGCCGTTGATCCTAGCTCGTGGTCACAGCTTCAATTGTTGGGAAGCTCCGCTTCTCCGAGGCTTATCACGTATAGTCCCCGTCGCCGTAAGTGTTTACATTCGTGGCTCATGGGCCCCGCCCCGCCATTGTTGTCGTATCATTCTTAGAGGTCCGTAGTACCGCAGGTGGTTTGTAAAAGGATTAAACTGCTCATGTTGAAAAAGTTGCTATTTATATATATACCAAGGTAACCGCTTTTGGTTAGCCTGCCTTCTTATTTCACCGCTTTATTACACCGTTTCATGTATTGTCTTTATGTTCACTGATTACTGATGTATGTCTACTGGTGCCCGGTAAGGCACGGCCACGGCCCGAACGGTCGTGACAAAAGTGGTATCGTGAGCGCTTAATCCTGGAAGTGTCTACGCATCGTATCCGAGAGTCTTGATTATCGGTGTGTTGTGCACCACGCCAATAATCGTGAGGCTATAGGATATTTAGGATTGGTTTCTATTCTTCTCACTCGAGATCGTGCCTTAGAGCCGTGTTGTAAGTCGACCTCCGATGAAATTCTTTCCTTATCGCTATGCCTCCGCGTAGACAACCCGCCCAGAGGCGCAAGGCGGGAGTCGCGAGTAGTACAGAGGGTTACGTGCGGCACAGCCCAATTATCACCTTGGGTGGTGCCATTCGGGAGTTCTGCGACGCCACTAGCCCGAGAGTTTAGCACTACGGCAGCAGGCCTCATCGCGCCATGATATATGAACCTTCGCCCACGATCGAACAGAATTTAGATTGCAGAGGCGACTCACATTAGCTATAGATTTGGCTACCGGAGTATACCGATGTACCGCGAGTCTCGGCGACTATCTAAAAGAGGGTTGTGCAAGAGTAATTCTTCGCTTAGCTCGAGCATGGCTCGTATCGCTTATGCGCAGCAGCCGAGACGTGTAGAGATCGACGTGTTAACGGGCGACACCGTAAGAGGCCGTGAGCAGAAGGTCCTTTAGTAACTTTCGAGAAGTAGCCGCCTCACCACAGACAGATATGCACCTCCGCCAGCGCAGTGGTCTTCCACGATTTCGTGACGTTCGGGCGCAGAGGAGTTGGTCGAACCTGTGGCTTCCGGCTCATTGGCGATGCACGCCATCCCGGAATGTCGCCTTTAGTTGGTACTTGTCAGACTGCGGCCGTCAGGCCACGTGTCGAGAGAGTGTCCTCAGAGGACTTAGCCTTCGTGATTGGTGGGTAGTTCGTCATTTTCCTTAGCTATGCGCCTCACGGGCGGTTTGATTAGAACGACTAAGCGGAGCAAGAAGAGATATAGATATATCTTTAACCCTCTAGAGTTTTGTTTATGTGATAAGGTGGTATACCTTAAGTGCTTTGTGTTAGTTGTGATTAGAAATCACGTGGGTTAACCGAGTAAGATTTTGGGGATAGAAAAGGTGTGAGCCTTAGAATGTTTACGTGAAGACCTTAGAGGTAAGGCCATCTCGTAAAGGTGTAGTATTATGTTTGATCTTATGGAAGTGCATAGCGCACGCGAGTTATGTTTGGGATAGTCCCTAGTAGTGTGGAATGAAAGGGGGTAGTTGAGCTAAGAAGACCGCTAGGTTTTCAAACGTGATTAGTGAGATTGTTCGATCGAGCTAGTATTACGCGCGTTCACGGGTCGGGTTGAGTCCACGCCGGGTCAACCCGCGGCATGTTTAGCGCGGGTCGGTTGTGGTGGTCCCGCCGGGTAGGTCACGAGGTGTTAGGCCCAAGTTTAATTAACCAACAGATTAACTCGTGGACGATTCGACCAAGAGTCGGACCGAGGAGGTCACCGCCTTGTCTTCTAGCAAAGATCGCTTACTCGGCAGATTGTTTTATCGTAAAGGTTGTGCGTCGACGGTGCCTACCTTCACCTTATGTCGCATGTGAAGCCTGTGTTGTGGCTATTTTTCGCCTTCTAAAAGTTTACTGTGCAGGTTAAGAACTCAGTGAGTCTCGGGACCGCATTCGCCCTCGGCCAAGGTGGATTTCAGGTAGTCGCTGGGATTGTTGTCTCCCGCGAGGTAGTGTTTGATCTACCATTTCGTTGTTCTGATATCGCCTTACGGCCTTGTAAGGGCGGAAGTGTAAGTTGTCGCCGATTGGTTCGATGTTGGCAAGGTTCGCATACTTGGTTCAGCTTGTTCCAGCAGATCGGATAGTGAGAAGCTTGTCTAGAAGAGGTTCCGCAAATTCGAGGAATCGTGCGGATAATCGGCGACGACGCTTAGAGTTCAAAGACGGCCGGTCTTCAAAGTACCACCCCTGGTTTGGGTGCGACGAGTTTTGGAAAACAGAGGAACTTAGCCCGAGTTACTTGGGCCTTTGTGAGTTCATGTGAAGGATAGGCCAGTTGCCTATATGTTAGCATTTGTCGTCCGACGCAGAGGCAAACGTCCGGTCTTTCAGATTGTGATGTTCGGGAAGTATCAAGATCCATCCGCAGTGTCCCCGCTAATGATGACCACGTTAGAGATAGTAACCCCGAGTTTTGGAAATCAAGCGATTTAAATGTGGAAAGAGTTCGGTATACGACATCCTCGTGGATCGCGATGCATGGTACCATTTGTCGGGTCGCTCGAGAAGGTTAATGCCTCGTGCAAAGTGACAAAGTGGTATCTACGACGAGTAAAGAGAGAAGCGAGCATGTATGGCGAGCATAGGTGTGATCATTTCTTTGTAAAGAGAAGGTGCGTAGGAGGTATATTTTAAACCCTGAGAAGTGTTTTATGGTGATGTTAGAGGTGTTTCCTCGTGGACTTGGATGTAAGCTTTTTGCGCTAGTTGTTTCAGTGGCCATGTGTGGCAAGGATTGTTCTCGTAAGTATAGTAGTGAAGACTATACTGGCGCATGTTTGTTTTGAGACTTAGAAGGAACATTCGACGAATGTTTCTGGCGAGGAGAATGTTATACCCGTATTTCCAAAGTATGTACGTAAGGACGCACGAGAAAATTTGAAACTTTTAATATTGGTCACGAAAATTTTTTGTGCACAACACCCGCTAGAGTCGCTTTCGACTAAACGCTTTCACAATTTCGTAGGGAATTTCCGCTATGTCATTTTTAATTTTTATGGATTTTTCCGAGATACGAATCATTTTGGACCAACAAGAGGGCGACACTTGTCACCCTCTCATTGGGACACCTTGGGCGGTAATGTAGTGGCCGAAAGTTGGCCATTGTGGTCAAGGGTTGGTAGGATATTTTTTTTGTGTTAGTTGGCTAGTGTGCACTTGGCAAGATCTTGGCCCTACACTTGCATAGCACTTGGCAAGATCTTGGCCATTGGTTGGCCTTCACTTGACCTATAAATACCCCTTTGGAAGACTTATTCATCCTAAAATGTTCTAAGTCTTAGAAACCCTCCTCCCTTCATGTTGTTCTCGTCCTTCCCCTTGTGAGGCAGAGCCGCGAGTTCCCTTCCCACCCTTGGCGTCGAGAGTACCCCTAGTGGGGGTAGGCCGAGGGTATACACCCCCTCGTGGTGTTGTCTCGTATATATACCCCCTCTTGGTAGAAATACTCTCAAAAGTATTGTTATAATGCCCAAATTACCTTAGCCTTATACCTTGTTGTATTCTAAGGTTATACCTATACTAAAAGCCCGTAAATACTATTATACTTACCGTCACCACCAAACCGAAACCCTAGGAAAATCTCCATAGTCCGTTGAGTATTGTGTAGAAGTTGGTTAGAACTTCTACGTGGTTTAGAGCTGTTCGAGCGCCTGAGTCGAGCTAAACGATTGCCCAGATCGACTTTATACTTGGATAATTATGGGCTTATTGAGGTAAATATCTTGTCCTCTATTGTAATTGGAAATTACATATTGTTAGAATATATAGTCAAGTATACTATATATAGAATCGAACGTAGTTTTTGGCAATGTCTTTTGACTTAAGCCCCAATTTAAAGAAGATTATCGAATCAGAATTACTAGGTAGTCAGACATGAGACTTGTGAAGTAGCACCGTGGAGTAGAATTGTACCTGCTAGGTTAGATGTATAACCCCGTTGGCTTCGTAGCCTACCGATAGAGGAGATTTACGCCATGTGAGGTGCCAATTTTCTCAGAATGTTCTAAGAAGAGACCTTATGTTAATAAAAGCCTTGTGGCCTTATAGGTGGAAGTACTATGCGTGGCGCGATCTACTTGGCTTAGGAGTAGCCAAGGTTTGAGGTACTGAGCGCTTTGCTATTAGTCGATAATCGTCATGGCGATGTGAACCTCTTCCTATCTCTTCTAGCATGATATGTGTGAACTATGTAGTACCAGACGCATACGTGCTAAATGTATGTGATTGGTTTAAAACATAAAGTGTTATAACGACTTTACGGGAAGTTGGTTATACAAACTTTATGTTGGTAAGAAAATACACGTGGTTTTTAAAAGGTACCGATTTGAACTATAATCGCTTGTTATGTGTTAATAAAGAACTTGAAGTATTTCAAAAGATTTTTGAATCATTTTGAAGAAGAAGTAATACTTGGTTTTTGAAAACTTAAGAGTTATACTAGCTTTATGGGAAGTTAGGTATAACCTTAAAATGTTTTATCGATTTCTAAATCGTATGTGTATCGACAAACCACCGCATAAATGCTAATAAAAGGAAATGTTTTGACTAATTAAGTATTATTAAAACCAGAGAAACTTCCATCCGCATGAAGCTAAGATGAGACAAAATGATATTTCCTAGATCACGGTCAGAATAAGATTGTTATAAACAAGAATATCCTACTCACATATAAGACTTATGTTTCTCGATAGTTTTAAGGAGAATTATATTCTCAAATGAATAAGACTATGAACTACTAAACCTTTCTAAATGAGAAACTTGAACATTGGAAATTAGGCAAACTTGATCATTAGAAAAGAATGTTGCTACTTGATTTTACAAAAAGAAGTAATTGATTTACTTTAAAAGGATAGTCACTCTATTTTATACTACGTATTGTGTGACATCGTGAAAGTAACGATCTTTTAAAGAGTTGATGTATGAAGTACTTTGGGGATAAAACCCGATTTTGTTAATCATATAGTGAAGGTACCTTGTGTGAACAACTTGATTGTATTGGTTTGTGATAGCCTTGTAATACTTTCTTGATTGCGCTGATAAGTAAACGTGTTGGGACGCCACGCGTGTTAGTATCTTCGTGATGTTTGTGTGAAGGGGTTTCTTGATTGTGCTTATTAACTATCACCGTTATGATAGTATTGTGGCATTCATCTCGAGATGATTCCGGGTTAAGCCGCCTCCGACGCGGTAGACTCAGGCGTCGATGGACCTATGATTCGAGAATACCTACGCAGTCCCGGCCTATCGCGAACTACGAGTTCCGTGTTAGCAGACGCCCTTACGGGCATGCGGTCCTCAGGCTACGCGGATCGCGTCCGTGACGATGCCGGAGTAGCTACCTCGATGCGGGAATGCCTCACGCGCCGATGAGATTGGCCTACGCGGAGTCAGCGGAGTTCCAGGTTAGACGCAGACATCGACATCGCGCAAGCGGCCGCCTTTGATCATGTGACGGCCTAGACAGATCTTATGATACGCTTCACGACCTTGTTGGTACCGTGGGTTTTTAGTAGCTCGCTATGCCTTCGCATTTACCCCGCATACTTTATTATGACACGTGGGACCCGTGTTCAGTGTGTTCTCGTGCTTTTATATCATAGATCACGGCAGCCGAGGAAGGTATCCCACGCATGATTGATGTGGCCCCGAGACCCATTGTTATACTTCGAGTGATGACTGAGGCGTGAGTCCCCGACTTGACATGATCGCTTTGTAAATCGTAGTTTGGTTATCATACATGTCTCTCGCTTTATATGATCGCTATGATTTCATTTACGTGATGTATTTTCGCCACATACTGCACTGTGATCGACTCTCCTTCGGGGCCGCTCATGCCGCAGTCGAGGTACACCGCCGTTGATCCTAGCTCTCGTGGTCACGCAGTTAACGTTGGGAAGCTCCGCTTCTCCGAGGCTTATCACGTATAGTCCCCGCCGCCGTAAGTGTTTACATTCGGGGGTTTGGCGGGCCCCGCCCCGCCATTGTTGTCGTATCATTCTAGAGGTCCGTAGTATCGCAAGGGCGTGGTTTGTAAAAAGGATTAAACTGCTCATGTTGAAAAAGTTGCTATTTATATATATACCGGCGTAACCGCTTTTGGTTAGCTCGCCTTCTTATTTCACTGTTTTATTACACTGGTTTCATGTATTGTCTTTATGTTCCGCTGATTACTCTGATGTATGTCTACTTGGGTGCCCGGGGTAAGGCACCGGTCACGGGCCCCGGAACGGGTCGTGACAATAACGATCTTATTCAAGTCCATGATCTAGAAAATGTAATACAATTTTGTCTTATCTTAGCTTCTATGCAGATGGAGAATTCTACTCATTTTAATTTAATTGATTGCCGATACATTTTCTTTTATTAACGCTGCAATGGCTTGTTCGATACTTATTATCATTCGCGGCAAAGAATCTAGCAAAGTCAACTTGACTCCAAATACTTCCTAACGACTCTTACCAACATCCCCCATAAGACTTGGTAAGAACTTAGGATAATTTAGACGTAACCTTTACATAGAGTAAATCAACATACATACCTCTTAACTTCTAAGAGTAGAAGGAATCATGAATAGCACCACATGTATATTCCATACATAGAATCATGTCAAAAGAAGGAAGAGGTTCACATACCTCGCGACGATTATCGACAAGTAGCAAAATGCTCCAAAGTACTTTAACCTTGATAGCTATTCCATCCTTTAAGTAGAATACGTTATACTTGACTTGTTTTAAGAATGTCTAAGTAGGTTGAGTTAGAGAATTAACTCACTTGTTCTTAAGGAAAGGATAAAAGAATGGTTTATTCTAATAAGGTAGACAAGGATTTCTTGACATGAAAAAGTATAAAATACTTGATTTGAAAAGTATTGATTCTTGAACTATTCTAAAGATAAGAGACCTGATTTCTAAGTTAAGAAACTTGTTTTCTAAAGTTAAGAGACTTGAAGTATTTTGAAAGTTGTGTAACTTGATTTGAAAGTATAAGTCTCTTGGTCATAAAAAGAATGATTTTGTCTAAGACATACAGAGTTATAACGGCTTTATGGGAAGTTAGTTATGACGGCTTTATGAAAGGATAAGGATGTCTTAGTTTCTAAAGCATAAAGTTAGTATAATGGTTTTATGGGAAGTTGGTTATAACAACTTTATGGAAGGTTAAAGGAATGGTTTTCTCGAGTAGGGTAAACAAAGATGAATGACTTGAAATTAAGAAGGCAATTTGATTTAAAGGCATCAATTGCTTAAAGTTTAAAGTAAGGGTCACTTGATTTAGAAGCCAAAAATATATTTCTAAAAGTGTAGTGACTTGTTTGAAATGTAGATAGGCCTTGATACTACGTGTTAGTATGTCAGTTTTATGTAAAAGGAATCTTTTGAAAGAATAGAAATACATAGTACTTTTGGTTAAATTCGAAATTATTGTGTGATATGAAAATGCCTTAAGGTTATAAAGTGAGATCCATTTTGTATGTTAATGAAAGTCTAAAGATTTTATGAAATTGTCTATACTCGCTTGTGATAGCCTCGAGTGCAAGTATTATGTTATACGCCGTGACTCTCTGGAGGGTCACTGCCTTGTTGTGAAATTATTTGGACGCATCGACGGTGATGGAGGATTCCACGCATGCTTCCATTGTGATTGATCCATGGACATGCTTGCGATGGAGGATTCCGGCATGCTACCATGATGCGTTAAATTCTTACTATTATTACTCCATGGATTAGCTCTCCAAGACATGTACAGATGAGGGATTCCACGGGCATGTTATATACTATTATTACTCCATGGATTAGCTCTCCATGAAGACATGTACCCGAGATGAGGGATTCCACGGGCATATTATATACTATTATTAATCCATGGATTAGCTCTCCATGAAGACATGTACCCGAGATGAGGGATTCCACGGGCATGTTATATACTATTATTACTCCATGGATTAGTTCTCCATGAAGACATGTACGAGATGAGGATTCTACGCACGTGATATACGATTACCGTTATACCCCGTGATTTGCAGTATGTACGTATGACGCACGAGAAAGTTTGACTTTAAAGTTGGCTTGGCGAAAATTATTTGTTCACAACACTCGATTAGAGTCGTTTTCGACTAAACGCTTTACACAACTTGCGATGGGAAAATTCCGCCATGTCATTTTTAATTTTTGGCGGATTTTTCCGAGAGACGAACGCGTGTTGGACCAACATGAGGCGCCACTTGGCACCCTCTCATCATGGCGTGAGGCGACATGAGCCGAATTGGACCATCAGTTGGTAGGATATTTTGTGTGTTGATTGATAAAGTGGGACCCACACACTTATCCAAATCTTGGCCCTACACTTGCACCACACTTGGCTTGATCTTGGCCATTGGTTAGCCATGGCTTGACCTATAAATACTTCTCCCCTTTGATGAACTTCTTCATCCAAAATTGTGCTAAGTCTTGAAAGCTCTCTGTCACACGACCGAACCGGCCCGTGGATCGTGCCTTACCCCGCAACCTGGTGATACAACATCGTGAGAAAATCAATGGAAATAAAAACATGAACATGAATTAAGAGACATGATAAATAACAAAGCAACCAAAATAGCGGGCCTTCGATATATACATAAACACCCGAACGCTTATCCTTTTTACTGCATCGCCCACAACAAGATTACATGCACTTAAGAAGTTGACAACAACTATGACGACAGGCCCCGCCATACCCAATGTACAAGAACCTGCACTGTGGTAACATACCAAAGATAAGCCTCCGAAGGAACGGAGCTTCCCAACACGCTGAAATGTGATCTTATAAGCGGGGATCGACAGTCGATGTACCTTTACCTGCGGCATGAACGCAGCCCCCCGAAGGAGGTCAAGATAACAGTACAGTATGTGAAACTCAGAAATATCAGTAAATGAAATCATAATAGTCTATATAAAGCAGAGACATGTATGATAACCAAACTACGCTTACAACATAAAAACAAATATGTCAAGTCGTGACTCACGCCTCAAAGTCATCCTCATGCCCGTTGAATCTCTTCCTCACCGCCGCCTAAGTATAAATCATGTGATACGTATAACAGGTCTCGCCCATCTTATAGACCCAAAGATAGAAACATGTGAATACATTCCTGATGAACCTAAGAGTCGAGTGAAATACATTCGGATGAACCGGTAGTCGAGTGAAATACATTCCCGGATGAACCTGAGTCGAGTAGAACACATGATTTCTACAACAAGGCTATCACATCGAACATGGTCAAGTTTCATAACAACAAGCATAGGCAAGTTATACACAACTCAAGGTACTTTCATTTTATGTCAAAGTCCTGATTTTAACCCCAAAGTACTACGACGTTAAAATTCCTTTTAAGAGATTCATTCCTTTTCTAAAAGTCACCCGATACCCGTAGATATAAAAAAATGTGTGACTTATATCTTTTAAGTAAACCAAAACAACTTTCATACTTTCCTTTTAAGACCAAATTAAGGCAATACCATGCCTTCCTTTGACCAAAATACTTCTTTTAAAAGTCAAGTTACCACATTAAAACAAATGATAAAACCCTTTTTGTTTTCATAAAGTCGTTATAACCAACTTCCCATAAATCAAGTATAACACTTTATGTTTTAAACCATTTTAAGACAACATAATGCCTTCTTTTCCCTAAAGTTCCAGCTTGCCTAATTTCAATTACGCAAGTCTCTTTTTAGAAAAGTTTCATAGTTCAATGTCTTAACCTCTTTTAAAACAATAGAGTAACATATGCCATAGGTGAGTAGGTTAATCTTGTTCATAATCAATCTTATTAAGCGGCCATTATCTAGAAAATGTAATATCATTTTGTCTCATCTTAGCTTCTATACAGATGGAGGTTTCTACCGGTTTTAATAATACTTAATTATTCAATACATTTTCCTTTATTAACGCCGCAGAGGGTTTATTGATACACATCTCGATTTCCAAATCAAGAAACATTATTCCTTTTAAAACCAAGTGCTCATTACTCACGAATGAGGTTTCACACAAAATCCATATTAATTCATTTAAGTTAAGTCTCTTATCTTATAAGATCCAAATTTCTTAACTTTTGAAATTAATAAACCATTCATTTTACTACCCTTTAAGACGTTATACCTAACTTCCCATAAAGCTAGTATACCACTTATGTTGTAAAACAACCAAATACGCTTAACACATGCACGCTCACCGCACTACATAGCTCACACATATCATGCTAGAAAAGATAGGAAGAGGTTCACATACCTCGCGACGACATCGACTAATAGCAAAATGCTCCAAGTACCTCAAACCGCCGGCTACTCCTTAAGCTAAGTAGATCACGCCATACGTAGTACTTCAACCTATAGAGGCCACAAGCGCGCCTATTAACATCCTAGATCTCAATGTAGAATATTCTACGTAAAAATTCGACAAGATTTTCTTTCCCGCAAAAACAGAAATCTCCTCCTCAATCGAGGCCGCCACTAAGCCAACCAGTGTGGTTTGCACGTCTAACCTGACGTGTACAATTCTACTACACAAGAATGCTAACAAGTTCATCAGAATACATTCTATGTAATTACAGTCATTCTCTTATTTAAATTCAGCTTAAGTCGCAAGACATTGCCGTAAGTATTATTCAGGCTTAAGTCAAAAGACATTGCCGCACAACTATGTTCAATTCTATATATAGTATACTTCAACTATATATTCCAACAACATGTAATTTCCAATTACAATAGAAGGTCAAGAGTGTTTACCTCGATAAGCCCAAAATTATCCGAGTTTATATTGCCGATCCCGAAAGCAAGGTTTAGCTCCTACTCCGCGCTCCAACCCGCTCCAAACAACCCTTAGAAGTTCTAACCAACTTCTACTTAACACTTCAACTACGGGTGAAGATTTACTTAGTGGTTTCGTTTTTGGATCGAGGAAGTATAATAGTATTTTCTGGGCTTTGTATAAGTGTAACCTTGGGAATACTATAAGGTATTTGGGCCAAGGTATTTGGGCATTATAACAATACTTGGAGAGTATTTCTATACCACAAAAAGGGGGGTATTTATACGAGACAACAAGGCTAGGGGGTGTACCCTGCTAGGCACTTCAAAGGGAGGGGTGGCTCTCGGCCACGCACACCCACGGGGGCGGGGGTGTGGTGGACGAAAACAACAAGAGGGAGAGGGAGGGATTTTTCAAGACTTAGACAATTTTTGGATGAATAAGTTCATCAACTTATGGTATTTATAGGTCAAGAAATAGCCAACCAATGGCCAAGATCTATCCAAGTGTAAGGAAAGTGTAAGGTCAAGATGAAGCCATGTGTTTGTGGGTCCCACTTGCTCATCAACTACACAAAATATCCTACCTAACCCTTGACCACAATTTTTGCACAAAAAACGTGCCCACTTTTCCCTTTGGCCGTCCACTTCCTTCCAATGTGAGGGTGACACATGTCACCCTCCCGTTAATTCAAAATGTTTCGCCTCTCGGAAAAATCAAAATTATTAATGACATAGCCGAATTTTCCTACGAAAGTTGTGGAAACGCTTCATTTAAAAACGACTCTTTCTGTATTTGTGCACAAAATTTCATTCTTGCCTAATCTTTAAGGCTCAAATTTATATACCTACGCCCTCACGTACATACCCTGGAAATACGGGGTATAACATTCTCCCCTCCTTAGAAACATTCGTCCCGACTGTTCCTTCTAAGCCTCAAAACAAACATGCGCCACGATAGTCTTCACGACTATACTGACGAGAACAACTCGCCACACCGCCACGTAAAACACTGCGCAAATACTTACATCCAAGTCCACGAGGAAACACCTCTAACATCACAAACTTTTATCACTTTGCCGCGAGGTTCTAGTGTCACTCCAGCGACCCAACAAATGGTACCGGACTGCATGCGATCCCTGAGGTCTAAAATATACATCCTTCGCACCTTCTCCCTTCACAAGAAATGATCATATCTAAGCTCGCAATACATGCTCGCCTCTACCTTTACTCGTCGTACTCTTCTCGAACACTTGAACTCTTCTAGTATACGTACCACACTTCACTAACGCTTGTTTCCAACCCTTGGAGTCACTACCTCCAAACTTGGTCATCTTACTAACCTCGATTTCTTCTAGGGCCATTCTCGGCCTTCACGAACTGATTTTGGTCGAACATATCCACGAACTCATACGATGGTCATCTAAACTTGGGCCTAGTACCCTCGTGACCCTACCATCCGGTGACCACCTAACCCCACCTTAAACAGCCGTGGTTGGCCCGCAACATGGCCCCAACCCGACCCACTTAACGCATCAAGCTCTTGTTCCCCGATCCGGAACAATCTTACCTATACAGGTCATGAAAGCTACCACTTCATTTTCACACTACCCATGGACTTATCCCACAACACATTTTACGCATACCAAGTATTTCAACAAAGACTAACCGTAAGAAACTCTCCTTTAAGACGACCTTACCTCTAAGGTCTCAACATGAAATATTCTAGGGTTCACACTTCCCATGCCCCCATACTTATCCTTCCAACTAACCATGTTTTCTAACTCACAAATAACACAACGCTATTCGTACATAGTACAAAAATATAAGGTCATCATATCACGCATACCAATCTCTAGAGGGTTAAGGATATACCTGAAGCTACCGCTTCCACTCTAATCATAGGCACATGCCTGCAGGCGCATAATGCAGGGGCGATGAACTCGCCACCGATCCGGTAGGTCGCGGGCTACGCCGGTACTTCTCCTATAAGCACGCTCGTCACATGGCCTCGACGGCCGCAGTGAAACAAGCACCGCAAAGACGACATTCCCGATGATGTTTGCCACATCGCACATCGGCGGGACATGAATCCTGCCAAGCTAGCACTCACGCATACCGCGAACTGAGCCTCGAGCTCACCAGCCCCAATACCCCGAACGCCCCGACGATCGCGGGGACCACTGCATCGTGGAGGTACATAACTAGATCGCCACGAGGCGGTCCGCCGAAAGTTACCAAAGGACCTGGCTGCTCGCCTCTTCGCCGATCTCGGCCATTCCGTCGACCTCTCCGTGCCTCACATCCTAGTGCATGAGCTTGCAGACGCGGAAATGTCCATGCCCGGTGAAGAGCTACACCTGACAAGCCTCGCCAAGTAATCATCTAGCCCGTGACGAAGCGTACTCGGCCCTCCATGGTCGCCACTAAAGCGGGACATATCGAGCCAATGAGTCGAACTCCACATTATACTCTCTAACCGTCCGCCCGCCCCGCTTCAACGCTAAAAATCGCCCGAGCCCTCTCATCTCGGGGCAAGAAATGTGCAAGAAAGCCCTTGAGAACTCGCCCCATACTACTGGAAGTGCATGCTCTTCCCGACAACTCCCACGACCAAACTACCAATCGCAGATCACGCACTGAGCGCGAACTCAATACTACCGACCGCCTCCGAGACTGGATCACTCACGATCCAGTGTCGCTTGATAAACTCCCGAGGGTCATCCTCGCCTCGATCCATAGAACATCAAGTGCTACAACTCGTAAAGTCACGTAGCCTCAAACTGCTCGCTCGGGGCGAACTCACGGTGCTATCGGGCCGAATCACAGATCCGACCTATCCTCATATCTGCACGACCGCCAGAATCGCCATCTCTTGTACCCATCTCATTCGGCTTCCAGCCGCGAGACCGAGGCTCGTGTATCAGAGTATCGCAGCCACCGCCGCGCTCTAAACTCACTGCGTCTGGCGGCGCTGCGAAACTCGCCTAAGCACTGCTCGTGCATCGACGGCTCGCCTCGTTCTCTCAGATCTACCAACAGCTCTCGATCGGCGCCTTGCCTATCCGGGCTCGTTGCCTTACGCGAGGCATAATCGTAAAGGAAAGGAATACGTCTGAGAGGGACCAACTTATCACACAGCTCTAGGGCACGATCTCAGAATGAGAAGAATGGAAATCAATCCTAAATGTCCTATAGTCTCTTGATTATAGATGTGGTGCACAACACACCGATAATCAAGACTCTACTAGACACGGTCTGTAGACACTTTCCGAGGACTAACTGCTCTGATACCACTTTAGTCACGACCCAACCTGCCCGTGGATCGTGCCTTACCCCGGCACCTGGTGATACAACATCGAGAAAATCACGGAAATAAAAACATGAACATGAATTAAGAGACATGATAAATAAATGCAGCCAAAACAGATTGCCTTCTTATATATACATAAACACCCGAACAGCTTATCCTTTTTATAAACTACGCCACAACAAAGATTACATGCACTTCTGAAGTGACAACAACTATGACGGGACAGGGCCCCGCCATACCCCTGAATGTACAAGAACCTACAGACTCAGGGTAACATACCAAAGATAAGCCTCCGAAGGAACGGAGCTTCCTAACACGCTGAAATGTGATCCTATAAGCGGGGATCGACAGTCGATGTACCTCTACCTGCGGCATGAACGCAACCCCCCGAAGGAGGTCAAGATAACAGTACAGTATGTGAAATCAGAAATATCAGTAAATGAAATCATAATAGTCTATATAAAGCGAGACATGTATGATAACCAAACTACGCTCACAATATAAAAGCGATCATGTCAAGTCGGACTCACGCCTCAAAGTCATCCTCGCGCCTGCGGAACTCCTTCCTCACCGCCTGCCGCGATCTAGGTACAAATCATGTGATACGTATAATGTGTCTCGCCCATCTTATGGACCCAAGATAGAAACATGTGGAATACATTCCGGTTCATCCCATGAACCTGGTCGAAAGTGGAATACATTCCGGATGACTGGTCGAGTGAAATACATTCCGGATGAACCGTGGTCGAGTGAAATACATTCCGGATGAACCAGAGTCGAGTAGAACACGCTTCTTGCACAACAAGGCTATCACACGTAACATGGTCAAGTTTCATAACAACAAGCATAGGCAAGTTATACACAACTCAAGGTACTTTCATTTTATGTCAAAGTCGGATTTTAACCCTAAAGTACTACGTGACGTTAAAATTCCTTTTAAGAGATTCATTCCTTTCTAAAAGTCACCCGATACCGTAGTATATAAAAAAATATGTGACTTATATCTTTTAAGTAAACCAAAACAACTTTCATACTTTCTTTTAAGACCAAATTAAGGCAATACCATGCCTTCCTTTGACCAAAATACTTCTTTAAAAGTCAAGTTACAGTTAAAACAAATGATAAAACCATTCTTTTGTTTTCATAAAGTCGTTATAACCAACTTCCCATAAAGTCGTTATAACACTTTATGTTTTAAACCATTTTAAGACAACATAATGCCTTTCTTTTCCCTAAAGTTCCATTTGCCTAATTTCAATTACGCAAGTCTCTTTTAGAAAAGTTTCATAGTTCAATGTCTTAACCTCTTTTTAAAACAATAGAGTAACATATGCCATAGGTGAGTAGGTTAATCTTGTTCATAATCAATCTTATTAAGCGTGATCTAGAAAATGTAATATCATTTTGTCTCACCTTAGCTTCTATGCAGATGGAGGTTTCTACCGTTTTAATAATACTTAATTATTCAATACATTTTCCTTTATTAACGCCGCAGGGTTTATTGATACACATTCGATTTCAAATCAAAAACATTATTCCTTTTAAAACCAAGTGCTCATTACTCACGAATGAGGTTTCACACAAAATCCATAGTAATTCATTTAAGTTAAGTCTCTTATCTTATAAGATCCAGTCTCTTCACTTTTGAAATTAATAAACCATTCATTTTACCACCCTTAAGACGTTATACCTACCTTCCCATAAAGCTCGTATAACACTGATGTTTTAAAACAACCAAATAGCTTAAAACATACGCTCACCGTACTACATAGCTCACACATATCATGCTAGAAAAGATAGGAAGAGGTTCACATACCTCGCGACGATTATCGACTAATAGCAAAATGCTCCAAGTACTCTCAAACCGCTTCGGCTACTCCTTAGCTAAGTAGATCACGCCATACGTAGTACTTCAACCTATAGAGGCCACAAGGCGCCTATTAACATCCTAGATCTCAATGTAGAATATTCTACGAAAATTAAAGACCTCCCCACAATGGCAGCGTAAATCTCCACCTCACTCGAGGCCTGCTACCAAGCCAACCAGGGGGTTTGCACGTCTAACCAGACGTGTACAATTCTACTACACAAGAATGCTACACAAGTCTCTGTAATACAAATTCTATGTAATTACAATTCTCTTATTTAAATTCGAGCTTAAGTCAAAGACATTGCCGTAAGTATTATTCAGGCTTAAGTCAAAAGACATTGCCGCACAACTATGTTCAATTCTATATATAGTATACTTCAACTATATATTCCAACAACATGTAATTTCCAATTACAATAGAAGGTCAAGAGTGTTTACCTCGATAAGCCCAAAATTATCCGAGTTTATATGTCGATCCTGAGCAAGGTTTAGCTCCTACTCCGTGCGCTCCAACCCGCTCCAAACAACCCTTAGAAGTTCTAACCAACTTCTACTTAACACTTCAACTACGGGTGAAGATTTACTTAGGGTTTCGTTTTTGTGACTGAGGGAAGTATAATAGTATTTTCTAGGCTTTGTATAAGTGTAACCTTGGGAATACTATAAGGTATTTGGGCCAAGGTATTTGGGCATTATAACAATACTTGGAGAGTATTTCTATACCACAAAAAGGGGGGTATTTATACGAGACAACAAGGCTAGGGGGGGTGTACCCCACGGTTAGGGCACTACAAAGGGGAGGGGTGGCTCTCGGCCAAGCTCACTCAAGGGGGAGGGGGTGTGGTGGACGAAAACAACAAGAGGGAGAGGGAGGGATTTTTCAAGACTTAGACAATTTTTGGATGAATAAGTTCATCAACTTAGAGGGGTATTTATAGGTCAAGAAATGGCCAACCAATGGCCAAGATCTATCCAAGTGTAAGGAAAGTGTAAGGTCAAGATGAAGCCATGTGTTTGTGGGTCCCACTTGCTCATCAACTACACAAAATATCCTACCTAACCCTTGACCACAATTTTTGCACAAAAAACGTGCCCACTTTTCCCCGCCCACTAAAAAAAATTATTAATGACATAGCCGAATTTTCCCTGAGGTGTGGAAAATTTCCCTTGCGTACTCCTTTCGGTACTTGTGCACAAAATTTCATTCTTGCCTAATCTTTAAGGCTCAAATTTATATCACGTCACGCCTCGCATATACCTGAAATCTGGTATAACACTCCCCCTCCCCATAGTTCTCGTCCCTCCCCTTGTGAGGTTTTAGCCGAGGCCCCCTTGGCCAGAGTTTCCCTCGCCGAGAGTTTCCCCCTCACAGTGGGGTTGGCCGTGGGTACCCCAGCCTAGTTGTCTTCGTATAATACCCCTTTTTTGGTATGAAATACTCTCCAAGTATTGTTGTAATGCCCAAATACCTGTAGTATTCCCAAGGTTACACTTTTACAAAAGCCAGAAAATACTATTATACTTCCTCGATCAAAAACGAAACCCTAAGTAAATCTTCACCCATAGTTGAAGTTATAAGTAGAAGTTGGTTAGAACTTCTAAGGTTGTTTGGGGTGAGCGGCCTTGCGAGTAGAGCTAAACCTTGCTCAGGATCGACATTTAAACTCGGATAATTTTGGGCTTATCGAGGTATACACTCTTGACCTTCTATTGTAATTGGAAATTACATGTTGTAGGAATATATAGTTGAAGTATACTATATATGTTATACCCCGTATTTCCAGAGTATGTACGTAAGGGAATACGTACAAAAAGTCTAGCCTTAAAGTTTAGGCAAAACGTTTTTTTTTTTTGGGCACAACTCACAAAACGAATAGTTTTCCGACGAAACGTTTCCACAGCTTTCGTAGGGTAAATTCCGGCTATGCCATTTCTAATTTTTGCGGATTTTTCCGAGACGAAACATTTTTGGACCAGCGGGGCGACACTTGTCACCCTCCGATTGATGGACTTGAAATGCGTCCATTTGGACGATTTGGAAAATGGTGATCACGTTTTTTGTGCCTTGTGCACAAGTCACGGAGTTGGTAGGATATTTGTGTATAGTTAATCCTCACCCTACACTTGCCTTGCACTTGTCTTAATCTTGGCCATTGGTTGGCCACTTTACCTATAAATACCCCTAGAGATGAAGAGTTCTTCATCCACAAATCTTTCCAAGTCTTGAAAATCCTCTCTCTCCCTTTGTAGCCTTTTCGCCCAACACCTCCTCCTCCTAAGGCCCTGGCCGAATACCCCCTCTCTAGCCTAGTAGTTTGGCCGAGGCCCCCTGCCTAGCCAAAAATCTACCCTCCCTTGGTAGAAAAGTTGTCTTCTAGTATTGTTATAATGCCCAAAATACCTAGCCCAAATCCCTTAGTACTTAGTAGAAGTTTTGAAGAACTTCTAAGGTTTCTTAGACTCTGAGCGTACAACTTAGGAGCTAAACCTTGCTGTTGCGACTTTATCTAGGATATTATTGGGCTTCTTGAGGTAACTAATCCTAACCTCTTTTGAATTAGAGAATACTTCTTTGTTGTAGTATTAGAATAAGTATTAAATACTTAGAAGAATATCATAATAGAATTGAGCTGTTACCACAGAAGGGTTTAAAGAAGAATAATCAAAGCTGACTTACATAGAATTTGTTTTCCATGAACTTATATAGCTCACCTGCAGGAAGTACTGCCCAACTTTTCATAGAATTGTGAACCTCTGTTTAGAATGACCTTGAGTAGTCTTTGATAGATGTCTGTGACTATTATAGGTGACTCTCTGTACGCGACATATTCAACTTGGCGGTGGTTTTATGAGAAGGTATGTGATTCTTCCTAAAGCATGATATTTTACAATATATATAGTACGATAGACGTACATGTGTTAACTTAATAATAACTACGGCAATGTCTTTGACTTAAGCCTGAATAATACTTACAGCATGCCTCTTGGCTTAAGCTGAATAACACTTTTAAATGCCTCACCTTAAGCACGAATAATAAAGATCGAAAGCATTTCATAAGAATCTTGAATCATTTTTAAAGAGAAACTAATTGGTTTTAAGCGAGCTTAAGAGTTATACTAGCTTTATGGGAAGTTAAGTATAACCACTTAAGATTGATAAAAGAAAGAGTTTGCCTATGTGTTTATAACGGACTTATATTGAATTGTGAAAAAATAATAAGATGGTTTGATAAGTAGACATGATATGATGCTATGTGTGTTAGTGTCTTGTAACGTTTGTGTAAAAGAGTATTCTTGTTGTGCTTATGTTGTTAACGATAAGCTATTAGGTTAGTGTAACATCACTCACCTCTTGACATATTACCGGGGGTTAAGCTGCCCTCCGATGCGGGGTAGACTCGCGATGCAGGACCATGATTCGAGAATACCTCATGCGGGTCCAAGGGACCTATGCGAGCTACGGGAGTTCCGAGTTAGTGTGCGGGTTATACCTCATGCGGTCTACATGGCGGGACGACGAGTCGGGGCGATTTACGCCGAGGTAGCTACCGATGCGGGTTATATACCCTATGCGCCTATGTGATTGGCCTATGCGGACTCTGAGATTAGGCTTGCATGGTGATCTACACGCAATTGGCCTGCTGATCATTCGCACCTAGAAAAGACTTATTCTGATTTACCTATTCGCTCTTGTTTGTGATGTGTACTATGTGCGGTTTCGTTGTTTTATACATACTTGCAAACTGTTTTTAAAATGATATGTTTCATTTAAGTATTTCTGATTTCACATACTTAGTACTGTTGATCGACCTCCTTGGGGCCGCGTTCATGCCGCAGTAAGGGCAAGCAGTGCTAGATCCACATTCTTAGGATCTCTACGTTGGTGTGAGCTCCATCTTTCCGAGGCTCTACTTTTGGGTATGATCTCCTGTTGTAGATAGTTTTATCTGATCGGGGTATGGCGGGGCTCAACCCGCCATAGTTGTATATTTCCTTAAGTGCGTAGTCATGTTATGCATGTCGGATATCGCTAAAACCATGTTTATATATATATCCGAAGCGATGTTTTCTCACATAAGCGTGTCTTATTTTATAAACTATTTCATGTCTTGCTTTATATTTCCGATTACTCTATATGACTACTTGGTGCCCGAGCACGATCCACTACCGGGCGAACAGTCGTGACAAAAGTGGTATCGAGCGATTAATCCTGAAAGTGTCTGACCGCGTCTAGTAGTCTTGATTATCGGTGTGTTGTGCACCACACCAATCGTGAGGCTATAGGATATTTAGGATTGGTTTCCATTCTTCTCATTTCGAGATCGTGCTTTGAAGGCGTGTTATAGGTTGGACCTCTAACGTATTCCTTTCTGTAATTATGCTCCACGTAAGGCAACCCGCCGGCGAGGCAAAATGTAGGAGCCGCTAGCAGGACACCCAGAGTCACGAGGGCTCGTGCCCCTATACGAGACGGCGAGTTCTATGGCCGTCGGCCAAAGAGAGACCACAGCACCACACCTCCCGGTCCACACCGCGAGGAGTTAGGCATGAGAGACGGCCCGGCCCGGCAAAGTTGTGGCCCGATCGAGGAGAGATTGGATCAGGCGGTTCCAGCTCGGCTCCAGCCGTGGTGCACCCGAGGCGAATAGTTTGAGGCTATGGGATTTCCTGAGTTGTAGCCCGCCAGAGTTCTACGGGTCGAGGCCAGAGGATGATCCGCAGGAGTTCATCCGTCAGTTACAGAGGATCATGCGGGTGATCAAGGCTAGGAAGATGGTGCAGAAGGGGTACATCTACCATCTCGTTCGGGTGTTTGATACGTCGCGGTACCAGATTTTCGGGATTCGATGAGTCACGAGTTCCCGTGACGTGTTTCGGATGACCTCGGGTATCCTCTTAAGAGGAGATCGAGTTTTGTATAGATGTGTTGCGATACTTACTTATTTCCATTCCGCCATACGTAATGGCACCGCCGAGTTGAGAGAGTCAAGGACCAGTGAGGATTTCTTGGAGAAGAGGCTTCATCAGCCTAGTGTTTCTCCCCGGGAGCGCCAGATTGTTCGTGAAGAAGACGACGCCGCGCATGTGTGTTGATTACAGCGGTGAACAAGGTGACCATTAAGAACAGATACCCTTCCTGAGATTGATGATTTGTTCGACCGTTGCGAGGTGCGAGATGTTTCTCCAAGATTGATCCGCGATCGGGCTATCATCAAAGTAGTCGAGAGGTGGATGTCCTTAGATCGCATTCGGACCAGACGCATTATGAGTTCAGGGTCATGTCTTTTGGGTTGACCAATGCTCCGGCGATATTCATGGATTTGATGAACCGAGTGTTCAAACCATTTTTGGACACGTTTGTGATAGTGTTCATTGATGATATCTTGGTTTATTCTCGCTCAGAGCAGGAGCATGCGGAGCATTTGAGGACTGTGCTGACAGTTCTCCAGGACCAGCAGTTGTACGCCAAGTTTTCCAAATGTGAGTTTTGGTTGACTTGATGGCGTTTCTTAGGCATATTGTCGGTGATGGCATTCGAGTGGATACGCCAAGATCGGCGTCGAGACTTGGCCTAGACCTACTACTCCGGCGAGGTTCGCGATTTTAGGCCTTGCAGGATATTATCGGCGGTTCGTAGAAGTTTGCTTATCTGCACCGTTGACTAGGGTGACTCGTAAGCGGCCAAGTTTGATGGTGATGCTTGTGGCGGGGTTTCGATTCTTGAAAAGAGAGACCGACGCATCGCCCGTTCTTACTCTTCCGGAGGTCCGGATGGTTATGTCGTGTATTGTGATGCGTCAGCATCGGGTTGGGATGTGTGTTGATGCAGCATGGCAGGTTATAGCATATGCGTCCCGACACCAAGAAACACGAGAGGAACTACCCCACCCATGATTTGGAGTTAGCGGCGTGATTTACGCTTTGAAGATCCTGAGGCACTATTTGTATGGGGTTCACGTGGATATTTTTACAGCACCACAAGAGCCTCAGGTATATCTTCACCGTAGGAGCCGAACTTACGGCGAGACGGTGGTTAGAGTTGCTTAAGGATTACGATGTTGATATCCCGTACCACCCGGGAAGGCTAATGTTGTGGCGGATGCTCTTAGTCGTAGGTCATGGGAGCCTATCAAATGTGCTAGAGAGAGGGACATGGTTCGTGATTTGCATCGATTAGCGAGCCTTGGTGTCCGCTTGATTGATTCCGATAGCGGTGGGGTTAGAGTTCGTGAGGTTGCCGAGTCTTCCATCGCCGTCGAGGTGAAGAGGCAACATTCGAGGATCCGGCTTTGATTCGATATCGTGATACGACTCTTCGTGAGGCGCGGTCCTTGAGGTAGCACCATGGGGTGCTAAGGTTTGAGGCGATTGTGTGTTCCGGATGTTTCAGGACTTGGCAGCAGTTCTGGGGAAGCACATGCACAAGCGTTACATCCATCCGGTCGACCAAGATGTACCACGACCTTAGATCGTGTATTGGTGGGATGGCGAAGAGGGCGTTGCAGAGTTCGTAGCTCGCCCGTGTTGTCGCAGTGAAGGTAGAGCACCGGAGGCACAGTGGTTTGTTCTGACGATTGAGATCCCGACCGAAGTGGGAGGTAATCAACATGGACTTCATCACGAGATTACCTCGCACTCGGAGGAGACATGATTCTATATGGGTTATCGCCGATTGGACGAAATCAGCCCACTTTCTTCCCGTCGGGGCGACTTTTTCTGAGGATTATGCGAACTTTACATCCGAGAGATCGTCGATCGCATGGAGTCCCTACTTGATCATATCGCATGTGGAGCCCGCCTAACTTCCTGAGGTCCTTCCGAGGGGTTTAGGACGCAGTGAGCACGAGTCTGCATTTCATCCACGCATGCACGGACAGCAGAGCGCACTATCCGCACTTTGAGATATCTGCGAGCCCGTGTTATTGACTTCGGTAGTTGGGAGGATCATTTGCCTCTAGTTGAGTTCGCGTATAATAATAGCTACCACTCCGGATTCGATGGCGCCTTATGAGGCCTTGTATGAGGAAGTGCAGATCGCCTATAGGTTGGTTCGATGTGGGCGAGGTGCGAGTGGGACCAGATTTGGTACAGCAGTGGATAAGGTGAAGCTTATCCGAGAGCGGCTATCGGACAGTAGTCGCATGTCGATGCAGATCATCGTCATCGGATCTTGAGTTCGAGGTTCATGATTGGGTTTTCCTAAAGGTGTCACCCATGAAGCGGTGTGATGAGATTCGGGAAGAAGGGGAAACGCAGCCCCAGTACATCGGGCGCTTCGATTGTCCGCAGGTAAGCGCGTTGCCTATGAGTTGGATCTGCCGTCCGATCCGGGGGCGGTGCATCCGGTTTTTCACGTATCTATGCCGAGGAGATGTATCGGGGATCCATCTAGGTACACCGATTGACGATGTCCGGTGACCGAGGGTTATCGTATGAGGAGATTCCATAGCGATAGTCGATCGTCGAGTTAGGCGTCTGCGGACCAAGGGCGGCTTCCACAAAGTCTTGTGGCGGAACGAGCTCGGGAGGAGATGACGTGGGAAGCCGGGAGGACATGAGGCGAAGTATCCTCACCTATTCCCACACCTCCGGGTAATTCACTTTCCTACTTGTAAATTTTCGTTATCGCTTTCGCCTAAGTGTTGTTACGTGGCCGTGTGTGGCATTTGCAAATCGCTTTAGTTATGAAGAATCTTATCGTTAACTGTCTTGGGAAGGAACATTCGGGACGAATGTTTCTAAGGAGGGGAGAATGTTATACCCCGTATTTCCAGAGTATGTACGTAAGGGAATACGTACAAAAAGTCTAGCCTTAAAGTTTAGGCAAAACGTTTTTTTTGGGCACAACTCACAAAACGAATAGTTTTCCGACGAAACGTTTCCACAGCTTTCGTAGGGTAAATTCCGGCTATGCCATTTCTAATTTTTGCGGATTTTTCCTAGAGACGAAACATTTTGGACCAACGGGAGGGCGACACTTGTCACCCTCCAATTGATGGACTTGAAATCGTCCATTTGGACGATTTGGACAATGGTGAGCACGTTTTTTGTGCCTTGTGCACAAGTCAAGGAGTTGGTAGGATATTTGTGTATAGTTAATCCTCACCCTACACTTGCCTTGCACTTGTCTTAATCTTGGCCATTGGTTGGCCACTTCTTGACCTATAAATACCCCCTTAGAGATGAAGAGTTCTTCATCCACAAATCTTTCCAAGTCTTGAAAATCCTCTCCTCTCCCTTAAGCCTTTTCGTCCAACACCTCCCCTCCTCGAAGGCCCTGTCCGAATACCCCCTCTAGCCTAGTAGTTTGCCGAGGCCCCTAGCCTAGCCAAAAATCTACCCCCCTCCCTTGGTAGAAAAGTTGTCTTCTAGTATTGTTATAATGCCCAAAATACCCTAGCCCAAATCCCTTAGTACTTAGTAGAAGTTTTGAAGAACTTCTAAGGTTTCTTGGAGCTACCGGAGCGTACAACTTAGGAGCTAAACCTTGCTCAAAGGCGACTTTATCTAGGATATTATTGGGCTTACCGAGGTAACTAATCCTAACCCTCTTTGAATTAGAGAATACTTATCGTTGTAGTATTAGAATAAGTATTAAATACTTAGAAGAATATCACTGAATAGAATTGAACTGTTACCACAGTAGAAGGGTTTAAAAGAAGAATAATCAAATCAGATTTACATAGACTATTTTCACAAGAGACTTATATAGCTCACCGGCAGGGAAGTACTGCCAAACTTTCCATAGAATTGTGAACCCTCTGTTTAGAATGACCTTCTGAGTAGTCGTTGTTAGATGTCTGTGACTATTATAGGTGACTCACAGCGACATATTCAACTTCAAGGTGGTTTTCACGGTAGGTATGTGATTCTTCCTAAAGCATGATATTTTACAATATATATAGTACGGTAGACGCATACGTGTTATCGAATAATAACTACGGCAATGTCTTTGACTTAAGCTGAATAATACTTACAATGCCTCACGCTTAAGCCTGAATAACACTTACTACGATGCCTCACGCTTAAGCTCGAATAATAAAGATCCAAAGCATTTCATAAGAATACCAATCATTTTTAATGTAAGAGAACTAATTGGTTTTTAAATGTGCTTAAGAGTTATACTAGCTTTATGGGAAGTTAAGTATAACCACTTAAGATTGATAAAAGAAACAGCTTGCCTATGTGTTTATAATGCACTTATATTGAATTGTGAAAAGAATAATAAGATGGTTTGATAAGTAGACATGATATGATGCTATGTGTGTTAGTGTCTTGTAACGTTTGTGTAAAAGAGTATTCTTGTTGTGCTTATGTTGTTAACGATAAGCTATTAGGTTAGTGTAACATCACTCACCTCTTGACATATTACCGGGGGTTAAGCTGCCCTCCGACGCTGGTAGACTGCGGTGATGCAGGACCATGATTCGAGAATACCTCATGCGGGTCCAAGGGACCTATCGCGAGCTACGGAGTTCCGTGTTAGTGCGGGTTATACCTCATGCGTCTATGTGGCCATGCGGACGACGAGTCCGGGGCGATGCCGAGGAGTAGCTACCGATGCGGGTTATATACCCTATGCGGCCTATGTGATTGGCCTACGCGACTACGAGTCCGTGATTAGGCTTGCATGGTGATACTACGCAATTGGCCTGCCGATCATTCGCACCTAGAAAAGACCTCGCTACGTTTACCTATCACGCTTTTGTTTGTGATGGCACTATGCGCGTTTCTCGTTGTTTTATACATACTTGCAAAACTGTTTTTAAAATGATATGTTTCATTTAAGTATTTCTGATTTCATATACTTAGTACTGTTGTCTTGACCTCCTTGGGCTGCGTTCATGCCGCAGTAAGCAAGCAGTGCTAGATCCACATTCTTAGGATCTCTACGTTGGTGTCGGGAGCTCCATCTTATCCGGAGGCTCTACTTTTGGTTATGATCTCACTGTTGTAGATAGTTTTTTACAGTCAGTGTATGGCTGGGCCCTGTCCTGCCATAGTTGTATATTTCCTTAAGTGCAGTAGTCATTTATGCAGATTCGGATGTAGCTGCTAAACCATGTTTATATATATATCGAAAAGCGATGTTTTCTCACATAAAGCGTGTCTTATTTTGTAAATTGTTTCATGTCTTGCTTTATATTTCGATTACTCGATATATGACTACTTGGGTGCCCGTGAGGCACGATCCACGGGCCGAGGCGAATCGTGACAATATATAGAATCGAACGTAGTTATCGGCAATGTCTTTTGACTTAAGCTCGAATAATAAGAAATCTTTTTTGAAAGAAGAAGAATCAGCGTAATTACATAGGACGTATTACAGTAGACTTGTGTAGATTTTCGTGAGGTAGAATTGTGCGTCGGATTAGTCGTATAACCCCGTGGGTTGGCTTGTAGCGGGCCGATAGAGGAGATTTACTGCCATTGCGGGAGGTCTTCTTGAATTTTCTGTAGAATGTTCTACGAAGAGACCTAAATGTTAATAAGCGCCTTGTGGCCTTATAGGTGGAAGTACTATGTGTGGCGCGATCTACTTGGCTTAAGGAGTAGCCCACGGTTTGAGGTACTTGGAGCGTTTTGCTATTAGTCGATAATCGTCGCGAGGTATGTGAACCTCTTCCTATCTCTTCTAGCATGATATGTGTGTAACTATGTAGTACGGTAGACGTACATGTGTTAAATGTATTTGATTAGTCTAAAACATAAAGTGTTATAACGGCTTTATGGGAAGTTGGTTATAACAGCTTTATGTATGTAAGAAAATACTTGTGGTTTTAAAAAGGTAACTGATTTGAACTATAACTGGCTGGTTATGTGATAATAAAGAACTTGAAGTATTTCAAAAGGTTTTTGAATCATTTTGAAAGAAGAGTAATACTTGGTTTTTGAAAAACTTCAGAGTTATACTAGCTTTATGGGAAGTTAGGTATAACGGCTTAAGAATGTTTCTTGATTTGAAATCGAATGTGTATCGACAAACCAACTGCAGCGTTAATAAAAGGAAATGTTTTGACAGATTAAGTATTATTAAAACCAGTAGAAACTTCCATCTGCATAGAAGCTAAGATAAGACAAAATGATATTTCCTAGATCATGGCTGCTGTAATAAAATTGTTATAAACAAGAATATCCTACTCACATATAAGGCTTATGTTTCTCAGATGGTTTAAAAGAGAATTATATTCTTAAATGAATAAGACTATGAACTACGAAACCTTTCTAAAATAATAACCGTGAACATTTGAAATTAGGCAAACTTGAGCGTTGGGAAAAGAATGTGGTTACTTGATTTTACAAAGAGAAGTGTTCGATTTACTTCAAAAGATAATCACTCTATTTTTTATACTACGTATTGTGTGACTTTTGTGAAGAAAGCGGATCTTTTAAAAGAGTAATACACGAAGTACTTTGGGGCTAAAACCCGAACTTGTTAACATAATGTAGAAAGTACCTTGGGTGAATAACTTGATTGTATTGATTTGTGATAGTCTTGTAATACTTTCTTGTTGACTTGATAAGTAAACATGTTAGGATGCTACGTGAGTTAGTATCTTGTGATGTTTGTGTAAAGGGGTTTTCCCTTGTTGTGCTTAGGTTGTTTAACGATAAAACTGTCATGTTGATATTATATCACCCATGATTCCGGGGGTTAAGCGCCTCCGTCTGAGGTAGACTCAAAGCGGTCTAGTGACCTATGATTCGAGAATACCTTATGCAGTCAGTATGGCCTATCTTGAACTACGGAGTTCCGTGTTAGTATCGCGCCCTTGTGGTCATGCGGTCTTTGTGGCCACGCGGACGGCGAGTCGGGGCGCTGTCGAGTAGCTACCCTCGATCGGGAATACCTCACGCGGGCCATTGGGTGGCCCATGCGAGCTACGAAGTTCGTGGCTGACGCGCATTAGATATCTGCGGGCGAGTGGCGGCTTTGATCATGTGACGGTCAGACAGATCTCATGATACGATTTACGACCTTGTTGTATCGTGGGTTTTAGTAGTCGGCTATGCCCTCGTATTTACCCGTCACGGTTTTATGATGACTTTGAGGGTGTGAGTCCCTGACTTGACATGACTGCTTATTTATTGTGAACTATAGTTTTGGTTATCATACATGTCTCCTGCTTTGTATAGACTACTATGATTTCATTTACAGTATTTTCAGTTTCACATACTTGGTACCTGTTATCGACCTCCTTCGAAGTGCGTTCATGCCGCAGGTTGAGGTACACCAGTCGTTGATCCTCGCTCTTAGGGTCACAGTTCAGCGTTTGGGAAAGCTCCGTTTCTCCGGAGGCTTATCTTGGTATAGTCCCCTGTTGTTGTAGGTGCTTACATTCAGGGGTATGACGGGGCCCTGTCCCGTCGTTGTTGTCATATCATTCGTAAGTGCAGTAATCTTGTTGTGGGCGGGGGTTTGTAAAAGGGATTAAAGCTCATTTTGAAAGAGTTGTTATTTATATATATCTTAGAGGCCACTTTTCTTGAGATAAACATGTGTCTTCTTTACATTGTATCATGTATTGTGTTTTATGTTCCATTACTCGATGTTGTATCACTAGGGTGCAGGGTAAGGCACGATCCACGGCCCGGGTTCGGGTCGTGACAAATACCCCATGGATTAGCTCTCCATGAAGTCATGTATCCGAGATGAGGGATTCCACTGGCATGAGATATATATATATGTATTGTATGTGTGTACGCCGACAGTGAGGTAGGATGCCACGGGCGCGTCACATGGTTATATTTTACGCTTACGGCTGTCGGCAGTGATGGAGGGTTCCACGGGCAGGAGATATATATATATATGTATTATATGTGTGTACGCCGACAGTGAGGTAGGATGCCACGGGCGCGTCACATGGTTATATTTTACGCTTACGGCTGTCGGCAGTGATGGGGGATTCCACGGGCACGCTTGATATTTGAGGGCTTGTGTCCCTAGCTACGGTGTGACTATTGTTCATGTGTTGAAATAGTCTTTAAAAGGTAAAAACTGACTTTCATTACTTTCATTTCGGCAAAGGCACGGTTATGCTGTTAATTTGGTTATCATACATGTCTCGGCTTTATTTTTAGACTATTATGATTTAAATTACTGATTTCGATTTATACTTGGTACATATTTTGTACTGACCTCCTTCGGGGGGCTGCGTTTATGCCGCAGGTTGAGGTACATAGCTTGCTGATCCGCACTCTAGGATCACTGTCCAGTTCTTGGAAAGCTCCATTTTCTCCGGAGGCTTTGTCTTTTGGTACGGTTCCCTGAGGTTGTAGATTTATGTACATTCAGGGGTATGGCGGGGCCCTGTCCCATCACAGTTGTTATGTCAAAACTCTTAGAGGTCTGTAGTCATATCTTGTGGGTCACTTTGAAAAAAAAATGAGGTAACTGCTTTTAGATTTATATATATCCAGGGAGGTAGCCTTATCGGCTAACCTATTATTTATTTCTTGTTAAGTTTATGTATGTTCAGCTGATTATCTCTGATGTATACCTGTAAGGGTGCCCAGGTAGGGCACCAGTCGCGGGCCCGGGGTCGGGTCGTGACACTCAATCTATTATTTCTCGGCATCGTCTCATAAGCGCACTTAGTGAAACCTAATTATGCCACATATGGCCCTAATACACCGCACTTGCATATACATCCATCATAAACCAAACGAGGAAACAAATCCAAAGTGTGCACCATCACTTTACTCCCATTTATGGCCTAAAAGGATTATCTTTTTGTACTTCCAACTTACTTCTAGCATACATACATAATCTCAATATTATCTGTTCATGACACTTAAACATACAACAACCTTATCATGCATACAAGTCTCTAAAGGATCAAAGATATACCTGAAATCATATAGGCGGTTCAAAGGACCGCTAAAACTGGGAACATCCACCACGACCTACCACGGCGCTGTAGGTTGTATGAACATCCTGCCTAGCTATCAAGGCGAAGAACCATGGCTGATCCGGTAACCCTCTACTAGGACAATCTGTCACGACCCGATCTCGGGCATGCGAAGTGCCTTACCTGCACCTAGTGATAACAACATCGAGAAAATCAGTGGAAATAAAATTTAACAGAAACAAGAGACAACATAAGAAAGCAGGCTAACCAAGCGGTTACCTTCATGTATATACATATAACCGAGCTTAAAATCCTTTACAACCCCACACGCTTTACTACAGACCTCTAAGAATGTAACAACAACTATGACGGGACGGGGCCGTCATACCCGAATGTAAAAGTACCTACTGATAGGACTATACTAAAAGATAAGCCTCGGAAACGAGCTTCCCAATGACTGCGATCCTATGGCGAGGATCAACAAGCGGTGTACCTCTGCGCGGCATGAGCGGCCCGAGGAGTCGATAACAAGTGCAGTATGTGGCTGAAAATCAGAATGAAATCACATTTCATCATTTTATAAAACCATTTCGCAATAAGTAAGCATTATGTCAAGTAAGGGCGCATATCCCAAAATAATCACTCACACATAACTATGGGCCTCACGCCCATAATATCAATCATGCGTGGAACTCATTCCTCATGCGGCGTTACATGATGTAAAACAACACCCATATGTGAACTCGAACACTAGATCCCTGCGTCGTCAAACCGACGGGCCAAGTAGAATAGCCAACTACCGATCAAAAGCTAGTCATAAACTTCACGGGCAAGGTACGGAAGCCAACTACGATCAAAAGCTATCCACGAATCGCCGAGGCAAGTATCTTAAGCTAACGTGCCAGCCTACCGTCTCACGAGATATGACCGAGGCAAGTATCTTAAGCTATCTACCAGAGCCTGCCGATACACGAGAAATGACCAGGACAAGTATCTAAAGTGTGCCTGTAACCACATGTACAAATCAAGCCGGTGATCGCTCGTCACCGCGGCAAGCTTCATGGATTAGCGGTCCATGGACTAATAACAAAACCCTCACAATGACCGCATGCCCCGGCATCTTACCTCGGTATAAGTGTTATACCCCGTAGTTGCAGGGTATGTATGTGAGGACGTACGTACGAGAGTACGGCAGAAATTTTGAAAAGAAAGAAAGATGTGAGTTTTCGACGGAAAAGTTTCCGGTAATTTGTGAAGAAAAAGGTTCGTTAATGAGAATTGGATTCCCAGATTTGGTATATGGGCTTCTTAAATTATATTAGAATTTTGAGATTTTATTTTCGGAAATGGTCACGTGGGGCCACGGAGAAATTTCTGTTTTGTGGGGCGCTTTGTTTTGAGATTTCGGTATTTTGGATATTTTTCGAAGACGAAATATTCGGCGGAGTGGGCGACACGTGTCACCCCGTGTACCCTTGGCGAATTACCTTTGTGCGACAGAGTCGTCGTTTTTAAACGCTTTGCATAACTTGCGAGGGAAAATTCCGACTATGTCGTTTTGTATTTTTGCGGATTTTTCGAGCGACGGAACATCTTTGGGCCAGAGAGGTGACACTTGTCACCTCAGTGGCGGTTTGGGTAAGCGAGGGCGTCTTCTCCTTGTTTGTGCCTTGTTTTGGCCTTGTTTGGTGCATTGTTTGTGGCATGTTTTGTGGAGTAGGGGTTAGGGTGCACTTGACTTAATCTTGCCCTTACACTTGCTATACACTTGGAAGGATCTTGGCCTTGGTTGGCCTTTGGTTTTGCTATAAATACCCCTAAGTGTGAAGACTTCATCCATTCAAAAACTTCCAAATCTTGAAACCCTCTCCTCCCCTTTGTGAGCTCTTAGCAGAGCCTCCCCTCCCCCACCGTGTGGCCTTTGGCGAGGGTTCCTCCCCTTTGTGGTGCTAGCCAGGGTACCCACTGCTAGTTGTTTCGTATAATACCCTCGTGGTATTGAAATACTTCTCCTAGTATTGTTATAATGCCCAAAATACCTTAGCCTTGTACCTTGTAGTATTCCAAAGATACCTCTATCGTAGAGCCGGAAATACTACCTTTTGTCCTTTTAGTCTCAAACCAAACCCTAAGGAAATCTTCATAGTTGGTTGAAGTATTTGAGTAGAAGTTAGTTAGAACTTCTAAGGGTTGTTTGGGCGCACGGAGTAGGAGCTAAACCTTGCTCGGGATCGACATTATAACTTGGATAATTTTGGGCTTATCGAGGTAATTATCTTGTCCTCTATTGTAATTGGAAATTACATGTTTGTTAGAATATATAGTTGAAGTATACTATATATGGAACTATACTTAGTATTCGCAATGTCCTTTGACTTAAGCTGAAGAATAAAGAATCGAGACTGTATTTACATGGTGTATTGCAGACTTGTGTAGTATTCGAGTAGAATTGTACACGTCAGGTTAGGCGTGTAGACCCACTGGTTGGCTTGGTAGCGGCCTCGATAGAGGAGGAGATTTCTGTTGTGCGGGAGAATCTTCTTAATTTTACGTAGAAAGAAAGAAACTTTTTTTTTGGGGTTAATATACGTTTGTGACCTTTATATGTGAAAGTACTAAGAGTAGTGTATTCTACTCGGAGTGGAAAGGGCTAGCAAGGTTGTAGTACTTGGAGCATTTTGCTTATTATCGATAAATCGTCGCGAGGTATGTGAACCTCTTCCTATCTTTTCTAGCATGATTGTTGTGAACTATGTAGTACGGTGAAGCGTACATGTGCTAAGTGATTTGGTTGGTTTAAAACATAGGGTGTTATAATAGCTTTATGGGAAGTTAGTTATAACGACCTTATGTAGTGAAAATGGTTTACTGATGTTAGAAGTTAAGAGACTTGATCTTATAAGATAAGAGACTTAACTTATTTGTTTTAATGTGGATGTTGTGTGAAACCTCATTCGTGAGTAATGAGTACTTGGTTTTAAAGGGATAATGTTTTACTGATTTCGGAAATCAGAATGTGTATCGACAGACCACTGCAGCGTTAATAAAGGAAAATGTATTGAATAATGATGTGTTGTATTAAAACCAGTAGAAACCTCCATCTGCATAGAAGCTAAGATGAGACAAAATGATATTACATTTTCTAGATCATGGTTGCTGTAATAAGATCGTTATAAACAAGAATAAACTACTCACATATATGACATATGTTACTCAATTGTTCTAAAAAGGAATCAAGTGATTAAGTTTGGGAACTATGAAATCATCTGAAAATGAGAAGCTTGAGTAATTGAAACTAGGCAAACTGGAACTTAGGAAAAGAATGTTGTTACTTGATTTTGAAAAGGAATGTGGGTTGGTCATTCTAATACTACGGGTATAGGGTGACTTTTATAAAAGTAATGGATCTCTTTTAAAAGAACTTAACGTATGTAGTACTTTGGGGTTAAAAACCCGGACTTTGGCATAAAATGAAAGTACTTTGAGTTGTGTGAAACTTGCCTATGCTTGTTGTTGTGAAACTTGCCTATGCTTGTTGTTGTGAAACTTGCCTATGCTTGTTGTTGTGAAACTTGCCTATGCTTGTGATGATAGCCTTTGTTGTGCAAGTGTGGTATTTCTGTGTTACCGCGTCTCTCGATAGAGGGCCGGTCGACTTGTTGAGAACTTACTTGGACGTGCTGGCAGTGATGGAGAATTCCACGGGTATGTTTCCATTTTGATTACTGTCTTGTTGTTGATGTCACATGGACATGTCTACACCGATGCAGTATTCCGGGGGCATGCGGCCATGCGGCCGGGTTGATTACCCGATATATTGTTATTGTGGTTACATGGACATGTCTACACCGAGGTAGAATTCCGGGGGCATGTGGCGTGCGGCGGTTGATCACCCAAGATATTATTGTTGATGTCACATGGGCGTGTCTACCGAGGTAGAATTCGGGCATGTGGCCATGGGGCATTGGTATTATTGTTGCATCATGGACATGTCTACACCGAGAATTCGGGGCATGCGGCCGTGATCGCGAACATGATTGATGTTGTGGGCGTGAGACCCATAGTTATATTTGAGTGATGACTTGAGGCGTGAGTCACGATCGACATATTTGTTTTATGTTGTGAATCGTAGTTTGGTTATCATACATGTCTCTGCTTTATATAGACTAGTATGATTTCATTCTGATATCTTTTACGCTTCACATACTTGGTACTGTTATCGACCTCCTTCGAGCCGCGTTCATGCCGCAGTAGAGGTACATCGATCGTGGATCCTCGCTCTTAGGATCTCGATTCGGCGTTTTGGGAAGCTCCGTTTCTCCGAGGCTTATCTTTTAGTATGTGTTCCCTGAGTTGTAGGTTCTTGTACATTCGGGGTATGGCGGGCCCTGTCGTCATAGTAGTTGTAAATCTTAGAGTGCAGTAATCTTGTTGTGGCGGGGTTGTAAAAAGGATTAAACTGTTCGTTTTGAAAGAGTTGTATTTATTTATGTTATTGGAAGGTAACGCTGGGTTGGCCTTTGTTTATGTTCATATATCTTGTTTCTTGTTTAAAGTTTTATTTTCCGCTGGTTTTCTCGATGATTGTATCACTAGGGTGCCGGGATAAGGCACCGATGCGGGCCGGGCGAATCGTTACAATAAGCATGGCCATGAAACCATCCTATTGGACGCATACCCGTGGACCATCCATCGTGTCAGTATGTCCAAAGAAAATAACAAGATAATACTCAAAGTGGACGCATACTCGTAGACCATCCAACGTGTCGGTATGTCCAAAAGAAATAACCGGATAATACTCAAAGTGCCGGCGATACCGTGGACCATCCAACGTGTCGGTATGTCCAAGCAATCAATCGGATAAGCCGCCTCCCGAGACACACGGTACGAAACAAAACACTTGCACATCAAAGGCTATCACAACAAGCATAGGCAAGTTCAACGTGCTTTCATTTTATATCAACAATCCGGTTTCAACCCCAAAAATACTACATACTTTCATTCTTTCAAAAAGACCTCTTTTTTATGTAAAAGCCACACGATACTAATACTCGTAGTATCAAAACACGTTTTCTTTTCAAACCAAATTACTACACCTTCAGAAAATCTTTACAAAACTTTTAAAATCAAGTACTCTATACTTTTTAAACCAAGTGCTTTTCTTTTAAAACAACATCAAGTATACTCTTTAAAACCCAAATAACTTACTCTTTTCAAAACAAGTAACCTATACTTAAATCAAGCTACTTCTCCTTTTCCGAAATCAAGTCGTTTAGCTTTCAAAATCAAATCTTTCTTTTATCCTCATAAAGTCGTTATAACTAACTTCCCATAAATTCATTATAACACTTTATGTTTTAAACAAACAAAATTCATTTCACACACGTACGTCTACCGTACTATATAGTTCACAACAATCATGCTCAAGAGTATAGGAAGAATCACATACCTCTTCGGCTTAAACCACAAGCCAAGTCGAGTATGCCGCGCGTAGATGATCCACCTATAATAACCACAATATATCTATCAATCTCTAGTTCTCGTTGTAGCAAAATTCTAAGTACAAGGATCCTTATCCTACGGAAAATTCGACAGCACCTCCCCCCACGTAATCACATAAATAACCTCCTGCAACAAGGCCTGCTACCAAGCCAACAACTCCAAGGGGATTACACGTCTAACCGGACGTGTACAATTCTACCTCACAATAATACTACACAAGTCTACTGTAAATACAGTTCAACGTAAATACAGTTCAATTCTTTATAATCATCCTTCCAATATATTATACTCAATTCTAAACTACTACAAAATGTAATATCCAATTACAATAGGGGGACATAGATCATTACCTCGATAAGCCCAAAATTATCCAAGATTATAAGTCGATCCTGAGTAACGTTTAGCTCCAAATCCTTACGCTCCAACCCGCTCCAAGTGACCCTTAGAAGTTTCTAAACAACTTCTCTAACACTTCATCTAAGCTATGAAGATTTTTCTAGGGTTTCATTTTGCGACTATTGGAATAAAGTGGTATTTCCGGGCTCCTAGTATTGAAATAACTTTGTTAAGAAGCTAATAAAAAAGTAACTATAACTTATATTAAGAATGGAAATATAAGTTGGATAACAAATGAAGTAATTGGATAAGTAAAATGGACAAAGTTGGCCAAGGACCCCAACTTAAGGACTGTATTTACTTTGGACTGTATTTACATTGGACCGTATTTACATTTCTGTTAAGGGGAAGATTTTTCAATCGCGTTCCGGTTGGGCGCGTAATCCCCTTCTTTTACTTATTGTTATTATGGAGGCGTGATAGTAAACCGCGTTACCGTTTGGGCGTGTAATCCCCTTCTTTATGTTGTTTAATTATTACGCCTTATATATGGCATATAATTACGGTTATTCGGGCCTTGGAGAAAGATGGAAAAGTGAGTAAAAACGGGGGAAGTGCTGCCCAATTTTCCGTAGAATTAGAGGGCTTTTTATTGGTATAAGTCTTCAATGGTAAGAAAGGTTTGATAGAAGTACTATGACCATTTTAGGAGTGGAGTACTACGTGTGGCGTGATCTACTTGGCTTAAGGAGTAGCCGACGGGTTGAAGTACTTGGAGCGTTTTGCTATTTGTCGATAATCGTCGCGAGGTATGTGAACCTCTTCCTATCTTTTCTAGCATGATTGTTGTGAACTATGTAGTACGGTAGACGTACGTGTGCTAAACGAGTTTTGGTTGGTTTAAAACATATAGTGTTATAATAGCTTTATGGGAAGTTAGTTATAACGACTTTATGTAAGTAATAGAATGATTTATTGATTTTAGAAGTTAAGAGACTTGATCTTGAAAGATAAGAGACTTAACTTATAAATGACGTTTTATGAAATGTTAAGAACTATGAATTTTGTTAAAAAGTTGTGAAACCTCATTCGTGAGTAATGAGTACTTGGCTTTTAAAGAATAATGTTTTACTGATTTCGGAAATGAGAATAAGTATCGAACAAACCATTGCAGCGTTAATAAAGGAAATGTATTGACTAATTGTTATTAAAACCAGTAGAAACCTCCATCTGCATAGAAGCTAAGATAAGACAAGATTGTATTACATTTCCTAGATCATGGTTGTTGTGACAAGATTGTTATAAACAAGAATAAACGGCTCACACATAAGACTTATGTTACTCAATTGTTTTAAAAGAGATTAAGACTATGAGTTATGAAACCTTTCTAAAATAAGAGACTTGAGCATTTGAAATTAGGCAAACTTGAACGTTTGGAAAATAATGTTGTTACTTGATTTTTAAAAGAAAGTGTTCTGGTTTACTTAAAAATGTGAGTCACTCTGTTTTTAATACTACGAGTATCGGGTGACCTTTATAAAGGAATTGGATCTTTTTAAGGAATTTAACGTACGTAATACTTTGGGGGTTAGAACCTGGCCTTCGGCATAAAATGGAAGTACTTCAAGTTGTGTGTAACTGCCTATGTTTGCGTGTGATAGCCTTGTTGTGCAAGTACTGTATTTCTATACCACCGCGTCTCTCGATGGAGGGTCGGCTGATCTGTTATGTATGATTCTTTATCGAGTCCCATGGGATGGGCCGAGACACGTATTCCACCTGATTCTTTATCGAGTCCCATGGGATGGGCCGAGACACGTATTCCACCTGATTCTTTATCGAGTCCCATGGGATGGGTCGAGACACGTATTCCACCTGATTCTTTATCGAGTCTCATGGGATGGGCCGAGACACGTATTCCACCTGGTTCTTTATCGAGTCCCATGGGATGGGCCGAGACACGTATTCCACACGATTTATACCTAGACTGCCGGCAGTGAGGAAGGAGTTCCACGGGCATGAGGGATGACTTTGAGGGCGTGAGTCCCTGACTTGACATGACTGCTTTTATGTTGTAAATCGTAGTTTGGTTATCATACATGTCTCTGTTTTATATAGTGTCATGATTTCATTTCTGATATTTCGATTTCACATACTTGGTACTGTTGTATCGACCTCCTTGGGCTGCGTTCATGCCGCAGTAGAGTACATCGATTGTGGATCCTCTCATAGGATCACGATTCGTGTTGGGAAGCCCCGTTTCTTCGGAGGCTTATCTTTTGGTATGTTACCCTGAGTCTGTAGGTTCTTGTACATTCAGGGGTATGGCGGGGCCCTGTCCCATCATAGTTGTTGTCACTTCTTAGAGGTCTGTAGTACTGTTGTGGGCAGAGTTTGTAAAAAGGATAATTGTTCGGGTTTTTATGTATATATACAGAAGGCAACTGTTTTGGTTGGCCTGTTTATTTATCATGTCTCTTGTTTCATGTTTATGTTTTGTTTCCGCTGATTTTCTCTGATGTTGTATCACTAGGGTGCCCGGGGTAAGGCACCAGTCACGGGCCCGGGTTCGGGTCGTGATACATTGCTAGAGCGAGTGAAACGCTTTGTCTTTCTCATGCCATAAACTTTAAGCTTCGATTGATTAAGATACAATGGTGAATTAGAAAGTGAGGGACTAACCGAAAGGAGCAACTAAGGAAAACGTTGAGAGCGTTTTCACTTAGTGAGAGAAACTTCTCTCTAACTCCAAATTCAATTACTTGCCTATGGCCTTAAATGGGCAACATTCATCTGCGGGAACCAAAGAGTCACACCACTCTAAAGTCAGCATTCTTTGAATTCATTCAGAGTCACTAATCAATCCTTCCCCACTCTAACCAGCCTTCTAAACGGACTTCAACATAAGAATCCCAATAGCCCATTTTCATTTACTTCTTCTTTGGACATTGGAAACGCTAATAACTTTCCACCTCTCTCTTCATCCACTTCTTCTATACTTCCCAGAATTCATGATGGCGCCCACCCTCCAAATCTTCACTACCACCCGAAATGCCCGATATTTTCCCAACTCTTCCAAATTGTACACGCATACTATCTCCAGATGTGGGTCCAAGCTCTACCCCATCTAACCCTATCCCTCAGTCTACACTACCAGGAAGGAAAACAGACAACATGCCCACTGATAAATCCAGAATTCATCATGTGCATCCACCCGGTGAGGCATCAAAGGGAGAAGTTTCCGACCGGCCTTGCAGGTTCCAATCCGCAAAAGAAGACATATGCTGGAGTCTTTGCGGGTTCCAGACTTGAAGCAAAAGGAATGAAACTTCAATTCATTGAACAGCAAAGAGAAGATGTAGAACTAGAAGCTACGGATGAAGTTCCCTTCATTGAAACCTGGGGATATTGTCTTATAGGCTGCTTCACGGGTCTTTTCCCGGGAAGAGAGGCATTGAATTCTATTGTTAAGGGGTGGGGAGTGAAGTGTCGTATCATCCCATACGGCAATGGATGGACAATATTCAAATTCATGACGGAAGAGGAACGCACGAATGTGCTTCATGAAGACCCATACATGGTCTTTGGCAAAACTATGATGTTAAAACCTATTGATAAAAGAGTATTATTAACGGATGACTTATTCATGGATATCCCGATATGGGTCACATTCCACGACATCCCCCTCTCGGTTTGGAGTGTAACAGGCCTTAGTAAAATTGCTTCGCGTGTGGGGAAACCACTATACACGGATCAATTTACTAAGGAGAGGTCTAAGATGAACTATGCAAGAGTCTTGGTGGAACTCGATGTTAGTAAAGAGCCGGTCACAGAATTTGGTGTTAAACTTCCCGACAATCGAAGATACATCCAAAAGGTGAAATATGAGAACTACCCAGATTTTTGCTATCATTGCGCCTCTTTTGGCCACAACCATTTGAAGTGTAGGAAACTGATGCAAGACACCAACACTCAAGAAGCACGGAAAACCGACAACCCATTGGTACCACCTAACAATGGAGGCGTTTCTACTAGCGGATCTTCGCTATTCTGCAGGTCAAACCGGTCCTTCTAGCACTGATCCACCACCTCCTCAACATCCCGTGGGTAGTGATAACTTGATGGACATTGAGAATAGTGTGCAATCACTTCCGCATATTCCCGGAAGTGTGGGAGAAGCTCTGAATTTTGGAATCCATCCGGTTGTGGGTCATCCTAACTCTTCGTGCTTACGGGTACCACTTGAGGGGTCCTCAAACCATCACCCCTATCCTGGTCTTGCGCATCATGAGAGGCTGAGAAATGAGACAAGGCATGCTGAAAAAGACACACCATCTGACCCGCAAACTCTTCTAGATGTGGGTACTGGTAAGAGTACTACGGACGAGTTTATCCACGCAATATGTTGCATAAACTTTGTGCGTGGAGAACATAGCCTATTTGGGGCTACTGCCTTGACTTCTAACAACAAGAAAGAGGGATGGAAAGAAGTTATTTCAAGAAAGAATATCAGTTTGGGGAAAAATGCAAAGCGCGGATGTGCTACTAAAACCTCCATTGTTTCCTAATGAAAATTCTTTGTTGGAATGTCCGAGGCCTTTGCGGGAAAAGGGATAGGGCAGCCACACAAACTCTTGTGTGCAGGCTTGCTAAACAACATGATGTGGCATTAGTTTGCCTAATAGAAACTAAATTCACTCGAACACGGCTGGACTCTTTTACTTCTCAAAGATTCCTTGCTTAGAAATTTTGCTCCAATATAGATTTCATTGATGGCGGAAGAATGCTAGTACTATGGGACCCCTCCAGAGTTAGTTGTGATGTGCTTGGAATGGACTCTCAACATATCCATGTCCAAGCACGGTGTAACATATCTCAAGTGTCCTTTCTTGCTACGTTTGTGTATCCGGTCTATAGCATTCCGGAAAGAAGGAAACTTTGGCATCATCTTACCACTGGCACTAGCATTGTCATGCCTTGGATGATCATTGGAGATTTTAATACTTATTGCTACCCTCAAGATAAGGCCGGTGGTCCTCCTCTCACGCCTTATGCACTTAGGGACCTTGGGGAATTCAGAATAGCTCACGAGACTTCGATGACACTCCTTCCTGCGGGTTCCTTCTACATTTGGACGAATGGCTCAATATGGTCAAGCTAGATAGAGTGTTAATGAATCAACATTGGAGTGACTTGAACCTAGAGTGCTCGGCCAATTTTTGTCTATGGAACGATCTCGACCATTGCCCATGATTGCTTGGTAATTGCATCTTCTAGCAATGGAAAAGCGACCTTTCAAGTTTATGAACACGTGGCTCTCACCCGCCTTTGAGAACATCCTAACTTCTGCTGGAGACGTGTTTTGGATCGCGATTCACATTGGTCACAAAATTGAAGTCTTTAAAGAAGCCATTGCGTGATTTGAACTCTAGTGAATTCGGGAGTATTTGTCACGACCCGACCCCGGGCCGCGACTGGTGCCCTACCTGGGCACCCTTCTATTCATACAACATAATAAACTACGGCAGAGACTTACACTCTTTTTTAAAAAAAAAAAACTAAGGTCAAGCCGTAAGGCTGCCATAACATAAAAATTTACCCGAAAGGGTCTACACTGTTTAACAATGTAAAAACAACTCTAGTCAGTCCAGCCCACAGATGAATACAGACCTCTAAGATTTGGACAAATACTATGACGGGACAAGGCCCGTGCACCACGAATATACATAATCATGACGACAAGCTTCGGAACATTGGAGCCATCTCAAAATGCTGAACCAGGATCCTATGCTCGTGGATCCACAACTGTGTACCTAAACCTGCGGACATGAACGCATCCCCGAAGGGTCGATAACAACAGTGCAGAATATGGAACGGAAAATAAGGTACAGTAAACAAATCATAACTGTACAAAAGAATGACAGGGGCAAGTATAAAAAGGGTAAATAGCAGATCCTACCGTGTCATTACCATCTCGTGAACTTAATCGTACCTTATTATATATTACCATTTTTACATAAAAGTTATTGTCAAATTCTTACGTTCATGCTTAGGAATAACCGTCTAGTTAATTACCATATATCTTACTTACCTTTCATATCATAATCCGCCCTTTATGGAGGGCGCTATACTTCCGACCCAATATGGGACGCGATAAAGTCACGTAAGTCGCCCGTAGAGGTATCTTGCCCGGCCCAACTGGGACGCGATAATGTCATATAGTCGCCCATAAAGGTATCTTGGCGGCCCATTCTGGGACGCGATAATGTCATATAGTGCGCCCGTAAAGCTATCTGCCGGCCCATTCACGGGACGCGATAATGTCATATAGTTACGCCCATAAAGGTATCTTGCCGGCCCATTCACGAGAAGCGATAATGTCATATAGTCCGCCCATAAGGTATCTTGCCGGCCCATTCCCGGGGCGCGATAATGTCATATAGTCATCCATAAAGGTATCTTGCCGGCCCATTCCTGGGACGCGATAATGTCATTATAAAATCCGGGATTTAACCCAACGTACTACGTACCTCTACTCCTTTAGAATGACTCTTTTTCAAATAAAACTTCCAAGATACTAATAACCGTAGTATCAAGTCATATCTACTTTTCAAGACAAGTCACAATACCTTTTAGAATGTCACGACCCGATCCCGGGCGTGGTCGTGCCTACGGCACCCAGTAGATATACATCGAGTAACCAGGAATATAAAAACAAAGACATGAAGCAATAAAGAGTAAACGATCTAACGAAAAAGTCGCCTTTCGGCGTATATATATACCAAAACTTGAGCGATTACATCCTTTACAACCCCCCACAACAAGATTACAGACTTAAGAATTTTTATAACTATGACGGACGGGGCCCGCCATACCACGAATGTACCGGTACCTACAATCTCGGGAATCATACCAAAAGATAAGCCTTGAGAAACGGAGCTTCCCAACGCTGACGTGATCCTATGGCGAGGATCAACGATCGATGTACCTCACTGCGGCGTGACGCGGCCACGAGGAGGTCGATCTGACAACAGTACAGTATGTGGCGAAAATCAGTAAATGAAATCATAATAGTCTATATAAAACAGGGGACATATATGATAACCAATTTACGATATACAATATGTAAGCAGTCATGTCAAATCAGGGACTCACGCCCTCAAAGTCATCACTCAAATATAACCATGGGCCTCATGCCCACAATATCAATCATGCCCGTGGAATTCCTTCCTCACTGCCGGCAGTCCATGATATAAAACACCAAGGGATACACATGAACACGTGTCCCTGCGGTCATAAAAAAAGCGTCTGGGGTAAATGCGAAGGCATAGCCGACTACTAGAACCCACCGTACCAACAATGCTATAAAAGCGTATCACGAGGTCTTTCTACACCGCTAACCGATCGGTGAGCCACTCGCCCTGATTCGCCACGACCGAACCGGGCGTGGATCGTGCACCTGCACCACCTGATACAACATCAGAGAAAATCAGCGGAAATAAAACATAAATATGAAACAAGAGATATGATAAATAAACAGGCCAACCAAAACAGTTGCCTTCTGTATACATACATAAAAACCCGAACAATTATCCTTTTTACAAACTGCGCCACAGATACTCTGGACCTAAGAATGTAACAACATCTATGACGGAGACGGGGCCGCCATACCACGAATGTACAAGTACCTCTGATAATGAGGACTATACCAAAGATAAGCCTCGAGGAACGGAGCTTCCAATGACTGCGATCCTATGGCGAGGATCAACAAGCGGTGTACCTCTACTGCGGCATGACGCGGCCCGAAGGAGGTCGATACAAGTACCAGTATGTGGCCCGAAAATATCAGAATGAAATCACATTTCATCATTTTATAAAACCATTTCGCAATAAGTAAACAATTATGTCAAGTAAGGGGACACATATCCCCAGAATAATCACTCACACATAACTATAGGTCTCACGCTCATAATATCACTCATGCCCGTGGAACTCATTCCTCACTGCCGGCAGTACATGATGTAAAACAACACCCGTATGTGAACACGGACACTAGATCCACTGCGTCATCAAAACCGACGGGCGAGTAGAATAGCCAACTACGGTCAAAGCTAGTCATATCCCATCACGGGCAATGCTAAGCCAACTACTATCCAAAAGCTAGCCACGCGCCCGGCGAGGCAAGTATCTTAAGCTAACGTCTGATAGCCTACCGCCTCACAAGATATGACCGAGGCAAGTATCTTAAGCTATCTACCAGAGGCTACCGGTACACGAGAAAATGACCAGAACAAGTATCTAAAGTGTGCCTGAACCACACGTACAAATCAAGCCCGTGATCGCTCGTCACCGCGGCAAGCTTCATGGATTAGCGGTCCATGGACTAACAACAAAACCCTCACAATGACCGCATGCCCCGGCATCTCACCTCGGAAGTCATGGCCATGAAACCATCCTACTGGACGCATGCTCGTGGACCATCCATCGTGTCAGCATGTCCAAAGGAAATCAATCAGATAGCCGGCCCTCCCAGAGAGTCACGGCAGTACAGAAACAACCAGTCAATACTCAAAGTGGACGCATACTCGTGGACCACCCAACGTCAGTATGTCCAATCAATCAATCAGATAGCCGGCCCTCCCAGAGAGTCACGGCAGCATATCAACAAAACACTTGCACATCAAAGACTATCACAACAAGCATAGGCAAGTTCAACATACATTCATTTTAACCAACAATCCGGGTTTCAAACCCAAAATACTACATACTTTCATTCTTTCAAAAAGACCTCTTTTTACGTAAAGCCACATGATACTAATACTCGTAGTATATAAAGAAAACACGTTTTACTTTTAAAACCAAATTACTTCACCTTCGTAAAAATCTTTACAAGGCTTTTAAAATCAAGTACTCTATACTTTTTAAACCAAGTGCTTTTCTTTTAGAACAACATCAAGTATACTCTTTTAAAACTCAATTAACTTACTCTTTTCAAAACAAGTAACCTATACTTAAATCAAGTTACTTCTCCTTTTCCGAAAACAAGTCGTTATAAGTCAAGTCTCTTATCTTTCAAGATCAAGTCTCTTAACTTTCAAAATCAAGTCGTTTCTTTATCAAAACCAAATCTTTCTTTTATCTTCATAAAGTCGTTATAACTAACTTCCCATAAAGCCATTATAACACTTTATGTTTTAAACAAACAAAATTCATATCACACGCGTCGTCTGTACTATATAGGTCTCAACAATCATGCTCAAGAGTATAGGAAGAATCACATACCTTTTTAGCTTAAACCACAAGCCAAGTCAAGTATGCCGCGCGTAGAAGATCCACCTATAATAACCACAATATATCTATCAACTTCTAGCTCTCTTCGTAGAATATTCTAAATACAAGATTCCTTATTCTACGTAAAATTCGGCACCTCCCCGCTATCACATAAATCTCCTCCTATCCGGGCCGCTACGGCCAACAACTCGCAGGGATTACGCGTCTAACCTGACGTGTACAATTCTACTCCACAATAATACAGCGATCAGAATACTTTCATGTAAATACTGATTCAATTCTTTTCAATACTCATTCTATATATAGTATACTCAACTATATATTACTCTGACATGTAATTTCCAATTACAATAGTGTGACATAGATTATTACCTCGATAAGCCCAAAAATTATCCAAGTTTATAAGTCGATCCTGGGCAACGTTTATCTCCAACTCCTTACGCTCCAACCCGCTCAGCGACCGCCAGAAGTTTCCAACAACTTCTCTAAAAACTTCAACCAAGCTAGGAAGATTTTTCTAGGGTTTCACTTTACGGCTATTGGAATAAAGTAGTATTTTCGGGCTCCTAGTATTGAAATAACTTTGGAATACTACTAGGGATACTAGGCCAAGGTATTTGGGATTATACAACAATACACCAAGTATTTTCTACACAAGAGGGGAGGGGGACGAAATAGGGCTAAAGGGAGAGTATTTGCTATGGAAAATCTTCAAGTGTGGATGAAATACTCTTCAACCTTAAGGGGGGTATTTATAGAGGAATTAAGGGCCAAGATCTTATCAAGTGTATGGTCAAGATTGGGCCATGTGTGTGTGGTCCCACCACCACATGGCCAACGAATTGCTGCAAGTGGCTTGCCACTGTTAGCCCATTTCGCCAAGTGCCACGTGGGGTGACACGTGTCCCCGACTAAATCGAAATATTTCGTCTTAGAAAATATCCAAAATACCGAAAATCTCAAAACAAAGCGGGCCCACAAAACAGTAAATTTCTCCGTGGGCCCAGCGTGACCATTTCCGAAAATAAAATCTCATAATTCTAAAATAATCCAAGAAGTCCAAATACCAAATCTGGGAATCCAATTCCCATTAACGAACCTTTTTCTTCACAAAAACCGGAAACTTTTCCGTCGAAAAATCACATCTTTCTTTCTTTCCAAAATTTCTGTCGTATTCTCGTACGTACGTCCTCACATACATACCCTGGAACTACGGGGTATTACATTCTTCCCCCCTTAGAAACATTCGTCCCGAGTGTTCCTTCTAAGTCTCCAAACAAACGTGTGCCGGTATAGTCTTCACTACTATACTTACGAAACCAATCACGCCATCAATGGCTGTTGTATATCATACACATCCAAGCTAACGAGGAAATCATTTCTAATCTCACAACAACTCCCACTAGCTTCAATTTACTCTAAGGCCTATCTCCGGTCTTCACAATCCGATTCTGGTCGAACACATCCACGAACTCATACGATGGTTACCTAACCTTGGGCCTAGCACCCTCGTGACCCTACCACCCGGCGGGACCACCTCGAACTGACCCCACCTCATTCCGGGCTGCGGGTTGACCCGCGACTTGGCCTCAACCCGACCCGCTATCGCGCCCAAACTCTCTCGTTCCCCGATCCGGAACAATCTTACTAATTCACGTCATGAAAGCTACCACTTCCATCTTACACTACCCATGGAATTATCACACCAATACACCACGCTTATAACACACTTCGACCAATATCAACCGAAAAATCTTTTACTCACGACGGCCTTACATCTAAGGTCTCAACGTATAATATTCTAAGGTTCAAAACTTTCACGTCCCCAGACTTACCCTTTCTCAACTGCCCATGTTTTCTAATCACAACAACATAATGCTATCAGAACATAACAATTAAAATATACTCATCTTAACACAAATGCATACTAGTCTCTAGAGGTCAGGATATACCGATATCAAAAGAATAGGCGGTTTCAAGGACCGCTAGAATCGAGAACTTCCACCGACCACTCGCTCGCTGGTATATGAACACCACTGCTAGCTATCGAAGGCGAAGAACATAGCGCAGATCCCGGGCGCCGAGTCTCAACATCCACGCTACCTCTAGTAGGACAATTTCTCATAAAATGGCCCTGCTGGCCACATGTAAAACAAGTCCTCTGACACTCTCCCGAATGGGGTTTACCACACTGGCTACACTTAGGTCGGGGTGGCTTCATCCGCCACCCCAACTCTGAAACTCAACCCCGGAGCCTCGACCTGCTCCGAATACTCTGGAGGCCACGAAGGCGTAGAGGACCACCTTTGTCTTGGCGACGGCGTATAACTAGTCTGGCTGCTGCGGCGTCCGCCTTGAAAGTCACCAAAGGACCTGCCGTCACGGCCTTCTTCTCGGTATTCGACAATCCGTCGGTCTCTCGTGCCTCACACCCTAGTTCACGAGCTGCATGCGGGCAATGTCCATGCCCGGTGAGCGATACACTCGAACAAGACTCGCCAAGTAGTCGTCAAGCCTCGTGACGTGGCGGTGCACTCGCCCTCCATATTAGCTACTAACGCAGGACATATCGAGCCAACGAGTCGAACTCTACTTTGTACTCCCGGCGCGTCCTCGCTCTCGGCATCGAAACACCCGTGCCCTCCTCATCTGCGGAGGCAAAAAAATAGGCGAGAAATGCCTCAGAACTCGTCCCAATAGCGGAGGCGCATGCTCCCCGGGACAGCTCCACGAATCAAACCGATCATTGCGGTATCACGCGGCCGTCTGAACGAAAATCACGGACTCGGTCTCGAAGCCTTGATCACTCGCATGATCCTCAGAATCGGCGGATGAACTCCCGTGGATCATCCTCGGGCCTCGACCGTAGAACTCGCGGGATCTGACTCGAGAAAATCTCGTAGCCTCAAACTATCCGATGCGGGGTGAACTACGGGGCTCTGGAATCGAACTGCTGCGTCCGGCCTATCCTCGTGTCGCCACGATCACGGCGATCGGGTCATCTCCTTGTAACCCATCTCTCTGCTCCAGTGTGGGGTGGAGGCTCGGTACCGTGGTCTCTGTAGCCCGCTGTGGCTCTAAAGTCTCTTTGAAATGGCGGCGTCCACAAAACTTCGCCGTCAAGCACTATCTCAGTCTTGGCCAGGGTCTGCGCCTCGTGCTCTCTCAGATCCTACTAGCGGCTCACGGCCGCCTTGCCTTCTGGGCGGGTTCACTGCGGAGGCATAATCGGCGGGAAAGAATACGTTAGAAGAGTCCAACTTACAACATCGCTCTAAGGCACGATCTCGAGTGAGAAGAATAGAAACCAATCCTAAATGTCTGCGACCTCACGATTATAGATGTGGTGCACAACACACCGATAATCAAGACTACTAGACACGCGATGCGTAGACACTTTCCGAGGATTAACTGTTACGATACCACTTTTGTCATGACGACCGGGGCCCGTGATCGTGCCTTACCCCGCACCCTAGTGATACAACATCGAGAAAATCATGAAATAAAACATAAACATGAAACAAGAGATATGATAAATAAGCAGGCCAACCAAAATTTGCCTTACGTATACATACATAAAAACCCGACAGTTATCCTTTTACAAACTCGCCCAAATGTAACTACAGACCTCTAAGAATGTAACAACATCTATGACGACGGGGCCCGCCATACCCCGAATGTACAAGTACCTCTGATGACAAGGGACTATACCAAAAGATAAGCCTCATGAGAGCGGAGCTTCCAACCGAGCTGCGATCCTATGGCGAGGATCAACAATCGTGTACCTCTACTGCGGCGTGAACGGCCCGAAGGAGGTCGATACTGTGTACCAAGTATGTGAAACTGAAAATACTGTAATGAAATCACATTTCATCATTTTATAAAACCATTTCGCAATAAGTAAACAGTTATGTCAAGTAAGGGGACACATATCCCCAGAATAATCACTCACATAACTATGGGTCTCACGCCCATAATATCACTCGCTCATGCGTGGAACTCATTCCTCACGGCCAGATACATGATGTAAAACAACACCCATATGTGAACCTGGACACTAGATCCTGCCTGCGTCATCAAAACCGATCGGGCCAAGTAGAATAGCCAACTACCAGTCCAAAAGCTAGTCATATCCCATCACGGGCAAGGTACGGAAGCCAACTACCAGTCCAAAAGCTAGCCACGCAATTGGCCGAGGCAAGTATCTTAAGCTAACGTCTAATAGTCTGCGTCTCACAAGATATGGCCGAGGCAAGTATCTTAAGCTATCTACCGCAGGCTCTGGTGCGAGAAAATGACGAACAGTATCTAAAGTGTGCACGAACCACGCATAAATCAAGCGTGATCGCCTCGTCACGGCAAGCTTCATGGATTAGCGGTCCGTGGACTAACAACTGAACCTCACAATGACCGCGTACCGGCGTCTCACCGGAAGTCATGGCCATGAAACCATCCCATCGGGCGCGTGCTCGTGGACCATCCATCGTGTCGGCATGTCCAAAGGAAATCAATCGGATAGCCGCCCTCCAGAGTCACGACGATGCGAAACAACCGATCGATACTCAAAGTGGGACGCGTACTCGTGGACCACCCAACGTCGATTATGTCCAATCAATCAATCGGATAGCCCTCAGAGTCACATCAGCATATCAAAAAAACACTTGCACATCAAAGACTATCACAACAAGCATAGGCAAGTTCAACATACATTCATTTTAACCAACAATCCGGGTTTCAAACCCAAAATACTACATACTTTCATTCTTTCAAAAGACCTCTTTTACGTAAAGCCACGTGATACTAATACTGTAGTAAATAAAGAAAACATTTTACTTTTAAAACCAAATTACTTCACCTTCGTAAAAATCTTTACAAGGCTTTTAAAATCAAGTACTCTATACTTTTTAAACCAAGTGCTTTTCTTTTAGAACAACATCAAGTATACTCTTTTAAAACTCCATTAACTTACTCTTTTCAAAACAAGTAACCTATACTTAAATCAAGTTACTTCTCCTTTTCCGAAAACAAGTCGTTATAAGTCAAGTCTCTTATCTTTCAAGATCAAGTCTCTTAACTTTCAAAATGAAGTCGTTTCTTGTCAAAACCAAATCTTTCTTTTATCTTCATAAAGTCGTTATAACTAACTTCCCATAAAGCCATTATAACACTTTATGTTTTAAACAAACAAAATTCATTTCACACACGTACGTCTACCGTACTATATAGTTCACAACAATCATGCTCAAGAGTATAGGAAGAATCACATACCTTTTAGCTTAAACCACAAGCCAAGTCAAGTATGTCGCGCGTGAAGATCCACCTATAATAACCACAATACATCTATCAACTTCTAGCTCTCTTCATATAATATTCTAAATACAAGATTCCTTATTCTAAAGGATTTTCGGCTGCACCTCGCCCCCGGCTATGACATAAATCTCCTCCTATCCAGCCCATTACTGTGCCAACAACTCCCAGGGGATTACTCGTCTAACAGGACGTGTACAATTCTACTCCACAATAATACAACGATCTCAGTAAATACATACTATGTAAATACAGTTCAATTCTTTTCAATACTCATTCTATATATAGTATACTCAACTATATATTACTATAACATGTAATTTCCAATTACAATAGGGGGACATAGATTATTACCTCGATAAGCCCAAAAATTATCCAAGTTTATAAGTCGATCCTGGGCAACGTTTAGCTCCAACTCCTTACACTCCAACCCGCTCCAAGCGACCCTTAGAAGTTTCCAACAACTTCTCTAAAAACTTCAACCAAACTAGGAAGATTTTTCTAGGGTTTCACTTTACGGCTATTGGAATAAAGTAGTATTTCCGGGCTCCTAGTATTGAAATAACTTTGGAATACTACTAGGGATACTAGGCCAAGGTATTTGGGATTATACAACAATACACCAAGTATTTTCTACACAAGAGGGGAGGGGGACGAAATAGGGCTAAAGGGAGGGAGTATTTGCTATGGAAAATCTTGAGTGTGGATGAAATACTCTTGACCTTAAGGGGTATTTATAGAGGAATTAGGGCCAAGATCTTATCAAGTGTATGGTCAAGATTGGGCCATGTGTGTGTGGGTCCCACCACACCACATGGCCAACGAATTGCTAGACAAGTGGCTTGCCTTGTTAGCCCATTCGACGAGGACAAGTGGCTAGCCACTGTCCCACCATTTCGCCAAGGTGCCACATGGGGTGACACGTGTCTCCCCGACTCGCCCAAAATATTTCGTCTTCCAAAATATCTAAAATACCAAAATCTCAAAAACAAAGCGGGCCCACAAAATCAGTAAATTTCTCGTGGGCCCACGTGACCATTCGAAAATAAAATCTCATAATTCTAAAATAATCCAAGAAGTCCAAATACCAAATCGGGAATCCAATTCCCATTAACGAACCTTTTTCTTCACAAAACCGGAAACTTTTCCGTGAAAAATCACATCTTTCTTTCTTTCCAAAATTTTTGTCGTATTCTCGCACGTGCGTCCTCACATACATACCACGGAACTACGGGTATTACAAAGATCATTGTGCGCGTCTAATCCTCGAACTCCGCGATTCGCAAAGGCCACATAGGCGCATGAGGTATTCCTCGCATCGCAGGCGGTAACCCGGCGGCATCCCGGATTCCCGCAATCCGCGTAGCCACGGACCGCGTGAGGTATTCCTCGCATCGCAGGCGGCTAACCCTCGGCAACATCCGGATTCCCGCAATCCGCGTAGCGCGTGGACCGCGTGAGGTATTCCTCGTCGCATTCACGGAACTCCGCACTCGCGTAGGTCCCATGGACCCGCATGAGGTATTCCTCGCATCGGGAGGCAGCTTAACCCCCGGCATCATAACAAGTCGGGGGGGGGGGGGGTAAGTGATATAATATCAGCCCAACGGGCTTATCGTTAAACAACATAAGAACAACAAGAAAAAAACCCTTACACAACGTCACAAGACACTAACACACGTAGCATCATAACATGTTCACTTTATCAAGCCAACAAGAAAGTATTACAAGGCTATCACAAAACATAGGCAAGTTACTCACACAAGGTACTTTCATTTCATGTCAACAAATCCGGGTTTTAACCCCCAAGGTACTACATACTTTAACTCTTTAAAAAGATCCACGATACCCGTAGTATCAAAATAGAGTAACTATCTTTTTAAGTAAACCAAAACAATTTCCATACCTTCTTTTAAACCAACTTAAGACAAAAGCATGCCTTCTCTTTTAAACAAAAACACTTCAATTTTTCCAGTCTCTCTCTTGTATAAATCAAGTCCCTTACTTTGGAATTTTTAAGAAAATCAAAACTTGTTTTTAATGATCTTATTAAAGCAGCCATGATCTAGGAAATGTAATACAATTTTGTCTTATCTTAGCTTCTATGCAGATGGAAGATTCTACTTGTTTTAAGTTAATTATTAGTCATTACATTTTCCTTTAATAACGCTGCAATGGCTTGTTCGATACTCATTCCCATTTCCGAATTCAATATAACATTATTATTAAAAACCAAGTACTCATTACTCACGAATGAGGTTTCACAACTTTCCACGCAATTCAAGTTCTGCACATAACAAATCAAGTCAAATATAAGTCAAGTCTCTTATCTTTTAAAAATCAGTAAACCATTCTTTTACCTACATAAAGTTGTTATAATTAAATTCCCATAAAGCCATTATAACACTTTATGTTTTAAACCAACCAAATTTGTTTAGCACATGCGTCGTCTTACATAGTTTACAACAATCATGCTAGAAAGGATAGGAAGAGGTTCACATACCTCGGGACGATTATCGACAATTAGCAAAACGCTCCAAAGTACTATAACCTTGCTAGCCCTTTTCCACCCTTCAGGTAGAATACGCTACTCGTAGTACTTCCACCTATTATGGCCATGAAACGTCTATTAAACTCTAGATCTCTTCGTAGGATATTTCTAAGAACAAGGTTCCATATCCTACAGAAAATTCGGCAGCACCTCCCCCGTTTCTACTCAATTTTCCACCTTTTCCAAGGCCCGATAATAGTAACCAACATGCCATAAATAAGGCGCAATAATTCCGAAATTTAAAGAAGGGATCACACGCCCAAACGGACCGCGATGAACAATCTCTCCGTAACACCCCCAATAATTAAAGAAGGGGATAACACGCCCAAACGGAACGCGATTAACAATCTCTCCTTAATAATAACAATAATTAAAGAAGGATCACACGCACAAACGGAACGCGATTAACAATCTTCCCCTTAACAACAACAATGTAAATACGGTCCAAAGTAAATTGTTATACCCCGTAGTTCCGGAGTATGTATGTGAGGACGTACGTACGAATGTATAAACCCTAATTAGGGTAAGAATGAAAGAATTGTTTTCCGACGGAAAATATTCCGAACATGAAGGAAATTTTTACGTTTTCAATATTTTTATGGAATTTTTCCGAGATAAATATTTTGGACGATAGGAGGCGACATGTGTCACCCCAAGAGCCATGTTGGGCGATTCTTCAAGACTAGTGGGGAAGTCAAATGGTCAAAGTCTTGCATGGTCTTGCATGGAATTTATGGGACAAGTGTACAAAGAACCTACATCCTAAATCTATACCATACACATGTTTTAATCCTAACCCTTGGTTGTACTATATAAACCCCTCTAGTTGATGAAAATCTTCCAAATTTGTTTAGCACACGTACGTCTACTGTACTATATAGTTTACAACAATCATGCTAGAAAGGATAGGAAGAGGTTCACATACCTCGGGACGATTATCGACAATTAGCAAAAGCGCTCCAAAGTACTATAACGCACTAGCCCTTTCCACCGCCCAAGTAAAATACGCTACTCGTAGTACTTCCACCTATTATGGCCATGAAACGTCTATTAAACTCTAGATCTCTTCGTAGGATATTTCTAAGAACAAGGTTCCATATCCTATGAAAAATTCGGCAGCACCTCCCCCGTTTCTACTCAATTTTCCACCTTTTCCAAGGCCCGATAATAGTAACCAACATGCCATAAATAAGGCGCAATAATTCCGAAATTTAAAGAAGGGGATCACACGCCCAAACGGAACGCGATTAACAATCTCTCCTTAACAACAACAATAATTAAAGAAGGGGATAACACGCCCAAACGGAACGCGATTAACAATCTCTCCTTAATAATAACAATAATTAAAGAAGGGGATCACACGCCCAAACGGAACGCGATTAACAATCTTCCCCTTAACAACAACAATGTAAATACGGTCCAAAGTAAATTGTTATACCCCGTAGTTCCGGAGTATGTATGTGAGGACGTACGTACGAATGTATAAACCCTAATTAGGGTAAGAATGAAAGAATTGTTTTCCGACGGAAAATATTAGAACCTTGTGAAGAAGGAAATTTTTACGTTTTCAATATTTTTATGGAATTTTTCCGAGAGATAAATATTTTGGACCAATAGGAGGGCGACATGTGTCACCCCAAGAGCCATGTTGGACGATTCTTCAAGACTAGTGGGGAAGTCAAATGGTCAAAGTCTTGCATGGTCTTGCATGGCATTTATGGGACAAGTGTACAAAAGAACCTACATCCTAAATCTATACCATACACATGTTTTAATCCTAACCCTTGGTTGTACTATATAAACCCCTCTAGTTGATGAAAATCTTCCAAATTTGTTTAGCACACGTACGTCTACCGTACTATATAGTTTACAACAATCATGCTAGAAAGGATAGGAAGAGGTTCACATACCTCGGGACGATTATCGACAATTAGCAAAACGCTCCAAAGTACTATAACCTTGCTAGCCCTTTTCCACCCTTCAAGTAGAATACGCTACTCGTAGTACTTCCACCTATTATGGCCATGAAACGTCTATTAAACTCTAGATCTCTTCGTAGGATATTTCTAAGAACAAGGTTCCATATCCTACGGAAAATTCGGCAGCACCTCCCCCGTTTCTACTCAATTTTCCACCTTTTCCAAGGCCCGTAATAGTAACCAACATGCCATAAATAAGGCTGATAATTCCGAAATTTAAAGAAGGGGATCACACGCCCAAACGGAACGCGATTAACAATCTCTCCTTAACAACAACAATAATTAAAGAAGGGGATAACACGCCCAAACGGAACGCGATTAACAATCTCTCCTTAATAATAACAATAATTAAAGAAGGGGATCACACGCCCAAACGGAACGCGATTAACAATCTTCCCCTTAACAACAATGTAAATACGGTCCAAAGTAAATTGTTATACCCCGTAGTTCCGGAGTATGTATGTGAGGACGTACGTACGAATGTATAAACCCTAATTAGGGTAAGAATGAAAGAATTGTTTTCCGACGGAAAATATTCCGAACCTTGTGAAGGAAATTTTTACGTTTTCAATATTTTTATGGAATTTTTCCGAGAGATAAATATTTTGGACCAATAGGAGGGCGACATGTGTCACCCCAAGAGCCATGTTGGACGATTCTTCAAGACTAGTGGGGAAGTCAAATGGTCAAAGTCTTGCATGGTCTTGCATGGAATTTATGGGACAAGTGTACAAAAGAACCTACATCCTAAATCTATACCATACACATGTTTTAATCCTAACCATTTGTTGTACAATATAAAACACTCTAGTTGATGAAAATCTTCCAAATTTGTTTAGCACACGTACGTCTACCGTACTATATAGTTTACAACAATCATGCTAGAAAGGATAGGAAGAGGTTCACATACCTCGGGACGATTATCGACAATTAGCAAAACGCTCCAAAGTACTATAACCTTGCTAGCCCCTTTCCACCCTTCAAGTAGAATACGCTACTCGTAGTACTTCCACCTATTATGGCCATGAAACGTCTATTAAACTCTAGATCTCTTCGTAGGATATTTCTAAGAACAAGGTTCCATATCCTATGAAAAATTCGGCAGCACCTCCCCCGTTTCTACTCAATTTTCCACCTTTTCCAAGGCGATAATAGTAACCAACATGCCATAAATAAGGCGCATAATTCAAATTTAAAGAAGGATCACACGCCCAAACGAACGCGATTAACAATCTCTCCTTAACAACAATAATTAAAGAAGGGATAACACGCCCAAACTAACGCGATTAACAATCTCTCCTTAATAATAACAATAATTAAAGAGGATCACACGCCCAACTAACGCGATTAACAATCTTCCCTTACAACAACAATGTAAATACGGTCCAAAGTAAATTGTTATACCCCGTAGTTCCGGAGTATGTATGTGAGGACGTACGTACGAATGTATAAACCCTAATTAGGGTAAGAATGAAAGAATTGTTTTCCGACGGAAAATATTCCGAACCTTGTGAAGGAAATTTTTACGTTTTCAATATTTTTATGGAATTTTTCGAGAGATAAATATTTTGGACGATAGGAGGCGGCATGTGTCACCCAGAGCCATGTTGGACGATTCTTCAAGACTAGTGGGGAAGTCAAATTGTCAAAGTCTTGCATGGTCTTGCATGGCATTTATGGGACAAGTGTACAAAAGAACCTACATCCTAAATCTATACCATACACATGTTTTAATCCTAACCCTTGGTTGTACTATATAAACCCCTCTAGTTGATGAAAATCTTCCAAATTTGTTTAGCACGTCGCTCACCGTACTATATAGTTTACAACAATCATGCTAGAAAGGATAGGAAGAGGTTCACATACCTCGGGACGATTATCGACAATTAGCAAAACGCTCCAAAGTACTATAACCTTGCTAGCCCTTTTCCACCCTTCAAGTAGATACGCTACTCGTAGTACTTCCACCTATTATGGCCATGAAACGTCTATTAAACTCTAGATCTCTTCGTAGGATATTTCTAAGAACAAGGTTCCATATCCTACGGAAAATTCAAGACACCTCCGTTTACTCAATTTTCCACCTTTTCCAAGGCGTAATAGTAACCAACATGCCATAAATAAGGCGCAATAATTCGAAATTTAAAGAAGGATCACGCCCAAACGGAACGCGATTAACAATCTCTCTTAACAACAACAATAATTAAAGAAGGGGATAACACGCCCAAACTAACGCGATTAACAATCTCTCCTTAATAACAATAATTAAAGAAGGATCACACGCCCAAACGGAACGCGATTAACAATCTTCCCCTTAACAACAACAATGTAAATACGGTCCAAAGTAAATTGTTATACCCCGTAGTTCCGGAGTATGTATGTGAGGACGTACGTACGAATGTATAAACCCTAATTAGGGTAAGAATGAAAGAATTGTTTCAGCGGAAAATATTCCAACCTTGTGAAGGAAATTTTTACGTTTTCAATATTTTTATGGAATTTTTTCGAGAGATAAATATTTTGGACCAATAGGAGGGCGACATGTGTCACCCCAAGAGCCATGTTGGACGATTCTTCAAGACTAGTGGGGAAGTCAAATGGTCAAAGTCTTGCATGGTCTTGCATGGAATTTATGGGACAAGTGTACAAAAGAACCTACATCCTAAATCTATACCATACACATGTTTTAATCCTAACCCTTGGTTGTACTATATAAACCCCTCTAGTTGATGAAAATCTTCCAAATTTGTTTAGCACACGTACGTCTACTGTACTATATAGTTTACAACAATCATGCTAGAAAGGATAGGAAGAGGTTCACATACCTCGGGACGATTATCGACAATTAGCAAAACGCTCCAAAGTACTATAACCTTGCTAGCCCCTTTCCACCCTTCAAGTAGAATACGCTACTCGTAGTACTTCCACCTATTATGGCCATGAAACGTCTATTAAACTCTAGATCTCTTCGTAGGATATTTCTAAGAACAAGGTTCCATATCCTATGAAAAATTCGGCAGCACCTCCCCCGTTTCTACTCAATTTTCCACCTTTTCCAAGGCCCGTAATAGTAACCAACATGCCATAAATAAGGCGCAATAATTCCGAAATTTAAAGAAGGGGATCACACGCCCAAACGGAACGCGATTAACAATCTCTCCTTAACAACAACAATAATTAAAGAAGGGGATAACACGCCCAAACGGAACGCGATTAACAATCTCTCCTTAATAATAACAATAACTAAAGAAGGGGATCACACGCCCAAACGGAACGCGATTAACAATCTTCCCCTTAACAACAACAATGTAAATACGGTCCAAAGTAAATTGTTATACCCCGTAGTTCCGGAGTATGTATGTGAGGACGTACGTACGAATGTATAAACCCTAATTAGGGTAAGAATGAAAGAATTGTTTTCCGACGGAAAATATTCCGAACCTTGTGAAGGAAATTTTTACGTTTTCAATATTTTTATGGAATTTTTCCGAGAGATAAATATTTTGGACCAATAGGAGGGCGACATGTGTCACCCCAAGAGCCATGTTGGACGATTCTTCAAGACTAGTGGGGAAGTCAAATGGTCAAAGTCTTGCATGGTCTTGCATGGCATTTATGGGACAAGTGTACAAAAGAACCTACATCCTAAATCTATACCATACACATGTTTTAATCCTAACCCTTGGTTGTACTATATAAACCCTACAGTTGATGAAAATCTTCCAAATTTGTTTAGCACACGACGTCATCAGACTATATAGTTTAAAACAATCATGCTAGAAAGGATAGGAAGAGGTTCACATACCTCGGGACGATTATCGACAATTAGCAAAACGCTCCAAAGTACTATAACCTTGCTAGCCCTTTTCCACCCTTCAAGTAGAATACGCTACTCGTAGTACTTCCACCTATTATGGCCATGAAACGTCTATTAAACTCTAGATCTCTTCGTAGGATATTTCTAAGAACAAGGTTCCATATCCTATGAAAAATTCGGCAGCACCTCCCCCGTTTCTACTCAATTTTCCACCTTTTCCAAGGCCCGATAATAGTAACCAACATGCCATAAATAAGGCGCAATAATTCCGAAATTTAAAGAAGGGGATCACACGCCCACGCGGGCGAACAATCTCTCCTTAACAACAACAATAATTAAAGAAGGGGATAACACGCCCAAACGGAACGCGATTAACAATCTCTCCTTAATAATAACAATAATTAAAGAAGGGGATCACACGCCCAAACGGAACGCGATTAACAATCTTCCCCTTAACAACAACAATGTAAATACGGTCCAAAGTAAATTGTTATACCCCGTAGTTCCGGAGTATGTATGTGAGGACGTACGTACGAATGTATAAACCCTAATTAGGGTAAGAATGAAAGAATTGTTTTCCGGAAAATATTCCAACCTTGTGGAAGGAAATTTTTACGTTTTCAATATTTTTATGGAATTTTCCGAGAGATAAATATTTTGGACTAATAGGAGGCGACATGTGTCACCCAAGAGCCATGTTGGGCGATTCTTCAAGACTAGTGGTGAAGTCAAATGGTCAAAGTCTTGCATGGTCTTGCATGGCATTTATGGGACAAGTGTACAAAAGAACCTACATCCTAAATCTATACCATACACATGTTTTAATCCTAACCCTTGGTTGTACTATATAAACCCCTCTAGTTGATGAAAATCTTCCAAATTTGTTTAGCACACGTACGTCTACCGTACTATATAGTTTACAACAATCATGCTAGAAACGATGGGAAGAGGTTCACATACCTCGGGACGATTATCGACAATTAGCAAAACGCTCCAAAGTACTATAACCTTGCTAGCCCTTTTCCACCCTTCAAGTAGAATACGCTACTCGTAGTACTTCCACCTATTATGGCCATGAAACGTCTATTAAACTCTAGATCTCTTCGTAGGATATTTCTAAGAACAAGGTTCCATATCCTACGGAAAATTCGGCAGCACCTCCCCCGTTTCTACTCAATTTTCCACCTTTTCCAAGGCCCGATAATAGTAACCAACATGCCATAAATAAGGCGCAATAATTCCGAAATTTAAAGAAGGGGATCACACGCCCAAACGGAACGCGATTAACAATCTCTCCTTAACAACAACAATAATTAAAGAAGGGGATAACACGCCCAAACGGAACGCGATTAACAATCTCTCCTTAATAATAACAATAATTAAAGAAGGGGATCACACGCCCAAACGGAACGCGATTAACAATCTTCCCCTTAACAACAACAATGTAAATACGGTCCAAAGTAAATTGTTATACCCCGTAGTTCCGGAGTATGTATGTGAGGACGTACGTACGAATGTATAAACCCTAATTAGGGTAAGAATGAAAGAATTGTTTTCCGACGGAAAATATTCCGAACCTTGTGAAGGAAATTTTTACGTTTTCAATATTTTTATGGAATTTTTCCGAGAGATAAATATTTTGGACCAATAGGAGGGCGACATGTGTCACCCCAAGAGCCATGTTGGACGATTCTTCAAGACTAGTGGGGAAGTCAAATGGTCAAAGTCTTGCATGGTCTTGCATGGCATTTATGGGACAAGTGTACAAAAGAACCTACATCCTAAATCTATACCATACACATGTTTTAATCCTAACCCTTGGTTGTACTATATAAACCCCTCTAGTTGATGAAAATCTTCCAAATTTGTTTAGCACACGTACGTCTACCGTACTATATAGTTTACAACAATCATGCTAGAAAGGATAGGAAGAGGTTCACATACCTCGGGACGATTATCGACAATTAGCAAAACGCTCCAAAGTACTATAACCTTGCTAGCCCTTTTCCACCCTTCAAGTAGAATACGCTACTCGTAGTACTTCCACCTATTATGGCCATGAAACGTCTATTAAACTCTAGATCTCTTCGTAGGATATTTCTAAGAACAAGGTTCCATATCCTATGGAAAATTCGGCAGCACCTCCCCCGTTTCTACTCAATTTTCCACCTTTTCCAAGGCCCGATAATAGTAACCAACATGCCATAAATAAGGCGCAATAATTCCGAAATTTAAAGAAGGGGATCACACGCCCAAACGGAACGCGATTAACAATCTCTCCTTAACAACAACAATAATTAAAGAAGGGGATAACACGCCCAAACGGAACGCGATTAACAATCTCTCCTTAATAATAACAATAATTAAAGAAGGATCACCGCCAAGCGAACGCGATTAACAATCTTCCCTTAACAACAATGTAAATACGGTCCAAAGTAAATTGTTATACCCCGTAGTTCCGGAGTATGTATGTGAGGACGTACGTACGAATGTATAAACCCTAATTAGGGTAAGAATGAAAGAATTGTTTTCCGACGGAAAATATTCCGAACCTTGTGAAGGAAATTTTTACGTTTTCAATATTTTTATGGAATTTTTCCGATAGATAAATATTTTGGACCAATAGGAGGGCGACACGTGTCACCTCAAGAGTCATGTTGGACGATTCTTCAAGACTAGTGGGGAAGTCAAATGGTCAAAGTCTTGCATGGTCTTGCATGGCATTTATGGGACAAGTGTACAAAAGAACCTACATCCTAAATCTATACCATACACATGTTTTAATCCTAACCCTTGGTTGTACTATATAAACCCCTCTAGTTGATGAAAATCTTCCAAATTTGTTTAGCACACGTACGTCTACCGTACTATATAGTTTACAACAATCATGCTAGAAAGGATAGGAAGAGGTTCACATACCTCGGGACGTTTATCGACAATTAGCAAAACGCTCCAAAGTACTATAACCTTGCTAGCCCTTTTCCACCCTTCAAGTAGAATACGCTACTCGTAGTACTTCCACCTATTATGACCATGAAACGTCTATTAAACTCTAGATTTCTTCGTAGGATATTTCTAAGAATAAGGTTCCATATCCTACGGAAAATTCGGCAGCACCTCCCCCGTTTCTACTCAATTTTCCACCTTTTCCAAGGCCCGATAATAGTAACCAACATGCCATAAATAAGGCGCAATAATTCCGAAATTTAAAGAAGGATCACACGCCCAAACTAACGCGATTAACAATCTCTCCTTAACAACAACAATAATTAAAGAAGGATAACACGCCCAAAGCGGAACGATTAACAATCTCTCCTTAATAATAACAATAATTAAAGAAGGATCACACGCCAAACGGAACACGATTAACAATCTTCCCCTTAACAACAACAAGGTAAATACGGTCCAAAGTAAATTGTTATACCCCGTAGTTCCGGAGTATGTATGTGAGGACGTACATACGAATGTATAAACCCTAATTAGGGTAAGAATGAAAGAATTGTTTTCCGATGGAAAATATTCCGAACCTTGTGAAGGAAATTTTTACGTTTTCAATATTTTTATGGAATTTTTCCGAGAGATAAATATTTTGGACCAATAGGAGGGCGACATGTGTCACCCCAAGAGCCATGTTGGACGATTCTTCAAGACTAGTGGGCAAGTCAAATGGTCAAAGTCTTGCATGGTCTTGCATGGCATTTATGGGACAAGTGTACAAAAGAACCTACATCCTAAATCTATACCATACACATGTTTTAATCTTAACCCTTGGTTGTACTATATAAACCCCTCTAGTTGATGAAAATCTTCCAAATTTGTTTAGCACACGTACGTCTACCGTACTATATAGTTTACAACAATCATGCTAGAAAGGATAGGAAGAGGTTCACATACCTCGGGACGATTATCGACAATTAGCAAAACGCTCCAAAGTAATATAACGCGCTAGCCCTTTTCCACCCTTCAAGTAGAATACGCTACTCGTAGTACTTCCACCTATTATGGCCATGAAACGTCTATTAAACTCTAGATCTCTTCGTAGGATATTTCTAAGAATAAGGTCCCATATCCTACGGAAAATTCGGCAGCACCTCCCCCGTTTCTACTCAATTTTCCACCTTTTCCAAGGCCCGATAATAGTAACCAACATGCCATAAATAAGGCAATAATTCCGAAATTTAAAGAAGGGATCACATGCCCAAACTAACGCGATTAACAATCTCTCCTTAACAACAACAATAATTAAAGAAGGGGATAACACGCCCAAACGGAACGCGATTAACAATCTCTCCTTAATAATAACAATAATTAAAGAAGGGGATCACACGCCCAAACGGAACGCGATTAACAATTTTCCCCTTAACAACAACAATGTAAATACGGTCCAAAGTAAATTGTTATACCCCGTAGTTCCGGAGTATGTATGTGAGGACGTACGTACGAATGTATAAACCCTAATTAGGGTAAGAATGAAAGAATTGTTTTCCGACGGAAAATATTCCGAACCTTGTGAAGGAAATTTTTACGTTTTCAATATTTTTATGGAATTTTTCCGAGAGATAAATATTTTGGACCAATAGGAGGGCGACATGTGTCACCCCAAGAGCCATGTTGGACGATTCTTCAAGACTAGTGGGCAAGTCAAATGGTCAAAGTCTTGCATGGTCTTGCATGGCATTTATGGGACAAGTGTACAAAAGAACCTACATCCTAAATCTATACCATACACATGTTTTAATCCTAACCCTTGGTTGTACTATATAAACCCCTCTAGTTGATGAAAATCTTCCACACTTAGAACATTTCAAGACTTGAAAATATTTTCCTCCCTCCGTAGTTGCTCTCGTCCCCCCACTTTTTCTTGAGCAAATGTTGTCCAAAAATTCTTAAACTTATAAGTGTTCTTCCTTAATGTATTCGGAAGATTATTAACCAAGAGTTAGAAAAGATTTCACACCCATAGCCTCAAAATAACCCCCTTGGCCGAGAGTGGGCAGATTTTCGGGACTGTTTTGGGCAGATTTTTAGTAAAATTTGGAAGGGAATATCTCCTAGCATATTATTAGTTTTTGGGTGTTTCAAAAGCCTAAAATGAAGTTCGTCGAGTCTAGTTTCCAACGCAACAAACTTCTTGTCGATAAGACACTGGAGTAGAGAGTAATCTACGTTACAAGTTCAGCTGACGAAGCAGTGGCTAAAAATCTGGACAGTTACGTTTTTTGGGCTATTTTGAGGTAATGAACCTTAACCTCTTTGTGAAGTTGATTATTATGTATATATGGATATTATACATATACTGGAAGTACATTATGAAGTATGAGACATAAGGAAAGATTTGGATCTTGTTAAGATGTTAAAAGGAGAATTGGCATATTAGCCATTAAAATGGTAAAAATGTATCCATTACTTACTAAGAAGTTAACAACAAAGAAGCTATAACCTATATAAAGATTGGAATATAAGTTGAAGGACTAATTAAGTAATTGGATAAGTAAAATTGTAAAAGTTGGCCAAGGACCCCAACTTAATGACCGTATCTACTTTGGACCGTATCTACTTTGGACCGTGTCTACTTTGGACCGTATTTACTTTGGACCGTATTTAATTTGGACTGTATTTACATTGTTGTTATGAAGGAGATATTGTTAATCGCGTTCCGTTTGGGCGTGTTATCCCCTTCTTTAATTATTGTTGTTATGAAGGAGAGATTGTTAATCGCGTTCCGTTTGGGCGTGTTATCCCCTTCTTTAATTATTGTTGTTATAAAGGAGAGATTGTTAATCGCGTTCCGTTTGGGTGTGTTATCCCCTTCTTTAATTATTGTTGTTATGAAGGAGACATGTATGATAACCAAACTACAGTTCACAATAAATAAGCAGTCATGTCAAGTCAGGGACTCACGCCCTCAAAGTCATCACTCAAATATAACTATGGGTCTCACGCCCATAACATCAATCATGCGTGGAATACCTTCCGCCACGGCGATCATGATATAAAAGCACCAAGGAATACACATGAACACCAGTCCCACTGTGTCATAATAAAACCGTCACGGTAATGCGAAGGCATAACCGACTACTAAAACCCACAGTACCAACAATGCTATAAAAGCGTATCACGAGGTCTTTCTAGACTGCGCCGTATGATCGGCGGGCCACGCCTCGATTATCAATGCGCGTCAAATTCTGGAACTTCCGCGACTCCGCATAGGCCACACATAGGCCCGCATGAGGTATTCCGCGTCGAGGTAGCTACTCCCGGCATCGCCCCGACTCGTGGTCGCGTAGCGCATAGACCGCGTAGGCCATATAGACCGCACACTAACACGGAACTCTCGTAGCTCGCGTAGGCCACCGGACCCGCGTAGGTATCTCGAATCATAGTCACACAACCTCCGAGGTACCGCGTCGGAGGCAGCTTAACCCCGTATAACATGTCAAGAGGTGAGTGGTACAATACTAACATAACGGCTTATCGTTAAACAACATAAGCACAATCAAGGGAAACCCCTTTACACAAACATCACAAGATACTAACACACGTAGCATCCTAACATGTTTACTTATCAAATCAACAAGAAAGTATTACAAGGCTATCACAACCAACATAATCAAATTATTCACACAAGGTACTTTCTACTTTATGTCAACAAGTTCGGGTTTTTATCCCCAAAGTACTTCATACATTAACTCTTTAAAATATTCGTTTCTTTCACAAAAGTCACATGATACCCGTAGTATAAAATAGAGTGACTATCTTTTTAAGTAAACCAAAACAATTTCCCTTTTTAAAGACAAGTAACAACCTTCTTTTCCAAAAGTTCAAGTTTGCCTAAGTTCAAAGACTCAAGTCTCTTATTTTCGAAAGGTTTTGTAGTTCATAGTCTTAATCACTTAATAATATAATTCTCTTTTAAAACAATTTGAGAAACATATGCCTTATGTGTGAGTAGGTTATTCTTGTTCATAACAATCTTATTAAAGCAGTCATGATCTAGGAAATGTAATATCATTTTGTCTCATCTTAGCTTCTATGCAGATGGAGGTTTCTACAGGTTTTAATAATACATTTCCCTTTATTAGCGCTGCCGTGGTTTGATCGGTACTTATTCTCATTTCTGAAATCAATATAAGGCGTTCATAAACAATTAAGTAAACCATTCCTTTTATCTCTCTTAAGTCATTATACCTAACTTCCCATAAAGCTAGTATAACTCTTAAGCTTTTAAAACCAAGTATTACTCTTCTTCAAAAAAAACGATTCTTAATTCTTTTGAAATACTTCAAGATTCTTATTATTTAGACTCAAGTCAAAAGACATCGCAGTAAAACCACGTTCAGTTAACACACGTACGTCTACCGTACTATATATATTCTTTTAAAATATCATGCTCAAGAGGATAGGAAGAATCACATACCTCGCGACGATTATCGACAATTAGCAAAACGCTCCATGGCTATAACCCGGCTAGCCTTGTCCACCTCTCAAGTAGAACATGCTACTCGCAGAACTTTCAACCTATAAAGGCCATATACGTCTATCAACGTCTAGACTACTCTGTAGAATATTCTAAGCAGTAGGTTCTTAATTCTACGGAACATTGGGCAGCACTTCCCTACCCGTCAAACTACACAAGTCTACTGTAAATACAGTCCTATGTAAGTACAGTTCAATCTTCTTCTTTAATATTCTTCTGATGTGATTTCAATTCAATTCTCTTCTCTTATACCATCCTTCTATATCTTATACTCATTTCTATACAACTACAGTATGTAATTTCCAATTACAATAGAAGGACAAGAGTATTTACCTCGATAAGCCCAAAATTATCCAAGTTTAAATGTCGATCCTGAGCAACGTTTAGCTCCTACTCTGGGTGCTCCAACCCGCTCCAAACAACCCTTAGAAGTTCTACGCAACTTCTTCTTAATACTTCAACCAATTATGAAGATTTTCCTTAGGGTTTCGTTTTGTGACTGAAGGGAAGTATAGTAGTATTTCTGGGCTTTTAGTATAGGGGTAACTTTTGGAATACTACAAGGTATAAGGCTAAGGTATTTTGGAATAGCAACAATACTTGGAGAATACTTTTCTACCAAGGGGGGGGGGGGGTATTTCACGAGAACAACTCAAGCGAGGGGGGGTTTGTATTTCGGCTAGCACCACTAGAAAGGGGGGTATTTCTCGGCCAAGGGCCTCACAAAGGGGGAGGGGGAGCTCTTGGACGAGAGCTACACTAAGGGGGAGAGGGATTTTCAAGACTTAGAAAGTGTGGAGTGGATGAAGAAGTCTTCAACTAAGGGGGGTATTTATAGGGCCTTCAATGGCCAAGATCAAGACAAGTGGTGGGCAAGTGGAGGGTGAAGATTTGCACAAGTGCACCCTAGCCATCTACTCCACAAATCACTCCAAACATTGACCCAAGTTTTAGGCCACAAAATCATGCCAAGATCGTCCATAGTTCCGCCCACTTGAGGGTGACAAGTGTCGCCCTCTCGTTGGTCCAAAATATTTCATCTCTCGGAAAAATCCGCAAAAATTATTAATGTCGCAGCCGTAATTTTCCCTTCGCAAAGTTTGGAAAACGTTTCGTCGGAAAACAATTCTTTTCGGGGGTTGTGCACAAATTTTCGTCCCTTGCCTAACTTAAGGCTTAAACTTTTGTACGTACGTCCTCACGTACATACTCTGGAAATACGGGGTATAACAGTTATCCCCTTCTTTACTTATTGTTGTTATGAAGGAGAGATTGTTAATCGCGTTCCGTTTGGGCCTGTGATCCCCTTCTTTAAAATTCTGAATTGTTGCACCTTAATTATAGTATGTTAATTACGGTTATCGGGCCTTGGAAAAGGTGGCAAAGTATGTAGAAACAAAGGAGGTGCTGCCGAATTTTCCGCAGAATATGGAACCTTGTACTTAGAAATATTCTACGAAGAGATCTAGAAGTTGATAGACGTTTTGTGGCCTTTATAGGTTGAAGTACTACGAGTAGCATATTTTACTTGAAGGGTGGCAAAGGGCTAGTAAGGTTATAGTACTTTGGAGCGTTTTGCTAATTGTCGATAATCGTCGCGAGGTATGTGAACCTCTTTCTATCCTTTCTAGCATGATTGTTGTGAACTATGTAGTACGGTAGACGTATGTGTGCTAAACGAATTTGGTTGGTTTAAAACATAAAGTGTTATAATAGCTTTATGGGGAGTTAGTTATAACGACTCTATGTAGGTAAAAGAATGGTTTGTTGATTTTAAAAGGTAAGAGACTTGACTTATATTTGACTTGTTATAATGTTAAGAACTTGAATTTTGTTAAAAAGTTATGAAACCACATTCATGAGTAATGGGTACTTGGTCTGTAAAAGGATAATGTTATATTGATTTCGGAAATGGGAATAAGTATCGAACAAGCCATTGCAGCATTAATAAAGGAAAATGTAATGACAATTAATTATATTTGTTATACCCCGTAGTTCCAGGGTATGTATGCGAGGACGTACGTACGAGAATACGACATGGAAATTGGAAAGGTAGAAAGAGGTGATTTTTCCACGGAAAAGTTTCCGGTTTTTGTGAAGGAAAAAGGTTCGTTAAGGGGAATTGGATTCCCAGTTTTGGTATTCGGACTTCTTGGAATATTAGAGAATTATGGAATTTTATTTTCGGAAATGGTCACGTGGGGCCCACGGGAGAAATTCTGGTTTTGTAGAACCCACTTTGTTTTGAGATTTTGGCCATTGTGGATATTTTGGAAGATGAAATATTTTGGGCCAGTAGGAGGCGACACGTGTCACCCCCTGGTGGCTTGGCGAATTTCACTTTGTGCAACACCTTTGCGATTAAGTCGTTTTTTAAACGTTTTACTAAACTCGCGTAGGGTAAATTCCGGCTATGTCATTTCTAATTTTTGCGGATTTTTCCGAGAGACGAACACTTTGGACCAACGAGAGGCGACACTTGTCACCTCTCGCGTGGATGTGTGGGCGGCATTAGGGCGATTGGAGTGCAACTTTGTCAAGTAGTTGGTAGGATATTTTGTGTGCAAGTTGGCTAGGTACACTTGCCCAAATCTTGGCCTTACACTTGCCTTGCACTTGGCATAATCTTGGCCATTGGTTGGCCATCCCTTGACCTCTAAATACCCCTCTTGTGATGAAAAGTTCTTGATCCACAAACAAGCCTTCCAAGTCTTGAAATCCTCTCCTCTCTTAAGCCTTTTCGTCAACACACCTCCCTTTGGTGAGTTTTGCGAGGCCCCACTAGCCTAGCCGAAACCTACCCCTTCCCTTGGTAGAAAAGTTGCCTTAGTATTGTTATAATGCCCAATTACCTAGCCCAAACCCCTTAGTACTTAGTTGAAGTTGTGAAGAACTTCTAAGGGTTCTTGGAGCGCATTGGAGCGTGCGGAGTAGGAGCTAAACCTTGCTCAGGAGCGACTTTTATCTAGGATATTATTGGGCTTACCGAGGTAAATAACCTTATCCTCCTTTTGTAATTAGAAAATACATAATGTAGAAGTATAGGAATAAGTATAAATACTTAGAAGGATATTAAAGAATAGAATTGAGCGATATCACGATGAAGGGTTTAAAGAAGAATAATAGAATCATACTTACATGGGACTGTTTTCCAGATGAACTTGAGTAGCTCACCGGGTAGGGAAGTGCTGCCCAAATGTCCATAGAATAGCGAACCCTCTGCTAGAGCTTTATGCGATACCGAGACGTTGATAGGCGTGTTGGATTATAGGTCGATTCTCTGCGCGACATATTCAACTTGGCGGTGGATTTCGAGAAGGTATGTGATTCTTCCTATCCTCTTGAGCATGATATTTTAAAGAATATGTATATAGTACGGTAGACGTACGTGTGTTAACTGAATAATAATTACGGCAATGTCTTCGGACTTAAGCCTGAATAATAAGAATCTGGAGTAGTTCAAAAGAATTAAGAAACCTTTTTAAGAGTAACACTTGGTTTTAAAAACTTAAGAGTTATACTAGGTTTATGGGAAGTTAGGTATAACGGCTTAAGAGTGATAAAAAGAATGATTTATTGATTTAAGAAAATAAGAGACTTGACTTAAATATTACTAATATGAATTTTGTTAAAAAGTGTGAAACCTCATTCGTAAGTAAATAGTATTTTTGGTTTTCAAAAGGAATGATGTTTTACCGATCAGAATGAATGTCGAACAAACCACATCAGCGCTAATAAAGGGAAATGTTTTGACTAATAAAGTATTATTAAAACCAGTAGAAACTTCCATCTGCATAGGAGCTAAGATGAGACAAAATGATATTACATTTCCTAGATCATGGCTGCTGTAATAAGTTTGTTATGAACAATAATAACCTACTCACACATAAGGTATATGTTTCTCAAATTGTTTTAAAGGATTAAAACTATGAACTCTGAAACCTTTCAAAATGAGAAACTTGAGTAATTGAAATTAGGCAAACTTGAGCGTTGGGAAAGGAATGTTGTTACTCGATTTTACAAGAGAAGTGTTACGATTTACTTCAAAAGATAATCACTCTATTTTTTATACTACGTATTGTGTGACTTTTGTGAAAGAAGCGGATCTTTTAAAGAGTAATACATGAAGTACTTTGGGGCTAAAAACCCAACTTGTTAACATAATGTAGAAAGTACCTTGTTTGAATAACTTGATTGTATTGATTTGTGATAGTCTTGTAATACTTTCTTGTTGACTTGATAAGTAAACATGTTAGGATGCTACGTGAGTTAGTATCTTGTGATGTTTGTGTAAAGGGGTTTTCCCTTGTTGTGCTTAGGTTGTTTAAACGATAAGCTGTTATGTTAATATTATATCACTCATGATTCCGGGGGTTAAGCTGCCCTCCGATGCGGGGTAGACTCAGGCGGGTCTAGTGACCTATGATTCGAGAATACCTTATGCAGTGCAGATGGCCTATCGCGGAGCTGGGAGTTCGTGTTAGTATGCGGCCGCTTGTGGTCATGCGGTCTTTGTGGCTATGCGGACGGCGAGTCGGGGCAGCTGCGGGAGTAGCTACCCTCGATGCGGGAATACCTCATGCGGGCCATTGGAGTGGCCCGTGCGGGCTACGGGAAGTTCGGGGCTAGGCGCGCGCATTAGATCTGCGGGCGAGTGGCGGCTTTGATCATGTGATGATGCAGACGGATCTCATGATCTGATTTCGACCTTGTTTTATCTGTGGGTTTTAGTAGTCGGCTATGCCTTCGTACTTACCGTGCGGTTTTATGATGACTTTGAGGCGTGAGTCACGACTTGACATGATCGCTTATTTATTGTGAGTAGTTTTGGTTATCATACATGTCTCCGCTTTATATAGACTACTATGATTTCATTTCTGATATTTTGTTTCACATACTTGGTACTGTTATCGACCTCCTTGGGTGCGTTCATGCGCGAGTAAAGTACTCCTACGTTGATCCGTTCTTAGGATCACCGTTTCATCGTTGGAAAAGCTCCGTTTCTCCGTAGGCTTAGCATTTTAGTATGGTCCCCTGTCGTTGTAGATATTTGCATTCAGGGGTATGACGGGGCCCTGTCCCGCCCTTGTTTTTTTAAACTCTTAGAAGTGCGTAGACTGTTGTAAGGTTGGGATATCGCTCATTTTGGGGTATTTATATATATATATGCGAAAGGCAACTTTTCCCGAAGCGTGTCTTAATTATCTTATTTCATATCTTGGTTGTTTTATATTCCGATTTCTCGATGTATGACTACTTGGGTGCGGGTAAGGCACGATCCGAACCGGAATGGGTCGTGACAACGATGGTATCGAGCGATTAATCCTCGAAAAGTGTCTGAGCCGTATCTAGTAGAGTCTTGATTATCGGTGTGTTGTGCACCACACCAATAATCGTGAGGCTATAGGATATTTAGGATTGGTTTCCATTCTTCTCACTCTGAGATCGTGCTTTAGAGTGTGTTATAAGTTGGACCCTCTAACGTATTCCTTTCCTTTACGGTGATGCCTCGCGCCAGCAACTCGGGCCCGAAGAAGCAAAGCGGCGAGGCTGCGAGTGGAGTTGAGAGAGTTAGAAGGGCACAGCCCAATCATCACCGTGATGCTTCATGCGAGGAGTTACGAGGCGTCGCCAGCGGCAGAGTTTAGCACAAGCGGTGATTCCTCTGCGGCCATGACATCTGGACCTTCAGTTCCACGGCTTGGCGCAGAAAATATGGATGGGAAGGAGACGGCCCTGTTACTAGCAAGGGATTTGGCGGCCAGAGAATATTTTATGTACCGGTATACCAAGGATATTGCTGATTATCTAAAGAAGGGTTGTGAAGAAGTAGCTCTTGATCGAGGAATGAGCAGGCTTGCGTTCGAGGATTATGTGCGTGGTGAGAGATGTAGAGATCGGCCAGTTAAACAAGATCGAGAAGAGGGCCGATTGGCGGGATCATTTGGTAACTCTCGGCGAACCGCCTCGGCAATTAGACATGCGCCTCCGCCCGGTGCAGTGTCCTCTACGAGTTGATTTTCCTCAGTGTTCACAGTGTGGCAGGCGTCATCCCGGGAAATGTCGTCTTTTTATTGGTGTTTGCTTTACTTGCGGCCGTCAGGGCCATGTGGCGAGGGAATGTTCTATGAGGAAGGATGCAAGTAGGAGGACTCAGCCTACTAGACTAGTTGTGGATGCAGTGGTTCGGAGAGGAGGGGGTGTTAGCCAGGGGAGGCCACCCCCACCTCGATGTGGCCGTTGTGGTCGATGTCATCGTGGGGAGTGTCGTGCTTGCGTCGGACTTGTTATGTTGCGGCCAGCGGGCCATTTGCGAGAAATTGTCCAACGAGTTGGCGGGGATGTAGGGACTCAGCGCCGGGATCGATGGATAGTTCATCACTTGACGGTATGCGCCCAGCAGGGCGGGTTTGATTAGAACGACCTAGGGGAAGTGCCGCGTAGATACAGGTATATCCTTAACCCTTTAGAGATTTATATGTGTAGCGAATATCTTAAGTATTGTTTTTGGTTAGCATGGTGTTAGTGTGATTAGAATTTTTTGATTAGTTAACCGGGTAATATTGGGGGATAGAGAGAGTGGGAGCCTTAGAATATTATACGTAGAGACCTTAGAGGCGAGGCCATCTTTGGTAAAAGAATTATTTCGTGTTTGACCCTTATCGAGGTGCATAGTATACGTGAGATATTTTAGTGGGATGAATCCCTGAGTGATGTGAAATGAAAGAGGGTAGTTGAGCTTAGAAGACCGCTAGGTTTTCGTAACGTGATTGGTGAGATTGTTCCGGATCGGGGAGCTAGTGTTTTGCGCGTTGCCGGGTCGGGTTGAGGCCGTGTTGCGGGTCGACCCACGCCCTGTTTGGTGATGGGGTCAGTTTGCGGTGGTCCCGCTTTGTGTTAGGATCACGAGGGTGTTAGGCCCAGGTTTAGTTAACCATTGTACGAATTCGTGGATGTGTTCGACCAGTAGTCGGGCCGATGGGGTCAACCCGTCTTATCTTTTAGTCAAACAGTGTACTCGGTAGTAAGTTGCGAGATGATTATTTCAAGAAGGTTGTAAGGCTGCACGGGGTGCCGACCTTCACCTTATGGTGAGAGTCAAATTACTGTTTCTTTTCTGGAAGAGTTACCAGGCAAGGTTAGGAACTCAGGTGAATCTCAGTGTCGCATTCACCCTCGGGCAAGTGGTTGGATTTCGGGAGTAGCTGTAAGGACTCTTCGCCTCTTGTTGAGTATGTATTATATAGCTACCGTTTCAGTATTCGGGTGTCGCCGTTTGGAGCCTTTTTATAAGCGCTAGTGTAAGATTGCCGATCGATTGATTCGATGTAAGCAAGGTGCAGATAGTTGGTTCGTACTTGTTCAGCAGGGCGTGGATAGGGTGGAGCTTATCCAGAAGAGGTTATTGGCAGCTCAGAGTCAGTGGGAAGCAGTACCAGAAACATGGTAAGTTTTGATAAAGAGTTCGAGGATACGAGAAGGGTACGACGAGTAAGGGAAGAAGCGAGCATGTATTACAGGCATAGGTGTGATCATTTCGTTTGTAAAGAGTAGGTGCGAAGGGAGTATCTTCTTAGACCTCGAGTAGGAGCTTTTGTGATAGAGGTGATTCCTCGTGGACTTGGAGATAAGTATGTGCACTTGTTGTGTTGTGGCCAGGTGTGGCATGGTTGTTTAAAGTAAGTATAGCGGTGAGGACTATCTTGGCGCTGTTTGTTTGAGACTTAGAAGGAACATTCGGGACGAATGTTTCTAAGGAGGAGAATGTTATACCCGTAGTTCCGAGGTATATATGCGAGGGCGTGCGTGCGAGAATCGACATGGAAATTGGAAAGGTAGAAAGAGGTGATTTTTCCGGAAAAGTTTCGGTTTTGTGAAGGAAAAAGGTTCGTTAATGGGAATTGGATTCCCGCTTTGGTATTCGGACTTCTTGGAATATTAGAGAATTATGGAATTTTATTTTTGGAAATGGTCACGTGGGGCCCACGGAGAAATTTACTTTTGTAGGCCCACTTTGTTTTGAGATTTTGGCCATTGTGGATATTTTGGAAGATGAAATATTTTGGACGAGTAGGAGGCGACACGTGTCACCCCTAGGTGGCTTGGCCGAATTTCACTTTGTGCACAACACCGATTAGAGTCGTTTTCGACGAAACGTTTTACTAAACTCGCGTAGGGTAAATTCGGCTATGTCATTTCTAATTTTTGCGGATTTTTCCGAGAGACGAACACTTTGGACCAACGAGAGGCGACACTTGTCACCCTCTCGCGGTGGATGTGTGGGCGGCATTAGGGCGATTAGTGCCAACTTTGTCAAGTAGTTGGTAGGATATTTTGTGTGCAAGTTGGCTAGGTACACTTGCCCAAATCTTGGCCTTACACTTGCCTTGCACTTGGCATAATCTTGGCCATTGGTTGGCCATCCTTGACCTATAAATACCCCTCTTGTGATGAAGAGTTCTTCATCCACAAACAAGTCTTCAAGTCTTGAAATCCTCTCCTCTCCCTTAAGCCTTTTTCCGTCAACACCTCCCCCTTTGGTGAGTTTGGCCGAGGGCCCCCTAGCCTAGCCGAAACCTACCCCCCTTCCCGTGGTATAAATGTTGCCTTATAGTATTGTTAAAATGCCCAAATTAACTTAGCCCAAACCCCATTGTACTTAGTTGAAGTTGTGAAGAACTTCTGGGTTCTTGGGCGCATTGGAGCGTCTTGAGTAGGAGCTAAACCTTGCTCGGGCGACTTTTATCTAGGATATTATTGGGCTTACAGGTAAATAACCTTATACTCCATTTGTAATTATAAAATACATACTGTTGAAGTATAGGAATAAGTATAAATAATTAGAATGATATTAAAGAATAGAATTGATCGATATCACAAGAAGGGTTTAAAGAAGAATAATAGAAAGTATTTACATGGGACTGCTTTCACGATGACTTGAGTAGCTCACGGGTAGGGAAGTGCTGCCCAAATGTCCATAGAATAGTGAACCCTACGCTTAGAGCTTTTATGCAGTCTGATCTGAGACGTTGATAGGCGTGTTGGACTGTTATAGTCGATTCTCTACGCGACATATTCAACTTGGCGGTGGATTTCGTAGGAAGGTATGTGATTCTTCCTATCCTCTTGAGCATGATATTTTAAAGAATATGTATATAGTACGGTAGACGTACGTGTGTTAACTGAATAATAATTACGGCAATGTCTTCGGACTTAAGCCTGAATAATAAGTACTGCAATGTCTTTTGACTTAAGCCCTAATAAAAAAATGGAGTAGTTCAAAAGAATTAAGAAACCTTTAAGAGTAACACTTGGTTTTAAAACTTAAGAGTTATACTAGCTTTATGGGAAGTTAGGTATAACGGCAAGAGTGATAAAAGAATGATTTATTGATTTAAGAAAATAAGAGACTTGACTTAAATATTACTAATATGAATTTTGTTAAAAGTGTGAAACCTCATTCGTAAGTAAATAGTATTTTGGTTTTCAAAGGAATGATGTTTCCGATCGTAATGAATGTCGAACAAACCACATCACTTAATAAAGGGAAATGTTTTGACTAATAAAGTATTATTAAAACTAGTAGAAACTTCCATCCGTGACAGGAGCTAAGATGAGACAAAATGATATTACATTTCCTAGATCATGGTCAGTAATAAGTTTGTTATGAACAATAATAACCTACTCACACATAAGGTATATGTTTCTCAAATTGTTTTAAAGGATTAAAACTATGAACTACGAAATCTTTCGAAAATGAGAAACTTGAGTAATTGAAATTAGGCAAACTTGAGCGTTGGGAAAGGAATGTTGTTACCGATTTTACAAAGAAGTGTTCGATTTACTTCAAAAGATAATCACTCTATTTTTATACTACGGTATTGTGTGACTTTTGTGAAAAGCGGATCTTTTAAAAGAGTAATACATGAAGTACTTTGGGGCTAAAAACCGAACTTGGTAACATAATGTAGAAAGTACCTTGTGTGAATAACTTGATTGTATTGATTTGTGATAGTCTTGTAATACTTTCTTGTTGACTTGATAAGTAAACATGTTAGGATGCTACGTGAGTTAGTATCTTGTGATGTTTGTGTAAAGGGGTTTTCCCTTGTTGTGCTTAGGTTGTTTAAACGATAAGTTGTTATGTTAATATTATATCACTCATGATTAGGGGTTAAGTGCCTCCGTCTGCGGTAGACTCAAAGTGTCTAGTGACCTATGATTCGAGAATACCTTATGCAGTGCAGATGGCCTATGCGATCTGCGGGAGTTCGTGTTAGTATGCGGCCCTTGTGGTCATGCGGTCTTTGTGGCCACGCGGACGGCGAGTTCGGGGCCGCTGGGAGTAGCTACCCTCGATGCGGGAATACCTCATGCGGGCCATTGGAGTGGCCCGTGCGAGCTACCGAAGTTCCAGGCTGACGCGCGCATTAGATACTCGGGCGAGTGGCGGCCTTTGATCATGTGACGGTCAGACAGATCTCATGATACGCTTTGACCTTGTTTGTCTTGTGGGTTTTAGTAGTCGGCTATGCCTTTACTTACCGTGCGGTTTTATGATGACTTTGAGGCGTGAGTCCACGACTTGACATGATCGCTATTTATTGTGATCGTAGTTTTGGTTATCATACATGTCTCTGCTTTATATAGACTACTATGATTTCATTTACGTATTTTCGTTTCACATACTGCACTGTTGTCTTGACCTCGCGGAGGCTGCGTTCATCTGCGCAGTAAGGTACTCCTACCGTTGATCCCCGCTCTTAGGATCACCGTTTGAGTTGGAAAAGCCCGCTTCTCCGAGGCTTAGCATTTTGGTACGGTCCCCGTCGTTGTAGATATTTGCATTCGTGGTACGGCGGGCCCCGTCCCATTGTTGTTTTAAACTCTTAGAGGTGCAGACTGTTGTAAGGTTGGGATGTAATTGTTCATTTTGGGGTATTTATATACATATATGCCGAAAGGCAACTTTTCCCGTAAACTGTCTTAATTATCTTGTTTCATATCTTGGTTGTTTTATATTCCGCTGATTTCTCTGATGTATGACTACTTGGGTGCCCGGGTAAGGCACCAGTCACGGGCCCCGGAATGGGTCGTGACAATATTAAAACAAGTAGAAACCTCTGTTACACCCCGTAACTCCAGGACATGTTTAAGAGAATGTACGTAAGGAACTCAAGACTTGAAAAGGGTACGAAAGGAAGAATTGTTTTTCCGACGAAAATCTTCCGAACGCCGGAAAAGGAAAAATGTTAGTTGAAGAGAATTGGATTCTCAAAATGCATTAATTGAGGATTATGGAATGTATTATCATTATGGAAATTTATTTGTACGGATTTTGTCATGTTGGGCCCACCCGAGGAATTTTACGTTTTGTGGGACCCACGAGGTTCTGAATTTTATGAACGAATGGGAGGGCGACACGTGGCACCCCCCCCCCACATGGCTTGGTCGAATTAATGCAACGGTAAAATGGTCATTTTACCATTGTAAAGATGACCAAGTCTTGCTAATTAAAGAGCTTGAGATAATTGACTAGTCAAAGGACTACTTGGCTTGATCTCTTCCATCAAAACCTAACAAATGCTATAATCTTGACCCTCCAATGTTTTATATAGTCATCCTAGTAGCAAGATAAGCTTCCACACTTAGAAAAATTGCAAGAACTTGAGTTCTTGAAGACTATGCTCTCGGGTTTGAGAGAAAATGGGAGGAGAAAATTTTAGTTTGTGATCCTTTATCCACAAGACTTTAACCCAAGGTCCATAAGGGTATTGTAAGGATATCTCAATAGAAAGATTTCGGAAAAACCGCATTTTTACGCTAGTCGCAAGGCGGAAACCCAAGGAGTTCTTCAACTTTGAAGTTGGAACTTGAAGATGAGTTCTTCATAGGCTTATAAGGAGTGCTTGGAGCGGATTGGAACATAAGAAAAGGAGCTAAGAATTGCTAAGGAGCGACTTTGAATCTTGGGAAGATTAAGGGCTTGAAAAGGTATAATTCTTGTCGTTTTAGTAATTAAGATTAATTATTGTTGTAGTTAAGGATATTAGCAAGCATGAGATTTTTATTATGAAGAATGATATGTGTTATGGAATATTTGGATGGAATCCGAAAAGTTGCATGATTTAGCCTTTAAGAATTCAATTCAATTGGATTATTAGTTTAATCGTCACATGTTATATAAACAAGGAATTATAATTGTTAAGTTGTTTATGGCTATATAACATGTTAGGCCTAAGAAGTTGGATTGAAAAAGAATTGGAAAAGGACTTTGTGTTGTTGTATATGTTTAGCCAAGAATGGCTTTAAATATGGAACTAGTTTAGTATTAAATTGTGGGGCGGAATTTTACACGTCCTGTTAAGGCGTGTAATCCCCTTTGGTTAGCTGAATTGTTGGGCCTTAAATGTGGCGTGTTTGGTTATTGAATTCGGCCTTGAAAAAGGTGGCAAAGTATGTAGAAACAAAGGAAGTGTTGTCCGATTTTCCGTAGAATTTAGTGACTTTGCACTTAGAATATTCTACGTTCGAAACTAGAGGTTAATGGACGTATTATGGGCATTATAGGTTGAAGTACTAAGTATAGCGTATTCTACTTGAAGGATGGAATAGCTATCAAGGTTGAAGTACTTTGGAGCATTTTGCTATTTGTCGATAATCGTCGCGAGGTATGTGAACCGCTTCCTTCTTTTGACATGATTCTATGTATGGAATGTACATGTGGTATTATTTCATGTTTCCTTCTACTCTTAGAAGTTAAGAAGTATGTATGTTGATTTACTCTATGTAAAGGTTATGTCTGAGTTATCCTAAGTTCTTACCAAGTCTTATGGGGGATGTTGGTAAGAGTCGTTAGGAGGTATTTTGGAGCCAAGTTGACTTGGCTAATTTACGGCACGAATGAGAATAAGTATCGAACAAGCCATTGCAGCGTTAATAAAGGAAAATGTAATGATTTATAAATTATATTAAAACAAGTAGAGTTCTCCATCTGCATAGAAGCTAAGATAAGACAAAATTGTATTACATTTTCTAGATCATGGCTGCTTTAATGAGATCAGTATAAACAAGTATAACATATTCACACATATAAGGCATATGTTGCTTAATTTAAAGAGTTTACGTTATGAAGTGTTAAGACTATGAACTACGATACTTGGTTTTCGAAAGTATAAGTCTCTTGGTTATAAAAAGAATGTATTTGCCTAAAGTATAAAGTTAGTATAACGACTTTATGGGAAGTGGGTTATAATAGCTTTATGGAAAGTTAAAAGAGTGGTTTACTCTAAGTAATGATAAATGTTTTGAAATAAAGAAAGGCAAATGGATTTAAAAGCATCAATTGCTTAAGTTTTAAGGAAAGAAGTCACTTGATTTAGAAGCCGAAAAATGTATTTCTAAAAGTGTATTGACTTAGGTAAAATGTAAACAAGCCTTGATACTTGTTATACCCCGTATTTCCAGAGTATGTACGTAAGGGAATACGTACAAAAAGTCTAGCCTTAAAGTTTAGGCAAAACGTTTTTTTTGGGCACAACTCACAAAACGAATAGTTTTCCGACGAAACGTTTCCACACTCGTAGGGTAAATTCCGCTATGCCATTTCTAATTTTTGCGGATTTTTCCGAGAGACGAAACATTTTGGACCAACGGAGGGCGACACTTGGCACCTCCAATTGGTGGACTTCAAATCGCCCATTTGGACGAATTGGACTAGCAATGGCACGTTTTTGTGCCTTGTGCACAAGTCAAGGAGTTGGTAGGATATTTGTGTATAGTTAATCCTCACCCTACACTTGTCTTGCACTTGTCTTAATCTTGGCCATTGGTTGGCCACTTCTTGACCTATAAATACCCCCCTTAAGATGAAGAGTTCTTCATCCACAAAGTTATCTTCCAAGTCTAAAATCCTCTCCTCTCCCTCGAGCCATTTCGTCCAAACACCTCCCCTTCGAGTAGTTGGCCGAGGCTTCCTCCCCAGCCTAGCCAAACCTACCCCTCCCTTGGTAGAAAAGTTGCCTTCTTGTATTGTTATAATGCCCAAAATACCCTAGCCCAAATACCTTAGTACTTAGTAGAAGTTGTGAAGGACTTCTAAGGTTTCTCGAGCATACAACTTAGAGCAAAACCTTGCTCAGCGACTTTTCTAGGATATTATTGGGCTTACCGAGGTAACTAATCCTAACCCTCTTTGAATTAGAGAATACTTACTGTTGTAGTATTAGAATAAGTATTAAATACTTAGAAGAATATCATTAGAATAGAATTGTTACCACAAGTAGAAGGGTTTAAAAGAAGAATAATCAAATTACTTACATATGTTGTTTTCTACAGAGACTTATATAGCACACCGGGTAGAGAAGAACTGCCCAACTTTCCATAGAAGTGTGAACCCACTGTATAGCATGTCCTTAAGAGAAGTCTGTGATAGATGTCTGAGACTCTTATAGTCGACTCTCGGCGCACATATTCAACTTGGCGGTGGTTTTTTTGAGAAGGTATGTGATTCTTCCTAAAGCATGATATTTTACAATATATATAGTGCAGTGACATACGTGTTAACTAAAATATAACTACGCAATGTCTTTGACTTAAGCTGAATAACACTTACTACGAATGCCTCACGCTTAAGCCCGAATAATAAAAATCAAAACATTTCATAAGAATCATCAATCATTTTTAATGTAAGAGAACTAACTGGTTTTAAAATGTGCTTAAGAGTTATACTAGCTTTATGGGAAGTTAAGTATAACCACTTAAGATTGATAAAAGAAACAAGTTTGCCTATGTGTTTATAACGCACTTATGTTGAATTGTGAAAAGAATAATAAGATGGTTTGATAAGTAGACATGATATGATGCTATGGGTGTTAGTACCTTGTAACGCTTTGTATAAGAGTATCCTTGTTGTTCTTATGTTGTTTAAAGATAAGTTGTTATGTTAGTGTACCATCACTCACCTCTTGAGATGATACGGGTTAAGCGCCTCCGACGCGGTAGACTCAGCGATGCAGGACCATGATTCGAGAATACCTCATGCGGGTCCAGGGGCCTATGCGAGCTACGAGTTCGTGTTAGTATGCGGGTTATGCCTCACGCGTCTATGTGGCCACGCGGACAACGAGTCCAGGCGATGCCGAGGAGCTACCTCGATGCGGGTTATACCTCGCGCGCCCACGCGAGTGGCCTACGCGACTCGAGTCGTGATTAGGCTTGCAGAGTGATAATACGCGAGTAGCCTGCTTCAATCATTCGCAGCCTAGAAAAGACCTGTTACAGTTTACCTATTGTTGATCTTGTTTGTGATGTGGCACTTGTATGCGGTTCCTTGATTGCTTCATACATATTTGTAAACTGGTTTTAAAAAGTGTTATGATTTCATTTAAGTACTTTACAGTTTCACATACTTAGTACCTGTTGTACTGACCTCCTTCGGGGGGCTGCGTTCATGCCGCAGGTAAGGGCAAGCAGGTGCTAGATCCACATTCTTAGGATCTACGTTGGTGTCGAGCTCCATCTTTTCCGAGGCTCTACTTTTGGGTATGATCTCCTGTTGTAGATAGTTTTGTATATCGGTATGGCGGGCCCCGCCATAGTTGTATATTTCCTTAGAGTTCAGTAGTCATGTTGTTGCGATGTCGGATGTCGCTAAACCATGTTTATATATATATACCGAAAGGCGTGTTTCTCACATAAACCGTGTCTTAATTTATAAATCGTTTCATGTCTTGCTTTATATTTCACGATTACTGATGTATGACTACTGGTGCCGGCAAGTACGATCCACGGCCGAACAGTCGTGACAATACTACGGGTGTTAGTATCTTGGGGTTTTATATGAAAAGGAGTCTTTTGAAAAGGATGTAAGCACGTAGTACTTTGGGTTAAATTCTTGGATTTTTATGTGTGAAACGAAAGTGCCATGAGTTTATAAAAATGGAAGTCTAAAGGTTTAATGAACTTGCCTATGTTTGCTTGTGATAGCTTTGAGTGCAAGTATTATATGTTTACGTTGTCGTGACTCTCAGTTGGAGGGCGTATCGTTGTTTGTAAGTTTACTTGGGCGTGCAAGCGGTGATGTGGGATTCCACGGGTATGCTTCCATTATGATTGATCCTTGGACATGCTTATACGATGTGGGATTCCGGGGCATGTGACCAGGAGGCGGGTTAAATTTCCGGATTTGTTTTATTACCCATGGCCATGCTTATACGTGAGGGATTCCGGGGCATGCGACCATGCTATGTCGATTATTACTCCACGGGCTAGCTCCCGTGAAGACTGCACCTACGATGAGGATGCCGAGGGCACGTTATGGCCATGCTTATACGATGAGGATTCCGGCATGCGCCACGTTATATATATATATATATATATATATATATATATATATATATATATATATATATATATATATATATATATGTGTGTTGTATATGTTACACTCATTTGTCAGCGATGATGTAGGATTCCACGCGGGAGATATATATATGTATTGTGTATGTGTACGCCGGCTGAGGTGGGATGCCACTTCAGCGCGTCATGGTTATATTTTACACTTATAGGTCGGCGGTGATGGGGATTCCAGCACGCTTTGATATTTGTGTGATTTGATCGCGTCCCGAGTTGGTGGGTAGTATATGCATCCCTCCATAAAGTGGCGGATTATGTTATGAAAGATAAGTAAGTTATATGGTAATGAACTTAATGACTTCTCCTAAGTATGTACGTAAGATATGGCTATAACTCTTAATGGAATGGAAAAGATAATGATGTGCAATTAAGTTCATAAGTGTTAATGACACGACAGATCCGTATGTACTTTTATACTTGCCTGTCATTCTTTTGTACAGCTATGATATGTCATCGTACTTTATTTGCTCCATATTCTAACTGTTATCGACCTCCTTCGGGGGGCTGCGTTCATGTCCGCAGGCTTAGGTACACAGTTGTGGATCCGCGAGCTTAGGATTCTGGTTCAGCATTTTGAGATGGCTCTAATGTTCCGGAGTTGTCATGGCTATGTATATTCAGGGGTACGACGGGGCCTTGTCCCGTCATAGTATGTATTCAAATCTTAGATGTCTGTATTCACATGTGGGCTGGACTGGTTAGAGTTGTAATTACATTTTTGGATAGTGTAAGCCCTTTTTGGGTGATTTATATTATGGCAGCCTTATCGGCTTTGCCTTGGTTTTAAAAAAAATGTGTTACTTATTTTCCGCAGTTGTTTTGGTGTTGTATGTTTGGAAGGGTGCCCAGGTAGGGCACCAGTCGCGGCCCGGGGTCGGGTCGTGACAACCTCCATCTGCATAGAAGCTAAGATAAGACAAAATTGTATTACATTTCCTAGATCATGGCTGCTTTAATAAAGATCATTATAAACAAGTATTGATTTTCTTAATTTCCAAAGTAAGGAACTTGATTTCTAAAGGAAAGGAGACTTGAGGAATTGAAGTGTTTTTGGTTTAAAATGAAGGCCTGGTTTTGTCTTAAATTGGTTTAAAAATAAGGTATGGAAATTGATTTTGGTTTACTCAAAAAGATTGTTACTCTATTTTGATACTACGGGTATCGGGTGACCTTTATAAAAGAAATAGGTTTTTTGAAGGAATTTAAGTACGTAGTACCTTGGGGTTAAAACCCGGATTTGTGGTCATAAAATGAAAGTCTAAGAGTATGTTGAACTTGTCTATGCTTGTTGTGATAGCCTTTGTTTTGTAAGTGTTGTATTTCTGTGCTACCGCGTCTCTCGATGGAGGGCCGGCTATCTGGTTGATTGATGGACATACTGACACGATGGGTGGCCCACGGGTATGCTTCCACTATATCGATCCTTTTGGACATACTGACACGATGGGTGGCCCACGGGTATGCTTCCATTAGGAGCGTTATCTTGTTATTTGCTTTGGATATACTGACACGTTGGGTGGCCCACGAGTATGCTTTCATTATGAGTGTTATCTTGTTATTTCCTTTGGACATACTGACACGATGGGTGGCCCACGGGTATGCTTCCACTAGGAGTGTTATCTTGTTATTTTCTTTGGACATACTGACACGTTGGGTGGCCCACGGGTATGCTTCCACTAGGAGTGTTATCTTGTTATTTTCTTTGGACATACTGACATGTTGGGTGGCCCACGGGTATGCTTCCACTAGGAGTGTTAGCTTGTTATTTTCTTTGGACATACTGACACGTTGGGTGGCCCACGAGTATGCTTCCACTATGAGTGCTATATCGTTATTTCCTTTGGACATACTGACACGATGGATGGTCCACGGGTATGCGTCCATTAGGGTGGTTCCATGGCCATGCTTATACCGAGGTAAGATGCCGGGGCATGCGGCCGTTGTGCGGGTTAAATTCCCGGGTTATTTATGAGTGATGACTTAGAGGGCATGAGTCCCTGATTTGACATGACTATGTATATGTTGTGTACTGTAGTTTGGCTATCATACATGTCTCCTGCTTTATATAGACTATAATGATTTCATTACGATTTTCGCCACATACTGTACTGTTATCGACCTCTTTCGGCCGCGTTCATGCCGCGAGTTGAGGTAGCTGTCGATCCACGCCTTAGGATCACTGCTCACGGGAAAGCTCCATTTCTCCGGAGGCTTTGTCTTTTGGTACGGTTCCCTGAGGTCATATACTTTTGTACATTCAGGGTATGACGGGGCCCTGTCCCGTCATAGTTGATTTCATTCTTAGAGGTCTGTAGTACTGTTGTGGGCAAGGTTTGTAAAAAGGATTTAACTGTTCAAGTTTTTAATTTATATACAGAAAGGTAACCATTTTGGTTAGCCTATTCTTATGTTGATCTATTGTTTCATGTCTTTGATTTTATTTCCGCTGATTTACTCTGATGTTGTATCACTAGGGTGCCCGGGGTACGGCACCAACACGCCCGTGAACGTCGTGACAAAAGTGGTATCGAGCGCTTAGTCCTCTGAAAGTGACTACGCATCGTGTCTAGTAGTCTTGATTATCGCTGTGTCGTGCACATCTATAATCGTGAGGTCACAGGACATTTAGTATTGGTTTCCATTATTCTCTCCCTGAGATCGTGCAGTAGAGCTGTCCTACTAGGTTGAATCCTCACTGACCTCTTCTTATGTACTAGTTATGCCTCCACGCAAGGCAACCAGAGCCCAGAAGGGCAAGGCAATGAGGAGCCGCTAGTAGGACGCCGAGTTACCAGGCACAGACCACCTTTACGAGGAGATGTTTGAGGCGCGAGTTCACGACGCCGCCACCCCAAAGAGTTTGGCGGCAGCGTAGCCATCGAGACCGCTGATACCGAGCCTCCGCTACACATCCCGAGCGGAGGATATGGGTTACAAGAGATGGCCCGCTTATTAGCCAGATCGTGGTTAGCACGCAGGATAGCCGAAATGAAGCAGCCTCCGTGCACCGTAGTTTACCCGAGGTCGGATAGTTTGAGATTTCAGGACTTTATGAGTTGCAGCCCGCCAGAGTTCTATAGGTCTAGGCCTGAGGATGATCCGCAGGAGTTCATTCGACAGTTACAGCGGATCATGAGAGTGATCAAGGCTTCGGAGATAGAGTCAGTAGTTTTGGGTTCACGTCGGCTACGTGATACCGCGATCGGTTTGATTCACGGAGCCGTCGGGAGCATGCGCCTCCAGCTGGTTGGGACGAGTTCTCAGAGGCATTTCTTGCACACTTCTTGCCTTCGCAGATGAGGAGAGCGCGGGCCGATAGTGATGTTGAGAAAGAGCGGGCGGACAGTTCGGGAGTACAATATAGAGTTTGACTCATTGGCTCGGTACGTCCCCGCTTTAGTGGCAGACATGGAGGACAGAGTGCACCGCTACATCACGGGGCTCGATGACTACTTGGCAGAGGCTTGCTCGGGTGTAGCTCTTCAGCCAGGCATGGACATTGCCCGTATACAAACTTATGCACAGGGGATGGAGGAACGTAGAGACCGACGTAGGGACCATGATCAGCATAAGAGGGCCAAGACAGCAGGGTCCTTTGGTAACTTTCGAGGCAGGCAGCCTCCGCAGCAGACTGAATATATACCTCATCCAGTTCAGAGTGGTCCTCCACGCCTTCGTGACGCCGGGAGTACGCAGGAGCGTGACAGTGGCTCCAAGGGTTCGATTTTCGAGTAGCGTGGGTGTTAGCGGACGAAGCCACCCCTACCTCGCTGTGGCGCCATGGTAGGCTCCATTGTGGGGAGTGCCGTGCTAGTTTGGGAGTTTGTTTTACATGCGGCCAGCAGGGCCATTTTGCGAGAAATTGTCCAACCAGAGGTAGCGCGGATGTAGAGACTCAGCCTTCAAGATCAGTGGCTGGTTCATCGCTTTCTCTAGTTATGCGCCCTGTAGGGCAGGCCTATGATTAGAATGAAGCAGTAGTTACAGGTATATCTTTAACCCTCTAGAGATTTGTATGCGTGAGATGATGATTTTATGTTAAAGTGTCATGTTTGGATAGCACTGTGTAAAATTGTGAGCCTTAGAATATTATATGCTTGAGACCTTAGATGTAAGGCCGCCTCGAGTAGAAGATTTTACGCTTAGTCTTTGTCGGCACTGGTTTGCGTGAAATGTATTGTGGGATAATTCCATGGGTCGAGCAAGGTAAAAGTGGTAATTTTCATGACGAGAATAGTAAGATTGTCCCGGACGGGAACAAGAATTTAGAACGATAATGGGTCGGGTTGAGGCAAGACCGCGGGTCAACCCGCAGCCCGGAATGAGGTGGGGTCAGTTTTGGGGTGGTCCCGCCAGATGATAGGGTCACAAGGGTGTTAGGCCCGAGTTTAGGTAACCATCGTACGAGTTCGCTGATGTGTCCGACCAGAATCGGGTTGTGAAGGCCGGGAATGGCCTTAGAGGAACGTAAGGCTAGTAAAATGACCAAGTTGGGAGGTAGTAACTCCAAGGTTTTGGAACTGAAGCGATGACTGAAGTATGGTACGTATACTAGAAAGAGTTCGAGGGAACGAGGAGGGTACGACGAGTAAGAAAAGAGGCGAAGATGTGTTAAGAAGTTAGAAGTGTTCCTTTTATGAAGTAAAGATGCGAAGGGAGTATCCTTTAGACCTTGGGTGGGAGCTAATAGTGTTGTATACGCTTTAGGGATGATTTCTCGTTGGCTTGGATTTGAGTTTTTGCGCGTATGTTATACTATGGCCGTTGGTGGCATGATTGGTTTGGTAAGTGTAGTAGTGAAGACTATACCGGCGCATGTGCTTGGAGACTTAGAAGGAACATTCGGACGAATGTTTCTGGGAGAATGTTATACCCGTAGTTCCGAGTATGTATGTGAGGACGTGCGAATATATAAACCCTAATTAGGTAAGAATGAAAGAATTGTTTTCCGACGGAAAATATTCAACTCAGAAGGAAATTTTTACGCTTTCAATATTTTTATGGAATTTTTCCAGAGATAAATATTTTGGACTAATAGGAGGCGACATGTGTCACCCCAAGAGCCATGTCGACGATTCTTCAAGACTAGTGGGCAAGTCAAATGGTCAAAGTCTTGCATGGTCTTGCATGGCATTTATGGGACAAGTGTACAAAAGAACCTACATCCTAAATCTATACCATACACATGTTTTAATCCTAACCCTTGGTTGTACTATATAAACCCCTCTAGTTGATGAAAATCTTCCACACTTAGAACATTTCACGACTTGAAACTATTTTCCTCCCTCCTAGTTGCTCGCCCCACCCCACTTTTTCTTGAGCAAATGTTGTCCAAAAATTCTTAAACTTATAAGTGTTCTTCCTTAATGTATTAGGAAGATTATTAACCAAGAGTTAGACAAGATTTCACACCCATAGCCTCAAAATTACCCCCTTGGCCTAGAGTGGACAGATTTTCGGGACTGTTTTGGGCAGATTTTTAGTCAAATTTGGAAGGGAATATCTCCTAGCATATTAGGAGTTTTTGGGTGTTTCAAAAGCCTAAAATTAATTTCGTCGAGTCTAGTTTCCAACGCAATAAACCGCTCGTCGATAAGACACTGGAGTAGAGAGTTATCGACGTTACAAGTTCAGCTGACGAAGCAGTGGCTAAAAATCTGGACAGTCACGTTTTTTGGGCTATTTTGAGGTAATGAACCTTAACCTCTTTGTGAAGTTGATTATTATGTATATATGGATATTATACATATACTGGAAGTACATTATGAAGTATGAGACATAAGGAAAGATTTGGATCTTGTTAAGATGTTAAAAGGAGAATTGGCATATTAGCCATTAAAATGGTAAAAATGTATCCATTACTTACTAAGAAGTTAACAACAAAGAAGCTATAACCTATATAAAGATTGGAATATAAGTTGAAGGACTAATGAAGTAATTCGATAAGTAAAATTGTAAAAGTTGGCCAAGGACCCCAACTTAAGGACCGTATCTACTTTGGACCGTATCTACTTTGGACCGTATCTACTTTGGACCGTATTTACTTTGGAATGTATTTACATTGTTGTTATGAAGGAGATATTGTTAATCGCGTTCGCTTGGGCGTGTTATCCCTTCTTTAATTATTGTTGTTATGAAGGAGAGATTGTTAATCGCGTTCGCTTGGGCGTGTTATCCCTTCTTTAATTATTGTTGTTATGAAGGAGAGATTGTTAATCGCGCTCCGCTTGGGCGTGTTATCCCCTTCTTTAATTATTGTTGTTATGATGGAGAGATTGTTAATCACGTTCGTTTGGGCGTGTTATCCCTTCTTTACTTATTGTTGTTATGAAGGAGAGATTGTTAATCGCCCGCTTGGGCGTGATCCCTTCTTTAAAATTGAATTATTGCACCTTAATTATAGTATGTTAATTACTGTTATCGCCTTGGAAAAGGTGGCAAAGTATGTAGAAACAAAGGAGGTGCCGAATTTTCCGCAATATGGAACCTTGTACTTAGAAATATTCTACGAAGAGATCTAGAAGTTGATAGACGCTTGTGGCCTCCTCGAGCCCCGACTTGCTCCCGAATACACCGATGCCCTCAAGCGAGGACCGCTCAGATCGGGCGGAGGCGCATAACTAGTCTGCTGGCGAGGCGGTTCGCTCGAATTCGCCAAAAGGCCCTGCTGCTCGTCCTCTTCGCTGATCCGGCCATTCCGCCGACCTCTCCGCTCTCACACCTAAGTGCATAAGCTCGCACGCGGCAATGTCCATGCCGGCCAAGAGCTACACCCGAGCAAGCCTCGCCAAGTAGTCATCGAGCCGTGACGTAGCGGTGCACTCCGCCTCCATATTTGCCACTAACGCCGGACATATCGTCAACGAAGTCGAACTCCACGCTGTACTCGAACCGCACGCCGCCCCGCCTCAACATCAAAAATCTATCGCCCGAGCCTCTCATCCGCGGCAAGAATGCCTCGAGAACTCGCCCCATACACCGGAAGCGCATGCTCCCCGACGCTTCCTAGATCAAACCAACGATCGCAGATCACGCAGCCGCGAACCCAATACCACCGACTCGCCTCGAGGCCTCGATCACTTACGATCCGTCAGAATCGCTTGATAAACTCGAGGTCATCCTCGCCTCTCGATCCGTAGAACACCGCGGATCGCAACTTAAGAAGTCCAAGTCTCCAACTATCGCCCCGGGTGCACTATCGTACCACCGGCTCCGCTCGCCCTCAAGTCTCGCCATAAACCTAACTAGTAATCGTCATTCTCGCAACCCATATCCTTCTCTCGCCGCGGATCGAGGCTCGGATATCGTGGCCTCGTGAGCTACCGCCGCCGCTCTAAACTCACTGGGTGCGGCATCGTAGAATCGCCGTCGTAGCACCACCTCGTAAAGACTGGCCTCGCCCCGTAACCTCCGTGCTCTACTCGCCTCCTCGCTGCCTTGCCCTTCGGGCTCGTTTGCCTGCGAGGCATAATCGATATAAAAGAATACGCCGAGGGAGTCCAACTTACAACACGCCTCTAAGGCACGATCTCGAGTGAGAAGAATGGAAACTAATCCTAAATGTCCTCGCAATTTCTCCGATTATAGATGTGGTGCACAACACACCGATAATCAAGACTCTACTAGACACGGTCAGACACTTTCCGAGGACTAATCGCTCGATACCACTTTTGTCACGACCGGCCCGGTCCGCGATCGTGCCTTACCCTGCACCCTAGTGATACAACATCGAGAAAAACCAGCTAAATAAAACATACAGATATGAAACAAGATAAAGAAAACAGCAACCAAAACGGTTGCCTTTTGCATATATATATACAGAATTTGAACAAGCATAACCTTTACAACCCCGCCCACAAGATTACAAGAGACCTTAAGAGTGTAATAACAACTATGACGACAGGCCCGCCATACCCCGAATGTACAAGAACCTACAACTCAGGAAACATACCAAAAGATAAGCCTCCGAGAAAAGGAGCTTCCTAATACGCTGAATCGTGATCCTATGAGCGAGGATCAACAACCGATGTACCTCTACCGCGGCATGAACGCAGCCGGCAGGAGATCGCACAACATGTACCAAGTATTTGAACAAAAATCGTAAATGAAATCATAGTAGTCTATATAAAACAGAGACATATATGATAACCAAACTACGCATATAATATAGCCATGTCAAGTCGTGACTCACGCCTCAAAGTCATCACTCAAATATAACTATGGGTCTCATGCCCGCAACATCAATCATGCCGTGGAACACCTTCTCACCGCCTAGCCTACGATAACTACACCAAGGAGTACATGAACACCGTGTCCCACTGTCATAAAAACCGTGACGGCAAGTACGGCTAACTACTGATACCAAAGCCACATCATCAATCGACCGGCAAGTACGAAAGCCAACTACCGATACCAAAGCCGTATCAACAAATCTATATAACCATACCACGGTTGACCTGTGGCAAGACGAAGCCAACTACCAGATACCACATGCGCCACGTAATGCCGGCAAGTACGAAGACTAACTACCATATACCAAGCCGAATCACGAGACCGCCACAAACCGAACGGGCAAGTACGAAGGCAAACTACGGATACCAAGCCGAATCAGCCATGACTTCGGGCAAGTACGAGCGAACTACGGATACCGCCGAATCAAGAAAACCTCACAGAGCTAGTCCATGGAATAATAATCGCAGGTTGCACCTGAATGCTCCACCGCCAGACGCCCAAGTAAGATCATCACAAATCAGCCGCCTCCATCGAGACGTGGTATAGAAATACAATACTAGCACGACAAGGCTATCACACGCAAACATAGGCAAGTTACACACAACTCAAGGTACTTTCATTTTATGCCAAAGTCCAGGTTTTAACCCCAAAGTACTACGTACGTTAAATTCTTTTTAAAAGATCCATTTCTTTTACAAAGGTCACCCGATGCCCGTATTATAAAAATAGAGTGACTAACATTTTTAAGTAAACCAAAACAACTTCCATACTTTCCTTTTTAAACCAAATTACCATTTTAAAACCAATGATAAAACCATTCTTTTGTTTTCATAAAGTCGTTATAACTAACTTCTCATAAAGATGTTATAACACTTTATGTTTTAAACCTATTTAAGACAAAACAATGTCTTTCTTTTAAACCAAAAACTCTTCAATTCCTCAAGTCTCTTTTCTTTTAGAAATCAAGTTCCTTATTTTGGAAATTTAAGAAAATTAATGCTTGTTTATAATGATTCTTATTAAAGCAGCCATGATCTAGGAAATGTAATACAATTTTGTCTTATCTTAGCTTCTATGCAGATGGAGGTTTCTACTGGTTTTAATAGTAATTAATTAGTCAATACATTTTCCTTTAATAACGCTGCAGTGGTTTCTTCGATACTTATTCTCATTTCCGAAATCAATATAATATTATTCATTTTAAAACCCAAGTACCCATTTCTCATAAAAGTGGTTACACAACTGTTTAACACAACCCAAGTCCTTATTATTTCACATCAAGTCTTTTATCTTTTAAAAACCACAAACCATTTCTTTGCCCACATAAAGTTGTTATAACCAACTTCCCATAAAGCCGTTATAACACTTTTCGCTTTAAACCAACCAAATTCACTTAACACGTACGCCTCACCGTACTACATAGTTCACAACATATCATGCTAGAAAAGATAGGAAGAGGTTCACATACCTCGCGACGATTATCGACAATTAGCAAATGCTCCAAGTACTACAACCTTGCTAGCCTTTTCCACCCTTCAAGTAGAATACGCCACTCGACATTTCCACCTATAATGGTCATAAAACGCCTATTAACTTCTAGTTCTCTTCAGAGAATATTTCTACGGAAAATTCGTAGCACCTCCCCGCTATCACATAAATCTTTTCCCTATCAAGGCCCGCTACTGTGCCAACAACTCCCAGGATTACACGCCTAACCGAACGTGTTCAATTCTACTTCACAGAATACACAAGTCTACGTAAATACACCCCATGTAATTACAGTTCAATTCTCTTCTTTAATATCCATTCTATATATAGTATACTCAGTTATACATTACTACGACATGTAATTTCCAATTACAATAGGGGGATAAAGATCATTACCTCGATAAGCCCAAAATTATCCAAGATTATATGTCGATCCTGAGCAACGTTTAGCTCCAATTCCTTACGCTCCAACCCGCTCCAAGCAACCCTTAGAAGTTTCTAAACAACTTCTCTTAACACTTCAACTCCAAAAAGTGAAGAACACTTAGGCTTTGATTGTGATAACTCTCGGCCAAGGGGTACTTGTGTGGCTAGGGGTGTGAAATCTTTTCCAACTCTTGGTTAATAGTCTTCCTAATACACTAAGGAAGAACACTTAAAACTTTAAGAATTGTTGGACAATTTTTGCTCAAGAAACAAGGCTAAAGCCGAGAACTACAAAGGAAAGGGAGGGAGTTTTTCAAACTTGGAAAACTTCTAAGTGTGGATGAATAATAGTCTTCAACTTAAGGGGGTATTTATAGGACATTCAAGGGCTAGGATTGAAGCAAGTGTGTGGTCTAGATTGAGCCATGTGTGTGTGGGTCCCACTTATCTATCTACTACACAAATATCTTGCAAGACTTTGACCAAATGTTTATGGCATTTTTCATGTGAAAAACGTGTACAACATGTCCAACAATTTCGTCCAACCTTGCCACCTAGGGGTGACACATGTCGCCCTCCTATTGGTCCAAAATATTTCATCTTCCGAAAATATCCGTAATGCCAAAAATCCGAAAATAAGTGGGCCCCACAAATCGTAAATTCCTCCCGTGGGCCCCACGTGACCAATTCCGGAAATAAAATTCTATAATTCTTAAATATTCCAAAAAGTCCGAATACCAAATTTGGGAATCCAATTCCCATATACGAACCTTTTTCCTTCCCGAAATCCGGAAACTTTTCCGTCGAAAAATCACATCTTTTCTTCCTTTCCAATTTAATGTTGTATTCTCGTACGTATGTCCTCACATACATACCCTGGAAATACGGGGTGTAACATCTTTCCTTATATCTCATACTTCATAATATACTTCCCATATATGTATAATATCCAATATACATAATAATCAACTTCACAAAGAGGTTAAGGTTCATTACCTCAATTTAGCCCAAAAATATCCAAGAACTTAAAGTCGTTCCTAAGCAAGTTTTAGCTCCAAATATTTGTGTTTCAAACCACCACAAGTCACCTTTAGAAGTTCCTAACCAACTTCTATTCAAGAATTAACTCCAAAAAGTGAAGAACACTAAGGCTCCATTTTTGGCATGCTCTCGGCCAAGGGGGGCATTTTTGAGGCTAGGGTGTGAAATCTTGTCTAACTCTTGGTTAATAATCTTCCTAATACATTAAGGAAGAACACTTAGAAGTTTAAGAATTTTTGGACAACAATTTGCTCAAGAAAAGGCGGGTTGGACGAGAGCTTCAAGAAACAGAGGAAAATATTTTCAAGTCTAGAAATGTTCTAAGTGTGGAAGATTTTCATCAACTAGAGGGGTTTATATAGAACAACCAAGGGTTAGGATTGAAACATGTGTATGGTATAGATTGTTTGTGTAGGTTCCTTTCTCCACTTGTCCCACAAATGCCATGCAAGACTTTGACCATTTGACTTGCCCACTAACTTGCAAAAAAACCGTCCAACTTGCCATGCAATTGCCATGCAATACTTTTGGCCACTTGTCTTGCCCACTTGTCTAGAAAAAAACATCCAACATTGATCTTGGGGTGACACATGTCGCCCTCCTATTGGTCCAAAATATTTAATCTTCGGAAAAAATTCCATAATTGGATAAAATATCGAAAACGTAAAATTTCCTTCACAAGGTTCGGAAATATTTTCCGTCGAGAAATCACATCTTTCATTCTTACCCTAATTAGGGTTTATACATTCGTACGTACGTCCTTACATACATACTCCGGAACTACGGGGTATAACATAGAAATACATTTACAGGCTTCTAAATCAAGTGACTTCTTTCTTAAAAACCTTAAGCAATTGGTACCTTTAAAACAATTTGCCCTTCTTTATTTCAAGTCATTCTTTGTTTATATTACTAGAGAAAACCATGCTCTTAAGCTTCCATAAAGTTATTATAACCAACTTCCCATAAAGCCGTTATACTAACTTTATGCCTTAGACTAATTCATTCTTTTATAACCAAGAGACTTATACTTTCAAATCAAGTTACATAACTTTTAAAATACTTCAAGTCTCTTAACTTTAGAAATCAAGTTTCTTAACTTAGAATTTAAAATCTCTTATCTTTAGAATATCAAGAAATCCATGCTTTCCAAATCAAGTATTCTATACATTTAAATCAAGTCATTTCTTCCTTTAGAAATTAAGTCCCATAACTTGAAAAATAAAGTTTCTTAACCTTTTAAGAATTCAAGGTTCATAGTCTTAAAAACTTCATACGTAAACTCTTTTAAATTAAGTAACATATACTTTGGTGCGTTGTGAATAAGTTATACTTATTTATAACAATTTTATTCAAGTAGTCATGATCTAGAAAATGTAATACAATTTTGTCTTATCTTAGTTTCTATGCAGATGGAGAATTCTACTCATTTTAATATAATCAATTGTCATTACATTTTCCTTTATTAACGCTGCAATGGCTTGTTCGATACTTATTCTCATTCGTGCCGTAGAATTAGCCAAGTCAACTTGGCTCCAAATACCTCCTAACGACTCTTACCAACATCTCCCATAAGACTTGGTAAGAACTTAGGATAACCTAGACATAACCTTTACATAGAGTAAATCACATACATACCTCTTAACTTCTAAGAGTAGAAGGGAACATGAAATAATACCACATGTATATTCCATACATAGAATCATGCCAAAGGAAGGAAGAGGTTCACATACCTCGCGATGATTATCGACAAATAGCAAAATGCTCCAAAGCACTTCAACCTTGATAGATATTCCATCCTTCAAGTAGAATACGCTATACTTAGTACTTCAACCTATAATGTCCATAATACGTCCATTAACCCCTAGCTTCGAACGTAGAATATTCTAAGTGCAAAGTCACTAAATTCTACGAAAAATCTGACAACACTTCTTTTGTTTCTACATACATTGCCACCTTTTTCAAGGCCGAATTCAATAACCAAACACGCCACATTTAAGGCTCAACAATGTAGTTAACAATAGGGGATTACACGCCTAACAGGATGTGTAAAATTCCGCCCCACAATTGATACGAAACTAGTTCCATATTTAAAGCCATTCTCGGCTAAACATATATAACAACACAAAGTCCTTTTCCAATTCTTTTAATCCAAATTCTTAGGTCTAACATGTTATATAGTCATAAACAACTTCAACAACTATAATTCCTTCTTTATATAACATGTGACGACTTAAACTAATAATCAACTTGAATTGTAATCTTAAGGGTTAAACATGCTAGTTTTCGGATTAGGGTTCTAATAGCCAATACACTTATCAAACTTCATACTAAATACCTCATGCTTGCTAATATCCATAACTACAATGATAAGTAATCTTTAATTGCTAAAACGACAAGATTTATACCTTTACAAGCCGTTAAAATTTCCAAGATTCAAAGTCGCTCCTTAGCAATTCTTAGCTCATTTTCTTATGTTCCAATCCGCTCCAAGCACTCCTTAGAAGCTCATGAAGAACTCTTAGGTTTTCGCCTTGCGACTAACGTAAAAATGTCGTTTTTCCGAAATCTTTCTATTGAGATATCCTTACAATACCCTTAGGGACCTTGGGTTAAAGTCTTATGAATTATGGACAACAATTAAAAAAAAATTGTGGGAAAAAGCTCATTGTCGTGAGCTTCACTAAGCTAGCTCAAAGTTTCTTGAAAATTTCCTAAGTGTGAAGACTTGTCTTGCACTAGTGTGTATATATAATACAATGTAGGGTCTAGATTATAACACTTGTTAGGGTTGGATGGAAGAGATCAAGCTGGCCCTCGACTTAGTCAACAATGTCAAGCTCTTTAATTAGCAAGACTTGGTCATCTTAACATTGGCCAAAAGACCATTTTGCCCTTGCATTAATTCGACCAAGCCATGTGGGGTGTCATGTCACCCTCCCATTCGCCCATAAAATTAGAACCTCGTGGGCCCCACAAAACGTAAAATTCCTGTGGGCCCATGAGCAAATCATAAAAATAAATTACAATAAAGATAATAAGTACCATACTCTTCAAATAATGCATTATGAGAATCCAATTCTCCTCAACGAACATTTTTTCCTTCCGACGCTCTAAGATTCTCCGTCGGAAAAATAATTCTTCCTTTCGCACAATTTCAAGTCTTGAGTTCCTACGTACATTATCTTAAATATGTCCCGACTTACGGGTGTAACATTATTCACCCCTTTGAAACATTCGTCCCCGAATGTTCTTTAAGAGTACAATCTAAATAGATAGCGACATAGTCTCCTTTTACTACACCCTTCATACAACATATGCCACTCATGGCCACATAACAATATTTATACTAAGATGTCAACCTTGGCACTCACGAAGCCAACTAGTCCATACTCATAATGACCTCAAAGTCTGTCGTAATCATCTCTACTAGGTATACTAGGGTCTGACGACTGTATCATCACCGAAAATCTCATATACCCCGCCTACCACCCAAACACTCACGGGTGTAGTTACCTCGAAAGGTTCTTATGGATTCAGGCTCTATTCCTTTACACTTGGTTGTTATCTTTCTTACTGGTCGCACTCTTTCCGTACTTCCAACTCATACTAGAATACATACATAACCCCCATACCGATTCTGGCCCCCAATCTTTTGGAGTCACTCTTTTAAACAACATAAGGCCATTTTTGGCTCTCACGACCTGGTTCCGGTGGAACGCGTCCACGAACCCGTAAAACAATTAACTAGACTTGGGCCTTGCACCCTCGTGACCCTGTCACGTAGCGGAACTACTAACAACTGATCCCATTCCATTTCAAACCGTGAGGCAACCCGTAATAGGTCCTCAACCCGACCCACCATCGCGCTTAAATCCTATCCTTGGTCTGACTTAAATTTTTACTACCCGAGAAGGCCTTATATACCTAAGGTCTCGGCGGTTATCAATACTCTTAGGCTCGCAATTTCAATGCTTCAAGCCTACCTTACCAGTCCCCCCGTAAACGGGTACAATAACTTCTCATAATACCATAACCATGTTGTCTCGATCACAACCATTACTTACTCCATACGGATCTCATCCGTACAATTCTCTTAAGCCTACCACGTAGCTTAATCTATTAACATGACATTCCGTTAGGTTCCTTAATCATGACTTCTTAAGGGTTCACTACCCTATCAGACAGCTCGTCATTTCCTAATTATCCCAAAATTAACTCATAAGACCTTGGCAAGAATTCATTAATTGTTTCATACCTTCCCGGTATCTAGTTAGTCTTTACCAACTCTTGGTAATCTAAAATCATTCTAGGCAACACACGCCCGACCTCATACATAACTCCGTATAGCAGTATGTCATAATACCAACTATACTATAATCATTACCAACCCGATACGCAATCCACATAGTCCTTCTGTCATCACTGCGTCAGAATGCAATCAACATAACTCGTTTGGGGGAGACGACCCTAACAACACAGCTCTATCGCACGATCTTAGAGTGAGAAGAATGGAAACCAATACTAAATGTCTTGCAGCCTCCTGATTATAGATGTGGTGCACAACACACCAATAATCAAGACTCTACTAGACACGGTCTGTAGACACTTTCCGAGGACTAACTGCTCTGATACCACTTTTGTCACGACCCGACCCCGGGCCGCGACTGGTGCCCTACCTGGGCACCCTTCTATTCATACAACATAATAAACTGCGGAAGATATATACACTTTTTTTTTTAAACTAAGGCCAAGCCGTAAGGCTGTCATAACATAAAAATTTACCCGAAAGGGTCTACACTGTTTAACAATGTAAAAACAACTCTAGCCAGTCCAGCCCACAGATGAATATAGACCTCTAAGATTTGGACAAATACTATGACGGGACAAGGCCTCGCCGTACCCCTGAATATACGTAACCATGACGACAAGCTCCGGAACATTGGAGCCATCTCAAAATGCTGAACCAGGATCCTAAGCTCGCGGATCCAATCGTGTACCTAAACTGCGGACATGAACGCGACCCTCCGAAGGGGTCGCATAACAAAAGTGCGAATATGGAACGGAAAATAAGGTACAGTAAACAAATCATAACTGTACAAAAGAATGACAGGGGCAAGTATAAAAAGGGTAAATACCAGATCCTACCGTGTCATTACCATCTCGTGAACTTAATCGTACCTTATTATCTTTTCCCATTTTTACATAAAAGTTGTATTCACATTATTACGTAAATGCTTAGGAAATACCTGTCAAGTTCATTACCATAACTTACTTACCTTGCATAACATAATCTGGCCCTTTATGGAGGGCGCTGTCTTCGCCTTACCAACTGGGACGCGATAAAGTCACATAAGTCTGCGATGAGGTATCCGCTCGCCCAATCTGGGACGCGATAATGTCATATAGTCTGCCCATAAAGGTATACTGCCCGGCCCATTTCTGGGACGCGATAATGTCATATAGTCTGCCCATAAAGGTATACTGCCCGGCCCATTCCTGGGACGCGATAATGTCATATAGTCTTCCCATAAAGGTATACTGCCCGACCCATTCCTGGGACGCGATAATGTCATATAGTCTGCCCATAAAGGTATACTGCCCGGCCCATTCCTGGGATGCGATAATGTCATATAGTCTGCCCATAAAGGTATACTGCCCGGCCCATTCCTGGGACGCGATAATGTCATATAGTCTGCCCATAAAGGTATACTGCCCGGCCCATTCCTGGGACGCGATAATGTCATTATAAAATCCGGGAATTTAACCCAACGTACTACGTACCTCTACTCCTTTAGAATGACTCTTTTTCAAATAAAACTTCCAAGATACTAATAACCGTAGTATCAAGTCATATCTACTTTTCAAGACAAGTCACAATACCTTTTAGAAATACATTTACAGGCTTCTAAATCAAGTGACTTCTTTCTTAAAAACCTTAAGCAATTGGTACCTTTAAAATAATTTGCCCTTCTTTATTTCAAGTCATTCTTTGTTTATATTACTAGAGAAAACCATGCTCTTAACCTTCCATAAAGTTATTATAACCAACTTCTCATAAAGCCGTTATACTAACTTTATGCCTTAGACTAATTCATTCTTTTTATAACCAAGAGACTTATACTTTCAAATCAAGTTACATAACTTTTAAAATACTTCAAGTCTCTTAACTTTAGAAATCAAGTTTCTTAACTTAGAATTTAAAATCTCTTATCTTTAGAATATCAAGAAATCCATGCTTTCCAAATCAAGTATTCTATACATTTAAATCAAGTCATTTCTTCCTTTAGAAATTAAGTCCCATAACTTGAAAAATAAAGTTTCTTAACCTTTTAAGAATTCAAGGTTCATAGTCTTAAAAACTTCATACGTAAACTCTTTTAAATTAAGTAACATATACTTTGGTGCGTTGTGAATAAGTTATACTTATTTATAACAATTTTATTCAAGTAGCCATGATCTAGAAAATGTAATACAATTTTGTCTTATCTTAGTTTCTATGCAGATGGAGAATTCTACTCATTTTAATATAATCAATTGTCATTACATTTTCCTTTATTAACGCTGCAATGGCTTGTTCGATACTTATTCTCATTCGTGCCGTAGAATTAACCAAGTCAACTTGGCTCCAAATACCTCCTAACGACTCTTACCAACATCCCCCATAAGACTTGGTAAGAACTTAGGATAACCTAGACATAACCTTTACATAGAGTAAATCACATACATACCTCTTAACTTCTAAGAGTAGAAGGGAACATGAAATAATACCACATGTATATTCCATACATAGAATCATGCCAAAGGAAGGAAGATGTTCACATGCCTCGCGATGATTATCGACAAATAGCAAAATACTCCAAAGTACTTCAACCTTGATAGCTATTCCATCCTTCAAGTAGAATACGCTATACTTAGTACTTCAACCTATAATGTCCATATACGTCCATTAACCCCTAGCTTCGAACGTAGAATATTCTAAGTGCAAAGTCACTAAATTCTACGGAAAATCGGACAACACTTCTTTTGTTTCTACATACATTGCCACCTTTTTCAAGGCCGAATTCAATAACCAAACACGCCACATTTAAGGCTCAACAATGTAGTTAACAATAGGGGATTACACGCCTAACAGGATGTGTAAAATTCCGCCCCACAATTGATACGAAACTAGTTCCATATTTAAAGTCATTCTCGGCTAAACATATATAACAACACAAAGTCCTTTTCCAATTCTTTTAATCCAAATCCTTAGGTCTAACATGTTATATAGTCATAAACAACTTCAACAACTATAATTCCTTCTTTATATAACATGATCGACTTAAACTAATAATCAACTTGAATTGTAATCTTAAGGGTTAAACATGCTAGTTTTCGGATTAGGGTTCTAATAGCCAATACACTTATCAAACTTCATACTAAATACCTCATGCTTGCTAATATCCATAACTACAATGATAAGTAATCTTTAATTGCTAAAATGACAAGATTTATACCTTTACAGGCCGTTAAAATTTCCAAGATTCAAAGTCGCTCCTTAGCAATTCTTAGCTCCTTTTCTTACGTTCCAATCCGCTCCAAGCACTCCTTAGAAGCTCATGAAGAACTCCTCTTCAAGTTCCATCTTCAAAGTTGAAGAACATCTTAGGTTTTCGCCTTGCGACTAACGTAAAAACGTCGTTTTTCCGAAATCTTTCTATTGAGATATCCTTACAATACCCTTAGGGACCTTGGGTTAAAGTCTTGTGAATTATGGACAACAATTAAAAAAAATTGTGGGAAAAAGCTCATTGTCGTGAGCTTCACTAAGCTAGCTCAAAGTTTCTTGAAAATTTCCTAAGTGTGAAGACTTGTCTTGCACTAGTGTGTATATATAATACAATGTAGGGTCTAGATTATAACACTTGTTAGGGTTGGATGGAAGAGATCAAGCCAAGTGGCCCTTGGACTTAGTCAACAATGTCAAGCTCTTTAATTAGCAAGACTTGGTCATCTTAACATTGGCCAAAAGACCATTTTGCCCTCGCATTAATTCGACCAAGCCATGTGGGGGGGTGCCACGTGTCGCCCTCTCATTCGTCCATAAAATTCTGTAACCCTCGTGGGCCCCACAAAACGTAAAATTCCTCGGGTGGGCCCCACATGACCAAATCCGCAAAAATAAATTTCCATAATGATAATAAGTTTCATACTCTTCAAATAATGCCTTTTGAGAATCCAATTCACCTCAACGAATATTTTTCCTTTCCGACGTTCGGAAGATTTTCCGTCGGAAAAACAATTCTTCATTTCGTACCAATTTCAAGTCTTGAGTTCCTTACGTACATTCTCTTAAATATGTCCTGGACTTACGGGGTGTAACAGTATTGCACAAAGAGCAAATGCGGCAAACATGGAATTTTAGGAGGCTATAAATGCGCATATGGAGGATCCCTTTGATGAAGAGTTAAAAGCCAAGGTCAAGTCCTTAAGAGCTAAAGCCAATCACCTCCTTGAATCCGAGAGACACTTCATAAGACAAAAGGCGAGACAAAAACATTTGATTAGAAGTGATAGGTGCTCCAAATACTTCCATAGCTTGATCAAGAGGAGCAATGTTAAGAACTCTATTACTTATCTTGTAAAGGATAACGGTAATACCACAACATCTCCCGGGGAAGTAATAGGCATGCTTGTTGAGTTTTATAAAGGATTTATTGGCTCCTCTCGACCCGCAACAAACGTTGATCTTGCGGTACTTGATTGTGGTCCGAAGCTAGGGGAGGAGGACGGCTTATTCCTTTTACATACTGTCTCCCCAAAGGAGGTTTGGGATGCTCTCTCCGATATTGGAAATGACAAAGCACCTGGCCCGGATGGTTTTTCAGCCGCCTTCTTCAAGAAAAGATGGAGGGATGTAGGACATGATGTAGTAAGGAGTATACAAGAATTCTTCTCTTCGGGTGTGCTTTTGAAGCAAGTGAACCATACAATTCTCACCCTCCTACCCAAAATAGATCGGGACCCCAAGGTGAGTGACTTTAGACCTTTTGGATTGACCAATGTGGTCTACAAGATCATAACAAAGATCCTAGCTAATCGGATGGCAAGGTTTCTTCCTACACTTGTTGATCAATGTCAAAGAGCTTTTGTGAAAGATGGGAACATGGTGGATAATGTCTTCATTGCCCAAGAACTTGTGAGAGGTTATAATAGAACTAGAGTCTCGCCAAGGTGTATGCTTATGGTGGATCTTCGGAAAGCATTTGACACGGTCTCCTGGAATTTCCTCGAATCAGTGCTAAGAGGTCTCAAGTTTCCGGACAGATTTGTTAGATGGATTATGGAATGTGTAAGCTCAACCTCTTTCTCTCTTTCAATCAATGGAGAATTGCACGGCTATTTTGAGGGTAAATGCGGCTTGAGGCAAGGTGATCCTATGTCTCCTATGCTCTTTATCCTTTGCATTGAATACCTTTCAAGATTGCTCAAGCTAAAAACTTCGGACAAAGCCTTTTTATCACCCAAAGTGCAAGAGATCGACATCTCATCTTGCCTTTGCGGATGATCTTATGCTTTTTGCCAAAGGGGATTTATCTTCGGTTGGTGTTCTTATGGATTGTCTTGATGATTTGGAGGCGGCTTCTGGCCTTACACTTAACCCGTCAAAATCTTTCATCTACATTGCGGGAGTGCAAGGTACTATCTGTGACTTGATCTTGGCTAGAGTTGGCTTCTCTTTAGGAGTCTTTCCCGTGCGGTACCAGGGTCCCTTTGTCCCCAATCTCTGTCTCGGTGGATCAGTTTTCCCCTTTCACTAGTGCAATCTCGGGTTACATTAAAAAATGGGGACATCACTCACTCTCTTATGCGGGAAAGTTGGAACTAATCAGATCGGTTATTCAGGGTGTAGAGAGCTTTTGGTTTCGGGTTCTTCCTATTAGCTCTTCAGTTCTCAACAAGGTTCGCTCTGCTTGCATCCAGTTCTTATGGGGTGGCAAACCACCAAGAGTCGCTTGGGATGAAATTTGTGTGCCTCAATCTGAAGGAGGATTGGGCCTCATGGACATCAAAGTATGGAATCACGTCTTACTCTCTCGGACCATATGGCAAGCTCACACTAAGGCGGAAACACTATGGGTTCAATGTATTAATAGCTACTACTTGAGAGACCAACCCATTTGGGATTATGAGGTCCGTACTAGGGATTCCCCTTTATTCAAGAAGCTTTGTTCCATTCGTGACACTTTCATAAGCATCTTTGGGAATCTAGGAAACACAATTGTCGGCTTGGAGAAGTGCTGCACCAATGGGAGATTTGATTCGGGTCTTGTGTATGATGTCTTGCGCACCCCGCGGGAACATAAGCTTTGGATGTCTCGAATTTGGAAAGGTTACATTCCTCATAAATTCTCATTCACGGTTTGGCTCACTTGTAGGAAGTGTCTCGCTACCAAAGACACTCTCTCCTTCCTAAACTTGGAGGACAAGACTTGCGGGTTCTGCAAGCGTGTCAATGAGACAAGGGCTCATCTCTTCTTTTCTTGTCCCTCCACTCACAAGATTTGGAAGCACATAAAAGAATGCTTGGGAATTAGAAGAGAAATGACAACAATTGAAAGTGCACTCAAGTAGATCAAGAAAGAGCATCGAGGGACTGACATTCGATCCAAAGCCATCCTATTTGCCTTTTGCATAGTGGTATATGAGATTTGGAGATCAAGAAATGAATTACTATTTGCGGGCACTAGCTCAACAATAGATGAGGTTGTGGCAAAAGTCAAAACAACAACCTATAGAGTTCTTTATGATTTAATCCCCTCTTGTAACGTCACCTCTGAGTGAACGCCCCTTCCCTCATTCATTTCTTGCTTTATGTTACGTTGAGGATTGAGAACCCTCAATGATTGATTGTAGTTCCAAGTTTCTTTCTTAGTAATAATATGTTCATTTACCCGAAAAAAACAGTGGAGGACCACCCATACCCCAGACAGCTTCCATAACTCAAACCGGTTTAACGCAATATCGCATGCAGGTAAAAGCTAACACAACCGACTGTCTCTTAGGCCTAAGCACTGCATAGTCCATCAGATCTGCCGAATAAACTCCTGAGGATCATCCTCAGATCTCGAACCAAAGAACTCGGGTGGACTACAACCCAGAAAATCCCGAATACTCAAACTGTCGGCTCTAGGGTTAGCTACTGCTCTCGCTTGCCTACCACTATGCTAGTCAATAACCCGATCCGCTCTCCATAATCTTTATACTCCGCCCGGGTGAGGGACCGAGGCTCAGTGTCGGAACCCCGAGCCGCGGCTACTCGCTCTCTGTAATAATGGCGTGCCGAACTCGCCGCTGGACCTGACCTCGGGCATAGTGCGGGTCTGAGTCCTAGTAACCTCTGCGCACCACTAGCGACCTGTTCTTTGCCTTGCCTCGGGCCACGATGCGCGCCGGAGGCATAGCTGATTCATATACATAATAATATGTCACAGATGGATCAACCTAATAACGCCTACATTGCACGATCTCGGTGAGAAGAATGGAAATCAACCCTAAATGTCCTGCACCTCCGGTTATAGATATGGTGCACAACACCCCGAGAATCACGACTCTACTAGACACGGGCAGTAGACACTTTCCGAGGACTAACTGCTCTGATACCACTTTGGTCACGACCCGACCCTGCTCGCGATCGTGCCCTACCGGGCACCGCTTACGAGTAAACATCGAGATAATCGTGAACATACATTAAACTTATAAAATAAATCAACAAGAATTAAACGATAGATTAGCCGATAAGGCTACCTCCCTGGACGCATATACATATACATAATCAAACGCAGTTACATCCTTCTTCTTTACAAACCGACCCACAAGATATGACTACAGACCTCTAAGAACTACAACTGTGGCGGGACAGGGCCCCGCCATACCCCTGAATGTACATAAATCTACAACATCAGGGAAAATCGTACCCAGAAGATGAGCCTCAGAAGTAAATGGAGCTTCTTCCCAAAAACCTAACAGAGATCCTAAGAGCAAGGATCACCAACCTGTGTACCTAACACCTGCGGACATGACGCATGCCCCGAAGTCGATCAACAGTGCAGTATGGAATGTAAATAAGGTACAGTAACCAAATCATAACTGTATAAAAGAATGACAGGGGCAAGTATAAAAATGAAATACCATATCCTACCGTGCCATTTTAACTCCTGAAATCAATCGTATATTAACCGTTATTTTCCTTCTTTCAATAAGAGTTAAAATCATATTCTTACATACATACTTAAGAATTTAATCAAGTTTTTCCACATAACTTACATATCTTACATAACATAATCCGACCCTTTATGGAGGGACTTCTTATTTTGGAGCTTACTTTTATTATCCATACATGATAACGTAATCCGACCCATTTGCGGGACACGGTGTACTAATGAATCATGTGGCATAATCCGGCCTATTTGCAGGCTCGGTGTACCTCATAACATAATCCGGCCTATTTGTAGGCTCGGTGTGATTTTCCTTACATAACATTTTTAAACCATCTTTTCACTTCTTCTTAAGTCGTCATAACAACTTCTCATAAAGCTATTATAACAACCTTTCATTTTAGAGAACTTAAGACACTTTTATTCTTGCAACATTAGGGAAACTAAACCCAAATATACTACGCACATACATACTTAAAAAGAATCATAGAATTCCTTTCTTTTTAAAGCTCAAGTCACATACTATTTTGGAAACCATCTTCTTAACTTTTGAAATAAATTAAGAAGTCATACTTTTTTAAAATTAAGTCATTTCCACTTATAAAATCAAGGCTTATAGTCTTAACACCTCGTAGCATACACTCTTTAAAATCATGTAAACATACTTTAGAAATCAAGTCCCATAACTTGAAAAATAAAGTTTCATAATCCTTTAAAGAAAATCAAAGTTCATAGTCTTAAAACTTCATAACATACATTCTTTAAAGTCCATTTACTTATACTTATAAAATCGTGTCATCTACACTTTAGAAATCAAGTCCCATAATCTTGAAAAATAAAGTTTCATACACTTCCAAAACCAAGTAGCTTATTCTCTTTAAAATCATATAACTTCCACTGTTAAAATCAATCCCTTTTCACATATAAATTCAAGTCATTTTCAAACATAAAATCAACTTACTTACTTGAATAAATCAAGGCACAAAGCTTTAATTCACACTTCATAACTTCCTAACACTTCTTACCAACATCCCCCATAAGACTTGGTAAGGACTTAGGATAACTTAGACATATCTTTAACTTAGAATCAACAACGTGAATACTTCTTAACTTCTAAGAGTAGAAGGAATCATGAAATAATATCACAAAGGATCTCTCAAGAGTGAAAAGATCTCTCGCGTCACGGCTATTCTATTCTACTCTCTACCGAACCAGACCAAGTTCTACTGCCAAGCTAGTGGGAATGGCTATTTCATACGTAGGATCATGCCAAAATAAGGAAGAGGTTCACATACCTCGCGACGATTGGCGACAAGTTGCAAAATGCTCCCAAGTACTTTAATCTTGCTAGCTTTTCCACCCTTCAAGTAGAATACGCTACTCATAGTACTTCAACCTATATTAATCATAACATGTCTATCAACTCCTAGCTTTTTAACGTAGAATCATACTAAGTGTAAGGTCTCTTATTCTACGGAAAATTGGGCAGCACTTCCTTTGTTTCTACGTACTTTTCCACCTTTTTCAAGGCCTGAAAATCAATAACCAACATGCCACATTTAAGGTGCAACAATCCAACAATTCAAAGGGAATTACACGCTTTAACAGGACGTGTAAAATTCTGCCCCACAATAATACAAAACAATCCAATATTAACTTATCATTCTCGGCTACAAAGTACAACCACATATAATTCTTTCCAATACCTTTCAATCCATAATGTCGCTCTAACATGTTATATAGTCGCAAACAACTCAAACAACTATAATCCCTTCTTTATATAGCATGTGACGACTAAAACTAATAAATAAATTGAATTACAATCTTAAGGCAAATCATGAAACTTTCGGATTAGGGGTTCCAATATCCATAACACTTATCAAATTTCATAATATATACCTCATGCTTGCTAATATCCAAAACTACAACAATAAGTAATCTTCAATCACTTAAGAGGACAAGATGGTTACCTTTACAAGCCTTAATCCGACTTCAAGATCCGAAGTCTCTCCTTAGCAACTAGCTCCTTTCCTTGACACTCCAATCCGCCACTTGAATCCCTTAGAAGTTCACAAACACCTTTCCTTCAATTTCCAACTTCAAAGTTGAAGAACACCTTAGGTTTTCGCCTTGCGAATAACGTGAAAACATCATTTTTCCGGAATCTTTTTATTGAGATATCCTTACAACACCCCTAGGAACCTTGGGTTAGAGTATTGGTATTGTTGAACCACAAACGAAATTTTTTTGTGTGGAGTCTTGCTCAAACCCGAGAGCTATAGAACATGCTCAAAGTTTTCTCTAAAAAATTTCTAAGTATGGAGACCTGTCTTGCTATGTGGGTGAATATATAACACAATGGAGGGTCAAGATTATAACACTTGTGTGGCTTGGATGAAGGAGATTAAATATCTAGTCAAGTGGGCAAGTTGACTTAGTCAATTATATCAAGCTAGGCTTCAAGACTTTGTCATCCACATTACTACTTAACCTTGGTAACAAGACCACTAACCCATGGTCCATTCGAGCAAGCCCATGTGGGGGTGACACGTGTCGCCCTCCCATTCGTTCGTAAAATTTCGTAACCCTCGTGGGCCCCAAAAAAAGTAAAATTTCTCGGATGGGCCCTACGTGACCAAATCCGTGAATAAATTTCCACAATGTTAATAAATTCCATACTCTTCCAATAATGTATTTTGAGAAACTAATTCGCATCAACGAACATTTTTCCTTTCCGAAGTTCGGAAGATTTTCCCTCGGAAAAACAATTCTTTCTTTCGTACAAATTTTCAAGTCTTGTGTTCTCGCGTCTATTCTCATATATTTGTCCTGTAATTTCGGGATCTTTTTATTGAGATACCCTTGCAAAACAGCATGATGTGGCTTTGTGTCACGACCCGACCCCCGGACCGCGACTGGTGCCCTACCTGGGCACCCCGTTCAGGTATACATCAGAGAATAGCGGCGGAACATACACAACAAATAACATGTTTAGACAATAAACGTCACAGGCTAACCGATAAGGCCGCCTTCCATAAAATATACATACTCAACAGTAAAACAGTATAACTCTGTGCTTACAACCCAAACCACAACATGTGACTACAGACCTCTAGGAATAACAACTGTGGCGGGACAGGGCCCTGCCATACCCCTGAATGTACATAAATCTACAACATCATGGAAAGACTGTACCAAAAAGATAAGCCTCCGGAGAAATGGAGCTTCTGACGCCTGATCAGTGATCCTAAGAATGAGGATCCACCACCTGCTTACCCCTACCTGCGGCATGAACGCAGCCCCCGAGGAAGGGGGTCAGTACACAATATGTACTAAGTATGTAAAACTGGAAAATACTATAATTACATCATAAGTCTAAAACAAAGCCGGAGACATGTATGATAATCAAATTACAAAGACCTGCGTGCCTTACTAACAATGAGAGTAAACAAGAATATACTTACAACATAAAATAGGAAGCTCACGATCAAAGCAGGACCACCCGCCCGCAGTATCATTAAGCAATCCTACTTCTGGGACTATTTCACCCGCATAGGTCGTGTGGACCCGCATGAGGTATTCCTCGCATAGGCTGTATCCGCCCGCATGGGACTATTTCACCCGCATAAGCCCTTACGGACTCGCATGAGGTATTCCTCGCATCATGGGTAGCAAATCCATGGAATGGTATAATGTCTTGGGGGTTTACCCCTCAATCATACTCAGAAGGTGGTATAACGTCTTGGGGATTTACCCCTCATTTATACTCTTACCCTGGAGAAGGTGGTATAACGTCTTGGGGGTGTACCCCTCATTTATACTTTTACCCTAGCTCAACCGGCCATCATACATAACATAAGCCCTATCGACTTATCATACATAACATAAGAACTACCGGATTATCATACAATATATAAGCAAGTTAAGAAATCCCCTAACTTCTTATTAGTCTTGTTCATATACCCTCTCATTTTAGTTTACTTAAGGCACTAACATGTCTATATAAAAATCCGGGAATTTAACCCAAAGTACTACATACTTCTATTCTTTTAAAATGACGCTTTTCCATATAAAACTTCCAAGATACTAATAAATGTAGTATCAAGTCACAATTAATTTTCAAGACAAGTCACAATACTTTTAGAAATATAATTAGGCTTCTAAATCAAGTGACTTCTTTTCTTATAAAACCTTAGGCAATTGATGCCTTAAAATCAATTTGTCTTTCATTAAATCAAGTCATTTTATCCTTATTTATCTTTCCATAAAGCTAATATAACCAACTTCCCATAAAGTCGTTATATTAACTTTATACCTTAGCCAATTTCAATTTCCTATCCAAGGGACTTATACGTTTAAAACGGCACAAGTATCATATACTTTAAAACAATTCAAGTCCCTTAACTAAAAAAACTTAAGACATCCTTAATACTTTTAAAGAAGTGAGTTGATCTCCTAACTCACCCAACTTGGCTATTCTTAAAACAAGTAAAGGATATCAAGATCTTGTACGTCTACCGTACTATATACGTGCAACTATTCATGCTCAAAAGATAGGAAAGTTCTACATACCTCTTCGGGCCAATCCACTTGCTAAGTACAATATCCCGCCCATTAGTATGTCAACATATAATGTCCACAATACGTCTATTAACGTCTTACTTCAAACGTAGAATATTATAAGTGCAAAGTCACTAAATTCTACGGAAAATCGGACAGCACCTCCTTTGTTTCTACATACTTTGCCACCTTTTTCAAGGCCGAATTCAATAACCAAACACGCCACATTTAAGGCCCAACAATGCAATTAACAATAGGGGATTACACGCCTACTAGACGTGTAAAATTCCGCCCCATAATTGATATCAAACTAATACAACAACAAGTGTAAATCCGGCAGAGCTATCAAGGAGTTAGAGAGAAGTTTCTCTCACTAAGGAAACGCTCTCAACGTTTACCCTTAGTTGCTCCTTTGGTTTTTCCTCATCTTCCCCCCCCCCCCCTAAGATTTACGTTTGTTTCCCAATGGTTTAATTGTTATTGTTCACAATATGAAGAAGTCTAAACATTACACACGTTCTAGCAATGATTCAGGAGGTTCAGGCAGTTCGACGAAGGCTAGAACAAGGAAGAAAAAAAAGAGTGGCGGCAGTCCAACAATTGCCGAGGAAAATCTTATTCCGGTAATCTCAGACCCATCTGTGTTGGTTCATGTCACGCCAGACTCGCGCTTTCCATTAGAGAATGTAGTAGACGATTCTATGCTACAAAGGATACATGAATGGGGCAAAAATATAGAAATTGAAAGCTTGGATATAAGTGAATTTGAAGGCGGAAAACTACATAGTCCTTCAGGTATGTCTTATTTCACTCCTCCTGAAGTGACCACTGTTGAGGACCATGTCACTGTCCACACGCCTCCTGGAATGAATACTCTCGAAACTTCCGGTAGGCAGAGTCTTTTACCGATAGCCATTGACACCCCTAATGCTACTATGGTGGTCGATCATACCACGGGCCAACTAGTTGATAACGGGATCATTTCGGAAGAACAGGACAGTCACGACAACATTAGTACCCCGACACTACCTGGTAATTTACTCAGGTTAGCCGGAAAAGGGTCAAAATCTGGGCCAGGCATTGCAATTGATGAAACGAGGCGCGATGGCATACTCGAGTCAAAACCGGGTCTGGGCGCGAGTCAAAAGTTCATGACGGGTCGGGCAGGTGTCCATGGGTCCAAAACTATTCACGTCTTGCATGAATCAAAGTCAGTTGATAGCATTGAATGTACTCCTATCCCCAAGGAGATTGACGCGGGTGCCAAGAGAACAAACTTTAATGCCCCGGGAAACGATGTGACTCCTCCCATTCCGGGTTGGGGCATGGGTCAGAAGGATAAGGCGGGTCAGGCGGAAAACAATGAAACTAGGAATATGCACATTATGCAAGGATCAAGGTCAGATGAGGGACACGAAGAGATTTTTATCCCCAAGGAGCCTAACATTATTATTGAGGGTGCCGAGGCGTCACACTTTAATGTTGCGGGTACTAACGATTCACTTACAAGGACGGGTCATTATGAGGGTCAGATTGCCAAGACGGGTCAGGTGGATGCCCATGGGTCATTGACTATTCCCGTTATACAAGGATCTAAGTCAGTTGTGAGAAACTATGCAAATTCTATTTCCAAGGAACCTAGGAACTACATGACCATTAATAACGCGGGAGCCAAGGGTCGACTTAAATGTCGCGGGATCCAAATAGCCCTATTGTGTATTAAGAAAACATCTCCAGAATTCTTTAAGTGTCACTAATGAAGCCTTCCCTACTTTAGCTAGTTTGCTTAGTGGAGTCAATCTCAAGAATCACAACAAACCTTTCGTCTTTAATACTTCCTCGGGCACGGGTAAAGTCTTGAACATACCACCTCTCTCATCTAATACCTCTTCACTACTCTCTGAAATACACAACACCTCACCCCTTCTATCTTCCCTTCCTTCTATTCCTCCTGAAACCCAACACAAATTCCCTACCCTCCCAAATGGCACGCGAATCCTCTCACCTATCGCGGGCCCAAGTTCAATTCCTTCTACCCATCCCCCTCTGTCTATACCTCCAGAAATACCTCCCAATGATTTACACACTAATGCATCTTCTAAACAACATCAAGGTCCAACCGCGGCTACAACTCATAATAATCTTCCCCCAAACCATGGCAAAGGTACCATCCCTCCCAAGAAGACTTATGCTGGAGTCTTTGCGGGAACTAGGATTGAGGCAAAAGGTATGAAGTTACAATTTATTGAACAACAAGGGGCGGAAGTAGATATAGAAGCTGAGGATGAAGTTCCATTCATAGAAACATGGGGCTATTGCCTAATAGGTTGCTTCACGGGTCCTTTCCCGGGAAGAGAAGCATTGAATACCATTGTGAAAGGATGGGGAGTTAAATGCCGTATTATACCATATGGCAAAGGCTGGACGGTGTTCAAATTCATGACGGAGGAGGAGCGCACTAATGTACTTCACGGAGGCCCTTATATGGTCTACGGGAAAACTATGATGCTCAAGGCTATTAATAAAGGAGTTCTAATAACGGATGATTTATTCATGGACATTCCTATTTGGGTCACTTTTAGGACATTCCCTTTCTATTTGGAGTCTGCGGGCCTTAGTAAGATTGTTTCACGTGTAGAAAACCTCTTTACGGACAATATACTAAGGAAAGGTCAAAAATGAACTATGCAAGAGTTCTAGTGGATGTCAGTAAGGAGCCAATAATGGATTTTGTCGTCAAACTCCCCGATAACAGAAGGTATACTCAAAGGGTAAACTATGAGAATTACCCGGACTTTTGCTATCATTGCGCGGCTTTTGGACACAACCACTTGAAATGTAGGAAGGCGAGGATGATGTCAACAAGAAGCTCCAAAAACGCACATCGAGGTACCCACAATAAGGAAGATTCTACTTGTTTGGAGGCCAACAGAGTGCAGGAGGAACCAACCCTCCCCTCATCCACCAACTTCTCAACATCCGCAGATCGATAACTTGATGGACATAGAAGAAAGTGAGCACACAACAACTCCTGGTCCCGAAAGTTTGGGAGAAGCATCGCATGCCGCGGGTCCTCCGGTTTTGGGTCATTCTGGCCCTTCAAGTTTGCGGGAATCTCAAGCTAGGTACTCACGGCCTAATTCTCACCATGGCAGTACGCAACATGATAGGATGAGTTATGAGTCAAAACAGACTGATTCTGAGGTGCCTTTGAACCCGCCACCTTCATTGGATAGAGAAACATACAAGGGTGCTACGGAGAAGGCTCGACTTGTGTCACATAACGTTAACTTTGAACGCGGGGAACATAGCTTGGCCGAACCACATGTTATGGCTTCCAGCAACAAATAAGATGGATGGAAGGAAGTATTGTCAAAGAAGAATTTGCCGAAAGGCAGTGGAAAGGCGAAGGCAGCAAAGCGCGGAGGTGCTAACAAAACCTCCTTTGTTTCCTAATGAAAATACTTTGTTGGAATGTCCGTGGTCTTTGCGTACAAAGGGATAGGGCAGCCACGCAAGCTCTAGTGTGTAGTCTCACAAAACAGCATGATGCGGCAATGATTTGTCTATTGGAAACTAAACTATCTCGCAAGGCAGTCTTTCTCTACTCTAAGATTCAAAGCTTGGAATTTTTGCTCAAATTAGGAATTCATTAATGGCGGAAGAATGCTATTACTATGGGATCCCTCCAGGGTCTATTGTGAAGTGCTTGGAATTGATTCTCAGCATATCCATGTCCAGGCAAGTTGCAAAATAACACAAGTGTCCTTCCTTGCCACATTTGTGTATCCAGTTTATAGCATCTCGGATAGAATGAAGCTTTGGCATCACCTTACTCACTTGGGCATTGGCATCACTAAGCCTTGGATGATTATGGGAGATTTCAACACTTATTTCTACCCACATGATAAGGCAGGGGGTCCTCCTCTCACGCCTTATGCACTTAGGGATCTTGGAGATTTCAGGAATTCTCATGGACTAGAAAACACTCCTTCTTCCGGTTCCTTCTACACTTGGACAAATGGTGCGATTTGGTCCAAGCTTGATAGAGTTTTGATGAATCAAAATTGGAGTGATTTGACCCTAGAATGCACGGCCAATTTCTTGCCTATGGAACCTGTCTCGGACCACTGTCCTGTGATAGCTACGGTTATTGCATCCTATAATATTGGGAAACGTCCTTTCAAGTTCATGAATATGTGGCTCTCTCACCCAGCCTTCGAGGACATAATGACTTCATGTTGGAGACAAGACATATTGGGAACTGCTCAATTCGTTCTAGCCTCAAAATTGAAAGCCTTGAAGCAACCATTAAGGGCATTGAATGTCACGACCCGACCTGGGGCTGACCGGTACCTCAGGTACCTATCGTATGCATCAGAGAATAGCAGCGGAACATACATGAAACAAAATCTGTATAAGGTGAACATCACTAGCGAGCCGATAAGGCCGCCTTTCATAAAATAACTTAACCGAAAGTGAAACAGTACATCTTATCATTACAGCCCAAACCACAAACGTGACTACGCACTTAGGAATAACAATCGTGGCGGGACGGGCCCGCCATACCCCGATTGTACAAAAGTGAATAACCTCGTGAATCATACCAAAGACAAAGCCTCCGGAGGGATGGAGCTTTCCAGAAAATGAACAGTGATCCTAATAGTGCGGACCAGCAAGCTACGTATCTCGACCTGCGGCATGAACGCAGCCCCCCGAAGGAGGTCAGTACAACAGGTACCAAGTATGTGAAACTGAGAAAATACTGAAAATACCTCATAAGTCTAAAATAACTGGGACATGTATAAAATCAGTTTACGTAACACCGCATCTTACCAACAATGAGAAAATCAGTCATATACTATACTGCATGAAAATAGGAAGCTCATAATCAACACGTCCAAGTAAACTCATATAGAGACCATGGAAGCATACCCGTGGAATCCTTCATCACTGACGGCACGTCCAATAAACTCATACTAAGACAATGGAAGCATACCCGTGGAATCATTCTTCACTGGCGGTACGTCCAATAAGCTCATACTAAAACAATGGAAGCATACCCGTGGAATCCTTCATCACTGACGGCACGTCCAATAAACTCATACTAAAACAATGGAAGCATACCCGTGGAATCCTTCATCACTGGCGGCCCGGCCAACATACTCAACAGGTGGGATGTCGATCTTGGGGCTTGCCTCATTCATACTCTTACCACGAAGAAGGTGGTATAACGATCTTGGGGCTTGCCTCATTTATACTCTTACCCTTCATATCGCATGCCTCGGAATCCTTCATCGTAGCATGTCGAGGTGCATACCGTGGAATCCTTCATCACTGGCGGTACGTCCAAGTAAACTCATAACTGAACAATGGAAGCATACCCGTGGAATCCTTCATCACTGGCGGTACGTCCAAGTAACTCATAACTGAACAATGGAAGCATACCGTGGAATCCTTCATCACCGACGCACGCCCAATAAACTCATACTAAAACAATGGAAGCATACCCGTGGAATCCTTCATCATCAAGTACGCCCAAGTAACTCATAACTTCTTTAGGCTTTCATTAACATACAAAATGAATCTCATTTTCATGACCTTATTCAAGAAAACCCAACTCTTTAACCTTTCATAAAGTTATTATAACTAACTCCCATAAAGCCGTTATACTAACTTTATGCTTTAAAGCTTTAGACGTTCATACTCTTTCATAAGGCCGTTACAACTAACCTCCCATAAGGCCGTTATAACTCATATGTTTCAAAAGATTTCGTTCTTTTTATTAACCAAGAGACTTATACTTCAAATCAAACTCACACAATTTCCGTAATACTTCTTCATGTCACGAAATCCTTATCTACCTTATTTAGGTTAAACCATTACTTAGGAATAAGTGGGTTAGCTCTCTAACCCAACCAACTTAGACATTTTCGTAAAACAAGTCAAGTACAACAAATAGATTTACTTCATTTAAAACACGACGCTCACCGCACTATATAGTTCAAACTACTCATGCTCAAGAGATAAGAAAGCTCCACATACCTCTTTGGTCAATCCACTTGCTAAGCTCAACTACCGCAAGTAATATTTCAACCTATAATAACCATGATATGTTCATTAACCTCTAATTCCAATGTAGAATAATCTAACTCAAAGCCACTAAAATTCTATAGAAAATTGGGCAAGATTTCCTTTGTTTCTACTCACTTTGCCACCTTTCTCAAGGCGAATTTACCATCAAAACACCACATCAGAAGGCTCAATCAATCCAACATTTTAAAGGGGATTACACACCCAAATACCAATTGCCCCATAAGTTTACAACAATTCACTTAACAATCCTAAGGTAGTTTTTAGGCTTCAACATGCTCATAAACTCTTCTTAACCCATTTTTCATATTCAAAACACATTTCTAGCACGCAATGACTCTAAGAGCATTATTTACTACCACAAGTTCTTTCTTAACATGCAAAACTAAATCTAAAGAAAGAATCATTACCTTAAAGTTTTAGCCCAAACTTATTCCAAATATTGCTAGCTTCCTTGCCAAGAACACCACCACAATAATGCCCACAAGCTAGCTACAAGCTTTTTGGTTCTGAACTATTCAGATTTTTCGAAGGGTTTTTAGAGAGAAGGGGGAGCAATTTGAGAGAGAGAGAGAAGATGAAAGATAGAAAATGTCCAAGTCTTGGTCAATATATTGCATGCAACAGAAAATCAGATGGGGGGGGACAATTGTCCCCCTCCCATGGTCTCGTTTAAAACAAAAATCGACTTTTCTAAGTTTTTCCGCCTAAAAATCCGCCTCGGCGCGCGGCCACGCCACGGCCGCTGGCCTGAAACCTCCAGCTCTCTCGATCTTTCGCGCCATGCGTCGCTGTCCGCGGCGCTGCAACTTCAGCGACCCTTGAACTTTAGGCGCGCGCCTGCATCGGCGCGCGGCCTCGCCGCTTGGTCCGAAACGCATTTACGTCATCGCACACCGAACTTGTAACTCTCCTAACTGTCTACTCCGACGCCCTATCGATTTAACGGTTGGTTGCGTTGGAATCCAGACTCAACGAACTACGTCCTAGGCCTTTAAAACACTTAGGAACTCTCAATGTACCGGGTCATAACCCGCCTCAAAGTTGACTAAAACCCGTCCGGAACAATCCGTCAACCTATCTTCTGAAAATTTTAAGTCTTACCCCCTTTCGTACGCCCTCATGCGCATGACCTGAACTACGGGGTGTAACATTCTCCCCCCCTTAGAAACATTCGTCCCCGAATGTTTTTTTAGAGCCAATCTACTATTCCTCGGTACATCCTCGTACTATATACTAATGGAACTTCATTATGCCACCTATGACCATAAGATATCGCACACGCATACCCATTCACTGTAAGTCAAACAGAAAATGAACCCAAAGTATGAACCATTACTACTTACCCTCGCTCACGGCCTAACAGAATTGCGCTCAGATCTACCAACTTATTCTAACACATGTACATAGTCTCAATATCCCTCGCTCATGATACTAAATCTTACAACAATCCCATCACTTACTCCGCCTAATCTCATCAGACTATACTCTTAAGCATACCACGAGCTTAATTTACAAACATAGTTTCCCATTAGGTCTCTTAATTAAACTTCTTAAGGGTCCATTTATTTCTCGCATAACTCAAGATCTCCTAATTATCTCAAATTAGTACGCATAACCTTGATGAGAGTTCATCAAACCACTCCCTACCTTCCTGTATCTAATTAGTCCTTATCAATCCTTCGTATTCCAATATCATTCTAGGCAACACGTGTCGACCACTTATACATAAATCAGATAATGAATGTCACTATACCCACTATACTACCATCATAACTAACCGGATACGCAATCCACATAATCTTTTCTCGGTCATCGCCTTTCGTAGTCGCTAACAACATAACTCGTTAGGGAGAGACGACCCTAACCACACAGCTCTATCGCACGATCTTAGAGATGAAAGAATAGAAACCAATCCTAAATGTCTGGCAGCCTCCTGCGTATAAGTATGGTGCACAACATACCCATACACAAGACTCTACTAGACACGGTCTGTAGACACTTTCCGAGGACTAACTGCTCTGATACCACTTTTGTCACGACCCGACCTCGGGGCCGCGACTGGTACCCTACCGGGGTACCCTATCAGGTATGCATCAGAGAATAGCAGCGGAACATACATGAAACAAAATCTGTATAAGGTGAACATCACTAGCGAGCCGATAAGGCCGCCTTTCATAAAATAACTTAACCGAAAGTGAAACAGTACATCTTATCATTACAGCCCAAACCACAAACGTGACTACGCACTCTAGAATAATAATCGTGGCGGGACAGGGCCCCGCCATACCCCCTGATTGTACAAAAGTGAATAACCTCAGGGAATCATACCAAAAGACAAAGCCTCCGGAGGGATGGAGCTTTCCAGAAAATGAACAGTGATCCTAATAGTGCGGACCGGCAGCTACGTGATCTCGACTGCGCATGAACGCAGCCCGGCGAGGTCGCATAACAGTACCAAGTATGTGAACCGAGAAAATACGAAAATACCTCATAAGTCTAAAATAATCGGGGCATGTATAAAATCGCTTTACGTAACATCGCACCTTACCAACAATGAGAAAATCAGTCATATACTATACCGCATGAAAATAGGAAGCTCATAATCAACACGCCCAAGTAAACTCATATAGAGACCATGGAAGCATACCCGTGGAATCTTCATCACCGACGGCGCCCAATAAACTCATACTAAGACAATGGAAGCATACCGTGGAATCGCCATCGCGGTACGTCAATAAGCTCATACTAAAACAATGGAAGCATACCCGTGGAATCCTTCATCACCGATTTACGTCGCCCAATAAACTCATACTAAAACAATGGAAGCATACCCGTGGAATCCTTCATCATCGCGTGCACGCGTCAACAAACTCAACAGTGGTATGACGATCTTGGGGCTTGCCTCATTCATACTCTTACCTCGAAGGTGGTATAACGATCTTGGGGCTTGCCTCATTTATACTCTTACCTTCATATCGCATGCCTCGAATCCTTCATCGTAAGCATGTCAAGGTGCATACGTGGAATCCTTCATCATGGCGATGCCCAAGTAAACTCATAATCAACAATGGAAGCATACCGTGGAATCCTTCATCAAGCGACGCCCAAGTAACTCATAATCAACAATGGAAGCATACCTGGAATCCTTCATCACGACGGCACGCCCAATAAACTCATACTAAAACAATGGAAGCATACCCGTGGAATCCTTCATCATCAAGGTACGCCCAAGTAACTCATAACTTTTAGGCTTTCATTAACATACAAATGAATCTCATTTTCATGACCTTATTCAAGAAAACCCAACTCTTTAACCTTTCATAAAGTTATTATAACCAACTCCCATAAAGCCGTTATACTAACTTTATGCTTTAAAGCTTTAGACGCTCATACTCTTTCATAAGGCCGTTATAACTAACCTCCCATAAGTCGTTATAACTCCTTATGTTTCAAAAGATTTCGTTCTTTTATTAACCAAGAGACTTATACTTCAAATCAAACTCACACAATTTCCGTAATACTTCTTCATGTCACGAAATCCTTATCTACCTTATTTAGGTTAAACCATTACTTAGGAATAAGTGGGTTAGCTCTCTAACCCAACCAACTTAGACATTTTCGTAAAACAAGTCAAGTACAACAAATAGATTTACTTCATTTAAAACACGCACGCTCACCGTACTATATAGTTCAAACTACTCATGCTCAAGAGATAAGAAAGCTCCACATACCTCTTTGGTCAATCCACTTGCTAAGCTCAACTACCGCAAGTAATATTTCAACCTATAATAACCATGATATGTTCATTAACCTCTAATTCCAATGTAGAATAATCTAACTCAAAGCCACTAAAATTCTATAGAAAATTGGGCAGCATTTCCTTTGTTTCTACTCACTTTGCCACCTTTCTCAAGGCCGAATTTACCATCAAAACACCACATTGTAAGGCTCAATCAATCCAACATTTTAAAGGGGATTACACACCCAAATACCAATTCTGCCCCATAAGTTTACAACAATTCACTTAACAATCCTAAGGTAGTTTTTAGGCTTCAACATGCTCATAAACTCTTCTTAACCCATTTTTCATATTCAAAACACATTTCTAGCATGCAATGACTCTAAGAGCATTATTTACTACCACAAGTTCTTTCTTCTTAACATGCAAAACTAAATCTAAAGAAAGAATCATTACCTTAAAGTTTTAGCCCAAACTTATTCCAAATATTGCTAGCTTCCTTGCCAAGAACACCACCACAATAATGCCCACAAGCTAGCTACAAGCTTCCTTTTGGTTCTTAACTATTCAGATTTTTCTAAGGGTTTTTAGAGAGAAGGATATTTGAGAGAGAGAGAGAAGATGAAAGATAGAAAATGTCCAAGTCTTGGTCAATATATTGCATGCAACAGAAAATCAGATGGGGACACTTGTCACCCTCCCATGGTCTCTTTTAAAACAAAATCGACTTTTCTAAGTTTTTCCGCCCAAAATCCGCCTCGGCGCCGCCACAGCCATGGCGCTAAACCTGGGCTCTCGATCTTTCGATCTTTCGCGGCCACTGCTATCCGGCGCGCGCGCTGCAACTTCAGCGACCCTTCAGAACTTTGGCGCCGCGCCCTGCATCCGCGCCATTCGCCGCTTGGTCCGAAACGCATTTACGTCATTGCGCACGAACTTGTAACTCTCATAACTTTCTACTCCGACGCCCTATCGACGAACGGTTGGTTGCGTTGGAATCAAGACTCAACGAACTACGTCCTAGGCCTTTAAAACACTTAGGAACTCTCAATATACCGGGTCATAACCCGCCTCAAAGTTGACTAAAAACCGTCCGGAACAATCCGTCAACCTATCTTCTGAAAATTTTAAGTCTTACCCCCTTTCGTACGCCCTCATGCGCATGACCTGAACTACAGGGTGTAACATTGAACATAAGTGACTTTGGGGGTATTGAACAAAGAGCAAAAGGGGCAAACATGGAGTTTAAGGAGGCTATCAATGCACACATGGAAAATCCCTTTGATGAGGAGCTAAAAGCCAAGGTTAAGTCCTCAAGAGCTAGAGCAAACACTCCATCGAAGCGTAAAGACACTTCATAAGGCAGAAGTCAAGGCAGAAACACTTGATTGGAAGTGATAGATGCTCCAAATACTTTCATAGCCTGATCAAGAGGAGTAATGTCAGGAACTCAATCAACTTTCTTGTTAAAGCCAATGGTACTATCACTACATCACCAGGAGAAGTTAGGAAGTTGCTTGTTGAATTTTACAAGGATTAGGTACATCCCGATCCACTACCAACTTCAATCCTGAAGTGTTCAACTTTGGCCCGAAGCTAAGTGAAGAGGATAGATTACAGCTTTTGCATTTCATCACCCCTAAGGAGATTTGGGAAGCTCTTTCTGATATAGGAAATGACAAGGCACTGGACCTGATGGTTATTCTACCGCTTTCTTCAAGAATGGAGAGATGGGCCATGACGTTATAAGAAGTGTCCAAGAGTTCTTCTCATCGAGTTCTTTTGAAGCATGTGAATCATACCATCATTACCCTACTACCAAGACCGATCATGATCCTAAGGTAAATGATTTTAGGCCCATCGGATTGACTAATGTGGTCTATAAGATCATCACAAAGATTCTAGCTAACAGAATGGCATTGATTCTTCCTACTCTCATTGACAAATCTCGCGGGCTTTTGTGAAAGGAAGAAACATGATGGACAATGTCTATGTGGCATGCGAGCTTGTGAGAGGTTTTAATAGAGCCAGAGTCTCACCAAGATGTATGCTTATGGTGGACCTTCAGAAAGCATTTGATACAGTCTCTTGGAGTTTCTTGAATTGGTACTAAGTCTCAAATTTCCGCATGATTTATATGTTGGATTATGGAATGTGTTAGCTCAACCTCCTTCTCCCTTTCTATCAACGTGAGCTACATGGATACTTCAAGGTAAGCGCTAAGACAAGGTGATCCTATGTCCCCTTCTCTTTATCTTCAGGCATGGAATACCTCTCAAGGTTGCTTAAATGAAGGCCGAGGCAAGAGCTTTCATATTATCCAAAGTGCAAGAGATTGGGCATTACTCATCTTGCATTTGCGGATGACCTCATGTTTTTGCCAAAGGAGATGTATCTTCATGGGATTCTTATGAATTGTCCGAAGAGTTGAGGTCGTCTCAGCTAACTCTTAACCCGCCTAAATCCTCTCGCTCACTTAGCGAGCGCATATTACGTCGTGAGTTGATCTTGTCCCGAGTGGGATTCGCCATCGTAGCTTTCCTAAGACGATACTGGGGATCCCTTTGTCCCCACTTTCAGTCTCGGTGGACCAATTTGCTCCATTCACTAGCGCAATTTCGAATTACATTCGTAAATAGGCATCACACTCTATCTTACGCGTAAGTCGAACTAATCAGGTCGGTTCTCCAAGGGGTTGAGAGCTTTTGGTTCCGGGCACTTCCTATCCCGGCCACTATTATCAACAAGGTACGGTCTGCATGTATTCAATTCTTATGGGGAGGGAAGCCACCAAGAGTCGCTTGGGATGTCATTTGCTTGCCTCAATCTGAAGGCGTCTTGGGTCTAATGAACATCAAGGAATGGAACCATGCCTTGCTATCCAAGACTATTTGGCAAACTCACACGGATGCAGATTCTATATGGGTCCAATGGATCAATAGCCACTATTTGAGAGGTATAGCATTTTGGGACTATGAGGTACGTCCTAGGGACTCCCCCTTATTCAAAAGGATTTGTGGGATCCGCGACAAATTTGTTTCTATCTTTGGTAGCCATGGTGATGCGATTGATGGCTTGGCAAAGTGTTGTACCAACGAAAAATATGATTCCACTGTATGATATCTTGCGCACTCCGCAAGTTAAAACGCCTCGATGTCACAAATTTGGAAAGGCTTCATCCCACCCAAGTTCTCTTTCACCAGGTGGCTAAATTGCGTAAAGGTTAGCTACAAAGGATACTCTTTCATATCTCAACTCGAGGATAAGTCTCATGGTTCTGCAAGCAAACTAATGAAACAAGGGAGCACCTCTTCTTTACTTGCCCCTACACAAACTTGATTTGGATGAGCATAAGAGATTGGTTGGGCATTAGAAGAGAAATGACAACTGTTGAAAGCTCCCTCAAGTGGATTAAGAAAGATCACCGCTGACAAGCATCCGAGCCAAAGCTATTTTGCTTACTTTTTGCATAGTGGTCTATGAGATTTGGAGGGCAAGAAACACTTTGCTCTTTGAAGGCACAATCTTTCCGGCAGAAGAGGTCATTGCAAGAATCAAAACAACATCTTATAGAGTTCTCTATGATTTTATCCCCTCTTGTAATGGCGCCTTTGAGTGACCACCCCTCTTCTCCCCCATTTCTTGTTTACATTACGTTGAGGCTTGAGATCCCTCAATGACTGATTGTAGCCATTTTTCTTTTCGTTATTAGTAATAATATTTGCATTTACCTAAAAAAAGTGTAAATCCGCAACTGGGATACAACAATACCAATTCTTATCCAATTTCCTTTTCAATCCAAGTTGTTAGCATAACATGATATTAAGTCGCAATCGATTATAACTACTATAATCTTCAAGTAAGTAACATGCGACGATTCTAATTAACGACCAAATTGTAATCCAACTTCAAATGGCTTATAAGTCATTTCGGATTTAAGGCTACAACAATCCATAACACTTATAAAACTTCAACACATATACTTCATGCTAGCAAACATGTAAAGCTAACAACAATATATAATCTTGTAACACTTTATGAGATAAGATTATTACCTCAACGAAGTCTTAGTCCAACTTCAACCAAGTCGCCTTCCTAGCAACTTAGAGCCTCTTCTGACACTTCAATCCGCCACTGAGACCCTTAGAATATCACAAACAAGTTTCCTTTAATCTTCCAATCAAAACCTAGAAAAGCAACTAGGTTTTCACTCATGACTAATACGAAACTATTTTTTCGGATTTTTCTATTGAGATACACATACAATACCCTCATGAACCTTGGTTTAAAATATGGAGCTTAATGGACAACAAACAATTTTTTTTCTTTTTTGAAGGTATGGAACCCGAGAGCACCCCTTAGTGTTCCTCAATTGTTTCTTGAAATTTAGCTAAGTGTTGAGCTTGTCTTGCTACTAGTACTACTATATAGTTCAATGGAGGGTCAAGATGTGCACAAACGTGGGCTTGATGAAGTTCCTTCAAATATCAAGACTTGTGGTCCCATTGACTAAGTCAACAATGTCAAGCTCTTCAACTTGCAAGACTTTGTCTTCCTAACAACGGTCAAATGACCCTTTTGTCCATGCTTATTTCGTCCAAGACAACATAAGGGGTGACACGTGTCGCCTCCCATTCGCTACAATATTACGTTGTCCGATAATTTCATACTTCCGATAAATTTTTACAAGTCTCAAATCTTAACATTTGAGATTCTCACGTACATTCTTAAAACATGTCCTGTAAATACGGGGTGTAACATTCTTCCCCCCTTAGAAACATTCTCAGAACGACTGCCCGGCAAGCATCGTGCCTTATCCTGCACCCTAGTGATACAACATCGAGAAAACCAAATGGAAAATAAAACATGAGTCATGAAACAAGAGATATAATAATAAACAAAGCAACCAAAACGGTTGCCTTCAGATATACATAAAACTCCGAACAATTTAATCCTTTACAACCCCGCCCACAACAAGATTACAGCACTTAAGATTTATTAACGACTATGACGGACAGGCCCCGCCATACCCCCTCGAATGTACAAGAACCTACAACTCAGTGAACACATACTAAAAGATAAGCCTCCAAGAAACGGAGCTTCCCAATACGCTGAATTGTGATCCTAAGAGCGGATCCACGATCGATGTACTTTCTACCGCGGTGATGAACGCAGCCTCGGGCGAGGTCAAGATAACAGTACAAGTATGTGAAATCGTAAAATATCAGAATGAAATCATACTAGTCTATATAAAGCAGAGACATGTATGATAACCTAACTACGCTTCACAACATAAAAGCAATATATCCAATGTGACTCACGCCTCAAGTCATCACTCAATATAACTACGGGTCTCACGCCCACAACATCAATCATGTTCTCATCATGGCCGCATGCCCCGAATCTCGATCGGCAGACATGTCCATGATGCAACAATAATACCAATGCCCCATGGCCACATGCCCCGACTCTACCTCTGCAGACACGCCCATGTGACATCAACAATAATATATCGGGTGATCAACCCCGCCGCACGGCCACATGCCCCTAATTCTACCTTTGTAGACATGTCCATGTAACCACAATAACAATATATCGGGTAATCAACCCGACCGCACGGCCGCATGCCCCGAATTCTCGTGACGGTGCAGGCATGTCCATGTGACATCAACAACAAGACAAGAATCAAAATGGAAACATACCCGCGGAATTCTCCATCACCGCCAAGACGCTCCAAGTAAGTTCTCAACAAGTCGACCGCCTCTATCGAGAGACGCAGAATACGTAAATACCACACTTGCACAACAAAGGCTATCATCACAAGCATAGGCAAGTTTCACAACAACAAGCATAGGCAAGTTTCACAACAACAAGCATAGGCAAGTTTCACACAACTCAAAGTACTTTCATTTTATGCCAAAGTCCGGTTTTTAACCCCAAAGTACTACATACGTTAAGTTCTTTTAAAAGAGATCCATTTCTTTTATAAAAGTCACCCGACACCCGTAGTATTAGAATGACCAACCCACCTTCCTTTTCAAAACCAAGTAACAACATTCTTTCCTAAGTTCCAGCTTGCCTAGTTTCAATTACTCAAGCTTCTTATTTTCAAATGGTTTCATAGTTCCCAAACTTAATCATTTGATTCCTTTAGAACAATTGAGTAACCTATGTCATATATGCGAGTAGTTTATTCTTGTTATAACGATCTTATTACAAAGAACCATGATCTAGAAAATGTAATATCATTTTGTCTTATCTTAGCTTCTATGCAGATGGAGGTTTCTACCGTTTTAATACAACACATCATTATTCAATACATTTTCCTTTTATTAACGCCGCAGCTGGTCCTGTCGATACACATTCTCGATTCCCAAATCAAGAAACATTATCCCTTTAAAACCAAGTACTCATTACTCACGAATGAGGTTTCACACAAACATCCACATTAAAACAAATAAGTTAAGTCTCTTATCTTATAAGATCAAGTCTCTTAACTTCTAACATCAGTAAACCATTTTCACTTACATAAGGTCGTTATAACTAACTTCCCATAAAGCTATTATAACACCCTATGTTTTAAACCAACCAAATCACTTAGCACATGTACGTCTACCGTACTACATAGTTCACAACAATCATGCTAGAAAAGATAGGAAGAGGTTCACATACCTCGCGACGATTTATCGACAATAAGCAAAATGCTCCAAGTACTACAACTTTGCTAGCCCTTTCCACTCCTCAAGTAGAATACGCTACTCATAGTACTTTCACCTATAAAGGTCACAAACGTCTATTAACCCCAAAACACAAGTTTCTATCTTTCTATAGAAAATTCGAAGATTCTCCCGCAACAACAGAAATCTCCTCCTCTAACGAGGCCGCCACCAAGCCAACCGTGTGGGTTTTACACGTCTAACCGGACGTGTACAATTCTACTCAGTAATACTACACAAGTCTACTGCAATACAGTCCTATGTAAATACAGTTCAGTTCAGTTCTTTATTCTTCAGGCTTAAGTCAAAAGACATTGCCGAATACTAAGTAGTTCCATATATAGTATACTTCAACTATATATTCTAACAAACATGTAATTTCCAATTACAATTGAGGGACAAGATAATTACCTCGATAAGCCCAAAATTATCCAAGTTATAATGTCGATCCTGAGCAAGGTTTAGCTCCACCCGTGCGCTCCAAACCACTCCAAACAACCCTTAGAAGTTCTAACTAACTTCTACTCAAATACTTCAACCAACTACGAAGATTTCCTTAGGTTTCTGGCTTGAGACTAAAGGACAAAAGGTAGTATTTCCGACTCTACGTAAAGAGGTATCTTTGGAATACTACAAGGTACAAGGCTAAGGTATTTTGGGCATTATAACAATACTAGGAGTATTTCTATACCACAACAAGGGGTATTATGCGAAACAACTAGCAGTGGGGTACCCCACGGCTAGCACCACAAGGGGGGCAGGGGGGAACCCTTCACGGCCAAAGGCAACAAGGAGGAGTGAGGGGGAGAGGCTTAGGACGAGAGCTAGAAGAGGGAGGGGAGGGATTTCATGAGTTAGACAAAGTGAGGAGGAATGAATAAGTCTTCACAAGGAGTGGTATTTATAGCAAACCAAAGGCCAACCAACGCCAAGATCAAGCCATGTGCAAGGCAAGTGTAAGGCCACGATCAAGCCAAGTGCACCCTAGACCCTACTCCTTAAAACCCTCACAAATCTCTACACAAATATCTAGCACAACGTGCCCCTCAACGCCAAGTGTCACCCCACATGCTTCCACTGCAGGTGACACACGCCACCCTCCCGCTGGTCCGTATGTTTCGCCTCTAAAAATCCGCAAAATACAAAACGACATAGCCGAATTTTCCTTCGCAGTTACGCAAAACGCTTCGCCGAAAACGACTTAACCGTGTCGCGCACAAAGGTAAAATCGCCAGCGGTGCCACGGGGTGACACGTGTCGCCCCGATTCGCCTGATTATTTCGCCTTCCAAAATATCCAAATTACCAAATCTCAAAACAAAGCTTCTACAAAATCAGAATTTCTCCCGTGGCCCCACGTGACCATTTCCAAAATAAAATCTCAAAATTCTAATATAATCTATGAAGTCCAAATACCAAACTGGGAATCCACCCCATTAACGAACCTTTTTCTTCACAAATAACCTAAACTTTTCCGCGAAAACTCACATCTTTCTTTCTTTTCAAAATTTCGCCGACTCGCACGCACGCCCTCACATACATACCCCGCAACTACGGGTATAACATTCTCCTCCTTAGAAACATTCGTCCCGAATGTTCCTTCTCAAGACTGATATCGATGAAGTTCCTCTAACAAGCTGCCAACGCCATACCGCCACGAGATAACACACGTTATCTTCCTCCTTACTCGTCATCTTCTCGAACACTCGAACTCTCCCAAGACGTATCATACTTCACCATTACTCCGCTCCCGAAAATCTCCGAGTCACTACCTCCAAACTTGGTCATCTTACTAACCTCAACTTCCTTAAGGCCATTCCCGCCTTTACGAACCGCTTCGTCGAACGCGCCCACGAACTCATACGATGATCATACAAACTGGGCCTAGCATCCCCGTGACTTACCACCGCGGACCACCTAACTGACCCCACCTCAAACCGGTTACGTTGACCCGCAAATGGTCCTCAACCCGACCCCAACCACAACTCTTGTTCCCGATCCGAACAATCTTACTAATTCACATCATGAAGCTACCACTTCCATCTCACACTACCCACTGACTTATCACACAAATAAATCCCACGTATACCACTACTCGATAAGGGTCAAACATAAAATAAATCTTTAATCTCAAGACGACCTTACCCCTAAGGTCTCAGTCGTGACATAGTCTAAGGTTCACACTTACCATGCCCCCATACGTAACCTCCCAACTAAACATGTTTTCAAACTCACAATTAACACAACGCTATTCGTGACATAGCACATAATAATGAGACCATCATAACAAGCATACCAAAACTCTAGAGGGTTAAGGATATACCGGCTACCGCTCCACTCTAATCATAGGCCTCACCGCAGGCGATAATCGTAGGCGCGGCGAACCAAACATCGATCCTAGGTCAGTCGAACATCCGTATACCCTTGGTCGGACAAGCATCGCAAATGGCCCCGCTGGCCGCAAAATAACAAGCTCCCCGCACCACGACACTTCTCAAATGCGGTCTACCACATCGACTACACCGAGGTAGGGGTGACCGTGATCCGCCAACACCCTTACTTCCCGAAACTCAACCTCGAGCTCGACCGCTTCCTCAAGACGGAGGACCACTCGCAAAGCGGGGGTACAAAACTAGTCGCTGCCGAGGCGGTCCGCCGAAAGTCGCCAAAGACCTCGATGTCCCGCCTCTTCGCTGATCTGTGTCATTCCGCCGACCTCTCCGCACTCACATCCCAGTGCATGAGCTCGCATGCGGCAATGTCCATGCCCTACCGGTGGTTACTCCCAACATGTTCGACATGTAATCATCGAGCCTCAGAATATATCGGTGCACTCGATCCTCCATACTAGCTACCAACGCTGGACGCATCGCCAATGAGTCGAACTCACATTGTACTCCCGAACCGCACGCCCGCCTCGCCTAAGCATCAAAAATTGCCGCCCGCGTTCTCCTCATCCGCGAGGCAAGAAGTGCGAGGAAAGCCCCAAAACTCATCCCATACCGCTGGAGGTGCATGCTCTCCCGAAAGCTCCTATGAACCAAACCAATCGATCGCGGTATCACGCACCGATGCGAACCAAAGGTCACAGACTGCTTCAAGCTCGATCACCCGCACGATCCGTGAATCGCCGGATGAACTCCTCGCGATCATCCTCGTGCCTCACCCATAAAACTCAAGCGCTACAACTCGTAAAGTCCCGTAGCCTCAAACTATTCGCCGGGGCGAATCCATCGTGCTATCGAATCGAATCCGCCAGATTCAAATTTATCTCATATTCGCCACGACTTCGCCAAGAATCGGGCTATCTCTTGTAACCCATCTCTCTCGCCTGCATCGCGGGACCGAGGCTCAGTATCGCGTCTCAGCAGCCATTGCCGCGCCTAACCTCGCTGGGCCGGGCGGCGCTACAAAACCCGCCGCTCAAGCACAACTCGTACTGCTCGCTCGCGCTCGCACTCTCAGATCTCACTAGCAAGACTCGGCCGCTTTGCCCTTCTCGCTCGTTGCCTTGCGGAGGCATAATCGTAAAACGAGATACGCTGCAGGGTCCAACTTACAACACACCTCTAAGGCACGATCTCTAATGAGAAGAATGGAAACCAATCCTAAATGTCCTATAGCCTCCTCGACATAGACGTGGTGCACAACACACCGATAATCAAGACTCTACTAGACACGGTCTCAGACACTTTCCGAGGATTAATCGCTTCGATACCACTTTTGTAACGACTGCCCGGCTCAAGCATCGTGCCTTATCCCGCACCCTAGTGATACAACATCGAGAAAACCAAATGGAAAATAAAACACGAGTCATGAAACAAGAGATATAATAATAAACAAAGCAACCAAAACGGTTGCCTTCAAGATATACATAAAACTCGAATAGCTTTAATCCTTTACAACCCCGCCCACAACAAGATTCATGCACTTAAGATTTACAACGACTATGACGACAGTGGCCCCGCCATACCCTCGAATGTACAAGAACCTACAACTCAGTGGAACACATACTAAAAGATAAGCCTCCAAGAAACGGAGCTTCCTAATACGCTGAATCGTGATCCTAAGAGCGGGATCCACGATCGATGTACTTCTACTCGCAGATGAACGCACTTCAAGGAGGTCAAGATAACAGTACCAAGTATGTGAAATCAGAAATATCAGAATGAAATCATACTAGTCTATATAAAGCAGAGACATGATGATAACCCAACCACAGCCACAACATAAAAGCAATATATCCAATGGGACTCACGCCTCAAGTTATCACTCAAATATAACTACGGGTCTCACGCCCACAACATCAATCATGTTCGCATCACGGCCGCCCCTAATTCTCGTGATCGTGTAGACATGTCCATGATGCAACAATAATACCACGCCCCATGGCCACATGCCCCGAATTTACCTCGTAGACACGCCCATGTGACATCAACAATAATATACTGGTGATCAACCCCGCCGCACGCCACATGCCCCCGAATTTACCTCGTAGACATGTCCATGTAACCACAATAACAATATATCGTAATCAACCCGACCGCACGCCGCATGCCCCCGACTCGTGAGACGGCATACGTCCATGTGACATCAACAACAAGACAAGAATCAAAATGGAAACATACCCGTGGAATTCTCCATCACCGCCAAAGACGCCCAAGTAAGTTCTCAATAAGTCGACCGCCTCTATCGAGACGCCAGAATACGTAAATACCACACTTGCACAACAAAGGCTATCATCACAAGCATAGGCAAGTTTCACAACAACAAGCATAGGCAAGTTTCACAACAACAAGCATAGGCAAGTTTCACACAACTCAAAGTACTTTCATTTTATGCCAAAGTCCGGTTTTTAACCCCAAAGTACTACATACGTTAAGTTCTTTAAAAGAGATCCATTTCTTTATAAAAGTCACCCGACAATTCGTAGTATTAGAATGACTAACCCACCTTCCTTTTCAAAACCAAGTAACAACATTCTTTCCTAAGTTCCAGCTTTGCCTAGTTTCAATTACTCAAGCTTCTTATTTTCAAATGGTTTCATAGTTCCCAAACTTAATCATTTGATTCCTTTTAGAACAATCGAGTAACCTATGTCATATATGTGAGTAGTTTATTCTGTTATAACGATCTTATTACAAAGAAATCATGATCTAGAAAATGTAATATCATTTTGTCTTATCTAGCTTCTATGCAGATGGAGGTTTCTACCGGTTTTAATACAACACATCATTATTCAATACATTTTCCTTTTATTAACGCCGCAGTTGGTCCTGTCGATACACATTCTCGATTCCCAAATCAAGAAACATTATCCCTTTAAAACCAAGTACTCATTACTCACGAATGAGGTTTCACACAAACATCCACATTAAAACAAATAAGTTAAGTCTCTTATCTTATAAGATCAAGTCTCTTAACTTCTAACATCAAGAAACCATTTTCACTTACATAAGGTCGTTATAACTAACTTCCCATAAAGCTATTATAACACCCTATGTTTTAAACCAACCAAATCACTTAGCACATGTACGCTCACCGCATTACATAGTTCACAACAATCATGCTAGAAAAGATAGGAAGAGGTTCACATACCTCGCGACGATTTATCGACAATAAGCAAAATGCTCCAAGTACTACAACTTTGCTAGCCCTTTCCACTCCTCAAGTAGAATACGCTACTCATAGTACTTTCACCTATAAAGGTCACAAACGTCTATTAACCCCAAAACACAAGTTTCTATCTTTCTATAGAAAATTCTAAGAACATTCTCCCCGCAACAACAGAAATCTCCTCCTCTAACGAGGCCGCTACCAAGCCAACCAGTGGGGTTTACACGCCTAACCTGACGTGTACAATTCTACTCAAGAATACTACACAAGTCTATCGCAATACACCCCATGTAAATACAACTCAGCTTCTTTATTCTTCAGGCTTAAGTCAAAAGACATTGCCGAATACTAAGTAGTTCCATATATAGTATACTTCAACTATATATTCTAACAAACATGTAATTTCCAATTACAATAGGACAAGATAATTACCTCGATAAGCCCAAAATTATCCAAGTTATAATGTCGATCCCGAGCAAGGTTTAGCTCCACCGTGCGCTCCAAACCACTCCAAACAACCCTTAGAAGTTCTAACTAACTTCTACTCAAATACTTCAACCAACTATGAAGATTTCCTTAGTGGTTTCTTTGAGACTAAAGGACAAAAGGTAGTATTTCCTGACTCTACGAAAGAGGTATCTTTGGAATACTACAAGGTACAAGGCTAAGGTATTTTGGGCATTATAACAATACTAGGAGTATTTCTATACCACAACAAGGGTATTATGCGAAACAACTAGCAGTGGGTACCCCACTACTAGCACCACAAGTGGGAACCCTTCTCGCCAAAGGCCACAAGGAGAGGAGGGGAGAGGCTTAGGACGAGAGCTACAGAGGGAGGAGGAGGGATTTCAAGACTTAGACAAAGTGAGGAGGAATGAATAAGTCTTCACGCTGGAGGGTATTTATAGCAAAACCAAAGGCCAACCAATGGCCAAGATCAAGCCATGTGCAAGGCAAGTGTAAGGCCAAGATCAAGCCAAGTGCACCCTAGACCCTACCCTTAAAACCCTCACAAATATCTACACAAATATCTAGCACAACTTGCCTCAATTCGCCAAGTCACCACATGCTTCCATCGTGCGGTGACACATGTCACCCTCCGCTGGTCCGTATGTTTCGCCTCTAAAAATCCGCAAAAATACAAAACGACATAGCCGGAATTTTCCTTCGCAAATTACGCAAACGCTTCGCCAAAAACGACTCTAACCGGTGTGCACAAAGGTAAAATCGCCAAGCGGTGCCACGGGGGTGACACGTGTCGCCCCGATTCGCCTGTAATATTTCGCCTTCCGAAATATCCAAATTACCGAAATCTCAAAACAAAGCTGGCTACAAAATCAGAAATTTCTCCCGTGGCCCCACGTGACCATTTCCGAAAAATAAAATCTCAAAATTCTAATATAATCTATGAAGTCCAAATACCAAATCTGGGAATCCAATTCCCATTAACGAACCTTTTTTCTTCACAAATAACCGGAAACTTTTCCGTCGAAAACTCACATCTTTCTTTCTTTTCAAAATTTCTGCCGTACTCTCGTACGTACGTCCTCACATACATACCCTGCAACTACGGGGTATAACACATTCGTCCCCGAATGTTCTTTCGGAGTCAAACTTATAATTAGCGACATAGTTTCCTTTTACAACCCCGACATACCAATAATGCCACACATGGCCACATAATAGCATTTAAGCAAAATAAATACTTCAATTAAAACTCGATGGCGGGGAAAATTAATTACTCAAGGTGTAGGAAATGAGGATACTTCCTCAACATGTCCTCCTCCGCTTCCCAAGTCATTCTCCTGCTATCATTCCTCCACAAGACATCGACTGCCACATCCTCGTCCGCAGCTCGACTGGCGATCGAGCACGCCATGGGACTCTCCTCATACGACAACCCCTCTCACACTGGACCTCACTAGCAGGAAAACTCGCCGATCTCCTATACACTTCCGCAACATAGAAACACGGAAGACCTGATGTACCGCTTCTAACTCGACGGCAGATCCAACTCATAGGCAACCTTGCCTACTCTACGATGATCCGTAGGGCCAATGTACCTTGGCCGAAGTTTCCTTCTTTTCGAATCTCATCACACCCTTCATGGGTGATACCTTCAGAAGACTCCAATCGCCTACCGAACTCCAAATGCCGACGCCGATTATCCGTGATATGACTTCCGACTGAGCCGCTATCAGCCTCTCGGATAAGCTTCACCTTATCCACGCCTCATCAACCAAGTGCCGCCAACTAATCGCACTCGCCCACGCCGAACCAACCAATCGGCAACTCATTTCGCCATACAATGCCTCAGATGGGCGCCATCTCAGATATCGGAATGGTAGCCGTTGTTATAAGAAAACTCCACAAGAGGCAAATGATCCTCAACTACCTCGAAATCAATCACGCAGCTCGCAGATATCCTCGCGTTCGATAGTGCGCTCCGCCGCCTGCCACCCGAGGATGAATGATGATCGAGACTCACCTGTGTTCCTAATCCCTTCTGGAAAGACCTCCAGAAGTTAGTCGTAAACTGGGCTCATCTATCTGATATAATCGATACAGGGACTCCGTGCAGTCTCACAATCTCTCTGATGTACAATCTGGCATAGTCCTCAGCCGAAAACATCATCCTGACTGGAAGGAAATGGGCTGATTTTGTCAGCCTGTCAACAATAACCCAAATGGAGTCGTACTTCCTCTGAGTACGAGGTAACCCTATAACAATGTCCATGTTGATCACCTCCCACTTCCAAGTCGGAATCTCAATAGCTCGCAATAATCCATCGGGCCTCTCGTGCTCGACTGACCTGCTACCGGCAATTAGGACATCGCTCAACAAAACCCGCCACGCCCTCTTCGTGCCATCCCACCAATACAAACATCTGAGGTCATGGTACATCTTGGTCGACCTCGATGAATAGAATAACGAGCACCGTTGTGCTCCTCCGAATCTGACGAAGTCTCGCTACATCGGGAACACACAACCGCCTCAAATCTTAGCACCCCATCAGCGCTACTCGAATAGACTCTTCTCCTCCCGGAGTTGCATCTCGATACCGCACCAACATCGGGTCTCAAACCGCCGCCTCTTCACCTCATCAACGATGGAAGACTCGCAACCTCACGAACCCGCACTCCACTATCGCCGTGATCGATCAATCGAACCCCAAGGCTCGCTACGGGTGGATCTGACGACCATGTCTCGCCTTCTCCGCTGTACCTCGGCACTCTCCATCGATCTACGACTAGGCATCAAGAACTACGCTGTCTTTCCCGATGGTATAGAATATCAACATCATAATCTTTCAACAACTCTAACCACCGTCTATGTCGCAGTTCGCCTCCTCTCGCTCAAGATATACCGAGGCTCTGGTCTCAGATAAATATTCACATGAACCCCATACAAATAATGTCTCCAAATCTTCAAGGCATGTATAATCGCGCCAACTCTAAGTCGCGGTAGGTAATTCTCTCATGCCCGTGAATCGTCGGAAACATAGGCTATAACCTTGTCGGCCGCATCAAAACACACCCTAGTCCGATACCCGAGGCATCACAATAAATCACGCACTCCGCCAATCCGCTCCGAAGAGTAAGAACCGAGCCATAGTCAACCTTTCCTTCAAGAATCGAAACCCTTCTCGCAGTTCGTCCATCGAACTTGACCGCTTTCGAGTCACTAGTCATCGGTACGAAATTGAAGCAACCGCTCCACAAACCTACGATAATAACTGCCACCTAAGAAACTACGCACCTTGGCCGGAGTAGTAGGTCTCGCCAAGACTGATCGCCTCAATCTTTGTCGATCCACCAACACCATCAGCCCAATAATGTGCCCTAGGAATGCCACGAGGCCAACCAAAACTCACACTTGGAGAACTTGGCGACAATCGCCGGCCCGGGGTCCCTGGCACCGCCTCGTTGATCTCGCATGCTCGCTCAGACGCGAATAAACCAGGATGTCATCAATGAATATTATCACAAATGTATCCAAAAATGTCTTGAACACCCGGTTCATCAAATCCATAAATACCGCTGGAGCGTTGGTCAAATCGAAAGACATAACCACAACTCATGCCCATACCGGTCCCGAATGCTTTTGGGATATCTGCTCGCACTCGCACTGATGATAACTGCACCGCAAGTCTATCTTGGAGAAACACTCGCACTCGCAATCGTCAAACAAATCATCAATCTCGGGAGAGGGTACCTATTCTTGATGGTTACCTTATTCACCGTCAGAATCAACACATACGCAGCTGGCCCCATCCTTCTTCTTCACAAACAAAATAGCGCTCCCTGGAGAAACACTAGGCTGATAAAGCCTTTTTTCCAAAGAAATCTTTCACCGGTCCTTCATCTCCTCAACTCAAGAAAAGCATCCTCAGATGGCGAATAGAAATAGTCGAGTGCCTGCAACGTATCAATACAAAACTCAATCTCCTCTCGTGAGGATACCTAAGATCGTCTGGGAACACATCTGGAAACTCCTTAACCACTGGCACTGACTGAAGAACTGGCACCTCAGCCTTTGTATCAAATACCCGAACCAGATGATAGATGTACCCTTAATGCACATTTTCCTAGCCTTGAGGTAAGAAATAAACCTACCCCTGACGCCAGCGTTGCCTTCCACTCGATAATCGCTCTGAAACTGAACCGAACTAACTCGTTTCTGACCAACGTTGGCATAATAAGCCAACCAATTGCTACACTCAAATCTGAAGCCCGCGGATCGTGCCTTACCGCACCCTAGTGATCCAACATCAGAGAAAACCAGCGGAAATAAAAACTTTAAACATGAAATGAGAGACATACTAAATAAACAGCAACCAAACAATTGCCTTCGGTATATATATAAAAGCCCTAACGCTTATCCTTTTTACAAACCCCGCCACAACAAAGGCTGCACTCTAAGATTTATACAACAACTATGACGGACAGGCCCCGCCATACCCCGAATGTACAAGAACCTACGACTGTGGAAACATACCAAAAGATAAGCCTCCGAGAAACGAGCTTCCCAATACGCCGAACGGTGATCCTAAGAGCGGGATCAACGACCGACGTACCTCTACCACAGATGAACGCACTTCCGGGCGAGGTCAAGACAACAGTACCCAGTATGTGAAATCAGAAATACCGTGAAATGAAATCATAATAGCCTATAAAGCGAGACATGTATGATAACCAAAATACAAGACGCAACATAAAAGCGCCAAGTCGTGGACTCACGCCTCAAAGTCACCACTAAATATAACCACGGGACTCACGCCACAACATCCATCATGTTCGCATCATGGCCGCATGCCGAATACAAGACGGTGTAGATATGTCCATGATGCAACAATAATGACAAGGCCGCATGGCCACATGCCGAATACAAAGACGGGTGTAGACATGCCCATGTAACCTCAACAACAATATATCGGGTGGTCAACCTCGCCGCATGGCCACATGCCTAATACAAAGACGGTGTACACGCCCATGGAACAAGAATAACCATATATCGGGTAATCAACCCGCCGCATGGCCACATGCCCCGAATACAAAGATCGTGTAGCATGTCCATGTAACCACAATAACAATATATCACGCAACCGTGCTATCACAAGCAAGCTCAAGCAAATTACCATACCTCTAAACTTTCATAAAAAGATCCATTCTTTCTCAAAGAGTCACCCGATATCAACACTTGCACAACAAATGCTATCTCAACAAGCATAGTAGCTACACAACAGCAAGCATAGGCAAGTTACACAACAACAAGCATAGGCAAGTTACACACAACTCAAGGTACTTCCATTTTATATCATAGTCCGGTTTTAACCCTAAGTACTATGTGACGTTAAGTCCTTTTAAAAGAGATACATTCCTTTTATAAAAGTCACCCGATACCCGTAGTATAAAACTAGAGTGATTCACATTATTAAGTAAACTGTAACACTTTCCTTTTAAAATCAAGTAACAACGTTCTTTCCTAAGTTCCAGCTTGCCTACTTTCAATTACTCAAGCCTCTTACTTTAGAAAGGTTTCATAGTTCGTAGTTTTAATCCCTTAAAACAATTTAAGAAACATATGCCACACGTGTGAGTAGTTTATTCTTGTTTATGACAATCTTATTACAAAGACCATGATCTAGGAAATGAAATATCATTTTGTCTCATCTTAGCTTCTATGCAGATGGAAGTTTCTATCGGTTTTAATAATACTTAATTATTCAAAACACTTTTTTATTAACGCTGCAGTTGGTTTGTCGATACACATCCCGATTCCGAAATCAAGAAAACATTCTTAAGCCGTTATACCTAACTTCCCATAAAGCTAGTATAACTCTTAAGTTTTCAAAACCAAGTATTACTCTTCTTTTCAAAACGATTTCGTAAATCTTTGAAATACTACAAGTTCTTTATTATCACACATCAAGCCAGTTATAAACAAATCATTTACCTTTTTTTTAAAAAAAACCACAAAGTATTTCCTTATCTACATAAAGCTGTTATAACCAACTTCCCATAAAGCCGTTATAACACTTTATGTTTCAAACCAATCAAATACATTTAACACATGTACGTCTACCGTACTACATAGTTCACACATATCATGCTAGAAAGGATAGGAAGAGGTTCACATACCGCGACGAGTATCGACTAATAGCAAAACGCTCCAAACAAATGACTACTCGCCAAGTAAATCGCGCACACGTAGTACTTCAACCTATAGGGCCACAAGCGCTTATTAACATCGCAGAACTTTCTACGTAAAATTCGCAGACTTCCCCGCCACAACAGAAATCTCCTCTCTATCGAGGCCGCCATCAAGCCAACCGTGGGGCAACACATCTAACCTGACGAGTACAATTCTACAACACAAGAATGCTACACAAGTCTACCAGAATACACCCCTATGTAATTACGATTCAGCTCATTTAATTCTTCAGCTTAAGTCAAAAGACATTGCCACAATACTAAGTATAGTTCTATATATAGTATACTTCAACTATATATTCTAACAACATGTAATTTCCAATTACAAATGTATGACAAGAGTAATTACCTCGATAAGCCCAAAATTATCCAAGTTTAATGTCGCTACCGAGCAAGGTTTAGCTCCTACTCCTGTGCTCCAAACCGCTCCAAACAACCCTTAGAAGTTCTACTCAACTTCTACTAAACACTTCAACCGACTATGAAGGTTTTTCTTTGTGGTTTCGTTTTTAAGACCGAGGAAAGTATAATGGTATTTTTCCTGCTTGTATAAGTATAACCTTGGAATACTACAAGGTATTTGGGCCAAGGTATTTGGACATTATAACAATACTTTGGAGAGTATTTCTATACCACAGGGGTATTTATACGAGACAACTAGGCTAGTGGGTAGAACTCTCGCCAACAAGGCCTTCACATGGGGAGGGCTCTGCCAAGGGAAGAGGAGGCTAGGACGAGAACACCACAAGAGAGGGGAGGGAGAATTTAACACTTAGAAATATTTTTAGGATGAAGAAAGTCTTCAAAGAGGGGGGTATTTATAGTACAAGCCAAGGCCAACCAATGGCCAAGATTGAGCCAAGTGTGGTGCAAGTGTGGCCAAGATTTACCACACACAAATATCCTACCAACTCCTTGACCAAACAAGCACAAAAACGCAAGCTTAGCCATTTGGCCGTCTAACCTTTTCCAATGTGAGGTGACACATGTCACCCTCCGTTTGGTCCAAAATGTTTCGTCTCTCGTAAAAATCCGAAAAAATTAAATTTGACATCGCCGGAATTTTCCCAACAAAAGTCTGGAAACCGCTTTGAAAAACGACTCTAATCCGTGTTGTGAGCAAAATTAATTCGCCAAGCCACTTTGTAGTTCGAAAATTTCTACGCACGTCCCCACGCATACTACCGAAATACTGGTATAACATTCTCCTCCTTAGAAACATTCGTCCCGAATGTTCCTTCTAAGGCTCAAAACAACGCCACAAGATAGTCTTCACTACTATACTTACGAACAAACCCGCCACATCCGCCACGAAACACCCACTCAAAATACTTACATCCAAGTCCACGAGGAAACACTCTAACATCACCGCAACCACCTCTCTCCGGTCCTACAATATACTTCCTTCGTGACCTTCTCTTTACAAAAGAAATGATACCACTTTTTCATAATGTCGCACACAGCCCAGCGACCCAACAAAAAGTACCACATTTCCGATACTGCTTCAGTTTCCAAAACTCGGGGTACACCCTATCCACATCTCGGAACATGCTCAACCAACTATTCAACCTTGCCAACATCGAACCAATCGACCGCAACTTACACTCCGCCCCTACAAGGCTTCACAAGACGACATCCGAACACTGAAATGGTAGCCAAAACACTTCTCTCCAAAGGAGACAACGATCCTCACAGCTACCCCTGACATCAAAACCTGGCCCGAGGGTGAATACGATACAGACTCACCTGAGTTCCCAACTCTGCCTGGTAAAATTTTAGAAAACGAAATAGCCACCACTGGCTTCACCGTCATAAGGTGAAGGTAGGCACCCCGCAGCCTTACAACCTTTCGCACAACACCAACATCGCCAGGAACGACTGACCAAGAACACGATAGTCGCTTCCCCATCGCCCGACCACCGTCGAACGCATCCACGAACTCAGACGCTGGTCATCTAGACTGGGCCTAGCACCTCGTGACTACCACCGCGACCACCTGGCCGACTCCCACCTCATTCGCTACGGGTTGACACGCAACACGCCCTCAACCCGACCCTCCATCACGCCAACTCTCTAGTTCTCGATCCGAACAATCTTACCTATTCAAGTCACGAAAGCTACCACTTCCATCTCACATTACCCAGGGACTGATCACACAAATATATATCCCACGCACACTACGCACTCTGATAAAGGTCAAACATAAAATAGATCTTTTACTCAAGACGACCTCACTCGTAAGGTCTCAATCGTGACATAGTCTGGTGGTTCACACTTACCATGACCCCATACTTAACCTCCCAACTAACCATGTTTTCTAACTCTCAATTTACACAACGCTATTCGCACATAGCACAATATAATGAGATCATCATAACAGCATACCAAGACTCTAGAGGGTTAAGGATATACCTGAAGCTACCGCTCCACTCTAATCATAGTTCACCGCAGGCGATAATCGTAGGCGTGATGAACCACCATCGATCTCCAAGGTCGAGTCGTCGCTGAACCTCTCCTATAAGCACGCTCTCTTCACATGGTCGACGGCCGCAGAATAACAAGCTCCTCGTACTACGACACTCCCGAATGCGTCTACCACATCGACCACACCGAGGTAGGGTGACCGCATTCGCCAACACCCCTACTCCTCAACATTCGAAACTCGAGCCCCGACCGCTTCCCGATCTCCCAAAGGTCCCGGCGTCGCGAGGACCACTGAAATGGCGGAGGCGCATAACTAGTCACGGCCGAGGCGTCCGCCTCGAAAATCACCAAAGGACCTCGCTGCTTTCGCCTCTTATGCCGACTCGTCATTCCGCTGATTTCTCCGCCTCACCCCGTGCATAAGCTCGCATGCGGCAATGTCCATGCCACAAGAGCTACACCAACAACTCTCTCGCTAGGTAATCATCGAGCCTCAGAACATATCCAGGCACTCGATCCTCCATACTAGCTACTAATGCGGGACATACCGCTAATGAGTCGAACTCACATTGTACTTCCAACCGCACGCCTGCTTCGCCGCAACACCAAAAATTGCTACCCGAGCCCTCCTTATTCGCGGAGGCAAGAAGTGTGCAGAAAAGCTTTGAGAACTCGTCCCACAAGGCGGGCGCATTCTCTCCCCGACAGCTCACGAATCAAACCGGGCCGATCGGTATCACGCAAATGACGCGAACTAGGACCACCGACTCGGTCTCCGATGCCTTGATCACCTCACGATCCAGAATCGCCGGATGAACTTCATGGATCATCCTCGTGCCTCGACCCGTAAAACTCGCGGCTACAACTCGTAAAATCTCGTAGCCTCAAACTATTCGCTCTGCACCACAAGCCGCTGAACCGAATCGCCAGATCCACTGTCTCATATTCGCCACGATCTCGCCGCACTGGGCCATCTCTTGTACCTCACTCCCTCGCCTCTGTGCCGCGGGATCGAGGCTCGTATCAGAGTCTCAGCACCATCGCCGCTTTCTAAATCACGGCTGGGCGGCGCCGCGAAACTCGACGTCAAACACTACTCGTGTACTCGACGCTCGCGCTCGCACTCCTCAACCACACTAGCAGCCTCCTCGGCAGCCTTGCCCTTCTCGGCCCGTCGCCATGCGGAGGCATAACTGTGAAAATGAAATACGCCGAGGGTCCAACTTACAACACACTTCTAAGGCACGATCTCGTAATGAGAAGAATGGAAACTAACCCTAAATGTCTCGCAGCCTCCGATTATAGATGTGGTGCACAACACACCGATAATCAAGACTCTACTAGACACGTCAGACACCTTCCGAGGATTAATCGCTCGATACCACTTTGTCACACCTCAAACTGAGCCCGTGATCGTGCCTTACCCCGCACCCTAGTGATCCAACATCGAGAAAACCAATAAATAAAAACTTTAAACATGAAATGAGACATACTAAATAAACAAAGCAACCAAACAGCTTTCGATATATATATAAAAGCCCGAACAGCTTATCCTTTTTACAAACCCCGCCACAACAAGCATGCACTCCTAAGATTTATACAACAACTATGACGACAGGCCTCGCCATACCCTCAATGTACAAGAACCTACGACTGTGGAAACATACCAAAAGATAAGCCTCCGAGAAACGGAGCTTCCCAATACGAACGGTGATCCTAAGAATGGATCAACGACCGATGTACCTCTACTCGCGGATTAACGCAGCCTCAAGGAGGTCGATAACAGTACCAAGTATGTGAAATCAGAAATACTGTAAATGAAATCATAATAGCCTATAAAGCAGGAGACATGTATGATAACCAAAATACAGTACGCAACATAAAAGTGCCAAGTCGTGACTCACGCCTCAAAGTCACCACTAAATATAACCACGGGACTCACGCCAACAATATCCATCATGTTCGCATCATGGCCGCATGCCCCCGGAATACAGCATCGGTGTAGACATGTCCATGATGCAACAATAATGACAAGGCCGCATGGCCCCATGCCCCTAATACAAAGATTTGTAGACATGCCCATGTAACCTCAACAACAATATATCAGTGGTCAACTCGCCGCACGGCCACATGCCCCTAATACAAAGACGCGTAGACATCGCCCATGGCACAGGAAGAACCATAGATCGCGTAATCACCCCGGCCGCATGGCCACATGCCCCCGGAATACAGCATCGGTGTAGACATGTCCATGTAACCACAATAACAATATATCACGCAACCAGGCTATCACAAGCAAGCTCAAGCAAATTACCATACCTCTAAACTTTCATAAAAGATCCATTCTTTCTCAAAGAGTCACCGATATCAACACTTGCACAACAAATGCTATCTCAACAAGCATAGGCGAGCTACACAACAATGAAGCATAGGCAAGTTACACAACAACAAGCATAGGCAAGTTACACACAACTCAAGGTACTTCATTTTATATCATAGTCCTGTTTTAACCCTAAGTACTATGTACGTTAAGTCCTTTTAAAAGAGATACATTCCTTTTATAAAAGTCACCCGATACCGTAGTATAAAACTAGAGTGATTCACATTATTAAGTAAACTAACACTTTCCTTTTAAAATCAAGTAACAACGTTTCTTTCCTAAGTTCCGGTTGCCTACTTTCAATTACTCAAGCCTCTTACTTTAGAAAGGTTTCATAGTTCGTAGTTTTAATCCCTTAAAACAATTTAAGAAACATATGCCACACGTGTGAGTAGTTTATTCTTGTTTATGACAATCTTATTACAAAGACCATGATCTAGGAAATGAAATATCATTTTGTCTCATCTTAGCTTCTATGCAGATGGAAGTTTCTACCGTTTTAATAATACTTAATTATTCAAAACACTTCCTTTTATTAACGCCGCAGTTGGTTTGTCGATACACATCCCGATTCCCAAATCAAGAAACATTCTTAAGCCGTTATACCTAACTTCCCATAAAGCTAGTATAACTCTTAAGTTTTCAAAACCAAGTATTACTCTTCTTTCAAAACGATTTAAATCTTTTGAAATACTACAAGTTCTTTATTATCACACATCAAGCCGCTTATAAACAAATCATTTACCTTTTTTAAAAAACCACAAAGTATTTCCTTATCTACATAAAGTCGTTATAACCAACTTCCCATAAAGCCGTTATAACACTTTATGTTTCAAACCAATCAAATACATTTAACACACGTACGCCTCACCGTACTACATAGTTCACACATATCATGCTAGAAGAGATAGGAAGAGGTTCACATACCTCGCGACGAGTATCGACTAATAGCAAACGCCCAAACAAATGACTACCTCGCCAAGTAAATCGCGCCACACGTAGTACTTCAACCTATAGGCCACAAGGCGCTTATTAACATCGCAGAACTTTCTACAGAAAATTCGGCAAGACTTCTCCGCCACAGAAATCTCCTCTATCGAGGCCGCCATCAAGCCAACCGAGGGGGTTAACACATCTAACCTGACGAGTACAATTCTACAACACAAGAATGCTACACAAGTTCATCAGAATACACCCCATGTAATTACAGCTCGATTCTTAATTCTTCAGGCTTAAGTCAAAAGACATTGCCACAATACTAAGTATAGTTCTATATATAGTATACTTCAACTATATATTCTAACAACATGTAATTTCCAATTACAACAGAAGGACAGTAGTAATTACCTCGATAAGCCCAAAATTATCCAAGTTTAATGTCGCGCCTGAGCAAGGTTTAGCTCCTACTCCGTGTGCTCCAAACCGCTCCAAACAACCCTTAGAAGTTCTACTCAACTTCTACTAAACACTTCAACCGACTATGAAGGTTTTTCTTTAGGGTTTCGTTTTTAAGACTGAGGGAAAGTATAATGGTATTTTTCCGGGCTTGTATAAGTATAACCTTGGAATACTACAAGGTATTTGGGCCAAGGTATTTGGACATTATAACAATACTTTGGAGAGTATTTCTATACCACAAAGGGGGGGTATTTATACGAGACAACTAGGCTAGGGGTAGAACTCTGCCAACAAGGCCTTCACATGGGAGGGGCTCTCGCCAAGGGGAAGAGGAGGCTAGGACGAGAACACCACACGAGAGGGGAGGAGAATTTAACACTTAGAAATATTTTTAGGATGAAGAAAGTCTTCAAAGAGGGGGGTATTTATAGTACAAGCCAAGGCCAACCAATGGCCAAGATTGAGCCAAGTGTGGTGCAAGTGTAGGGCCAAGATTTACCACACACAAATATCCTACCAACTCCCTTGACCAAACAAGCACAAAAACGTGCAAGCTTAGCCATTTGGCCGTCCAACCTCTTTCCAATGTGAGGTGACACATGTCACCCTCCCGTTGGTCCAAAATGTTTCGCCTCTCGGAAAAATCCGCAAAATTAAATATGACACAGCCGCATTTTCCCCAACAAACGCTGTGAAACGGTTTCGTCGAAAAACGACTCTAATCGGGTGTTGTGAGCAAAATTAATTCGGCCAAGCCACTTTGTAGTTCGAAAATTTCTACGTACGTCCCCACGTACATACTCTGGAAATACGGGGTATAACACAATCCATACCCATAATGACATCCAAATCTGTCATCTCTAACTCTATCAAGTTCGCGGTCCGACGATCAGAATAAACACCGCAACCTCAGACACCCGCTCAACTAACAAGACAACCCATCGCATAGCCTCAAAAGGCTCTATCGACACCGGCTCTATCCCGATTCTACCAGCAATAAGAGGGGACACATAGGACAAGGTAGAACCTGGATTTATCAAAGCATATACGTCACAGCATGAAATCAATAATGTACATGTGACGACGTCAGGGGAAGCCTCCTGATCCTGGCGGTTGGCTAATGAATATATGTGGTTCTGTGGACCGCTAGAATTGGAACCACCACCACGACCTCTGCCACGGCCTGCCGGTCCGTGAACACCCTGCCCTCCGGGGCGCATAACCACAGAAGAAGAAGATCAGGTGATCGACCACCGGCTGAACCATACCACTCCCGCCGCCTCTGGACGGACAATCTCTCCTCAAATGGCCCTGCTGGCCACAAGAGTAACAAGATCCCGAAGCCATACGGCACTCGCCCGGGTGAGACCTACCGCATCGAGCACACTGAGATGTGGGTGGTCTCGATCGGTGACGCCGCCTCCGAAACCCCAAGTCTCCGAACCCCGACCGCTCTGAATGACTGCTGATCGGACCTTCCCGCCAAAATCGTGAAGGAGCACTCTGTGCTGGCTGGAATGTGGACCTAGTCTGCCAGGCCGCCCACCTCAAAATCGCCACGAGACCTCGCCGCCCTCGCCTCTTAGGTGGCCGGCGTCAAGTTGATCCTCCTCTCTCGCCTCTATCCTCGCGCATAGGCTGCATCTCTAGCAATATCCATACCTGGCTAAAGAGCCACCCCCAAGCATGCAGTAATCATATGACGGTCTAGCCCCATCACATATCGATGAACTCGCCCGCCATGTCACTACAATAGTGCGCATGCGCCAAAGAGTCAAACTCGTGTTGTACTCTCGATAGTCCTCATTCTCGCCTCAAGGTAAAGAATCTATCTACGCGGCTCTCTCATCTCGTGAGGCAAAAGTGATCCATGAGGGCCTCTGTGAACTCCTCCCAAACACCGGAAGAGTATCCTCACCTCTCGGCGGCTCCTGACTCAAAACCGTTCAACGCAATATCACAGAACCGTAAGATGCTAGCATAATCGACTGCCTCGAAGCACTAAGAACTCGCATAGTCCAGAATCGCTGAATGAACTCATGCGGATCCTCCTCACCTCGAACCATAAAACTCGGGTGGATGACAACCCGAAAACTCAATCCGCAAACCGCTCTGGGTTAGTTGCTCGCTCTGTCGCCACGCTCGCTACTATGCCTGTCAATAATCGGATTCGCTTCCCGTAGTCTCTATACTCGGCTCTGGTGTGGGGTCGAGGCTCGTACAGAACCTCGAGCTACCGCCACTCTGCTACTTTAATATCGCGTGGGTGAACTCGCCGACCGCTTACTACCTCGTGCATAGTGCGCTCGAGTCCGAGTAACCCTCTGAGTACCGCTAGCAGCTCCTGCTGCAGCCTTGCCCTTCTTGTTATACCCCGTATTTCCAGAGTATGTACGTGAGGGCGTACGTACAAAAGTTCAAGCCTTAAGTTAGGTAAGGGACGAAATTGTGCACAACTAGCGAAAAGAATTATTTTCCGACGAAAAGTTTTCCGGACCTTGCGAAGGGAAAATTACGGTTGCGACATTTATAATTTTTGCGGATTTTTCCGAGAGATGAAATATTTTGGACCAACGAGAGGGTGACATGTGTCACCCTCAAGTGGACGGTTTGGTGAAGGAATAGATGGCACGTTTTTTTCATTTTTGTGGCCTAAAACATTTGGTCAATGTTTGCTAGATATTTTGTGTGGTAGATGGATAAGGTGGGACCCACACACACTTGTCCAAATCTTCACCCTCCACTTGCCCTCCACTTGCCTTAATCTTGGCCATTGATTGGCCTATAAATACCCCTCAAGTGCAAGACTTATTCTGCATCCCTTAAACACTTTCCAAGTCTTGAAATCTTCCCCCTCCCTCTTGAAGCTCTCGTCCAAACCACCCCTCCCCATTTTGTGATCCTTGGCAAACCCCTTCCTAGTTGTGCTAGCCGAACACCCCCTCCCTTGGTAGAAAAGTATTCTCCAATTATTGTTACTATTCCAAAATACCTTGGCCCAAATACCTTGTAGTATTCCAAGGTTACCCCTATACTAAAAGCCCAGAAATACTATTATACTTCCCTTCAGTCACAAAAAGAAACCCTAAGGGAAAATCTTCATAATTGGTTGAAGTATTAAGAAGAAGTTGCGTAGAAATTCTAAGGGTTGTTTGGAGCGGTTGAGCGCCAGTAGGAGCTAAATGTTGCTCAGGATCGACATTAAATCTTGGATAATTTTGGGCTTATCGAGGTAAATACTCTTGTCCTTCTGTTGTAATTGGAAATTACATACTGTAGTAGTATAGAAATGAGTATAAGTTATATACAAGGAAGGTATTAAAGAAGAAGATTGAACTGTACTTACATAGGACTGTATTTACAGTAGACTTGTGTAGTTTGACGGGTAGGGAAGTGCTGCCCAATATTCCATAGAATAAGAAATCTTGTATCTAGAATTATTTTACAGAGTAGTCTAGACGTTGATAGACTTGTATGACCGTTATAGGTTGAAGAACTGCAAGTAGCGTATTCTACTCGAAGGGTGGAAAAGGCTAGCAGGATTACAGTACTTTGGAGCGTTTTGCTAATAGTCGATAATCGTCGCGAGGTATGTGATTCTTCCTATCCTCTTGAGCATGATAATTTAAAAGAATATATATAGTACGGTAGACGTACGTGTGTTAACTGAACGTGGTTTTACTTCGATGTCTTTTGACTTGAGTTTTAAATAATAAGAATCTTGAAGTATTTCAAAGGAATTAAGAATCGTTTTTGAAAGAAGAGTAATACTTGGCTTTGAAAGCTTAAGAGTTATACTAGCTTTATGGAAAGTTAGTTATAACGACTTAAGAGAGATAAAAAGAATGGTTTATTGATTTTAGAAGTTAAGAGACTTGACTTAATTGAATTGATATGAATTTTGTTAAAAAGTGTGAAACCTCATTCGTGAGTAATGAGTACTTGGTTTTTAAAGAATAATGTTTTACTGATTTCGGAAATGAGAATAAGTATCGAACGAACCACTGCAACGTTAATAAAGGAAAATGTATTGACAATAATAATTATATTAAAACCAGTAGAAACCTCCATCTGCATAGAAGCTAAGATAAGACAAAATTGTATTACATTTCCTAGATCATGGTCGCTTAATAAGAGTGTTATCAACAAGAATAACCTACTCACACATAAGGCATACGTTATTCAATTGTTTTAAAAAAGATTACGTTATTTGATTAAGACTATGAACTATGAAATCTTTCAAAACTAAAAGACTTGAGTATTTGAAATTAGGCAACTTGAACTTTTGGAAAAGAATGTTGTTACTTGACTTTAAAAAGGAATGTATTTCACTCGACACCGCGTTCATGGGATGAACCGAATGTATTTCACTGACACCGCTGCTCACGGGATGAACCGAATGTATTTCACTAGACACCGCGTCATGGGATGAACCGAATGTATTTCACTCGACACCGCGCTCATAGGATGAACCGAATGTATTTCACTTGACATCGCGTTCATGGATGAACCGAATGTATTTCACTCGACACCGCGTTCACGGATGAACCGAATGTATTTCACTCGACACCGCTCATGGGATGAACCGAGAATGTATTTCACTCGACACCGCGTTCATGGGATGAACCGAATGTATTTCACTCGACACCGCGTTCACGGATGAACCGAATGTATTTCACTCGACACCGCTTATGAGATGAACCGAATGTATTTCACTCGACACCAAGTTCATGAGATGAACCGGGAATGTATTCCACACGATACCGAGTTCATGAGATGAACCGGGAATGTATTTCACACGATACCGAGTTCATGGGATGAACCGGGAATGTATTCCACACGATTCGATACCGAGTCCATGAGATGGACCGAATGTATTCCATACGATCCGACACCGAGTCCATGAGATGGGCCGAGACATGTGATACGATCACACGATTTATACCTAGATCACGGCAATGGCGGAAGGAGTTCCACGTACGGCGGATGACTTTGAGGCGTGAGTCCGATCGCTTATGATATGAATCGTAGTTTTGTTATCATATATGTCTTCTGCTTTTATATAGACTATTATGATTTCATTTTCGTATTTTCGCCACATACTGTACCGCTGCAATTCCTTCGGGGCCGCGTTCATGTCGCAGTAGAGGTACACCGTTGTTGATCCTCGCCATAGGATCACAGCCAACAGATTGGAAGCTCCGTTCTCAAGGCTTATCTTTTGGTATGTTTTCCGCGAGTTTGTAAGTTTTTGTACATTCAGGGGTGTGGTGGGGCCCTGTCCCGTCATAGTTGTTGTAAAAATCTTAGAGGTCTGTAGTAATCGTGGGCGTGATTTGTAAAAGGGATGTAATCGCTCAAGTGTATATATATGTACGCCGACATGCACTTTTCTCGTATAAATCGCTTTCTCACTTCATATTGTTTCATGTCTTGTTTTTATATTCGACATTACTGGATGTATGTCTACTGGGTGCCGGCAGGCACTACCACGGGCCCGTTCAGTCGTGACACTTCGGGCCCCCGGTCGCTTCCGTGAGGCATAATCGTTTCATAAGAATAGACAGAGAGGATTCAACCTAATAAGACAGCTCTCTTGCACGATCTCGAGAGAGAAGAATGGAAACCAATCCTAAATGTCCCGCACCTCCACGATTATTGATGGTGCACAACACACCGATAATCAAGACTTACTAGACACGATCTGAGACACTTTCCGATGACTAATCGCTCGATACCACTTTTGTCACGACTACCCCGGCCGCATCGGTGCCCTACCCGCACCCTGCCTGTATACATCGAGAATAGCGCGAACATACACAACAAATAACATGTTTAGACAATAAATATCACAAAGCAACCGAGCAAGTGCCGCTTCCATAAAATATACATACTCAACAAGAAATAAGATAACTCGTGCTTACAACCCAAACCACAACATTTGACTACAAACCTCAGGAATAACAACTGTGGACAGGTCCGCCATACCCCAATGTACATAAATCTACAACATCGTGAAAGATCGTACTAAAAGACAAGCCTCCGAGAAATGGAGCTCGACGCTTGATCGGTGATCCTAAGAATGAGGATCCACCACTGCTACTCCCTACCGCGTATGAACGCAGCCCAGAGAAGGGTCGACACAATATGTACTAAGTATGTAAAACTGGAAAATACTATAATTACATCATAAGTCTAAAACAAAGCCGGAGACATGTATGATAATCAAATTACAGCACACTGTGCCTTACTAACAATGAGAGTAAATAAGAATATACTTACAACATAAAATAGGAAGATCACGATCTAAGCAGGACCACCCGCCCGCAGTATCATTAAGCAATCCTACTCCTGGGACTATTTCAACCGTATAGGTCGTGTGGACCCGCATGAGGTATTCCTCGCATAGGCTGTATCCGCCCGCATAGGACTATTTCACCCGCATAAGCCCTTACGGACTCGCATGAGGTATTCCTCGCATCATGGGTAGCAAATCCATGGAATGGTATAATGTCTTGGGGGTTTACCCCTCAATCATACTCAGAAGGTGGTATAACGTCTTGGGGATTTACCCCTCATTTATACTCTTACCCTGGAGAAGGTGGTATAACGTCTTGGGGGTGTACCCCTCATTTATACTCTTACCCTAGCTCAACCGGTCATCATACATAACATAAGCCCTACCGACTTATCATACATAACATAAGCACTACCGGCTTATCATACAATATATAAGCAAGTTAAGAAATCCCCTAACTTCTTATTAGTCTTGTTCATATACCCTCTCATTTTAGTTTACTTAAGGCACTAACATGTCTATATAAAAATCCGGAAATTTAACCCAAAGTACTACATACTTCTATTCTTTTAAAATGACTCTTTTCCATATAAAACTTCCAAGATACTAATAAATGTAGTATCAAGTCACAATCACTTTTCAAGACAAGTCACAATACTTTTAGAAATGTAATTAGGCTTCTAAATCAAGTGACTTCTTTTCTTATAAAACCTTAGGCAATTGATGCCTTAAAATCAATTTGCCTTTCATTAAATCAAGTCATTTTATCCTTATTTATCTTTCCATAAAGCTAATATAACTAACTTCCCATAAAGTCGTTATATTAACTTTATACCTTAGTCAATTTCAATTTCCTATCCAAGGGACTTATACGTTTAAAACGGCACAAGTATCATATATTTTAAAACAATTCAAGTCCCTTAACTAAAAAAAACTTAAGACATCCTTAATACTTTTAAAGAAGTGAGTTGATCTCCTAACTCACCCAACTTGGCTATTCTTAAAACAAGTAAAGGATATCAAGATCTTGTACGTCTACCGTACTATATACGTGCAACTATTCATGCTCAAAAGATAGGAAAGTTCTACATACCTCTTCGGGCCAATCCACTTGCTAAGTACAATATCCCGCCTGTAGTATGTCAACCTATAATGTCCACAATACGTCTATTAACGTCTTACTTCAAACGTAGAATATTATAAGTGCAAAGTCACTAAATTCTACGTAAAATCTGACAAAGACCTCCTTTGTTTCTACATACTTTGCCAACTTTTTCAAGGCCGAATTCAATAACCAAACACGCCACATTTAAGGCCCAACAATGCAATTAACAATAGGGGATTACACGCCTACTAGACGTGTAAAATTCCGTCCCACAATTGATATCAAACTAATACAACAACAAGTGTAAATCCGGCAACTTGGGATACAACAATACCAATTCTTATCCAATTTCCTTTTCAATCCAAGTTGTTAGCATAACATGATATTAAGTCGCAATCGATTATAACTACTATAATCTTCAAGTAAGTAACATGCGACGATTCTAATTAACGACCAAATTGTAATCCAACTTCAAATGGCTTATAAGTCATTTCGGATTTAAGGCTACAACAATCCATAACACTTATAAAACTTCAACACGTATACTTCATGCTAGCAAACATGTAAGGCTAACAACAATATATAATCTTGTAACACTTTAAGAGACAAGATTATTACCTCAACGAGTCTTAGTCCAACTTCAAATCCGAAGTCGCTCCCTAGCAACTTAGAGCCTCTTCTTGACACTTCAATCCGCCACTTGAGACCCTTAGAATATCACAAACAAGTTTCATTTAATCTTCCAATCAAAACCTAGAAAAGCAACTAGGTTTTCACCTTGCGACTAATACGAAAACTATCTTTTTCCGGGATTTTTCTATTGAGATACACTTACAATACCCTCATGAACCTTGGTTTAAAGTGTGGAGCTTAATGGACAACAAACAAATTTTTTTCTTTTTTGAAGGTATGGAACCCGAGAGCACCCCTTAGTGTTCATCAAATTTTTCTTGAAATTTAGCTAAGTGTTGAGCTTGTCTTGCTACTAGTACTACTATATAGTTCAATGGAGGGTCAAGATGTGCACAAATGTGTGGCTTGGATGAAGTTCCTTCAAATATCAAGACTTGTGGTCCCATTGACTAAGTCAACATTGTCAAGCTCTTCAACTTGCAAGACTTTGTCTTCCTAACAATGGTCAAATGACCCTTTTGTCCATGCTTATTTCGTACAAGACAACATAAGGGGGGTGATACGTGTCGCCCTCCCATTCGTCACAATATTACATTTTCCGACAATTTCATAATTCCGATAAATTTTTACAAGTCTCAAATCTTAACATTTGGGATTCTCACGTACATTCTTAAAACATGTCCTGTAAATACGGGGTGTAACACTTTGGTCTGCCTTATAGAAACTAAATTCAACCAATCATGATGGACTCTTTTTCTTCTCAAAGATTTTGTGCTTGGAAATTTTGCTCCAACATTGATTTCATTGATGGTGGAAGAATGCTAGTACTATGGGACCCCTCTAGAGTTAGTTGTGATGTGCTTGGTATGGACTCTCAACATATCCATGTCCAAGCACGTTGTAACATTTCTCAAGTGTCCTTTCGCTACGCTTGTTTATCCTGGTCTATAGCATTCTAACGAAGGAAACTTTGGCACCATCTCACCCACTGGGTACGTGTATTGTCATTCCTTGGATGATCATCGAGACTTTAACACTTATTGCCACCCTCAAGACAAGGCGGTGGTCCACCACTCACGCCTTATGCACTTGGGATCTCGGGAATCTTAATTGCTCACTGACTTGATGACACTCCTTCTAAGGGGTCCTTCTATACTTGGACGAATGGCTCAATTTGGTCCAAGCTTGATAGAGTGTTAATGAACCAGCATTGGAGTGACTTGAACCTTGAATGCTCAGCAAAAATTTTTCCTATGGAACCAGTCTCGGACCATTGCCCCGTGATTGCTTCGGTAATCTCATCTTGTGGTATTGGGAAATGGCCTTTCAAGTTTATGAACATGTGGCTCTCACACCCCGCCTTTGAGAACATCCTATCTTCATGCTGGAAGCAGCGTGTCTTTGAACCGCCAATTCACATTGGTCACAAAATTGAAGTCGCTAAAGAAGCCATTAAGGGATTTAAAATCTAGTGAATTCGGAGTATTGAACAAAGAACAAACGCGCTAACATGGAATTTAAGGAGGCTATAAATGAGCATATGGAGAATCCCTTTGATGAAGACTTAAAAGCCAAGGTCAAGTCCTTAAGAGCTAAATCCAATCACCTCCTTGAATCCGAGAGACACTACTTAAGACAAAAGGCGAGGCAAAAACATTTGATTGGAAGTGATAGGTGCTCCAAATACTTCCATAGTTTGATCAAGAGGAGCAATGTTAAGAACTCGATTACTTATCTTGTAAAGGATAACGACAATACCACAACATCTCCCGGTGAAGTAATAGGCATGATGGTTGAGTTCTATAAAGGACTTCTTGGCTCCTCTCAACCCGTAACAAGCATCAACCTTGCGGTACTAGATTGTGGTCCGAAACTAGAGGAGGAAGATGGTTCATTCCTTCTACAACCTGTCTCCCATAAGGAGGTTTGGGATGCTCTATCCGATATTGGCAATGACAAAGCACCTGGCCCGGATGGTTTTTCAGCCGCCTTCTTCAAGAATAGATGGAAAGATGTGGGACATGATGTAGTAAGGAGTATACAAGAATTCTTCTCTTCCGGTGTGCTCTTGAAGCAAGTGAACCATACTATACTCACCCTTCTACCCAAAACTGATCGGGACCCCAAGGTGAGTGACTTTAGACCTATTGGATTGACAAATGTGGTATACAAGATCATTACTAAGATTCTAGCTAACCGAATGGCAAGGTTTCTTCCGGCATTAGTTGATAAATGCCAAGGTGCTTTTATGAAAGGAAGAAACATGGTGGAAAATGTCTTCATTGCCCAAGAACTCGTGAGAGGCTATAATAGAACTAGAGTTTCTCCAAGGTGTATGCTCATGGTGGATCTTCGGAAAGCTTTTGACACAGTCTCCTGGAATTTCCTCGAATCGGTGCTAAAAGGTCTCAAGTTCCCGGACAGAATTATAAGATGGATTATGGAATGTGTTAGCTCAACTTCTTTCTCACATTCAATCAATGGAGAGTTGCATGGCTACTTTACGGGTAAACGCGGCTTGAGGCAAGGTGATCCTATGTCTCATATGCTCTTTATCCTATGCATTGAATACCTATCCATATTTCTCAAGCTCAAAACTTCGGATAGATCCTTTTCTTTCCATCCTAAGTGCAAAAGACTAGGCGTCTCTCATCTTGCCTTGGCGGATGATCTCATGCTTTGCCAAAGCGGATGTGTCTTCTGCTAGTGTTCTTATGGATTGTCTTGAGGATTTGGAGACGGTTTCGCCTAACACTTAACCACCAAAATATTCCATCTACATCATGAGTGCAAGATTCTATCCGCGACTTGATCTTGACAAGAGTTGGGCGCCCTTTAGAGTCTTTCCCGCGGTACTTAGGTCCCTTTGTCTCCAATCTCTGTCTGTGGATCAGTTTGCACCTTTCACTAGTGCAATCTCGTGTTTCATTCAGAAATGGGGACACCACTCACTCTCATGCGGGTAAATTGGAACTTATAAGATCGGTGGTCCGGGTCGAGAGATTTTGGTTTCGAGCTCTACCCATTAGCTCGCCCAGACTCAACAAGGTTCGCTCGCTTATATCCAGTTCTTATGGGGTGGCAAGCCACCAAGAGTCGCCGATGATATTTGTGCGCCTCAACTGAGGGAGGCTTAGGCCTCATGGACATCAAAGTATGGAATCACGCCTTACTCTCTCGAACCATCCGCAAGCTCACACTAAGCGGATACATTACGGGTTCAATGGATTAATAGCTACTACTTAAAGAGTCAATCCATTTGGGATTACGAGGTACGCCTAGAGATTCACCTTTATTCAAGCTTTGTGGTATCCGTGACACTTTCATAAGCATCTTTGGGAATCAAGAAAACACTATCACGCTTGAGAAGTGTTGCATCGATTGGAAATTTGATTCGGTCTTGTGTACGACGCTCATGACACCGAGAACATAATCCTTGGATGTCTCAAATTTGTAAAGGCTACATTCCTCCTAAATTCTCATTCACGGTTTGGCTCACTTGTAGGAAGCGCCTTGCTACTAAAGATACTCTCCTTCCTCAACATAAGATAAGTCTTGCGGATTCTGCAAGCGTGCCAATGAGACAAGGTCTCATCTCTTCTTTTCATGCCCCTTCACTCACAAGATTTGGAAGCACACAAAAGAATGGTTGGGAATTAGAAGAGAAATGACAATAATTGAAAGTGCACTCAAGTGGATCAAGAAAGAACACAGTGGGACTAGCATTCGATCCAAAGCCATCCTACTTGCCTTTTGCATAGTGGTATATGAGATTTGGAGAAAAAGGAATGAAATGCTATTTGCGGGCACTATGTCAACTGTGGATGAGATTGTGGCAAAAGTTCAAACAACAACATATAGAGTTCTTTATGATTTAATCCTCTTGTAACGCCACCTCCGAGTGATCGCCCTTCTCTCCTTCATTTCGTTTTGTTACATCGAGGATCGAGAACCTCAATGATTGATTGTAAGTTTCTGCTTCTTCTTAGTAATAACATTACCATTTACCCTAAAAACAAAAGATTGTTGACTAAGTCAAGAGCCCACTTGGCTTGATATTTAAATGCCTTCATCTAAGACCACACAAGTGTTATAATCTTGACCTCCATCGTTTTATATATACCATCACACCCCGTAAGTACAAGACATGTTTTAATAACGTACGTAAGAATCCCAAATGTTAAGATTTGAGACTAGTAAAAAATTATCGGAATTATGAAATTGTCGGAAAACGAAATATTGTGACGAATGGGATGGCGACACGTGTCACCCCCTTAAGTGTCTTGGACGAAAATAACATGGGCAAAAGGGTCATTTGACCATTATTAAGATGACCAAGTCTTGCAAGTAGTTCTAGCTTGATATAATTGACTTAGTCAATGGGGCCACTTAGCTTGATATTTAAAAGAATTTCATCCAAACCACACATATGTATTAATCTTAGCCCTCCATTGTACTATATAAGTATACTAGTAGTGAGACAAGCTTCCACACTTAGAAAATTTTCAAGAAAAATTGGATGAACAACTAGGGGGCTCTCGGGTTCATGAAGGAGAAAATAGAAAAAAAATTGTTTGTTGTTCAATAAGCTCCACACTTTAAACCAAGGTTCATGAGGGTATTTTAAGGGTATCTCAATAAAAAGATCCTAAAAATAAATATTCAGATTAGTCGCAAGGTGAAAACCTAGTTGATTTCCTAGGTTTTGATTGGAAGATTAAAGGAAAGTTGTTTGTGATATTCTAAGGGTATCAAGTGGCGGATTGAAGTGTCAAGAAGAGGCTCTAAGTTTCTAGGGAGCGACGGATTGAAGTCGACTAAGGCTCGTTGAGGTAACAATCTTGTTCTCTTAAAGTGTTACAAGATTATATATTGTTGTTAGCCTTACATTTTTACTAGCATGAAGTATATGTGTTACACCCCGTAGTTCCAGAGTATTTATATGAGGACGTACGTACGAGAATACGACACAAAAATTGGAAAGGAAGAAAGATGTGATTTTTCGACTAAAAGTTTCCTGATTTTGTGAAGGAAAAGGTTCGTTAATGGAATTGGATTCCCATATTTGGTATTTGGACTTTTAGAATATTTGAGTATTATGAAATTTTATTTCCAATTGGTCACGTAGGCCCACTTTGAAAATTTACGATTTTGTAGGCCCACTTTATTTTCGGATTTTTGGCATTACGGATATTTTCTAAGATGAAATATTTTGAGCAGTGAAGCACGTGTCACCTCGTGTGGGCCATGTTGGCCGAATGGAGAAGCAAGTGGACGTTTTTAGCGACAAGTGGCCCATTTTTATGGTGGCCACTTGTCCCACTTTTGTGGTGAACACTTGGTTGGCCAACTACCCATACACATGTACCCATACTCACCACCCACTAGCATTAATCTTGACCCTTGATACTACTATATATACCCCCTTAGGTTGAAGACAATTTTCATCCCACACTTAAGCTTCCAAGGCAAAATACTCCTCCCTTTGTAGTTGTTTCGCCCCTTCCCCCAGTTGAGTATAAAATAATTTGGGTATTATTGTTTAATCCAAAATACCTTGGCCTAGTATCATTTGTAGTATTCCAAAGTTATTTCAATACTAGGTGCCCGTAAATACTACTTTATTCCAATAGTCGCAAAATGAAACCCTAGAAAATCTTCAAGCTTGTTAAGAGAAGTTGTTTAGAAACTTCTGGGGTTGCTCGAGCGGTCGAACGTAGGAATTGGAGCTAAATGTCACGACCAACCCGCCCGTGGATCGTGCCTACCCCGCACCCTAGTGATACAACATCGAGAAAATCATGAAATAAAAACATGAACATGAATTAAGAGAAAAGATAAATAAACAAAGCAACCAAAACAGCTTGCCTTCATCATATATACATAAATACCCAACAGCTTATCCTTTTTACAAACCCCGCCACAACAAAGCATGCACTCTAAGATTTTTACAATTTATGACGGACAGTGGCCCCGCCATACCCCGAATGTATAAGAATCTACTGCACTGTGGTAACATACCAAAAGATAAGCCTCCAAGGAACGAGCTTCCCAATACGAAAGGTGATCCTAAAAGCTGGATCGACAATGACGTACCTTTTACTCATGCAGATGAACGCATTTCAAGGAGGTCAAGATAACAGTACCAAGTATGTGAAATCAGAAATATCAGAAATGAAATCATAATAGTCTATATAAAGCAGAGACATGTATGATAACCAAACTACGCTCACAACATAGAAGGCCATGTCAAGTCGTGACTCACGCCTCAAAGTCATCCTCATGCCCGTGGAACTTCTTCCTCACCGCCAGCCTAGGTACAAATCATGTGATACGATAATGTGTCTCGCCCATCTTATGGACCCAATATAGAAACGTGGAATACATTCTGATGAACCTAGTCGCGAAATACATTCTGATGAACCAGAGTCAAGTGATATACATTCTGATGAACCTAATCAAGTGAAATACATTCTGATGACCCTTAATCAAGTGAAATACATTCCTGATTTAATCTTAATCAAGTGAAATACATTCCTGATGACCCAGAATCAAGTGAAATACATTCCTGATGACCCAGAGTCGAGTAGAACACAAGATTTGCACAACAAGGCTATCACACGTAACATGGTCAAGTTTCATAACAACAAGCATAAGCAAGTTACACACCGACTCAAGGTACTTTCATTTTATGTCAAAGTCCGATTTTAACCTTAAAGTACTACGTCCGTTAAATTCCCTTTAAGATCCATTTCTTTTACAAAGGTCACCCGATACCGTAGTATAAAATTTGAGTGACTAACATTGTTAAGCAAACCAAAATGCTTTCCTTTGTAAAATCAAGTAACAACCTTATTTTCCAAACGCTCAAGTTTGCCTAATTTCAATGCTCAAGTTTCTCATTTTAGAAAAAGGTTTCAGTAGTTCATAGTTTTAAATCCTTTAAAACATAATTCTCCTTAAACGCTTTGAGAAACCTATGTCTTATAAGTGAGTAGGTTATTCTTGTTTATAATCAATCTTATTAAGCACCATGATCTAGGAAATGTCATTTTGTCTCATCTTAGCTTCTATGCATGGAAGTTTCTATCGTTTTAATAATACTAAATCTGTCCAAAACATTTCTTTATTAACGCCGCAGTTGGTTTGTCGACACATTCGATTTCAAATCAAGAAACATTTTTAAGCCGTTATACCTAACTTCCCATAAAGCTAGTATAACTCTTAAGTTTCCAAAACCAAGTATTACTTCTTCTCTCAAAATGATTCAAAATCTTTTGAAATACTTCAAGTTCTTTATTATCACATAGCCACCAGCTTATAGTTCAAATCAGCCACCTCTTAAAACCACAAGTACTTTCTTACCTACATAAAGTCATATAACCAACTTCCCATAAAGCCGTTATAACACTTTATGTTTCAAACCAATCAAGTACATTAAACATATGTACGCCTACCGCACTACATAGTTATACACATATCATGCTAGAACAAATAGGAAGAGGTTCACATACCTCGCGACGACATCGACTAATAGCAAAACGCCCAAGTACCTCAAACCGCTTGGCCACACTCTCACCAAGGTATCACTCCACACGTAGTACTACAACCTATAGAGGCCACAAAGCCTATTAATATCTTTAGATCCCGACGTAGAATATTCTACGTAAAAATTCGAAGACTCTCCCGCAACAACAGAAATCTCCTCCTCTATCGAGGCCGCTACCAAGCCAACCAGGGGTTAACACGCCTAACCGGACGTACAATTCTACTACACAAGAATGTTACACAAGTCTACCGTAATACGCCCCTATGTAATTACGTCAGCTTCTTCTTTAAATTCAGCTTAAGTCGCAAGACATCGCCGTAAGTATTATTCAGCTTAAGTCAAAAGACATTGCCGCACAACTATGTTCAGTTCTATATATAGTATACTTAACTATATACTCCTACAACATGTAATTTCCAATTACAATGTAAGGTCAAGAATGTTTACCTCGATAAGCCTAAAATTATCCGAGTTTATACGTCGATCCCGAACAACGCTTAGCTCCTACTCCGCGCTCCAACTGCTCCAACCAACCCTTAGAAGTTCTAACCAACTTCTACTTATGACTTCAACTACGGGTGAAGATTTACTTAGGGTTTCGCTTTTGGATCGAGGAAGTATAATAGTATTTTCTGGCTTTTGTAAAAGTGTAACTGGGAATACTACAAGGTATTTGGGCCAAGGTATTTGGGCATTATAACAATACTTGGAGAGTATTTCTATACCACAAAAGGGGTATTTATACGAGACAACTAGGCTGGGGTACCACTAAGAAACACCTCAAAGCGGAGTGAGGTGGCTCTCGCCATGGCTCTCAAAGGGGAGTGGTGTGGACGAAAGCTCGGGAGAGGAGTATTTTGAGACTTAGTTAGATTGCTCAAGTTTTTGGATGAAGAAAGTCTTCAACTAGAGGGTATTTATAGGTCAAGTGAAGGCCAACCAACGCCAAGATCCATCCAAGTGTTAGTGCAGTGTAAGGTCAAGATTAAGCCACGTGCAACCTTATCCATCTACCCAAAATATCCTACCAACTCCTCGACCAAAAATAATGCACAAAAACGCGCCAACCTTCCCACTTTCGTCCGTCCACTCTTCCAATTAGAGGGTGACAAGTGTCGCCTCTCGCTGTCCAAAATGTTTCGCCTCTAAAAATCCGCAAAATTATAAATGACATAGCCGAATTTTCCTACGAAAGTCTGGAAACGCTTCGCCAAAAACGACTCTAATCGGTGTTGTGTACAAATTTCAAACTAGCCAACTTTAAGGCTCAAATTATAATACGACGCCACGCATATACTGAAATACTGGTATAACATTCTCCTCCTTAGAAACATTTGTCCCGAATGTTCCTTCTCAAGACGGATAACGATAAAGTTCTTCTAATAAGTCGCCAACGCCACAACCGCCACTTAAACAACACACGCACGCAAATACTTATATCCAAGTCCACGAGGAAACCTCTAACATCACAAACTTTTGTCACTTTGCCGCGAGGTTCTAGTGTCACCCGCGACTCCAACAAATGGTACCTGATCGCACGCGATTCCCGAGGTCTAAAATATACATCCTTCGTGACCTTCTCCCTTTACAAGAAATGATCATATCTATGCTCGCAATACATGCTCGCTCTACCCTTACTCGTCAGATTCTTCTCGAACTCTTGAACTCTTCCAAGATAATGCACCACACTTCGCCATCACTTTAGTTCTCCAAACCTCGAGTCACCACCTCCAACTTGGTTATCTTACTAGCCTCAATCTTCCTTAAGGCCACTTCCGCCTTCACGATCCGCCAGTCGAACATATCCACGAACTCATACGATGGTCATCTAAACTGGGCCTAGCACCGTGACTTACCGGGCGGACCACCCAGAGCTGACCCCACCTCATTCCGGCCACGGTTGACACGCAACACGCCCTCAACCCGAGCTCACACGCCGACTCTCTCGCTTTCGATCCGAACAACCTTGTTAATCACATCATGAAAGATACCACTTTCATTTACCCAACCTGCAGACTTATCACACAATATATTCTAGGCATAAAATGCACTCGACAAGGATCACTGCAAAATCTTGTACTCAAGACTACTTACATCTAAGGTCTCAACTGTAATATTCTAAGGTTCATCATTTTCTCACCCCTGTGCTTACCCTTTTCCCCAACTGTGTTCCTAAATCACATTTTAGCACAAAGCTATCCGAACATAACACTTAACACATTAACATAACATCAAAACATACAAGCCTCTAGATGGTTATGATATACCGGCTACCGCCCACTCTAATCATAAGTCCGCTCGCAGGCGCATAATCGCAGGCGGCGAACTCGCCATCGATCCGCAGAGGTCGCGCTGCCGCCGCATTTCTCCTATAAGCACGCCTCGTCACATGGCCCTCGACGGCCGCAGAAGCAAGCACCGCAAAAAGACGACATTTCCCGATGATGTTTGCCACATCGCGTAATCGGTGGGACATGAATCTCGCCGCTAGCACTCACGTAAACTCGCGGAACTAAGCCCCGAGCTCGACCAGCTCCCAATACCCCGAACGACCAAGATCGCGAGGACCACTGCATCGGGCGGAGGTACATAACTAGATCGCCGAGGCGTCCGCCTCGAAGTTACCAAAGGACCTCGCTGCTCGCCCTCTTCTCACGATCTCGGCCATTCCGCCGACCTCTCCGTGCCTCACATCCTAGTGCACGAAGCCAGATGCGGCAATGTCCATGCCCTACCAAGAGCTACACCCGCATAAGCCTCGCTAAGTAATCGCCCACCTGACGTAGCGGTACTGCTCTCCATATCCGCTTACACTGGAACATACCGAAGCTAATGAGTCGAACTCACATTGTACTTCTAACCGCCCGCCCGCCCCGCTCAATGTCAAAAATTGCTGCCCGAGCCTCCTCATCCGCGAGGCAAGAAATGTGCAAGAAATGCCTCGAGAACTCGCCCCAAATCTGGAAGTGCATGCTCTTTCCCGACAGCCTCCCACGATCAAACTACCAATCGCAAGATTACGCACTGATGCGAACCCAATACCACCGACTGCTGCGAGGCTCGGGATTACTCATGATCCGTCAGAGCCGCTGATAAACTCCCGAGGTCGCCTCGCTTCTCGATCCATGTAACACCGGAGGGCTACAACTCGTGAAGTCCTGTAGCCTCAAATCGCTCGCCGGGGTGAACTACGGCCGCTGGGCCGGAATCACGATCCACTATCTCATATTCGCCACGACCGCCAAGAATCGCCATCTCCTTGTACTTATCTCATCGGCCCAGCCGCGGATCGAGGCTCAGTATCAGAGTCTCAGCAGCCATCGCCGCGCCTAAACTCGCTGGTGTTGGCGCCGCGAAACCCGGGCCGCTTGGCATCGCTCAGCATCGACGCTCGCGCTCGCATTTCTCTCAGATCTCACTAATGCTCCTCGATCGCTTTGCCCATCTGGGCTCGCTGTTTTACGCGAGGCATAATCGTAAATGAAAGGAATACGCCGAGGGTCCAATTTATCACACGCCTCTAAGGCACGATCTCGTAATGAGAAGAATAGAAACTAATCTTAAATGTCTCGCACTCCTCGACATAGACGTGGTGCACAACACACCGATAATCAAGACTTACTAGACACGGTTCAGACACTTTCCGAGGACTAATCGCTCGATACCACTTTTGTCACGCACCAACCTGCCCGTGATCGTGCCTTACCCCGGCACCCTAGTGATACAACATCGAGAAAATCAGCGAAATAAAAACATGAAATACGAATTAAGAGAAAAGATAAATAAACAAAGCAACCAAAACACTTGCCTTCATCATATATACATAAATACCCGAACAGCTATCCTTTTTACAAACCCTGCCCACAACAAGGCTGCACTTCTAAGATTTTTTTACAATATGACGGACAGGCCCCGCCATACCCCGAATGTATAAGAATCTATGCACTGTGGTAACATACCAAAAGATAAGCCTCCAAGGAACGGAGCTTCCCAATACGAAAGGTGATCCTAAAAGCTGGATCGACAAATGATGTACCTTTACTCATGCAGATGAACGCACTCAAGCGAGGTCAAGATAACAGTACCAAGTATGTGAAATCAGAAATATCAGAATGAAATCATAATAGTCTATATAAAGCAGAGACATGTATGATAACCAAACTACGCTTCACAACATAGAAGCGCCATGTCAAGTCGTGACTCACGCCTCAAAGTCATCCTCATGCCCGTGGAACTTCTTCCTCACCGCCAGCCTAGGTACAAATCATGTGATACGATAATCGTGTCTCGCCCATCTTATGGACCCAATATAAACGTGGAATACATTCTGATGAACCTGAGTCGCTGAAATACATTCTGATGAACCCAGAGTCAAGTGATATACATTCCTGGATGAACCTAATCAAGTGAAATACATTCCGATGACCCTTAATCAAGTGAAATACATTCCTGACGAAGAATCAAGTGAAATACATTCCTGATGACCCAGAATCAAGTGAAATACATTCCTGATGACCAGAGTCGAGTAGAACACGATTTGCACAACAAGGCTATCACACGTAATACATGGTCAAGTTTTATAACAACAAGCATAAGCAAGTTACACACGACTCAAGGTACTTTCATTTTATGTCAAAGTCCAGATTTTAACCTTAAAGTACTACGTCCGTTAAATTCCCTTTAAGATCCATTTCTTTTACAAAGGTCACCCGATACCCGTAGTATAAAATTTGAGTGACTAACATTGTTAAGCAAACCAAAATGCTTTCCTTTGTAAAATCAAGTAACAACCTTATTTTCCAAACGTTCAAGTTTGCCTAATTTCAATGCTCAAGTTTCTCATTTTAGAAAAAGGTTTCAGAGTTCATAGTTTTAAATCCTTTAAAACATAATTCTCCTTTAAACGTTTTGAGAAACCTATGTCTTATAAGTGAGTAGGTTATTCTTGTTTATAATCAATCTTATTAAGCAGCCATGATCTAGGAAATGTCATTTTGTCTCATCTTAGCTTCTATGCAGATGGAAGTTTCTACCGTTTTAATAATACTAAATCTGTCCAAAACATTTCCTTTTATTAACGCCGCAGTTGGTTTGTCGATACACATTCGATTTCCAAATCAAGAAAACATTTTTAAGCCGTTATACCTAACTTCCCATAAAGCTAGTATAACTCTTAAGTTTCCAAAACCAAGTATTACTTCTTCTCTCAAAATGATTCAAAATCTTTTGAAATACTTCAAGTTCTTTATTATCACATAGCCAGCTTATAGTTCAAATCAGCCACTCTTAAAACCACAAGTACTTTCTTACCTACATAAAGTCGTTATAACCAACTTCCCATAAAGCCGTTATAACACTTTATGTTTCAAACCAATCAAGTACATTAAACATATGTACGCTCACCGCACTACATAGTTATACACATATCATGCTAGAACAAATAGGAAGAGGTTCACATACCTCGCGACGATTATCGACTAATAGCAAAACGCCCAAGTACTCAAACCGCTTGGCCACACTCTCGCCAAGCGATCACTCCACACGTAGTACTACAACCTATGAGGCCACAAAGCGCCTATTAATATCTTTAGATCCCGACGAGAATATTCTACGTAAAAATTCGCAAGACTCCCCGCAACAACAGAATCTCCTCCTCTATCGAGGCCGCTACCAAGCCAACCAGTGGGGTTAACACGCCTAACCTGACGTACAATTCTACTACACAAGAATGTTACACAAGTCTCATCGTAATACGCCATGTAATTACGCTCAGCTTCTCTTCTTTAAATTCAGCTTAAGTCGCAAGACATCGTAAGTATTATTCAGCTTAAGTCAAAAGACATTGCCGCACAACTATGTTCAGTTCTATATATAGTATACTTAACTATATACTCCTACAACATGTAATTTCCAATTACAAATGTAAGGTCAAGAATGTTTACCTCGATAAGCCTAAAATTATCCGAAGTTTATACGTCGATCCCGAACAACGCTTAGCTCCTACTCCGGCGCCCAACTGCTCCAACCAACCCTTAGAAGTTCTAACCAACTTCTACTTATGACTTCAACTACTGTGAAGATTTACTTAGGGTTTGCTTTTGTGATCGAGGAAGTATAATAGTATTTTCTGGCTTTTGTAAAAGTGTAACCTCGGGAATACTACAAGGTATTTGGGCCAAGGTATTTGGGCATTATAACAATACTTGGAGAGTATTTCTATACCACAAAAGGGTATTTATACGAGACAACTAGGCTAGTGGGTACCCTACTAAAAACACCTCAAAGGGAGGAGGGTTTCTCGCCAAGGGCTCTCAAAGGGGGAGGGGGTGGACGAAAGCTCAGGAGAGGAGTATTTTGAGACTTAGTTAGATTGCTCAAGTTTTTGGACGAAGAAAGTCTTCAACTGAGTGGTATTTATAGTCAAGTGAAGGCCAACCAACGCCAAGATCCATCCAAGTGTTAGCAAGTGTAAGGTCAAGATTAAGCCACGTGCAACCTTATCCATCTACCCAAAATATCCTACCAACTCCTCGACCAAAAATAATGCACAAAAACGTGCCAACCTTCCCACTTTCGTCCGCCCACTCTTCCAATTGAGGGTGACAAGTGTCGCTCTCGTTGGTCCAAAATGTTTCGCCTCTCTAAAAATCCGCAAAAATTATAAATGACATAGCCTAATTTTCCTACGAAAGCTGGAAACGCTTTCGAAAAACGACTTAATCGGGTGTTGTGTACAAATTTCAAACTAGCCAACTTTAAGGCTCAAATTATAATACGACGCCACGCATATACTGAAATACGTATAACACTAAACATTGCTCAGATCGACTTATAAACTTGGATAATTTTGGGCTTATCGAGGTAACGATCTTGCCCTCTATTGTAATCGATATTACATGTCAGTAGTAATGTATAGTTGAGTATACTATATGTAGAATGAATATGGATAAGAATTGAATCAGATTTACATAGATCAGATTTACAAGTAGACTTGTAGTATTATCGGAGTAGAATTGTACACGCCCGTTAGACGTAACCCCGGGATTGTTGGCAGCAGCGTGCCTCGTATGAGGAGATTTATGTGGTCATGGGGAGGTGCTTCCAATTTTCCGTAGAATAAGGAATCTTGTATCTAGAATTATTCTACGAAGAGATCTAGAGGTCGATAGACGCTTTGTGGGATTTTTAGGTCAAGTACTACGAGTAGCGATTCTACTGGGCGGTGGAAAAGGCGAGCAAGATTAGAGCACGTGAGCGCTTTGCTAATCGTCGATAATCGTCGCGAGGTATGTGAACCTCTTCCTATCTTTTCTAGCATAATTGTCATGGAACTATGTAGTACGGTAGACGTACATGTTCTAAGTGAATTTGGTTGGTTTACTGATTTTAAAAGATAAAGGACTTGACTTATATTTGACTTGATGTTGTTTTAAAAGAAAGGCACTTGGTTTAAAAAGTATAGAGTACTTGATTTTAAAAGTCTTGTAAAGGTTTTTACGAAAGTAAAGTAATTTGGTTTGAAAAGGAAATGTGTTTTTGATACTACGAGTATTAGTATCTTTTACGTAAAAGAGGTCTTTTTGAAAGAATGAAAGTAGGTATTATTTTGGGTTTGAAACCCGTATTGTTGACATAAAATGAAAGTACCTCGAGTTGTGTGTAACTTGCCTATGTTTGCGTGCTGATAGCCTCGCCGTTAGTATTGTATTTCTATACCACCGCTCTCACGAGGGCCATTGATTTGTTATGATCTTACTTGATCGCATCTACAGCGACGGAGATTCCACGCGCGCCTCGTTGATAGCGTTATTCCACGGACTAGCTCTCCATGAGGTTTTACCGATTCTACTTGGTATCCGTGGTTGGCTTTCATTTGCCCCGCCTCGTGGCCGATTCGCCTGCACTGTAGTTAGCCTTCGTGACTTGCCCTGCTCTTTAGTGGCGAAGTCTCGTGATACTACTTGGTATCCGTAGTTATCCTCAGATTTGCCGCCGCCACGCGACACGCTTGGTATCCGTAGTTGGCTTCAGACGCCCCGTGACGCCTTCGTGGCGGTCTCGTGATACTACTCGTATCCGTAGTTAGCCCTCGATTTGCCCCGCCACCACGTGACACCGCTTTGGTATCCGTAGTCTTTCGTGACTTGCCCGTGACGCCTTCGTGGTTCGTCAGATAGTATCGTTGGTACGACTTGGTATCCGTAGTTGGCTTTCGATTTGCCCTGGCCACTTGACGATGCTTTGGTATCCGTAGTTAGCCTTCAGATTGCCCCAGACGGTTTTATAACACGTGGACTCGTGTTCATGTGGTACTTCGTGTTGTTATATCATAGATCGCCGGCAGCGAGGAAGGTATTCCACTGACATGATTGATGCTGGGCGTAGATCCATCATATATTCGAGCGATGACTTTGAGGGCGCGAGTCCCCGACTGACATGATCACATATTATGTAATCAGTAGTTTGTTATCATATATGTCTCCTGCTTTATATAGACTACTATGATTTCATTTACGCATTTTCGGCCACATACTTGGTACTGGCCAGATCGACTTCCTTCGGGCCGCGTCATGCCGCAGGTAGGTACACCTGTTGATCCTCGCCATAGGATCACAGCTCGCTTGGGAAGTTCCGCTTCTCCGAGGCTTATTCGATATAGTCCCCTCGCCGTCAGAAAAGCTACATTCGTGGTACGCGGCCCTGTCCCGTCATAGTTGTTATAAAATTCATAGAGGTCTGTAGTACTGTTGTGGGCAGGGTTTGTAAAAGGATTTAACTGTTCAGGTATATATATATGCAGAAAGGTAACCGTTTTGGTTAGCCTGTTTCTTATTTTATCTTATTTCATGTTTAAGTTTTTATTTCCACTGATTTTCTCTCGATGTCAGATTACCAGGTGCCCGGTAAGGCACTATCATGCCCGAGATCGGTCGTGACAAAAGTGGTATCGTGAGCGCTTAGTCTCTAAAGTGTCTACGCATCTGTCTAGTAGCAGAGTCTTGATTATCGTGTCGTGCACTACATCTATAATCGTGAGGTCACAGGATATTTAGGATTGGTTTCATTCTTCTCACTCGAGATCGCGCCTCAGAGTCGTGTTATAAGTCGACTCCTCCGACGATTCTTTCACCCGCCATGCCTCTACGCAAGGCAACCGTGAGCCCGTGAGGGCAAGGCAGCAGTAGGAGTCGCGAGTAGAGCACGTAGGTTACCGTGGCACAGCCCACCATTATCCGAGGCGCCGCATTCAGGAGTTCGCGACGCCGCTAGCCCTGTGAGAGTTTAGAGCAAGAGCGTGAGCTACAGAGACCACGATACCCGAGCCTCCAGCCACGCACTGCGAGCCAAGGATATGAGTTACAACGAAATGGCCCGCATTAGCTAGTCTTCAGGCTAGAACGGTGACAGACGAGAGCCTGAGGTTCCGCAGCATCAGAGTTCACCCTAGATCCGATAGTTGAGATTTCGACTTCTCGAGTCAGCACCACCCGAAGTTCTACGGATCTAGAACCGATAAGATCATCGTGAGTTTATTCGACAGCAAGGATCATGAAAGTGATCAAGACCTCGCAGGCATTTCTTACACTTCTTGCCCTCGCACGGCGAGAGCTCGGCAGATAGATTTACGAGGTCGAGGCGCAACGCGACGGCTCGGAATACAAGATAGAGTTTGACTTATCGCTCGCATGTCCCCGCAATAGCGGCGCATACGCGAGGAGAGAATGTCCTAGCAGAGGGATACAGCGGGATGACTTAGCCTACCAGTCGGGCTGAGGATTCAGTGGTTCGAGAGGAACGGGTGTTAGCTGGGATGAGGCCACCCCACCCTGCACGGCCGCCGCAGAGGTGTTCTTACGGAGGTCGCACTACTTAGATAGCTTGTTAGGCTCATGCCACAGAGCCATTTTATGAAATTGTCCGACTGCAGGTGGCGCGATGTTACGACTCATTTTCTGGATCGCTGGTCGTTCATCACCTTCTATAGTTACGCCCAAACAGCAGGATTTGATTAGAGCGAAAGGAAAGCGAGGCAGAGTTACAGAGATATCTTCACTTTAAGAGACTTGTTTAGGTCATGGTAGATACGTGAGTGCATGTTCGTTAGCATTGTGTAAGTTGTGATTAGAAAACATGGGTAGTTGAAAAGGGTAAGTCCGGGAAGAGAAAACGGGAGCCTTAGAATTTATAACTGCTGGGACTCGACGCAAGCGCCGCCCGAGTGGATGTTACGCTGGTCCTTGTCAAGTACTTCGTATGCGTGATATATCAGGATAATTCCATGGGTAGCGTGAGACGGAAGTGGTAGCTTTCATGACGTGAATCGTAAGGTTGTTCCGATCGGAACGAGTTTAGTACGGCTGGTCGCTTAGGCTATATCGCGAGTCAACCCGCACCGGATTGGTGGCGGGTCACTGAGGTGGTCCCGCCAGATGATAGTGGTCACGCAGGTGTTAAGCCCAAGTTAGGTAACCATCGCACGAGTTCGTGGACGCGCTCGACCAAAGAGTCGCCGACGAGGTCACCATCTTGTCTTTCGCCAGATCGCTTACTCGCGAGGTTACGCGAGATGTTATCGTGAAGGTTGTAAGGTCGCACGGTTCCTACTTTTATTTTATGGTAGCAGCGAGCCCGCTTTATGGCTATTTCTTTTTCGGCAGGTTTTACCAAAGCGGTTAGGAACTCAAAGTGAGTCTCAAGATTGCATTCACCTCGCCGACGACGAACAGCGATTTTATCCGCATATCGAGGATAGGTTACGCCTGTTTTGATTTCGGGTAGCCGCGAGGATTATTTGCCTCGTTGAGCGAGTATTATACTAGCTACCATTTTAGTATTTGACGGTGCCTTACGGCCTTGTATGGACGAAAGTGTAGGTCGCCGGCCGATTGGTTCATGTTGGCAAGGTTCAGATAGTTGGTCCCTACTTGATTCAAAGCAGACGCGGGTAAGGTGAAACTTATCCGTAAGAGGTTTTTTTAGCACCGTAGTCAATGTAAGTCGCAGGATAATCGACGCCGACACTGAGTTCGTCGACGCTGGTCTTCATGTACCACCCCTGGGTGTGATGAAATTTGGAAAGAAGGGGAAACTTAGCCCGAGGTACTTGGGCATTTTCAGATAATAGTAGAATAGGCCAAAGTTGCCTATGTTAGCACTACCGTCCGACTTGTGAGGCAAGACGTCCAGATTCCATGTTGCTATGTTTCTAAGAGTAATCGATATCCTCCGCAGGTTCCCGCACGATGACCAAGTTAGAGATAGTAACCCCTAGATTTTGGAAACCAAGCAATGACGTAAATGTGGTAAGTATACGATAAGAGTTCGAGTGTACGGCGAGGGCACGACGAGGCTAAGAAAGCAGTTACGAGAATAGTTGATCATTTCGTGTGAAGAAAGTATCCTTTGGACCATGCGGAGCTAATGGTATTGTTATACGATTTGAGGTGATTCTTCGTTGGCTCGATGTGAGTTTTTGCGCAGATGTGGTATTATGGCCACGCTGTGGCATAATTGGTTCCGTAAGTATAAGAAGGGAAGACTATACCGCCGCACGTGTGTTTTGGAGATTCTAGAAGGAACATTCGGACGAATGTTTCTACGGGAAGAATGTTACACCCCGTAGTTCCAGAGTATGTATATGAGGACGACGACAGAATAATACACAAAAATCGGAAAGCGAAGAAAGACGTGATTTTTCGACGAAAAAGTTTCCTGATTTTGCGAAGGAAAAAGGTTCGTTAATGGGAATTGATTCCCGATTTGGTATTTGGACTTTTAGAATATTTGAGTATTATGAAATTTTATTTCCGAATCATCACGTGGCCCACTGGGAAAATTTACGATTTTGTGGCCCAATTTATTTTAGTTTTTTTGGCATTACGATATTTTCTAAGATGAAATATTTTGATTTAGCAGGGGCGACACGCGTCACCCCGTGGTGGCCATGTTGGCCGAATTCGAGAAGCGGCAAGTGGACGCTTTTTAGCGACAAGTTGGCCCATTTTGTGCGCCACTTGTCCCATTTTTGTGGTGAACACTTGGTCACAACTACCCACACACATGTACCCATCCTCACCACCCACTTGCATTAATCTTGACCCTTGATTCTTCTATATATACCCCTTAGGTCAAGACAATTTTCATCCCACACTTAAGCTTCCAAGGCAAAATACTCCTCCCTTTGTAGTTGTTTTCGCCCCTTCCCCACTTGAGTAGAAAATACTTTGGGTATTATTGTATAATCCCAAATACCTCGCCTAGTATCCCTAGTAGTATTCCAAAGTTATTTCAATACTAGAGTCTGAATACTACTTTATTCCAATAGTCGCAAAATGAAACCCTAGAAAATCTTCATAAGTTTGGTTGAAGTGTTAAGAGAAGTTGTTTAGAAACTTCAAGGGTTTCTGGAGCGGTTGGAACGTAATGAATCGAGCTAAACGCTGCTCGTGATCGACTTATAAACTTGGATAATTTTGGGCTTATCGAGGTAATGATCTTTGTCCCTATCAGAATCGATATTACATGTCAGAGTAATGTATAGTCGAGTATACTATATGTAGAATGAATATGGATAAGAATTGAATCAGATTTACATAGGATCAGATTTACAGAGACTTGTAGTATTATTGTGGAGTAGAATTGTACACGCTCGGCTAGACGTAACCCCGATTGTTGGTTTCGCAGCAGCCTCGCATGAGGAGATTTACGTGGTCATGGGAGGTGTCGAATTTTCCGAGAATAAAGAATCTTGTATCTAGAATTATTCTACAAGAGATCTAGAGGTTGATAGACGCTTGTGGCCTTTTAGTCAAGTACTACGCAGTAGCGATTCTACTCAAGCGGTGGAAAAGGCGCAGCGTTGTGAGTACGTGGAGCGCTTTGCTAATCGTCGATAATCGCCGCGAGTTATGTGAACCTCTTCCTATCTTTTCTAGCATGATTGTCAGGAACTATGTAGTACGGTAGACGCACATGTTCTAAGTGAATTTGGTTTATCGATTTTAAAAGATAAAGGACTTGACTTATATTTGACTTGACGTTGTTTTAAAAGAAAGGCACTTGGTTTAAAAAGTATGTAGTACTTGATTTTAAAAGTCTTGTAAAGGTTTTTACGAAAGTAAAGTAATTTGGTTTGAAAAGGAAATGTGTTTTGATACTACGAGTATTAGTATCTTTATGTAAAAAGAGGTCTTTTGAAAGAATGAAGTAGGTATTATTTGGCTCAAACCCGTATTGTCGACATAAAATGAAAGTACCTCGAGTTGTGTGTAACTTGCCTATGTTTGCGTGTGATAGCCTTGTCGTGCTAGTATTGTATTTCTATACCACCGCCTCTCGATGGAGGTCGGGCCGATTTGTTATGATCTTACTCGACGCATGCAGCGACGAGGATTCCACGCGCGCCTCGCTGATAGCGTTATTCCACGGACTAGCTCTCCATGAGGTTTTACCGATTCACTTTGTATCCGTGGTTGGCTTTCGATTTGCCCCGCCTCGTGGCCGATTCGGCTGCACTGGTAGTTAGCCTCGTGACTTGCCCCGCTCGCTAGTGGCGAAGTCTCGTGGATACACCTGGTATCCGTAGTTATCCTCAGATTGCCCCGGCCGCCACGTGACACGCTTTGTATCCGTAGTCAAGCTTTCAGACTTGCCCCGTGACGCCTTCGTGGCGGAAGTCTCGGATACTACTGGTATCCGTAGTTAGCCCTCAGATTTGCCCCGGCCGCCACGTGACACCGCTTTGGTATCCGTAGTTGGCTTTCGACGGCCCCGTGACGCCTTCGTGGTTTGGTTGTATAGTATTGTTGGTACGGCTTTGGTATCTAGTAGTTGGCTTTCGATTTGCCCGGCCGCTGATGACGCGCTTTGTATCCGGTAGTTAGCCTTCGCATTGCCCAGACGGTTTTTATAACACAGCGGACCCGTGTTCATGTACTTCGTGTTGTTATATCATAGACCGCCAAGAAGGAAGGTATTCCACTGACATGATTGATGCCAGGCGTGAGATCCATCATATATTCGAGTGATGACTTTGAGGCGCGAGTCCCCGACTCTGATACGATCAAGCATATTATGTAATCGTAGTTTGTTATCATATATGTCTCCTGCTTTATATAGACTACTATGATTTCATTTACGATTTTCGCCACATACTGGTACCGTTGTATCGACTTCTTCGGGCCGCTCATGCCGCAGTAGAGGTACACCGCTGTCGATCCTCGCCATGTGATCACGTCAATTGGGAAGCTCCGCTTCCGAGGCTTATCTTCGATATAGTCCCCTCGCCAGGTGCTACATTCGTGGTACGGCGGCCTCTCCCGCCATAGTTGTTATAAAATTCATGTAGGTCCAGTAGATCGCTACAAGCGTGGTTTGTAAAAGGATTTAACTGCTCGTATATATATATGCAGTAAAGGTAACCGCTTTGGTTAGCCTGCTTTCTTATTTTATCTTATTTCATGTTTATGTTTTTATTTCCACGATTTTCTCCGATGTTGTATCACCAGGTGCCCGGTAAGGCACTACCGCGTCCCAGATCGGTCGTGACAATATGTGTCAAGATCGATAAGTTATATGGATTGTCAGAGTAAGTCCAAATGACATATGTTTTGAAGTCGATTACAATTTGGTCGTTAATTAGAATCGCCGACGTTACTTACTTCAAGATTGTAGTAGTTATAATCGATCACGACTGATATCATGTTATACTAAACAACTTGGATTGAAAAGGAAATTTGATAAGAATGGTGCTACAGATCTCAAGTTGCCGAATTTACTCGCAGCTTGTTCTAGTTTGATATCAATCGCAAGCGTAATTTGTTATACCCCGTATTTCCAGAGTATGTATGTAAGGACGTACGTACAATTGTGTAAGCCCGATTTATGTTAGGGATGAAAATTGTGAGCTCCTACGAAAAGAATTGTTTTTCCGACTAAAAATTTTCCGAACTCAGGCGGAATTTTACGCTTTCAAGAATTTATTTATTTTGGATTTTTTCCGAGAGATGAAATATTTTGATTCAACGAGGCGATACGTGTCACCTCTGCTGAGGTTGTGGACGAATCAAGGCCTTGTTTTACACGCTTTATCCTTTTAAAGACCATAAACATTTGGTCAAAGGTCTCTGCAAGATATTTCAGGTAGTAGATAGATGTGGGACCCACACACACATGTCCAAATCTTCACCCTCCACTTGCTTTGATCTTGGCCATTGATTGGCCTATAAATACCCCTTAAGTTCAAGACTTATTCTTCATCCACTTAACAATTTCCAAGTCTCAAAAATCTCTCCCTTTGAGAGCTCTCGCCCAAACCCCTTTCCCCTTCCGCTGGTCTCGCCGAACCCCTTGGTAGAAAAATATTCTCCAAGTATTGTTGTTATTCCAAAATACCTTAGCCCAAATACCTTGTAGTATTCCAAAGTTACCTCTATACAAAAGCCCTGAATGCTACTTTATATCCCTTAGTCACAAAACTAAGCCCTAGGAAAATCTTCATAGTTGGTTTCAAGTATTAAGTAGAAGTTGTTTAGAACTTCTAAGGGTTTCGAGCGATTAGAGCGCATGCACAGAGCTAAACCTTGCTCAAGATCGACTTTAATCTTGGATAATTTTGGGCTTATCGAGGTAAATATCTTTGTCCTTCTATTGTAATTGGAAATTACATATGAGTTTAGAATTGAGTATAAGATATGTATGACGGTATATAAGAAGAGAATTGAACTGTACTTACATCAATGATTTACAGACTTGTGTAGCTTTACGTAGGGAAGTGCTGCCAAATTTCCGTAGAAATAAGAACCTTCTCGCTTAGAATATTCTACCGAGTAGTCTAGACGCCGATAGACGATTTGACTATTATAGGTTGATACTCGCGCGACATATTCGACTGGCAGTGGATTTCGCCGGAGGTATGTGATTCCTCCTATCCTCTCGAGCATGATATTTTAAAAGAATATATATAGTACTAGACGACGCTGTTAATCGAACGTGGTTTTACTTCATGTCTTTGACTCGAGTTTTAAATAATAAGAATCTTGAAGTATTTCAAAAGAATTAAGAATCGCTGAAAGAAGAGTAATACTTGGTTTTAAAAGCTTAAGAGTTATACTAGCTTTACGGGAAGTTAGGTATAACGACTTAAGAGAAATAAAAGGAACGATTTACTTAATTGTTTATGAAAGCCTTGTATTGATTTCGAAATGAGAATAAGTATCGAACAAACCATCGCAAAGACTAATAAAGGAAAATGTATCGACTAATTAAGTATTATTAAAATCGAGAAACCTCCATCCGCATGTAAGCTAAGATAAGACAAAATTGTATTACATTTCCTAGATCATGGTCGCTTAATAAGATCATTAATAAACAAGTTTTGATTTTCTTAAAATTTCAAAGTAAGGACTTGATTTATAAAAGACAAAGACTTGAAAATTTGAAGTGTTTTCGCTTAAAAACGAAGGCATGCTTTTGTCTTAAGTTGGTTCAAAAGAAGGTAGGAAATTGTTTTGGTTTACTTAAAAGATAGTCACTCTATTTTGATACTACGGCATCGTGCGACTTTACGAAAGAAACGGATCTTTTAAAGAGTTAATGTATGAAGTACTTTGGGGATAAAACCCGAACTTGTTGACATAAAATAGAAAGTACCTTGTGTGAATAACTTGACTATGTTGGTTTGTGATAGCCTTGTAATACTTTCTTATTGGTTTGATAAGTAAACATGTTAGGACGCTACGCTGTTAGTGTCTTGTGATGCTTGTGTAAAGCGGTTTCCTTGATTGTGCTTATGTTGTTTAACGATGCCGTTATGTTAGTATTGTACCACTCACCTCGACATGTTATACCGGGTTGCTGCCCCGACGCGGCGGATGCCTCACGCGGGTCCAGGGACCTATGCGAGCTACGAGAGTTCCGGTGTTAGCGAGGAATACCTCACGATCTACGTGGTCACGCGACTACGAGAGTCCGTGACGACGCCGAGGAGTAGCACCGACGCGGGAATACCTCACGCGCCTAGCGGCCTATGCGAGCTACGCGGTAAGTTCCAGATTAGACGCGCACATCGATACCGAGGGCGAGCCGCCTTCGACATGTGGGCGCGGCCTAGAAAGACCTCGTGATACGCTTTATAGCATTGTTGGTACTGTGGGTTTTAGTAGCTGGCCATGCCTTCGCATTTACCCCGCATAGCTTTATTATGACACGCGGACCCGTGTTCATGTATTCCTCGTGCTTTTATATCACGGATCGCGGCAGCTGAGGGCGAATTTCACGCATGATTGATATCGCGGGTACGACCCACGGTTATATTCGAGTGACGACCTTGGCGCGAGTCCCCGACTTGACATGATCGCATATATCAGGTATCGTAAATTGGTTATCATATATGTCTTATGTTTTATATAGACTATTATGATTTCATTTACATTTTCGCCACATACTGGTACGCCAGATCGACCTCCTTCGGCCGCGTCACGCCGCAGTAGAGGTACACCATTGTCGATCCTCGCCAGTGGTCACAGTCAGCTGGGAAGCCCGTGTCTCCGAGGCTTATTCGTATAGTCCCCGTCGTTGTAGTACTTACATCTGTGGTATGGGCCCCCGCCCCGCCATTGTTATAACATTCTGTAGGTCCGTAGTACCGCCACAAGTGTGGTTTGTAAAAGGGATGTAATCGCTCAAGTTTTTATATATATATGCCGAAGGCAACTTTTCTCGTATAAACCGCTTTCTCACTTAATATTGTTTCATGTCTTGTTTTATATTCCGCTGTTACTCGATGTATGTCTACTGTGCCCGTAAGGCACTACCACGGCCCGGTTCGGTCGTGACAGAATTTACATGTCTAGTAGCGTGTAATCCCCTATTGTTAACTACATTGTTGGGCCTTAAATGTGGCGTGTTTGGTTATTGAATTCGTGTCTTGAAAAAGGTGGTAAAGTATGTAGAAACAAAGGAAGTGCTGTCCGATTTTCCGTAGAATTTAGTGACTTTGCACTTATTATATTCTACGCTTGAAGAAGAGGTTAATAGGCGACATGGTCATTATAGGTTGACATACCACGCATATATGGACTTAATTAGTGGATCGACTCAAGAGGTATGTGGAACTTTCATATCTCTCGAGCATGAATAGTTGTACCTATATAGTACTAGACGACAAGACTTTGATATCTTTACTTGTTTAAGAATGTGCAAGTCGGCTGAGTTGTGGATTAACTCATTTGTTTAAAAGTAACAAGGATGTCTTAGTTTTCAAAGTTAAGGGACTGAAGTGTTTTAAAGTATATGATACTTGTTTCGTTTTAAACATATAAGTCCCTTGGATAGAGGAAAATGTAATTTACTAATGTATAAAGTTAATATAACGACTTTATGGGAAGTTGGTTATATTAGCCTTATGGATAGTTAAAAAGATAGATTTACTCTAAGTAATATAAGTAAGGATAAATGATTTAAATTTATGAAAGGCAAATTGATTTTAAGGCATCAATTGCCTAAGGTTTTAAAAGAAAAGAAGTCACTTGATTTAGAAGCCTAATTATATTTCTAAAAGGTATTGTGACTTGTCTTGAAAAGTAGTTGTGACTTGATACTACGGTTAATAGTATCTTGGAAGTTTTATATGAAAAAGAGTCATTTTTAAAAGGGTAGAGGTACGTAGTACTTTGGGTTAAATTCCCGAATTTTCTTTTAAATGACATGTTAGTGCCTTAAGTAAATTAAAATGAGAGGATATATTAATAATGTAAATAAGTTAGTTGTGGATTTCTTAACTTGCTTATGTTATGATAAGTCGGTAGATCTTATGTTATGTATGATAGCCATGTGCTAGTTCATGTTATTCTTACGGAAAGCCCTGTTACTACTAATTCCATGGATTTGCTACCCATGATTCGGTGTTAGCGAGCTGTGTACAAAGGTTGTCCTGTTTATTTACCGCCGACTTCAGCAGATCTGATAGAGTCGAGCGATGATTTTGATGTCATTATGGGTATGGATCGCCGGGCTTCTTGTTATGCCAACGCTGATCCGAGACAGTTGGTCCGATTCCGCTCGGTGAGCCGCTTATCGAGTGGAAGCGGCAACACAAATTGCCGAGGGTAGGTTTATTTCTTACCTCAAGGCTGGAAGACGGTGCGTAGCGGTACATCTATCATCCGTTCGTATTCGATACGTAGGCCGAGGTGCCGCTTCTTGATCCGCCATGGTTAGGAGTTTCGGATGTTCCTGCACAATCTTCCGTATCCTCCCGAGAGGAGATTGAGTTTTGTATTGATATGTTGCCGCACACTCGACCTATATCTATTCCACATACAGACGGCACCCTTTGAGTTGAGGAGCCAAGGACCACCAAAGATTTGCCGGAAAAGGCTTTATCAGCCTAGTGTTTCTCCCCGGGAGCGCCATTTTGTTTTCAAGAAGGACGGGGCGCGTATGTGTTGATTACATGTGCAATAAGGTAACCATCAAGAATAGATACCCCTCCCGTGATTGATGATTTGTTTGACCACGCAGGTGCGAGGTGTTTCTCAAGATAGACCTGCGGTCTTGTTATCATCAGGTGCAAGTTAGAGAGACAGATATCCAAAAGATCGCATTCGTGACCTTGATGGGCACTATGAGTTCAGGTGATGTCTTTCTTTGACCAACGCTCCAAATGTATTTATGGATCCGATGAACCGTGTTCAAGCCATTTTGGATACATTTGTTATAGTATTCATCGATGATATCCTGGTTTATTCGCATGCAGAGTGAGTACGCAGATCACTGAGGACGGTGATTGGGTCCTCCGAGCGCAGCTTGTTCGCCAAGTTCTCCGCGTGAGTTTTGGTTGGCCTCGTGGCATTCCCGTACATTATCAATGATGGTGTTGCTTGATACGGCAAAGATCGAGGCGCAGTCTTCGCCGAGACCTACTACTCCGACCGAGGCGCGCGCTTAGTGGCGAGTTATTATCGTAGGTTTGTGGAGCGCTTTGCTTCCATATCGCGACCGCTGACTAGGTCGACCAAGGCGCTAAGTTCCAACGACGAAGCTTGTGAGAAGCGGCTTCCGCCATCAAGGAAAAGTCGACGACGGCCCGCCTACTCTTCCCGAGGGGTTAGATGGTACGTGATTTATTCATGCCTGCATCGCCAGCGCGATTGATGCAGCAGGCAAGGTTATAGCCTATGCTTCCCAGCTACGGAAGCACGAGAGGAATTACCCTACCCACGACTTAGAGTCGCCGCAGCTATTCATGCCTCAAGATTTGGAGACTTTATTTATACGGGTTCATGTGGATATTTATACAGACTACAAGAGCCTCCGACATCTTTAGTATGAGTCAACTCGCGCAGAGACGGTGGTTAGAGTTGTTGAAAGATTATGATGTTGACATCTTATACCATCCGGGAAAAGCCAACGTGGTTGCAGATGATTTGAGTCGTAGATCGATGGGGAGTCTGTAAGAGGTACATCCAGAGAGACAGATACGGTCTATCGATCCATCACCTAGCGAGCCTGGGTTCGATTGATCGATACCGGCGATAGCGGTACGGTTTGTGAGGTTGCCGAGTCTTCCATCGTTGATGAGGCGAAGAGGCACAGATGAGGACCCAGTGGCTCGTGACGGATCGAGACGTAGCTCTTCGGAGAGAAGAGTCTATTCGAGGTAGGCCACGATGGGGTGCTAAGATTTGAGGGTCGGTTGTGTTCCCGATGTGGTAGGACTTCGCCACAGATTTCGGAGAGGCACACATGCTCGTTATTCTATTCATCCGGTCGACCAAGATGTACCATGACCTCGATGTATGTATTGGTGGATGGCACAAGAGGACATGGCAGTTTTGTTGCACGGTCCTAATTGCCGCCAGAGTCAAGGTTGAGCACCGCAGGCCTAGTGGACTATCGCAGCTATTGATATTCGACATGGAAGTGGGAGGTGATCAACATGGACTTTGTTACTGGTTACCTTGTACTCGGCGAAGTATGACTCTAATTACCTAAGTCGCTTTCATAGGTTTTGATTGGAAATGGAAGAGAAGTTGTTTGAACTTCTAAGGGCTTCAAATAATGGATTGGAGCGTAAAGGAAAGGAGCTAAGAATTGCTAAGGAGCGACTTTGAACCTTAGAATTTTATAAGGGCTTATCAAGGTAACAATCTTGTCGCTTTAGAAATTAAAGATTACTTATTGTCAGAGTTATGGATATTAGCAAGCATGAGATGTATATATTGATGTTTGATAAGTGTTATAGCTATTGGAACCACTAATCCGAAACTAGCATGTTTAGCCTTTGAGATTACAATTCAATTTGATTATTAGTTTAGTCGCCGATGTTATATGTAGAAGGAATTATAGTTGTTAAAGTTGTTTATGACTATATAACATGTTAGACCTAAGAACTCGATGAAAAAGAATTCAAAGGACTTTGTACTGCATATACGCAGCAGAATGGCTTTGGTTATCGTTACTTGGTATTAATTGTGGGTCGGAATTTTACACGTATTGTAAGGCGTGTAATCCCCTTTGATTGGTTGATGTATTGAGCCTTAAATGTGGCATGTTGGTTATTGATTTACGGGCCTTGAAAAAGGTGGAAAAGTACGAGAAACAAAGCGAGGTCGCCAATTTTCCATAATAAGAGATCAGATACTTTAAACCAAGGTACCTAAGGGCATTGTAAGTGTATCTCTATAGAAAGATTCCTAAAATGGCGTTTTCGTATTAGTCGCAAGGCGGAAAGTTAAGGAGTTCTTCAACTTTGAAGTTGGAACTTGAAGATGAGTTCTTCATAAGCTCCTAAGGGTTTCTTGGGGTGGATTGGAACGTCGAAAGGAGGAGCTAAAGTTGCTAAGGATCGACTTGTAGTCTTGGATCATATTTGGGCTAAATGAGGTATAATCTTCGTCTTACTTTTGTAATTGAAGATTCCATGTTATTATAAGTTAGAAATGATCATGTGATATGTGTTATGAAGATTGATAAGTGTTATGGAAACTTAGTAGCTCAAATCCGAAAATGACATGTTGAGTCATTTGAAATTGAATTGCAATTTGGTCGTTAACTAGAATTGTCGATGTTAGCTACTTGAAGATTTTAGTTGTTATAATCGATCATGACTTGATATCTTGTTATGCTAACAATTTGGATTGAAATGGGAATTGGATAAGAATTGGTGTTTGTGTCTCAACGGCGAATTGGACTAGTAGATCAGATTAGTTTGATATCGCTTGTGGGCGGAATTTTACACGCCTAGTAGGCGGTAATCCCTGTGTTAATTGAATTGATTGGGCCTTAAATGTGGCGTGTTTGGTTATTGAATTCGGCCTTGAAAAAGGTGGCAAAGTAAGTAGAAACAAAGGAGGTGCTGTCCGATTTTCCGTAGAATTTAGAGACTTTACACTTATAATATTCTACGTTTGAAGTAAGATGTTAATAGACGTACTATGGTCATTAAAGGTTGACATACTACGACGCGAATCGACTTAGCAAGTGGATTAAACCGAAGAGGTATGTGGAACTTTCTTATCTCTTGAGCATGAATAAGTTGTAAATGTATAGTACGGTAGACGTATAAGATTTTGTCAATCTAGGTCCATTTGATATCCTTGGCTTATTTTAAGAATGTCCAAGTTGATTGAGTTAGGGAATTAACTCACTTGTTTAAATATTAAGGATATCTTGGTTTTCAAAAGTTAAGAGACTTAAGTATGTTGAAAGTATTATTGATACTTGTTTTGTTGGAAAGTTTAAGTCTCTTGGTTATAAAGAAGTATGTAAGTTGCTAATGTATAAAGCTAGTATAACGGCTTTATGGGAAGTTGGTTATAATAGCTTTATGGAAGGTTAAAAAGAGTGGTTTACTCTAAGTAATTTAAGTATGTTAAATGACTTGAAATAACGAAAGGCAAATTGATTTAAAGGCATCAATTGCTTAAGGTTTTAAAAGAAAGAAGTCACTTGATTTAGAAGCCCGAAAATGTATTTTCTAAAAAGGTATTGTGACTTGTCTTAAAATGTAGTTATGACTTGATACTACTGTTATTAGTATCTTGGAAGTTTTATTTGAAAATGAGTCATTTTAAAAGAATAGAAGTACGTAGTACTTTGGGTTAAACTCCCGGATTTATAATGTCATGTTAGTGCCTTAAGTAAACCAAAATGAGAGTGTATATGAATAAGGTTAATAAGAAGTTAGGGGGATTTCTTAACTTGCTTATCAGATGATGGTAGTGCTTATGTTATGTATGATATGCTTATGTAGCTGGCTTATGTTATGATGGTCACTGAGATAGGTAAGAGTATATCCGAGGGTAAATCCTCAAGATAGTTATACCACCTTCTCCGTGGTAAGAGTATATCCGAGGTAAATCCCAAGATAGTTAAACCACCGCCTGTGGTAAGAGTATAATTGGCGGTGAATCCCCAAGATAGTTATACCACCGCTTCCGTGGATTTGCTACCCACGATGCGGAGAATACCTCATGCGAGTCCTTATGGGCTTATGCGGTGAAATAGTCTCACGCGGGCGATACCTATGCGAGAATACCTCACGCGGGTCCACACGACCTACGCGGGTGAAATAGTCCCGCGAGTAGGATTGCTTAATGATATCATGCGGGCGGTCCTCGCTTTGATCGCGAGCTTCTTATTTTTATGTTGTAAGTATACTTTGATTACTCTCATTGTTAGTAAGGCACCGTGGTAATCGTTAATTGAGTTATCTTACATGTCTCCGCTTATTATAGACTTATGATTTCATTACGCATTTCGGCCACATATTTGGTATACGTCTGATCGACTTTATTCGGGCCGTCACGCCGCAGTAGAGTCTGAGTTGATCCTTCCTCTTAGTGTCACGACTGCCCGGTTCGTGATCGTGCCTTACCCGCACCCAAGTAGTCAAACATCGAGAGATCGTGAATATAAAACATACGATATGAAACAAGAGATAAGATAATAAAACAGCAACCAAAACGGCCGCTTTCGTATATATACTGAAATTTTGAGCATTCATCCTTTACAACCCCGCCACAACAAGATTACAGCACTTCTAAGAATGTAACAACAACTATGACGGACAGGACCGCCATACCCCGAATGTACAAGAACCTACAACTCGGGAAACATACGAAAGATAAGCCTCCGAGAAACGGGGCTTCCTAATACGCTGAATCGTGATCCTATGAGCGAGGATCAAAAATCGGTGTACTTCTACCGCGCAGATGAACGCAGCCCCAAGAAGGTCGGCATAACAGTACCAAGTATTTGAAACTCAAAACACTGAAAATGAAATCATAATAGTCTATATAAAGCAGGAGACATATATGACAACAAAACTACGCTCACGAGATAAAAGTAGTCATGTCAAGTCGTGACTCACGCCTCGCGTCATCCATCATGCCCGTGGAACTCTTTCCTCACCGCCAGCCTAGGTATAAGTCATGTGATACGTAGCATGTCTCGCCCATCTCATGGACTCGAGGTGAAATCGTATGGAATACATTCGGTCCATCATGGACTCGGATCAAATCAGGTGGTATACATTCCGGCTCATCCTATGAACGCGTGTCGCATGAAATACATTCCTGGCCCATCTCATGAACTTCGGTATCGTGTGAAATAAATTCGCTCATCCCATGAACGCGGTGTCGATGAAATACATTCCCGACCCATCTCATGGGCGCGGTATCAGTGAAATACATTCGGTTCATCCACTAACGCGGTGTCGATTGAAATACATTTCCGGTTCATCCTGAACGCGGTGTCGAGTGAAATACATTCCCGGTTCATCCCATGAACGCGGTGTCGAGTGAAATACATTCCCGGTTCATCCCATGAACGCGGTGTCGAGTGAAATACATTCCCGGTCCATCTCATGGACGCGGTATCGAGTGAAATACATTCCCGGTTCATCCCATGAACGCGGTGTCGTGTGGTCATAACATTTAAACGCTCTTTTAAGATGATAAGGTAATACCATATGTTCCTTTTAAAACAACTAAGGTAACATTATGCCCTTCTTTTTAAACCAAAACACTTTCCTTCTTAAAGTCAAGTAACAACATTCTTTTCCAAAAGTTCAAGTTTGCCTAATTTCAAATATTCACATTTCTTATTTTCGAAAGGTTTCATAGTTCATAGTCTTAATCTTTTAATAACATAATTCTCCTTTTAAAACAGTTGAGTAATATATGTCTTATGTGTGAGTAGGTTATTCTTGTTTATAACAATCTTATTAAAGCAGCCATGATCTAGGAAATATAATATCATTTTGTCTCATCTTAGCTTCTATGCAGATGGAGGTTTCTACTGGTTTTAATAATACTTAATTAGTCAATACATTTCCCTTTATTAACGCTGCAGTGGTTTGTTCGATACTTATTCTGATTTCCGAAATCAGTAAAACATTATTCCTTTTAAAAACCAAGTACTCATTACTCACGAATGAGGTTTCACACTTTTTAACAAAATTCATATTAATATAATTACGTCAAGTCTCTTATCTTTTAATATCAAGTCTCTTAACTTCTAAAATCAGTAAACCATTCTTTTTACCTCTCTTAAGTCGTTATACCTAACTTCCCATAAAGCTAGTATAACTCTTAAGCTTTTAAAACCAAGTATTACTCTTCTTTCAAAAATGATTGTTAATTCTTTTGAAATACTTCAAGATTCTTATTATTAGACTCAAGTCAAAAGACATCGCAGTAAAACCACGTTCAGTTAACACACGTACGTCTACCGTACTATATATATTCTTTTAAAATATCATGCTCAAGAGGATAGAAAGAATCACATACCTCGCGACGATTTATCGACTATTAGCAAATAGCTCCAAAGTCAGATCCGCTAGCCTTTTCCACCCTTCCGAGTAGAATACGCTACTCGCGATTTCAACCTATAATGGTCATATAAGTCTATCAACGTCTAGACTACTCAGAATAATTCTACGGAAAATTGGGCACTTCCTACCAAACTATCCAATTCTACGTAAATACGGTCCATGTAAATCTGATTGGTCTTCTTCTTTAATATTCTTACGATGTGATTTGATTCAATTCTTTTCTCAGAATATCCTTCTATTACAGTTCTATTCTCTTCTGTAATACCCTTCTATGAATCTAATATTCATTTCTATACTACTGCAGTATGTAATTTCCAATTACAATAGAAGGACAAGAGTATTTACCTTGGTAAGCCCAAAATTATCCAAGTTTAAATGTCGATCCCGATAACGTTTAGCTCTACTCCGCGCTCAACCCGCTCCAAACAATCCTTAGAAGTTCTACGCAACTTCTTCTTAATACTTCAACCCTATGAAGATTTTCCTTAGGTTTCGTTTAGTGACTAATGGAAATATAGTAGTATTTCCTCTCACGTATAGAGGTAACTTTGGAAAGTACTACAAGGTATTTGAGCTAAAGTATTTGGGAATAGTAACAACACTTGGAGAATACTTTTCTACCAAGAGTGGGTGTATTTTACGAGAACAACCCCACTGGCGGGGTAGGTTTCTGCTAGCACCCTGAAGTGGGGCGGTACCTCTCGGCCAAAAAGGCCTCACAAAGGAGAGGAAGACTTGGACGAACTACACAAGGGGAGGATTTCAAGACTTAGTGTAACGACCTGCCCGGCGTTCTCGGGTGCCTTACCCTGGGCACCCTAGTGATACAAACATCGAGAAAATCAATGAACACAAAGCAAGAGTCATTTAACAAGAGATAAATGAATAACAAAGCAACCAAAGCGATTGCCTTGATATATCATAAAACACGACAGCTTTAATCCTTTTACAACCCCGCCCACAATGATTACTATGCACCTCTAAGATATACATGACTATGACGGGACAGGGGCCGCCATACCACGAATGTACAAGAACCTACAACTCGGGAACACCTACCAAAAGATAAGCCTCGGAGAAACGAGCTTGAATCTGTTGAATCGTGATCCTATGGCGAGGAACCACGGCCAGATGTACTTACTCACTGCAGCGAACGCAGCCCCAAGGAGGTCAAGATAACAGTACTAAGTATGTGAAATGCATAATCAGAATGAAATCATACTAGTCTATATAAAGCGTGAGACATGTATGATAACCAAACTACGATTCACAACATAAAAGCGATCATCACTCCATATAACTATGGGTCTCACGCCCACAACATCAATCGAGTTCGCATTATGGCGCATGCCGAATCTGCATCGGTGTAGACATGTCCATGATGCAACAATAATACCAATGTCCCGGCGCGTACCGGAATTGCGTCGGTGTAGACATGTCCATGTGACCTCAACAAGACAAGCCAATCCAAATGGAAGCATACCGTGCGCTTACGATCGTGTCGTGATGTCAAAGGAAAAATAAGACAACATTCCAAATGGACGATACCCGTGCGCTACGATCGTGTCGGTATGTCCAAAGGGAAAAATAAGACAACATTCCAAATGGACGATACCCGCAGCGCTACGCGTCGTGTCGGTATGTCCAAAGGAAATCCAAAGCGATAATCAAATGGAAACATACCCGCGCGCTACGCATCGTGTCGATATATCCAAAGCGATTAACCACAAGACCTTAACCAAAATGGAAGCATACCCGCGCCACGCGTCGTGTCGGTATGTCCAAAGCGATTAACAACAATAATACTATCAAGGAACGTGCGATGGAATTTCTCGTCACTGTAGGCGCGTCGAAGTAAGTTCTCAACTACCAACCGACTCTATCGAGAGACGCGGTAACACGTAAACACAACGATTGTACAATAAAGGCTATCATCACAAGCATAGGCAAGTTTCACAACAACAAGCATAGTAAGTTTCACACAACTCAAAGTACTTTCATTTTATGCCAAAGTCGGGTTTTAACCCCAAAGTACTACATACGTTAAGTTCTTTTAGAAGAGATCCATTACTTTTATAAAAGTCACCCGATACCCGTAGTATTAGAATGACCAACCCACCTTCCTTTTCAAAATCAAGTAACAACATTCTTTTCCTAAGTTCCAGGTTGCCTAGTTTCAATTACTCAAGCTTCTCATTTTCAAATGGTTTCATAGTTCCCAAACTTAATCACTTGATTCATTTTTAGAACAATTGAGTAACATATGTCATATACGTGAGTATTTTATTCTTGTTTATAACTATCTTATTACTGTGACCATGATCTAGAAAATGTAATATCATTTTGTCTCATCTTAGCTTCTATGCAGATGGAGGTTTCTACTGGTTTTAATACAACACATCATTATTCAATACATTTCCTTTATTAACGCTGCAGTGGTCTGTCGATACACATTCTGATTCCCGAAATCAGTAAAACATTATCCCTTTAAAACCAAGTACTCATTACTCACGAATGAGGTTTCACACAAACATCCACATTAAAACAAATAAGTTAAGTCTCTTATCTTATAAGATCAAGTCTCTTAACTTCTAACATCAGTAAACCATTTTCACTTACATAAGGTCGTTATAACTAACTTCCCATAAAGCTATTATAACACCCTATGTTTTAAACCAACCAAATCACTTTCAGCACGTATGCGTCTACCGTACTACATAGTTCACAACAATCATGCTAGAAAAGATAGGAAGAGGTTCATATACCTCGCGACGATTTATCGACAATAAGCAAAATGCTCCAGTACTACCACCTTGCTAGCCCTTTCCACTCCTCGGTAGAATACGCTACTCTTAGTACTTTCACCTATAAAGGTCAAAACGCCTATTAACCCCAAAACACAAGTTTCTATCTTTACATAGAAAATTGGCAAAGACCTCCCCAATGCAGCGTAAATCTCTCTCTATCGAGGCTAGCTACTGCCAACCGTGGGGTTTACACGCCTACCGGACGTGTACAATTCTACAAGTCTCTTCGCTGATCCCATGTAAATACACATTCATTCGGTTCTTTATTCTTCAGCTTAAGTCAAAAGACATTGCGAATACTAAGTAGTTCCATATATAGTATACTTCAACTATATATTCAACCAAACATGTAATTTCCAATTACAATAGAGGACAAGATAATTACCTCGATAAGCCCAAAATTATCCAAGTTATAATGTCGATCTGAGCAAGGTTTAGCTCACCCGTGCGCTCAAACCACTCCAAACAACTCTTAGAAGTTCTAACCAACTTCTACTCAAAATACTTCAACCAACTATGAAGATTTCCTTGGGTTTTGGTTTGAGACTAAAGGACAAAAGGTAGTATTTCTGACTCTACGTGAAAGAGGTATCTTTGGAATACTACAAGGTACAAGGCTAAGGTATTTTGGGCATTATAACAATACTTGAGAGTATTTCTATACCACAACAAGGGTATTATACGAAAACAACTAGGCTAGGGGGTACCACCAAGCCTCACTCAGGGGGCCTCTCGCCAAAGCTCCACAGGGGAAGGGCTTTGGACGATTTCAACTCACAAGGAGAGATTTCAAGACTTGGAAAATGATTTTGGATGAAGAAAGTTCATCAACTAAGGGGTATTTATAGCAAACCCAAAGGCCAACCAACGGCCAAGATCTAGCCAAGTGCAAGGCAAGTGTAAGGCCAAGATCAAGCCAAGTGCACCTAGCCCTACTCCTTAAAACCCTCACAAATATCTACACAAATATCTAGCACCAAGCCCTCACTCGGCCAAGTTACGCCCCACTTGTCTCCATTGTGAGGGTGACACATGTCACCCTCCGTTGGTCGAATGTTTCGTCTCTCGGAAAAATCCGCAAAATACAAAACGACATAGCCGAATTTTCCGCCAAGTTACGCAAAACGTTTCGTCGAAAACGACTTAGGGTGTTGTGCACAAAGGTCATTTCGGCCACCTGGCGGGGTGACACGTGTCACCCTCCTATGGCCCTCAAAAAGCGTCTTCGAAAAAAAATCCACAATGGCCAAAATCTCAAAAACAAAGTGGGCCCCAAAACCGTAAATTTCTCCGTGGCCCCACGTGACCATTTCCAAAATAAAATTCCATAATTCTCTAATATTCCGGAAGTCCGATACCAAATGGGAATCGATTCCCATTAACGAACCTTTTTCCTTCACAAAACGGAAACTTTTCCGTGGAAAAATCACTCTTTCTTCCTTTCCAATCTTTTCTGCAGTATTCTCGCATGCGTCGTCCTCGCATACATACTCGGAAATACGGGTATAACATTCTCCTCCTTAGAAACATTCGTCGAATGTTCCTTCACAAGACGGATATCGATGAAGCTCTTCTAACAAATTGCCAACGCGCTTGGGCACGAAATAACACGTTATCTTCCTTCCTTACTCGTCGTGCCCTTCTCGAACACTTGAACTCTTCTAGTAAGCGTACCACACTTCGGTCATCGCCGGTTCCCAAAACCTTGGAGTCACCACCTCCAAACTTGGTCATCTTACTAGCGTAATATCCCTAAGGCCATTCTGGCCTTCACGAACGATTCTGGTCGAACACATCCACAAACTCATACGATGATGCGTCTAAACTGCCTAGCACCCTCGTGACCCTACCACTGGCGGGACCACTGACGACCCACCTAAAATCGGGTTCTGGGTTGACCGCATAAATGGTCCTAAACCCGACCCCAACCGTGCCAAACTCTTGTTCCCGATTCTAACAATCTTACTAATTCACATCATGAAAGCTACCACTTCCATCTCACACTACCCACGGACTTATCACACAAATAAATCCCGCGTATACTACTCACCCTTAAAAGGTCAAACATAAAGCGAATCTTTTACTCAAGACGACCTTACCTCTAAGGTCTCAGTCGTGAAATAGTCTAAGGTTCACACTTACCATGCCTCCATACGTATCCTTCCAACTAACCATGCATTCTAACTCACACATATCACAATGCTATCCGTGACATAGCACACAATAATGAGATCATCATAACAAGCATACCAAAACTCTGGAGGTTAAGGATATGCACGGAAGCTCCGCTCACTCTAATCATAGGCACATACTGCCAGGCATCATAGAAGGTGATGAACCAGCCACGATCCTGAAGGTGAGTCGTAACATCCGCGCTTCCTTGGTCCGACAGTTCCTCGCAAAATGGCCTCGCTGTCGCATGCAAAACAAACTCCCAATCTAGCACGACACTCTCCAAAATGGAGTCTACCACAATGGTCACAACGAGGTAGGGTGGCTTGGTGGTTAACACCACTGCTCTGCCGAAATCTGAACCTCGAGCCACGACTGCTCCGAAGGCGGTGGAGGACCACTGCATCGGTGGGGTATATAACTAGCTTTCTTCGAGGCGATGCGCCTCGAAAGCCACGAAGGACCTGCCGTCACGGCCTCTTCTGGCGATCCAGTCGTTCGTCGACCCTCCGTGCCTCGCATCCTAGCGCGTGAGCTGCATGCGGGCAATGTCCATGCGGTGAAGAGAAACACCGCACAAGACTTCGGCCATATAATCATCTAGCGGTGGCGTGGCGATGCACCCTATCCTCCATATCTGCAACTAGCGCGAGGACATATCGAGCCAAAGAATCGAACTCGACATTGTACTCACGGCGATCGCCTCTCTGTCTCGATAACAAAAATCGGCCGGCGTGCCCTCCTAAATGCGGAGGCAAGAAGTGCGTGAGGAAAGCCCCGAAAACTCATCCCATATCTGGAGTGCATGCTCTCCCGGAAAGCTCATGAATCAAACCAATCGATCGCGGTATCACGCGGCGATGCGAACAAGGTCACACTCGGTTTACGAAGCCTTGATCACCGCGTGATCGGCAGAATCGCCGGATGAACTCCTGCGGATCATCCTCGAGCCTCGACCCATAAAACTCTGGCGGGCTACACTCGAGAAAGTCCGTAGCCTCAAACTATCTGCTCGGGGTGAACGGCTGGTGCTCTGGGCCGGGCTGCTGCGTCGACTGTCCTCATATCGGCCTGACCACGGCCAATAATCGGGCCATCTCCTTGTGACCCATCTCCTGCTCCGGTGTGGGATGGAGGCTCAGTCTTGTAGTCTCATCGCCCATCTGCTGCGGCTCTAAACTCTCTTTGGTGTTGGCGGCGTCGCGAAACCCGCCGTCAAGCACAACCTCAGTCTTGTGCGGGCTGCGCCACTCGTGCTCCTCTGTATCTCACTAGCGGCACCCTCTTGCCTTGCCCTTCTGGCTCTGGTTGCCTAACGCGGAGGCATAAGCGGTAAAAGCGAGATCGTCGGAGGGTACAACTTACAACTGACTCTAAGGCACGATCTCGGAATGAGAAGAATGAAACCAATCCTAAATGTCCTATAGCCTCGATTATAGATGTGGTGCGCAACACGATAATCAAGACTACTAGACACGGTCGTAGACACTTTCCGAGGATTAACTCGGCTCGATACCACTTTGTAACGACGTTCGGGGCGTTCTTCGTGCCTTACCACAGGCACCCTAGTGATACAAACATCGAGAGAAAATCAGCGGAACACAAAACAGAGTCATTTAACAAGAGATAAATGAATAAGCAGCAACCAAAGCGATTGCCTTCGGTATATACATAAAACACGAGCAGTTTAATCCTTTTACAACCACGCCACAAGGTACTCTGCACCTCTAAGATATACTGATGACTATGACGGACGGGGCCGCCATACCACGAATGTACAAGAACCTCTGACTCGGGAACACCTGCAAAAGATAAGCCTCGGAGAAACGGAGCTTGAATCTGTTGGCTTGTGATCCTATGGCGAGGAACCACGATCGATGTACCTCACTGCGGCGTGACGCGGCCCGAAGGAGGTCGATGCACAGTACAGTATGTGAAAGCGTGCAATCAGTAAATGAAATCATACTAGTCTATATAAAGCGGGAGACATGTATGATAAGCAAACTACGATTCCAACATAAAAGCAGTCATCACTCGATATAACTATGGGTCTCACGCCACAACATCAATCGAGTTCGCATTATGGCGCGTACCGAATCTTTGCGCCGGTGTAGACATGTCCATGATGCAACAATAATACCAATGTCCCACGCTACATGCCCGAGTTCGCATCGGTGTAGACATGTCCATGTGACCTCAACAACAAGACAAAGCAATCCAAATGGAAGCATACGTGCGCTCACGCATCGTGTCGGTATGTCCAAAGGAAAAATAAGACAACATTCCAAATGGACGATACGTGCGCTACGCGTCGTGTCGGTATGTCCAAAGGAAAAATAAGACAACATTCCAAATGGGCGCATACGTGCGCTCGCATCGTGTCGATATGTCCAAGGAAATCACTGGCGATAATCAAAATGAAACATACCGTGCGCTACGCGTCGTGTCGATATATCCAAAGCGATTAACCACAAGACCTTAACCAAAATGGAAGCATACGTGCGCTACGCGTGTGTCGGTATGTCCAAAGCGATTAACAACAATAATACTATCAGCGAGCGTGCGGTGGAATTTCTCCACATCGCGACGCGTCAAGTAAGTTCTCAACGATCAACCGACCTCTATCGAGAGGCGGTAACACGAAACACAACGATTGTACAATAAAGGCTATCATCACAAGCGTAGGCAAGTTTCTAACAACAAGCATAGGCAAGTTTCACACAACTCAAAGTACTTTCATTTTATGCCAAAGTCCGGGTTTTTAACCCCAGTACTACATCGTTAAGTTCTTTTAAAGAGATCCATTACTTTTATAAAAGTCACCCGATACCGTAGTATTAGAATGACCAACCACCTTCCTTTTCAAAATCAAGTAACAACATTCTTTTCCTAAGTTCGGTTGCCTAGTTTGATTACTCAAGCTTCTCATTTTCAAATGGTTTCATAGTTCCCAAACTTAATCACTTGATTCCTTTTTAGAACAATTGAGTAACATATGTCATATCATTGAGTAGTTTATTCTTGTTTATAACGATCTTATTACAAGACCGTGATCTAGAAAATGTAATATCATTTTGTCTCATCTTAGCTTATGCGGATGGAGGTTTCTCGGTTTTAATACAACACATCATTATTCAATACATTTCCTTTATTAGCATTTGCGGTGGTGTCGATACATTCGATTCCCAATCGGTGAAACATTATCCCTTTAAAACCAAGTACTCATTACTCACGAATGAGGTTTCACACAACGTCCACATTAAAACAAATAAGTTAAGTCTCTTATCTTATAAGATCAAGTCTCTTAACTTCTAACATCGGTAAACCATTTTCACTTACATAAGGTCGTTATAACTAACTTCCCATAAAGCTATTATAACACCTATGTTTTAAACCAACCAAATCACTTATTAGCACATGCGTCTGCATACTACATAGTTCCATGACAATCATGCTAGAAAAGATAGGAAGAGGTTCACATACCTGCGACGATTTATCGACAATAAGCAAAATGCTCCAAGTACTACCGCACTGGCCCTTTCCACTCCTCGAGTAGAATACGCTACTCTTGTACTTTCACCTATAAAGGTCAAAACGTCTATTAACCCCAAAACACAAGTTTCTATCTTTCTATAGAAAATTCGTAAGGCCTCCCCCCACATGGCGTAAATCTCCTCCTCTATCGAGTAGGCTGAAGCCAACCGGAGGTTTACACGTCTACCGGGCGTGTACAATTCTACACAAGTCTCTTTGTCTGATCTATGTAAATACGATTCGATTGATTCTTTATTCTTGGGCTTAAGTCAAAAGACATTGCGAATACTAAGTAGTTCCATATATAGTATACTTCAACTATATATTCAACAAACATGTAATTTCCAATTACAATAGAGGACAAGATAATTACCTCGATAAGCCCAAAATTATCCAAGTTATAATGTCGATCCTGAGCAAGGTTTAGCTCATTCAGTGCGCTCAAACCACTCCAAACAACTCTTAGAAGTTCTAACCAACTTACTCAAAATACTTCAACCAACTATGAAGATTTCCTTAGGGTTTCGGTTTGAGACTAAAAGGACAAAGGTAGTATTTCCGGACTCTACGTAAAGGTATCTTTGGAATACTACAAGGTACAAAACTAAGGTATTTTGGGCATTATAACAATACTAGGGAGTATTTCTATACCTGACAAAGGGGTATTATCACGAAAACAACTAGGCTAGGGGTACCCACGGCGAAGCCTCGCTCAGGGGGCCTCTCGGCCAAAGCTCCACTGGGGAAGGGCTTTGGGCGATTTCAACTCACTGAGGAGAGATTTCAAGACTTGGAAAATGATTTTTGGATGAAGAAAGTTCATCAACTAAGGGGTATTTATAGCAAACCCAGGCCAACCAATGGCCAAGATCTAGCCAAGTGCAAGGCAAGTGTAAGGCGAGATCAAGCCAAGTGCACCCTAGCCCTACTCGCCAAACCCTCACAAATATCTGAATATCTAGCACCAAGCCCGCCAGTTCGGCCAAGTGCGCTTGTCTCCGTTGTGAGGTGACACATGTCACCCTCCGTTGGTCCGAGAATGTTTCGTCTCTCGGAAAAATCCAAAAATACAAAACGACATAGCGGAATTTTCCGCCGCAAGTTCTGAAAGCGTTTCGTCGGCGACTTAACAGGGTGTTGTGCACAAAGGTCATTTCGGCCAAACCACCTAGGCGGGGTGACACGTGTCACCCTCCTGTGGCCCTCAAAAACGTCTTTTCGAAAAAATCCACAATGGCCAAAATCTAGAAAACAAAGTGGGCCCCACAAACAGTAAATTTCTCGTGGGCCCACGTGACCATTTCGAAAATAAAATTCCATAATTCTCTAATATTCCGAAGTCAGAATACCAAATCTGGGAATCAATTCCCGTTAACGAACCTTTTTCCTTCACAAAAACCGGAAACTTTTCCGTGGAAAAATCACCTCTTTCTTCCTTTCCAATCTTTCTGCCGTATTCTCGTACGTACGTCCTCGCATACATACTCTGGAAATACGGGGTATAACACTTAGAAAACATTTTGTGGATGAAGAAGTCTTCAACCAAGGGGGGTATTTATAGGACAACCAAGGGCCAAGATCAAGACAATTGGTGTGCAAGTGTAGGGTAAGGATTTATCCATGTGTACCTTATCCAACTACCACACAAAATATCACAAATATCCTACCTACTCCAAGACTTTGAAATCGTCCAAATGAAGCCCACAAATCCGCCAACTTGAGGGTGACAAGTGTCGCCCTCGTTGGTCAAAATATTTCATCTCTGGAAAAATCATAAAAATAATAAATGACATAGCCGTATTTTCCCTTAGCAAAGTTTGGAAAATGTTTAGTCGGAAAACAATTCTTTTGGTAGTTGTGCACAAATATTTCGACCCTTGCCTACTTAAGGCTAAAAACTTTTAGACGCACGCCTCACGTACATACTGGAAATACGGTATAACATTCTCCTCTCTAGAAACATTCGTCCCGAATGTTCCTTCTCAAGACGGATAACGATAAAGTTCCTCTAACAAGTTGCCAACGCCACACCTGGCCATAAAAAAAAAATAACATACGCGAAAAATACTTAACCCAAGTCCACGAAAAATCATTCCCACATCACAAAAGCTTTCACCCTGGTCTAAAGGATACTCATGATCTTCACTTCACAACAAAATGATCTCTGTTATTCTGCTAACACACGTTCTCTTCTTTCCTCACTCGTCGTACTCTTCTCGAACACTGGAACTCTTTCTAGTATACGTACCATACTTCAGTCATCTCTTTAGTTTCCAAAATCTCTGGAGTCACTACTTCCAAACTTGGTCATCTTACTAGCCTCAAATTCCTTTAAGGCCGTTCGGCCTTCTGATCCGATTCTTGGTCGAACATATCCACGAAATCATACGATGGTTACCTAAACTGGGCCTAGCACCTCGTGACACTACCACAGCGGGACCACGAGTGACCCACTAAATCCGCCTACGGGTTGACCCGTAATCGTCCTCAACCCGACCTCCGTCCGAACTCTCTTGTTTCTCGATCCGAACAATCTCACAAATCAAGTCGGGGAAAACCTAGAGGTCTTCTTAGCTCAACTACCCTCTTTCATTTCATACCACTCGAGGACTTATCACACAAATATATCCACGTATACTATGCACTCGATAAAGGTCAACATAAACATAAATCTTTTACTCGAGATGGCCTCGCGTCTAAGGGTTCTACGTATAAAACTCTAAGGCTCACACTTTCCTGTCCCCAAACTTACCCTTCTAATTAACCATGTTTCTAATCACAATTTTAACATAATGCTATCTGAACATAATACTTAACACTTCACCATAACATCAGCGCATACTAGTGCAGAGGGTAAGAATATACTTGTAACATCTCTGCTCGCTCTGTCATAGGCACGCCTGCGGCGCATGGTATGAAGGCGATGATCACGCCCGGACGGTGAGTGCGTCGTGCTTGTACCCCTCACTGCTCGCACAGTCTCGTCATGTGGCCACGGCGCGGTGAAACAAGCACCCGAAGAAGGCGACATTCCGGGATGGCGCCCGGCCAGCATCGTGCGCCGATGGGGACATGAATCTGTTGGCTAGAACCCGTGTATATACGTAACGAAGCCACGGAGCTCGACCGGCTCGAATACCCGGCGTCACGAAGGCGCGGAGGACCACTGCATCTTGGCGGAGTACATGCTAACTTCTTCTTGGCGGTCGCCTCGAAAGTTACCAAAGGACCTGTTGTCACGGCGCTACTGGCGATCTCGGTTATTCCGTCGACCTCTCGCTCCTCACGTCAGTGCATAGCTGTATGCGGGCAATATCCGTACCGGTGAAGAAGCTACTCGAACAAGCCTACGCCAAGTAGTCGTCGAGCGGTGGCGTGGCGGTGCCTCTGTCCTCCATATGGCTGATGCGGGGGCGTGCAGGAGCTAATGAGTCAAACTCCAAATTGTACTCGGAGCGTGCGCGATGCGCCTCAGCGTCAAAATCTGTCGGCGAGCCACTTCTCATGCGTGGAGGCAAATGTGCAAATGCCCACGAGAACTTCGTTCCATACGGCTGGAAGTGCATACTCTCGGGGCGGCTCGCGAATCAAACGATCCGGTATGTCCGCGGCCGATGCGAACCTAAGACCACCGACTCGATCTCGAAGCCTTGATCACTCGCGATCGATCATTGGCGTCGAATGAACTCCTGCGGATCATCCTCGGGCCTCGACGTAGAACTGCGGCGGACTCTGACTCGAAAGTCCGTAGCCTCAAACTATCGATCTCGGGTGAACCGTATGTACTACTTTGGGCTGATTTGCATCCGGCTATCCTGCGTGTCTTGCCACTATCGCCAATAAGCTGGGCCGTCTCTTTTGTACCCCAACTCCTGCTGCTCGGTGTGGGAGGCTGGAGGCTCGGGTCTTGTGGTCTCGTGACGACTGCTGTGACTCTGGCTCTTTGAAATTTGGCCGGCGTCACAAAACTTCGCCGTGCGAAGCACTATCTCGAGGTAATGTCAGGGCTGCGCCGCCTCCTCCTACGTATCATACTAGCGACCCGTTGTCTTGCCCGCACAATATGTGACCGTTCGGGCCGGTTCTTGGTGCCTTATCCGAGCACCCTAGTAATCTGATCATCGGAAAACCAGCGGAAAATAAAACTTTAAACAAGAAAGCAAGATATATGAACATAAAGCAGGCCAACCCAGTTTACGCCGTAAATAAATACAACTCTTTCAAAGCGAAGCGGTTTAATCCACTTTTACAAACCAACCTGCAAGATTTACAACAACTATGGCCGGGAACGCATGCACCAAGATAAGCCTCGGAGAAGCGGCGAGATCAGGCGAGATCCCACGGCCGGTCGATGCAGCGGTACGAAGTATGTGAAGCGTAAAATCGTAATGAAATCATACTAGTCTATATAAAGCGGGAGACGTGTATGATAACAAACTCTGATTCCACCTGACATAAGCGATCATGTCCGATCGAGGACTCGCGCCCTCAAGTCATCACTCCAAATATAACTATGGGTCTCGCCGCGCGCGTCAATCGTGTTCGCGTCGTGGTAGCGTGCCCGGAATTGCATCGGTGTAGACATGTCCGTGATGCAGACAATAATACCGATGCCACGTAGCGCGTACCCGAATTCTACCTCGGTGTAGACCGTCCGTATGAGCATCAACAATAATATCTTGGGTGATCAACCACGCGCGTAACACGTACCCCGGAGTCTACCTCGGTGTAGACATGTCCGTAAACCACAATAACAATATATCGGTGTCAGCAGCCCGCGTAGCGCGTGCCGGGAATCTGCCGGTGTAGACATGTCCGTGTGACATCAACAACCAAACCGATAATCAAAATGGAAACATACGTGGAATTCTCCGTGGCTGCGACCGCGTCCGAGTAAGTTCTCGACAAGTCGTAGGCCTCACCTGTCGAGAAGCGGCGGTAACACAGAAATACCACGCTTGCACACAAAGGCTATCATCCAAGCATAGGCAAGTTTCAACAACAAGCATAGGCAAGTTTCACAACAACAAGCATAGGCAAGTTTCGGCAACAGCAAGCGTAGGCAAGTTTCACCGCATTTCGAAGTACTCGTTTTATGCCAAAAGTCAGGGTTTTTAACCCCAGGTACTACATACGTTAAGTTCTTTTAAAGAGATCCATTACTTTTATAAAAGTCACCCGATACGCGTAGTATTAGAATGACCAACCCACATTCCTTTTCAAAATCAAGTAACAACATTCTTTTCCTAAGTTCCGGTTTGCTAGTTTCGATTACTCGAAACACCGTTTTCAAATGATTTCATAGTTCCCAAACTTGATCATGATTCCTTTTAGAACAATTGAGTAATATATGTCATATATGTGAGTAGTTTATTCTTGTTTATAACAATCTTATTCACAATGACCATGATCTAGAAAATGTAATATCATTTGTCTCGTCTTAGCTTACATGCGGATGGAGGTTTCTCTTGGTTTTAATACAACGCATCATTATTAATCATTTTCCTTTATTAGCAGCTGCGATGAGTGCATCGATACGGCGTTACGATTCGAAATCGGTAAAACATTATCCACTTTAAAAACCAAGTATTCATTACTCACGAATGAGGTTTCACAGCATCCACATTAAAACAAATAAGTTAAGTCTCTTATCTTATAAGATCGAGTCTCTTAACCAACGTCGATAAACCATTTTCACTTACATAAGGTCGTTATAACTAACTTCCCATAAAGCTATTATAACACCTATGTTTCAAACAACAAATCACTTAGCATTATGCGTCTGCCGTCTTCATAGTTCCATGACAATCATGCTAGAAAAGATAGGAAGAGTTAGCATACCTCGCGACGATTTATCGACAATAAGCAAAATGCTCCAGTACTACAACGCACTGGCCCTTTCCACTCATCGGTAGAATCGCTACTCTTAGTACTTTCACTATAAAGGTCCTGGCGTCTATTAACCCCAAAACACAAGTTTCTATCTTCTGAAAATTGGCGGCACCTCACATGGCAGCGTAAATCTAAATCCTCTATCGGTAGGCTACGAAGCCAACCGAGGTTTACGTCTGGCGGGCGTGTACAATTCTACTGATAATACTACACAAGTCTCTTTGCTGATCCTATGTAATCTGATTAAGTTCGATTCTTTATTCTTGAGGCTTAAGTCAAGACATTGCGAATACTAAGTATAGTTCCATATATAGTATCTTGACTATATATTCTAACAAGCATGTAATTTCCAATTACAATAGAGGACACAAGATAATTACCTCGATAAGCCCAAAATTATCAAGTTATAATGTAGATCTGAGCAAGGTTTAGCTCAGCTCAAGTGCGCTCCGAACCACCCGAGCAACCTTTGAAGTTCTAACCAACTTACTGCTCAAATACTTGACCAACTATGAAGATTTCCTTAGGGTTTCGGTTTGAGACTAAAAGGACAAAAGGTAGTATTTAGGGCTCTACGTATAGAGGTATCTTTGGAATACTACAAGGTACAAGGCTAAGGTATTTTGGGCATTACAACAATACTAGGAGAAGTATTTCAATACCGCGAGGAGGGTATTATCTGAAAACAACTAGGCTAGGGGTACCCGGCTAGCACCTCAAAGGGGAGGGGCTCTGCGGCCACAAAGGCCACTCAAGGGGAGGGTTTCTCGGCGAGGGCCTTTACTAGGGAGGGCTCTTGGGCGAGAGTCTAAGAGAGGAGAGGAAGGATAGCAAGACTTGGAACATGCTTGGATGAATGAAGTCTTGACGAGAAGTATTTATAGCAAAACCAAAAGCCAATCAATGGCCATCAAGCCAAGTGCACCCTAGACCTACTCCATTAAAACCCTGCCAAATATCTACACGAATATCTGCCTGACTTGCCCTCCAGATCGGCAGTGCATGCTTCCGTTGTGAGGTGACACATATCGCCTCAGTTGATCCAAAATGTTCGTCTCTCGGAAAAATCCAAAAATAAGAAAAGACATAGCGAATTTTCCCCTCGCAAGTTATGTAAAGCGTTTAGTCAAGCGACTCTGGCAAGGTGTTGTGCACAAATGTCATTCGGCGAGCCACTGAAGCGGGGTGACGTGTCACCCTCACCAGTAGCCCTCAACGTCTTCAGAAAAATATCCACAATGGCCAAAATCTCGAAAACAAAGTGGGCCGCACAAAGCGTAAATTTCTCGTGGGCCCGTGACCATTCAGAAAATAAAATTCAAAATTCTAATATAATCTAGAAGCCCAAATTCCAAATCACGGACGATTCCACCAGCGAACATTTTGCCTTACAAAAGCGGAAACTTTTAAACGAAAACTGTCTTTCTTTCTTTTCAAAATTTACTGCGTACTCTGCGTCAATGCGTCCTCACATACATGCCTGCAACTACGGGTATAACATTCTCCTCGCTTGAAACGTGCGTCGAATGTTCCTTCTCAAACGGATATCGATGAAGTTCCTCTAACGAGTTATCAGCGCCCACGAACAGCGCGAAAATAACAGCGTTCTCTTCGGCTTGCCTTACTCGTCGTGCTCTCGAACACTTGAACTCTCGATCATTACCATACTTGATCATTACTTCCGTTCCCAAAAATCTGCGGAGTCACTACCTCGAACTTGGTCATCTTACTAACCTCGAACTTCCTTAAGGCCATTCGGCCTACGAACGACAGTCGAGCGCGTCCACGAACTTCACGATGATCATACAAACTTGGGCTAGCATCCTCGTGACCCTACCACTGGCGGGACCACCGAACTGCCCACCCCAATCAGGGCTACGGGTTGACCATGCAAATGGTCCTCAGCCCGACCCCCGCGCCCGAACTCTTGTTCCCGTCCGGAACAATCTTACTAATTCACGTAGAAAGCTACCACTTCCGTCTCCACCTTGCCACAGACTTATCACACAAATAAATCCCGCGTATACTACTACTCGATGAGGTCAAACATAAAATAAATCTTTAACTCAGAGCGACCTTACCCTGAGGTCTCGGTCGTGACATAGTCACAAGATTACGCCTTACCGTGCCATCGTATCCTCTGACTAAGCATGTTTTCTAACTCACTTGATTAACACAGCGCTATTAGTACATATACGTAATAATGAGACCATCATAACAAGCATGCAAAACTCTAGAGGTTAGGATATACACAAGCTACAGCTCCTCTAATCATAGGCACGCCTGCGGTAGCATAGAAAGCGATGAACCCGACCGCGGTCCGGTGGTGAGTCGTAACATCCGTGCTACCGCAGTCGGACGATTCCTCGCAAAATAGCCTGTATCGCCAAAATAACAAGCTCCTGGCACCGCGACACTCCCGAAATCACGGTCTACCGCATCGACCAGCAGGGTAGGGGTGACGCGTCTGCAACACCACTTCGCCGCTTCCTGGAAACGCAGACCCTTGGAGCCACGACGCTCCGAATACTCACGAAGGTTGTGGAGGACCACTCTGCTGCGGCGGTACAAAACTAGTATCTTCTTTGGCGGTCCGCCTCGAAAGTCACAAAGGACCACTGTTATTCTGGCCTCGCCTGGCGATCTTGGTGTTCAGTGCGACCTCTCAGGTGCCTCGCATCCCGGTGCGTGAGCTGCGTCGGGCAATGTCCATGCCGGTGAAGAGCTACTCCTGAACATGCCTCGACATGTAATCATCGAGCCACAGAACATATCGGTGCCTTTCGATCCTCCATACTAACTTCTGTATTTGGGGCGTCTGGGCCGATGAGTCGAACTCCACGTTGTACTCGAACCGTCGCCCACTCTGTCTAAGCATCAAAAATCGTCGGCCCGTGCCCTCACGTCTGCGGAGGCAAGAGTGATGAGAAAGCCCCGAAAACTCATCCCATCTGCTTTGGAGGTGCATGCTCTCCGGGAAAGCTCAGTGAATCAAACCAATCATTGCGGTATCACGCGACCGATCTGAACAAAGGTCTGGACTCGGTCTCTGAAGCCTTGATCACGCGTGATCGGCTGGCTGCCGGATGAACTCCTGCGGATCATCGCCGAGCCTCGACCCGTAAAACTACGGCGGGCTCACAACTCGGAAAGTCCGTAGCCTCAAACTATCTGCTCGAGGTGAACCCAGCGGTGCTCTTTGGAAGCCAGGCTGCTGCATCCGGCCTATCACCATGTATCGGCCACGACCACTGGCGGCAAGCTGAGCCATCTCCTTGTAACCCATCTCCTGCGGGTGTGGGGCCCAGGCTCGAGTCTTGTGGTCTCGGCGACCAGCTGCTGACTCTAAGCTCTGCTTTGGGGTTGCGGCGTCCAAAACTTCGCCGTCGGAGGCTTGTCTCAGTCTTGTGGGACTGCGCCTCGTGCTCCTCTGTATCTCACTCGCATGACACCTCGGCTGTCTTGCCATTGAGGGCTCTGGTTGCCTTGCGGAGGCATAAGCAGTAAAAGCGAGATCGTCGAGAGGGTCCGACTTCTGACTCTGAGGCACGATCTCGGAATGAGAAGAATGAAACCAATCCTAAATGTCCTGCGACCTCACGATTATAGATGTGGTGCCTGACACGCCGATAATCAAGACTCTACTAGACGCGATCTGTGAGCACTTTCAGGATTAAGCGCTCACGATACCACTTTTGTAACGACCGTTCGGGGCGTTCACGGTGCTATCGGGCACCTGGTAATCTGATCATCGAGAAAACCAGCGGAAAATAAAACTTTAAACAAGAAACAAGATATATGAACATAAAGCGAGGCCAACGTTTACCTTCCGATAACATAAATAAATACAACTCTTTCAAAGCGAGCGGTTTAATCCTTTTTACAAGCCACGCACAGCGGTACTACAGACCTCTAGATTTACACCAACTATGGCCAGACGGGGCCGCCATACCACGAATGTACAGAACCTCTGCAACTCGGGAACCACATACCAAAGATAAGCCTCGGAGAAAGCGGGCTTCCAGCAATTGAGCGAGATCCTAGGCGAGGATCCACGGCCGATGTACCTCTACTGCGCGGCATGAGCGCGGCCCGAAGGAGGTCGATCTGGCAATACCAGTATGTGGCGTAAAATCTGTAATGAAATCATACTAGTCTATATAAAGCGGGAGACATGTATGATAGCAAACTCTGATTCATGACATAAGCGATCATGTCGATCGGGGACTCGCCCTCAGTCGTCACTCAAATATAACTATGGGTCTCACGCCGCAGCGTCAATCATGTTCGCGTCGTGGCGCGTGCCGGAAGTGCGCCGGTGTAGACATGTCCGTGATGCAACAATAATACCAATGCCCGTAGCGCGTGCCGGAATTCTACCTCGGTGTGAACCGTCCGTATGGCGTCAACAATAATATCTTGGGTGATCAACCGCGCCACGCGTGCCACGTACGGAATTCTACCTCGGTGTAGACATGTCCGTATAACCACAATAACAATATATCGGGTAATCAACGCGTGGCGCGTGCCACACTTTCGAATCTTTGCGTCGGTGTAGACATGTCCATGTGACATCAACAACAAGGCGAGTAATCAAAATGGAAACATACGTGGAATTCTCCGTCATTTGCCCGTACGCGTCGAAGTAAGTTCTCGACAAGTCGTAGGCCTGCATCGAAAGGCGGTAACACGAAATACCAACGCACAATAAGGCTATAAATCTGGCATAAGTGAGTTTCACAACAACAAGCATAAGCAAGTTTCACAATGACAAGCATAGGCGAGTTTCACAACAGCGTAAACAAGTTTCACCTGACTAAGTACTCGTTTTATGCAAAGTCGGGTTTTTAACCCGAGTACTCACATCGTTAAGTTCTTTTAAAGAGATCCATTACTTTTATAAAGTCACCCGATACGTAGTATTAGAATGACCAACCCACGTTCCTTTTCAAAATCAAGTAATGACATTCTCCTAAGTTCGGTTTACTAGTTTGATTACTCGAAGCTTCTCATTTTCAAATGATTTCATAGTTCGAACTTGATCGCTTGATTCCTTTTAGAACAATTGAGTAATATATAATATATATGTGAGTAGTTTATTCTTGTTTATAACGATCTTATTACAGCGGCCATGATCTAGAAAATGTAATATCATTTTGTCTAATCTTAACTTATGCGGATGGAGGTTTCTCTGCGGTTTTAATACAATGTCATTATTGATACATTTTCCTTTATTGCATTTGCGATTAGTGCACCGATGCGTTACGATTCCCGAAATCGGTAAAACATTATCCTTTAAAAACCAAGTATTCATTACTCACGAATGAGGTTTCACACAACGTCACATTAAAACAAATAAGTTAAGTCTCTTATCTTATAAGATCAAGTCTCTTAACTTAACGTCGATAAACCATTTTCACTTACGTAAGGTCGTTATAACTAACTTCGTAAAGCTATTATAACACCTATGTTTTAAACCAATAAATCACTTAGCACGTATGCGTCTCTGTACTCATAGTTCATGACAATCATGCTAGAAAAGATAGGAAGGGGTTCGCATACCTGTGACGATTTATCGTGATAAGCAAAATGCTCCAGTACTACTGCGCTAGCCCTTTCACTCATAGAGTAGAATCGCTACTCTTAGTACTTTCACTATAAAGGTCTGGCGTCTATTAACCCCAAAACACAAGTTTATCTTCTGAAAATTCGTGACACCTCACATGGCAGCGTAAATCATCACCCTAACGAGTGCGGTGCCAAGCCAGCCGAGAGAGTGGGGGTTTACGTCTAAGGGCGTGTACAATTCTACTGATAATACTACACAAGTCTCTGCTGTCTGATCCTATGTAAATACGATTAAGTTGAGTTCTTTATTCTTGGGCTTAAGTCAAAAGACATTTGCAGAATACTAAGTATAGTTAAAGTATATAGTATCTTCATGACTATATATTCTAACAAACATGTAATTTCCAATTACAATAGAGGACAAGATAATTACCTCGATAAGCCAAAATTATCCAAGTTATAATGTGCGATCACGAGCAGGTTTAGCTCAATCAAGTGCGCTCCGACCTGACAGACCGCTGAAGTTACAACCAACCTGCTGATACTTGACAGTATGAAGATTTCCTTAGGGTTTCGGTTTGAGACTAAAGGACAAAAGGTAGTATTTAGGGCTCTACGTATAGAGGTATCTTTGGAATACTACAAGGTACGAGGCTAAGGTATTTTGGGCATTACAGCAATACTAGGAGAAATTTCAATACCACGGAGGGGGTGTTATCCGAAAACAACTAGGCTGGGGTGCCCCACTTGGCTAGCACCTCAAGGGGAGGGGGCTCTGGCCCAAAGGCCACTCAAAGGGGAGGGTTTCTCGGCGAGGGCCTTTACTAGGAGGGGGCTCTTGGGCGAGAGTGAACTGGAAAGAGGAGGGAAGGATAGCAAGACTTGGGAACATGTCACTTGGATGAATGAAGTCTTCAAGCCAAGAGGGGTATTTATAGCAAAACCAAAGCCAATCAATGGCGAGATCAAGCGAGTTCACCACAAGCCACCTACTCCCCTATAAATATCTACTACGAATATACGCTACATGGCTGCCGCCGATCGGCCAGTGCGCCCATGCTTCATTGTTGTGAGGTGACGCATGTCACCCTCTCCGTTAGTCAAAATGTTTCGTCTCTCGGAAAAATCATAAAAATAAGAAAAGACATGGCCAGGAATTTTCCACCATGAATTATGTAAAGCGTTTAGTCAAGGCGACTCTGGCAGGTGTTGTGCACAAATGTCGTTCGGCCCAAGCCACTGGGCGAGGTGACACGTGTCACCCTCTGTTGGCCTCAGCGTCTTCCGAAAAATATCCTGATGGCCAAAATCTACGAAAACAAAGTGGGCCCGCATAAAGCGTAAATTTCTCAGTGGGCCCAGTGACCATTCAGAAAATAAAATTCCAAAATTCTAATATAATCTAAGAAGCCCAAATTCCAAATCACGGGAACCCAATTCCCTTGTGAACATTTTCACAAAAAGCGAAACTTTTAGTGAAACTCGCATCTTCTTTCTTTTCAAAATTTACTTGTACTCTCGTCACGTGCGTCCTCACAGCATCATACCACGCAACTCCCGAGGTATAACAACAGGCACGGGTTGCACTTGCGGAGTATAAGCGGTAAAGCAAATACGTCGAGAGGTCAGAAACTCAGGCATTTGATCTCGGAATGAAGAATGGAAACCAATCCTAAATGTCCTGCGATCTCAACGATTATAGATGTGGTGCACAACCGTCGATAATTAATACTCTACTAGACCGCGATCACATGGGCAACTTTTCAGGATTCGCGCTGCGATACCACTTTTGTCACGACTTTCAAAGGTTCACGTGCATGCCTACGGGCACCCAGTAGATTAAACATCGAGGAGAGATCGGCGGAATAGTATCAGCATCGATGTCGAGAGAAGATAGATATTAAAGCCAGATTCAGCAGCGGTTGCGCCTTGCGTATATCACGATTTTTTTGGTGATTCTAAATGTCTTTTACAGCTCCTTACAGTAGTGCTGGACCTCAGAATGTAACATGAAACAAGAGAATGTACAAGATAATACAACTCGAGCATGCGAAATCCTCGAAACATACCAAAGATAAGCCTCGTGAAGCAGGAGGCTAATCTGTGTTTGTGATCATGTAGCGATGATCGACAAGCATCGTGTACCTCTTACTGACGGCATGAGCATGGCCCCGAGATGAAGTCGTTTAGCGGGTACCAAGTATGTCAAAAGGCGAAAATGAAGGTTCATAATAGTCTATATAAAGCGAAGACATATATGATATAAAACTACGATTCAGCGGCGTAAAAGTAGTAAATGCTCCAGTCGAGTTCAGCAGCCCTCGAGGTCATCCCTCATGCCGTGGAACTCCTTATCATGGCGATCTAGGTATAAGTCATGTAATCGTGTAGTATGTCTCGGCCCATCATGGACTAGAGGTGAATCGTATGGAAAACATTCTCGGTCATCCCGTTTCGACTGGTATCGAAATCGGTGGTATCTACGATTCGTCCATCGGTCATTCCCAGTTCAGCCGAGCAGCGGTGGAAATCGATCGGTTCGTCCCATGAACTTCGGTATCGTGAAATACATTCAGTTCATCCATGAGCGGTGTCGAGTGAAATACATTTCGGTCCATCGTGTAGCCAGCGGTGCTCCGGAAATCATTCTCGGTTCACGTGAAGCAGCGGTGTCAGTGAAATACATTCTCGTCCGATTCATCAATGAGCAGCGGTGTGAGTGAAATACATTCCGGTTCATCCCGTGAGCGGCGGTGTCGGTAATACATTAGGTCCCGTGGGCGTGTCAGTGAAATCATTTAAGTTCATCCGTGAGCAGCGGTGTCGTGTAGTCATAACATTTAAGCGCTCTTTTAAGACAGTTAAGGTAATATCATATGTTCGTTAAAAACAACTAAGGTAACATTATGCCTTCTTTTAAGCGAAACACAAGTCGATAACAGCGTTCTTTTCCAAAGTTCAAGTTTGCCTAATTTCACGTATTCATTTCTTATTTTGAGTTCATAGTCTTAATCTTTTAATAACATAATTATCCTTTTTAAAGCGGTTGAGTAATATATGTCTTATGTATGTGAGTAGGTTATTCTTGTTTATAGCAATCTTGTCGCGACCGTGATCTAGGAAATATAATATCATTTTGTCTCATCTTATTTATGCGGATGGAGGTTTCTCTTGGTTTTAATAATACTTAATTAGTCAATCATTTCTCCACTTTTATGTAGCAGCTGCGATGGTTTGTTCGATACTTATTACGATTTTGAAATCCCGGTAAAACATTATTCCTTTTAAAACCAAGTACTCATTACTCATGAATGAGGGTTTCACATGACATTATTCCTTTAAAAACCAAGTACTCATTACTCATGAATGAGGTTTCACATTTAACAAAATTCATATTAATATAATTACGTCAAGTCTCTTATCTTTTAAGATCAAGTCTCTTAACTTCTAAAATCGATAAACCATTACATTTACCTCTCTTAAATCGTTATACCTAACTTCCGTAAACTAGTATAACTCTTAAGCTTTTAAAACCAAGTATTACTCTTCTTTCAAAATGATTGTTAATTCTTTTGAAATACTTCAAGATTCTTATTATTAGACTCAAGTCAAAGACATCATGATAAAACCCGTTCGGATTAACACACGTCCTACACTATATATATTCTTTTAAAATATCATGCTCAGAGGATAGGAAGAATCACGTACCTGCGCATTTGTATACCGTATTTCGGTATATGCGTGAGAATACGTCTGGTTAGCCTTAAAGTTTAGGCTTGGGCGATTTTTGGGCACAACTTGAAAGCGAATAGTTTTCAGGGCCAAGCGTTTCCACGGCTCGTAGGGTAAATTCGGCTATGCCATTTCTATTTTGCGGATTTTTAGAGAGGCGAAACATTTTTGGACCAGCGGAGGCGACATGGCACCTCAATTGGTGGACTTAGATCGTCCATGGGGCCAGGTGGAATGGGATTGGCACGTTTTTGTGCCTTGCTCAAAGTCAAGGAGTTGGTAGGATATTTGTGTATAGTTAATCCTCACTTTACACTTGCCTTGCACTTGTCTAAATCTTGGCCATTGGTTGGCCACTTTGACCTATAAATACCCATAAGATGAAGAGTTCTTCGTCCACAAAGCTTTCCAAGTCTTGAACATCCTCTCCTCTCCCTTTGTAGCTCTTTTCGTCCAACACTCCTCCCCCTCCCCTTGTGAAGGCCTCGGCCGAATACCCCCCCTAGCCTAGCCAAAAATCTACCCCCCTCCCTTGGTAGAAAAGTTTTCTTCTAGTATTGTCATAAGGCCCAACATACCCTAGCCCAAATACCTTAGTACTTAGTAGAAGTTGTGAAGAACTTCTAAGGTTTCTTAGACATACAACTTAGAGCAAAACCTTGCTCGGTGACTTTTCTAGGATATTATTGGGCTTCAGAATAATAATCCTAACCCTCTTTTGAATTAGAGAATACTTCTGTTATAGTATAAGAATAAAGTATAAATACTTAGAAGTATATCACAGGAATAGAATTGAAGTGTTAATCACTTAGAAGGGTTTAAAGAAGATTAATCAAGCGTACTTACATGGAATTTGTTTTCACGATGAACTTATATAGCTCATGGGTGAGGAAGTCTTTGTGACTTAGTAGAATTATGAACCCACATTTAGAATGACCTTGAGTAGTCTTTAATAGATATCTGTGACTATTATAGGGTGACTCTCTGTATGACATATTCAACTTGGCGGTGGTTTATTTGAGAAGGTATGTGATTCTTCTAAAGCATGATATTTTACAATATAACTACGGCAATGTCTTTGACTTAAGCTGAATAATACTTCTGGCAATGCCTCACGGCTTAAGCTGAATAATACTACGGCAATGCCTCAGCTTAAGCTGAATAATAAGAATGAAAACATTTCGAAGACTCTTGAATCATAATATGAAGAGAACTAATTGGTTTTAAAGCGAAGCTTAAGAGTTATACTAGCTTTATGAGAAGTAAGTATAACCACTTAAGATTTATAAAAGAAACAAGTTTGCCTATGTGTTTATAACGGACTTGTATTGTGAAAGAATAATAAAGATGGTTTGATAAATAGACATGATATGATGCTATGTGTGTTAGTATCTTGTAACGTTTGTATAGGTGAGTGTCAGTGTTGTGCTTATGTTGTTTAAAGATAAGTTGTTATGTTAGTATACTATCACTCGCTCTTGAGATGATCTGGGGTTAATTTGCCCTCCGTCTGAGGTAGGCTCGAGTGATGCAGGACATGATTCGAGAATACCTCATGCGGGTCGAGGGCCTATGCGGGCTCACGAGGATTCTGAGTTAGTATGCGGGGTTATACCTCATGCGATGTGTGGCCGTGCGGACGGCGAGTCGGGGCGATGCGGGAGTAGCTACCTCGATGCGGGGTTATACCTCATGCGAGCCCGTGAGTGGCCTATGCGGACTCAGGAGTCGAGTTAGGCTTGCGGGAATGATGATGAGGCGAGTGGCCTGTTTACGATCATTCGTAGCCTAGACAAGACTCATTCTGATTACCTATTGTTGCTCTTGTTTGTGATGTGGCACTTATGTGGAGTTTCCTTGGTTGTTTCATACATATTTGTTAGTTTTAAAAATGATATGTTTCATTTAAGTACTTTCTGATTTCGCATACTTAGTACTGTTGTCTTGACCTCCTTGAGGCTGCGTTCATCGCGTGAGTAAGCAGCAGTGCTAGATCCGCGTTCTTAGGATCTACGTTGGTGTCGGGAGCTCCATCTCTTGGAGGCTCTACTTTTGGTATGATCTCACCTGTTGTAGATAGTTTTATGCGATCGGGGTATGGCGGGGCCCCGTCCGCCATAGTTATATATTTCCTTAAGTGCATGGTCATGTTATGCGATGCCGGATGTAGCTATTTGAACTATGATTATATATATATGCGAAAGCGGTGTTTTCTCATAAAGCATGTCTTATTTTATAAACTATTTCATGTCTTGTTTTATATTTCGATTTCTCGATGTATGACTACTTAGGTGCCCATTGAGCACGATCCACGGACCCGAGCGGAGTCGTGACAAAAGTGGTATCGAGCGATTAATCCTCGGAAAGTGTCTACGGGCAGTATCTAGTAGAGTCTTGATTATCGGTGTGTTGTGCACCACCCAATGTCGAGGCTATAGGATATTTAGGATTGGTTTCCATTCTTCTCATTCGAGATCGTGCTTTAGAAAGTGTGTTATAAGTTGGACCCCTCTAACGTATTCACTTTCTGTGATTATGCCTCGTAAGGCAACCGGGCCCAGAAGCGCAAGCGTGAGGCGCTAGCGAGACACCCAGTCACGAGGCTCGAGGCCCGATCTATACGAGGCGGCGAGTTACTGGCGCCGCCAGCCCCAGCGAGACCACAGTACCAGCTCACGTCCCGCGGCTGGCGCGGAGGTTAGAGCCTGAGAGATCTTGACTTTGGCTAAAGTTGTGGCCATCGTCGAGAGAGATTGGATGCGGCGATTCGGTTCAGCTCAGCTCGATCGCACCATTGGTACCAGGCGAAGTTTGAGGCTGAGACTTCTTGAGTTGGCCGCCGAGTTTATGGGTCGGCGGGAGGATGATCGCGAGTTCATCCGTCAAATCGAGGATTTTGAGAGTGATCGGCGTCGGAGACCAGTGCGTGATCTTTGGTTCACATAAGTGCGTGATACCGCGATCGATTGGTTTGATTCGTGGGAGTTATCCGGGAGAGCCACGGCCCGACCCATGGGATGAGTTCTCGAGGCTTTCTCGCTCCTTTTTGCCTCGCGGATGAGGAGGCGCGGGTGATAGATTTTTCTTGAGCGAGAGGGCCTTGCATCGAGTACAATGTCGAGTTTGATTCTTTGGCTCGATATGTCCCGGCATTGGTAGCGAGATATGGAGGATAGGTGCCGCTATGTCACCGGGCTGAAGCGACTATATGGCGAGTCATGTGCGGGGTTTCTCTCGGCGGGTATGGACATTACCCGCGTGCGACTCGCGCCCTTGGAGTGCGAGGCGCTTGGTCGACGAGTGGGCCAGGTGGCGGCGAGAAGAAGGCGGGGCGGGAGGTGCTTGGTGGTTATCGTGGTGGCGGCCTCGGCGATCTGGGTCGCACCACGGCCGGCTGAGCACTCCACCGTCCTCAGCGGCCCGAGTTTTCGGCGGGCGGGGCCCGGGGCTTGGGCGTCGAGTGCGAGTGCGGCGATCGGGACCACCCGATGTGGCCGTCACGGTAGATCCATTCGGGAAGTGGTACTCTTATGGATCTTATTCTGATTGGCGGCGAAGTCGGTATGCGGCCCAGGCCAAGGCGGCGGTGGTAGGAGCCCGGCCCGGGTTACGAGTGTTATGCCGTAGTTCCGAGTATGTATGCGAGGGCGTGCGTGCGAGAATCTGTGAAAGGTGGAAAGGAAGAAGAAGCGATTTTTCCACGGAAAAGTTTAGGTTTTGTGAAGGAAAAAGGTTCGTTAATGGGGTGGATTCCCAGTTTGGTGTCGGACTTCTGGAATATTAGAGAATTATGGAATTTTATTTTTGGAAATGGTCACGTGGGGCCACAGGAGAAATTCTGATTTTGTAGAACCAGCTTTGTTTTGAGATTTTGGCCATTGTGGATATTTTGAAGATGTTTTATTTTGGGCCAATAGGAGGGTGACACGTGTCACCCCGCCTAAATGGCTTAGTAGAATGGCATTTGTACCTGACACGTTAGAGTCGTTTTTAAATGAAGCGTTTTACATAACTGCGAGGAAAATTCGGCTATGTCTTTTCTTATTTTGCGGATTTTTAGAGGCGAACATTTGGACCAGCGAGAGGCGACACTTGGCACCTCTCATTGGTGGGCAAGGTGGGCGGCTTGGACGATTTGGGAAGGCAAGTGGGAGATATTTTTGGTAGATATTTTGTGTGCAAGTTGGCTAGGTACACATGGGTGAATCTTGGCCTACACTTGCCTAACACTTGGTGTAATCTTGGCCATTGGTTGGCTTTCACTTGACTATAAATACCCACTTTGAAGACTAATTCATTCACAAAATTGCCTAAGTCTTGAAAGCTTCTTCCTTCCACAGTGTAGTGCCTTGGCGAGAGCCTCTCTCCCCCTTGGCAGTTTCCCCACAGTGGGGTAGGCAGGTGGACACCACTCGCTGAGGTGCTAGCCGTAGGGTACCCACTGCTAATTCTTTTGTATAATACCACTTTGTGGTATAGAAATACTCTCAGTATTGTTATAATGCCCAATACCTTAGCCGTATACCTTGTAGTATTCTAGGTTATACCTATCTGAAAAGCCAGAAATACTATTATACTTCCGTCGATCCAAGCAGAAACCACAGGAAAATCTCCATAGTCAGATTTGGAGTATTGTGTAGAAGTTAGTTAGAACTTCTAAGGGTGGTTTAGAGCGGGTTGGGCGCTCGGAGTTGGAGCTAAGCGTTGCTAAGGATCGACATTTATACTTGGATAATTATGGGCTTATCGAGGTAATTATCTTGTCCCTATTGTAATTGGATATTACATGTTGTAGGAATATATAGTTGAAGTATACTATATATATAATCTTGAACTTAATGTTGTGGCAATGTCCTTGGACTTAGCTGAATAATAAGAAACCTTTTGAAAGAAGAAATCTTGTTGTAATTACATAGGGTGTATTCTGATGGACTTGTGTAGCTTTCTGTGAGGTAGAATTGTGCACGTCCGGATTAGGCGTATAACCCCTGGTTGGCTTGATGGCGGCCAGTTAGAGAGGAGAGATTTCTGTTATTGCGGGAGAGTCTTTGTCGAATTTTGGTAGAATGTTCTCGATAAGATCTAGATGTTAATAAGCGCCTTGTGGCCTTATAGGTTGAAGTACTACGTGTGGCGCGTTACTGCGGCAGGAGTAGCCAGGCGGCGAGGTACTCGGAGCATTTTGCTATTAGTCGATAATCGTCGCGAGGTATGTGAACCTCTTCCTATCTCTTCTAGCATGATATGTGTGAACTATGTGATACGGTGAGCGTGCATTGTGCTAAATGTATTTGATTGGTTTAAAACATAAAGTGTTATAACGGCTTTATGGGAAGTTGGTTATAACGACTTTATGTAGATAAGAAAACACTTTGTGGTTTTAAAAGGTAAATGATTTGTTTATAAGCGGCTTGATGTGTGATTATAAAGAACTTGAAGTATTTCAAAAGATTTAAAATCGTTTTGAAGAGAAGTAATACTTAGTTTTGAGAACTTAAGAGTTATACTAGCTTTATGGGAAGTTAGGTATAGCGGCTTAAACGTTTTCTTGATTTTGGAAATCAGGATGTGTATCGACAAACCACTGCAGCGTTAATAAAAGGAAATGTTTTGAATAATTAAGTATTATTAAAACCAGTAGAAACTTCCATCTGCATAGAAGCTAAGATGAGACAAAATGATATTTCCTAGATCATGCTGCTGTAATAAGATTGTAATAAACAAGAATATCCTACTCACATATAAGGCTTGTGTTTCTCAGATTGTTTAAAAGAGAATTATATTCTTAAATGAATAAGACTATGAACTCTGAAACCTTTCTAAAATAAGAAAGCGTGAACATTTGAAATTAGGCAAACTTGGGCGTTTGGAAAATAATGTTGTTACTTGATTTTACAAAGGTAAGGTTTTAGTTTTCTTAAAAGGCCGATCACTCTATTTTATACTCACGGGTATTGTGTGACTTATGTGAAAAAGCAGATCTTTTAAGATTTTAATGTGTGAAGTACCTTGGGGATAGATGCGAACTTGTTAGTAGAAAGTACCTTGTGAGACTACCTTGATTGTATTGGTTTGTGATAGCCTTGTAATACTTTCTTGTTGCTTTGATAAGTAAGCGTGTTAGGATCTTCGTGTGTTAGTATCTTGTGATGTTTGTGTAAGGGGTTTCCGCGATTGTGCTTATTAACTATCGATCGTTATGATAGTATTGTGACATTCGTCTCTTGAGATGATTAGGAGTTAAGGCGCCCTCCGATGCGGGGTAGACTCGGCGATGCAGGACCGTGATTCGAGAATACCTGCATGCGGGTCACGGGGGCCTATCGGGCTCACGAGAGTTCGAGTTAGTGTCGTCCTTTATGGGCATCGCGGTCCTTGTGGCCATGCGGACTCGAAAGTCGGGGCGATGCGGGGTAGCTACCTCGATGCGGGAATACCTCATGCGGGCGATGAGATTGGCCTATCGCGGGCTGCGGGAAGTTCGAGGACTAGGCGCGCATTAGATATCTGCGGGCAAGTGGCGGCTTTGATCATGTGATGCTAGGCAGATCTTATAATCTGATTTATGACATTGTTGAGTGCTGTAGGTGTTAGTAGTCGGCTATGCCTTCGTACCTGCATACGATTTTATTAGGACACAGGTGGGACACGGTGTTCATATGTATTCCTTGGTGCTTGTATATCATAAAGCTGGCGGTGAGGAAGGTATTCCACGAACACGATTGATGTTGTGGCGTGAGACCCGTTGTTAAATTGAGTGATGACTTGAGGTGTGAGTCACGACTTGACATGGCTTGCTTGTTATGGTGAAGCTGTAGTTTGGTTATCATACATGTCTCTCTGCTTTGTATAGACTACTATGATTTCATTCTGATGTTATTTTTAGTTTCACATGCTGCAAATACTGTTATGCGGCCTCGCCGAGAAGTGCGTTCATCTGCGAGTTGAGGTACATCGATCGTTGATCCTAGCTCGAGTCACGATTCGGCGTTTGGGAAGCTCCGTTTCTCGAGGCTTATCGATGGTATAGTCCATGCGTAGTAAGTGTTTACATTCGGGGTTTGGCGGGAACTGTCATCGCCGTTGTGTCGTATCATTCTTAGAGTGCAGCAATGCTGTTGTGGCGGGGTTGGTAAAAGGATTAAAATTTGTTCATTTGTAAAAGAGTTGATGGTTATATATATGCAAAAGGCAAGTTTCCTGATTATTGTTTTATATTTACATTTATCTCGTATTTGTTGTTTTATGTTGTGATTACTCGATGTTGTGTCACTAGGGTGCGGGGTAGGCACGATCCAGAGCGATTTAGTCGTGACAAAAGTGGTATCGAGCGATTAATCCTCGGAAAGTGTCTGAACCGTATCCGATGAAGTCTTGATTATCGGTGTGTTGTGCACCACATCAATGTCGAGGAGGCTATAGGATATTTAGGATTAGGTTCTATTCTTCTCACTGCGAGATCGTGCCTTAGAGGCTGTGTTGTAAGTTAGACCCTCGGCGTATTTCTTTCCACTTACCGTTATGCCTCCGCGTAGGCAAACCGGGCCGGGAGGAAGCGTGAGGAAGTGCGAGTAGAGTTGAGAGGGTTGCGAGGGCTGAGCCCAATCATTACCTGAGGTAGTGCCGTTCGGGGATTTCTGCGGCGTCACTAGCTGGCCAGAGTTTAAGCGCGGCGGCGGTTCTCTGCGGCCGTGATATGAACGCCGGTTCGGCCAGGAGCGAGAATATAGATTGCAAAGAGGCAACCTGTTACTAGCCATGGATTTGGCTGCGGAGTATCCGATGTACCGCGGGTCTTGATGACTACCTAAGAAAGGGTTGTGCAAGTAATTCTTGATTGGGCTTGAGCATGGCACGTATGCGGGCTTATGCGTGAGCGAAAGCGTAGAGATCGGCGGGTTAACGGGGCGAGAAGAGGGCGGAAGCGCGAGTCGCCGGTAACTTTCAAGGTGAGTATACCTTAAGTGCTATGTTACGATGGCGGTGTGTTAGTTGTGATTAGAAATCGGGGTGGGTTAGCAGAGTAAGATTTTGGAGGATAGAGAAAGTGTGAGCCTTAGAGCTTTATCGTGAGGCCTTAGAGGTAAGGCCATCTCGGGTAGAGGCGTATGTTTATGTTTGACCCTTATAGGAGTGCATAGTGCCGCGTGGTGTGTTTGGGATAAGTCCTAAGTAGTATGAAATGAAAGAGGTAGTTGAGCTAAGAAGGCCGCTAGGTTTTAGTAACATGTTTAATAAGATTGTTCCTTCGGGAGATGGTATTGCGCCTTGCGGGTCGGGTTGAGGCTACGTGCTTGAGTCAACCAGCGGTAGGTTGGTGGTGGGGTCGGTTGTGGTGGTCCCTCTTTGTGTTAGGGTCATGAGGGTGTTAGGCCCGTGTTTAGTTAGCCAGACGTGCAAGTTCGTGGATTCGTTCGGCCCGTTGGTCGGGCGATGAAGCGACCTATCGTGTTCTTGGTCGGTCGTTCCTCGGCGGTGTTGATGTTATCTAAAAAGGTTGTGAGGTTGCAGGGTGCCTACCTTCACCTTATAATGAACGATGGAGCCAGTGCAGCTGTTTCTCTTCTGGGAGTTTGTGCGGGCATGTGTTAAGAACTGGTAAGTCTCGAGTCGCATTCGCCTCGGGCGGTGTTTGGATTTGAGGATTGTTGTAGAGTTGTTGTCTCCTGTGGAGGTAGTGTTTAAGCTTCCATTTCGGTGTTCGGATGTCGCCTTTTGAAGCCTTGTAGGCGGAAGTGTAAGTTGCGGTCGATTGGTTCGATGTTGGCAAGGTTGATTAGTTAGTTCGAGCTTGTTCCGGTAATTTGTGGATAGTCTGGCTTGTCTAGAATAAGTTAGCGGCTCGGAGAAATCGTGCGGATAATCGGCGGCGCTTAGAGTTCGGAGTTGGTCGGTCTTCTTGAAAGTACCACCCGGTTAGGGTGTGACGAGTTTTGGAAACAAAGGAACTTAGCCCGAGTTGCTTGGGGCCACTTTTTAGTTCAAGTGAAGAATAGGCGGGTTGCCTATATGTTAGCTTTCTTGCCGTCCGACTTAGGAAGCGATGCCGATCTTCGTATTGTTATGATCGGAAAGTATCGGAGATCCATCAGTGTTCCCGATTAATGATGACCACGTTAGAGATAGTAACCAGAGTTTTGGAAAGCGACGATGTCGGAATGTGGTAAGGGTTCGAGTGTCTGACGACCTTGATGATCGCATGCGGCCGGTACCATTTGTTGGAGTGCGTCGGGCAAGGCTCGCGACAAAGTGACAAAAGTGGTATTATTTGTGGTGATGTTAGAGGTGTTTCCTCGTAGACTTGGATATAAGTATGTTGCGGGTATTTACGTGGCGGTATGGCGAGGATTGTTTTTAAGTATAGTAGTGAAGACTATCTTGGCGCCGCGTTTGTTTGAGACTTAGAAGGAACATTGGGACGAATGTTTCTAAGGAAGAATGTTATACCCGTAGTTCCGAGTATGTATGCGAGGGCGTGCGTGCGAGAATCTGAGAAAGATTGGAAAGGAAGAAAGAGGCGATTTTCCACGGAAAAGTTTCGGTTTTGTGAAGGAAAAAGGTTCGTTAATGGGAATTGGATTCCCAGTTTGGTATTCGGACTTCTGGAATATTAGAAATTATGGAATTTTATTTTGGAAATGGTCACGTGGGGCCCACGGGAGAAATTCTGATTTTGTAGAGCCAGCTTTGTTTTGAGATTTTGGCCATTGTGGATATTTTGGAAGATGTTTTATTTTGGGCCAATAGGAGGGTGACACGTGTCACCCCTAGGTGGCTTAGTAGAATGGCATTTGTGCCTGACACGGTTAAGTCGTTTTTCGTGAAGCGTTTTACATAACTTGCGAGGAAAATTCGGCTATGTCTTTTCTTATTTTTGCGGATTTTTCCGAGAGGCGAACATTTTGGACCAGCGAGAGGCGACACTTGGCACCCTCTCATTGGTGGAGCAAGGTGGCGTGCACTTGGGCGATTTGGGAAGGCAAGTGGGAGATATTTTTGGTAGATATTTTGTGTGCAAGTTGGCTAGGTACACATGGGTGAATCTTGGCCTACACTTGCCTAACACTTGGTGTAATCTTGGCCATTGGTTGGCTTTCACTTGACTATAAATACCCCCGCCTTTGAAGACTAATTCATTCCTGAAATTGCCTAAGTCTTGAAAGCTTCTTCCTTCCCAGTGTAGTGCCTTGGCGAGAGCCCTCTCTCCCCTTGGCGAGAGTTTCCCCACAGTGGGGTAGGTAGAGGTGGGCCTTCCACTCCTTTGAGGTGCTAGTAGTGGGGTACCCACTGCCTAGTTGCTTTTGTATAATACCCCTTTGTGGTATAGAAATACTCTCCAAGTATTGTTATAATGCCCAGAATACCTTAGCCGTATACCTTGTAGTATTCTAAGGTTATACCTATCTGAAAAGCCGGAAATACTATTATACTTCCGTCGATCCACAAACCGAAACCACAGGAAAATCTCCATAGTCAGTTGGAGTATTGTGTAGAAGTTAGTTAGAACTTCTAAGGGTGGTTTAGAGCGGGTTGGGCGCTCGGAGTTGGAGCTAAGCGTTGCTAAGGATCGACGTTTATACTTGGATAATTATGGGCTTATCGAGGTAATTATCTTGTCCCTATTGTAATTGGATATTACATGTTGTAGGAATATATAGTTGAAGTATACTATATATATAATCTTGAACTTAATGTTGTGGCAATGTCCTTGGACTTAAGCTGAATAATAAGAAACCTTTTGAAGAAGAATCTTTGTAATTACATAGGGGTGTATTCTGATGAACTTGTGTAGCTTTCTGTGAGGTAGAATTGTGCGCGTCGGATTAGGCGTATAACCCCACTGGTTGGCTTGATGGCGGCCCGTTAGAGGAGGAGATTTCTGTTTGTTGCGGGGAGAGTCTTTGTCAATTTTCGGTAGAATGTTCTACGATAAGATCTAGATGTTAATAAAGCGCGCGTGGCCTTATAGGTTGAAGTACTACGTGTGGCGCGTTACTACTTGGCAGGAGTAGCCGGCGGCGATTACTCGGAGCATTTTGCTATTAGTCGATGTCGTCGCGGTATGTGAACCTCTTCCTATCTCTTCTAGCATGATATGTGTGAACTATGTAGTACGGTGAGCGTCGTGTGCTAAATGTATTTGATTGGTTTAAAACATAAAGTGTTATAACGGCTTTATGGGAAGTTGGTTATAATGACTTTATGTAGATAAGAAAACACTTTGTGGTTTTAAAAGGTAAATGATTTGTTTATAAGCGGCTTGATGTGTGATTATAAAGAACTTGAAGTATTTCAAAGATTTAAATCGTTTTGAAAGAAGTAATACTTGGTTTTGAGAACTTAAGAGTTATACTAGCTTTATGGGAAGTTAGGTATAACGGCTTAAACGTTTCTTGATTTTGGAAATCGGGATGTGTATCGACAAACCAACTGCGGCGTTAATAAAAGGAAATGTTTTGAATAATTAAGTATTATTAAAACCGTAGAAACTTCCATCTGCATAGAAGCTAAGATGAGACAAAATGATATTTCCTAGATCATTTCTTTGTAATAAGATTGTAATAAACAAGAATATCCTACTCATATAAGGCTTGTGTTTCTCAGTTGTTTAAAAGAGAATTATATTCTTAAATGAATAAGACTATGAACTCTGAAACCTTTCTAAAATAAGAAGCGTGAACATTTGAAATTAGGCAAACTTGGGCGTTTGGAAAATAATGTTGTTACTTGATTTTACAAAGGTAAGAGTTTTAGTTTTCTTAAAAGGCATCACTCTATTTTATACTACTGGTATTGTGTGACTTATGTGAAAAAGCAGATCTTTTTAAGATTTTAATGTGTGAAGTACCTTGGGGATAGATAGAACTTGTTAGTAGAAAGTACCTTGTGTGAATAACTTGATTGTATTGGTTTGTGATAGCCTTGTAATACTTTCTTGTTGCTTTGATAAATAAGCGTGTTAGGATGCTCGTGTGTTAGTATCTTGTGATGTTTGTGTAAGGGTTTCCCTTGATTGTGCTTATTAACTATCGATCGTTATGATAGTATTGTGACATTAAATCTCTTGAGATGATTAGGAGTTAAGCGCCCTCCGTGCGGGGTAGACTCGGTGATGCAGGACCGTGATTGAGAATACCTCATGCGGGTCTGAGGCCTATGCGGATGTGGCGCCCGAAACGGGCAGTCGCGGTGCCTTACCGGGCACCCTAGTGATGACATCGAGAAAACCAGCGGAAATAAAAACTTTACACATGAAATGAGAGACATAAATAAATAAGCAGGCCAATGACCGTTGCCTTGGTATATATACCTAAAACCCGAGCAGTTATCCTTTTACAAACCACACTTGCGATTACTCTGACCTCTAAGATATCTGGCAACTATGGCGGGGCGGGGCCATACCACAGATGTACAAGTACCTCTGATGACGGACTATACAAAGATAAGCCTCGGAGAAGCGGACTTCAGCCTGACTGCGATCTATGGCGAGGATCGACCAGTGGTGTACCTCTACACTGCGGCGTGACGGCCCAGAAGGTCGATCTGGCCAGTACAGTATGTGGCGAAAATCGTAATGAAATCACATTTCATCATTTTATAAAACCATTTACAATAAGTAAATGCGATTATGTCAAGTAAGGGGCGCGTATCCCGAATAATCACTCGCGCATAATTATGGGTCTCACGCCCGTAATACCACTCATGCGTGGAACTCGTTCCTCGGCTGCGGTACATGATGTAAAACAACACCCGTATGTGAACACGAACACTAGATCACACTGCGTCGTCAAAGCCGTCGGGCGAGTAGAATAGCCAACTACCGGTCAAAGCTAGTCATATCCCATCACGGGCAAGGTCGGAAGCCAACTACGATCCAGCTAGCCACGCATGGCGGCGAGGCAAGTATCTTAAGCTAACGTCTGATAGCCTCAGTCTCACAAGATATGGCCGAGGCAAGTATCTTAAGCTATCTACGGAGGCTCTGGTGCGAGAAAATGACGAACAAGTATCTAAAGTGTGCACGAACCACGCGTACAAACCAAGCCGTGATCGCTCGTCGCGCGGCAAGCTTCATGGATTAGCGGTCCGTGGACTAATGATCTGAACCTCACGATGACCGCGTGCCGGCGTCTTACCTCGGAAGTCATGGCCATGAAACCATCTCTTTGGGCGCGTGCGTGGAACATCCATCACGTCGGCGTGTCGAAATAAATCGAATGAAGCCCTCGGAGAGTCACGGCGATCTGAAACAACGATCGATACTCAAAGTGGGCGCATACTCGTGGACCACCCGGCGTCGATATGTCCGGTCAATCAATCGGATAATGGCCCTCCGAGTCGCGGCACATCAACAAAACACTTGCACATCAAAGACTATCACAACAAGCGTAGGCAAGTTTAACATCGTTCATTTTAATCAACAATCGGGTTTCAAACCGAAATACTACATACTTTCCTTAACAAAAGACCTCTTTCTCGTAAAAGCCACGTGATACTAATACTCGTAGTATATAAAGAAAACACGTATTACTTATAAAACCAAATTACGTCACCTTCGTAAAAATCATTACAAGGCTTTTAAAATCAAGTACACTATACTTTATAAACCAAGTGCTTTTCTTTTAGAACAACATCAAGTATACTCTTTTAAAACCCAGTTAACTTACTCTTTTCAAAACAAGTAACCTATACTTAAATCAAGTTACTTCTCCTTTTCCGAAAACAAGTCGTTATAAGTCAAGTCTCTTATCTTTCAAGATCAAGTCTCTTAACTTTCAAAATCAACTCGTTTTACTGTCAAACCAAATCTTTCTTTTATCTTCATAAAGTCGTTATAACTAACTTCCCATAAAGCCATTATAACACTTTATGTTTATAAAACAAACAAAATCGTTTCACACGCGTCGTCTGTACTATATAGTTCCAACAATCGTGCTCGAGTATAGGAAGAATCACGTACCTTTGGCAAACCACAAGCCAAGTCAAGTATCGCAGCGTGAAAGATCCTATAACAACCACAATATATAAATCAACTTCTAGCACTCTCAGTAGAATATTCTAAACACAAGATTCCTTATTCTACGAAATTTACACCTCCCCCATGATCACAAAAATCTCCTCCTAACCGGGCGCTACCGGGCAACAACTCGGGGATTACCGTCTAACGGGCGTGTTCAAATATCTTCACAATAATACTTACACGAGTCTCTGTAAATGCGATCCGATGTAAATCTGATTCAATCGCTTTATAATCATCCTTTGATATAATATACTCAGTATAACTACTCTGACATGTAATATCCAATTCTGATAGGGGGCGTAGATCATTACCTCGATAAGCCCAAAATTATCAAGTTATAAGTCGATCACGAGCAACGTTTGGCTCAATCCTTACGCTCAGTGACCCAGAAGTTTCTAAACAACTTCTCTAAATACTTCCAGCTAGGAAGATTTTTCTAGGAGTTTCGTTTCTGGTATTGGAATAAAGTAGTATTTCAGACTCACAGTATTGAAATAACTTTGGAATACTACTAGGGATACTAGGCCAAGGTATTTGGGATTATACAACAATACACCAAGTATTTTCTACACAAGAGAGGAGGGCGAAATCTACACAAAGGGAGGAAAACATTTGCTTTGGAAAGCTTTCAAGTGAGGATGATTTACTTCTTCAACTTAAGGGGTTTATATAGAGGATTCAAGGGCAAGATCAAGGTAAGTGTAGGGTCAAGATTGGGCCATGTGTGTGGGTCCCACCACATACATGGCCACAAGCGGCAGTGGCTTGCCAGCGCGACCCATTCGGCGAGACAAGTGGCTGTGACTTGTCCCATTCGACCAGGTGCCACATGGGGTGACACGTGTCGCCCCGACTAAATCAAAATATTTCGTCTTAGAAAATATCCAAAATAGAAATCTCAAAAACAAGCGGGCCCACAAGCGTAAATTTCTCCGTGGGCCCAGCGTGACCATTCAGAAAATAAAATCTCAAAATTCTAATATAATCCGAAGTCCAAATACCAAATGGGAATCAATTCCCGTTAACGAACCTTTTTCTTCACAAGCGGAACTTTTAAAGTCGAAAAATCACGTCTTCCTTTCTTTCCAAAATTTACGCCGTATTCTAAATGCGTGCGTCCTCACATACATACCACGGAACTACGGGGTATAACATTCTTCCCGCCAGAAACATTCGTCCGAATGTTCCTTCAAATCTCCAAGCGAGCGTGTGCGGTATAGTCTTCTCTTATACTTACGAAACCAATCACGCCATCATGGCCGTTATAACATCTGATCCAAGCTAACGAAATCATTTCTAATCTCTGCTCCTACTAGCGATTTACTCTAAGGCCTATCTCGGCCTTCACGATCCGGTCGATCGAACACGTCCCGAACTCATCGATAGTTACCTAAACTTGGGCCTAGCACGCCGTGACCTACCTGCGGGCTCCCTCAGCGGCCACTCATTCGTTTGCGGGTTGACCGCGACAGCCTCGGCGACCATTATCGCCCAAACTCTCGTTCACGATCGGAACAATCTTACTAATTCACGTCATGAAAGCTACCACTTCCATCTTACACTACCGTGGAATTATCACGCAACATAATCTATCGAGCATAATAATTAAAAAAACAAAAAAAAAAAAAAAAAATACTTATCTTAATACAAATGCATACTAGTCTCTTAGAGGGTCAAGGATATACCTGATATCACAAAAACAAATAGGCGATTTCAGGCCGCTATAGCGGGAACTTCCGCGACCATACTGCTTGGATATATGAACACCGCCTAGATCGAAGGCGAAGAACATGACAGATCCGAAGGTGAGTCTCAACATCGCTACCTGCAGTAGGACAATTTCTCGCAAAATGGCCCATCACATGTAAAACAAGTCCTCGACACTCCCGAATGGGGTTTACCATGTTGGTTACACTTAGGTCGGGGTGGCTTCATACGGACACCTGACTCACGAAAACTGAACCGCGGAGCCACGACCTGCTCCTGAATACTCTGGAGGCCACGAAGGCAGAGGACCACTGCATCTTGGCGTATAACTAGTCTGCTTCTTGGCGGTCCGCGAAAGTTACCAAGGACCTGCTTGTCACAGCCTCTTCTGCGATATTGGTGATCCGTCGGTCTCTCCGTGCCTCGCACCCAGTGCGTGAGCTGCGTGCGGGCGATGTCCGTGCCGGTGAGCGATACACCGAACAAGACTACGCCAAGTAGTCATCAAGCCTGTGACGTGGCGGTGCACTCTGTCCTCGTATTAGCTACTAATGCGGGGACATATCGAGCCAACGAGTCGAACTACGTTGTACTCGGCTATGCGTCCTCACTGTCGGCGTAAGCACATCGGCCGTGCCCTCTCATGCGGCGGCAAGAAATGGTGAAATGCCTCGAGAACTCGTCCCAAGCGGTGAGGCGCATGCTCCCGGGACACTCCGTGAATCAAACGGTCGGCTGCGGTATCACGCGGCCGTCACGGCCGAAAATCACGGACTCGGTCTCGAAGCCTTGATCACTCGCATGATCCTCAGGCGGCGGATGAACTCTGCGGATCATCCTCGGGCCTCGACCGTAGAACTCGGCGGGATACAACTCGAGAAAATCCGTAGCCTCAAACTATCCGATGCGGGATGAACTACGGGAGCTCTGGGCCCAGGCTACTGCGTCGGCCGCCGCCGTGTCGGCGATCACGGCGATGGCGGGCCATCTCGCGTAACCCGTCTCCTGCTGCTCCGGTGTGGGGTGGAGGCTCAGTGCAAGTGGTCTCTGCGACCAACTGCTGCGCTCAACCTCTCTTTGAGCGTGGCGTCGCAAAACTTCGCCGTCGAAGAACTATCTCGGTAATGGCCAGGGCTGCGCCTCGTGCTCCTCTGTGTCCCGCTAGCGGCTCCGGCATTGCCGCCATACAGGCGGGTTGCCTTGCGCGGAGGCATAAGCGGCGAGAAAGAACACGTCGGAAGAGTCCGACTTACAACATCGCTCTGAGGCACGATCTCGAGTGAGAAGAATGAAACCGATCCTAAATGTCTGCGACCTCACGATTATAGATGTGGTGCCTGACACCGATAATCAAGACTACTGAACACGGTCTGTAGACACTTTCAGAAGATTAGCGCTCGATACCACTTGTGGCGCCCGAAACGGGCGTCCTTTGGTGCACCTTACCGGGCACCTAGTGATACAACATCGGAGAAAACCAGCGGAAATAAAAACTTTACGTGAAATGAGAGACATAAATAAATAAGCAGGCCAACCCAATGGTTGCCTTGGTATATATACCTAAAACCCGACAGTTATCCTTTTTACAAACCACACTTGCAGCGATTGCTCTGGACCTCAAGATATCTGACAACTATGGCGGGACGGGGCCGCCGTACCACGAATGTACAAGTACCTACAATGACGGACTATACCAAGATAAGCCTCGGAGAAACGGGCTTCAATGACTGCGATCCTATGGCGAGATCAACCAAGCGGTGTACCTACACTGCGGCGTGAGCGCGGCCCGAAGGAGGTCGATGCAGCAGTACCAAGTATGTGCTGAAAATCGTAATGAAATCACATTTCATCATTTTATAAAACCATTTATGCAATAAGTAGCGATTATGTCAAGTGAGGGCGCATATCCCGAATAATCACTCGCGCATAATTATGGGTCTCGCCCGTAATACCACTCGTGCCGTGGAACTCATTCCTCAGCCGGCGATACATGATGTAAACAACACCCGTATGTGAACACGAACACTAGATCTACTGCGTCGTCAAAGCCGTCGGGCGAGTAGAATAGCCAACTACCGGTCAAAGCTAGTCATATCCCATCACGGGCAAATGCGGAAGCGACTACCGATCAAAAGCTAGCCACGCAAGCGGCGAGGCAAGTATCTTAAGCTAACGTCTGATAGCCTCTGTCTCGCGAGATATGGCCAGAGGCAAGTATCTTAAGCTATCTACGGAGCTCTGGTACGCGAAAATGACGAGCAAGTATCTAAAGTGTGCACGAACCACCGCGTACAAACCAAGCGTGATCGCTTCGTCGCGCGGCAAGCTTCATGGATTAGCGGTCCGTGGACTATGATCTGAACCTCGCGATGACCGCGTGCCGGCGTCTTACCTCGGAAGTCATGGCCGTGAAACCGTCCTGCGGGCCAGCGTGCGTGGAACATCCATCACGTCGGCGTATCGAAGGAAATAAATCGAATAGCGGCCCTCGGAGAGTCACGGCGATGCGAAACAACGGTCGATACTCAAGTGGGCGCGTACTCGTGGACGCAGCGTCGGTATGTCGGTCAATCAATCGGATAATGCCCCTCACGAGTCGCGGCGCATCAACAAAACACTTGCACGTCAAAGACTATCACAACAAGCATAGGCAAGTTTAACATACATTCATTTTAATCAACAATCGGGTTTCAAACCCAAAATACTACATCTTTCATGCTTTCAAAAAGACCTCTTTCTCGTAAAAGCCACGTGATACTAATACTGTAGTATATAAAGAAAACACGTTTTACTTTTAAAACCAAATTACTTCACCTTCGTAAAAATCTTTACAAGGCTTTTAAAATCAAGTACTACATACTTTATAAACCAGTGCTTTTCTTTTAGAACAACATCAAGTATACTCTTTTTAAAACCCAATTAACACTCTTTTCAAAACAAGTAACCTATACTTAAATCAAGTTACTTCTCCTTTTCGAAAACAAGTCGTTATAAGTCAAGTCTCTTATCTTTCAAGATCAAGTCTCTTAACTTTCAAAATCAAGTCGTTTCTGTCAAACCAAATCTTTCTTTTATCTTCATAAAGTCGTTATAACTAACTTCCCGTAAAGCCATTATAACACTTTATGTTTATAAAACAAACAAAAATCGTTTCACACCGCGTCGTCTACCGTACTATATAGTTCACAACAATCGTGCTCGAGTATAGGAAGAATCACATACCTTTAGCTTAAACCACAAGCCAAGTCAAGTATGCCGCGTAGAAAGATCCACCTATAACAACCCTGATATATAAATCAACTTCTAGCACTCTCAGTAGAATATTCTAAACACAAGATTCCTTATTCTCTGAGAAATTTGACACCTCCCCGCGATCACAAAAATCTCCTCACAACGGGCGCTACCGGGCAGACAACTCGGGATTACCGTCTAACGGGCGTGTTCAAATATCTTCCGATAATACTTACACAAGTCACGTAAATGCGGTCAATGTAAATCTGATTCAATCCTTTATAATCATCCTTCCAATATAATATACTCAAGTATAACTACTACTGACGTGTAATATCCGATTCTGATAGGGGGCGTAGATCATTACCTCGATAAGCCCAAAAATTATCCAAGTTATAAGTCGATCACGAGCAACGTTTAGCTCAATCCTTACACTCCAACCCGCTCGGCGACCCTTAGAAGTTTCTAAACAACCTGCAAATACTTCCACTGAGCTAGGAAGATTTTTCTAGGGTTTCGTTTCTGGTATTGGAATAAAGTAGTATTCCGACTCTAGTATTGAAATAACTTTGGAATACTACTAGGATACTAGGCCAAGGTATTTGGGATTATACAACAATACACCAAGTATTTTCTACACAAGAGAGGAGGGCAGAAATCTACACAAAGGGAGGAAAACATTTGCTTTGGAAAGCTTTCAAGTGAGGATGATTTATCTTAACTTAGGGGTTTATATAGAGGATTCAGGGCCAAGATCAAGGTAAGTGTAGGGTCAAGATTGGGCCATGTGTGTGTGGGTCCCACTGCCACGTAATGGCAAGGGCAGTGGCTTGCCACTCGACCCATTCGGCGAGGACAGTGGCTGTCTCCATCCCATTCGACCAAGGTGCCACGTGGGGTGACACGTGTGCCCCCAGGCTAAATCAAAATATTTCGTCTTAGAAAATATCCAAAATACCGGAAATCTCAAAAACAAAGCGGGCCCCACAAAACCGTAAATTTCTCCCGTGGGCCCCACGTGACCATTTCCGAAAATAAAATCTCAAAATTCTAATATAATCCAAGAAGTCCAAATACCAAATCTGGGAATCCAATTCCCATTAACGAACCTTTTTCTTCACAAAAACCGAAACTTTTCCGTCGAAAAAATCACATCTTCCTTTCTTTCCAAAAATTTCTGTCGTATTCTCGTACGTACGTCCTCACATACATACCCTGGAACTACGGGGTATAACAGCGGAGCTACGAGAGTTCCAGGTTAGTGTGCGTCCTTTATGGGCATGCGGTCCTTGTGGCCATGCGGACTCGAAAGTCCAGGACGATGCCGGGGAGTAGCTACCCTCGATGCGGGGGATACCTCATGCGGGCGATGAGATTGGCCTATGCGGGTGCGGGAAGTTCGGGACTAGACGCGCATTAGATCTGCGGGCAAGTGGCGGCTTTGATCATGTGACGATGCAGGCGAATCTTATAATCGATTTATGACCTTGTTGTGCGCTGTAGGTGTTAGTAGTCGGCTATGCCTTCGTGTACCATGCAGTTTTATTAGGACACGGTGGGACACGGTGTTCATATGTATTCCTTGGTGCTTGTATATCATAAAGCTGCGGCGGTGAGGAAGGTATTCCACGGGCACGATTGATGTTGTGGCGTGAGACCCGTTGTTAAATTGAGTGATGACTTGAGGTGTGAGTCCACGACTTGACATGGCTTATTTATGGTGAAGCGTAGTTTGGTTATCATACATGTCTCCTGCTTTGTATAGACTACTATGATTTCATTTACGATTTATTTTTAGTTTCACATACTAAATTGTTGTCTTGACCTCGCTTGAAGTGCGTTCATCCGCGAGTTGAGTACATCGATCGTTGATCCTAGCTCTCGAGTCCGATTCAGCGTTTGGGAAGCTCGTTCTCGGAGGCTTATCGGTGGTATAGTCACTGTCGTAGTAAGTGTTTACATTCGAGGGTTTGGCGGACTGTCCGCCATTGTGGTCGTATCATTCTTAAGTGCAGCCAATCTTGTTGTGGCGGGGTTGGTAAAAAGGATTAAACTGTTCATTTGTAAAAGAGTTGATGGTTATATATATGCCGAAAGGCAAGTTTCCTGATTATTGTTTTATATTTACATCGTATTTGTTGTTTTATGTTCCGTGATTACTCGATGTTGTGTCACTAGGGTGCGTAAGGCACCCGATTTGGTCGTGACATGTGGCGCTTCATCATCTCCTACGATTACTCGCCCGGGGCGAGGTGCTCGTGGGTCGGTGTCGCGGTCGTGGCTCGAGTCGATTAGCGGTCCTCGAGCGCATTTATGCTTTGTCGGCCGGAGATCGGGAGGCCTCGCGATGTCGTCACAGTACCTTATCGGTTTACGGGTTGGATGTTTATGCCTTGATAGATCCGGGTTCTACTGCTATATATCTCCGCGTTGCTAGTAGGATAGGGATAGGGGCAGAGTCCATAGACCCCGAGGCAGTACGCTCGATGGTGATTCGGTGGTAGCTCGGCGGGTATATAGGAGCTTGTCTGTGACCATTCTGATCGTCGGACCAGCCGACTTGATAGAGTTGGAGATGATTGACCGACGTGATTATGGGGATGGATTGGCTAACTTCTTGCTATGCCAATGTAGGCTGAGAGAGAAGTAATGCGGTTCGGTTTCTGAGGCCAGGTTGTTGAGTGGGAGGAGCACGGTATCGCAGGGTAGGTTTATTTCCTACCTCGAGGCTAGGAAGATGGTGCGAAGGGTATATCTACCATCTAGTTCGGGTGTTTGATCTGGCTGCGGTGCAGATTTTGGTCGATTCCGTAGTCTGAGTTCCCAGGCGTGTTCCCGGATGACCTCGGGTATCCCTCCCGAGAGGAGATTGAGTTTTGTATTGACATATTGCGGATACTCGGCTATTTCCATTCCGCCATACTGAATGGCACTGCCGAGTTGAGAAGCAAGGATCGACTTAGGGATTTGCTAGAGAAGGGCTTCATTAGGCCCGGTGTTTCTCCACAGAAGCGCCGGTATTGTTCGTGAAGAAGAAGGGCGGGGCGCTGCGCATGTGTGTTGATTCTGACGGTGAACAAGGTGACCATTAAAACGAATACCCTCCCGGGATTGATGATTTGTTCGACCGGTTGCGAGTGCGAGATGTTTCTCAAGATTGATCTGCGATCGGGCTATCATCAGTGCAGTCGAGAGGTGGATGTCCCTAGGATCGCATTCGGACGATGCAGGCATTATGAGTTGGTCATGTCTTTTGGGTTGACCAATGCTCGGCGGTATTCATGGATTTGATGAGCGAGTGTTCAAACCATTTTGGACACGTTTGTGATAGTGTTCATTGATGATATCTTGGTTTATTCTCGCTCGGAAGCGAGGCATCACGGGCATTTGAGAGGCTGTCTTGTGATTCTCGAGACCAGCGATTTATGCGCCAAGTTTTCCAAATGTGAGTTTTGGTTGACTTGATGGCGTTTCTTGGGCATATTGTGGTGATGGCATTCGAGTTAATCTGCCAAGATCGAAGCGATCGAGACTTGGCGAGACTCTTTACTCCGCGAGAGGTTCGCGATTTTAGGCCTTGCGAGTTACTATCGGCGGTTCGTGGAGAAGTTTGCTTCTATCTGCACCATTGACTGGTGACTCGAGAAGCGGCCAAGTTTGATGGTGATGCTTGTGGCGGGGTTTCGATTCTTGAAAGAGAAGGCGAGCGCCCGTTCTTACTCTTCCGGAGGTCAGATGGTTATGTCGTGTATTGTGATGCGTCGAGCATCGGATTGGGATGTGTCTTGATGCGGCATGGCGGGGTTATAGCATATCGTCGGCGGTGAAGAAACACGAGGAACTACCCGCGTGATTTAGAGTTGGCGGTAGTGATTCACGCTTTGAAGATGCGGAGCACTATTTGTATGGGGTTCACGTGGATATTTATACGGACCACAAGTGCCTCGGTATATCTTGACGGAGGGAGTGAACTTACAGCGAGAGCGGTGGTTAGAGTTGCTTAAGGATTACGATGTTGATATCTATACCACCGGAAGGCCAATGTTGTGGCGGATGCTCTTAGTCGTAGGTCGATGGGAGCCTATCGGATGTGCGACTAGAGAGGAGGACATGGTTCGTGATTTGCATCGATTAGCGAGCCTTGGTGTCCGTTTGATTGATTACGATAGCGATGGGGTTAGAGTTCGTGAGGTTCCGAGTCTTCCATCGTCGAGGAGGTGAAGAGCAGCGATTCGAGGATCCGGCTTTGATTCGATATCGTGTCTGACTCTTCGTGAGGGCAAGGGTCGCACGAGTAGCACGATGGGGTGCTAGGTTTGAAGCGGTATGTGTTCGGATGTTTGAGGACTTGGCGGAGTTCTTGGGAAGCCTGCGGTAGCGCGTTACTCTATCCATCGGGTCGACCAAGATGTACCACGATCTTAGATCGTGTATTGGTGGGATGGCGAAGAGGGCGTTGCGAGTTCGTAGCTCGGTGCGTGTTGTTGTCGGCGGTGAAGGTAGAGCACGAGGCACGGTGGTTTATTCTGACGATTGAGATCCGACACAGAAGTGGGAGGTAATCAACATGGACTTCATCACGGGATTACCTCGCTTTCGGAGAGACATGATTCTATATGGGTTATCGTCGGCCGGTGTGAAATCAGCCCACTTTCTTCCGTCGGGGCGACTTTTAGTGAGATTATGCGGACTTTACATCAGAGATCGTCGGTGCATGGAGTCCTACCGATCATATCGAGCAGAGGCCCGGTTCTGGCTAACTTGGAGAGTCCTTCGAAGAGTTTAGGGGCGAGTGAGCACAGTCTTGCATTTCATCCTGACGCAGACGGGACAGCGAGCGCACTATCCGGACTCTTGAGGATATCTGCGAGCTGTGTTATTGACTTTAGTGGTAGTTAGGAGGATCATTTGCCTCTGGTTGAGTTTGCATATAATAATAGCTACCACTCGGTATTCGGATGGCGCCTTATGAGGCCTTGTATGGGAGGAAGTGCAGATCGCCTATAGGTTGGTTCGATGTGGGCGGGCGTAGTGGGACCGGTTGGTACAGTGACGATGGATAAGGTGAAACTTATCAGGCGGCTATTCGGCTTCAGTCGGCCAAGTCGTATCACGAATCATCGTCGTCGACATCTTGAGTTCGAGTTCATGATTGGGTTTTCCTAAAGGTGTCACCCATGAAGGGTGTGATGAGATTCGGGAAGAAGGAAGCTCGGCCAAGGTACATTGGGCGTTTGATTGTCGCGAGGTAGGCAAGGTTGCCTCTGAGTTGAATCTGCCGTCCGATCTGGAGGCGGTCATCCGGTTTTCACGTATCTATCTTTGAGAGATGTATCGGGGATCCATCTAGTACACCCGATTGGCGATGTCGGTGTGGGGTTATCGTGTGAGGAGATTCCCATAGCGATAGTCGATCGTCGGAGTTAGGCGTCTGCGGACGAGGGCGTGGCAGTCAAAGTCTTGTGGCGGAGCGAGCTCGGGAGGAGATGACGTGGGAGGCGAGGAGGACATGAGGCGAAGTATCTCACCTATTCCCAGCACCTCGGGTAATTCACTTTCCTACTTGTAAATTTTCATGATCATTTATGCCTAAGTGTTGTTTTGTGGCCGCGTGTGGCATTTGCAAACTGTTTAAGTTATGAAGAATCTTATCGTTAACTGTCTTGGGAAGGAACATTCGGGACGAATGTTTCTAAGGAGGGGAGAATGTTATACCGTATTTCAGTATATGCGTAGGGAATACGTCTGGTTTAGCCTTAAAGTTTAGGCTTGGGCGATTTTTGGGCACAACTCACAAAGCGAATAGTTTTCGACGAAAGCGTTTCCACGGCTTTCGTAGGGTAAATTCGACTATGCCATTTCTAATTTTTGCGGATTTTTCCGAGGCGAAACATTTTGGACCAGCGGGAGGCGACAGCACCTCCAATTGGTGGACTTAGATCGTCCATGGGCGAATTGGAATGGGATTGGCACGTTTTTGGTGCCTTGCTCAAAGTCAAGGAGTTGGTAGGATATTTGTGTATAGTTAATCCTCACCCTACACTTGCCTTGCACTTGTCTAAATCTTGGCCATTGGTTGGCCACTTCTTGACCTATAACTACCCCCCTTAAGATGAAGAGGTCTTCATCCACAACGCTTTCCAAGTCGTGAAAATCCTCTCCTCTCCTTTGTAGCTCTTTTCGTCCAACACTCCTCCCTCCTCATGAAGGCCTCGGCCGAATACCCCTAGCCTAGCCAAAATCTACCCCACTCCTTGGTAGAAAAGTTGTCTTCTAGTATTGTCATAATGCCCAAAATACCTAGCCCAAATACCTTAGTACTTAGTAGAAGTTGTGAAGAACTTCTAAGGTTTCATAGAGCATCTGACTTAGGAGCAAAACCTTGCTCGGTAGACTTTCTAGGATATTATTGGGCTTACAGGTAATAATCCTAACCCTCTTTTGAATTAGAGAATACTTCTTGTTATAGTATAAGAATAAGTATAAATACTTAGAAGTATATCACGAGAATAGAATTGAAGTGTTAATCACTTAGAAGGGTTTAAAGAAGATTAATCAAAGCGTACTTACATGGGATTTGTTTTCTGATGAACTTATATAGCTCACGGGTAGGAAGTCTTTGCCCGACTTCCGTAAATTATGAACCCCTGTTTAGAATGACCTTGAGTAGTCTTTAATAGATATCTGTGACTATTATAGTGACTCTGTGCGACATATTCACTTGGCGGTGGTTTTATTTGAGAAGGTATGTGATTCTTCCTAAAGCATGATATTTTACAATATAACTACGGCAATGTCTTTGACTTAAGCTGAATAATACTTACGGCAATGCCTCGGCTTAAGCTGAATAATACTTACGAATGCCTCAAACTTAAACTGAATAATAAAGAAGCGAAAACATTTCAAAAGACTATGAATCATATTAATGAAGAGAACTAATTGGTTTTAAAGCGAAGCTTAAGAGTTATACTAGCTTTATGGGAAGTAAGTATAACCACTTAAGATTTATAAAAGAAACAAGTTTGCCTATGTGTTTATAACAGACTTGTATTGTGAAAAGAATAATAAAGATGGTTTGATAAATAGACATGATATGATGCTATGTGTGTTAGTATCTTGTAACGTTTGTATAGGTGAGTATCCGTGTTGTGCTTATGTTGTTTAAAGATAAGTTGTTATGTTAGTATACTATCACTCACCTCTTGAGATGATCACAGGGGTTAAGCCGCCTCCGTCTGGGGGTAGACTCGGTGATGCAGGACCGTGATTCGAGAATACCTCATGCGGGTCCGGGGGCTATGCGGGCTACGAGTTCAGTTAGTATGCGGGGTTATACCTCATGCGGTGCAATGGCCGTGCGGACGGCGAGTCGGGGCGATGCGAGTAGCTACCCTCGATGCGGGGTTATACCTCATGCGAGCCCGTGAGTGGCCTATGCGGACTCGGAGTCGAGGATTAGGCTTGCGAGAATGATGATGAGGCGAGTGGCCTGTTTCGATCATTCGTAGCCTGGACAAGACTCATTCTGATTTATTATTTGCTCTTGTTTGTGATGTGGCACTATGTGCGGTTTCCTTAGTTGTTTCATACATATTTGTAAACTGGTTTTAAAAATGATATGTTTCATTTAAGTACTTTCTGATTCGCATACTTAGTACTGTTATCGACCTCGCTTGGGCTGCGTTCATGCAGCAGTAAGGGCGGCAGTGCTAGATCCGCATTCTTAGGATCTCTACGTTGGTGTCGGGAGCTCCATCTCTTAGGAGGCTCTACTTTTGGTATGATCTCCTGTTGTAGATAGTTTTGTGCGATCGAGGTATGGCGGGGCCCTGTCGCCATAGTTGTATATTTCCTAGAAGTGCATAGTCATGTTATGCGATTGTCGGATGTAGCACGAACTATGATTATATATATATGCGAAAGCGGTGTTTTCTCACATAAAGCGTGTCTTATTTTATAAAGCTGTTTCATGTCTTGTTTTATATTTCCGCTGATTTCTCGATGTATGACTACTTGGGTGCCGGTGAGCGCGATCCACGAACCGGGCAGAATCGTGGCAGCGACGATTTATCGACTATTAGCAAATAGCTCCAATCTTTGTAATCCTGCTAGCCTTTTCCACCCTTCGAGTAGAATCGCTACTCGCGATTTGACCTATAATGGTCATATAAGTCATCAACGTCTAGACTACTCGTAGAATAATTCTACGGAAAATTGGCGTGACTTCCCTACCGTCAAACTATCCAATTCTCAGTAAATACGATCACATGTAAATGCTGATTGATCTTCTTCTTTAATATTCTTACGATGTGATTTCATTCAATTCTTTTACGTAATATCCTTCTATTACGATTCTATTCTCTTACGTAATACCCTTACATGAATCTAATATTCATTTCTATACTACTACGGTATGTAATTTCCAATTACAATAGAAGGACAAAGTATTTACCTTGGTAAGCCCAAAATTATCAAGTTTAAATGTCGATCTGAGCAGCGTTTAGCTCTACTCCGTGCGCTCAACCGCTCCAAACAATCCTTAGAAGTTCTACGCAACTTATTCTTAATACTTCAACCGGCTATGAAGATTTTTCCTTAGGGTTTCGTTTAGTGACTAATGGAAATATAGTAGTATTTCCGGGCTCTACGTATAGAGGTAACTTTGGAAAGTACTACAAGGTATTTGGGCTAAAGTATTTGGGAATAGTAACAACACTTGGAGAATACTTTTCTACCAAGAGGGGGTGTATTTTTACGAGAACAACACCACTAAGAGGGGGGTAGGTTTCAGCTAGCACCCCTAGGAGGGAGGGGTACCTCTCGGCCAAAAAGGCCTCACAAAGGGGGAGGGGGAAGGCTTGGACGAGAACTACACAAGAAGGGGGGAGGATTTCAAGACTTAGAAAACATTTTGTGGATGAAGAAGTCTTCAACCAAGGGGGGTATTTATAGGACAACCAAGGTCCAAGATCAAGACAAGTGGTGTGCAAGTGTAGGGTGAGGATTTATCCATGTGTACCTTATCCAACTACCACACAAAATATCACAAATATCCTACCTACTCCAAGACTTTGAAATCGTCCAAATGAAGCCCACAAATCCGCCAACTTGAGGGTGACAAGTGTTGCCCTCTCGTTGGTCCAAAATATTTCATCTCTCGGAAAAATCCGCAAAAATAATAAATGACATAGCCGTATTTTTCCCTTCGCAATGTTTGGAAAATGTTTCGTCGGAAAACAATTCTTTTTGGTAGTTGTGCACAAATATTTCGACCCTTGCCTACTTAAGGCTAAAAACTTTTGTACGTACGCCCTCACGTACATACTCTGGAAATACGGGGTATAACACTTAGGATCATTGTTCAGCTGTTGAGAAGCTCCTTTATTCCGGAGGCTTATCCCTGGTATTGTCAGTTGTTGTACATTCAGGGGTATGGCGGGGCCCTGTCCCGCCAGAGTTGTTATTCTTAGAGGTCTGTAGTCACATTTGTGGTTTGGGTTGTAAAGAAAGAAAAAATGTACTGTTTTATTTGTATAGTTTACGGAAGGCGGTCTTATCGGCTAGCCTGTTGTTATTTTATGTTTCAGCATTTTATCAGTTGTGTATGTTCACGCTATTCTCGATGTATATCGAAAGTGCCTGTAGGAGCACGATCACGAGCAGGTCGGTCGCGACATTTATCATTTGGTATAGATCCTTCATTCTGAGCTTTATGCGATTATGGATGCGGTGGGGCCTTGTCCGTCATAGTTGATAAAAATCTTAAGTGCGTATTCATATGTGGGGTTGGACTCGTGTACAGTGTACTGCCTTTGATTATGTACGTTATATGGTAGTCTTGTCGGTTTTGCCCTTGCATGTTCGTTGGTTTTAAAAAAACGAGGTGTTATTTAATTCCGCGGTTTAATTGTGTTATTAAGGTATGAGGGTGCCCAGGTAGGGCATAAGTCACGGGCCCGGGGTTCGGGGCGTGACAGAGTGGTATCGAGCGGTCGATCCTCGGAATGTCTGAGGCCGTGTCTAGTAGAGTCTTGATTATCGGTGTGTTGCGTGCCACACCCATAAACAAGAGGCTACGAGACATTTAGGAGTTGGTTTCTATTCTTCTCACTCTGAGATCGTGTCATAGAGCTGTGTTATAAAGATAATTCCACTCTGACGTATTATTATGTTCTGATTATGCCTCCGAGAGAGCGGCGATGCCGAAGGGCAAAGCGATGCAGGAGCTACCATTCAGACTCAGAGAGTTGATAGGGCTCGTGCCGGGTATCTGGATGTTGTCTTTGCGGCCGCGAGTTCTTCTGCACCAGGTTTTGAGGCCCCAGCACCAGAGCCTCTAGTTTCTCAGTTAGGGGAGGACTATAGGGTCATAAGGAAGCGATTATGTTATTGACCAAGATAAGCGGTGCTCTGATGTTACACCCGTAAGTCGGTACATGTAAAAGAGAATGCGAAAGGAAACAAGACTTGAAAATTGATACGAAAAGGAAGAATTGTTTTTCCGACGAAAATCTTCCGAACGTCGGTGAGGAAAAATGTTCGTTGTTGAGAATTGGATTCTCAAAATGCATTATTTGAGGAATATGGAACTTGTTAACATTATGGAAATTTATTTTTACGGATTTGGTCACGTGAGGCCCCTTTAGAATTTTACATTTTTGTGGGGCCACGAGGTTCTAATTTTATGGACGAATGAGAGGCGACACGTGGAACCCCACTTATGGTCTTGGTCGAATTAGAGGAGGGTAAAATGGTCATTGACCATCTTGGAAGATAAGTCTTGCAAGCGTGACATTGTTGACTTGTCAACTTGTCCACATAGCTTAATCCGAGTGAAATTCATCCTAGCCTCACATTTGTGATAATCCAAGCCCTCATTGTGTTTTATAAACACTACTAGTGCAAGACTAGCTCATTTACACTTAGAAAAATTAGAACACTTTGTGCGAGAGAAAAGGCTCTCGGGTTTGGTCTTGCTCACACAAGAAAATTTTGTGATTTTGATCCATTAGCCACAAGACTTTAACCCAAGGTTCCTAAGAGTGTTGTAAGGATATCTCAATAGAAAGATTTGGAAAAATGGCTTTTTCGTATTAGTCATGGCGGAAACTAAAGGAGTTCTTGACTTTGAGTTGGAACTTGAAGATGGGTTCTTCATAGGCCTCTACGAGTGCTTGGAGGATTGGAACCTAAGGAAAGGAGCTAAGAATTGCTAAGGCGCGACTTTGAATCTTGGAAATTTTAAGGGCTTGGAAAGGTATAAGTTTTGTCGTTTTAGCATTTAAGTTTTACTTATTGTTGTAGCTATGGATATTAGCAAGCATGAGATGTTTAGTATGAAGTTTGATAATTATATTGGCTATTGGAACCCTAATCCGAAAACTAGCATGTTTAGCCTTAAGATTACAATTCAAGTTGATTATTCGTTTAAGACGTCGCATGTTGTATAAAGAAGGAAATTGTAGTTGTTGAAGTTGTTTATAACTATATAACATGTTAGACCTTAGAACTTGGAATTTGAAAAAGGGTTGGAAAAGACTTGTGTTGTGTTATTGTTGGCCGAGAATGGCTAGTGAAGTATTAACTACTTGGTACGAATTGTGGGGCGGAATTTTACACGTATTGTAAGCCGTGTAATCTCATTTGTTTGGTTGTTGTTTTGAGCCTTAAATGTGGCTTGTTGGTTATTGTATTCGGTCTTGAAAAAGGTGGCAAAGTGAGTAGAAACAAAGGAAGTGTTGCCCGATTTTTCGTAGAATTAGAGACCGTGTACTTAGTATTATTCTACGTTAGAGACTAGAAGTTGATAGTCTTGTTGTGACCATTATAGGTTGACACTTCTACGTGCGGCGTATTCGGCTTAGCTTGTGGATATTAGCCGAAAAGGTATGTGAGCTATCTCCTATTCTAGCATGATTCCTTAAGATAAAGAAAGTATGTCCTACTCCTTAAATGATCCATTTCTTGGTTGTATTTGGATTGCCTAAAATAGAATTCGTTCTATGTACTCCCTTGATTGTACTTTGATGTTTAAATTGTAAGTTGTATAATCCATTTCCTTAGTGAAGTTTGGATTCTTAAAAGTGGAAGTATTTTACTTAAAGTACATGGAGTCTTGAAAAGGAAGTGGTTTCCAAACCTTTTGGCTAGTGCCTTAGTTCCAAAACCTAAGGGTTGTTGTAATGACTTTAGGGGAGTTAAAGGAGTGATTTACTTAATTGTTTTAAGAGAGGAGAAATGACATGATTTAAGAGAAGTAACTTGTTTTAAAGGTGTGAGTTACTTGAGGTTTAAAAGTAGAAGAAACTTGTTTTCTAAATATTAAGGGACTTGAAGTATTTTGAAAGTTAAGAAACTTAATTTGAAAGTTTGTGATACTTGGTTTTAAGTATAAGTCTCTTGGTTATAAAAAAAAGGAATGAAATTGTCTAAAACCATAAAGGGTTATAACGGCTTTATGGGAAGTTGGTTATAACGGCTTTATGGAAGGTTAAGAAAGTTGTCTATTTTGATTATTGGGCATAAGTTGTCTAGATTGTGAAAATTTGAAGTTACTTGATTTCAAGCTTTGGAATGAGTTTTTCTAAAAGTGTAGTAACTTACTTTGAAAAATAGACACACCTTGATACTACGGGTGTTAGTATCTTGGAATTTTACATAAAAAAGAGTCTTTTGAAAAGAATGCACGTACGTAGTACTTTGGCTTGTTAAATGAGAATTTATTCTATGGGTGCCTTGATAAGTACTTTGGCTTGATTAATTAAGAATTGCCTATGTGTGCTGGCGATAGCCTTTGAGTGCAAGGAATACGTTTTATTAAGTTGCCGCGACTCTCGGTTGGAGGGCCGTCTATCTTGTTGTAAGTTACTTGGACGTACCGACAGTGATGTGGGATTCCACGGGTATGCTTCCGTTATTTGTAGTACTTGGGTTAAATTCCCGGATTTTTATAGAAGACATGGTAGTGCTTATGTTTTGTTTGTAGGTTGAGATAGGGTAAGAGTATAAGTGAGGGGTAAACCCCCAAGATGTTATACCACCTTCTCCAGGGTAAGAGTATAAGTGAGGGGTAAACCCCCAAGACATTATACCCTCTGCTTGTGTTGTTTGATGGTCGGTTGAGATAGGGTAAGAGTATAAATGAGGGGTAAACCCCCAAGATGCTATACCACCTTCTCCAGAGTAAGAGTATAAGTGAGGGGAAACCCCCAAGACATTATACCCCCTGCTTTACCACCTGCTCGTTTTCCTGCTTGGCCCGTACAGTTTTTAGGACACAGGTGGAACTTGGTGTTCATGTATGTCTATTGGTGTTATACTATATCATGGACTGCCGTCAATGAGGAAGGATTCCACGGGCATGATTGATATTATGGGCGTGAGACCCATGGTTATATTTTCGTAATGACTTGAAGGCATGCGTCCCTGACTTGATATGACTGCTTATGTGTTGTGTACTGTAGGTTGGCTATCATACATGTCTCCTGTTTTGTTAGACTGTTATGATTTCATTACGATATTCTTGTTTCACATACTTGGTACATTCTTCGTCTTGACCTCGCCCGGGGCTGCGTTCATCCGCTTGAGTTTAGGTACGCAGATTTGGTGATCGGCAGTGTAGGACCTGCTCGTAGTTTTGGATAGCTCATACATTGGGAGTTTATCTTTTTGGGTATAAGTTCTTTCAAGATGTGCTTTATCTGATTATGGAGTGCAGCGGGGCCTTGTCGTCATAGTTGATATAACTCTTAGAGTACGTATACATATGTGAGATTGGACTCGTATGCGGTGTAGTGTCTTTTGTTTATGTATATATGGCGACGCCTTGTCGACTTTGCCACTTGCGTCACGTTTGCTTAAAAAAAGGTATTATTTAATTTCCAGATTTACTTGTGTTGTTAAGGAAGAAGGTGCCCAGGTAGGGCATCCGCACGCAGGGTTGAGGTGTGACATCTGATTTCATCGGCGAGGAGGTTATTCGGCCAGTATAGATAGGTGTACAGAGAGTAGAGGGCCAACGCGGAAATCAGCGTAAGAAGGCTATACCGGTTGGTTATCTCGGTGAGTTTTTGGACGAGCAGCCTCAGCAGCGAATGAGATATTCGTCCCAGGCTACCCAGTACATACCCCCGCAGCTCACAGGTGGGATATTGGACCCCACAAGGTATTTAGGAGTCGGTCCGAGCTCCAGGGTTTGAAGTTCTCAGAGGATCAGAGGATTTTCTCAGTCGAGGCCACTTATTCCTCATTGTTTCTGATGTAGTAAGCTTCATATGGGGAAATGTCATTATGGCACAGGTGTTTTTTTTATTGTGGCCGTTCGGGCCATATACTGAGGGTATGTCCTTTTAGAAAGAGCACCGGTGAGGTGTCTCAGCCTATGAGGCCGGTAGTTGGTTCCCTTTCCTCCTGGTGTGTGCCCGGCGGGTGTTGAGATGTCGATCGGTAGTGAGAGAGGTCAGGGTGTAGTTTATAGTTCTGGCGGTACTTCGAACCGCATAGATGACGTGACTACTGGGCAGGATCAAGAGGCAACATCGCATGGGGTTACAGGTATATTTCGATTCTTTTGAATCATACGTGCATTGATAGATTCAGATTTCGCCCTAGCCTATATTTTTTCCCTTGTTGCTAGTAGTTGTAAATTGATAGCACCACCAGAGGTAGAGATACTCTGATTAGTAAAGTGAAAAGTGAAGAATGTTGACAAGAATGATAAAGTGAACTGAGACTATAGTTGTGCAGCGTTCACAAGTTGTAATTACCCCATAACAGTGTGAAGACCGATAGGGAAGGATGTACAGTAGAAATACTTCGGCCTAATGACGAACCTCTAGTGAATGGGAGGATAGGGTGAGAAGTACCTTGAGATAAGAGAGAAATGTTTTTTTCAGACTAAGAATGAGAAGTTAAGTGTGACGATGGGTCGGGTTGTGGATCCATTTCGGGTCAACAGGTAGTATTGAATGGGGTGATGTCAGTTGGATATGGTCCCGCTATGTGATAGGGTCACGAGGATGCCAGACCTAAGTCTAGTTAATCGTTGTACGAGTTCGTGGACGCGTTCCACGGCCAGTGGTGAGGGCGAGAAGAGCCTTAACGAACGCAAGTAGCATAATGGCAAAGTTGCATAATAACTCCAAGGATTGGAGAACAGAAACAATATTTGAAACTTTGTGCTTGTACTAAAATAAGTTTGGAAGTACGAGAAAGTATGACAAGTAAGAATAGGAAGGAACAAGGGTTAAAAGAACTATAGTGGTTATAGTTATGAGTAATGAAGGTGCGTAGAGAAAATTCCTTTTTAGGCCATGAGTGGAGGTTAATTGTGATGATACTCACGCCTTAGGTTCAGTAAAACTATCCATAGGTGCTCGTGATTGAGATCTTTACTAGTATTAGAGTTTACAGGTTGGTAAACTATGCTAGGCGATTATAGGTTTATGTCCCAACTAGCATTGTGACTAAGTGAGGCAGAGAAGGGAAGTAAAACGAGGGAACACATCAGTTAGCTGAGTGGGAGTCCGATTGAAGGATTCAGATAGTGTTAGTCCCATGGCTTAGAATACGACAGGGCCATCCCTTTATGCGGGGAAAAAGAAAGTAACATCTAAGGATCCCGTTTAGAAAACTGTAACCTTCGAGTTTTGTGAGAAGGGACCGCGTATGGAAGGAATCCGTTGATATGTTTACGTATGTTATGTGGTGGCCATGTGTGGCATCGTTGGTCTTGTGGAGTATTGATTGATAGGCATAGTGAAGAGACTACGCCAGAGTTTGTATAGCTTGACAACCGACTAAGAACATTCGGGGACGAATGTTTCTAAGGGGGGAATAATGTTACACCCTGTAATTCAAGGACATGTATAAGAGAATAGACGCGAGAACACAAGACTTGAAAATTGGTACGAAAGAAAGAATTGTTTTTCCGAAGGAAAATCTTCCGAACGTCGGAAAGGAAAAATATTCGTTGAGGAGAATTAGATTCTCAAAATGCATTATTTGAGGAGTATGGAACTTATTAACATTGTGGAAATTTATTTTACGGATTTGGTCACGTGGGGCCCACCCGAGAAATTTTACGTTTTGTGGTGCCCACGAGGGTTACGAAATTGTATGGACGAATGGGAGGGCGAGACGTGTCACCCCCCCCCCCCCCCACATGGCTTGAACGAAATGGGCCAAGGGTTTAATGGTCATTGACCAATGTAGATGATCAAGTCTTGCAAGCTTGAGATAATTGACCAAGTCAACTTGCCACTTGACTAGATATTAATTACTCTTCATCCTAGCCACACATATGTTGTTATCTTGACCCTCCATTGTATTATATATACACACTAGTTGCAAGATAAGCTCTTCAACACTTAGAAAACATTTCACAACATTCTTGTTCATTAGAGGGTTCTCGGGTTTTGCTATGTCCCACACAAAAAAATTTTGCAATTTTGGTTCATTATTCACAAGACTTTAACTCAAGGTCCCTAAGGGTATTGTAAGGATATCTCAATCGAAAGATCTCGGAAAAACGACGTTTTCACGTTAGTCTTAAGGCGAAAACCTAAGTCGTTTTCATAGGTTTTGATTGGAAATGGAAGAGAAGTTGTTTGTGAACTTCTAAGGGCTTCAAATAGCGGATTGTACGGTAAAGGAAATGAGCTAATAATTGCTAAGGAGCGACTTTGAACCTTGGAATTTTATAAGGGTTTATCAAGGTAACAATCTTGTCGTTTTAGTAATTAAAGATTACTTATTGTTGTAGTTATGGATATTAGCAAGCATGAGATGTATATATTGAATTTTGATAAGTGTTATGGCTATTGGAACCACTAATCTGAAACTAGCATGTTTAGCCTTTGAGATTACAATTCAATTTGATTATTAGTTTAGTCTTCGCATGTTATATAGAGAAGGAATTATAGTTGTTAAAGTTGTTTATGACTATATAACATGTTAGACCTAAGAACTTGGATTGAAAAAGAATTGGAAAGGACTTTTGTTATTGTACATGTTAGCCGAGAATGGCTTTGGTTATTGAAGTTACTTGGTATTAATTGTGGGGAAGAATTTTACACGTATTGTAAGGCATGTAATCCCCTTTGATTGGTTGATGTATTGAGCCTTAAATGTGGAATGTTGGTTATTGATTTACGGGCCTTGAAAAAGGTGGAAAAGTATGTAGAAACAAAGGAGGTGCTGCTCAATTTTCCGTATAATAAGAGATCGTATACTTAGTATCATTCTACGTTAGAAACTAGAAGTTGATAGTCGTGTTGTGGCCATTATGGGTTGACAATTCTACGTGTGGCGTATTCTACTTAGCTTGGGGATTAAGCCGAAAAGGTATGTGAACCATCTCCTCTTCTTCTAGCATGATTCCTTATGATAAAGAAAGTAAATCCTACTCCTAAAATGATCCACTCCTTGATTGTACTTGGATTGCCTAATATAGAAGTTGTTCTATATACTTCCTTGATTGTACTTTGGATGTTTAAATTGGAAGTTGTTATAATCCATTCCCTTAATGAAGTTGGATTTTCAAAAGTGAAAGTGTTTTACTTGAGGTACATAGAGTCTTGAAAAGGAAGTGGTTTCCAAATCTTTTGGCTAGTGTCTTAGTTCCAAAACCTAAAGGTTGTTGTAATAACTTTAGGGGAGTCAAATGAGTGATTTACTTAATTGATTTAAAAGAGGAGAAATGATATGATTTAAAGAGAAGTAACTTGTTTTAAAGGTGTGAGTTACTTGATTTCAAAAGTTAAGAAACTTGATTTCTAAAGATTAAGAGACTTGAAGTATTTTGAAAGTTAAGAAACTTGATTTGAAAGTATATGATACTTGGTTTTAAAAGTATAAGTCTTTTGGTTATAAAAAGAATGAATTTGTCTAAAACCATAAAGGGTTATAACGGCTTTATGGGAAGTTAGTTATAACGGGTTTATCGAAGGTTAAGAGAGTTGTCTATTTTGTTGGATAGGTATGAGTTGTCTAGGTTGTGAAATTAGAAGTTACTTAGTTTCAAAGCCTTGAAATTAATTTCTAAAGGTGTAGAAACCTATTTTGAAAAATAGACATGCCTTGATACTACGGATGTTAGTATCTTGGGGTTTTATATAAAAATGAGTCTTTTGAAAAGAATGGACGTACGTAGTACTTTGGCTTGTTTAAATGAGAATTTTTCCATGTGTGCCTTGATAGTACTTTGGCTTGTTTAAATGAGAATTATTCTATTTGTGCCTTGATAGTACTTTGGCTTGTTTAAATGAGAATTATTCTATTTGTGCCTTGATAGTACTTTGGCTTGCTTAAATAAGGATTTCTCTTGGTTTATGTAAAAAGAAGGCATGGTAATTGTCTTGGTTTATGTAAAAAGGAAAGGCATGGTAATTGTCTTGGTTTGTGTAAAGGCATGGTATTGTCTTGGTTTATGTAAAAAGGAAAGACATGGTGTTGTCTTGGTTTGCTAAAATGATGGTTATTCATTTTATAAATAAAGGTCAAGAATGGTTTGCTTGCATATGGGTTGTTCATATAGACATATTCGTGCAAGTGTCGTATTTCCACATCTCCGCGTCCCTCCATAAAGGGCCGGAAACTTGGTTCAAGAGATATCATGGGGTAGCTCCCCATGGTGGTGAGTGGTACACACTCACGGCGGGTCGGATAGACTCGGGCGGGTTAAATTCTCGGGATATATATATAAGCCATGGATTAGCTATCCGTGATGCGAGTATCGTGGACCGATGACTAATTGCGGGTCCACATGACCTATGCGGGTGAAATAGTCCCTTGCGGTTGAAATAGTCCTATGATAGGTTGCATTATAAAACAGAGGGTGGTTGACCACGGCAGCGCGACGCCGTGTTTTGAAACGGTAGTGATTTCATTAATGAAAGGGTGCAGTGTGTTTATGACTTAAAGTGGAACAATTATTCTCATTGTTAAAGGCATAACTTAAAAAGGTAAAAATGATTGCATTACTCTCATGATTGCAAGGTTCAGTGTGCTTATTGATGTTGTATTATATCATGGACTGCCGGCAGTGAGGAAGGATTCCACGGGCATGATTGATATTATGGGCGTGAGACCCATGGTTATATTTGAGTAATGACTTTGAGGGCATGCGTCCCTGATTTGACATGACTTCTTATGTATTGTGTACTGTAGTTTGGCTATCATACATGTCTCCTGTTTTGTATAGACTGTTATGATTTCATTACAGTATTTTCAGTTTCACATATTTGGTACATTCTTCGTACTGACCTCCTTCGGGGGGCTGCGTTCATGCCGCAAGTTTAGGTACACAGTTTGGTGATCTGCAGGTGTAGGACCCTGCTCTGAGTTTTTGGATAGCTCCATCTGTTCAGGAGTTTATCATTTTGGTATAGAAACTTCATTACAGGCTTTTGTACAATTATGGGTACGGCAGGGCCTTGTCCCGTCATAGTTCAGTAAAAATCGTAGAGGTTTGTATTCATATGTGGGGTTGAACTCGTGTACAGTTCAGTGCCTTTGATTATGTACGTTATATGGCAACCTTGTCGGCTTTGCCCTTGCATGTTCGTTGGTTTTAAAAAAAATGAGGTGTTATTTAATTATGCGGTTTAATTGTGTTATTAAGGTAGGAGGGTGCCCAGGTAGGGCACCGATCCACGAGCTTGAGGTTGGGCATGAAAAAACCCGATGTTCCACGGAAGAAACCCGGGTGCTCCACCAGCCAAGAGTCCATCACCAAGTCCACCAGGTGAGGAAGAAGAGGTTTCTGACAACATACCACTCAGCAGATACATTCCTCAAAGAGTCAGGAAGAACTACATGAATGTTACCTCCAATGTTTCCACAACATCGAAGGCAATACCAACAGTCGCTTCTTCAGACTCATAGTATATTGTCCCATCATCAGAGGCAACACCTGCACCACCATCACCTGCTGGAGTGACCCAAACAGAATCTAATATAGATTCTGAGGTAAGGGCTTTCTCTCTAAAATTTCACTCAAAGGCCTGTTCTTATAATTGGATATGGTACCAAAATAGGGTACTAAGAGCCGAGAGAGTGATTGATCTATCTTCTTTTTCTGAGAATGGTTTAGTTGAGTTTTTGAGTATTCGAGTTCTATTGATATCAGTGACTGAGAAAAATTCCCTCTGTGATAATATTGTTAGGTTGTTTTATGCTAATCTGCCTCCTACATTCAAGGACACTACTCAAAGAAATTTGGAAAGGTTTACTTGTATAATAAAATGTATAACTTTACACCTAACATCATAAACCACATTCTAGGTGTCACGACCCGAACCCGGGCCCGTGACTGGTGCCTTACCCCGGGCACCCTAGTGATACAACATCAGAGAAAAACCAGCGGAAATAAAAACTTAAACATACAATTATGTTATACCCCGTATTTCCAGAGTATGTACGAAAGGACGTACGTAGAAAAGTTTGGGCTTTAAAGTTAGGCATAGGTTCGATTTTTGTACCTGACACGGTTAAGTCGTTTTTAAAGCGTTTACTGACTTGCGAAGGAAAATTCGGCTATGTCATTTAGTATTTTTGCGGATTTTTCGAGAGGCGAAATATTTTGGACCAACAAGAGGCGACTTGGCACCCTCTAATTGGTGGACTATGGGGCGGCGTTTGGGACGAAATGGTGAGTGGGAGTAGGTAGGATATTTTGTGATATTTGTGTGGTAGATGGATAAGGTGTACTTGGGTGAATCTTGACCTACACTTGCCTTGCACTTGGCATGATCTTGGCCATTGGTTGGCCATGGCTTGACCTATAAATACCCTCCCTTTGAAGACTTCTTACGTCTAAAAATCTCTAAGTCTTGAAAATCCCTCCCCCTCTCTTGTAGTGTTTCGTCCAACACTCCCCCTCCCCCTTTGAGAAGGCCTTTTGGCCGAGGTGCCCACCCTCCTAGTGGTGCTAGCCAGGGTACCACTCTGCACAGGTTGTTTTCATAAAATACACCCTCTTGGTAGAAATACTCTCAGTATTATTCTTATGCAAATACCTTGGCCCAAATACCTTGTAGTATTCAAAGGTTACACTTATACTAAAAGCCCAGAAATACTATTATACTTTCCTTCAGTCACAAACGAAATCCTAAGGAAAATCTCCATAGTTGGTTGGAGTATTAAGAAGAAGTTCGTAAAACTTCTAAGGGTTGTTTGGAGCGGGTTGGAGCGCGAGTAGGAGCTAAACCTTGCTCGGGATCGACATTTAAACTTGGATAATTTTGGGCTTATCGAGGTAAATACTCTCGTCCTTCTATTGTAATTGGAAATTACATGTTGTAGGAATATATAGTTGAAGTATACTATATATAGAATTGAACATAGTTTTGCGGCAATGTCTTTTGACTTAAGCCGAATTTAAAGAAAGCTGACAGTAATTACATGGGTGTATTCTGATGAGACTTGTGTAGCATTCTTGTGAAGTAGAATTGTACACGTCGGATTAGGCGTACAACCCTCTGGGAGTTGTTGCTGTTAGCGAGGCCTCGATAGAGAGGAGATTTACGCGGTTGCGGGGAGGAGTCTTCGAATTTTACGTAGAATATTCTACGTTGAGATCTAGATGTTAATAGGCGCCTTGTGGCCTCTATAGGTTGAAGTACTACGTGTGGCGTGGTAGCATGGCTTAAGGTGGCCAAGCGGTTTGAAGGTACTTGGAGCGTTTTGCTATTAGTCGATAATCGTCGCGAGGTATGTGAACCTCTTCCTATCTTTTCTAGCATGATATTTGTATAACTATGTAGTACGATAGACGTACATGTGTTAAATGTATTTGATTGGTTTAAAACATAAAGTGTTATAACGGCTTTATGGGAAGTTGGTTATAACAGCTTTATGTAAGTAAGAAATGCTTTGTGGTTTTTAAAAGATAACTGATTTGATTTATAACTGACTGGATGTGTGATATTAAGAAACCTTTTTAGCTTAAGAGTTATACTAGCTTTATAGGAAGTTAGGTATAACGGCTTAAGAGAGATAAAAAGAATGATTTATTGATCTAAGAAGTTAAGAGACTTGACTTAATTTTATTAATGTGAATTTTGTTAAAACGTGTGAAACCTCATTCGTGAGTAATGAGTATTTTGGTTTTCAAAAAGGAATGATGTTTCTTGATTTGAATCGGAATGAATGTCGAACAAACCATGTGGCGCTAATAAAGGAAATGTATTAACTAATAAAGAATTATTAATAACTTGATGAAGCCTCCATCTGCATAGAAGCTAAGATGAGACAAAATGATATTACATTTCCTAGATCGTGGATGCTTAAATAAGATTGTTATGAACAAGAATAAACTACTAACACATAATGTATATGTTTATAAAATTGTTATAAAGGATTAAAACTATGAATTACTTAAACCTTTGAAAAATGAGAAACACGAACATTTGAAATTAGGCAAACTTGAACGTTTGGAAAATAATGTTGTTACTCGATTTTACAAAGAGAAGTGTTTTGGTTTACTTCAAAAGATAGTCACTCTATTTTTACTTACTACGAGTATTGTGTGACTATTTGTGAAAGAACAGATCTCTTAAAGAGTTAATGTATGAAGTACTTTGGGGATAAAAACCCGATCTTGTTAATCATATAGTAGAAAGTACCTTGTGTGAATAACTTGATTGTGTTGGTTTGTGATAGCCTTGTAATACTTTCTTGTTGATTTGATAAGTAGACATGCTAGGATGCTACGTGGGTTATTATCTTGTGATGTTTGTGTAAAGGGGTTTTCCTCGATTGCGCTTAAGTTGTTTAACTATCACCGTTATGTTGGTATTATACCACTCACCTTGACATCATCCGGAGGTTAAAGCGCCTCCGTCGCGGGGTAGACTTCGGTAGTGCAGTGTGACCTATGATTCGAGAATACCTCATGCGGGTCTCGGCCTATCGCGGGCTGCGAGAGCTCGAGTTAGTGTGCGGCCTTTATGGTCATGCGGTCTATGTGGCCACGCGATCTGCGAGTCGAGCGGATGCCGGAGTAGCTACCCTCGATGCGGGAATACCTAAATGCGGGCCATTGGAGTGGCCTATGCGGGCTGCGGGAAGTTCGAGGCTAGACGCGCATTAGATCTTTGCGAGCGAGTGGCGGTATGATCATGTAGCCGGTTTAGACAGATCTCATGATACGATTTATGACCTTGTTTATCGTAGGTTTTAGTAGTCGGCTATGCCTTCGTACTTACCGTGCAGTTTCACGATGACCAGTGGGACACGGTGTTCATGTGTATTCCTTGGTGCTTTTATATCATGATCCGCGATGAGAAGGTATTCCACGCATGATTGATGTTGTGGCGTGAGACCCGTTGTTATATTTAGTGATGACTTTGAGGCGTGAGTCCACGACTTATCGCTATTTATTGTGAAGCGTAGTTTGGTTATCATACATGTCTCCCGCTTTATATAGACTACTATGATTTCATTTCTGATATTTTGATTTCACATACTTGGTACTGTTATCGACCTCCTTGAAGTGCGTTCATGCCGCGAGTTGAGGTACACTAGTCGTTGATCCTAGCTCTCGAGTGCGATTCGGCGTTTGGGAAGCTCCGTTTCTCGGAGGCTTATCGGTGGTATAGTCCCTGTCATAGTAGGTGCTTACATTGGGGTATGGCGGGGCCACATCCGCCATTGTTATCATGCCACTCTTGAAGTGCAGTAATCGTTGTGGGCGAGAATTGTAAAGGGATGTAATCGTTCTAGTTGATATTTATATATGCCGCAAGGCAACTTTCTCGAATAAGCATTTTCACTTCACTATATTCATGTCTTGTTTTATATTCCGATTTCTACGATGTATGGCTACTTGGGTGCGAGGTAAGGCACGATCACGGGCGAGGTTCGGTCGTGACAAAAGTGGTATCGAGCGATTAATCCTCGGAAAGTGTCTGACCGTATCGATGAAGTCTTGATTATCGGTGTGTTGTGCACCACACCAATAATCAGGAGGCTATAGGATATTTAGGATTGGTTTCTATTCTTCTCACCCAGAGATCGTGCCTTAGAGCTGTGTTATAAGTTGGACCCCTCTAACGTATTTCTCTCCCTTACCGTTATGCCTCCGCGTAAAGGCAACCCGGGCCCCGAGGCAAGCGGCCGAGAGGCTGCGAGTGAAACCTGAAGGGTTACTAGGGCACAGGCCCAATCATCACCTGGGGTGGTGCTTCATTTGGGGAGTTCTGCGACGTCATCAGCCCCAGCAGAGTTTAGCACGGCGGCAGCAGTGCCTACTGCGATCTTGATATATGAACCTTGATTCCACGGCCAGGAGCAGAGAATATAGATTGCAAAGCGGCCTATTACTAGCTATGGATTTGGCTACCAGGAGTATACCGAGTCGCGAGTCTTGATGAATATCTAAGAGGGTTGTGCAAGAGTAATTCTTGATTAGGCTTGAGCATGGCACGTATGCGGGCTTATGCAGCATGCGAAAACATAGAGATCGACGGGTTAACGAGGGCGAGAAGGGCGAACAACAAGGTCCTTTGGTAACTTTCAAGGCGAACCACCTCGGCCAGATTAGATATGCACATCCACGGTCACGAGTGGTCCTCGCGGGGTTCGGGACGATCGGGGTATCAGAGTTGGTCGAACTCGAGCTTAGGTTCACGGCTACGTAGGTTCCGGCCAGGATTGATTTTTCCCAGTGTTCACATTATGACGGGCGTCATCCGGAATGTCGTCTTTTAGTTGGTACTTGTTTTACTGCGGCCGTCGAACCGTGTGTCGAAAGGATGTCTAGTAGGAGGACTCGGCCTTCAGATCGGTGGGTAGTTCGTCATCTTCCTAGCTATGCGCCTGCAGGCGAGTTTGATTAGAACGACTAAGGGAGTAGGCGGTAGATCTGGTATATCCTTAACCTCAGAGATTAGTACGTGTAAGATGAGTATATCTTAAGTGTTATGTTCGGATAAAATAAGTGAAAAATTGTGGTTAGAAACCATGGTTAGATAGAAAGGGTAAGATTGGGGTTAAGGAAAGTGTGAGCCTTAGAATGTTATACGTAGGGACCTCGAGGCAAGGCCATCTCGAGAGAAAGATTTATTTCATGTTTGACTTTATCGAGTGCATAGTGCACGTGAGCTATGTTTTGGGATAAGTCCCTGAGTAGTGTGGAATGAAAGAGGGTGGTTGAGCTAAGAAGACCGCTAGGTTTTCGTAACGTGATTAGTGAGATTGTTCCGGATCGGGGAGCAAGTGTTTTACGCGAGTGGTTTCCGGGTTGAGGCCGTGCGGTCAACTGCGACTGTTTTATGGTAGGGTCAGTTTGTGGTGGTCCTCCGGTGGTAGGGTCACGAGGGTGTTAGGCCCAAGTTTAGTTAACCGTCAATGCGAGTTCGTGGATGCGTTCAACCTGATGGCCGGCCAATGAGGTCACCCGTATTATCTTTCGGTCGGGATCGTTTACTCGGCGAGAGGTTATGCGAGATGTTATATCGGGAAGGTTGTAAGGCTGCACGAGGTGCCTACCTTCACCTTATGGCGGCGCAGTGAAGCCTGTTCGGTTGTTTTTTCGGAGGTTTTACCAGCAGGTTAGGAACTCGGTGAGTCTCAAATGCATTCGCCTCTGCCTGTGTTTGGATTTGAGGTAGCTATGAGGATTGTTGCCTCTGTTGAGAGTGCTTTTATAACTACCATTTCAGATTCGGATATCGCCTTACGAAGCCTCAGAGGCGGAAGCGTAAATTGTCGGCCGACCGTTCGATGTTGGCAAGGTTCGATAGTTGGTTCATACTAGTTCGGCAGGATGTGGATAGGGTGAAGCTTATCCGTAAGAGGTTATTGGCAGCTCGTGAGTCAATAAGTTGTGCGGTTATCTGCGACAACGCTGAGTTCAGATGACGGTGGGTTTTCATGAAATTACCACCGGAAGGTGGCGAGATTCGGAAACAGAGGAAACTTAGCCGAGTTACTTGGGCCTTTCGTGTCATGAGAAGAGTAGGCCGATTGCCTATATGTTAGCTTTGCCGTCCGACTTAGGAGGCGATGTCCGATCTTTCATATTGCTATGTTCGGAAGAGTATCGAGATCCATCCAGTATTCTCGCTAATGATGACCAAGTGGAGGTAGTAACCTAGAGTTTTGGAACCGGGCGATACTTGAATGTGGTAAGTCATGAGAAAGAGTTCGAGTATACGAGAAGTGCGACGCGTAAGGAAGAAGCGAGCATGTATTGCGAGCATAGATGTGATCATTTCTTTGTAAGGAGAAGGTCGAAGAAAGTATATTTTAGACCTCGGATAAGGGTTTTGTGATGGTAGAGGTGTTTCCTGGTGGACAGGGATGTAAGTATTTGCAGTGTTTCGTACGTGCATGGCAGATTGTTCTCGTAAGTATAGTAGTAAAGACTATCTTGACGCATGTTTGTTTTTGAGGCTTAGAAGGAACATTCGACGAATGTTTCTAGAGAGGAGAATGTTATACCGTATTTGAGTATGTACGAAGGACGACGTAGAAAAGTTTGGGCTTTAAAGTTAGGCATAGGTTCGATTTTTGTGCACAACACCCTAGAGTCGTTTTAGACAAACGCTTTACACAACTTCGAAGGGAAAATTCGCTATGTCATTTAGTATTTTTATGGATTTTTCCGAGAGACGAATATTTTGGACCAACAAGAGGCGACACTGCACCTCTAATTGGTGGACTATGGGCGCATTTGGACGAAATGGTGAGTGGGAGTAGGTAGGATATTTTGTGATATTTGTGTGGTAGATGGATAAGGTATACTTGGGTGAATCTTGACCCTACACTTGCCTTGCACTTGGCATGATCTTGGCCATGGTTGGCCATGGCTTGACCTATAAATACCCTCCCATTTGAAGACTTCTTCATCCTAAAAATCTCTAAGTCTTGAAAATCCCTCCCCTCTCTTGTAGTGTTTCGTCCCAACACTCCTCCCCTTCGAGAAGGCCTTTTGGCCGAGAGGTGCCCCACCCTCCTAGTGGTGCTAGCCGAGGGTACCCCACCGGAGTTATTTTCATAAAATACACCCCTCTCGTAGAAATACTCTCCAAGTATTGTTACTATACCAAATACCTTGCCCAAATACCTTGTAGTATTCCAAGGTTACACTTATACTAAAAGCCCAGAAATACTATTATACTTTCCTTCAGTCACAAACGAAACCCTAAGGAAAATCTCCATAGTTGGTTGGAGTATTAAGAAGAAGTTGCGTAAAACTTCTAAGGGTTGTTTGGAGCGGGTTGGAGCGCACGGAGTAGGAGCTAAACCTTGCTCAGGATCGACATTTAAACTTGGATAATTTTGGGCTTATCGAGGTAAATACTACTGTCCTTCTATTGTAATTGGAAATTACATGTTGTAGGAATATATAGTTAAAGTATACTATATATAGAATTGAATATAGTTTTGCGGCAATGTCTTTTGACTTAAGCCTGAATTTAAAGAAGAGAATCGAATCAGAATTACATAGGATCGTATTACATGAGACTTGTGTAGCATTCTTTGTGAAGTAGAATTGTACACGCCCGATTAGGCGTACAACCCCTGGAGTTGTTGGCTGCTAGCGTGCCTCGATGCAGAGGAGATTTACGCGGTTGCGGGAGGTGCCGAATTTTCTGTAGAATATTCTACGTTGAAATCTAGATGTTAATAGCGCCGTGGCCTCTATAGGTTGAAGTACTACGTGTGGCGTGAAATGCCGCTTAAGGTGTAGCCGACGGTTTGAGGTACTGAGCGTTTTGCTATTAGTCGATAATCGTCGCGAGGTATGTGAACCTCTTTCTATCTTTTCTAGCATGATATGTGTATAACTATGTAGTACTTGAGACGCGTACGTGTTAAAAGTATTTGATTGGTTTAAAACATAAAGTGTTATAACGGCTTTATGGGAAGTTGGTTATAACAGCTTTATGTAAGTAAGAAATGCTTTGTGGTTTTTAAAAGATAACTGATTTGATTTATAATCGATGGATGTGTGATATTAAGAAACCTTTTAGCTTAAGAGTTATACTAGCTTTATAGGAAGTTAGGTATAACGGCAAGAGATATAAAAAGAATGATTTATTGATCTAAGAAGTTAAGAGACTTGACTTAATTTTATTAATGTGAATTTTGTTAAAACGTGAAACCTCATTCGTGAGTAATGAGTATTTTGGTTTTCAAAAAGGAATGATGTTTTACTGATTTCGGAAATCAGAATGAATGTCGAACAAACCACAGCGCTAATAAAGGGAAATGTATTAACTAATAAAGAATTATTAATAACCAGTAGAAGCCTCCATCCGCATAGAAGCTAAGATGAGACAAATGATATTACATTTCCTAGATCGTCGGTCGCTTAAATAAGATTGTTATGAACAAGAATAAACTACTCACACATAAGGTATATGTTTCTCAAATTGTTTTAAAGGATTAAAACTATGAATTATTTAAACCTTTCAAAAATGAGAAACCTGAACATTTGAAATTAGGCAAACTTGAACGTTTGGAAAATAATGTTGTTACTCGATTTTACAAAGAGAAGTGTTTTGGTTTACTTCAAAAGATAGTCACTCTATTTTTACATACTACGAGTATTGTGTGACTATTTGTGAAAGAACAGATCTCTTAAAGAGTTAATGTATGAAGTACTTTGGGGATAAAAACCCGATCTTGTTAATCATATAGTAGAAAGTACCTTGTGTGAATAACTTGATTGTGTTGGTTTGTGATAGCCTTGTAATACTTTCTTGTTGATTTGATAAGTAGACATGCTAGGATGCTACGTGGGTTATTATCTTGTGATGTTTGTGTAAAGGGGTTTTCCCTCGATTGCGCTTAAGTTGTTTAACTATCAGCCGTTATGTTGGTATTATACCACTCACCTTGACATCATCCCGGAGGTTAAGCTGCCCTCCGATGCGGGGTAGACTCAAAGTGGTCTGTGTGACCTATGATTCGAGAATACCTCACGCTGGTCTCGGGGGCTATGCGAGTCGCGAGAGCTCCGTGTTAGTGTGCGCCTTTATGGTCACGCGGTCTACATGTGGCCACGCGATCGCGAGTCCAGCGGACGCCGGAGTAGCTACCCTCGACGCGGAATACCTCACGGGCCATCGAGTGGCCTATGCGAGTCGCGAGAAGTTCCGTGGCTAGACGCGCACATTAGATACCGCGCGAGTGGCGGCTTTGATCATGTGACTGCCTAGACAGATCTCATGATACGATTTATGACCTTGTTTGTACTGTGGGTTTTAGTAGTCGCTATGCCTTCGTACTTACCGTGACGGCTTACGATGACACAGTGGGACACCGTGTTCATGTGTATTCCTCGTGCTTTTATATCATAGATCGCCGCAGCGGAAGGTATTCCATGGGCATGATTGATGTTGTGGCGTGAGACCCATTGTTATATTTGAGTGATGACTTTGAGCGCGAGTCCACGACTTGACATGATCGCTATTTATCATGAATCGTAGTTTGGTTATCATACATGTCTCTGCTTTATATAGACTACTATGATTTCATTTACGATTTTCGCCACATACTTGGTACTTGCAGATCGACCTCCCGGCCGCGCGTCATGCCGCAGTCGAGGTACACCGCCGTTGATCCTAGCTCGTGGTCACAGCCAATGGGAAGCTCCGCTTCTCGGAGGCTTATCAGTATAGTCCTGTCATAGTAGTGCCACATTCAGGTGTATGGCGGGGCCCGTCCCGCCATTGTTGTCATGTGCCACTCTTAGAGTGCAGTAGTACCGCGAGCATTGTAAAAGGGATGTAATCGTTCTAGTTGATATTTATATATGCCGCAAGGCAACTTTCTCGATAAGCTTTTTCACTTCACTATATTCATGTCTTGTTTTATATTCCGCCGATTTCTCGATGTATGGCTACTTGGTGCCCGGTAGGCACTACCACTGCCCGTTCGGTCGTGACAAATTAGATATGGATCAAGATAAAGAAAATAGGCCAACCAAAACGGTTGCCTTCCGCAAATATATATATATCGACATTTGAAAGCATAATCCTTACAACTCCGCCACAACAAAGCATGCACTTAAGATTTTTACAACAACTATGACGGATAGTGGCCCCGCCATACCCTCGAATGTACAAGAACTCACGCACTCGTGGTAACATACCAAAAGATAAGCCACCAAAGGAACAGAGCTTCCCAACACGCTGAAATGTGATACTATAAATGGGATCGACTAGATGTACTCTACTGCAGACGTAACGCACTTCGGGCGAGGTCGATAACAGTACCAAGTATGTGAAATCGAAATACTGTAAATGAAATCATAATAGTCTATATAAAGCGAGATACATGTATGATAACCAAACTACAAGACATACATATAAACAAGATATCAAGTCGTGACTCACGCCTCCAAGTCATTACTCAAATATAACTACGGGTCTCACGCCCACAACATCACTCATGCCCGTGGAATACCTTCCTCACCGCTTCAGCCTATGATATGATAACACCAAGAAGTACACTTGAACATCGTGTCCCACCCGTGGTCATAGAAAGACCGTGACGGAAATAATCATAACATGAAGATGACACGCAAAGTGGCGATAGCCTCCACCAAATCCTCCCGCCACATAACGACGGCAAGTAACCGTGCTATGCACCGATCACAACCGTAAGTCACGGCTTCATCCAAACACCGACTCGCTGGCCGACACGCGGCGCGCAATAGCCTCCACCATATCCTCCCGCCACGCAGACGACGGCAAGTAACTGTGCTAAGCACTGCATCACAATCGTAAGTCACGATACTTCACCGCTAAGTCGACACGCGTGCGTGCAATAACCTATACCAGATCCACTGCCACGTAGTCGACGGGGCAAGTAAAGCTATGCACCCGATCACAACCGTAAGTCACGATATCGCCATAAATAACCATAATGGTCACATGCCCACGAATCCATCATCTGTAAACATGCCCATGTAACAATAATAATGGAAGCATACCCGCTGAATCTTCCACATCGCTTGCAGACGCCCAAGTAAGTTCTCAATAAGTCAACCGCCTCCATCGAGACGCCAGAGTATAAACACAATTCTTGCACAACAAAGGCTATTACAACAAGATAGGCAAGTTACACAACAACAAGCATAGGCAAGTTATACACAACTCAAGGTACTTTCATTTTATGTCAAAGTCCGGTTTTAACCCTAAAGTACTACGACGTTAAATTCTTTTAAAGATCCATTTCTTTTACAAAGGTCACCCGATAGTAGTATAAAAATAGAGTGACTAACTTTGTTAAGTAAACTAAAACACTTCCCTTTGTAAAATCAAGTAACAACATTATTTTCCAAACGCTCAAGTTTTGCCTAATTTCAAATGCTCAAATTTCTCATTTTCAAAGGTTTCGTAGTTCATAGTCTTAATCACTTAATAATATAATTCTCTTTAAAACCATTTGAGAAACGTATGCATGTAAGTAGTAGGTTATTCTTGTTCATAACAATCTTATTAAAGCACCATGATCTAGAAATGTAATATCATTTTGTCTTATCTTAGCTTCTACGCAGATGGAGGTTTCTACCGGTTTTAATAATACTTAATTATTCAATACATTTCCACTTTATTAGCGCGTTGGTTTGTTCGATACTTATTCTCGATTCAAATCAAGAAACATTATTCCTTTTAAAACCAAGTACTCATTACTCACGAACGAGGTTTCACACTTTTAACAAAATTCATATCAATTCAATTAAGTCAAGTCTCTTATCTTTTAAGATCAAGTCTCTTAACTTCTAAAATCAAGAACCATTCTCTTTACCTCTCTTAAGACGTTATACCTAACTTCCCATAAAGCTAGTATAACTCTTATGTTTTCAAAACCAAGTATTACTCTTCTTTCAAAAGGTTTCTTAATTCTTTGAAATACTTCAAGATTCTTATTATTCAGCTTAAGTCAAAAGACATTGCCGTAAAACTATGTTCCGTTAACACACGACGCCTACCGTACTATATATTCTTTTAAAATATCATGCTCAAAAGGATAGGAAGAATCACATACCGCGACGATTATCGACTATTAGCAAAACGCCCACGGCTATAACCCGCTAAGCCTTGTCCACCTTCCAAGTAGTACATGCTACTCGCAGAACATTCAACCAATAAAGGTTATAAGTTCATCAGAATACAAATTCTATGTAAGTACAGTTTAATCTTCTACTATAATATTCTTCTGATGTGATTTCAGTTCCAATTCTTCTATTACAGTTCAATTCTCTTCTATGTATCTTATATACATTTCTAAAAAACAGTATGTAATTCCCAATTACAATATAAGACAAGAGTATTTACCTCGATAAGCCCAAAATTATCCAAGTTTAATGTCGATCTTGAGCAACGTTTCGCTCCTACTCCGGGTGCTCCAACCCGCTCCAACCAACCCTTAGAAGTTCTACGAAACTTCTTCCTAATACTTCAACCAACGTGAAGATTTTCCTTGTGGTTTCGTTTAGTAGGATCAAGGAAGTATAATAGTATTTCGGCTTTTAGTATAAGTGTAACCTTGAATACTACAAGGTATTTGGGCTAGAGTATTTTGGCATAACAACAATACTGGAGAAGTATTTCTACCACAGCGGGTATTTCTCAAAACCAACTAGGCAAGTGGGTTTTCTACCAAGGCCTTTCAGGGAGGTGGCTTTGGACGCGAGATCACACTAAGAGGGGGGGAGAGGATTTTAACACTTAGAAAATATTTGTGGATGAAGAAAGTCTTCAACTTAGGGGGTATTTATAGACAACCAAGGCCAAGATCAAGCCAAGTGGTAGGAAAGTGTAGGCTAGGATTTGGGCAAGTGTACCTTATCCATCTACCACCAAAATATCCTACCTAACCCGACCAAAAACAAGGCCAAGAAAACGCCCAAATCGTCCACTTTGAGGTGACACACGTCACCCTCCCGCTGGTCTAAAATATTTCGCCTCTCGGAAAAATCCGCAAAAATAATAAATGACATAGCCGTATTTTTCCCTTCGCAAAGTCCTAAAACGCTTCGCTGAAAACGACTCTTTCGCTAGTCAGGTACTAAATTTTCGCCCTAGCCTACTTTAAGGCTCAAACTTTTCTACGCACGCCCCACGCATATACTCCGAAATACGTATAACATTCTCCTCCTTAGAAACATTCGTCCGAACGTTCCTTCTCAAGACAGATAACGATCAAGTTCCTCATAGCTTAACCGCTTGCAAACGCCGCATACGGTCACGTAAAAACATGCGCGCAAATACTTAAATCCAAGCCAACGGCGAATCACCTCGACGATGCAAAACAAGCACTAACTCTCGCCGGTCCAAAGGATACCCTTCGCATATTCATTTCACAAACATGATTACTTCCATCTTTCAAAGACAAGTTCACTTCTTTCCTTTCTCGTCGCACTTTCGAACACTAACTCTTCCTAGTACACGCATCACACTTCAGTCAACGCCATACAAAACTTTGAGTCACTACCTCCAAACTTGGTCATCTTACTAGCTTCACTTTCCTCTAAGGCCATTCCCGCCTTCACGAACCGATTCGTCGAACGCATCCACGATCATACGATGGTTACCTAAACTGGGCCTATCACCCTCGTGATCCTACCACCGCGACCACCTCGAACTGACCCAACCCTAAATCGCTACGGTCGACCCGCAACATGGCCCCAACCCGACCCACTTAACGCATCGCTCTTGCTCCCGATCCGAACAATCTTACTATACAGTCATGAAAGCTACCACTTCCATTTTACACCACCCAAGGAATTTTCCCACAATTACATTCTAGGCATATAACGACTCCGACAAGAATCATTTGCAAAATCCTTTACTCAAGACGCACTTTACATCTAAGGTCTCAATCGTGAAATATTCTAAGGTTCACACTTTCCCCGCCCACATACTTATCCTTCCAACTAACTGTTTCTAAGTCACATTTTTGCACAAAGCTATTCGAACATAACACTAAACACATCATCATAACATCAATACATACAAATCTCTGTAGGTTAAGGATATACTCAAAATAAAGCGTTCAAAGGACCGCTTAAATCGGAACTTCCACCGCGACTCTCTACCGTGGCTCACGGCGTATGAACATCCCGCCTAGCTATGGAAGGTGAAGAACCCGAATCGATCTAAGAGTCTGGCTATCCCACCAACTACCTGGCCTGACAGTCACAAATGGCCCCGCTCGCCGTAAGTATAGCAATCTCCCAAACCAAGACGACATTCCCCATGGGTTTTACCACAACGCCACACCGAGATACGGGTGGCCTCATCCGGCAGCACTTCTACTCCTCGAAAATCAAACCCGAGCCCCGACCGCCTCGAATATCCCAAACGCCCCGACGACGCTGGGGACCACTTGCATCAAGTGAGGCGCATAATCGGCTCACACAGACGGTCCGCTCGAAAGTCACCAAAGCGACCTCCTGCTCGCCTCTTCACGATCTCGGCCATTCCGCTGATCTTCCGCTCCTCACATCCAAGTGCATAAGCTCAGATGCCGGGCAATGTCCATGCCCTACCAAGAGCTACACCAACAACTCTCGCTAGGTAATCATCGAGCCTCAGAACATATCGGTGCACTCGATCCTCCATACTAGCATTAACGCGGGACGCACGCCAATGAGTCGAACTCCACATCAGACTCAAACGCACGCCTGCTTCGCCGCAATACCAAAAATTTGTTTACCGAGCCCTCTCATCCGCGAGGCAAGAAATGTGCAAGAATGCCCCAGAACTCGTCCCATATACCGGAAGTGCATTCTCTCCCGACGCCTCACGCGAATCAAACCACGATCATGGATCACGCAGCCGATGCGAACTTAGACCACCGACACGTCTCCGATGCCTCGATCACTTACGATCCGTCAGAATCGCTTGATGAACTCGCGATCATCCTCGTGCCTCGACCAGAAACTCAAGGCTACAACTCGTAAAATCCCGTAGCCTCAAACTATCTGGGTGAACCATCTGCATCGAACCGCCGGCCCACTTATCCTCAAGTTCGCCACAACCTCGCCAATAATCGCCAACTCTCGTAACCCATCTCTCCGCTTCCGCATCGCGGGATCGAGGCTCAGTATCGTGGTCTCAGAGATCGCCACGCTTTACTCGCAGCCTCCTCTCGCCGCTTGCACTGGCCCGCCGCTTTCGCGGGCGCATAATCGTAAAAACGAATACGCCGAGGGTCCAACTTATCACACTTTCTAAGGCACGATCTCGTAATGAGAAGAATGGAAACTAATCCTAAATGTTTCAGCCTCTCGATTATAGATGGTGCACAACACATCGATAATCAAGACTTACTAGACACGCTCAGACACCTTCCGAGGATTAATCGCTCGATACCACTTTTGTCACGCACCAACTCGCCCATGATCGTGCCTTACCCCGCACCCAGTGATACAACATCGTAGAAAACCAATGGAAATAAAAACTTAAACATACAATTAGATATGGATCAAGATAAAGAAAATAGGCAACCAAAACGGTTGCCTCTTCTACAAATATATATATATCGACATTTGAATAGCCATAATCCTTACAACCCCGCCCACAACAAAGCATGCACTTAAGATTTTTACAACAACTATGACGGACAGTGGCCCCGCCATACCCCAATGTACAAGAACCTGCTGCACTCGTGGTAACATACCAAAAGATAAGCCTCCAAGGAACGGAGCTTCCCAATACGTGAAATGTGATCCTATAAATCGGATCGACACGACGTACTTCTACTCAGATTTAACGCAGCCTCGGCGAGGTCAGACAACAGTACCAAGTACGTGAAACCAAAATATCGTAAATGAAATCATAATAGTCTATATAAAGGTGAGACATGTATGATAACCAAACTACAAGACATACATATAAACAGCTATATCAAGTCGTGACTCATGCCTCCAAGTCATTACTCAAATATAACTACGGGTCTCACGCCCACAACATCACTCATGCTCGTGGAATACCTTTCCTCACCGCCAGCCTATGATATGATAACACCAAGAAGTACACTTGAACATCAGTCCCACCTGTGTTAGAAAGACATCAGACGAAATAATCATAACACGGTCGACACGCGGCAAGTGCGATAGCCTCCACCAAATCCTCTCGCCACGTGAATGACGGCAAAGAACTGTGCTATGCACCGTATCACAACCGTAAGTCACGGCTTCATCCAAACACCGACTTGCGGTCGACACGCGGCAAGTGCAATAGCCTCCACCAGATCCTCCCGCCACGCAGACGACGGCAAGTAACTGTGCTAAGCACCGATCACAACCGTAAGTCACGATACTTCGCCGCAGTCGACACGTGCAAGTGCGATAACCTATACCAGATCCACCGCCACGAATGACGGAAAGTAAACAAAGCATGACCCGATCACAACAGTAAGTCACGATACTTCGCCATAAATAACCATAATGGTCACATGCCCACAGATCCATCATCTGTAAACATGCCCATGTAACAATAATGGAAGATACCCGAATCTTCCACACCGCTTGCGACGCTCCAAGTAAGTTCTCAACAAGTCAACCTACCGCATCGAGAGACGCCAGAGTATAGAAACACAATTCTGCACAACAAAGGCTATTACAACAAGCATAGGCAAGTTACACAACAACAAGCATAGGCAAGTTATACACAACTCAAGGTACTTTCATTTTATGTCAAAGTCCGGTTTTAACCTAAAGTACTACGTACGTTAAATTCTTTTTAAAGATCCATTTCTTTTACAAAGGTCATCCGATACCCGTAGTATAAAAATAGAGTGACTAACTTTGTTAAGTAAACCAAAACACTTCCCTTTGTAAAATCAAGTAACAACATTATTTTCCAAACGTTCAAGTTTTGCCTAATTTCAAATGCTCAAATTTCTCATTTTCGAAAGGTTTCGTAGTTCATAGTCTTAATCACTTAATAATATAATTCTCTTTTAAAACCATTTGAGAAACGTGCATTATGTGTGAGTAGGTTATTCTTGTTCATAACAATCTTATTAAAGCAGCCATGATCTAGGAAATGTAATATCATTTTGTCTTATCTTAGCTTCTATGCAGATTGAGGTTTCTACTGGTTTTAATAATACTTAATTATTCAATACATTTCCCTTTATTAGCGCTGCAGTGGTTTGCTCGATACTTATTCTGATTTCCGAAATCAAGAAACATTATTCCTTTTAAAACCAAGTACTCATTACTCACGAATGAGGTTTCACACTTTTAACAAAATTCATATCAATTCAATTAAGTCAAGTCTCTTATCTTTTAAGATCAAGTCTCTTAACTTCTAAAATCAAGAACCATTCTCTTTACCTTCTCTTAAGACGTTATACCTAACTTCCCATAAAGCTAGTATAACTCTTATGTTTTCAAAACCAAGTATTACTCTTCTTTCAAAAAGGTTTCTTAATTCTTTTGAAATACTTCAAGATTCTTATTATTCAGGCTTAAGTCAAAAGACATTGCCATAAAACTATGTTCCGTTAACACACGTACGTCTACCGTACTATATATTCTTTTAAAATATCATGTTCAAAAGGATAGGAAGAATCACATACCTCGCGACGATTATCGACTATTAGCAAAACGCCCACGGCTATAACCCGCTAGCCTTGTCCACCTTCCAAGTAGTACATGCTACTCGCAGTAACATTCAACCAATAAAGGTTATAAGTTCATCAGAATACAAATTCTATGTAAGATGCTTAATCTTCTACTATAATATTCTTCGATGTGATTTCACTCAAATCCTTCTATTACGCTTCAATTCTCTTCTATGTATCTTATATACATTTCTAAACAACAGATGTAATTCCCAATTACAATATAAGACAAGAGTATTTACTCGATAAGCCCAAAATTATCCAAGTTTAATGTCGATCCCGAGCAACGTTTCGCTTCCTACTCCGGTGCTCCAACCCGCTCCAACCAACCCTTAGAAGTTCTACGAACTTCTTCCTAATACTTCAACCAACTGTGAAGATTTTCTTAGTGGTTTCATGAGTGATCAAGGGAAGTATAATAGTATTTCTGGGCTTTTAGTATAAGTGTAACCTTGGAATACTACAAGGTATTTGGGCTAGAGTATTTTGGCATAACAACAATACTTGGAGAAGTATTTCTCTACCACAAAGGGGTATTTCAAACCAACTAGGCAAGTGGGTTTCTACCAAGGCCTTTCTCAGCTTTATGTGGCTTTGGACAAGAGCTCACACTAAGAGTGAGGATTTTAACACTTAGAAAATATTTGTGGATGAAGAAAGTCTTCAACTTAGGGGGGGTATTTATAGGACAACCAAGGGCCAAGATCAAGCCAAGTGGTAGGCAAGTGTAGGGCTAGGATTTGGGCAAGTGTACCTTATCCATCTACCACCAAAATATCCTACCTAACCTCGACCAAAAACAAGGCCAAGAAAATGCCCAAATCGTCCACTTTGAGGGTGACACATGTCACCCTCCCGTTGGTCCAAAATATTTCGTCTCTCGGAAAAATCCGCAAAAATAATAAATGACATAGCCGTAATTTTCCCTTCGCAAAGTCTGAAAACGCTTCGCCTGAAACGACTCTTTTCGCTAGTTGTGTACTAAATTTTCGGCCCTAGCCTACTTTAAGGCTCAAACTTTTCTACGTACGTCCTTACGTACATACTCTGGAAATACGAGGTATAACACTAGGAATCACTCACACTGATCAAACCACTCAATGTTAATCTCTCAATGAACTGAACGATATGATTATCGACCTTACTGCAGGATTAACCTCAAAATGGTCTCTTAGATGCAATGTTTCCAAACACACCGCATTGTTCACCACTCTCCATAAGCTTGTAATTTTTAATTGGCTACCTTCTCTTAATGATACCATAGTTACTTTAGAACAAGCTAAATTGGTGTACATAATTGGGAAAGGGTACAGAGTTGATCTAGGGTCGTTAATCTTTGATCACATTGCTAATCTGACCGAGAAAAAGAATAACTCGGTACTTCTGTATCCATCCATGATCTATCAAATTCTAATCAATCAAGGGCTCAAGCCCAAAAAGGATGATAAGTCAGTAACAACATGAACATAATCACCAACAAAGCAATTTTTACCAGCAAAGAGAGAGTGAATGATCTTTCTTGGAAGAGGAAAAATAGGAGTGTTGATGTTGCCTCAGGTGTTGATAACACTTCTGGCAACACAGAATAGCCCTAATTTTACATGTCCCGAGAATGACTGATAAAGCATATCACGGAGCTCAACAAATAGATTGTTGAATTAGTCCGAGCACGTGACTATTATGAGGACATGCTTTCTTCACAAAAAGGGAGATTAAGTCAGCAGATAGGGGGAGGTCAAGCAGAGCAGACAAGGGGAGGTCAAGCAGGGAGAACTGAACCTGAATAAAAAAAGAGGAGAAGATTAAGACCGAAGTCACGTGATCTTGCATGTTACGCCCCGTAATTTCAAGAGAATAAGATAAGAACGTACGAAAGGAAATAAGGTTTGAATTTGGAAAGATAAGTTGGCAAAAATGTTTTAGGCAGATTTTTAGTAAACTTTGGAGCGGTATATCTCCTAGTTCATTAGGAGTTTTTAGGTGTTTCAAAATCCTATTATGAATTTCGTTGAGTCTAGTTTCCAACGCAACAAACCGCTCGTCGATAGGACATCGGAGTAGAACGTTATGGACGTTAGAAGTTCTATTGACGGAGGAGAAAGAAAGCTACCAGCGCCACGCCACGGCTACCGCAGTGCGCCGCGCCCCGGTTGTTCTAAAGTTGCAGCACAAGCGCCAGATGGGATTTTTCGCGAAAAGTGGTAAAATCGTAAGATATTTTTGTCGAGGGCCTCTGGGAGGGCGACAAGTGTCCCTCCCAACTTGTAATTCAAGCTAGACCTTATATTATGGCCAAAGTCTTGCAAGAATTGACCATTTGCAAGATTTCATTCTAAGAAATTTCTCATCTCTTCTCTCTCAAAAAAAAAATTGATAAACCCTAAGTGTGATGAGATTTTTGGAAAGCGACAAGAAGGAAAATGTTGGCAAGCTTGTAGAGGTTCGTGGGTGATTTTAACGTGAAGAAGAATTCGGAAAGAGGGCTAAAGTGGGCGATTTGTTGGATCGTTTGGCGAATTCAGGTAAAAATTCATTCTCCTTTAAAGTAAATCATGTCACGTGTCAGAAATTGGAGAATGGTATTGTGACGGGTAAAATGGATATAAGAATCGGTTTTCATGTTATAAATGAAAGTATAAAAGGGAAATTTTCGAGTTCTAGTCGTGGATATTTATGGTCGCCGCCTTCACTTTTATGGGGTTTATTGAAGTGATTTTTGTCGCTCAAATTGTCAATGGAATTATGTAGTAACTTTGGAATAACGACTTGGGTTATAAGGAATGGAAAAGGACTATTTGTCAGAATCAATTGGTCGATAGTTATAATCGTTATAATGTTATATATGTATGGTATATAGTTGTTATAATCGTTATGACTTATATAACACTTGGAATAACGAGTTGGATTGAAAGGATTTGAAAAGGATGATATGCGAGCATGTTGTAGCCGAGGAGTTGCCTTAAACTAATTGGATTGTTTAATATGAATTGTGGGCAGAATTTTACACGCCCGAGGCGTGTAATCCCCTTTGTATCATGAATTGTCGGGCCTTAAATGGGCGCTTGGTTATTGAATTCGCCTTGAAAAAGGTGGAAAAGACGAGAAACAAAGGAAGTGTTGTCCAACTTTCCGTAGAATAGGGACTTTACAATTAGAATATTCTACGTTGAAGCTGAAGCTAATAGACGTATTATGGTCATTATACGTCGACATATTACGTGCGCATATCGACTTGGCAAGTGGATTGCCTGGCAGGTATGTGGAAACTTTCTTATCTCTCGAGCATGAGTAGTTATAAATGTATAGTACGCAGAGACGATGTGATTTAAATGAACTCACATTCGATATACTTGACTTGTTTTAAGAATGTCTAAGTTGGTCGAGTTAGACAATTAACTCACTTGTTCTTAAAAAAGGTTAAAAGATGGTTTATTCTAATAAGGTAAACAAAGATTTCTTGACTTGAAAAAGTATAGAATACTTGATTAGGAAAGTATTGATTCTTGAACTATTCTAAAGATAAGAGACTTGATTTCTAAGTTAAGAGACTTGATTTCTAAGTTAAGAAACTTGTTTTCTAAAGTTAAGAGACTTCAAGTATTTTGAAAGTTGTGTAACTTGATTTGAAAGTATAAGTCTCTTGATCATAAAAAGAATGAATTTGTCTAAGACATACAGAGTTATAACGGCTTTATGGAAAGTTGGTTATAACAACTTTATGGAAGGTTAAAGGAATGGTTTTCCCAAGTAATGTAAACAAAGATGAATGACTTGAAATGAAGAAGGGCAATTTGATTTAAAGGCATCAATTGCTTAAAGTTTAAAGTAAGTGGTCACTGATTAGAAGCCAAAATGTATTTCTAAAAGTGTAGTGACTTGTTTGAAATATAGATGCTTTGATACTACGTGTTAGTATCTTGGGGTTTTATGTAAAAGGAGTCTTTGAAAGAATGGAAGACATAGTATTTTGGGTTAAATTCTGATTTTTACGTGATATGAAAGGTTTCGAGGTTATAAACGAGATCCATTTTGTATGATAATGAAAGTCTAAAGATTTTATGAACTTGCCTACGCTTGTGATAGCCTCGAGTGCAAGTATTATGTTGTTACGCTGCGACTCTCGGTTGGAGTGGTCCGCCTTGTTGGAATTTATTTGACGCATCGACAGCGGTGATGGAGGATTCCACGTATGCTTCCATTGTGATCGATCCATGGACATGCTTACGATGGAGGATTCCGGCACGCTACCATGATGTGGGTTAAATTCCCGGATGCTATTATTACTTTATGGCCATGCTTTTACGATGAAGGATTCCGGGGCATGCGACCATGTTATATACGATTATTACTCCATGGATTAGCTCTACATGAAGACAAGTACCCGAGATGAGGGATTCCACGCATGTTATATACGATTATTACTCCATGGATTAGCTCTTCACGAAGACACGCACGAGATGAGGATTCCACGCATGTTATATACGATTATTACTCCATGGATTAGCTCTCCACGAAGACATGTACGAGACGAGGATTCCACGCATGTTATATACGATTATTACCCCACGGATTAGCTCTCCACGAAGTCATGTCTAGATGAGGATTCCACGCATACGATATATATATATATATATTGCATATGTGCTTCGAAATGAGGTAGGATGCCACGCTTGTTACATGTATATATTGTACACTTACTACCGCCGGCAGTGATTTAGATTCCACGCACGCTGAGGTTTTGAGGGCCCGAGACCTCACGGATTGTGTGATGATGTTGAGGGCTTGTGTCCCTAGCTATGGTGTGACTATTGTTCATGTGTTGAAATAGTCTTTAAAAGGTAAAAACTGACTTTCAATACTTTTATTTCGGCAAGGCATGGTGGTACTGTTAATTTGGTTATCATACATGTCTCCTGTTTTGTATAGACTGTTATGGTTTCATTACAGTATTTTTAGTTCACATACTTGGTACATTCTTCGTACTGACCACCTTCGGGGGGTTGCGTTCATGTCGCAAGTTTAGGTATGCAGTTTGGTGATCTACAGGTGTAGGACCCTGCTCCGAGTTTTTGGATAGCTCCATCTGTTCAGGAGTTTATCATTTTGGTATAGATCCTTCAGTAGAGGCTTTGTACGCATGGGTACGGGGCCTTATCTCGTCATAGTTCAGTAAAACTCTTAGAGGTCTGTATTCATATGTGGGATTGGACTCATGTACAGTGTAGTACCTTTTATTATGTATATTATGTGACAGCCTTGTCGGCTTTGCCCTTGCATGTTCGTTGATTTTAAAAAAAAACGAGGTGTTATTTAATTCCGCGGTTTAATTGTGTTATTAAGGTATGAGGGTGCCCAGGTAGGGCACAAGTCACGGGCCCGGGGTTCGGGGCGTGACAGAGTGGTATCAGAGCAGTCAGTCCTCGGAATGTCTACAGACCGTGTCTAGTAGAGTCTTGATTATCGGTGTGTTGCGCGCCACACCCATAAACAGGAGGCTACAGGACATTTAGGAGTTGGTTTCTATTCTTCTCACTCTGAGATCGTGTCATAGAGCTGTGTTATAAAGATAATTCCTCTCTGACGTATTATTATGTCTGTATGCCTCCGCGAGGGCAACACGCCTGCATGGCAAAACAAAGGCAGGAGCTACCAATGACTCAGAGAGTTGATAGGGCTCGCCTGCAGTATATCTGGATATTGTGCCGCATCGGCGAAGTTCTTCTCACGCGAGTTTTGAGGCCCCAGCACCAGAGCCTCTAGTTTCTAAGTTAGGGGAAGACTATAGGGTCAAAAGGGAAGCATTTATGTTATTGACCAAGATAGCGGTGCTACAGTTTCATCAGCAGAAGGTTATTCACAAGACAGACACGCAGAGCAGGTAGAGGCCAACTCGAAATCAACAGAAGAGGCTACACCTCGGTTATCCCGGTGAGTTTTGACGAGCACTTTCAAGAATGAGTGAGATATTCGTCCCACTTACCCAAAGACTACCCCGCACTCACGTGGGAGATTTGACCCACAAGGTATTTAGGAGACGGCCCGAGCTTCGTGGTCGAGGTTCTCGAGGAGCCGAGATTTTCTCGATGAGGCCACTTATTCCTCGGTGTTTCGATGTAGTAAGCGTCATATGGGAAATGTCATTATGGCGCAGTGTTTGTTTTTATTGTGGCGTCCGCCATATCACGAGTATGTCCTTTTAGAAAGAGCACCGGTGAGTGGCTCACCTATGAGGCCGGTGGTCGTTCCTTCCTCCACAGATGCGCGCCCAGGCGGGTGTTGACATCACCACCGTGGTAGAGGTCGTGTGGAGTTTATAGTTCCGCGGTCCTTCAACCGCATAGATGACGTGACTAATGGGCGTGATCAAGAGGCAACATCGCACGGGGTTACTGGTATATTTCGATTCTTTTCAATCATACGTGCGTCGATAGATTCAGATTTCGCCAGATATGTTTTCCCTTGTTGCTAGTAGTTGTAAAGTGATAGTACCACCAGAGGTAGGGATACTTTGATTAGTAAAGTGAAAAGTGAAGAAGGTTGACAAGAATGCTAAAGTGAACTGAGACTATAGTTGTGTAGGGTTCATAAGTTGTAATTACCCCATAACAGTGTGAAGACCGATAGGGAAGAATGTACAGTAGAAATACTTCGGCCTATGTGATGAACCTCTAGTGAATAGAGGGATAGGGTAAGAAGTACCTTGAGATAAGATAGAGATTTATTTCAGACTAAGAATGAGAAGTTAAGTGTGACGATGGGTCGGGTTATGGACTCATTTCGGGTCAGCCGGTAGTATGGAATGGGGTTATGTCAGTTGGTAATGGTCTCGCTATGTGATAGGGTCCCGAGGATTCAAGGCCCAAGTCTAGTTAATCGTTGTACGAGTTTGTGGACGCGTTCCACCGGAACCAGGTCGTAAGGACCAAGAAGAGCCTTAACGGAAATGAAAGTAGCAAAATGGCCAAGTTTGGATAGTAACTCCAAGGATTGGAGAATAGAAACAATATTTGAAATTTTGTACGTGTACTAAATAAGTTTGGAAGTGCGATAAAGTATGACAAGTAAGAAAGGAAGGAACAAGGGTTAAGAGAACTATAGTGATTATAGTTATAAGTAATGAAGGTGCGTAGAGAAAATTCCTTTTAGGCTATGAGTGGAAGTAAATTGTGATGATACACACGCCTTAGGTTCAGTAACATTGTCCATTGGTGCTCGTGTTTGTGATGCTACTAGTATTAGAGTTTACACCGGTTGGTAAACTAAGCTAGGCAGGTTATAGGTTCATGTCCCAACTAGTTTGGTGACTAAGTGAGACAGAGAAGGGGAGTAACACGGGGTAACACATCAGTTAGCTGAGTGGTAGTCCGACTGAAGGATTCATATAGTGTTAGTCCCGTGACTTAGAATACGACAGGGTCATCCCTTTATGCGGGGAAAAAGAAAGTAACCTCTAAGGATCCCATTTTTTAAGATTGTAACCTTCGATTTTTGTGAGAAGGGACCGCGTATGGAAGGTCCATTGATATGTTTACGTATGTTATGTGGTGGCCATATGTGGCATCGTTGGTCTTGTGGAGTATTGATTGATAGTCATAGTAAAGAGATTATGCCGGAGTTTGTATAGCTTGACAACCGACTAAGAACATTTGGGGACGAATGTTTCTAAGGGGGGAAGAATGTTTTACCCCGTAATTCCAGGACATGTATAAGAGAATGTACGTAAGGAATCAAGACTTGGAAAATCGTACGAAGAAAGAATTGTTTTTCCAAGGAAAATCTTCCGAACGTCGGAAAGGAAAAATGTTCGTTGATGAGAATTAGATTCTCAAAATACATTATTTGAGGAATATAGAATGTATTATCATTATGGAAAGTTATTTTTACGGATTTGGTCACGTGGGGCCCACCCGAGGAATTTTACGTTTTGTGGGGCCCACGAGGGTTACGGAATTTTATGGACGAATGGAAGGGCGACATGTGGCACCCCCCCCCCCCACATGGTCTTGGACGAAATTGGGCAAGGGTGTAATGGTCATTGAACAATGTAGATGATCAAGTCTTCAAGCTTGAGATTATTGACTTAGTTAACTTGCCCACTTGGATAAATATTAATTACTCTTCATCCTAGCCATCCATATGTTATTATCTTGACCCTCCATTGTATTATATATACACACTATATGCAAGACCAAGTCTTCAACACTTAGAAAAAATTGAGGAACTTTGAGCTTAGCCAAGATAGCTCTCAGGTTTAGCATTTTCCCACACAAAATATTTTGCAATTTCGGTTCATTATTCACAAGACTTTAACCCAAGGTCCCTAAGGGTATTGTAAGTGTCACGACCCGATCTCGGGCCCGTGACTGGTGCCTTACCCCGGGCACCCTAGTGATAACAACATCAGAGAAAATCAGCGGAAATAAAATTTAAACAGGAAACAAGAGACAACATAAGAAAATAGGCTAACCAAAATGGTCACCTTCATGTATATACATATAATCAATGCTTAAAATCCTTTATAAACTCGCCACAACAAGATTTCATGCACTTCTAAGAATGTAACAACATCTATGACGACAGGCCCGCCATACCCCGAATGTACAAGTATCTACAATGACAGTGACTATACAAAAGATAAGCCTCCGAGAAACGGAGCTTCCTAACGCTGAATCATGATCCTACGAGCGAGGATCAACAATCGTGTACCTACTGCGCAGATGAACGCAGCGGCCGAGGTCGATAACAGTACCAAGTATGTGAAACTGAAAATACGTAATGAAATCACATTTCATCATTTTATAAAACCATTTCGCAATAAGTAAACTAGGTCAAGTAAGGGGACGATATCCCTGAATAATCACTACACATAACTATGGGTCTCACGCCATAATATCAATCATGCCCGTGGAACTCATTCTCACCGCAGCATGCGTGATGTGAAACAACACCCATATGTGAACTCAACACTAGATCCCGCCACGCTATCAAACCGACGGGCAAGTAGAATAGCCAACTACTACCCAAAAGCTAGTCATATCCCTTCACGCGCAAGGTACTAAGCCAACTACTACCCAAAAGCTAGCCACGCAATCGGGCGAGGCAAGTATCTTAAGCTAACGCACTTAGCCTACCGTCTCACGAGATATGACCGAGGCAAGTAGCTTAAGCTATCTACCGAGCCTGCGATACACGAAATGACCAGACAAGTATCTAAGTGTGCGAACCATGTACAAATCAAGCTCGTGATCGCCGTCACCGCGCAAGCTTCATGGATTAGCGGTCCATGGACAAATAACATAATCCTCACAATGACGCGTGCCCCGATCTTACTCCTGAAAGTACGCCATGAAACCATCCTATCAACGATACCCGACCATCCATCGCACAAGATGTCCAAAGGAAATAACAAGATAATACTCAAAGTGGACGATACTCGTGGACCATCCAACGTGTCGGTATGTCCAAGCAATCAATCGATAACCGCCCTCCTGCAGAGTCACTAGAGCACGAAACAAAACACTTGCCTATCAAAGGCTATCACAACAAGCATAGGCAAGTTCAACGTACTTTCATTTTATATCAACAATCCGGGTTTCAACCCCAAAATACTATATACTTTCATTCTTTCAAAAATACCTCTTTCTACGTAAAAGCCACACGATACTAATACTCGTAGTATTAAAACACGCTTTTCAAAACAAATTACTTCACCTTCGTAAAAATCTTTACAGGACTTTTAAAATCAAGTACTCTATACTTTTTAAACCAAGTGCTTTTCTTTTAAAACCCAAATAACTTACTCTTTTCAAACAAGTAACCTATACTTAAATCAAGTTACTTCTCCTTTTCCGAAATCAAGTCATTTATAAGTCAAGCCTCTTATCTTTCAAGATCAAGTCTATTAACTTTCAAAATCAAGTTGTTTATCTTTCAAAATCAAATCTTTCTTTTATCTTCATAAAGTCGTTATAACTAACTTCCCATAAAGCCATTATAACACTTTATGTTTTAAACAAACAAAATTCATTTCACACACGTACGTCTACCGTACTATATAGTTCACAACAATCATGCTCAAGAGTATAGGAAGAATCACATACCTTTTAGCTTAAACCACAAGCCAAGTCATGCCGCGTAGAAGATCCACCTATAACAACCACAATATATCTATCAACCTCTAATTCTCTTCGTAGTATATTCTAAGTAAACAGTTCCCTATTCTACGGAAAATTCGGCAGCACCTCCCCCCCCCTCCGCAATCACATACATAACCTCCCCCTAACAAGGACTGCTACCAAGCCACAAAATTCAAGGGGATTACACGTCTAACCGGGCGTGTTCAATTCGGCGTCCCAATAAAGACAACACAAGTCTCATCAGAATACACCCAATGTAAATACAGTTCAATTCTCTCAAACTTCTATCCTCATATAATATACTCAAGTATAACTACTACAACATGTAATATCCAATTACAATAGGGGGACATAGATCATTACCTCGATAAGCCCAAAAATTATCCAAGATTATAAGTCGATCCTGAGCAACGTTTAGCTCCAAATCCTTACGCTCCAACCCGCTCCAAGCGACCCTTAGAAGTTTTTAAACAACTTCTCTAAACACTTCAACCAAGCTAGGAAGATTTTTCTAGGGTTTCACTTTGCGTCTATAGGAATAAAGTAGTATTTCCGGGCTCCTAGTATTGAAATAACTTTGGAATACAACTAGGGATACTAGGCTAAGGTATTTGGTATTGTACTACAATACTTTGAAGTATTTTCTACACAAGTGGGGGGAGGGGGACGAATCAACTACAAAGGGAGGGATATTTTTGCCTTGGAAAGCTTAAGTGTGGATGAAGAATAAGTCTTCAACTAAGGGGGTATTTATAGAGAATTCAAGGGTTAAGATCATAGCAAGTGTGTGGTAAAGATTGGGCCATGTGTGTGTGGGTCCCACCACACCACATGGCCAACAAAAAACAAGACAAGTGGCTTGCCACTTGGAAGGCCATTTCGACAAGCGATGGCTAGACACTGTCCTCCACTCCTACGGCGTGCCACACGGGGTGACACGTGTCGCCTACTGCCCAAAATATTGCATCTTCCGAAAATATCCAAAATATCGAAAATCCCAAAAACAAAGCGGGCCCCACAAAACCGTAAATTTCTCCCGTGGGCCCCACGTGACCATTTCCGAAAATAAAATCCCAAAATTCTAATATAATACAAGAAGTCCAAATACCAAATCTGGGAATCCAATTCCCATTAACGAACCTTTTTCCTTTACAAAATCCGGAAACTTTTTCGTCGAAAAATCACATCTTTCTTTCTTTCCAAAATTACTGTCGTATTCTTGCACGTACGTCCTCATATACATACCCTGGAACTATGGGGTATAACAGTAAGGATATCTCAATAGAAATATCTCGGAAAAACGACGTTTTCACGTTAGTCGCAAGTCGAAAACCTAAGTCGTTTTCATAGTTTTGGATTGGAAATGGAAGAGAAGTTGGTTGTGAACTTCTAAAGGCTTCAAATAGCGGATTTGAGTGTAAAGGAAAGGAGCTAAGAATTGTTAAGGAGCGACTTTGAATCTTGGAATTTATAAGGGCTTATAAAGGTAACAATCTTGTCGTTTTAGTAATTAAGATTACTTATTGTTGTAGCTATGGATATTAGCAAGCATGAGGTATATAGTATGAAGTTTGATAAGTGTATTGGCTATTGGACCCTAATCTGAAACTAGCATGTTTAGCCTTTGAGATTACAATTCAATTTGATTATTAGTTTAAGTCGTCACATGTTATATAAAGAAGGAGTTATAGTTGTTAAAGTTGTTTATGACTATATAACATGTTACACCTAAGAACTTGGATTGAAAAAAATTGGAAAGGACTTGTGTTGTTGTACATGTTAGCCGAGAATGGCTTTGAATATTGAAGTTAGTTGGTATTAATTGTGGGGCAGAATTTTACACGTATTGTAAGGCGTGTAATCCCCTTTGATTGGTTGGTGTATTGAGCCTTAAATGGGGCATGTTGGTTATTGATTATCGGGTCTTGAAAAAGGTAGAAAAGTATGTAGAAACAAAGGAGGTGCTGCCCGATTTTCCGTAGAATAAGAGACCATATACTTAGTAGTATTCTACGTTAGAAACTAGAAGTTGATAGTCGTGTTGTGGCCATTATAGGTTGACAATTCTACGCGCTACGCGATTCGACTTAGCTTGTGGATTGCCAAAAGGTATGTGAACCATCTCCTTTAGCATGATTCCTTATGATAAAGAAAGTAAGTCCTACTCCTTAAATGATCCATTCCTTGATTTTACTTGGATTGCCTAATATAGAACTTGTTCTATATACTTCCTTGATTGTACTTTGGATGTTTAAATTGGAAGTTGTTATAATCCATTCCCTTAATGAAGTTTGGATTTTCAAAAGTGAAAGTATTTTACTTAAAGTACATGTAGTCTTGAAAATGAAGTGGTTTCAAATCTTTTGGCTAGTGCCTTAGTTCCAAAACCTAAAGGTTGTTATAATGACTTTATGAGAAGTTAGTTATAACGACTTTAGGGGAGTCAAATGAGTGATTTCGTTAATTGATTTAAAAGAGGAGAAATGACATGATTTAAAGAGAAGTAAATTGTTTTAAAGGTGTGAGTTACATGAGATTTAAAAGTAGAAGCTACTTGATTTCAAAACCTTGAATTGAAGTTTTAAAAAGTGTAGTTTGATTTGAAAAATAGAAGTGACTTGATACTACGAATGTTAGTGTATTAGGGTCATAAATGAATTTGGCTTCATCAGAGTACATAAAAGAAGTGACTAGAGTGTAAAGAGTGTAAGCCACTTAGTTTGAAGAATATGTAACTTGATGTTGCAAGTCTAGGGCCTTGGGATTTTATGAAAAAGGTAAAGAACGTGTGGCGGACGTACGTAGTACTTTGGCTTGTTTAAAATGAGAATTATTCTATTTGTGCCTTGATAGTACTTTGGCTTGTTTAAATGAGAATTATTCTATTTGTGTCTTGATAGTACTTTGACTTGTTTAAATGAGAATTATTCTATTTTGTGCCTTGATAGTACTTTAGCTTGCTTAAATGGTAATCATCTTGGTTTGTGTAAAAAGGAAAGACATGATATTGTCTTGGTTTGTGTAAAAAAGGAAAGACATGGTATTGTCTTGGTTTGTGTAAAAAGGAAAGACATGGTATTGCCTTGGTTTGCTAAAATGATTGTTTATTCATTTTATAAAGAAGGGTCAAAGATGGTTTGTTTGCATATGGGTTGCTCATATAGACATTCGCAGTGTCGTATTTCCACATCTCCGCCCCTCCATAAAAGGCCACAACACGGTTCAAGAGATATCATGGAGTAGCTCATGACGTGAGTGGTACACACTCACGACGGCCTGAAAGACTCGGGCGTTAAATTCCGGATATAATCCATGAATTAGCTATCCGTGATGCGAGTATCGTGCATCGATGCTCATCGCGTCCACATGACCTACGCGGTGAAATAGTCCTCGAGGTGAAATAGTCCTATGATAGATCGTGATAATAATTCGGAGGTGGTTGACTCGACATCGCACGACCTTCATGTTTGAAACGGTAGTGATTTCATTAATGAAAGTGCGGTGTGTTCATGACTTAAAGTGGAACAATTGGTCTCATTGTTGAAAACATAACTTAAAAGGTAAAGATGATTGCATTAATCTCATGTTTGCAAGGTTTAATGTGCTGTTGTTTTGAGTTATCATACTTGCTTCCTGTTATATTTGGCCCGTGTGATCTCCTTTACAGTACTTATTGTTTATATACTTGATACATTCTTCGATCGACCCCTTTCTCCGGATCGCTCATGCCGCAGTTTATGTACGTTGATTTGGTGATCTGCAAGTGTAGAACCTCGCTCGAGTTTTTGGACAACTCTATTTGTTCGAGCTTATCATTTCGTATAGATCCTTCAAGACATACTTTTGTACGCTTATGAGTACTACGGGCCTCATTCCGCCATAGTTCAAGAAAACTCTTAGGTCTGTATTCATACGCGAGATTGAACTGCTGCAGTGTAGTGCTTTGATTATATATATATATACGGCAAATTTTGCTTTGTTTTGCGTCATTGGTTTTAAAGAAAAACAAAAGACGAGGTGTTATTTAGTTCCGCATTAATTGTGTCATTTAGGTAGAAGGGTGCCCAGTAGGCACCACCACGCCCGGGTTGGTCGTGACAATCAGACACTATATATACTTTGATATTAATGGTAAGACTCCTGGGAGATTAATGTCATCTTACATTAGCATATTGCTATTATGAAGGGAAAATATTGTTATACTCATTATGTCCAATTTATATGATGTAGTTTGATCGAAAACACGAAATTTAAAATACAAAGGAATATATTTGAATTTTGTGGTCTAAAACAAGTCAAATATAACTGTGTGGTTATAAATCATCTCATTAATCATAAAAAATAAAATTTATAATTAAATTATTATTAAATAATAAAATACGTTATTCTTTTTAGAATTGACTAAAAGAAATATATGTGATATAAATTGAAGAGGAGAGTACCTATTTATTAGTGTTATTTTCCTGAAAAAGCTAATAGGATAGGTAGGGAATGTTGAGAAAGTAGGAAAACCCGCAATCTTCTAGCACAATAGTCTTGTGAACCTGTCTGTCTGTAATAAATTTGCCCCACAGTTAGCAATAATAACAAAAATGGAATGAAATAAAACGCCCCACAATTTCTAAAAACTAGCATATCCACCCCCTGCACTTTTCCGCTGCCAGCTTTCCCCTTCACCTACAAAAATTCAGTCACACCGACCGCACTTGACTTCACGGAGTCGCACTTTTTCTTTTCTCTCTCTAGATACCTACACACACAATAGTGTGGGACTGTCCTTTTTCTGTCTGTATATACACACGGTTATGGTGGCATTGTGAGTTGGTTTAAGCTTTCACGAAGGTAATTAAGAGAGAGAAAGTGTGCGTCGCTTCGAAAGAGAATATCCAATTCATATTCATTGATGAAGAGAATAATGATGTTTTTCATCATCTATCTTTAGATCTTAAAACTGAAGTGAGGATCTACTTGTTCACATATACTCCTTATTGATTAAGGTATTCTTTCCCTAATCTCAACTGTAAAATGCATGCCGCTACTCTTTTTGGCTACAACATATTTTTGTTGAGATATCGCTGAATGTAGGTTTTGCTTGTCCTTGTTTTCAGCTTTTGCATTTTATCTGTTTCTAATGTATTTTTGTGGATGTAGATAAAATGGCAACAAGACAAGCGTCGAAATCACAAAAATTGAGCTCAAGAGTAGGTAATTCGCCTACGTCATCAACCACATCATCATCTAAACAGTTTCCAGAACATTCTATAGACTCACCGGCTTCCTCACCAGCGAGGAGTAAGCTGCAGTTGTATTACTCGGAGAGTGTGTCAGCAGAGACGGGACCCAAAGAGAATGTTACCGTGACAGTGCGTTTCCGACCTCTAAGGTGGAACTGATTTTACTCTGTTTTGGAATTTGGCAATCATTTTTTTTTCAAAATTAATTTGTTCCTTGCTGTGATTAGCCCTAGGGAGATTCGACAAGGGGAGGAAATCTCATGGTATGCAGATGGAGAAACTATTGTTAGAAATGAGCATAATTCTTCACTAGCTTATGCCTATGGTATGTCTTGATATATATTACTATTCTTTGTGTATAGCATAGACAATGCCTTGCCCTTATTACAAACATACAGTTTGCTAATTCATAGCTTTCTATTTTAGAGGAGTCCCCTTATAACCTATTATTCCACCTATAGTTGGTTTTTCCTTAGCAGTTAACTTAATTTGTGCCTAGAGTTGAAAATTTCTTTTGATGGTTTATCAGCTCCAAATCACTCTATTAAGGCCAGATGTCTTTTTAGTCTATTTAGCTGGCACAATGTGCCCCCTCTACATAACTGGCAAATTTTTGAACTTTGTTAGCTCCTGGGTTTAGAATAGCCACTTGTGTGATGGAGCTAACTCATTACAATTCGTAACCTATTTTGTACTACTTTGCATCTTCTTGATGCCATCGTATGAAGCTATTTACTTCATCTAAAAAAGAATTGACCTTTTCTACTGACATAGAAATCACAATGTTTGTCAACTACATCATAATATTATGAAGTGCAGTACAGCAGTAGAACTAATAAAAAATGAAGTAAATTAAATATGTAGTGCAACAATAATGTTTGTTAAATATCAAAACAAATGTTAAACTAGCATGACAACCACAACAACATACGCAGCGGTAATCCCACAAGTAGAGTCTGAGGAGGGTAGGATAGAATGTACACAAACCTTAAATTAGCATGGCAAATCAAGAAATTTTAGATATCCTAATTCACATTCAATGGTAGAAATGAGATCTCAATCATATATCCGGTGATAACATTTTCAAACGATTCCGGAAAAATCTCAAATTGCTTCATCTAGCATGCTGCTGAAGCTATATGAGTTACATGAGCTAGAAGGAACAAGAAGTTGAAACTTGAGCCACTTCACAATTGAGGTCATCTTAAGGAAATGGCTTCACTTTGTCTGTGACAAAAATTAGCAAAGAAGGACGCTTCAATATCCGATACCAGAGTTGATTTTTTGACTCAGGTGTTTGATTGTTTATTGCAGTTTTCATGTGTTCCACAGTAGTTAGACTGTTTGAGCTCAATATTCTCTACTAGACTGCTTCTTTCAGAAAAACCATAATCATTATTCAGTCTAATTCTTTTCGTTAATTGTGTCTGGCAATTGTTTCAATAATTGATCGTGAGTCATGCTTGTCTTGTGCATTATTATGTGTCTTGGTCCTTCGTATCTAACTACTCTCATGGGCTAACTAACAAATGTGGTTGACTCTCTACAGATAGGGTTTTTGGTCCCACCACCACAACCCGTCATGTCTATGATGTTGCTGCACAGCATGTTGTTGGTGGTGCCATGGAAGGCATAAACGGTATGTTGCTCTTATCTTATGATCAAGGATTATGTTTACACAAGTAAATGGAGTTCATGTAGCCTTGGATATGAATTTGCTGCTTATGAACAGTACCACTTTTGCTCATACTGTAAAAGAATACAGAAAGCTAACAATGTTATAGTGGAATGCTCATTTGACTTCCAATAAGTGCCTAGCAAATGCAAATACCTCTGTGTCATAGGAAGTGGTAGCCAGGATGAAACCTTTGCTGTCTATGCCATGTCTTGTGGGTTTCAATGAGCAAGCTACCAGAAAGTTAGTTGAAGAATGATTTTTTTCCATTGAATTTGAGCTGTAGTTAGTCCTCTGTTAGGTAGCTGGTTTAGCTGTAGCAACCAATCCTTATAGGGTGCATTTTCTTGTCTGAAAGTAGCTTCAGGTTTCTTACCTATTTAAAGAATTTATTTGGGTCTCTTCAAAAGATCTTCCTATCTTTTTCTTTTAACCGTGGTGTCTGGGCCAACTTGCGCGCATCTTGATTAATTCCATATGGTATCTGCTACCTCTCGCTACCTCTCACCGGAACAACTACTGGGTAACTTTGTCCGCTAAGGCTTGGACATATAGGAAGAAATCACTTAGTGTTTTCTTGCCTCTGTGGGATTTGAACCAAAAGATCTTCTTAATCATAAGCAACATTCGTGATTTATGAAGCAGAGGTTCTGGAATGCATAAAAATGTGTGCTATGGAGAAGGTACATAGTCCTGATGGATTTCCTATGTTATTCTATTCAGCTTTCTAGGAGACAATGAAAGATGACATACAAAACCATCTAATACTTTTATGAGAATCAGAAGTTTATAAAGCTTCAATGCTACTTTTACAGCATTGATCCCCAAAAAGTAGAAGCATCATAGTTGAAGGACTTCAAACCTATAAGTCTCATAGGTGGGTTTATAAGATAGTAGCAAAGCTTCTTGATAAAAAGATAGTAGCAAAGCTACTAGCCGAGAGGCTCAAGAGGTAGTTGAAAATCTGGTGAACAAGCATCAAATGGCTTTTATAAAGAGGAGATAGATTATGAATGCTGCACTATTGCCAGTGAATGTGTGGATTCCAGAATCAAAGGGCAGAAACAGGTGTCAGTGTAAATTGGACATAGAAAAAACTTATGACCTTGTTAACTGGAATTTTTGTTGAGCATCCTTAGAAATATGGGCTTTGGTGAGAAGTGGCTGAAATGGATAAACTTTTGCATTAAAACTGACAGATTCTCTGTTCTTGTGCATGGAGAACCTGTGGTATTTTTTTTCCCATTCTGATTGGGACTTAGGCACTTTGGCAGGGTGATCCATTGTCCCCTTCCTATTCATAATAGCAATGGAGGGTTTTGGTAGCTTGATTAGGATGGCTTTGCAGAACAAGTGGATTAAAGGTTTTAAGATAGGATATTAAGGGGCAGAGACAAGAGACTTGTCATCTGCAGACACAGTTTTATTATGTGAGCCCAAGGTTGAATAGATTGGGTACATAAGAATGATCTTGACTCTTTTTGAAGCTTCTTCACGACTGAAGGCAAATTGGGGAAAAACGAGTTTGTTTTCAGCGAAAGAGGTACCAAACATGCGGACTCTTGCTCTCATTTTAGGATGTGGAGTGGATATTTTGCCTACAACATATCTTGGCATGCCTCTAGGCAGCAAGACAAATCAGGAGAAATTTGGGATGGAATATTAGAGATAACAGAAGAAATTGGCGAAGTGGAAGGCACAATACTTATCTTTGGAGGAAGTCTTATTCTTATCAATTCTGTTCTAGACTCTCTTCCCACATATGTACTGTCCTTATTTCCTTTACCTTCCAATGCTAAGAAAAATTAAATAGACGCAGAAGGGAATTCTTATGGTCCGTGTGGTCCGGACCTTCCCCGGACCCCGCGCATAGTAGGAGCTTAGTGCACCGGGCTGCCCTTTTACTCGGAAGGGAATTCTTATGGCATGGCTGCGGAGAGGGCAAAGGTTACAATCTGGTGAAATGGCAGATAACAATGAAAGGGGTGGATTGGGCATTAGAAACTTGAAAGCGCCGGTTGATGAAGTAGCTATGGAGGTACAACACTAAGGAGAATGAATTATGGAAAGAGGTGATCAAGTGAAAGTTTGGTGAACTAAACCCTTGGTGTACTAGAGTTAACACAGGAACTTATGGTGTTGGAGCATGGAAGGAAATCAGAGCTTTACGGCCCAAGCTGGAAAGTAATATGCAGATGACTGTTGGCGATGGAAAAAGAGTAAAATTCAGGAAAGATGCTTGAAAGGAGCAAGTTCCATTGATGGAAATATTTCCAGATTTGTTTATTTTATGCAATAATCCAAAGAGAACAATAGATGAGATTTGGAGTGCACATGTCTGGAACTTAACTTTCAGAAGACTGTTGAATGATTGGGAGGTGGAAAGGGTGGCCAACCTGTTAAGGAGAACTGGTGATTTCTATGACACCAAAGTTGTACCAGACACCCTGAGATGGAGGCATAATAGTGATGGAAAATTCTCAATAAACTGGGCTTAAAAAAGGGAGTGTAATATGCAGAGTAGAGATCAGCCAAAGCTATGGAGAAACTTATGGAAGTGCCCAGCTCCAAACAAGGTGAAATGCTTCACATGGTTGGTGGCAAGGAGGGCTTGTTTGCACATGAAGTTTTAAAGAGATAAGGTGCCATCATAGTTTCCAGATGTTTCTTGTGAATGAAACCAACAAGCATCTATTTCTACATTGCAAATTCACTTGACAACTGTGGTCGTTATTTCTCAACATAACAGATACAAAATGGAATATGCCTGAACACATTGCAGATTTGCATAGCTGTTGAATGAAGAGGGGAGGCAGTAAGAGTCAGAAGAAATGGTTGAGGATAATCCCACACTGCATATGGTGGACAGTTTAGAGGGAGAGGAACGGGAGATGTTGTGAAGATAGATCCAATTCCATTCAGAAAGTCAAATGGTATTGTGTAGTATCTTTCTACTTTTGGTGTATAGAAATAATATAGATCAGTTTGTAGATTTATTAAAATCCCTGTAAGTATTTCTATTTCCTTTTTTATGTTTCTGCTGTAACACTTCTTGAAAAGTCTCCAGCATGTCCTAAATGCTGAGGAATACACAATTACCGGTTAAAAAAAGCGATAACCTACATGTGCTGTAAGTACAGATTCAATAGCTAACCAAAAAAAAGGAAAAGGAAAGAAAAAATAAAGTGTAAAAAAGAATAGCTTGAGCTGAAGGTGCAGTAAGGTTCCTGTAAATGATCCACGTATTGAGACAAGGCTTTGTCAAACCCAGTTCTAGAATAGCTATCAGCAATTGTGACTTGAGAGGATTGATAATTTTTGAGCAATATCAAGTCAAGCCTAAATATTTCATTGCTATGATCCTAGTATGTAACGTAGGCGTCAGATATCTCTAAATTCAAAATACTACATGACAAGATCTACCAACCTTGACTTAGATCAAGATATTGTGATTCATAGTAAGTAGTGACATATAAAATGGTGCTGTGTTCACCACTCTGAAATGCTAATTGGGAGAAGTATGTGGTCAGATGTGTAGCTTACTACTTGCCGTAGTAATTGATCATCTGTGTATAATGTATTCAGTGAAATGTAAATTGGCAAAGGAGAACATCTATGTAGCACGGACACGTGAGAGGTGTCCGATAGGACACGGACACGGACACGGACACGCGGAAACGACAATTTTGAAAAATAGGGACACGACACTACAGGACACTGTAAAAATTAAAAAATATTTTATATATATATAATATAATATATAAAATACTAAAATTAATATTATTAAAGCTTCACATTCATAAATAAATTATAAATTTAATTCAAATTTGTTATATACCAAATAACCAAAATACCAAATTAAATATGTATCAAATTAAAAAGAAACATTCATAACAAATTGACAATCAATCAAATATTCAATACATAATTCATAAGACCATAGTCCATAAACTAATACATAAGTATGTCCCAAGACCCAAATTCAAATAAATATAAATTTACTTAAAATAAATCAAATAAAATTGAAACTAAACTTTTTCTAAAAAAATAAAAAAAATTGTCCCTGCCGTGTCCCCCACGTGTTCCTGCCGTGTCCCCCGCGTGTCCGTTTTTTTTTTTTTTTTTTGCTGGGCCCACTCGGAAACGTCCCGGACACGTGTCCGAGGCGTGTCCGAGGCGTTTCGTGTCCGAAACGGTGTCCGACACGGACACCTCACCCTAAATGAGGTGTCCGTGCTTCATAGGAGAACATTAATGACCCACTAGAGTGTATTTTTATATTGGACAGTATTGATAAACTCGGAATTGTTGTAATTTCATCATATTCTTTCTTCTGAAACCAACTGTTGTATTCATTTGTTATGAGAACCCTTCATCCATTACCATATATACTGCTCCTTTTCTTGTATATAGATCTCATAGTTTTATTGAATTTTGGAATGAGTTTCCTTCAAATCCTTCAAGGAAATTTGAGATGCTGATATTTCTCTTTTACAGTCAGATATTCATCCTCGATTTCTTTTCAATTGCAGGTACGATCTTTGCGTATGGGGTTACGAGCAGCGGGAAAACCCATACCATGCATGTAAGATAATTTTTCTACGTTGTTGATTTTATCTTCAGAAAGCATATCTTTTTCCTCTTCCAGCATGTATCTTTGTAACTGAAACATCCTTGTGTGGGTGTACAGGCTGAACATTGTTTAGGAGTGGGCATTTATCTATAAGGATCTAACATTTGGAAGAATGGCAAGCCTATTTGATTACTTCTTCTAGCTTTATTTATTAGGTCTTTTGCATTTTATTAGGTTTTCTCATGTCCCTTCTTCTGGAAAGGGATTGTGCATTGTCTTGTTTGGAGAAAACTACATCTGTGCCTATATAAAAAGCTTATGCAAGAATATGTTACCATTCTCGAAAATAAAAAACTTATCCAGGAATTGAACAGTAGAAGTTTGTTTTATCTCTAGTTAAACTTGCTACTTTATATAGGTGTTGCTATGCGGTTTAGACGGGGAATTTCCTTTTATTTTCTTGTAAACAGGGCTTTGATCATAATTCTGTTTGGATAATCTCATCAATGAAGTGTTTTTGGATAAGTGCTAGACAACTACATTATTACCTGTTCGTAGGGACCTAGTAGATCAAGTCTTTTCTTTTCTTTCTTTGACATTATTCATTTGATATTTTTTGATGATTTCCACTTCGCGTGTATAAATGAAATTAAACAGCCTTCTCTCTGAAATAGTGTACGGATAATAAGCCTGTTGCAGTCATGCTGCTCATGGAGGATTAAATTGAGTGGATGCCACAGAAAATGTAGATGAATCCCCTAAAGAATAAAGAAAAATATCTAAAGGAAACATATGAACTTACTTGACAAAAACAATGTCTAAAGGAAACATGTTATAACATATCAGATTGAAGAACTCAAAAACCAGGTAAACAAACAGGATTAGATGAAAGACTGTTCATAGGTAAAACACTATCTCAAAGTTCTCTTGTTCTTCCTTATTCTTTTAATTAATAATACATTCGTGTTAAAGAAAGAAATAAGATTAAATTTTTCCTTAGACACGTGCCAGTTTAGCTAGAATCTAGTTATCATCAAAAGGATTTAAGACAGCTCAACCTTATTTTTGTAGTAACTATTCCCACATGAAAATAAGGACCAGAAGCAGTAGCAGATATTGAAACTGCTTGCTACTGTACTGATCATAGTGAAGGAACTTTGAAGTTCTCAAAATTTCTTGTAAGACTCCAGTGTTATGATAGCAAGACTATGGTAAGATCGTTTTTTATAAAGTAAATAATTTTTATATAAAAGATGTAAGGTCAAGTCCCGTATACAATCAATATACAAAGAACTAGAGAATCTAAAAATAGGGAACCTACACTCTACCAAAGACGCCCAATCTTCTATAGAAACAGGAACTTCATGGGTGCATAAAAACTTGCTAAAAAAAGAGGCTATTCCGCAAATGTATAAAGCTAGATTCTATCCCTAAAAATACCCTCATAATTTTTTCTTGATAAGCAAGTGAGAATTTTATAAACAAAAGAAGCACAAATATTGTGCAGTGATTACATCAGGAGCCTTACAAGTATTTCAATTCCATACCAGGAACCTTCCAGAAACTCAGTTCCTACCTACTCTAGCCTGACAGATAACGGAGGAAATCTATGAAGCTCTCTACATAATACATTTTGCGTGTTACACAAAAAGGCTAAAAGGGATAAGACATTGAACTTCAGCTTGTGTGTGCTCTCTTTTTTGCCTGCGAAACATTTAAGATTCCTTTATCTCCAGATGACCCACCAGAGACTACTATGCTGATAGTCTTTGATGCTCTCTGCTCCTTCCTTATTCGAATAAATGGCAATACAGGATTCTTGAGGCTCTCCGATTTCATCAATGGAGCTATTGTCTCATCACCTCTCCTTTAGCTGTGTTCCAGTACTGTTGGAAGAAAGCCGAACAGAAACCATCAGACCTAGGAGTTTTTGGCTTGTTAACAGATATTCACCACCTCCCTAACCTCCTCTTTCCTTCTGTCCCTCTCCAGCCACTCCCTCATCTCCCTCCTTATTTGTTCCTCTACTCTCCTTGTTTGTTTAAACTTTGTTTCCTCCACAACAACCTCAGTGCTTCCCTTTGGTCTGCGAACCTGGGGAGAATTCGAATGCCCCTAGCAGCGGAACTTTCAGCGCTATTACTACTCTTGAGTCTCCACTTCCCAGTCCGCTGAAGCTTCCCGTATTGCGAAGCTTCCTACCAAACAGATCTTCAAAATTGCTTTCTCAACTGCGTGTGTTCACAAGACCAATTGAATCCCGGCTTGTTCCGCTGTATATCTTCCTATACCTCCCGGTTCAAAAGTCAGCCACACCTATGCTTCCTTGATTTGAGTTTCTTGGCTTGTCGAGAAAGATCTCACTCTCCAGACATTTTTTTTCCAGCCCAAAATACAACAACATACCCAGTGTAATCCCACAAGTGGGGTCGGAAGAGCATAGTGTGTACGCAGACCTTACCCCTACCCTGGGAGGTAGAGAAAGGTTGTTTCCATTAGACCCTCAACTCAAGGAAAAACATATCAAAGCAGTACGAAAAAGAAATAATAGAAGTAACGAAACCACGACAAAAATACTAAAGATAGTATGACAAATCATTCATAAAAAAGAACAGTAACTACAATAAAATAATATTATAATCGAAGTACAAAGAACAAGGAACGCAAAATATTCTCTGAAAATTAAGCTGACAGAATCCCGACCAATGAAATGTGTTGAAAACTGGATGGGCCGCAAAAAGCAGTGTTGCACTAGAATTCGTCACAAGCGTTGTGAATGATTGAGACTCACAAAAGTACCTCTTCCCTTCCACGGTGTGTCAGTGCGTGGCTGCTCCGGTGGGGAAGCCACTTTTGGTTTTGGTTGCCTGGATCTTCCAATACCTTGGCTGTCGCCGGATCTACAAACTAGTCGCCAGTGGTTTCTCCAATGTCTCGGGCTTTTGATGTCAGGGTGAATTGACATTCTCTCTGTTGGTGACCATCTCACACTTGATATGGTCACACTTCAACAGAACATGACCTATCTCACCCGATGTTGGACCCCTAAATTAAATTTCCACGCACCAGATGTCCAGCTTGGGTGTGAGGTGGGGTGTCGAAGAATGAAAAAAGTACTACATCGGTGGTTAATGAGATGGACCTATGAAGCACGGACACCTCATTTAGGGTGAGGTGTCCGTGTCAGACACTGGGGGACACGAAACGCGTCGGACACGCCTCGAACACGTGTCCGAGTGGGCCTAGCCTAAAAAAACAAATGCTCTGACACGCTGGGGACACGGATGGACACGACGACACGGAATTAAAAAAGTGCAAAAGACTAAAACTAAAAACCCTAGAGAATTTCATTTTCAAATCGCAGGTCGCGATTTCTTCCAGCGATCGCGATTTATCGGCTTCCGTCGCGACTTCCCCTTCAGTCCGGCGACTTCCCTTCCTCGACTCCGCGACTCTGCGTCTCTGAAGTCCATCCAGTCCTAGCACTTGAAGAGAGAGGAAGGGCGCATTACGAATAGAGGCATTTAGGTTTTTTTTCATTTTGTTTAGAGGGCTTAGAGATTTAGGTGTTGGGAAAATAAGGGACGGGCTGACGAGGTGGTGTTTGGGCTTGGAGAAATATAAAGTGTGAATGGGTTTTAGTGGGCTTCAATTTGTAAGGGAAAAGAATGAGTAGTTTTAGGTATTCTATTTTAATAATAAGTTATGGTATATAAAAAAATGATTTATAACTATAAATTATAAGAATAAGAAATATCAATGATGACAAATAATACAATAATATTTTGGAAAATGTTTTAAATTGAAAATCCTATTTAAAAATATTAATTTTAGTATTTTATATATTATATTATATATATAAAAATATTTATTTATTTATTTTTACAGTAAAGTGTCTCGGTGGTCGTGGTCGTGTCGTGGTCCTCCGTGTCCCCTATTTTTCAAAATTGCCGTTTCCGTGTCCGTGTCCGTGTCCTATCGGACACCTCTCACGTGTCCGTGTCCGTGCTACATAGAGATGGACGGTCTCCTTATATGGACTTGGACAATTCTCCTAGCTTATGCGGTTGAGTTAGACCCAAGATACATTCTTCACACTCTCTCTGCAGCTTCTTGTTTCTTACTGATATTTCAGTTAAAACTGCATTAGATCACTGTCTAACAGTACTATTTATGAGAATAAGATATTAAATGAAAAAATTTGAAAAGCACATACTGGAAGTTAAGGTGTCTGTTGTTTACAAACATTGGAGATGAGAAAAAAATGTAGGCGATTATCAGGAATAGACAATGAAATCAATCCCTGAGAACATTGTCAGATAACATACCATTTTTGTCGTCCTGAAATATCTGAACTCATGCGCCATCCAAACTAGTGTTTTAAAAGCAAAAGCCCAAAAAAGCGACAAGGTCCGTGGGGCTTGAAGTGAAAAGAAGTGAAGCCCACACTTCTTTGAACTTTGAAGTGAAGAACACAATTTATGGGGACAAAATAGAAAACATCTATGGATTTAGTACAAAAAAAGTGAAATTTGCCATTAAAATAACTAATTTCAGAATCCAATATCCAATGCAATTATTAATCCAACTCCTCAAAGTTGAAATTCAAAAAAGTGACGGATCCTTGTTGGGATCACTTTGTGCACCACTGTTTGAAGTGCAAACTTCTCTAAAGGGATGGCATCACCCATGAAGCGATGACCCCTTTTCATTGCTTTAAGTTACAACATGATGGATTTTAATAAGGCTGATTCATACTATAAGGAGTTCACAAATATTTATACTGCCTTGGCGAGTGTAGGTTTCACATGATTGGTTGGCTCTTTATTTGCTTAAAAGTTGGAGCTCTGCTATTACAGTTTCCTGCACGTTATACCAAATAGGGGCTATCAAATTGACTTACTGTTCATTTGAGGGACAGAATCTGATAATTCTATGTAACTTGTGTCTCATCATAGGGTGATCAAAGATCTCCTGGTATTATACCACTGGCTGTGAAGGATACCTTCAGCATTATCCAAGAGGTACTTCTTGTTAGTGCAAACTTTATGGATTATACTCTGAAATAAATACTTGGCTGAATTTGTTGCTGGTTTAGACTCCAAGTCGAGAATTTCTGCTCCGTGTCTCATACCTGGAGATCTACAACGAGGTGAGCTTCCAACCATTTATGAAGAAATTGGCTGTTTCTTATGATTTTTCCTCCTACAAGTCCGCTCGATATATGTGTAGTAAATGTCAACTGTCAATCCCTTTTCTTATTCTACTTTCCTTTTGTTGTTTATCCTAATTACTTTGATCCCTTCTAATTAAATGGCGACCTTTTCCATCTCCATGATTTCCACTATTGTGGATAATGATAAAGTTTGATTTTTACATCTTTTCAACAAATAGCTACCATTAAATAAAAATTCACATATAAATAAAACCGAGAATGGTTTATAAGAATTCATCTATACTATTGTTAAAAAAGCGAGTAACATGTAATTGTTATGTAAACATCGTTACAAGTTATAAAAAATAGTTTGACAATTTTCTTTTTGGAAATTCTCTTTAATTTAAAAATGTTTGTGGGGAGTGAGCAATAAAACTATGACCCATATGTATCCGTTTTCTTTTTTTTCGAAATATGAGCTATCAATCATCTGACGGTAAGCATGATTCATGTATTATCATAACTTCATAAGGATTTGACATCATCTTGATGATTCATTGAGCTGTTTTCTTTACACATTAAAAAGAATCCATACGTTTGCTATCTTTTATCATCAGTCTGAATTGCATGCCTCTTTTTATATCAGACTACTAATTTCTTTTGTTTAATTGTGGTTACCTGAAAACTAAAGAATTGATGCTACAGTTTGGGTTAGGTGTTTAAGGATGAAGCAATTTTCTGTTAGTTGATAGTAACCGTAACGTCTGCTCTGTTCAGGTTGTTAATGACTTGCTAAATCCAGCTGGACAGAATTTAAGAATCAGAGAGGACACTCAGGTTTCAATTCCATTAAGATTATTATGCATTTCACGTAAACAATGCTGATAAACACCTATATTTCTTTGTGATGCTGCATCAAGTCATTAACTGTATGGATTCCTTCTTGTTTCATAACTTCCATCACCTGGCAGCTCCTGTTTTTATACCACATAGCCCTTTTAATAATAAGAAACTGCCACGTCTTCGTCTCGGAGGAACTGCATTTTAATTTAGCCTGATCAATCTATTCCTGGCACCTTCTTGGTTCAATCAATGTAATTCTACTTATCAAAACGGAAAAAAAGGTTCAGTGATCAACCTATTGGGCATATATACCTGCACACATAAGATGTTGTGAACCTGCAATGATGGAAAGTCATAAACGACATGCATGAAGAGTTGCTTCCTTAGGAATGCTACATTGATGGCACTGTCAGTAAGTTGTTCCAAATATAATACTAGATTCACCTCCAAGCTTACTAAATCTTAAAGCACCCTCTAGCTCAACAACAGCAACGCCTTGAACTTTATTATCCGAAAGAAGATGCTGGTTACATATCTCCAATTTCTAGGGACTAATCATTGTCTCATTCATTAGTAGCATTTACCATAATAGGCCATGGAGCATGTGATAACTTGGGGGTTAAGTAGTTGCAATGTTCTAAAAAACGCTAGGCGGGACTAGGGCGGGGAGTGGCCGCCTAGCGCCTAGGCGGATGTATTTTTTTTTAAATTTTTTAATATTTTACATCAATTGTATATATATCATATATGCATAAAATATATAAATCATAAAATCAATACATTCTTATGAAAATTAATCTAGTCAATTACTTAACTAAGCGTCTTAATCATATTTAAGGTAACATAATTGTCTATCTTGATTTTATAATCACGTATGAATTATCAGTTAAACAAATTAAATTTTATACGCATGCTAATAAAATTAATGTCAAGCATATAAATATTTATTACATGCTAAATAAGTTCACATGAAAATCTTAATATCATACTAATTAACATAGTACACATGTTAAATAAATTAACAATCAAGATTAATGTTAAACCCATTAACATATATTTCATGCTAAATTAACATAAAATGTGTTAGACTGTTTAACATATTATGCATGCTATAAATATTAACACAGGCTTTACCATAATGAAGTTAAACTAATTAACATTTAGCACACATTAAAAAATTAACATGAAAAATCAATGTTAAACTAATTAACATTTTTAAGCATGAGAAAAATAACAAATAAATCTATTGTTAAGCTAATCTTTATTTCATGCATGTTGAACACATCAACGACAAAATAAATAAATTTAACGTTAAACAAATAAACATTTTAAGCATGCTAACAAAAATAATCAAATAAATCTAAGGTTAAACTAATTAACATTTTCTTTAAGCAATTGGGGTAATAAATTAATTTCACTGATATATAAATACTAAATTTATATTCTGAAAATTAGGTCCATATGACAAATTTTCTTAATATAGATATCAATTAAAAAAATCAGAACTTTTACAATCAGGCCATTAGCCCAAAATAAACACACAACAATATGAAATGGGCCTTTAGCCCATCTTAAAAATTCGGCCAGCTCCTTTCCTTATTATTTTTATTCTTAATAAAAAAACTAAAGCAGCCCATGTTGCTTTTAAAGCCTAAAGCCTATTTTTTAATAATAATAATTAAAGCACAAGTCTAGGGTTTTGGAAGAACAGGTGACGCAACAACATCAGCCATGGCTGGGCAAAATCGGGGACCGCCTAGGGCAAAATCGACTGCCTGGGGCGCCTAGCACTAGGCGCCGCCAGACCGCTTTTTAGAACACTACTACTCATGAACTACTTGGTTACTAAGATAACTTGGAAATCGAAATACTTGAAAAGAAAGCCACTTTTGAACTAATACCGAGTAGAGTGTTAAAAAGCCTTTTGAACTCTGCTAGCTATTCTCTCTTTTTTTTTTGTTGAAATAAACCACTTCAGTGGTAATTTCATAGATAATGTATAAAAGTACAAAGAGGGAGACTTGACTGCCTTACCTCTTCAAAAAATAAGAAATGAACAAGTTCAATCCTAAGCTAAGAAAGGATTGAAACTGCTCAAACCTTGGAAAAAGTGTAGGAGCTAATCCTCTGGAATATAAGCAAAATGTTTGTTCTGTATTGAGACCTTTTAATTACAATGTGAACTATAACTACTTTAACTACATGATTTTGATAATCGAGGAATTCATTGTACTTAACTTCAAACTCAATGGATAATAGGTATGCGCCTTTTCCCTTCTCCACCGAGTATCGACTTGGTTTTCCTTTCCCGTATGATTCGAACTTGTGAAGTCGCCTCATAGGTCGTGGAGTACAATGAAGAAGTAAGCAATAACAAAACAATCCAAATAAGAAAGGAAAGAATTACAACAAAATAATATGCTACACAGGACGAGATAGTAAATAATAAAAGAAATCGGCGGCGTAAGCTACATCCAAGAACTACGTCTACTAGTATGGAACTCTACCCCTACTGCTCTACTACTCTAATCCGTGTCCTCCCCAACCTCCTATCTAAGGTCATGTCGTCGCTAAGCTTCTTATCTAAGGTCATGTCGTCGGTAAGCTGCAACTGCATCATGTCTTGTCTAATCACCTCTAACCAATACTTCTTCGGCTTACCCCTACCTCTCCTAAAGCTATCTATAGCCAACCTCTCACACCTCCACACTGGGGCATCCACGCTTCTTCTACTCACATGTCCGAACCATCTCAGCCTCGCTTCCGTATCTTGTCCTCTATCGAGGCCACTTCCACATTGTCTTGTATGTCCTCATTTCTAATCCTATCACTCATAGTATGCCCACACATCCACCGTAACATCCTCATTTCCGCAACTCTCATCTTTTGAACGTGAGATTTCTTGACTGGCCAAGACTCCACTTCATACAACAAAACAGGTCTAACCACCACTCTGTAGAACTTGCCTTTGAGTTTTGGTGTCAGCTTCTTATCACACAAGACTCCGGATGCGAGCCTCCACTTCATCCACTCTGCACAATGTATGCCATCATCATCAATTTCTCCATCCCATTGGATAATAGAACCCAAATATTTGAAACTTTCTTTCTTTGGAATAACATGAGTGTCAAGCCTTACTTCCACGTTTGCCTCCCGCATCACACCCGCATCACACCACTGAACTTACACTCCAAGTACTCTGTCTTGGTCCTGCTCAACATGAACCATTTAGACTCCAGAGTCTGTCTCCAAACTTCCAACATAGCGTTAACTCCCTCTCTGGTCTCGTCAATCAGCACTACGTCATCCGCAAACAACATACACCAGGGTACCTCTCATTTAATATGTTGCGTCAAAACATCCGTCACTAAGGTTTCAAATGCGCTGAATAAAATTGTCCACAAGTTTTTATTCAGCTCATAAACTTTTAATTAGGAAAAAAGAACTAATTACATGAGAATCATATTTGGTTCAACTAGAATAAATATGACTTAATACAATCACCAAAATTCAGGATAGTTTTTTCCCTTCTTTGTGTCCTCTTCATCATCGCCGAGTGTAATTGCACAAACCCTTTTTCTTTTGAAACTGGTAACTTGTGTGTATTAATAGACAAAACATACATAGGTTGTACTAGGGGTGGCCAACCCGGCGGGCCTGGGTCCCGCGGGCCTGGTCCCGCGGGTCGTGGCGTCCACGTGTCGGGGTCGGGTCGTGGTCTGGGAGGGTCGGGTGGGTCATATTTTTTTTTGCCTTAAATTAAAAAAATAACACACAATACTTATGACTTCTAGTATTAAAAAAAAAAGGGAAGGTGTGATTTGGGGAAGGAGAGTCAGAAAACAGAGAAATCTTTCATTTCTCTAAAAAGGTAATCATTACCTACTATAGCACACATGGTGATGGAAACCCTTTAGACTTGTAATTATGTCCTATATAACACCCTACTTTCATGACCATGTATTTAGAATTTCAGGAATAAGTTCACTATTTTATTTGTTTATTAGTACAATACTTGTGACTTTTAGTATTAAAAAAAAGGGGAATGAGAAACTATATTAAATGTAAAATATGACTTTTAGTATAACAGAGGCTTTGCAAGATATAGATTATAGTATTATACAAGAAATCATATATCATGCAAAAAGAAGAAGAAAAAACTTTAATAAAATAAATTCATTCTAATAAAATCTCAAACACAGATATATTCTGATATTTACGATATGCTTGCTATATGGAAATATTGGTTTTGTCTTTTGTTGGGAGTTGTTTTGATATCCAAATAAGTAGTATTGGAATATGGAGGCAAAGGTGTCGATGAGTTCTTTTCACAAAAAAAGGAGATATAAATTAAAATCTGAGTAATGATGAAAATAGGCTCTAATTATTACACGTCATTTAATGTATTCCCCTATATAGCAAAGCGGGCCTAAAGGGTCGGGTCGGCCTGGCCTGGCCGAGGTTGAGGAAATTTTCAGACTCAGACTAAACCGATACCGACACCGATTCGATCCTCAGATCGGGTCAAAGTGGTCGTAGCCCCGCCTGGATGTGCCTTTAGTTGTAATCGCAAATTGTTCAAACCTCTTTCCTAGGGAAAACAAGAGTTAATACACATTCTATGACAGAAGACAATAAGGTATGACTCGTGCATGAAAAGGTATATAGTTAGCCAAATCCCTGATCTGTTTTTCGTAAAGAACACTTATCATGTTAAAGATGTAAAAGATTTAAGTGATTTTCAAATATTTTCTACCACCAATTTTCTATTAACCCCATAAAAGAGTAGGTTTTGATTTTCTTTAAAAATGAAGTAATTAAGGCATTGAGAAATTAGTGGTAGATGAGATAAATACTTCAAAAACACGTAAAATAACAATTTCATATAATAATTAAAATTTTAAATATGTATATTTCTGATATATAAAAGAAAAACTTCATTTTACTTATACCTGTCTAACGGATCGACCGACCGCAGAGTCTGCACGTTGAACTTGCTCGACCGGCACGGCCCGTTCATCGCTTACTCGCCTACCGTCCGTTCATTACCGATTTCGGCCGCCGTCCGGTTGAACCGCCTACCGTCCCGAGTTTTTTTTAAAATTTCGAAAATTTAACTAAATTCAAATTAAATATGTAATATAATAATATAATAATATAATATAGTTTCTAACTTTATACTTTATATAACTATTATATAAACTATATAATTTTTTTATTCTGAAAATTTATTAATTTATTAAATTAGTAGAAATTAGTAGACATAAGTTAAAATTACCACTAAAGAGATAATAAAGTAAAAACTAATGATAAGATGTAAACTTTTATTATTCATAATGTTAATAAAAGTACATAATGAAGTAATAATAATTTTATTTACATATTATGCATCCTTTTACAAAGTTCTTCGAAATTTATAGGTTGATTGAATTGGTGATGCTCCATAGTCCATAGCCTCTAAATCTAGAGTTGAAATTCCAGTTCCGTTTCCACGGTTCCGCCGCAACTTGTGCAGTTGTAAAAGTGCTCCATATATCTAGAATCTAGATTCATTATCATCGTCTTCATCAATCTCGCAGATGTAATGTACAACTAGAACGAAGATTAGTAGCAGAGTTGTTCAATTATCAATTATCAAATAATGTAACTGCATCTTTATATTTTATACTTAATTTGTTGTTGACCAATGTGTTGGATGAACTCTCTGTACATGCCTAACTAAAGTGTTCGTCTCCCCGTCATTACCATGTTTATAAGTTTCCTCACAAATATTACATCTAACTCTATCAGTGTCGCCAATTCTATCATAAAAGTTCCACACTTTACTTCTTATTCTGATTCTCCTACTCCTTACTGGTAAAGGAGGTGTACGACTAGTAGTACTAACATTGATAGAAGGCACACTAGTAGGTGTATGCGTTTCGGTTTCAATAATATTATCTATATGAGCATTATCATAATAATTATCTTCTATTTCAAAATTCTTCCCTTTGATCATAATCTATATTTTGATTAGATGATGAAGAATCTTTAGATTTTGTACCACTTGAAATAGTTTTACCTTTATCCATTATAAAATATTTAATTTAAATTTTAATTTAAATAATCAACAAATAAATATGACAATTTAATAAAATAAATAGAGAATGAAACGAGTGTACCAAACTTCGGGATTCAGAATTAAATTTAAATTCTTAGGCCTAAACTCGAAGTCTTGAAACTTTGAAAATTAATAATAATAATAATAACTTTAGAATTGATAATATAGAGAATTAAGAGTGAGAATTGAGAATTGAGAGAATTGTAGAAATAATTGTGTGATAAAAATGAAAAGAATGTAGAGTATTTATAGATTTTTAAAGGATAGAAATGTAATTAACAAAAAATGAAAAAACAAAAAAAACAAAAAACAAAAAACAAATTAAGCCAAGCGGTCCACTGACCGTTGGCCCCTCCCCCAACCCCAACGGTAATGTTACCATTGGGCACCAACAACTTTTTTTTTTTTTAATTTGTTCCTTACCGGTTCGGACCAGGTTAACCGTTTTCCCCTTACCGGTTCAACCGGTCCGGATCCTTACCGGATTTTTGTATAACCTGTGCGGGTTGGGGTCGGGGCCAAACCAACCCCCAACCCGGTAAGCCTTACCGGACCGAACCAGATTTTGTACCGGGTCGACCGGTCCGGTTCCGGGTCAACCCGGCCCCTTAGACAGGTATAATTTTACTCCTTTAACTTGTGGTCCGGCCCTTCCCCGGACCTCGCGCTTAGCGGGAGCTTAGTGCACCGGGCTGCCCTTTTTATTGTTTGATGTTACTATTTACTTCAAGCCAAAAGTTTATGGATTCTAATTTTTTTAAGTTGCTGAGTTATAAATTTATAATCTATACATATTCAATGGATTTTTAAGAGAAATGCAGATTTTGAATCTAATCTATTGTGTTCGGCCGAATCCCTAACCAACACTCCCCATCCTTATCTTGAACTCATTTAAGAATTTAATAATGTATTTTATTTCATTCATATTAGCAAAACTCATATTTTCATATTCTAGAATCATCTGCCAAGCCAAATTTTCAATTACTTCAAGTTTATACTACAACTAGTGAATTTATTCGCGCGGATTAGACTTTTCGATATTAAATTTCGTTTTTAAATATTTCAAGTTTTAACCAATTATATTTTTAGTAATACTTATCTTATATAGTTTTCTATGATTTTTCATCACTTGAGAGTTTCTAGTCTTCAATAAAAGCTAGTATAATCTATATAAGTAAAATAATACTTTTATTTACCTTAAAAGAATGCAAAGAAAAAAAATTCAAGAAAAATTAAACTCTTTCTCTGTGAATATGTATAAAGAAAATTTAAAACATGGTTATTTCTTTGTCCATGTAAACTCGGTTAGTGCACACATTAAGCTAACCACAAACTCAGTTAGTGCACACACCACTATCATGGTTATGGCATCTGTTGAGCCACTCTATGATTGACTTCTTCTGGGTTCTCTAGCCAGCTTTCTGTATTAAATACTACTAAGCATCCTCCTGATGGGATGGCCAGGGTGCTACTAAATCTGCAATAAGGGCTTTCTCCTAGAAGCCAACCTATCACGCTTATGATCACAGATGCAGAGAATCCTTTACCACTGACATTTGTTGAGCTTCTAGCTGCTTTAAACACAGTATTAATTTTCAATCTGCAGTGGTCTTTTTTTTAGTTTAAAGTAATTGGCTGTGTTCAGGTTAGTTTGTAAAGTATTGCTTATGCACATTTTTCTACATCCTAAGCTATTTTAGTATGTTGATATCAATCTTCTATTTTATGCTAACTGCTTTGAAATTTTATAGCACGTTGCACTTCAATGTTCTGATTTCTAAATATACAGTGTTCTTATTTATTGTTCTCTTTATTGATTATAGGGGACCTTTTTGGAAGGAATTAAGGAAGAAGTTGTTTTATCCCCTGCTCATGCTCTATCTCTTATTGCTGCCGGGGAAGGTATAAGCTGATGCTTTTATAAGTCACAGTATAAATATCTTTAGCAAGAGTACAAACGGAAATGTTTCCATTTTTATGTTTAACTTTCTCCTTGTCTACTTTTTTATCCATGCAAAAGCATACATTTAACTGATGTTGATCAACAACTGTCCGCAGTTCTCGCTAGTTTTTTTTTTGCATAATTTATATTAAACCATTTTTCTCCATTGTCGGGAAGTCCTTTCACTACAAGTTAAGAAACAAAATTTTGCTAAACATAGCACGCCAGGAAAAGAATATATGTATGTTAGTAAAGTGCGTGTATGATATTTGAATGCAGCAATAGTAATTCTGTTTCCACGCTTTATTCCTTTTGGGAACCTTCTTTCCCCACATTCATCCCTCTAGTTTGGGTATTGTTCAGTATAGCTCTTTACTATCATTTTTGTAGGTTTTCGGTCCGTTGTCTATCAGGCGTTTAGCTAAATTATCCTTTATGAGAAATAATAGAACGGGAGAAAGAACCATGGGGGATTGCATAGTGAGATTAGTACATCAAGCTATGGGAGATTTGGATTGTGATGTATACTATTTTAAAATAGGAAGGATCATCAAGATTAAATAAGCTTCCTAGTTATTTTTACTGATACTTGTTAATATACAGTATATTTACAATATATTCCTACTAGTCTCAAATAGGTTGCGACACATGTGTAACTAGTTTGGAGACCGGCAAGTGTCTTGGTGAATATATCTCTAAGTTGATTATTCAATTTTATAAACTTTGTGATGATAGTTTCTGAGAGTTTTGATGGCATCTTTATGTCGCACAAGACTCGAGATGCGAGCCTTCATTTCATCCACCCTCCTCCAATACAATGTGACATCGTGATCAATCTTTCCATTCCCTTGGATAATAAATCCGAGGTACTTGAAGTTTCTTTTCTTTGGAATCACCTGAGTACCAAGCCTCACCTCCACATCTGTCTCAGGGCCGCTTGCACTCCAAATATTCTGTCTTGGTCATACTCAACCTGAACCCTTTAGACTGCAGATTTTGTCTCCAAACCTCCAACTTGGTGTTCACTCCGCTGCGGGTCTCATCAATCAGAACTATGTCGTCTGTGCATAACATACACCATAGTACCTCCCCTTGAATTTGTCGTGTCAGTTCGTCCATCACCAAGGCAAATAGGAATGAGCTAAGTGCTGATCCCTGCTCCGAGTATCCCCCTATTGTCTGTATCCTAGTCTTGACTCTATCATACATATCCTTGATCGCCCTAGTGTACGTCAAAGGTACACCTCTAACCTCCAAACATCTCCATAGAACCTCCACAGAGACTGTCGTATGCCTTCTCGAGGTCGATGAAAATCATATGCAAGTCTCTTTTCCTCTTCCTATACTGCTCCACCAACCTCCTAAGAAGATGAATGACTTCAGTAGTCGAACGCACCGACATGAATCCAAATTGGTTATCGGAAATAGACACGTTTCTCCTCACCCTTATCTCCACGACCCTTTCCCAAACTTTTATGGTGTGGCTCAGCAGATTGATACCCCTATAGTTGTTGCAACTCTGGACATCGCCTTTGTTTTTACAAGGAAATCATTGTACTCCACCACCATTCTTCGGGCATTCTTACCGTCTTAAAAATGACGTTAAATAACTCAGTCAGCCACTCCAAACCAGCCTTGCCTGCGCTCTTCCAAAATTCTACTGAGATACAAACTAGTGAAAGTCATCCATACAATCGAACAAGAGAACATGGAGCACTAGAATCTGAATAACACCTGATACGAGTTAAATCTCTATAAAAGAGACATACATGAAAATAAAGGATAGGAGCTGAAGCCACCTCCACTGACTAGTGATGGCTCATCTCGTCTAGAAAGAACTGTCAACTGTTGGATCTCCGCCTACTACACTTACGCACATTAACTATCAAGCTAAAAGACCCAACAAAATAATTAACTCGCCATCTTCGACATTGCTAGTTTAGTTCATACAAACACCTCATCATTGCAATACAAGTAAAGCAACTGATCTCAAATCATTAATACATACTAGGGTGGCTCAAAGGACTTGGTGGCCTAAAGCCAAACTATATTAAAAGGCTTTTAAACATCTTTCATAAAATACATCGATGATTTGACACAAAAGAAGCTGACACAACATGATATAGGGTGAGAGCACAATGATGTGTCGGTTAGGTGCATGTTACAATATCGAACTCTCCCCTATATAAATATATGATATTTAAGTGGAAATGGGTAGAAGTGTAAGCCCATTATCCACCGAGTTTCGAACCTCGTGACACTTGCCTTGGGATTTCTTGGTTAAAAAGATGAGACACAAAAACTTGCTTTTGATGTATGGATGAAATTGAGTTGAATTAGAAATTGAAATCGCCATAATCATGAAAAGCAGACATAAGGATAGAGGAACAAGAATTAGAATTGATGAGAAGGTAAATGTACTATTTAATTTAATGAGAAAATCTTTCGTTATTTACTCAATCAGTACAACCTCTACCAAATTTTAAAAAATGTTAAAATTTAAAATCTTATATTACGAATTACATAAATTATATGTTATTTATAACAATACAGTACTTCATAATTTGGGCCTTTTAATATTTTGGTGGTGTCCGACAAGGGCTACTTTCCTTACACTAGGGACACCTCTGAATACAAATAATGAAAGTAGACATGATATCCAAACTGCTAATCTATGATGGTGCCATAAGACCTCGCTCAAGCTCAAACCGTCTGTGGGGCCAAAGGTATGCTCATCCAAGCTCAACCGACTGTGTTGACATGAGTACCATGACTCAAGCTTAACCCATTGGAGTGCCATTAGTACGCTCATTCAAACTCAACCCAACTGTCTACACTCTACACATATGGACATACATCATGCCGTGTTGCTAACTGAGTGATAACAATGTACTAAACCGCGAAACAAATATCACAAGGAAGTACAAACAACTTCTGAAGCTAATTGAGTGATAAAACATGCTAAACAACTAAAACAATTCACGTCATATTAAGAAATATACTAGAAGTATCAAATTGTGTAAAACACATGCTTGGACCCTCACAATCAACTCTAGATACTTAAAAACTAGCCAACCTAGCTCATGTTCACACACACACATGACATAGATGGTTTAAATGCATACGCACAACATATGTATATATATATATGTGAGGGTCAGTCAACCCAACCCAGCTATATATATATATTGCTCGGGCCTTCTTCACGACCGCAGAGACCCTCTCATGATAGCGCTGGGTTGGGTTGACTGGTCATCACGATTGCGACACTCCTCTCCGTAGTTGCGAGGGTTGCTCAACCTTGCACCAAAAAAATTTGCAGTTGCAAAATGAGTTTTAATGGTGCTGCATTACCCTAGGCCCCTAGGATTCAAGCCAAACCATATGTACAAGTCTAAATATATTAATATGAACTAATTGGAGATTTCAAATCACGATTTAAAGCATAAATGCTGGTTGGGGTTGTTACACTTATTTCTCATTGTGAATGTTTAATATAATAGCCTATGGTCTAACTTTGTCAATTGGAACCAGAAACGAGAGGGAAAGACATATCTTGTTTCTTATAAATGACCAAAATTACCTTGCACGATGCATTCCAATCGCACTATGATGGAATAACGACAATATTTGAACGCTTGTATGAATAAATAATGGACAAAAGTGGGGAAACGAAGTTGTATAGGCTCGCCAAGGAGACATTAACGACGAGGATGACAAAGTATTGGCGATAAGAATCGGTGATGTAAAGAAAGCCGTGAGCTTAAGTGTCCAACATGAGCCACAAGGTGATTTTCTAGGAGTGTCGAAGATTGCCAATCGTCCTATGACGATATGCTTAATGTGGAATGGAGTATGGAGGAGTTGAAGAAAAGACTTGAAGATCTAAGAAGTGGCATTAATTTTCGGCTTTTATGTAGGTCTTGGCCGAGACCATCTTTTAGCTTGCTTTTAATTTCTAGCTTAATTAATAGTTTCCCTTTTTGCTTAATTACTAGGCCTTGTAATAAAATACGATGACTAAGCAGAGAACCATTTAGAAAGAGAAGCTTCCAACGTCTCCCAAGGAGGTAATTCATGAACTAGCTAGTTCATGCACTTATCTACATGGATGACACAAAGGTTGGCCACGAGAAAATGAAGGGTTGGTCGAGCATCTCCCCCAAATCGGCCGAATAGTTCATGCACCTATCTATGGATGACACACAAGGTGGCCTAGAGAACATGAAGAGTTGGGTCTTTTCCGTCCTCCCAAGTAGGCCGAACCCCTCCCCCTTTCCCATCGGCCTAGATGCATTTTATGTCTATCTTGTTACCTCTTCTAGAAGGTTTAGAACTAGTATAAATAGGGATGTAGTTGATGAAAGAAGACGTTGAAGTTTTATGAAATATATTTTGAGTTTACTCAAACTTGCTAAGTTTTCAAATTTTGTGGTGTTAATTTAGTCGGACCTTTTGTAGTCCAACCCTTGGTCCTTTTGTGGTCCAAATTCCGTTCCTATTGTTGGCCACCTTTTGGTCCATTGTGGTCCAAACCCTGTAAGTCTAGTTAGAACTTTTGTGATCTAACTATACCCAAGCCAAAGTTCTATCCGTTACTTGTTACAAACACATCAAGGTCTTCTACTACATTACCTTACTCGCACACGAATTTGTTTATCAATTTCGTGCCTCATCCTTGTCCAAACTGCCTAATTCCTTTCACCCCAATACATTCCAACACTTCCGAACTCACATTCAAATGCGAGATTTAGAGCACTGAGAGCCGTCATGATTTTGGGTACTGCAGGTGTATATAGTTTGAGGAGGTTAACAGGCAATTCGTAAGACGAAGAGGAGAAGAGCGATCGGGCGACGAGATTCCTGTGGAATTTTGAAATATCATGCAAAGCCGCTATAGAGTGGCTAACTAGGTTAATATCATTCTTAGGACAACAAAAATGCCAGAAGAATGGAGGTGGAGTACAATTATCCCGTTGTACAAGAACAAGGGTGATATTCAAAATTGCAACAACTATAGGGTTATTAAGCCATAAAGCAGATTATGAAAGTTTGGGAGAGGGTGGTAGTGATGAGGATGAGGATGAGGAGGGATGTGTCTATTTCTCATAATCAATTTGGATTTATGTCAGGGCGATCAACTATGAAGTCGCTCATCTTAAGGAGATTGTTGGGGCATTATAGGGATAGGAAAAGAGATTTGCATATGGTGTTCATTGATTTGGAGTCACGACTCGAGTAAGAATTATAGGAGGAAACTCGGAACACTTTTCAGTGATGGGGTTGTACTAAAAATCAACTCTGAGCCTTTTTCTATTCGCCTTGGTGATGGATGAATTGACTCGACATATTCAAGGAGAAATACCATGGTGTATGATATTTACAGATGACATAATATTGATTGACGAGACATGCGGTGAAATCAACGCTAGGCTGGAGGTTTGGAGACAGATTTTAGAGCCCAAGAATTTCAGGTTGAGCAGGACTAAAACAAAATATTTAAGTGCAAGTTTAGTGAAGGAACACAGAGCGGATATGAAAGTGAGGATTGATGCACAAGTTATCCCCAAGAGAGAAAGCTTCAAATATATTGGGTTAATTATCCAAAAAAGTGGGGAGATAGATGATGATGTCACACATCATATTGGAGCGGTGTGTATGAAATTGAGGCTTGCATCCCGGTGTCCTATGTGATAAGATTGTGTCACTAAGACTTAAACGTAAGTTAGACCGTCTATGTTGTATGAGGAAGAGTGTTGATCAATCAAGAACTAACCCTTTCAGAAGATAAAAGTAGTAGAAATGAGGATGCTTAAATGGATGTGCGGGCATACTAAGAGATAAGATTAGGAACGAAGAAATACAGTGCAAGGTGGTGGCCTCGACAGTGGACAAGATGAGAGAAGCGAGGCTGAGATGGTTCAGGCATGTGAAGAGGAGCGCAAATGCCCAGTGAGGAGGTGCGAGAGGTTGGTAGAAGGAGGAAAGCACTTGGTCACTTTTCGTATAAGGTTGCAAAGACTCAAATCAATTACCTACTCCTCAGGAAGAGTAATAAAGGTTTATGCCAGGACTTCAAGGTTATTCGAGTGAGAATCTTACAATCCTGCATAAGCTCTTGATAATGAATATGCAGATTAAAAAGACGAGGAAAAACAGTCTTTGCATGATCAACTAAGGATTTAGTAGGGGGGCTTGACTAATGACTAATCTCAGGAGTTGGGGAGAAGTTGATGGTTATGGGGGCTTGAGAGATTAGTGGGGATGCAAATGACATGTGAACTAGGACAACTAATTGTATTAGGCAAGTGATTAAGTTTCAATTTTGTCACTATTGTTGGTCTTTTGCTTTGGTTATCGACTTTTTTGCTGTCAATATTTTTCTTTTCTTAGTATTTTCATCAGAATTTCACCCTTGTATTTTTCAAACCTGTTTTGAAAATGTTTTCACTTGAGCCGAGGGTATATTGGAAATACCTCACAAGGTAAAGATAAGTTCTGCGTACACTCTATTCTCCACCTAAAATCACCCCTTGAGATAGACAAGCTCCACTAGAGGGCAATACAAAATTGAAACTTGACCAAGGCAACAAAGAAAGACGAGACCCAAATTGAAACTTAAATCACTTCCTTCCCTTCTCTTCTATTTCTGGATTTTAATTATTATAAAATTTAAGCTTGGTTGGTGATGAGGAATTCAAGTTCTTATTTTTTTCTTGATAAGCAATTTTTTTCCGGCAAGGGTATTGGAGAAGAAAAAAGAAAGAGATTTAGGACTCATGGCAATGGTTACTATATTTTATTGTTTGTTTTGCTTAGAGCCTTGTATATTACAGTTGAAAAACTTTTTCAGTTTAACAATGCAAACCGTTTTAGGGAAACATTCAATCATTCATTTAGAAAAAATAATTCTGACTTCAGAGTGCCAGGAAAGCACCGAAAAAGCTTGAGAAACCAAAACCCATAATTAATTATGTCTGTTTCTTTTCAAATACAACAATTGTAATGGTTCTATATGTCTTGTGGTTTGATTTTATTGAGCATAACTGCTGCAATTAATGGTAGAAACTAGAATATATTTGTGGGGACGTTACTGGTGGTTCACAGTAAGGTGGAACTGGATGAGTCTAGTGCTGGTAAAAATATGTCTGTAAAATAAGAAAACAAGGTGATTTTGGTATCAGTTCATGTGCTTTTAGGAAAAGTGAATAAAGTTTTTTTGCCATGCCAGCATTTGTGTTTAATAGGTTGGGTCATGTTGGAGTGTCTAATAGGTACAACTAACAAGCTTTAGTTGAGGTGTCAAAATTGAAACTGGAGCCAACTTTAAGGAGCCTTCTATGTATTTGGCCTGAATAAAAAGCACCATTAGGCAGTATGCGCAATGGTATATTAGTTCTTGTAGAAAAAAAGGATATGTCAGCTCATAAGCTCAGATATTGAAATTACAACCTATAATGCACAGACATTTATTTTATCTTGTCTGGTCAATTCTTGGACAGACAGTATTTTATCTTCTTTAGTTTTTTCTCCTTTACAGTGATTTTAAGTCTTAAAAACTCTTTATATTAATTTCACCAAGAGGGTGCTAAGTTTTAGACCTATACATAAGGGAACACATATTTGCACCAAACATATAATAACAACAATAAAGGGGTTCCTGATCCTGCTTGTTGGCTTCTCAATTCTTTTGTGAAGTATATTCTTTTAGGAATTGTTTGTATCTTTTTTAGTCCTTCGTTAGAGTTTACAGTTATATATTATATTTCAAGTCTTTTGAAAATCGGTTTTCTGCTTGCAGAGCATAGGCATGTTGGTTCCACAAACTTCAATCTACTCAGTAGCAGAAGTCATACAATATTTACGCTGGTATTTTATGTTTTTACCAATGAACTATAAATCCATGATTAGTTATGCTCTTTGATCTTACTTGTATCTCGAGTTTCACAAAACAATGTGTATATAGTAATTTTAGCAAACTTACTTTTGACAGACAATAGAAAGTAGTCCCTGTGGTGAATATAGTGAAGGAGGGGCAGTTACCTTGTCACAACTGGTAAAAACTCTACTCTAGACTTGTTAGACTTTAACATAATTACTTAGAATGAATCATAAATTCCTTAACTGGCTTAAAGTAGTCCTCTTTTTCTAACAACTATAATTGGGCCAAGTTCTGTTTGTCTGAAAGAGTTTATATTCGTTTTGATAGAGAACTTCTAACTCTTCATTTCCCACTTTTCTGTTTCTTGTTAAAAAAAAATGCTTGCAGCACCTTATAGATTTGGCAGGTTCTGAGAGCTCAAAGGCTGAAACCACCGGCGTGCGCCGAAAGGAGGGATCTTACATCAACAAAAGCCTACTGACTCTTGGAACTGTAAGGACTCAAATGATTTTATTGTATCATCAGTGTGATAGTTTTGCTTGAGTAATATCTCCTTTTTTGACATTTCAGTAATAAAGTGGCTTAGTTGTATAAAAGAAGCTTATATACAGAAAGTATCAGTTTTTATGATCAGTCATCATGTATATTGACTTGACATTGTATTGTGCAAAAAGGACACATGATTTTAAAATCCTGGGACTTTTTGATGATTTATTTTGACGAACCAAACTATAGCTATATCACTATTGTATATTGATAAATGCCGATTTTATAGAAGGGGTTAGAAAATGTTGTGTGAGCATTGTATGATACATGATGATTGCTCTGCATTTGCTTTTATTCTTGGTTGTGACTAATGGACTAAGTTTATTTAAAAGGTTTCATTTCTTCACAAAATAGGCTTGTGATTAGAAGAACAAAAACGAAGGAAGAAAGGAAAGGAGGTTCCCATCTTTAGTTTTCATTTGTTTTGGTGTAATATTTACTTGTTTTCCTTGCAGGTTATTTCTAAGTTAACTGATGGGAAAGCTACTCATATACCATATAGAGATTCAAAATTGACCAGGCTTCTTCAATCCTCATTAAGTGGTCAAGGACGCATATCTGTAAGTTCTTCATTTCTTATGTGTTGATGTTACTAGCATAATGGTTTCTGGTAAACCATGACTATCTTACAAATGATCCTTATTAAACAGATGTATGAGATTTTGAATATTATTGTGTTTTTTTATTATCTCAAAGAGAGGAAATATATATATACAACCTAGAATCTGAACCAATAAATACAAATAGCTAATTCTAGAAACTACAATATTAAAATCCCCTAATTTTAGGAAGAATAAATGTACAGAATATTTGGTATTAATACCAAATTGATTCAGATATACAGCTGTGGTCAATCTTCCTAATTTAGGATTCCTAATTTAGGAAATAAATCCACACTCCCCCTCAAGTTGGGTTGTGGATATCAAACATCCCAAGCTTGCACATTAATTCTTCAAAATTGGTTCTTGGGAGAGCTTTAGTGAGAATGTCAGCAGCTTGAAATCTTGATGGAGTATAAATGGTTTGAACAACGGCATTCTCAATCTTCTGATGAAGTGTCTATCTATCTCATGTGCTTAGTCCCGCTATGATGAATGTGATTTTTTGCAATCGATGGCACTTGATTGTCACAAAGCATTTGGATAGACTCTTCAGAATACTCCCGCCACCAAGTAACTTTTTCACCAAATCCCTCACAAACGCCGAGAGCTGAGCTCTAAATTCACCACGGTGAGCTTCTAAACAATCGATCGTTTACTCCTCCATGTTACTAGATTACCCCAAACATAAGAACAAGAATCAAGTACTCCTTCGCTCATATATCTCCCGCCTACCGCGTCAACAGTACACTCTGATTTCTTTATTTTCACTCTTCCTGAAAAGCAGACCTTTTCCTGGAGTCATCTTGAGGTATCTAAGGATTCTTGTTACAGCTTTCATGTGTTCCTCTGTTGGATTATTCATGTATTGACTCACCACACTAACAGGAAAACCAATGTCAGGTCTAGTGTGAGATAAATAAATAAGGCGTCCAACTAGCCTTTGATATCTCCCCCTGTCCACAGGTGTCTGATCTGCCCCCAAGCCAATTTTCTTGTTCGATTCCATTGGAGTTGAGGCTGGTTTACACCCAAGCATTCCTGTTTTTTTGAGTAAGTCTAGAACATACTTCCGCTGAGAAACAAAAATGCCATGTCTTGATCGTGCAATTTCCATGCCAAGAAAATATCTGAGATACCCTAGATCTTTAATATCAAATTCCTTTGATAAGAAACTTTTCAACCTTACTAGTTCCTCCTTGTAATCGCCTGTTAATATTATATCATCAACGTAAACAATTAGGATAGCTATCCTTTTATCTGAGTTGAGTTTGACGAACAAGGTGTGATCTGCCTGACATTGAGTATAGCCATTCTGAACGATTGACTTAGTGAATTTTCCAAACCATGCTCGTGGAGATTGCTTAAGACCATATAGAGATTTTTTGAGTCTACATACTTTATCCTGGTTGGATGAATTCTCAAAACCAGGTGGAATATCCATATAGACTTCTTCTTCAAGATCTCCATTCAAGAAAGCATTCTTAACATCTAGTGCGCAGCGGGCGATCTGGTTTACAAAGAAGAGAGAGTAGAACACGGATGGTGTTTAGTTTAGCAACGGGTGCAAATGTCTCTTGATAATCTATCCCGTAAGACTGAATGAAACCCTTAGCAACCAAGCAAGATTTAAACCTCTCAATGCTACCATTTGCTTTATGCTTAACAGTGAATACCCACTTGCATCCCACGGGCCTCTTCCCAATTGACAATTTTGTGATTTCCCAAGTACCATTCTTCACCAAGGCGTTGATCTCATCTTGTACAACCTTTTTCCAACTAGGATCAGTCAGCGCCTCTTGGATTGTATGGGGGATCTGTACACTGTCAAGAGTAGAAACAAATGCCTGATAGGATGGAGATGAGATTTTGTGGGACACAAAGTTGCCAATATGATGTTGAGTACAAGTTCGAACACCTTTTCTTAAAGCAATAGGCAGATCATCGTTTGTATGAATAACATTATCATGACTAGGATTACTCAAACCTGAACGTGTTTCTGGAGGATTTTGATCCAGTTCTGATTCATGGTGGCACTCGAAATGTGTTCGATCTTTTAATTCTTTTTCAGAATTTTTTCTTCTTTGGTAGACACGGACCTCTTTAGGTTCTTGTTGAGACTCAATAGTCATAGGTGGATCTTGATTTTCTATGAATTGAGAAGAACTAGATGGACCTTGATTTTCCATGACTGAAGAAGTCGATGGAGTGTCTTGGCCGATTGGAAAATTGAGCAAGAGGTGGAGTATGAGTATAAGTACCCGGAATAATGTCAGTATGGGTACCTGGAATACTCTCCCAAAGATGAGATTCATTTACATTCTCCCCCTGAATCTCAGATTTGTAGTAAGCATGTTTTTCAAAAAGTTACGCCCATGTAGAGTTATAAGTTTTTCAGTGGTAGGAGAATAACACTTATAACCCTTTGATGAGGAATAACCAATAAAGATACATTTGATAGACTTAGGATCTAACTTACTACGATATTGTGAATAGAGATGTACAAAAACAGTGCATCCAAAGATCTTAGGGTCAACAAAATTAATGAACTGTGTATGAGGGAATAGTTGCAAAAGAGTTTGACAAGGAGTTTGAAAATTTAGCACCTTGGATGGCATCCGATTGATGAGATACGCAGCAGCAGAATGGCATCACCTCGTAAAAGTTTGGGAACATGAGTCCCAAACACGAGACCGAGCAACTTCAAGAAGATGTCGATTTTTGCGTTCGACAATTCCATTTCTTGAGAGTATCAACACAAGAGCTTAAGTGAATGATGCCTGTTGTATCGAGATAAGGGCTAAGAATGCATTAAAAAGTCTTTGGCATCATCGCTTGAGAATTTGAATCTTAGTTTGAAACCTGTTTGAATCATAGAATGAAAGCATTAAATATTTCACTCACTTGATTTATTTTTCATGAGAAATACCCAATTTAATCTCGTGTGATCATCTATAAATGATATAAACCATCTTTTTCCCGTTATAGTGTTGACACGCGAAGGTCCCCAAACATCACTATGAATTAATGAAAAAGGTTTGGATGGTTTATATGTTGATCTAGGATAACTATTGCGAGTGTGTTTTGCAAACTGACAAATTTCACAGCAATAAGAGTTTGGATTTTTATTAATAAACAAAGAGGGAAACATTTTTGACAAATACAAAAAATTTGGATGACCAAGACGATAGTGCCATAACATAATATCACTATCTTTATTAGAACAAGAAATAGACTGATTATTCAAAGAAAGTAAACTAGACTTTTGGGCTGTTCTGGTAGATTGAGTTTCATTCCTTAGAACATAAAGACCAGAACACATCTCAGCACTGCCAATCCTCTTCCCCGAATCCAAGTCCTGAACCACACAAAGATTTTGAGAAAAATTTAGTAACACAATGGTGGTCACGAGTAAATTTACTAATAGAAAGTAAATTATAATCCAATTTTTAGTACATGTCTGAGTTAGGTCCTTATTTATGATGACTGAACCCGAACCCTTAACTTTAGAGAGTGTACCATCAACAATTTTGACAGTATGATTTCCTGTACTCATGTGAAACTCAGAAAAATTGGATGCATCTCCTGTCATGTGATCTGAAGCCCCAGAGTCAAGAATCCAAGATTTGGTAGTTATTTTATTGACAAAATAAGCTACTGATTTATTACCTGCTCGCCAACATTCCAAGACTCGAGTGGCCACGGAGGAGGACTGACTTAGAATCTTCTGAAGAGCCTCAAGCTGAGCTTTAGTGAATGGAGCTGACTAAGTTGCATCACTCTTTCCTTCAGCTGTGGAACCAATAGTGGCAGCAACATTCCCCTGACTCTCACGATCACCCCAAGATTTTGGCTTCCAATTTGGAGGCTTTCCATGGATTTTCCAAAGACGCTTTCTTTGTAGTGTCCAGGTTTTCGACAGTGATCACACCAGGGGCGTCCCTTATTGTGACGAGTATCAGGAGTAGCACCGTGGATTGTCTTCGAGCGGTGATGCTACGATCGAAGATAAATTTTGAGAACCCATCATAACCTTTTTCCTACTTTCTTCAAGACGGACTTCGGAGAATGCTTCTTTGACCTTAGGAAGGGGCTTGGTGCTCATGATTCGACTCCGCACTGCATCAAGATTTTTGTTGAGGCCATGAAGAAATTTGAAAGTTCTTTTTCTACAATAGTACGATACATAGTAGTATCACATCGCATTTCCGTGCATATTCTTCAAATAAATTCGATTCTTTGCCAATACCGCGCGAAAGTGTGTCGGTATTGTGACCGAGGTATCATCTTGGCGGAGATCGTACAAGGCAGATTCAATTGCAAAAAGTTCTGAGGTATTTTCAGAACTTGAATAAGAATCTTTGACAGCATCCCATAATTCCTTTGCTGTGGCATATAAGAGAAAATTTTCTCCTATATCATTGTTCATAGAACTGATCAGCCATGATTTAATCATATGATTATCAGATTTCCAAGTTTTGAATGTAGGATCATCTTGTTTTGGAACAGAGATTTCACCCGTGAGATACTCCTCCTTGCCTTTTCCACCAATATACATCACCACAGATTGGGACCATTGAAGATAATTGTGTCCATTGAATTTGTGGCTGGTAACCAGAGAGATAGCTTCATTGCCATGAGAGAGAGTTGGAGTAGAGGAGGTTACCTCTGAGTTTTTCGGCAGCCATGGCAGTCAGAAAAGGACAGAAATGGACACACGGAGAAGAGAAGAAAAAAAATTGGAGGGCTAGGCAGCAGATTCTGGCTTTGATACCATATGAGATTTTGAATATTATTGTGTTTTTTTATTATCTCAAAGAGAGGAAATATATATATACAACCTAGAATCTGAACCAATAAATACAAATAGCTAATTCTAGAAACTACAATATTAAAATCCCCTAATTTTAGGAAGAATAAATGTACAGAATATTTGGTATTAATACCAAATTGATTCCTATATACAGCTGTGGTCAATCTTCCTAATTTAGGATTCCTAATTTAGGAAATAAATCCACAAGATGTTTGAATCATAGGTAATATCTTACCAATCTGTTTGTCCTTCTTTTCTAATAGCTAATCTGCACTGTGACTCCTTCATCAAGAAATTCTGAAGAGACGCATAACACATTGAAGTTTGCTCACCGTGCTAAACATATTGAGATTCAAGCAGCACAAAACAAGGTCAGACGAGTCCAGACACATGTCGCCTTTGATTGTTGATTGTCCGTACTGATTGAAATGGAAACTTTCAATTTGCAGATAATTGATGAAAAATCACTTATAAAGAAATATCAAAATGAAATTCGTCGTCTAAAAGAAGAGTTGGAACAACTGAAGAGAGGCATCGTTACAGTTCCACAAATGAAAGATAGTGGAGAAGATCTTGTGCTCCTGAAACAAAAGGTAACTTTGGAAGATGTTTCTTTCTCCTCTGGCCTCTACATTTTTCCCTTTCAACTTTATAAAAGATTACAGCTATTTTTCAGTGAAACTGAGTTGATGCCGTTTCCTCGCTATCAAATTGCATATGAATTTCAGCTTGGCTTTCTTGAAGAAGGGTCTTGGTGGAAGTGATAACAGGGAGGGGGTGGGATGGGAAGGGGTACCTTCTACGAGACTAAAGTGAATGAATAGGTCAAGCATCCTTACCGAAAAATACAAATAAAAATGAATAGGGCAAACATAATTAGTTGAGATATTCATTTATGGGTGGCATAGTGGTAGCGCTTTATCAGTATTTCTCATCTTTCTCTTTGTTCCAGATTTATTTGAATTATCGTGATACATTTTAGAGACCCCAACAAGTTTGGGATTCAGGCACAGTTGCTTATTTTGATATATTATTTGTACCTTTCTGGTTTTCCTTAACTGATAATGGGCTTGTGATGTTTTATTGCTGGTTATAGGGTGCTATGTACTGAAGCCCTCTTTGTACTATTCAATAATCCTTTCAATAGAAATTTAGCTGCCAAACAGTTGCTAGATTTAAATCTTATGCACTGGCATATTTGATGTTTTTATGTTTGTTCCTGTACTGTAGTTTTTTTAATTTCTTTTTATAGATTGTTGTCTGATTGAAGCCTTCATATTGGAAATAATACAAAGGTTTAGCAGCTTTCCTGTTATCTGGCTAAATCTTGAAATGGTTTTGGCTGTCTCGGACATCTGGCTCTCACCGAATAATCACTGCAGAATATGTTGTATTTTCTGTACAGTTAGTACATCATTGTCATTAACAGTGTTTGGTTACAGTAAATTGGAAGTTTTTGTTCAAGATATTATGTTCGAATGTACAATGGTTTGTGACTATTGTGTAATGCATTATCTAACTAAAGTCCATCTACTTTGACATACTTTGTAAAGCTAGAAGATGGTCAAGTCAGACTACAGTCGAGATTGGAACAAGAAGAGGAAGCTAAAGCGGCTTTGCTTGGTAGAATACAGCGTCTAACAAAACTAATTCTAGTATCCACTAAAACTTCACAGTCAAGATTTCCTCATCGGGCTTGTCCTAGAAGAAGACATTCCTTTGGGGAAGAAGAGGTGCTGTTACTCATAATGATTCCTTTCTTTTGATACTTGCCTTTGCAGTATGTGCATTTAGTTCCAGGACTTAGTAGCCTTTCCAAAGGTAACCGGTTATAATATGATGTAACACTTAACACAACCGAGGAACCTGCCTTTATAAACTTTAGTACTGTATTTACAAGGTCTAACTGTCCTTTTCCTCTCCTTTGTTCAATGTATAGCTTGCATATCTTCCGTGATCGAAGACGAGATCTCATCTTGGAAGATGAAAATGTTCATTTGTATGTTTCGGTTGATGGCAATGCAGACACTTCTGATGATACATTCAAAGAGGAAAAGAAGACTCGGAAAAATGGATTGCTTAACTGGTTTAAGCCACGGGTATTTGGAATCTACTCTATTGATATTACAATTACTTCACTTCTAACATCTATTTCATGTTTTTGCAATTATGTTAGTGGCATGGACATGGGAACTCTTTTTATTTATCAAAATAACAAGCATATTACAGTTAACAATAACGATCTAAAAATCTTCTATATGGCTATACGTGACATGATTTTTCCAGACTATATGTTAAAAGATTCATTAAGCGTCTGTTATCTCAGTGGTTATTCAAAATCTCATTATATACTCAGATAGAAGTATACACAGAATGTACTGTGGATAGACTCTAAACCATGCCATTTATATCAAATTAGGTTTTATGGTTTCAATGGAGGGACAGATTATTATGTTCCTAGTGGAACTTTCTTTTCCCTTTTTAACTATAACTTTTACTTAAAAGGTTGTAACATGATGCATGAAGAACAGTGGAAGAAAAGATTTTCAGAAGATTTAGTTGAAAGAATATATATACATATATACATATATATACATATATATAAATTGTTAATTAGGCGAATAAAAAACCAGAATTGCTGTCTACATAGGGGAAAGGTCAGCTAGTCTGATTACATTGATAGAATAACATTTTGTGAAGTTTGTGTTGATCAATGATAGCATGGTTGGTTTAATTCTTGCCTACCTTGATTGCATTCTTTACTGCAGTTTATATTGCAACAATTTCTAGTGTTGTATGCTTTCAATCCCAAGGGTCAATCAAGTCCTTGAAACTAGTGAAAATAGTCCCCACAATTTGAGTTATTGCTATCAATGGGGCTATCTTAGCTTATTACTTATGCTGCTCTAAATTCTTCTTCTCTTATTCGCAGAGACGAGACAGTGGGTCAGGTACCTTGGCGAGCACTAGTGATAGATCAAGTGGACTCAAATCAACTAGTACAACATCCACTCCTCAAGCTGAAAATCACATGGAATCGAGAAACTCAGACTCTATACCCACAGAAAGCATGCCTTCGGCAGAGCGTTTATCTGATGTCAGACTGGATAAAGAAGTTCCAGAGGATAACTTTTTGGACCAGGAGACTCCTCTGGTATGGAAGTTAATACTTTTGCGAAGTTTGAAAAGGAAGTGAACATTAGTACTCCCTCAGGATAAAAAAGAGTGTCCACTTAGCCATTTGTACACTCCTTAAGAAAATACTAATTTCTAGGCAAAAATAGGTAATTTGACTAAAATGCCCCTAATTAAATAGGTATTGGGATTTGGTCACATAACACCTAGTAAGGGAAAATTCTGAAAAGTAATGTTAATCTTTCTTGATTTGATAAGTGGACATCCTTTTTGACACAAAAAATAAAGGCTACGTGGACACTCTTTTTGATCCGGATGGAGTATATCTATTGGATGTCATGTAGCAAACCCCAATACAGGGTTAGCAGATTTTTGTTAAATATAGCGTTGATCAAGAAAAGCTGCTCTTGAATTCTTCTATTTCTAGGGCGCGTGAAGTTTCTCTGAGATGTCCCAGATGAGGAAACTAGTAATTGGATTCTAAGTTTTACCTCATGAAATAAAGACTAGAAAGCCACCACATGGAATAGCTGTGCTTAAGCATAAATAGACAATTTCATGTTTACAATGCTTTTCTCATGGTCCAGTTACTCATTGTTTTACTTCTTGTGTAATAGACTAGCATGAAGACAATTGATCAAACTGACCTCCTGAGGGAGCAGCAAAAGATTTTGTCTGGTGAAGTGGCACTGCATACAAGTGTTTTAAAACGGTTGTCAGAGGAACTTACACACAGTCCAAATAAAGAACAAGTGCAAGTATAAGTCATGAAACATATATTCTGCATCTTATTATTTATTTTTAAATGCAACTGTTATATTTTCTGACGTTTAACTCTTTGAGTTCCTAAGAGGGAGATTAGGACATTGAAGGATGAAATAAGAATGAAGAATGAACATATAGCTTCACTGGAGAAGCAAATTGCTGAGTCCATTATTAGCCCTTGTGAAAAGATGGAGAACCAGGAAGAAGCTGTTGTAAGTTTGGCTTCTTCTACATCAATAAAATTATACCTTATTGAGTAAGAGTCTGGTTTCTTCTACTACTGAATGGCAGCAGATATGTCAAAAGTATCTTTCTGTTTTTAAACTCTTTGATCTTTTGTCTGCACTTTGCAGTCTGTTGCTGAGCTCTTGGCACATTTGAATGAGAAGTCTTTTGAACTTGAGGTAGTATGACTTGCATGTCTTCACTAAGAATATTATTTCTTCCATTTCTCCTTGGAGTTCTAGTTTATGCATATCCTTTCAATTGTAGCAAACATCATCCATTTATATTCCTCTTGCCAGGTTAAAGCTGCTGATAATCGAATAATTCAGGATCAGCTAAATCAAAAGGTAGACAGCCTCTTTCAGCGGTTTCCTCATGGACTTCTGATTGATCAATGGAAACTCTCTTCTAATGAGGTTTCTTATTTTGATAGACCCATGAATGTGAGAATCTACAAGAAGCTATTGTGTCCTTAAAGAAACAGCTTTCTGATGCCCTAGACCAGAGAGACAGCAGTCCATCAGTAGTCCATTCACAACGTCTATCTGAGACCAAAAGTGTACTTGTGGAACTAAGAGCAGAAAAGGAGAGTGCTGCCTTAAAGGATGCAAAAGAGGCATTACTCCTACAAGCCCAGGTTCCTATCTGTTTTTCTTTGTTGAGTAGAAACTCTTGCATATCACCCTGTCTTATTGGCCACTTGACTCTCAACATTTTACATTTTGTTCCCATTTTGATTTGCAAATTGTTTCTCCACATCTAGAAAATCTTCTGTAAATGTCTTTAGGCTTTCTTATCGGGGTTTGCCACCTGCCGCTAAATACGCAACCTGACAATCATATTTATTTTTGATGCAACATCCCCAATTAAATATGCATAATACCTCCTTTGCTTTGTTTATCTTGCTATTTTGATGTCGTTATTTTCCTGTCTATCCTGCTTTGAGTACACTTCTTTTGAGGCGGGGGGGGGGGGGTCTTATTGAAAATTACCTCTCTACCCCACAAAGGTGGGGGTAAGGTCTGCGTACATCCTACGGAGACTCCCCTTGTGGGGTTACACTGTGTGTTTTTGTTGTTACATGCAAGTGTACATGTATGTAATTTTTGGTATGTTATCTTTTTCTACTTGCAATACCTAATCTCTGAGGCTAAGCTGTTTTCTTTTCCGAGTAAAAGGGGTGCCTATACCCAGTTTCCAGCCTTCAGCCACAATCATATACCCTTCGAAATGGCTTATTCTCTCGATTTATTCATATTCAATAAGTCTCTCATTTTTAATAGTAATGCGAACTAACCGCTCTAGTTGATGATTATGTTATGGCATTCTCTACTTAAGATGGGGCTTCATTACTTTGTAGGTAAAAGTGTTCTTTTCAATGTTTTGAATAAGTGTTACACTATTTGGTTTAGAACATTGATTTTTCAGACAAGATTAGAAGTAGAGATTATCTGGTTGGTTTAGAACATTTCATTTTCAGGCAAGATCCAAAGTAGAGATTCTCTGAAATTAGAGGGGGGATGGATTGTATTAGGATCAGATTTAGATCCCTCAAGTTGTCTTCAGGAAATGCTTCTTTCAATAACCTACAGTTTTAATGTGTAATCCCAAAAAGAGTGACGTGATCTGGAAAGCTTAGATCACTGAGTTTCCGTTCATAACTTTGGGAAGCTTGCTTTTCAAATCTTCAAGTCTGTAACTTTGTATAGAGGTAGTGATCCTCCATCGCTGTGATTTCATGCAACATTTGGTTGTTGTTTTGTCACCCGAGTCTGTACTTTCAATGAGAATGTACGAACAGTCTTCATTGAAACTTTTAAGTGTGTTCTCAATGTTCTCGTCTTTTTGTGTGTGTGAGAGAGAGACTTTAACATGTGCCCCTTTTTAGTGGGCCATGGTAATAAATGAACACCAATCTTACACAATACAGTGAGAAAAGAGATGCTTACCACTCTTCATTCTCCAAAAAAAAAAAATGCTTACTACTGTTCCTCTTAAAAATAAAAAAAGAAGAGATACCAACCATTTATAAATAAAAAGAAATACTTACCAAAAAAAACAGTTTGATAAAAGATTCTGATTCATATTGAACAAAAGATTACCTCAGTTCTTCATTCATAAAATTTACCCAAATTGAAAATTATCCAGTAGATGCATAATTTGGTGAAGATTACTTTACTTTTACAACCTAATCACTCTTTTGACTTTGGAAAAAACTCTTTATCTGCAGTACCTGTTCCTTCTATACACACTTCTCCATAGTAGAAAATGATAATTGTTAGGATTAAAAAATCGAAAATCCACTCATGGGACAGGAAACCCTTCTCACATCCGGCACTAATAAATATTTAACGTTTAATTAAATCAGAAAATCATTCAAATTTTTAAAAAAACTCGTTGCTTTTTCTTTCCCTATGAGTTCTTCACGAAGTTCGAAACAAAGGAATAAAAAAAACTTTCTCTATGGCCTCCTCGTTTTGAGACATTATGGCTTTTAGGGGTCGACCCCGGTAACAAAGAAGGAATCCACAAAAACTTGGGATCCGACACCATGATAAAATACTACCCTCATGATTAGACCATGTCCCTGAGATTTGATAAAAGAGAGGTGCATAAACGGTTAATACGTTGTAATTGGATAAGTTATTAGTAATATGACGGAACAGAAGTCCAAGGAAAGAAAGAAGAATACACCAAAATGCAAGTGTTGCACCCAAGATTGGTGGTTGTTTCTTGTTGTAAGTGAATGCATTTTAATTTGAAGTCGCAACTCTATCCATTTATTTATTTGATCCAAGTTTATTTTGTTCTGTTCCAAGAATTCTATCATGGTTTTATACCCATCTAGGAACAATGAAATATTCTCAGAACTTTCCATTAAGTTATGTTGATACAACATGCTATTTTTATCATTCATTCCCTTGCAGGATCAGTCGTAGTCTTCCAAACTTGACCGAAAGTATGGACGAATCCCTGACTTTTGTCCATATGCCACACTTAAAAGCTGAGTACTTTACTGTTGAGTTAGTAACCCGAAGAAAATATCGAAAAAGGTGTGTAGATCCAATCCAAAGAAAAAGAAATAAAGAGATTAAACCAGACAACAAAAAACCATTTAAGGAAAAATCTAAAGGGATACATCTACATTGTCTAGTTAATTTAAAACATAAACTAAAACTAAATAGATCCACTTCATTTATCACAGTTAAATATTATTTGTTTGATACTTGTTATCAATATAAACATTGAATGTTGAAAAAAAATAGCAATTTCAATTGAAAACAGCAATATAACTTTAAAAAAAGGACTTGTGTTGTATTGGCACAATAAATCTAATCCAATTAAATAGATACAAAAAAGAATAGAGGGGAGAATTAGTAAAGAATAAGTGGAAAACCAAACTACAATTTACTTAGATTTGTTTAATCCATAATGGATTCAGTAAAGGTAAGTGAGATAAACAAGTACACCCTACCCTCTCCGACTCCACTTGTGGGAATATACTAGGTATATTGTTGTTTTGTTGTTTTGTTGTTATAGAACACAAAATTTAATGGAAGCAATGATGTATAAATAGGAAAGGAAAGAGAGGAAATACAAAGAATAGAAGGGAAAAATCATACAAATCAGTACTCCTTTTTCGTATTTCCTTGGTTAAAATTTGGTTGATTAGGACGAAGTTACTTAAAAATTCAGCATTCTTAAAATATCCTTAACAGTTCCTGTAGTTTGAGCCCCTTTTTCTAGGTAATATAAAATAAAAGGAACTTATGTGTTGTCCGGAAAGAGGTCTCATGTTTATTCGTTCACCGGAACTGCCTCTTTTCTGAAGTTGTCGGAATTATTCGTAATAAAAATATTGGCTACAATTGAAAAGGTCTTATCAATAAAATTTCCTTTTATCCGTGATATAGGCATAGGTAGCAATCCGTTCTATAATTCTTCTCATTACCCAGTGGGAAAAAGATTACACAGAAAATAATGTATGGTACGAAATAACATAACTTATTTTTTCTAAAAGAAAAAAAAAAGACATGAACACTTCTCTGGTGGGGTATTGTCCCATTATGGCACTTGGAGACGATTACATGTTTATGTTGCATACATGTTTGTATTGTGCACAAAATGTTCAAAATACCTAAGGTACCAACAAGTACCCAATACATATTAAGTTAGAGTTAATTAATTGGCTGTCCTCATCCACAACATGTCAACTAAATTGTTGCTTTTGCTCCTGTTAGGCAAGAAAGATAGAAGAACTCCACAAGAAAGTAGCGGAACTGGTTGAGGCGAAGGAGCAGCTGGAACTCCAGAACCAGAAATTGGCAGAAGAGAGTGCATATGCCAAAGGGCTAGCGTCTGCAGCAGCTGTTGAATTAAAGGCACTTTCTGAAGAAGTTGCAAAGCTAATGAATCATAATGAGAAATTAGCTGCTGAGCTAGCCCCCCAGAAGAGTTCCTCTACCCAACGTAAGCCAAGTGTTGCCATGCGAAATGGAAGAAGAGATGCTCATCCGAGACGAAATGAGCAAAATGTGTTGAGTGCAGATATGAAAAGAGAACTGGCTTTGAGCCGTGAAAGGGAGCTTTCATATGAAGCTGCTCTTGTAGAAAGGGATCAGAGAGAGGCTGAATTACAGAGTAAGGTTGAAGAATCCAAACAAAGAGAAGCCTATCTTGAAAACGAACTGGCAAATATGTGGGTTCTCGTGGCAAAACTAAAGAAGTCTCAGGGAGTTGAATCTGATCTTTCTGAATCAATCATATCAGAAAGCTAGAGAATTGATGGTTTTGAGGTTTCGGATAGTATTGTGCAGTCTAGAGGGTGTTAGTGAAGAATGTTTGTACTTAGAAGCAACAGTGAGTTGTGATTGTCTGTATGATAGTTTAGTGGGATTATTGCAGATTAGGAGGGCGAATTTGTTTATTCTGTTTTGCCCCCTTATGCTATTGTAGGTAAATCAGCCGTGAGGGGCTCTCTGAATTGTTCTGTGCACGTTTAATTTACTGCTCTTGTACAGAGGATGATGTTTGCAATTTTTATAGCTGGAATGTTGAATGATAGGCATGCTTTTTGCTCACTAGTTCTGGGAAATTGGCAAATTAGTTCGCTACCTTTAGCAGTTGTCTCTACAAGGAAACAACTATCGTATGGAAGAAAGAACAGTTCTCTTTTCCTCTTCGAGTTGGACGTTTCACTTTTGAGTATTTTTAAGATGCTGTCACTTGAACAAAAGAAAATTTTGTCACTGATTATGTCAAAGATAGAGAAGTATTTGAACATGTACCTTATTTTGAGAGCTCATCTGATTGAAATTTCTGTTGTAATTTGTCGTTTTAATAGTTGCATAGACCTAGTGGCAGTAGAAAAGCTCTTCCATTGTATGGTAAAAGACTTGATTGGGTGCGACTTTTTTGTACTCAAAAGTGTAATGTAGGACAGCCCGGTACACTAAGCTTCCGCTATGCGTGGGGTTATTAATGCGTGCATTCCATTATCACGGAAATATTCCCCCATGGCACACCCAGAATATGGGGCCAAAAATTGTAGAGGAGCAGGATCCGAAGCGGTGGCTACTACAAGAATAGAATATTCCAAAGCATTCGCTTCTGAAAGAATTTGAACTAATTGTACCACAGTTGAGCGTTTCTGTCCAATCGCTACATAGACACAATACAATGTCTCACTCTCAGAGGTGGCCCTTGAATTCAGTTGCTTTTGGTTTAATATGGTATCGATAGCAATAGCCGTTTTTCCTGTTTGTCGGTCCCCGATTATAAGTTCTCGTGTCGGACCACAAGGATCTATTGTACGCAACCTTATCTAACATTTCTACAAGAGTCCGAGCCTGCCCATTTGGCCGGGTTGGCCTGATCACGGCCCGACCCTGCCCTGATCCCCTTAAAAAAATTACGGTGTCGAGATTCGAAACTGGGACGGGACGGGCTCATCCCGCCGGGCGATCTGCTCGACGACGACCGATTCCTCGCTTTTGCAAACTATTCTGCAACAACGACCAAATCTAGATTTTGGTCGTTGTGCAACGGTAACAACGACCATTCCCCCCTCTACCCCTTTAATATTTTTTAGACCGATTATGTTGTATGTGGTGGAGTGTTGGCTAGTCAAGACTTCACACATCTAAAAGATGAAAGTTGCGGAGATAATGATGTTGAGATGGATGTGTGGACATACAAGGAGAGATATGATTAGAAATGATGATATCCGGGATAGAGTGAGAGTGACCTCGATGGAGGATAAGATGCAAGAAGCGAGGTTGAGATAGTTTAGGCATGTGTAGATGAGAGACAAATGCCCTAGTGAGGAGGTGTGGGAGGTTGGCTATGGACGAGTTCAGGAGGGGTAGAGGTAGGCCGAAGAAGTATTAGAGATGTGATTAGACGAGATATGACGCAGGGCAACTTATTAAGGACACGACCATAGATAGGGGTTGTGGAGGACACAAATTCGGGTAGAAAGGTAGTAGGTAATAGAGTGTAGTCCTACTTACACTTGCAAACTGGTAGTTGTAGAGTTATTATTGTAGGTACGCTTAACCTACCATACTAATAGACACAATATTCATTTAGTCCCATGTAATTTGATTTCTACTGCTATGTGTTCTTTAATGTACTTTGGTTATCTTATTTACATGCGTTAGTTACTTCTTTCATTTTACAGAATGCGCTATCATGTCTTATTCGCTTTTGATATCATGTCTTATTCACTTTTGATACCAGTATTTTCACAACAATAAATGTTTTTCCTGGGCCTGACCATTTTTCTTGCTTATTTTTCTTTACTTGTGCTTATGCTTTGTCTTGAGCCGAGAGTCTCTCGGAAACAACTGCTATACCTACCAAGGTATAGGTTTGGTCTGCATACACTCTACCCTCCCTAGACCCCATGTTGTGAGATTTAACTAGGTATGTTGTTGTTTTATACATATGTACCCTGACTTGGTACTGCTCTAAAAGGTGATAGAGCACACTAACCAAAAGCTAATATCAAAGGACAACCTACTGTGGAGGGTCCTCTACTGTCTACTTGATCCTGCATGGCATGAAACACAACGTTCCCCGACAAAGGGACGTCAATATGAATAATGTACTGAATATGTAAGGCGGAACTGAAACATAACAATAAGACAATATCAATGAGAGGGATAAAAGTCAACCCGAAACCTATGAATATCCACAAAGGGCCATGATATGCATAATGACTATACTTCTATATAGTGCCACTCTATGCGGCTATATCATTTTATATCGAGCTGCTCTTCGAGGCTAATATGAATATCATAAACTTTAACTGCCCAACTGATCTTTGGTAACTGCTTGACTAGTCGTAGCTCAGTGGTAAATCGAGATACATAACTGTCCAACCGACCGTAGCTTGGTAGTAAAGTAGGAATACCATAGACATACCCTTATGGATACTGTATATGCGTATATAACACTATTGTTCACTTGCATATATACATACAATGCATGAAGAGTCTTTTAGTATCATTAGAACATCTTTCAGAGTGATGGTGAACATTAACATCTTTATCATATGCCATAATAAGCTCTTAGGAATATATTTAGACATGTTTCGAAAAATATTTCGTAGGAATGAATAACATGGACACCTTAACTACTAAGAATAGAACCATCTATATAGTAACATTACATTTATGTTACATGTACTTGAAACATGAAAAAAGAAGGAAGAATTAGCCTTAACATACCTTTGTCGTTTACTTAACGACTCAACGTTTAACTTCCCATAGCACTTCAATCTACATAAAAGACAATAAAACCTATGATTAATGCCATGGAAGGACTTATAACACATTCTAAGCTAATATCTCTCTTATAGAAAATTGGATAGCTCCTCCCCTACATATCCGTACTTCCCGAATTCAAAACAGCACCATACAACAATATTAACTATATCAAAAACCAATCACAACCATCCAGCCCCTCAACATGAAATAACAATTCCAACAACTCAAAGCAATAGTACAACAAGCGACAAACTCGGTATACGATTAAAAAAATTATAGTTTTAAACCCCTATTTCCTTCACTTTTCGCAACCTATAATAGGCAACACAACCATACAAAAAACAACTCAGCATAATACATAAGCGACAACCTCGGTTACAATTCTCAAGCAACATTTCTCCGAACTTCCATTTATTTTTAAAACATGAAACACAATATGAAATACATATATATAAGTCTCTTCTCACGATAATGAACCATGAATTAACAAATAAATATCTTCATAAACACCCCACCATAGCACAACATAGAGATATGGGTTTTCTTTAAAAACTCACAAGTTTTTCTTCCTCAACTTTATTACAACTAGTAGAAGCTCAACCATAGGAAGGAAAAACTAAACTCACCTTAAAACACATAGAACAACCTTGTCTTGAGCCTTCTTCACCTTGAAATAACTATCACGCCTCGAAGCATGACTTGGGCAGAACACGACACTCGGTGCCTTACTTGATCGAGTGAACCACATGGATTTCTTGTCAAAATGGGCATCAAAACATGCTAATGAAATGATTTAAAACATTTAAAACCTTGTGTTGATGTTGGATACGATTTTGTGACAACATTCTTGACAATATCTCTATAACGATTTTGCCTATTCTTTCGGCCAAAACATGGCGTGTTACTGTGAGTAAAAAATGACCTAGGCAAGCTTACAATGTTGTTGTGTTTAAAACGTGGTAAAAGCGATCGAAGAATTGGAGAAGAAGCAGCATGGAGACCAAGTCCAAGACGCTGATATATTTCAGGAGGAAGAATCGATCCAAGCAGTTGGCTTCTTTTACTCAGCCTCCTCAACCAATCAGTGAGGATTTCAAGGGAAGCTCAACACTATAAATAGAGGGGAGCTTCATAGTATCGAGATCCAAAATTGTAGAAGAAGAATTTCCAAGAGAGCTCTCGGATTTTACCTTAGAAAACTGGATCAACACACCTAGCCTAAAGTTGTTTTAACAACATCTAGTCCCACATTACAATTGCTATCTTTATTCTAGATTAAGCTAAATGTTCAAGCGATTGTAATGAAGATGTTGTATTTTGTCTTTTAGACTTTTGTACTTTAGGCGAAGTCATCTGCGACTTCATTTTGTTTTGTAATTTCTTTTCCTTTGTAACACTCAATTTGTAAAAAAATTCATTTGTAATTGTATATAATTTATACAATTCTTTTGGTCATCGACCATCAAGGGATATATTTATATATACCCTTGAAAATATAAACCTTGTGTCTCTTTACTTATTCCGCTGCATTTACTCTACAAAGGTTTATACTGTTTTATCACAATGTTGCCTCAGATGTTGACACAACATTAAAGGCAACATCCAGTGAATGTTTTTGTTGTTCTAGCTTTTGCGATTTTAATGTTACACTTTTTACTAATCCGTAGCCCCGGGACCCAACACCTTATATTGAAATAACAATCTGAAAATATAATAACGGAATAATCTGAGTGAAACATGATAAGTCTAAAAATATTACTAACATGACTGACATTACATGCTACTGGACTAGTCTATGAAACTTCTAAAAGATGAGTTTGCAAAATTATTTATCAGGATAATGCCCTGGCATACCTCTGCTAATAAAATATAATCATAAAATAACTAGAAAGGTACCCCTAATGAGACGGGGCTCGCCAAAATAGCTGATATTGAAACAGTCCTACTGAGAAGATCTGTCTCCCTAAAACTCAGCACCTGCACCGTGAAGTGCAAACCTCATTCAAAGGGATGTTAGTATATTTGAATTGTACCGTATGTAAATAAACTAAAAGAATAAGCGGGCACCTGAAATAATACGAACATGAACTGAAACTGAAATTGAAAACATGAAAATGAACATGGGTATAAATCTAAAAAATGTATATCCGTATATATCTGTATATCTGTATATATATGGGAGAGCATTAGTAAAATCGACATGAACCACCACACGTGAACGTGGAGTCTGATCTCTATCCGATCATCTAAGCCATCTCGTACTTTGCCGGAGTACGAAACATGAACATGAAGAAAATGAATTCAATAAATAATATGAAGGTATCATCCTCTAGCGGACCGACCCTTATCCTATGTTGACATACATATTTTTGGCTATCTGAACCTTCTCAGTAATCTGTGCAACTCCCACAATATGTACTTTAAAATAGTTGGCTTGAAATTACATGAATAACTTGAAATCATAAGTTGAAAAAACTTATAATTTAGCATGTGAAAAAATACATAGTATAACTTGTCTAAATCATGAGAAACATATACGAATTCATGAAATTGAGTGATAATAATCATAACTTATATTTAGAACTCATGAAAATCAGGATATGGTTCATCGATTACAGACGGTATCATGACATTATAATATCATATCATGAATGTAAGTAACGAAGTCAAGACATAACATGGAATATAATTATACATGTATAAAAGGATATCATGAACTTGAATAAAACCCTAGGTTATGGAAATTCATAGTTTCATGGATAACTGTGGCATGTAGAAGAAAAATGACGTTTCCACATGTAGATAGAAGCTCTACATACCATAATCATTCCAAAAGTTATTTTAAATAACTGAACTTGGAAGAAGGAACCCTAAGCCTGAACTTTAATTCCTTGAGTTAGATGTTCTTAAAAACCCTAGGTTAGAAATAGTGAATTTCTCTTAAGAATTGATAGTAATAGATTAGAATTGCATACAAATACATGGAAAGAACTTACCTTGATGTATAAGATGGTTGGGAAGAGAGAACCTTCATTCTAGGGCTTGGGAATTGTGAGAACTAATTTTTTAGAATGAAGTCCGGAATTTATACTGTTTGCTGTCAGAAGAAATTGATGGATGATTTGATGGTTTGATTACGAAATGTCGATATTTTGACAATCTGATTAATGATTAAATCGATATTTATCTGATCTATCGAATTAGGCCGCATCTTATTTTTGAGAGATTTCATATAGTCGTATAACTATAGTTCTGGGATGGTGGAGATAGACAAATTGTCAATAATTTGATGGTCCGTAGAATTTACAATATAGATGTAAAATTTTAAAAGTTAAATTGACGGTTCGTCTGATGGGCCGTAAAATATTTTACGGTCTGTATAATCTGCCTTCAAATTCCATTTACAGAACTGAACCTGGGTTTTCAACTTAAACTCCATGTTTTAGTTTCCTACACTCGTGGATTATGAACAAGACTTAGTTTGAAGGTACACAGTGTTACAATATCTCCCCATTGGGATAATTCATCCTCGAATGATGGGTCATGTTTAGAAATGAGATTGGAGGTAACATGAGTACATGAATGTGAAGAAACATGACATGGAACTTGAGTACTGAATACATGAACGTGAAACATGAGACATGGATTCGCAAGGGACATAACACTAATACTAAGGGTATTTACCTTGTTCGTTTTCTGCTTGCTCCTCGAATAAATGAAGATATCTTGACTTCATGTCTTATTTGGCTTCTCATGTAGCCTCCTCAGCATTCTGACTTCTCCACAATACTTTCACTGAGGCAACTTCCCTAGTTCTCAACTTTTGAATCTAACGATCCAAAATAGCTACAGGAATCACCTTATATGTCAAACCATCCTTAACTGAAATGGAGTCGGTATGAACCACCAACGATGGGTCTCCCACCCACTTTCATAAGATGGACACATGGAACACTGGATGCACAACTACTAAGTCTTGTGAAAATTAAAGTTCATAAGACACTTGGCCTACTCTCCTTAAATCATGTAAGATCCGATATATTTGGGAGTGAGCTTTATTTTCTTTCCAAACCTCATGACACCTCTCATGGGTGAAACTTTCAGAAATACGCAATCATCAACATAGAACTTTAAATTTGTATGCCTTACATGTCACGACCCGAACCCCAGACCCGCGACTGGTGACCTATCTAGGCACCCTTCTACCCATTCATCCCAAGTAACCCGCGGAAGATAAAGATACCCATCATCATTTTTTTAAACAAGCAAAGGCAAAGGCGGCAAGGCCGCCGCTATATATATATAAGCCAAAATGAAACATCAGCATTACGAGTCGATTCCACGTATGAATACTGGACCAGAGTTTCGACAATATACTATGACGGGACAAGGCCCCGCCATACCCATAAATGTACAAAAACCTGTAATGAAAGATCATTACCAAAATGATAAACTCCAGAACAATGGAGCTATCCCAAAACTTTAAGCAAGGATCCTACACTTGCATATTATCAAACTGCGTACCTAAACCTGCGGCATGAACGCAGCCCCCCGGAGAAAGGGGGCAGTACGGAAAATGTACCAAGTATGTGAAACAATAAGTACTGTAAATGAGATTATAACAGGCCAAACAGATAACAAGAGACAAGTATAATAATCAAATACCAGTACACTGTGCCTTTTCAAGATATGAAATCCATGTCAAAATTATGGACGTCTGTCCATATAAACAAATACTGTCATGGGAGTCGAACCCGAACATTATACACAAATACTGCCCTGTAAGGTATTCTGCCCGGCCTCTTCTGGGACACGGTAAGGTCATGTAAGTCAAATAAGGTATTCTTCCCGGCCCCTTCAGGGACACGGTAAAGTCATGTAAGTCAAATAAGGTATTCTGCCCGGCCCCTTCAGGGACACGGTAAAGTCATGTAATATATACTGCCCTGCCCATTAAGGTATAATGCCCGGTCCATTTTGGGACACGGTAAAGTCATGTAAGTCAAATAAGGTACTCTGCCCGACCCCTTCTGGAACACGATAAAGTCATGTAATATATACTGCCCTGCCATTAAAGTATACTGCCCGGTCCATTATGGGACACAGTAAAGTCAAATAAGGTACTCTTCCCGGCCCCTTCTGAAACACGGTAAAGTCATGTAATATATAATGCCCTGCCATTAAGGTATACTGCCCGGTCCATTCTGGGACACGGTAAAATCATGTAATATATACTGCCCTGCCCATTAAGGTATACTGCCCTGCCCACTAAGGTATTGTTAACCCCGTATTTCCAAGGAAATGATATGAGAACATATGTAAGGAAATAAAATTTGAATAAAGTATTTTTCTTAAGTATTTTTCTTAAGGAATAATTTCGGAACGTTGTGAAGAAAAAATTTGTGGGATTAGTATATGATTATGAAAGATCGAATCTAATAATATAGGGCCCGTCAAAATTTCACAATTTCGCGGTGTCCTTCGTTTGTAAGAGAATTGGATAATATCTCGATATTTTGTGATGGATTTTCGGCCAATGAGAGGGGGACAAGTGTCCCCCATTCACTTGAACACTTGTCTTGTTGACTTGGATTCTAGATATTATATATACAAGCTTGCAAGACACTTAGACAAATCTCACCAAAGTTCTATTTCTCTCTTCTCTCTCTATTGTTTCGGCCATGGCAAGAACTTGAAGAAGAAGATTGCTAATCTTCTAAGTTTAGTTACTAATACAAGATTAAGGTCCCTAACCAAGTGATAAGCCAAGATAAACACCATTAACCCCTAAACTTCCCCTTTGGCGTGAGATTAGGATTTGAAACCTAGAGTGTTCCTTGACTTTTTGGTGTTGAAACATGAAGTGAAGTTGGTTATAAGATTCTAAGTGATACATACATGTGATTGGAACTTGAAGAATAGGAGCTAAGACTAACCTAAGGACTGACTTTAGCTTGGACTGTTATGTGCATATTTGAGGTAAGGATCATTTTTACTCTTGAAGTAATTGAAGATTACATGTTGTAGTAATGTATAAATGAGCTTGTACTAAAAAGAATGAATATTAAAAAAGGTTTGGACAATATTGGATGTTGGGGCCGAAATATGGCAGTTTCGGCCATTGAGATTCGTTGGTCTTGTTGTGGTTATTTTCACTTGTTGCATGTTATATAATGAAGGAAATATTGTTGTCGATAGTTTATATGATTTATATAACATGTTGAAATGAATTGGATTAAAATGAATTAAGGAACAGGGCTTTGGATATGTAGTTGTAGTGGCCGAGAATGGACCTTTAAATTGTTGGATATTGTGGGAAGTTTTACGACTGTTTTAGACGTATATATACGCTGGAAAATCAGCCACCAACTTGCATGTTTAATGTGGTAAAATGACTAAATGAAAGTCCTAAGGAATAAAGGTGTTAAAGGCTTCACATTGTATCCTTAATGTTGATTTATTATGGAATGTTTTATGGACTGCTTTTATATGATTGTGGCGCAGAATTTTACACGTCAAGTTGGCGTGTAATCCCCTTTGGTTGCTGTTTTGGTTGTGCCTTAAATCGGGCTTGTTTTGTTGTTGAATTCGGGCCTTGGTAAAGGTGGAAAATACGTATAAGCAGTGGAAAGTGCCCAATTTTCCATAGAATAAGAGATCCTTACTTGGTATTAATCTACCTTAGAAAGCTTGAAGTTGATAGAAATGCTATTGTCATTTTAGGTTGGAGTACTACGGGTGTCACATTCTACTTAGCGTGTGGATTAAGCCGAAGAGATATGTGGTACTCTTCCTATCTTTCTTTGAGCATGAACCTTATAAAATATGTAAATGCGGTGGGCGTCGTGTTTTAAATGATATCAGATTCATTATAGTACTTGATTTTAAAAGATAGGAGTGACTTTATTGGAAAAGGATGAGTTACTTGATTTTAAAGTCTTGAGTTGAATTCAAAAGTTGTAGTAACTTGATTTTAAAAGAGGAAGGGCCTTGATACTACGAGTGTTAGCATCTTGGGGTTTATTACACAAAAGGATTCTTTTTATAAGAATGAGTGTACGTAGTACTTTAGGGTTCAAGTCCCTAATATTGCATGAAATGATTCTCTTTATAAAGAATAGATGTACGTAGTACTTTTGGGGTTCAAGTCCTTAATTTTACATGAAATAAAAATGCCTTGAGTTTATAAAATGATAGTTCATTCTACGTGTTTTAATGAGAGTCAAAGAGTATTTTAACTTGAATATGTTTGCTCATGATAGCCTTTCGTGCAAGTATTGTATTCCTATATCACCGTGTCCGTCACAAAAGGGGCGGTAACATTATCGATGTATGGTGAGTTCGAGTCCCATGACATCATATCATTTCATGGACTATCTCTCGATGTATGGTGAGTTCGAGTCCCATGACATCATATCATTCTATGGACCATCTCTCGATGTATGGTGGGTTCGAGTCCCATGACATCATATCATTCCATGGACCATCTCTCGATGTATGGTGGGTTCGAGTCCCATGACATCGTATCATTCCATGGATTAGCTCTCCATGATGTGGGTTCAAACCCCAGGTTACCATTTGTACAGTGCTTGGGTTCGAGTCCCATGACACCATTTATACTCGTGCGGGTTCGAGTCCCGTGACATTATATTCTGAGGGCATGAGTCCCTGATTTTGGCATGACTTGCATATTTTGAAAAGGTAAGAATTGACTCTCATTACTTTTATATTGATAAGGCACATTTGTACTGTTATTTTGGTTATCATACATGTCTCCTGCTTTATTTTGGACTGTTATGATTTCATTACAGTACTTTCAGTTTTACATACTTGGTACATCTTTCGTACTGACCCCCTTTCCTCGGGGGGCTGTGTTTCATGCCGCATGTGTAGATACACAGGTTGGTGATCCTTGCTCCTAGGATCTCTGTTCAGTTTTTGGGAAAAAGCTCCATTACTCCGGAGGCTTATCTTTTGGTACGGATCCCTGGTATGGTAGGTTTTTGTACATTTAGGGGTATGGCGGGGCCCTGTCCTGTCACAGTTAGGTATCTAAATTCTTAGAGGTCTGTATTCATATGTGGGCTGGTCTTATGAGAGTTGTATTTATTATTGGCCTGATGTATAACTGTATTTCCGGGGTGTACCCGTTGTTTATATAGCGGCAGCCTCACCGGCTCGCCTTATTGCTATTCATACAGTTTCTTTGGGTTGTTTATTGGCCTATGTTTTATATGTGATATGTGGGCAATAGAGGGGGTGCCCAAGTGGGGCACCAGTCGGGGGCCCGGGGTCGGATCGTGACAAAAGTGGTATCAGAGCAGTTAATCCTCGGAATGTCTACAGACCGTGTCTAGTAGGTATGGGTATGTGTGCACCATACTTATACCCAAGAGGCTACATGATATTTAGGATTGGTTTCCTTTCTTCTCACTCTGAGATCGTGCAGTAGAGCTGTGTAATTAGGATAATCCTCTCTAACGTACTGTGGTGTTGCCACTATGGCTCCGAAAAAGGCAACAATGGGCCAAAAAGGATTATATGGACTTCGTATCCAGGTTGGTGAAAATTGTTATACCAGTAGTTAGGAGTATATGCGTGGGGCGTGCGTCTGAATGTATAAACCCTAATTAGGGTAAGAATGAAAGAATTGTTTCCGACGGAAAATATTCGAACACTTGTGAAGGAAGTTTACTTTTTCAATATTTTTTTCCAATTATTAAATTTTTCCGAGAGATAAAATATTTTGGACCAATAGGAGGGCGACATGTGTCACCCCAAATGGACATGGGTGGACGTTTTTTTTTCAAGACTAGTGGACAATACAAGTGGTCAAAGTCTTGCATGACATTTGCATGGCCATATGGACGTTTTTTTCAAGTTAGTGGGCAAGACAAGTGGTCAAAAGTCTTGCATGGCATTTGTGGGACAAGTGGACAAAGGGACCCACACAAACACATGTCCTCAATCTATACCATACACATGCTTCAATCCTAGCCCTTGGTTGTCCTATATAAACACCTCTAGTTGATGAAATCTTCCACACTTGGAACATTTCAAGACTTGAAAATATTTTTCTCTCCCTTTCCTTGAGCTCTCGTCCAAACCCCTAATTTTTGAGCAATTGTTGTCCAATAATTCTTAAACTTCTAAGTGTTCTTCCTTAATGTATTAGGAAGATTAGTAACCAAGAGTTAGACAAGATTTCACACCCTAGCCTCAAAAATCCCTCCCTTGGCCGAGAGCTTGCAAGAGTGAAACCTAAGTGTTCTTCACTTTTTGGAGTTAATTCTTGAATAGAAGTTGGTTAGGAACTTCTAAGGGTGACTTGTGGTGGTTTGGAAGACAAACATTGGGAGCTAAAACTTGCTTAGGAACGACTTTAAGTTCTTGGATATTTTTGGGCTATTTTGAGGTAATGAACCTTAACCTCTTTGTGAAGTTGATTATTATGTATATTGGATATTATACATATATTGGAAGTATATTATGGAGTATGATATATAAGGAAAGATTTGGATCTTGTTAACTTGTTAAAAGGAGAATTGGCATATTAGCCATTAAAATGGTAAAAATGTATCCATTACTTGCTAAAAAGTTAACAACAAAGAAACTATAACTTATATTAAGATTGGAATATAAGTTGGAAGACTAATGAAGTAATTGGATAAGTAAAATTGTAAAAGTTGGCCAAGGACCCCAACTTAAGGACTGTATTTACTTTGGACTGTATTTACATTGTTGTTAAGGGGAAGATTGTTAATCGCGTTCGTTTGGCGTGTGATCCTTCTTTAATTATTGTTGTTGTTAAGGAGAGATTGTTAATCGCGTTCCGTTTGGGCGTGTGATCCCCTTCTTTAAATTTCGGAATTATTGCGCCTTATTTATGGCATGTTGGTTACTATTATCGGGCCTTGAAAAAGGTGGAGAATTGAGTAGAAACGGGGGAGGTGCTGCCCGATTTTTCGTAGACTAAGAGAAATCTTACTTAGAAGAATCCCACGTAAAACTAGAAGTTGATAGGTGTGTTTTGACTATTATAGGTTGACACTCTGCGCGCGACATATCCGACTTGGCAAGTGGATTTAGCCGAGGAGGTATGTGATTCTTCCTATCCCTTTGAGCATGATATTTGTGAAATATATATAGTACGGTAGACGTACGTGTGTTAAACTAAATTTGGCTTTACTTTGATGTCTTTGGACTTGAGTTCTAAATAATAAGAATCTTGAATATTTCAAAAAGAGTTATGAATCATTTTGGAAGAAAAGTAATACTTGGTTTTAAAAACAAAAAGCTTAAGTGTTATACTAGCTTTATGGGAAGTTAGGTATAACGACTTAAGAAAGATAAAAGGAACGGTTTACTTATTTGTTTATACAAGCCTTGTAATGATTTCTGAAGGTGTGGTAAGTTGGTTTGATGAATAAACATGTTATGATGCTAAGTGTGTCAGTATCGTGTGACGTTTGTGTAAGGGGGTTGTTCTTGTTGTGCTTATGTTGTTTAACGATAAGCCCGTTGTGCTGATATTATATCACTTACCCCCCTGACTTGTTACGAGCCGAGGGTTAGCCACCGTCGAGGAATACCTCATCGGGTCCATGTGACCTATGCGGGCTGCGGAGTTCGGGATGATCACTCCGGGTGTGTTACGCCGATGCGAGGAATACCTCATGCGGTCCATGTGGCCATGCGGACTGCGGGAGTCCAGGACGATGCCGAGGGTTAGCTACCCCCGATGCGAGGAATACCTCATGCGGGCCTAGGTGGCCTATGCGGACTGCGGGAGTTCCAGGATTAGGCTCGCATAATGATACTATGGGCGATTGACCTTGCTTCGATCATTAGCGACCTAGAAAAGACCAGTTACATTATATCTATTTTGCTCTTGTTTATGATGTGGCACTATGTGCGGTTAAATTGGGTTGTTTCGTACATATTTGTGAATTGGTTTTAAAATGTTATAGTTTTATATATATATCGATTACTTTCTGATTTCACATACTTGGTACTGTTATGCTTGACCTCTTCAGTGCGTTCATGCCGCAGGTAGAGGTACTCCGGTTGTTGATCCCCGCTCCTAGGATCACTATTCTGCTTTTGGGAAAGCCCCGTTTCTCCGGAGGCTTGTCTTTTGGGTATGATTTCCCTGTCATTGTAGTTTTATGTACTTTCAGGGTATGGCGGGTCCCTGTCCCGTCATAGTTGTTTACATTCTTAGAGGTCTGTAGTCCTGTTGTAATTTTGGGATGTAACTGTTCACTTTTGGTATTTATATACATGCCGAAAGGCAACCCTTTTCTTGGAAAAACTGTTTCATGTTTACAAAGTTTATATTCTGCTGGTTACTCTGATGTATGTCTACTTGGGTGCCCGGGTAAGGCACGATCCACGCCCGAGGCAGTCGTGACAAAAGTGGTATCAGAGCAGTTAAATCCTCGGAAAGTGTCTACAGACCGTATCTAGTAGAGTCTTGATTATCGGTGTGTTGTGCACCACACCAATAATCAGGAGGCTGCAGGATATTTAGGATTGGTTTCCATTCTTCTCACTCTGAGATCGTGCCTTAGAGCTGTGTTATAAGTTGGACCCCTCTGACGAATTTCTTTTGTTTACCAGTTATGCCTCCACGCAAGGCAACCCGGGCCCAGAAGGGCAAGACAGCCGAGGGAGCTGCTAGTAGGACACAGAGGGTCACGAGGGCCCAGGCCCAGCCTTTACCCGAGGTGATACCCCAGACGGCGAGTTCCACGACGCCGCCGGCCCCAGCAGGGTTTAGAGTCGTAGCGGTGGCTCACGAGACCCGGCTTTGAGCCTCGATCCACGGCTGGAGCGAGAAGAGATGGGTTACAAGGAGATGGCCCGATTATTAGCGTGGTCGTGGCGAGAGCGAGGATAGGCTGGATCATCGATTCGATTCGATAGTACCGTGGTTCACCCGAGGTCGGATAGTTTGAGACTTCGGGACTTTCCGAGTTGCAGCCCGCCAGAGTTCTATGGGTTGAGGCACGAGATGATCCGCAGGAGTTCATCCGAAGCGATTCTGACGGATCATGAGAGTGATCAAGGCTTCGAGACCGAGTCGGTGGTCTTAGGTTCACATCGCGCGTGATCTGCGATCGGGTTTGATTCATGAGCGTCCCGGGGAGCATGCGCCTCCGGTGTTTGGGACGAGTTCGTGAGGCATTTCTCACTCACTTCTTGCCTCGCGTATGAGAAACCTGGCCAGATTTTTGATCCGAGGCGAGCGGGCGCCTGATTCGAGTACAACGTGGAGTTCGACTCGTTGGCTCGGTATGTCCCGCGTTAGTGGCGAATATGAAGGGCGAGTGCACCGCTACGTCACAGGCTTGATGACTACTTGGCGTAGTCTTGCTCGGGTGTAGCTCTTCACGGCATGGACATTGCCCGCATGCATGCGCACTCGTGCGCAGGTGTGAGGCGTAGAGGACGGGTTGACATGTATCGCCAAGAAGGCCGGGGCAGCGTGGTCTTTTGGTAGCTCTCGGTGGACGATCTCGGCGAGACTAGATTTGCACCTCGGCGGCTCGAGCACTCCTACACCGTCTTGAGCGGCAGTGGTATTCTGGCGTGTCGTGGCCCGTGACTTGGACTTCGAGTGGTAGAGGTGCTAACCGATCGAGACCACCTTCCTCTCAGTGTGTTCGATGTGGTAGATCCCATTACGGAGTTGTGGTACTCTGCGGGATCTTGTTACACTTGCGGCGGCAGGTCACTTTGCGAGACCATCAGGCCAAAGGCGGCCACGATGGTAGGGTTCACCTACGTGGTCTTTAGCCGGGTCTTCATCTCCTCTGATTACTCGCCCGGAGGCGAGTGCTCGTGGGCCAGCGGTCGCGGCAGAGGTCGTGGCAAGGGTCTAGTTCCAAGGTCCTCGAGCGCATTTATTCCATGTCCGACCACCAGACCGGGGCGCCACCGATGTCATCACGGTACTTTATTAGTTTCTTGTTGTGACGTATATGCCTTGATAGATCCAGGTTCTACCTTGTCCTATATATCTCCCCTTATTGCTAGTAGGATAGGGATAGAGCCTGAGTCCATAGACCCTTTTGAGGTAGCTACGCCAGTGGGGGATTCGGTGGTAGCTGAGCGGGTATATAGGGCTTGCCCAGTGACTATATGCAGTCGTCAGACCCTAGCCGACTTGATAGAGTTGGATATGACCGATTTTGATGTGATCATGGGTATGGATTGGTTAGCTTCTTGCTACGCCAATGTAGACTGTAGGAAGCGGTTGGTACAGTTCGGTTTCTGAGAGCCGGTTATCGAGTGGGAGGGGAACACTGTGTCGCCGAGGGGTAAGTTTATTTCTTACCTCAAGGCCAGGAAGATGGTTCAGAAGGGGTATATCTACCATCTCATTCGGGTATTTGATACTGAGGCTGTGATACCAGACCTTCAGTCAGTCCCAGTAGTCAGAGAGTTCCCAGATGTGTTCCCAGACGACCTCCCGGGTATCCCTCCTGAGAGGGAGATAGAGTTTTGCATTGATATTCTGCCTGATACTCGACCTATATCCATTCCGCCATACAGAATGACACCTGCCGAGTTGAGAGAGTTGAAGGACCAGCTGAGAGATTTCTTTGGAGAAGCGGCTTTATCAAAGCCTAGTGTTTCTCCAGGGAGCGCCGTATTGTTTGTAAAGAAGAAGGATGGGACGCTGCGCATGTGTGTAGATTACAGGCAGCTGAACAAGGTGACTATTAATAACAGATACCCTCTTCCCAGGATTGATGACTTGTTCGACCAGTTGCAGGGTGCGAGTTAGGGAGACGGATGTCCCTAGGTGCGCATTCGGACCCAGACGAGCACTATGAGTCTGTGGTCATGTCTTTCGTCTTGACCAATGCTCCGGCAGTATTTATGGATTTGATGAACCGAGTGTTCAAGCCATTTTTGGATACGTTTGTGATAGTATTCATTGATGACATCTTGATTTATTCTCGCTCGGAGCAGGAGCATGCGGAGCATTTGAGGCAGTCTTGAGAGTTCTCCGACCGGTTGTATGCCAAGTTTTAGTGTGAGTTTTGGTTGGCCGTGGCGTTTGGGGCACATTGTCGGGCCGAGGGTATTCGGGTGGACACGGCAAAGATCGAGGCGATCGGAGTTGGCCTAGACCTACTACCCGAAGCAGTGCGCACTTTGGGCCTCGAGGGTTACTACGGAGGTTTGTGGAGAAGTTTGCTTCTATTTCAAAGATTTTGACCAAGTCGACTCGAGGCGGCTAAGTTTCACTGGACGGATGCTTGTGAGGAGGGCTTCCAGTTACTGAAGGAGAGGTTGACGACCGCCCCAGTTCTTACTCTTCCAGAGGGTCCAGACGGCTATGTGGTTTATTGTGATGCGTCGGGCATCAGGCTTGGATGTGTGTTGATGCAGCAGGGCAATGTTATAGCTTACGCATCTCGTGACTCAAGAAGCATGAGAAGAACTACCCCACACATTACTTAGAGTGGCGCGATGATTCACGCCTTGAAGATCCGAGACATTATTTGTATGGAGTTCATGTGGATATTTACACGGACCACAAGAGCCTCGGTATATCTTCACCCAGAGGAGCTAAACTTGCGGCGAGAGACAGTGGTTAGAGCTACTCAAGGATTATGATGTCGATATCCTATACCACCCAGGGAAGGCCAATGTAGTGGCAGATGCCCTTAGTCGTAGGTCGATGGGTAGTCTATCAGATGTGCAGCCAGAGAGGAGGGGCATGTTCCGCGAGTTACATCAGCTAGCGAGCCTTGGAGTCCGATTGATTGATTCTGATAGTAGTGGGGTTCGGGTTTGAGAGGTTGCCGAATCTTCCCTCGTCGAGGAGGTGAAGAGGCGATAATATGAGGATCCGATTATGGCACAATATTGAGATACGGCTCTTCGAGAGGAAGGGTCCATTTGAGGCACTTGATGGGGTGCTAAGGTTTGAGGCGAGTTGTGTGTTCCGGATATTGCGTGACTTCGGACAGAGTCCTAGGGAAGCACACATCGCTCGTTACTCTATCCATCCGGGGTCGACAAAGATGTACCACGACCTCAGATCTGTGTATTGGTGGGACGGCCTGAAGAGGGACGTTGCGAGTTTGTCGCTCGCGTGCGAGTTGTCGGCAGTAAAGGTAGAGCACGCAGGCACGGTGGGTTGTTGCGCGATAGAGATTCCGGCATGGAAGTGGGAGGTTATCAATATGGACTTGATTACAGTTTTACATCGCACTCAGATGAAGCATGATTCTATCGGGTTATCGTCGAAGCCGACGAAATCACCCACTTTCTTCCGTCGGGCGACTTTCTCGGCCGAGGATTACGCTAGACTTTACATCCGAGAGATCGTGAGACTACATGGGGTCCCTATATCTATCATATCGGACAGAGGAGCCCAGTTTACGGCTAACTTCTGGAGGTCCTTCCAGAAGGGATTAGGGACGCAGTGAGCCTCAATCGCATTCCATCCTCGCACCATCGGACAGGCATCGTACCATCCGGACACTTGAGGATATGTGCGAGCCCGTGTTATTGATTTCGGTGGTAGGAGGATCATTTGCCGCTAGTAGAGTTTGCGTATAACAACGCCTACCACTCCAAAGATCCGCATGGCGCCATGAGGCCTTATATGGGAGGAAGTGCAGTCACCGATAGGCTGGTTTGATGTGGGTGAGGTGCGATTAGTCGGGCCGACTTGGTTCACAGCGGTGGATAAGGTGAAGCTTATCCAGAGCGGTTATCGTGACTCGAGTCGCCAAGTCGATCACGGATCATCGACGTCGACATTTGGAGTTCGAGGTTGCTGATTGGGTTTTTCTGAAGGTGTCACCCATGAAGGGTGTGATGAGGTTTGGGAAGAAGGGGAAGCTCAGCCCAAGGTACATTGGGCCTTATTAGATTGTCCGTAGGGTAGGCAAGGTTTCCTATGAGTTGGATCTGCCGTCCGATCTGGAGGCAGTACATCCAGTTTTTCATGTTTCTATGCTGAGGAGATGTATCGGAGATCCGTCTAGAGTGCACCCGATTGATGATGTCCAGGTGACAGAGGGGTTATCGTATGAGGAGATTCCCATAGCGATACTCGATCGTCAGGTTAGGCGACTGCGGACAAAGGATGTGGCTTCCGTCAAGGTCTTATGGCGGAATGAGCACAGAGATGAGATGACGTGGGAAACAGAGGAGGACATGAGGCAGAAGTATCCTCACTTATTCCCCACACCTCCAGGTAACTCACTTTCCTACTGGTTAATTTTAAATTGTCATATGTACTTAAGTGTTCTATTGTGGCCATATGTGGCATTTTGCAAATTGTTCAAGTTATGAGGGACTATGCCGTTATCTGAGTTAATTGAATCTAGGAGGAACATTCGGGACGAATGTTTCTAAGGGGGAGGTAATGTTATACCCCGTAGTTCCGGAGTATGTATGTAAGGACGTACGTACGAATGTATATGTCACGACCCGAACCCGGGCCCGTGACTGGTGCCTTACCCCGGGCACCCTAGTGATACAACATCAGAGAAAAACCAGCGGAAATAAAAACTTAAACATAATAATAGATATGGATCAAGATAAAATAAAATAGGCCAACAAAAACGGTTGCCTTTCAACATATATAGATATAGACATTTGAACAGTTACAATCCTTACAACCCTGCCCACAACAGTGCTACAGACCTCTAAGATTTATACAACAACTATGACGGGACAGGGCCCCGCCATACCCCTGAATGTACAAGGACCTGCTGGACTGGGTAACATACCAAAGATAAGCCTCAGGAAACGGAGCTTCCCAATACGAAAGGTGATCCTAAGCGGGGATCGACAACCGATGTACCTCTGCATGCGGCATGAACGCGGCCCGGCGAGGTCAATACAACAGTACCAAGTATGTGAAATCAGAAATCAGAATGAAATCATAGCGATATATAAAGCGGGAGACATGTATGATAACCAAACTACAAGATCACCACATATAAACAAATATATCAAGTCAGGGACTCACGCCCTCCAAATCATCACTCGTGCCCGTGGAATTCCTTCCTCACTGCCGGCCGTCTATGATATAACAATACCAAGGAGTATATGTGAACACCAGGTCCTACCTGTGTCAATAAAACCGTACGGGGCAAGTATAACTACCAGATCCGACCGTACCAATAATACTGTACAACCATATCATGAAGCTGACACGTGGCAAGTGCAATAGCCTCCACCAGCTCCACCTGCGCCACGTAGCTGACGGGGGCAAGTGAATCGGCTACGCACCAGATCACAACCGTAAGTCACGAAGCTCCATCCAAATACTGACTCGCGAAGCTGACACGTGGCAGGTGCAATAACCTATACCAGATCCACCTGCGTCACGTAGCTGACTGTCACACCCCGAAAATCGGGCCCGTGACTGGTGCCTTACCCCGGGCACCCTAGCGATACATACATCAGAGAAAATCAGCGGAACATAAAACATGAGTCATTATACAAGAGATATAATAAATAAACAGGCCAACCAAAACGGTTGCCTTCAGTATATACATAAAACCTGAACAGTTTAATCCTTTTACAACCCCGCCACAACATTACTACGCACTTAAGATATATTAATGACTATGACGGACAGGCCCGCCATACCCCAATGTACAAGAACTTACAACTCGTGGAACACTACTAAAAGATAATCCTCCGGAGAAACGGAGCTTCAATCTGCTGATCGTGATCCTATGAGCGAGATCCACGGCCGTGTACCTACTGCGGCATGAGCATAGGCGAAGGTCGATAACAGTACCAAGTATGTGAAAGTCAGAATTGAAATCATACTAGTCTATATAAAGCAGGAGACATGTATGATAACCAAACTACAGTTCACAACATAAAACAGTCATCACTCCAATATAACTATGGGTCTCACGCCCACAACATCAATCAGGGTCGCATCATGGCCGCATGCCCCCGGAATACTGCATCGGTGTAGACATGTCCATGTGACCTCAACAACAAGACAGCAATCCAGATGGAATCATACCCGCGCTACGCGTGTCGATATGTCAAAGGAAACAATAAGACAACTTTACAAATGGACGCATACCCGTGCGCTACGCATCGTGTCGAGATGTCGAGAGGAAACAATAGGACGGCATTCCAAATGGACGATACCCGTGCGCCACGATCGTGTGTCAAGATGTCCAAAAGGAAATCACAAGGCGATAATCAAATGGAAACATACCCGCGCGCACGATCGTGTCAAGATATCCACACCGCTTAACCACAAGACCTTAACCAAAATGGAAGCATACCCGTGCGCTACGCATCGTGTCAGTATGTCCAAAGCGATTAACAACAATAATACTATCAACAGGAACGTACCCGTGGAATTTCTCCGTCACTGCCGGCACGTCCAAGTAAGTTCTCAACAAGTCAACCGACCCTCCATCGAGAGACGCGGTAACACAGAAATACAACGCTTTGCACAACAAAGGTTATCACAATAAGCATAGCCAAGCTTCACAACAACAAGCATAGGCAAGTTTCACAACAACACAAAGTACTTTCATTTTATACCAAAGTCCGGGTTTTTAACCCCAAAGTACTACATACGTAAGTTCTTTTAAAAGAGATCCATTTCTTTTATAAAAGTCACCCGATACCATAGTATTAGAATGACCAACCCACCTTCCTTTTCAAAACCAAGTAACAACATTCTTTTCCTAAGTTCCGGTTGCCTAGTTTCACTACTCAAGCTTCTCATTTTCAAATGGTTTCAAAGTTCCCAAACTTAATCACTTGATTCCTTTTAGAACAATTAAGTAACATATGTCATATACGTGAGTAGTTTATTCTTGTTTATAACGATCTTATTACAATGACCATGATCTAGAAAATGTAATATCATTTTGTCTCATCTTAGCTTCTATGCAGATGGAGGTTTCTTGTTTTAATACAACACATCATTATTCAATACATTTTCCTTTTATTAACGCTGCAGTTGGTCGATACACATTCGACTCCAAATCGAAGAAACATTATCCCTTTAAAACCAAGTACTCATTACTCACGAATGAGGTTTCACACAAACATCCACATTAAAACAAATAAGTTAAGTCTCTTATCTTATAAGATCAAGTCTCTTAACTTCTAACGTCAGTAAACCATTTTCACTTACATAAGGTCGTTATAACTAACTTCCCATAAAGCTATTATAACACCATATGTTTTAACCCAACCAAATCACTTAGCACGTATGCGTCTACCGCACTACATAGTTCACAACAATCATGCTAGAAAAGATAGGAAGAGGTTCACATACCTCGCGACGATTTATCGACAATAAGCAAAATGCTCCAAGTACTACAACCTTGCTAGCCCTTTCCACTCCTCGAGTAGAATACGCTACTCTTAGTACTTTCACCTATAAAGGTCACAAACGCCTATTAACCCCAAAACATAAGTTTCTATCTTTCTATAGAAAATTCGGCACTCTCACGCATGCAGCGTAAATCTCCTCTCTATCGAGGCTACCAAGCCAACCATGGGGGGTTTTACACGCCTAACCTGACGTGTACAATTCTACACAAGCTCATCGCAATACGATTCTATGTAAATACATTTAGTTCGATTCTTAATTCTTCAGCTTAAGTCAAAAGACATTGCGAATACTAAGTATAGTTCCATATATAGTATACTTCAACTATATATCCTAACAAACATGTAATTTCCAATTTACAATAGAGGACAAGATAATTACCTCGATAAGCCCAAAATTATCCGAGTTTAATGTCGCTCCGAGCAAGGTTTAGCTCACTCCGTGCGCCCAAACCACTCCAACAACCCTTAGAAGTTCTAACCAACTTCTACTCAATTACTTCAACCAACTATGAAGATTTTCCTTGTGGTTTCGGTTTGAGACTAAAAGGACAAAAGGTAGTATTTCCTGACTCTACGTAAAGAGGTATCTTTGTAATACTACAAGGTACAAGGCTAAGGTATTTTTGTAATTATAAAAATACTAGGTGAGTATTTCTATACAAAAACAATGGGTATTATACTAAAACAACTAGGCTAGTGGGTACCCCACTAGCACCACAAAGGGGACCTTCTCGCCAAAGGCCACAAGGAGGAGGGAGGGGGAGAGGCTTAGGACGAGAGCTACTAGAGGGAGGGGAGGGATTTCAAGACTTAGACAAAGTGAGGAGTGAATGAATAAGTCTTCACAAGGGAGGGGTATTTATAGCAAACCCAAAGGCCAACCAATGGCCAAGATCTAGCCAAGTGCAAGTGCAAGGCAAGTGTAAGGCAAGATCGCCAAGTGCACCCTAGACCCTACTCCCAAAACCCTCACAAATATCTACACAAATATCAAGCCCAACTTGCCCTTGTTTGGCCAGTCACGCCCACTTGTCTCCATCGTGAGGTGACACATGTCACCCTCCGGTTGGTCCAGATTGTTTCGTCTCTCGTAAAAATCCGCAAAAAAACAAAACGACATAGCCGGAATTTTCCCTTCGCAAGTTACGAAAAACGTTTCGTCGAAAAACGACTCTAACCGGGTGTTGTGCCCAAATGTAAAATCGGCCAAGGGTGCCACATGGGGGTGACACGTGTCGCCCCCCGATTCGCTTCGAATATTTCGTCTTCGAAAATATCCAATTTCAAATCTCAAAAACAAAGCGGGCCCACAAAATCAGAATTTCTCCGTGGCCCCACGTGACCATTCCCAAAATAAAATTCCATAATTCTCTAATATTCCGAAGTCCGAATACCAAACTGGGAATCCAATTCCCATTAACGAACCTTTTCCTTCACAAAACCGAAACTTTTCCGTGGAAAATCACCTCTTTCTTCCTTTCCAATCTTTCTGCGTATTCTCGCACGCACGCCCTCGCATACATACTCCGGAAATACGGGTATAACATTCTCCTCCTTAGAAACATTCGTCCGAATGTTCCTTCACAAGACGGATATCGACGAAGCTCTTCTAACAAATTGCCAACGCCATACCGTCACGAAATAACACACGTTATCTTCCTTCCTTACTCGCCGTGCCCTTCTCGAACACTTGAACTCTTCTAGCATACGCACCACACTTCCGCCCCGCTTGCTTCCCAAAACCTTGAGTCACCACCTCCAAACTTGGTCATCTTACTAACCTCAAACTTCCTTAAGGCCATTCCCGCCTTACGAACCGCTCTGGTCGAACGCGCCCACGAACTCATACGATGATCATACAAACTTGGGCCTAGCATCCTCGTGACCCTACCACCTCGCGGGACCACCCGAGAACCCACCTTAATCAGACACGGTTGACCCGCATCACGCCCTCAACCCGACCACAACCGTGCCAAACTCTTGTTCCCGATCCGAACAATCTTACTAATTCACATCATGAAAGCTACCACTTCCATCTCACACTACCCACGGACTTATCACACAAATAAATCCCACGTATACTACTACTCTGATAAAAGTCAAACATAAAACGAATCTTTAATCTCAAGACGACCTTAACCCTAAGGTCTCACTCGTGACAAAGTCTAATGTTAATAATTAAAATGCCCACATACTTAAACTCCCAACTAAACATGTTTTCAAACTCACAATATCACAATGCTATCCGTTCATAGCACACAATAATGAGATCATCATAACAAGCATACCAAAACTCTAGAGGGTTAAGGATATACCTGAAGCTACTGCTCCACTCTAATCATAGGCCTGCCCTGCAGGGCGCATAGCTGTAGAAGGTGATAAACCAGCCACAGATCCTGAAGGCTGAGTCGTAACATCCGCGCTTCCCTTGGTCGGACAGTTCCTCGAAAAATGGCCTGGGCCGCATGCAAAACAAACTCCCAATCTAGCACGACACTCTCCAAAATGGAGTCTACCACAATGGTCACAACGAGGTAGGGGTGGCTTCACCGTTAACACCCGCTCGCCGAAAATCTGAACCTCGAGCCCCGACACCGCTCACAAGGCGGTGGAGGACCACTGCATCGGTGGGGGTATATAACTAGCTTCTTCGAGGCGGTCCGCCTCGAAAGCCACCAAAGGACCTGCCGCCCCGGCCTCTTCTCGCGATCCGTGTCATTCCGTCGACCCTCCGTGCCTCGCATCCTAGTGCACGAGCTGCATGCGGGCAATGTCCATGCCGGTGAAGAGAAACACCGCGCAAGACTCAGCCATATAAGCATCTAGCCCGGTGACGTAGCGATGCACCCTATCCTCCATATCCGCAACTAGCGCAGGGACATATCGAGCCAAAGAATCGAACTCGACATTGTACTCCCTGACAGTGCGCCCTCTCTGTCTCAGTAATAAAAATCTGTCGGCCCGTGCCCTCCTCATCTGCGGAGGCAAGAAGTGCGTGAGGAAAGCCCCGAAAACTCATCCCATACCGCCGAGTGCATGCTCTCCCGAGAAAGCTCCGTGAATCAAACCAATCGATCGCGGTATCACGCACCGATGCGAACAAAGGTCACGCACTGGTCTCAAGCCTTGATCACCGCGTGATCCGTCAGCGCCGGATGAACTCTGCGGATCATCCCGTGCCTCGACCGTAAAACTCGCGGGCTACAACTCGTAAAGTCCCGCACCTCAAACTATCTGCTCGGGGTGAACCACTGGTGCTCGAACCGAATCTGCTGCATCGGCTGTCCTCATGTCGCCACAACCTCGCCAACAATCGCCATCTCCGTAACCCATCTCCTCGCCCCGGTGTGGGACTGGAGGCTCAGTCTCGTAGTCATCGCCACGGCCGCGGCTCTAAACTCTTTGGTCTTTGGCGGCGTCGCGAAACCCGCTGTCAAGCACAACCTCGTCTCGTGCGGGCTGCGCCTCGTACTCTCAGTATCTCACTAGCAGCACCTCGGCTGCGCCTTGCCAGGCTCTGGTTGCCTTGCGCGGAGGCATAACTGGTAAAAACGAGATACGTCAGAGGGGTACAACTTACAACACAGCTCTAAGGCACGATCTCGGAATGAGAAGAATGGAAACCAATCCTAAATGTCCTATAGCCTCCTGATTATAGATGTGGTGCACAACACACCGATAATCAAGACTCTACTAGACACGGTCTGTAGACACTTTCCGAGGATTAACTGCTCTGATACCACTATGTCACACCCCGAAAATCGGGCCCGTGACTGGTGCCTTACCCCGGGCACCCTAGCGATACATACATCAGAGAAAAATCAGCGGAACATAAAACATGAGTCATTATACAAGAGATATAATAAATAAACAGGCCAACCAAAACGGTTGCCTTCCGTATATACATAAAACCTGAACAGTTTAATCCTTTTACAACCCTGCCCACAACAGTACTACAGACCTCTAAGATATACAATGACTATGACGGGACAGGGCCCCGCCATACCCCTGAATGTACAAGAACTTACAACTCAGGGAACACCTACCAAAAGATAAGCCTCCGGAGAAACGGAGCTTCAAATGCGCTGAACTGTGATCCTATGAGCGAGGATCCACGACCGATGTACCTCTACCTGCGGCATGAACGCAGCCCCCCGAAGGAGGTCAGTACAACAGGTACCAAGTATGTGGCATGCAAAGTCAGTAAATGAAATCATACTAGTCTATATAAAGCAGGAGACATGTATGATAACCAAACTACAGTTCACAACATAAAACAGTCATCACTCCAATATAACTATGGGTCTCACGCCCACAACATCAATCAGGGTCGCATCATGGCCGCATGCCCCCGGAATACTGCATCGGTGTAGACATGTCCATGTGACCTCAACAACAAGACAACAATCCAGATGGAAGCATACCCGTGCGCTACGCATCGTGTCAGTATGTCCAAAGGGAAACAATAAGACAACTTTCCAAATGGACGCATACCCGTGCGCTACGCATCGTGTCAGTATGTCCAGAGGGAAACAATAGGACGGCATTCCAAATGGACGCATACCCGTGCGCTACGCATCGTGTCAGTATGTCCAAAAGGAAATCACAAGGCGATAATCAAAATGGAAACATACCCGTGCGCTACGCATCGTGTCAGTATATCCAAAGCGATTAACCACAAGACCTTAACCAAAATGGAAGCATACCCGTGCGCTACGCATCGTGTCAGTATGTCCAAAGCGATTAACAACAATAATACTATCAACAGGAACGTACCCGTGGAATTTCTCCGTCACTGCCGGCACGTCCAAGTAAGTTCTCAACAAGTCAACCGACCCTCCATCGAGAGACGCGGTAACACAGAAATACAACGCTTTGCACAACAAAGGTTATCACAATAAGCATAGCCAAGCTTCACAACAACAAGCATAGGCAAGTTTCACAACAACACAAAGTACTTTCATTTTATACCAAAGTCCGGGGTTTTAACCCCAAAGTACTACATACGTAAGTTCTTTTAAAAGAGATCCATTTCTTTTATAAAAGTCACCCGATACCCGTAGTATTAGAATGACCAACCCACCTTCCTTTTCAAAACCAAGTAACAACATTCTTTTCCTAAGTTCGGTTGCCTAGTTTCAATTACTCAAGCTTCTCATTTTCAAATGGTTTCAAAGTTCCCAAACTTAATCACTGATTCCTTTTAGAACAATTAAGTAACATATGTCATATACGTGAGTAGTTTATTCTTGTTTATAACGATCTTATTACAAGACCATGATCTAGAAAATGTAATATCATTTTGTCTCATCTTAGCTTCTATGCGGATGGAGGTTTCTCGGTTTTAATACAACACATCATTATTCAATACATTTTCCTTTTATTAACGCTGCGTTGGTGCAGCCGATACACATTCGACTCGAAATCGATAAAACATTATCCCTTTAAAACCAAGTACTCATTACTCACGAATGAGGTTTCACACAAACATCCACATTAAAACAAATAAGTTAAGTCTCTTATCTTATAAGATCAAGTCTCTTAACTTCTAACGTCAAGAAACCATTTTCACTTACATAAGGTCGTTATAACTAACTTCCCATAAAGCTATTATAACACCATATGTTTTAACCAACCAAATCACTTAGCACATGTATGCGTCTACCGCACTACATAGTTCACAACAATCATGCTAGAAAAGATAGGAAGAGGTTCACATACCTCGCGACGATTTATCGACAATAAGCAAAATGCTCCAAGTACTACAACCTTGCTAGCCCTTTCCACTCTCGAGTAGAATACGCTACTCTTAGTACTTTCACCTATAAAGGTCACAAACGTCTATTAACCCCAAAACATAAGTTTCTATCTTTCTATAGAAAATTGGCGACCTCCCATGGCAGCGTAAATCTCCTCTCTATCGAGGCTGGCCAAGCCAACCAGTGGGGTTTTACACGCCTAACCTGACGTGTACAATTCTACACAAGCCTATACGCAATACCCATGTAAATACGCTTTAGTTCGATTCTTAATTCTTCAGCTTAAGTCAAAAGACATTGCGAATACTAAGTATAGTTCCATATATAGTATACTTCAACTATATATCCTAACAAACATGTAATTTCCAATTTACAATAGAGGACAAGATAATTACCTCGATAAGCCCAAAATTATCCGAGTTTAATGTCGCTCCCGAGCAAGGTTTAGCTCACTCCGTGCGCTCAAACCACTCCAAACAACCCCAGAAGTTCTAACCAACTTCTACTCAATTACTTCAACCAACTATGAAGATTTTCCTTAGGGTTTGGTTTGAGACTAAAAGGACAAAAGGTAGTATTTCTGACTCTACGTAAAGAGGTATCTTTGGAATACTACAAGGTACAAGGCTAAGGTATTTTGGGCATTATAACAATACTGGGAGTATTTCTATACCACAAAGGGTATTATACGAAACAACTAGGCTAGTGGGTACCCACTTAGCACCACAAAGGGGACCTTCTCGCCAAAGGCCACAAGGAGGAGGAGGGGAGGCTTAGGGCGAGCTACTAGAGGAGGGAGGATTTCAAGACTTAGACAAAGTGAGGTGAATGAATAAGTCTTCAGGGAGGGGTATTTATAGCAAACCCAAAGGCCAACCAATGGCCAAGATCTAGCCAAGTGCAAGGCAAGTGTAAGGCCAAGATCAAGCCAAGTGCACCCTAGACCCTACTCCTTAAAACCCTCACAAATATCTACACAAATATCAAGCCCAACTTGCCCCCTTGTTTTGGCAAGTCACGCCCCACTTGTCTCCATCGTGAGGTGACACACGCCACCCTCCGTTGGTCCGAATGTTTCGTCTCTCGGAAAAATCCGCAAAAAAACAAAACGACATAGCCGGAATTTTCCCTTCGCAAGTTACGCAAAACGTTTCGTCGAAAAACGACTCTAACCGGGTGTTGTGCCCAAATGTAAAAATCGGCCAAGGGTGCCACATGGGGGTGACACGTGTCGCCCCCCGATTCGCCCAGAATATTTCGTCTTCCGAAAATATCCAATTTACCGGAAATCTCAAAAACAAAGCGGGCCCCACAAAACCGTAAATTTCTCCGTGGGCCCACGTGACCATTTCGAAAATAAAATTCCATAATTCTCTAATATTCCAGAAGTCCGAATACCAAATCGGGAATCCAATTCCCATTAACGAACCTTTTTCCTTCACAAAACCGAAACTTTTCCGTGGAAAAATCACCTCTTTCTTCCTTTCCAATCTTTCTCGTAGATTCTCGCACGCACGCCCTCGCATACATACTGGAAATACGGTATAACACCGACGGGGCAAGTAAACAGACGCACCCGATCACAACCGTAAGTCACGATACTTCGCGCGAAGGCGACGCGTGGCAAGTCGATAACTATACCAGATCCACCGCCACGTGGCGACGGGGGCAAAAGCAGCTCGCCGATCACAATCGTAAGTCACGATACCGCCATAACCATAATGGTCACATGTCCACATAATCCATCAATAGTGTGGACATGCCCATGTAACAATGCTATCGAAGATACCGTGGAATCTCCGTCGGCTGTGACGCCCAAGTAAGTTCTCAACAAGTCAACCGACCCTCCATCGAGAGACGCGGTAGTATAGAAACACAATTCTTGCACAACAAAGACTATCTCAATAAGCATAGGCAAGTTACCCAACAACAAGCATAGGCAAGTTACACAACAACATAGGCAAGTTACACAACAACAAGCATAGGCAAGTTACACAACAACAAGCATAGGCAAGTTATACACAACTCAAAAGTACTTTCATTTTAAGTCAAAATCCGGGTGTTAACCCTAAAGTACTACGTAGGTTAAATTCCTTTTTAAAGAGATCCATTCCTTTTATAAAAGTCACCCGATACCCGTAGTATAAAATAGAGTGACTCACGTTTTTAGGTAAACCAAAACACTTTCCTTCTCAACCACATTCTTTTCCCTAAGGTTCCAGTTTGCCTAATTTCAATTACTCAAGGCTCTTTATTTTAGAAAAGTTTCATAGTTCAATGTCTTAATCTCTTTTAAAACATTTGAGTAACATATGCCTTATATGAGTGTAGGTTATTCTTATTCATAATCAATCTTATTAAGCAGCCATGATCTAGGAAATGTAATATCATTTTGTCTCATCTTAGTTTCTATGCAGATGGAGGTTTCTACTGGTTTTAATAATACTTCATTATTCATTACATTTTCCTTTATTAACGCTGCCGTGGTTTGTCGATACTCATTCCGATTTCAAATCAAGAAACATTATTCCTTTTAAAACCAAGTACCCATTACTCACGAATGAGGTTTCACATTGTTAACAAACTTCATATCAATACAATTAAGTCAAGTCTCTTATCTTTTAAGATTAAGTCTCTTAACTTCTAAAAATCAGTAAACCATTCTTTTTATCTCTCTTAAGACGTTATACCTAACTTCCCATAAAGCTAGTATAACTCTTATGTTTTCAAAACCAAGTATTACTCTTCTTTCAAAAAGGTTTCTTATTTCTTTTGAAATACTTCAAGATTCTTCTTATTCAGGCTTAAGTCAAAAGACATTGCCGTAACACTACATTCAGTTAACACACGTACGTCTACCGTACTATATCTATATTCCTTTTAGAATATTTCAAGGTTCTTATTATTCAGGCTTAAGTCAAAAGACATTGCCGTACAACTATATTCAGTTAGCACACGTACATCTACCATATAATATATACATATTATTCAGGCTTAAGTCAAAAGACATTGCCACACGCGTCACGCCTACCGTACTATATGTATTCTTTTAAAATAATTCATGCTCAAGAGTATAGGAAGAATCACATACCTCGCGACGATTATCGACTATAAGCAAAACGCTCCACGGCTATAACCCGGCTAGCCTTGTCCACCTTCTAAGTAGCACATGCTACTAGCAGAACATTCAAACAATAAAGGTTATCAGTCTACTGTAAATACAGTCCTATGTAAATACAGTTCAAATCTTCTACTCTAATATTCTTCTGATGTGATTTCAGTTCAAGTCTATTCTGTAATATCCTTCTATTACAGTTCAATTCTCTTCTATGAATCTTATATTCATTTCAATTCAACTACAGTAGGTAATTTCCAATTACACTAGAAGGATAGGATTATTTACCTCGATGAGCCCAAAATTATCCAAGTTTAATGTCGCTCCTGAGCAACGTTTAGCTCCTACTCCGAGTGCTCCAATCCGCTCCAAACAACCCTTAGAAGTTCTACGCAACTTCTACTTAACACTTCAACCGACTATGAAGGTTTTCCTTAGGGTTTCGTTTAGTGGCTAAAGGAAAGTATAATAGTATTTTCCGGGCTCTACGTATAGAGGTAACTTTGGAAAGTACTACAAGGTATAAGGGCTAGAGTATTTGGGCATTACAACAATACTTGGAGAGTATTTCTATACCACAAAGGGGGGTATTATACGAAAACAACTAGGCTAGGGGGGGAGAGAGTGCCCTCTCGGCCAAGCCTCACTCGAGGGAGGAGGTGATTTGGACGAGAGCGGTGAGAGGGAGGGAGCATTTTGAGACTTAGAACGATTGCTCAATTTTGTATGAAGAAAGTCTTCAACTTAGAGGGGTATTTATAGGTCAAGAAATGACCAACCAATGGCCAAGATTCATCCAAGTGTAAGGCAAGTGTAGGGCTAGATTTTAACCATGTGGACCTTATCCATCTACCACACCAACTTGCACAAATATCCTACCTAACCCAAGGCACAAAAAATGTGCCATTGTCTTGCCTTTGCCGTCCACTTGCTTCCAATGTGAGGGTGACACATGTCACCCTCCCGTTGGTCCAAAATGTTTCGTCTCTCGGAAAAATCCGCAAAAATTAAAAATGCCATAGCCGGAATTTCCCTTCGCAAGTTTAGTAAAACGTTTCGTCGAAAAACGATTCTTTTCGGCACTTGTGCCCAAATTTCGAACCTATGCCTACTTTAAGGCTTAAATTATTATACGTACGCCCTCACATACATACTCTGGAAATACGGGGTATAACAGTATAAACCCTAATTAGGGTAAGAATGAAAGAATTGTTTTCCGACGGAAAATATTCCGAACCTTGTGAAGGAAGTTTTACGTTTTCAATATTTTTTTCCAATTATGAAATTTTTCCGAGAGATAAAATATTTTGGACCAATAGGAGGGCGATATGTGTCACCCCAAATGGACATGGGTGGACGTTTTTTTTTTCAAGACTAGTGGGCAAGACAAGTGGTCAAAGTCTTGCATGGCATTTGCATGGCCATATGGACGTTTTTTTCAAGTTAGTGGGCAAGACAAGTGGTCAAAAGTCTTGCATGGCATTTGTGGGACAAGTGGACAAAGGGACCCACACAAACACATGTCCTCAATCTATACCATACACATGCTTCAATCCTAGCCCTTGGTTGTCCTATATAAACACCTCTAGTTGATGAAATCTTCCACACTTAGAACATTTCAAGACTTGAAAATATTTTTCTCTCCCTTTCCTTGAGCTCTCGTCCAAACCCCTAATTTTTGAGCAATTGTTGTCCAATAATTCTTAAACTTCTAAGTGTTCTTCCTTAATGTATTAGGAAGATTAGTAACCAAGAGTTAGACAAGATTTCACACCCTAGCCTCAAAAATCCCTCCCTTGGCCGAGAGCTTGCAAGAGTGAAACCTAAGTGTTCTTCACTTTTTGGAGTTAATTCTTGAATAGAAGTTGGTTAGGAACTTCTAAGGGTGACTTGTGGTGGTTTGGAACACAAAGATTGGGAGCTAAAACTTGCTTAGGAACGACTTTAAGTTCTTGGATATTTTTGGGCTATTTTGGGGTAATGAACCTTAACCTCTTTGTGAAGTTGATTATTATGTATATTGGATATTATACATATATTGGAAGTATATTGGATATTATACATATATTGGAAGTATATTATGGAGTATGAGATATAAGGAAAAATTTGGATCTTGTTAACTTGTTAAAAGGAGAATTGGCATATTAGCCATTAAAATGGTAAAAATGTATCCATTACTTGCTAAAACGTTAACAACAAAGATGTCACGACCCGATCCCGGGCCCGTGACTAGTGCCTTACCTGGGCACCCAAGTAGGTATACATCAGAGTAACCAGCGAAATATAAAAACAAAGATAAGAAACAATAAAGTAAAGAAGTCTAACCGAAAAATGTCGCTTTCATGTATATATAAACCCAAACTTGAGCGGTTACATCCTTTAAAAACCCCGCCACAACAAGACATTACGCACTCTAAGAGTTTTTATACCACCATGACGGGACATGGCCCCGCCATACCCCCTGAATGTACAAAAGTATATGACCTCAGGGAACCGTACCAAAATACAAAGCCTCCGGAGAAATGGAGCTTTCCCAGAACTGAACAGTGATCCTAAGAGCGCGGATCAGCAAGCTACGTACCTCAACCTGCGGCATGAACGCAACCCCCGAAGGAGGTCGATAACAAGTACCAAGTATGTGAAATCAAAATATCGTAAATGAAATCATAATAGTCTATATAAAGCAGGAGACAGGTATGATAACCAAACTACTGTACACAATATATAAGCAGTCATGTCAAGTCAGTGACTCACGCCCTCAAAGTCATCACTCAAATATAATCGGGGTCACGCCACAACATCAATCATGCCGTGGAATACCTTCCTCATCGGCCGATACATGATGTAACATATAATCCGTGACGCGCGTGGCATCCTACCTCACCGTCACGTACATATACAATATATATATATATATATATATATATATATATATATATATATATATATATATATATATATATAACGCGGCCGCATGCCCCGGAATCCCTCATCGTATAAGCATGGCCATAACGTGCCCTCGGAATCCCTCATCGTAGGCGCAGGTCTTCATGGGGAGCTAGCCCATGGAAATAAGAATATAACATGCCCCCGGAATCCCTCATCGTGGGTACATGTCTTCACGGGGAGCTAGCCCATGGAGTAAAAATATAACATGGTCGCATGCCCCGGAATCCCTCATCGTATAAGCATGGCCATGGAGTAATGAAACGTGCGGGCATCTAACCCGCATCTCCGCCGCACGCCGCATCCCTCATCGTATAAGCATGGCCAAGATCAATCACAATGGAAGCATACCCGTGGAATCCTCCGTCACTGCCGGTACGTCCAATAAAAGTTCACAAAAAGTCAGCCGGCCCTCCATCGAGAGACGCGGTGGTATAAAAATACAATGTTTGCACAACAAACGCTATCACAACTAGCATAGAAAAGTGCAACATACTCATAGACTGTCATTAACATGTAAATTGATTCACCATTTGTATAAACTCAAGTACTCTCATTTTATGCCAACCATCCGGGTTTTAACCCTAAAGTACTACGTACTTTAGTTCTTTCAAAAGATCCATTTCTTTTACAAAGGTCACATGATACCCGTAGTATCAAAATAGAGTGACTATCATTTTAAGTAAACCAAAACAATTTCCATACCTTCTTTTTGAATAAACCAAGACAATACCGTGCCTTCTTTTTAAACCAAAAACACTTCAATTCCTCAAGTCTCTCTCTTTTATAAATCAAGTTCCTTACTTTGGAATTTAAGAAAGTTTGTACTTGTTTATAATGATCTTATTAAAGTAGCCATGATCTAGGAAATGTAATACAATTTTGTCTTATCTTAGCTTCTATGCAGATGGAGGTTTCTACTTGTTTTAATATAATTAATTATTTGTCAATATATTTTCCTTTATTAACGCTGCAGTGGTTTGTTCGATACTTATTCTCATTCCCGAAATCAATATAACATTATTATTCGAAACCAAGTACTCATTACTCAATATAATTAATTATCGTTACTTTTTCCTTTATTAACGCTGCAGTGGTTTGTTCGATACTTATTCTCATTTCCGAAATCAATATAACATTATTATTCGAAACCAAGTACTCATTACTCACGAATGAGGTTTCACAACTTTCCACACAATTCAAGTTTTTCACATATCAAATCAAGTCAAATATAAGTCAAGTCTCTTATCTTTTTAAAAATCAATAAACCATTCCTTTACCTACATAAAGTTGTTATAATTAACTTCCCATAAAGCCATTATAACACTTTATGTTTTAAACCAACCAAATTCGTTTAGCACACGTACGTCTACCGTACTACATAGTTTAAAATAATCATGCTAGAAAGAATAGGAAGAGGTTCACATACCTCGCGACGATTACCGACAATTAGCAAAACGCTCCAAAGTACTAATACCTTGCTAGCCCTTTTCCACCCTTCAAGTAGAATACGCTACTCGTAGTACTTCCACCTATAATGGCCATGAAACGTCCATTAATCTCTAGATCTCTTCGTAGGATATTTCTAAGAACAAGGTTCCATATCCTATGGAAAATTCGGCAGCACCTCCCCCGTTTCTAATCAATTTTCCACCTTTTCCAAGGCCCGATAACCGTAATTAACATACTATAATTAAGGTGCAATAATACCGAAATTTAAAGAAGGGGATAACACGCCCAAACGGAACGCGATTAACAATCTCTCCTTCATAACAATAATAAGTAAAGAAGGGGATAACACTCCCAAACGGAACACGATTAACAATCTCTCCTTCATAACAATAATAACTACCGCAGGGGATAACACGCCCAAACGGAACGCGATTAACAATCTCTCCTTCATAATAACAATAAGTAAAGAAGGGGATAACACGCCCAAACGGAACGCGATTAACAATCTCTCCTTCATAATAACAATAAGTACATAAGGTCCAAAGTAAATATAGTCCAAAGTAGATACGGTCCAAAATAGATACGGTCCAAAGTAGATACGGTCCTTAAGTTGGGGTCCTTGGCCAACCTTTACAATTTTACTTATCCAATTACTTCATTAGTGCTTCCACTTATATTCCAATCTTATTATAAGTTATAGTTCCTTTGTTGTTAACCTCTTAGTAAGTAATGGATACATTTTTACCATTTTAATGGATAATATGCCAATTCTCCTTTTTAACATCTTAACAAGATCCAAATCTTTCTTTATATCTTATAGTCCATAATATACTTCCAATATATGTATAATATCCATATATACATAATAATCAACTTCACAAAGAGGTTAAGGTTCATTACCTCAAGATAGCCCAAAAACGTGACTGTCCAGATTTTTAGCCACTGCTTCGTCAGCTGAACTTGTAACGTCGATAACTCTCTACTCCAGTGTCCTATTGATGAGAGGTTTGTTGCGTTGGAAACTAGACTCGACGAACTTAATTTTAGACTTTTGAAACACCCAAAAACTCCTTATATGATAGGAGATATTCCCTTCCAAACTTGACTAAAAATATGCCCAAAACAGTCCCGAAAATCTGCCCACTCTCGTCCAAGGGGGGGGGGGGGGGTTTGAGGCTAGGGGTGTGAAATCTTGTCTAACTATTGGTTAATAATCTTCCTAACACATTAAGGAAGAACACTTATAAGTTTAAGAATTTTTGGACAACATTTGGTTAGGGGAGGGGGGGGGGGAGGGGTTGGACGAGAGCAAGATAAGAAGGAGGGAGAGGGAAATGTTTTCAAGTCTTGAAATATACTAAGTGTGAAAGATTTTCATCAACTAAAGGGGTTTATATAGCACAACCAAGGGTTAGGATTGAAACATGTGTATGGTATAGATGTGTTTGTGTAGGTTCCTTTCCACACTTGTCCTACAAAAGTCATGCAAGACCTTGACCATGCAAGACTTGCCCACTACTAGCAAAAAAACGTCCAAGCCATGCACAAAACCATGCAAGACTTTTGGCCACTTGTCTTGCCCACTAACTCTTGAAAAATCATCCAACATGGCATCTTGGGGTGACACATGTCGCCCTACTATTGGTCCAAAATATTTTATCTCTCGAAAAAATTCTATAATCGTAAAAATATTGAAAACGCAAAATTTCCTTCACAAGGTTCGGAATAATTTCCGTCGGAAAACAATTCTTTCATTCTTACCCTAATTAGGGCATATACATTCGTACGTACGTCCTCACATACATACTCCGGAACTACGGGGTATAACATTCTCCCCCCCTTAGAAACATTCGTCCCGAATGTTCCTTCAAGATTCAAATAACTCAGATCACGGCATAGTCCCTCATAACTTGAACAATTTGCAAAATGCCACCTATGGCCACAATACAACGTACGCGCAAAAACTCATATCCGAGCCAACGAAGAATCATCTCTAAAGCGTATAACAATACTAATAGCTCCACCCATGGCCCAAAGGATACTTTCTTCACATCTTCGCCTCTTTTCTTACTCGTCGTACCTTCCTCGTACACTCGAACTCTTTCTAGTATACGTACCATACTTCAGTCATCGATTCAGTTTTCCAAAACCTTGGAGTTACTACCTCCCAACTTGGTTATCTTACTAGCCTTGCATTCCTCTAAGGCCATTCCCGGCCTTCACGATCCGATTCTGGTTGAACGCATCCACAAACTCGCACGATGGTTGCCTAAACTTGGGCTTAGCACCCACGTGACCCTACCACCTGGCGGGACCATCTCGAACTGACCCCACCACACGCGCCGCGGGTTGACCCGCAACCGCCTCAACCCGACCCATTATCACGCTAAACTCTCTTGTTCCCCGATCCGGAACAATCTTACTAATTCACGTCATGAAAGCTACCACTTCCATCTCAAACTACCCATGGAATTATCACACAAATACTCCATGTACTATGTACTCCGACAAAGACTAACCGTAAAATCTTTTACTCAAGACGGCCTTACATCTAAGGTCTCAATCATATAAATTCTAAGGTTCACAATTGTCTCATCCCCAGACTTACCCTTTTCACAAACCAGGCTTCTAAATCACATCTTAACACAAGCTATCCGAACATAACACTTAACACATCATCATATCATCAATACAAACTAGTCTCTAAAGGGTTAAGGATATACCTGAAAATCAAATAGGCGGTTCAAAGGACCGCTAAAACTGGGAACTTCCACCGCGACCTTTGTCGTGGCCTGCCGGTGTATGAACATCCTGCTTAGCTATGGAAGGTGAAGAACCCGCAACTGATCCCGTAGTCTGTGCTATCCCACCAGTGCCACCTCTGGTCGGATAGTCTCTCGCCAAATGGCCTTGTTGGCCGCAAGCATAACAAGCGGTCGAAGTAGTAAGACACTCCCCAACATGGAATCTATTACAGCGACCTCACCGGGGTAAAGGTGGCTTCCCGCCATACAACCTCGGCATTCGTGACCCTGCAGCCCTGGAGCCCTGACCTGCTCCCGAATATCCCCGGTGATCAAACCTCCTGCTAGAAGACTGGGAAGGAGCACTCTGTGTCGGCTGAAATGTTGACCTAGCTCTTTGCCGAGGCCGCCTCGAAAGTTACCAAAGGACCCTGCTGTCTTGGCCTTCTTATGCTGATCCTGGTCCCTACGTCGGTCTCTACGTTCCTCAATCCCCTGTGCATAAGCCTGTATACGGGCAATGTCCATGCCCGGCTGAAGAGCTACTCCTGTACAACTCTCTGCTAGATAATCGTCAAGTCCTGTGACATATCGGTGCACTCTATCCTCCATGTCTGCCACTAAAGCGGGGACATAACGAGCCAACGAGTCAAACTCTATACTGTATTCCCGAACCGTCCGCCCGTTCTGCCTCAACATCATAAACCTATCTGCCCGAGCTCTCCTCATCTGCGAGGGCAAGAAATGTGTAAGAAATGCCTCTGAGAACTCGTCCCAACCAGCTGGAAGCGCATGCTCTCCCCGGGACAGCTCCCACGAATCAAACCAGTCGACTGCAGTATCACGCAGCCGATGTGAACCTAGTACCACCGACTCTGTCTCTGAGGCTTTGATCACTTTCATGATCCGCTGCAGCTGTCGAATAAACTCCTGAGGATCTTCCTCAGTTCTCGATCCATAGAACTCTGGTGGACTGCAACTCAAGAAGTCCCGAAGTCTCAAACTATCGGATCTAGGGTGAACTATCGTACTGGAACCTCCGACTCGTCTGCCTCATTCCTAGCCACCACCTAGCTAGTAATCGCCATCTCCTTGTAACTCATATCCTCGGCTCGTGCCGTAACGGAGGCTCGGTATCTCGGTCTCGCAATTCTGCTGCCCCAAATTCAGCTGGGGCTGGCGACATCGTGGAACTCGCCGTCCGAAACATCTCCTCAGGTAAGGACTGGGCCTGTGCCCCCGTAACTCTCTGCGTCCTACTAGCAGCTCCTTGCCTTGCCTTCCGGGCTCTGGTTGCGTGGAGGCATAATCATACATAAGGATATGTCGAGGAAGTTCAACCTATAACATGCTCTATTGCACGATCTTAGAGTGAAAGAATGGAAACCAATCCTAAATATCCTGTAGCCTCACGATTATAGATGCGGTGCAACACACCGATAATCAAGACTACTAGACACGCTGTAGACACTTTCCGAGGACTAAGCGCTGATACCACTTTTGTCACGACCGATCCGGGCCCGTGGATCGTGCCTTACCCGCACCCAAGTAGGTATACATCAGAGTAACCAGCGGAATATAAAAACAAAGACATGAAACAATAAAGAGTAAGAACAGTCTAACCGAGAAAAATGTCGCCTTTCGGCATGTATATATAAACCCAAACTTGAACAGTTACATCCTTTACAAACCCTTCCCACAACAGTACTACAGACCTCTAAGAGTTTTAATATCACTATGACGGGACAGGGCCCCGCCATACCCACTGAATGTACAAAAGTATATGACCTCAGGGAACCGTACCAAAATACAAAGCCTCCGGAGAAATGGAGCTTTCCCAGAACTGAACAGTGATCCTAAGAGCGCGGATCAGCAAGCTACGTACCTCAACCTGCGGCATGAACGCAGCCCGGCGAGGTCAATTTACAGGTACCAAGTATGTGAAACTGAAAATACTGTAAATGAAATCATAATAGTCTATATAAAGCAGGAGACAGGTATGATAACCAAACTACAGTACACAATATATAAGCAGTCATGTCAAGTCAGGGACTCACGCCCTCAAAGTCATCACTCAAATATAACTGGGGGTCTCACGCCCACAACATCAATCATGCCCGTGGAATACCTTCCTCACTGCCGGCAGTACATGATGTAACATATAATCCGGTGACGCGCCCGTGGCATCCTACCTCACTGTCGGCGTACACATATACAACACACATATATATATATATATATATATATATATATATATATATATATATATATATATATATAACGCGGCCGCATGCCCCCTAATCCCTCATCGTATAAGCATGGCCATAACGTGCCCTCGGAATCCCTCATCGTAGGCGCAGGTCTTCATGGGGAGCTAGCCCATGGAAATAAGAATATAACATGCCCCCGGAATCCCTCATCGTGGGTACATGTCTTCACGGGGAGCTAGCCCATGGAGTAAAAATATAACATGGTCGCATGCCCCGGAATCCCTCATCGTATAAGCATGGCCATGGAGTAATGAAACGTGCGGGCATCTAACCCGCATCCTGGCCGCATGCCCCGGCATCCCTCATCGTATAAGCATGGCCAAGATCAATCACAATGGAAGCATACCCGTGGAATCCTCCGTCACTGCCGGTACGTCCAATAAAAGTTCACAACAAGTCAGCCGGCCCTCCATCGAGAGACGCGGTGGTATAAAAATACAATGCTTGCACAACAAACGCTATCACAACTAGCATAGACAAGTGCAACATACTCTTAGATCAAGTTAACATGTAAATTGATTCACCATTTGTATAAACTCAAGTACTCTCAATTTATGCCAACCATCCGGGTTTTAACCCTAAAGTACTACGTACTTTAGTTCTTTCAAAAGATCCATTTCTTTTACAAAGGTCACATGATACCCGTAGTATCAAAATAGAGTGACTATCATTTTAAGTAAACCAAAACAATTTCCATACCTTCTTTTTGAATAAACCAAGACAATACCGTGCCTTCTTTTTAAACCAAAAACACTTCAATTCCTCAAGTCTCTCTCTTTTATAAATCAAGTTCCTTACTTTGGAATTTAAGAAAGTTTGTACTTGTTTATAATGATCTTATTAAAGTAGCCATGATCTAGGAAATGTAATACAATTTTGTCTTATCTTAGCTTCTATGCAGATGGAGGTTTCTACTTGTTTTAATATAATTAATTATTTGTCAATATATTTTCCTTTATTAACGCTGCAGTGGTTTGTTCGATACTTATTATCATTCCTGAAATCAATATAAAATTATTATTCGAAACCAAGAAATCAGTAATCAATATAATTAATTGACGTTACTTTTTCCTTTATTAACGCCGTGGTTTGTTCGATACTTATTCTCATTTCCAAATCAATATAACATTATTATTTGAAACCAAGTACTCATTACTCACGAATGAGGTTTCACAACTTTCCACACAATTCAAGTTTTTCACATATCAAATCAAGTCAAATATAAGTCAAGTCTCTTATCTTTTTAAAAATCAATAAACCATTCCTTTACCTACATAAAGTTGTTATAATTAACTTCCCATAAAGCCATTATAACACTTTATGTTTTAAACCAACCAAATTCGTTTAGCACACGTACGTCTACCGTACTACATAGTTTAAAATAATCATGCTAGAAAGGATAGGAAGAGGTTCACATACCTCGCGACGATTATCGACAATTAGCAAAACGCTCCAAAGTACTAATACCTTGCTAGCCCTTTTCCACCCTTCAAGTAGAATACGCTACTCGTAGTACTTCCACCTATAATGGCCATGAAACGTCCATTAACCTCTAGATCTCTTCGTAGGATATTTCTAAGAACAAGGTTCCATATCCTATGGAAAATTCGGCAGCACCTCCTCCGTTTCTACTCAATTTTCCACCTTTTCCAAGGCCCGATAACCGTAATTAACATACTATAATTAAGGTGTAGTAATACCGAAATTTAAAGAAGGGGATAACACGCCCAAACGGAACGTGATTAACAATCTCTCCTTCATAACAATAATAAGTAAAGAAGGGGATAACACGCCCAAACGGAACGCGATTAACAATCTCTCCTTCATAACAATAATAACTAAAGAAGGGGATAACACGCCCAAACGGAACGCGATTAACAATCTCTCCTTCATAATAACAATAAGTAAAGAAGGGGATAACACGCCCATACAGAACGCGATTAACAATCTCTCCTTCATAATAACAATAAGTAAATAAGGTCCAAAGTAAATATAGTCCAAAGTAGATACGGTCCTTAAGTTGGGGTCCTTGGCCAACCTTTACAATTTTACTTATCCAATTACTTCATTAGTCCTTCCACTTATATTCCAATCTTATTATAAGTTATAGTTCCTTTGTTGTTAACCTCTTAGTAAGTAATGGATACATTTTTACCATTTTAATGGATAATATGCCAATTCTCCTTTTTAACATCTTAACAAGATCCAAATCTTTCTTTATATCTTATAGTCCATAATATACTTCCAATATATGTATAATATCCATATATACATGATAATCAAATTCACAAAGAGGTTAAGGTTCATTACCTCAAGATAGCCCAAAAACGTGACTGTCCAGATTTTTAGCCACTGCTTCGTCAGCTGAACTTGTAACGTCGATAACTCTCTACTCCAGTGTCCTATCGACGAGCGGTTTGTTGAGTTGGAAACTAGACTTGACGAAATTCATTTTAGGCTTTTGAAATACCCAAAAACTCCTTATATGCTAGGAGATATTCCCTTCCAAACTTGACTAAAAACTGCCCAAAACAGTCCCGAAAATCTGCCCACTCTCTTCCAAGGGGGCGGGGTTTGAGGCTAGGGGTGTGAAATCTTGTCTAACTCTTGGTTAATAATCTTCCTAAAACATTAAGGAAGAACACTTATAAGTTTAAGAATTATTGGACAACATTTTGTTAGGGGAGGGGGGGGGGGGGGTTGGACGAGAGCAAGATAAGAAGGAGGGAGAGTGAAATGTTTTCAAGTCTTGAAATATACTAAGTGTGGAAGATTTTCATCAACTAAAGGGGTTTATATAGCACAACCAAGGGTTAGGATTGAAACATGTGTATGGTATAGATGTGTTTGTGCAGGTTCCTTTCCACACTTGTCCTACAAAAGCCATGCAAGACCTTGACCATGCAAGACTTGCCCACTACTAGCAAAAAAACGTCCAAGCCATGCACAAAACCATGCAAGACTTTTGGCCACTTGTCTTGCCCACTAACTCTTGAAAAATCGTCCAACATGGCATCTTGGGGTGACACATGTCGCCCTACTATTGGTCCAAAATATTTTATCTCTCGGAAATTTTTTATAATCGTAAAAATATTAAAAACGCAAAATTTCCTTCACAAGGTTCGGAATAATTTCCGTCGGAAAACAATTCTTTCATTCTTACCCTAATTAGGGCGTATACATTCATACGTACGTCCTCACATACATACTCCGGAACTACGGGGTATAACAAAAGAAACTATAACTTATATTAAGATTGGAATATAAGTTGGAAGACTAATGAAGTAATTGGATAAGTAAAATTGTAAAAGTTGGCCAAGGACCCCAACTTAAGGACTGTATTTACTTTGGACTGTATTTACTTTGGACTGTATTTACATTGTTGTTAAGGGGAAGATTGTTAATCGCGTTCCGTTTGGGCGTGTGATCCCCTTCTTTAATTATTGTTGTTGTTAAGGGGAAGATTGTTAATCGCGTTCCGTTTGGGCGTGTGATCCCCTTCTTTAATTATTGTTGTTGTTAAGGGGAAGATTGTTAATCGCGTTCCGTTTGGGCGTGTGATCCCCTTCTTTAATTATTGTTGTTGTTAAGGGGAAGATTATTAATCGCGTTCCGTTTGGGCGTGTGATCCCCTTCTTTAAATTTCGGAATTATTGCGCCTTATTTATGGCATGTTGGTTACTATTATCGGGCCTTGAAAAAGGTGGAGAATTGAGTAGAAACGGGGGAGGTGCTGCCCAATTTTTCGTAGACTAAGAGAAATCTTACTTAGAAGAATCCCACGTAAAACTAGAAGTTGATAGGCGTGTTTTGACTATTATAGGTTGACACTCTGCGCGCGACATATCCGACTTGGCAAGTGGATTTAGCCGAGGAGGAATGTGATTCTTCCTATCCCTTTGAGCATGATATTTGTGAAATATATATAGTACGGTAGACGTACGTGTGTTAAACTAAATTTGGATTTACTTTGATGTCTTTGGACTTGAGTTCTAAATAATAAGAATCTTGAATATTTCAAAAAGAGTTATGAATCATTTTGGAAGAAAAGTAATACTTGGTTTTAAAAACAAAAAGCTTAAGTGTTATACTAGCTTTATGGGAAGTTAGGTATAACGACTTAAGAAAGATAAAAGGAACGGTTTACTTATTTGTTTATACAAGCCTTGTAATGATTTCTGAAGGTGTGGTAAGTTGGTTTGATGAATAAACATGTTATGATGCTAAGTGTGTCAGTATCTTGTGACGTTTGTGTAAGGGGGTTGTTCTTGTTGTGCTTATGTTGTTTAACGTTAAGCCCGTTGTGCTGATATTATATCACTTACCCCCCTGACTTGTTACGAGCCGAGGGTTAGCCACCGTCACGAGGAATACCTCACGCGGTCCATGTGACCTATGCGAGCTGCGGGAGTTCCGTGATGATCACCCGAGTGTGTTACGCCGACGCGAGAATACCTCATACGGTCCATGGCCATGCGGCCGGGAGTCGGGGCGATGCAGGGTTAGCTACCCCGATGCGAGGAATACCATGCGGGCCTAGGTGGCTATGCGGTGCGGGAGTTCCAGGATTAGGCTCGCATAATGATACTATGGGCGATTGGCCTTGCTTCGATCATTAGCGGCCTAGAAAAGACCAGTTACGTTATATCTATTTTGCTCTTGTTTATGATGTGGCACTATGTGCGGTTAAATTGGGTTGTTTCGTACATATTTGTGAATTGGTTTTAAAATGTTATAGTTTTATATATAGATCAAGACTTTCTGATTTCACATGCAGTACTGTTATCGACCTCCTTCGGGGGGCTGCGTTCATGCCGCAGGTAGAGGTACTCCGATTGTTGATCCCCGCTCCTAGGATCACTATTCTGCTTTTGGGAAAGCCCCGTTTCTCCGGAGGCTTGTCTTTTGGGTATGATTTCCCTATCATTGTAGGTTTATGTACTTTCAGGGTATGGCGGGGCCCTGTCCCGTCATAGTTGTTTACATTCTTAGAGGTCTGTAGTCCTGTTGTAATTTTGGGATGTAACTGTTCACTTTTGGTATTTATATACATGCCGAAAGGCAACCCTTTTCTTGGATAAACTGTTTCATGTTTGCAAAGTTTATATTCCGCTGGTTACTCTGATGTATATCTACTTGGGTGCCCGGGTAAGGCACCAGTCACGGGCCCGGGAACGGGTCGTGACAAAAATGGTTGTATAGCTGGTATGATAATGATGTGTATCTATACGAACGTATTTATTTGGGGCCATGTGTGGGTGTTGTCTGAAGTAATTACGAGTCATCATGAGCTGGTTGAGCTTTAATAATTACTTGGAAGGTGTGAAACAATTTAGTGAATCCACACCTAGGCATAATATATGTGCTACTTTGGGAAGTTTATGAGGTGATGAGTTGTTTAAGAGAGGGACAGACTCTTAAGAAATCATGGTTAATTAATTTGATGGCATACCATGTTGTTAGATTAAGTTATGTTGAATGCTTATGTGATACGTGCGAATAATATTGGTATTGAGTAAATAGGGTTGTTATGGTTAAGACAACATGATTTTGAGATTATGAGAAGCTACATTACCCGTATGCGGGGACTGATAATGTAAGCTTGGGACATGGAATAATTGAGAACCATTGAGACCTTAGATATACAATGCCTTCTTGAGTAAAAGACTTTACGGTTAATCTTGGTTAAAGTACATGGTATGTATGAAATATATTAGTTGTGATTATTCCGTGGTTTGTGTGAAATGAATATGAGAATATGATCTAAGAAGATCACTAGGCCTTCATGAATGGAATATTTTACCTCTGTTTGAAATTAAATACACAATGTGGCAAGTGTGTTGGGTTCCAATTGTTTACCAAGTTGTTAGAATGTGACGTAAAGGTACAAGAGGTTAGTTTGGTGTGGCAACCATGACCATAGTATTTCGAAGTATCCCAAGTTAATACACATAATAATATAAGTACAAGTGTTACCGAGGAAAAACAGAAGACATTATTGGAAGGTTATGTAGGTTATGAAAATCTACATGTCTTAAGGTGACACTTGATGATTAGAATTATAAAGGAAACTACAATAAGACCTTAAGAAGGTGACTTTGATTACACGGGAAGATTATGAAAGGGAGATAAACCCTCTTCCTCGCGTAAAGGGCGATATCGTGTATTATTAAGAATTTCAGGTATCAAGGCTAGTAAGCTAAGGTATGTTATAAATATTGGACTGGTGAGATCCTCGGCTTCGGCTACGTTGTGCGATATCTATACGTGTACATAACCTTGGAAAAATAGTGTGTTGAAGGTAATTGAGGACAATACTATGGAGTGATCGAAGAAGTGTTGTAAGAATATGAAGCAGTTAATAAGTATGAATGGAAACGTATGATTGGGTATCGAGGTAGAAATACTTGGTGTAATAATAAGTAGAATGAAGGAATATGACAAGGATGATGAAGGTGAATGAAACTCTAATTATGTGGGTTTCATAAGGCATGATTACTCCGGGACAATGTAAGGACCAATAGTAGAGTAATGGGTTACTACTTAACTAGATCAAGAAAAATATTTTCCGAAACGGCATTAACAAAAAGTCTTAGCCATGAGGCAAGTGAAAGAATTGAAATCTGAGTATATGACCAAGTTAGGATGTAGTAACGCCAAGGATGTGAAACATAATCGATATTTTAGTGTATGTATGTGTACCAGAATATCTTGGAATTATGAAGAGTACGACAAGTAAGAAAATGAATGAACAAGTGTTAAAATAGTCGAAGTTGTTTTAATTACGAATAGTGAGAAGTCGTGATGATACACGCACTCTAGACTCGACGGCTCCAGTTCTTACTCTTCCTAAGGGATTATAGGGTTATGTGGTTTATTGTGATGCTTCGGGTGTTGGGCTAGGTTGTGTGTTGATGCAGCACGGTAAGGTTATAGCCTATGCGTCCCGACAGCTCCGGAAGCACGGGAGGAATTACCCTACCCATGGTTTGGAGTTGGCGGCCGTTATTCATGCCTTGAAGATTTGGAGGCATTACTTATATGGAGTTCACGTGGATATTTATATAGAGCACAAGAGTCTCCAGTATATCTTCAGATAGAAGGAACTGAACTTGCGGCAGAGACGGTGGTTAGAGTTGCTTAAGGGCTATTGTCACGACCCGACCCCGGGCCCGCGACTGGTGCCCTACCTGGGCACCCTTACAGGTGTATATCAGAGATAATCAGCGGAACATACATACATCTCAAAAGAAATAAATAACAGGCTAGCCGATAAGGCCACCTTCCAAAAATATACACGTAACCCAAAAACAGTTACCTCTTTTTTTTCTTTCTTTACACAACCCAATCCACAAGATATGACTACAAACCTCTAAGAATTTTTGACATAACAACTGTGACGGGACAGGGCTCCGCCATACCCTTGAATGTACATAAATCTACAACCTCAGGGAACTGTACCAAAATACAAAGCCTCCGAAATAATGGAGCTTTCCAACCAGCTGAACAGTGATCCTACGAATGAGGATCAACAAGCTATGTACCTCAACCTGCGGCATGAACGCAGCCCCCCGAAGGAGGTCAGTACGAAATATGTACCAAGTATGTAAAACTGAAAGTAGTATAATGAAATCATAATAGTCTAAAATAAAGCAGGAGACATGTATGATAACCAAAATAACGATGCTCAGCCTTGCCGATGTCACGACCGAACCTGGCCGTGGATCGTGCCTACCCCGCACCTTAGTGATACAACATCAGAGTAATCAGCGGAACATAAGACGATAACATGAAATAACCAGAAGTATGAAACAATAGTCTGAGAAAACTTGCCTTACGGCATATATATATAAATCAATTTAAAATCGAACAGTTACATCCCATTACAACTCTGCCCACAACAGTACTACAGACCTCTAAGAATGATACGACAACAATGGCGGGACAGGGCCCCGCCATACCCCTGAATGTAAATACCTACAACGCGGGGACTATACCACCGATAAGCCTCCGAGAAACGGAGCTTCCCATACGAATCGTGACCCTAAGAGCGAGGATCAACACCGTGTACCTTTACTGCGGCATGAACGCAGCCCCCGGAAGGTCGAGACAACAGTACCAAGTATGTGAAACTGAAAATCGTAAATGAAATCATAATAGTCTATAAAGCGGAGACATGTATGATAACCAAACTACGATTCACAATAAATAAAATATGTCAAGTCGTGACTCACGCCCTCAAGTCATCACTCAAATGTAACTATGGGTCTCACGCCCATAACATCAATCATGCCCGTGGAATACCTTCCTCACTGCCGGCAGTTTATGATATAAAAGCACCAAGAAATACACATGAACACCAGGTCCCACCTGTGTCCTAATAAAACAGTACAGGGTAAGTACGAAGGCATAACCGACTACTAACACCCACAGTACTAACAGGGTCATAAACTGTATCATGATATCTGTCTAGACCGTCACATGATCAAAGCTGGTCACTCGCCCGCAGTATCAAATGTGCGCGTCTAGCCCTGGAACTCTCCGTAGCTCCGCATAGGCCAACCTCATAGGCCCGCATGAGGTATTCCTCGCATCGAGGGTAGCTACTCCCCGGCATCGTCCTGGACTCGCAGTCCGCATGGCCACAAAGACCGCATGACCACAAGGGCCGCAAACTAACCTGGAACTCCCGTAGTTCCGCATGGATCCCCTGGACCCGCATGAGGTATTCTCGAATCATGGTCCCAGACCGCCTGAGTCTACCCCGCATCGGAGGGCAGCTTAACCTCCGGAGACAAGTCAAGGTGAGTGGTACAATACCAACATAACGGCTGAGAGTCAAACAACTTTAAGCGCAGTCGAGGGAAAACCCCCTTTACACAAAACATCACAAGATACTAACACACGTAGCATCCTAGCATGTTTACTTATCAAATCAACAAGAAAGTATTACAAGGCTATCACAAACCAACACAATCATGTTATACATACAAGGTACATTCTAATATATGATTAACAAGATCGGGTATCTATTCCCAAAGTACTTCATACATTATCTTTTAAAAGATACGTTACGTTTACAAAAGTCACACAATACCCGTAGTATATGAAAATACAGTGATTATCTTTTGAAGTAAATCAAAACACTTACCTTTGTAAAATCAAGTAACAACATTATTTTCCAAACGTCCAAGTTTGCCTAATTTCAAATGTTCATGTTTCTTATTTTAGAAAGGTTTCGTAGTTCATAGTCTTATTCATTTAAGAATATAATTCTCTTTTAAACCATCTGAGAAAACATAAGCCTTATATGTGAGTAGGATATTCTTGTTTATAACAATCTTATTACAAAGACCATGATCTAGGAAATATCATTTTGTCTCATCTTAGCTTCTATGCGGATGGAAGTTTCTACCGGTTTTAATAATACTTAATCACAAAATATTTCCTTTATTAACGCTGCGATGGTTTGTCGATACACATTCGATTTCAAATCAAGAAACATTCTTAAGCCGTTATACCTAACTTCCCATAAAGCTAGTATAACTCTTAAGTTTTCAAAACCCAAGATACTTCTTCTTTCAAAATGATTCAAAAATCTTTGAAATACTTCAAGTTCTTTATTATTACCTAACCAGCCAGTTATAGTTCAAATCAGTTACCCTTTTAAAAACCACAAGTATTTTCTTACCTATATAAAGCTGTTATAACCAACTTCCCATAAAGCCGTTATAACACTTTATGTTTTAGACCAATCAAATACATTTAACACACGTGACGCTATCGCATACATAGTTACACACATATCATGCTAGAAAAGATAGAAAGAGGGTCACATACCTCGCGACGAGTATCGACTAATAGCAAAACGCTCCAAGTACTTCCAACCGGCGGCTACTCCTTAAGCCAAGTAGATCGCGCCACACGCAAGATCTTCAACCTATAAGGCCACAAGGCGCTTATTAATATTTAGATCTCTTCGTGAACATTCTACGTAAAATTCGGCGACTCCCCCGCAACCGCGTAAATCCCCCTCTCTATCGGGGCCGGCTACCAAGCCAACCAGGGGGGGTTATACGTCTAATCCGGACGTGCACAATTCTACCTCACAGAAAAGCTACACAAGTCTACTGTAATACAGTCCTATGTAATTACAGTTCAGTACTCTTCTTTCGAAAAGGTTTCTTATTATTCAGGCTTAAGTCAAAAGACATTGCCGCAATACTATGATCAGTTCTACGTATAGTATACTCAACTATATATTCCTACAACATGTAATTTCCAATTACAAATAGAATGACAGTAGTGTTTACCTCGATAAGCCCAAAATTATCCAAGTTTAAATGTCGATCCTGAGCAAGGTTTAGCTCCTACTCCGTGCGCTCCAACCCGCTCCAAACAACCCTTAGAAGTTCTACGCGACCTCTACTTAATACTCCAACCAACTATGGAGATTTTCCTTAGGGTTTCGTTTAGAGGCTAAAGGAAAGTATAATAGTATTTTCCGGGCTTTTCGTATAGAGGGTACTTTGGAAATACTACAAGGTATTTGGGCTAAAGTATTTGGGTATTATAACATTAATTGAAGAGTATTTCTCTACCAAGGGGGGTAGTATTTCGACTAGCACAACTAGGCTAGGGGGGGGGGGGGGGTTTGCTCTCGGCCAAAAGGCCACTCAAAGGGGGAGGGGGAGTTGGACGAGACAACTACAAGGGAGGGAGTGTTTTGAGTCTTGGAATTTGCTCAAGTGTGGATGAAATAACTCATCAACTAAGGGGGTATTTATAGGGCACTCAAAGGCCAAGATTGAGCCAAGTGGTAGGCAAGTGTAAGGTGAAGATTAAGCCATGTGTTGTATGGGTCCCACTTGGTCATCCACTCCATAAAATATCTCACAAACATTGACCAAACATTTTAGGCACAAAAGATGAAAAAACGTGCAAGCCTAGAAGCTTCCACCAAGGAAATTTCGTCGAACTCGACACCTAAGGGTGACACATGTCGCCCTCCAATTGGTCCAAAATGTTTCGTCTCTCGGAAAAATCCGTAAAAATAATAAATGACATAACCGGAATTTTCCCTACAAAAGCTGTGGAAACGTTTCGCCGGAAAACGACTCTTTTTGGCACTTGTGCACAATTTCGCCACTTTGCCTACTTAAGGCTTTAAACTTTTATACGTACGCCCTCACGTACATACTCCGGAAATACGGGGTATAACATTCTCCCCTCCTTAGAAACATTCGTCCCGAATGTTCCTTCTAAGTCTCAAAACAAACGCGCGCCAGTATAGTCTTCACTACTATACTTACGAGAACAAACCTGCCATACCTGGCCACAGAAACACCTGCGCAAATACTTACATCCAAGTCCATGAGGAAACACCTCTAACATCTCCAAAGTAATGATCACAACTTTGCTCGCAATACATGCTCGCTTCTTTCCTTACGCTGCCGTACTTCTCGTACACTCGAACTCCTTCTACCATATTTCGCATCGATTCGGGCCAAAATCTCGGGTGGATCTCAGATGCTTTCCGGACATAACAACACGAAGATCGACGCATCGCCTCCTAAGTCGGACGACAAATGCTAACATATAGGCAACCCGCCTATCCTTCACACGAACTCAAAAGGCCCAAAGTAACTCGCTAAGTTTCTCTGCTTTTCCAAAACTCGTCACACCCTATCCGGTGGTACATGAAGACCGACCGTCAACTCGAACTCTGGCGTCGCCGCCGATAATCCGCACGATTTCTCCGAGCCGCCAAAACCCCTTCTGGATAAGCTTCACCCTATCCACATCCTGCTGAACACGTATGAACCAACTATCTGAACCTTGCCAACGTCGAACCAATCGACCGACAACTTACACTTCCGCCCCTACAAGGCGTCACAAGGCGATATTCGAACACTGAAATGGTAGCCGTAAAACGCTTCCTAACAGGAGGCAACGATCCTCACCGCTACCCCTAAAATCCAAATCGGCGAGGCGAATATGATCTGAGACTCACCTGAGTTCCTAATCCTGCCTGGTAAAACTTCCAGAAAAGGAAACAACCGTAACCTGGGCTCCACTGTCTGACATAAGGTGAAGGTAGGCACCTCGTGCAGCCTTACAACCTTCCTGATGTAACATCTCGCATAACCCTCTGCCGAGTAAACGGTCTTTGACTGAAAGACACGACGGGCTGACCCCATCGGCCCGACTACTGGTCGAATGCATCCACAAACCCGTACACTGGTTAACTAAACATGGGCCTAACACCCTCATGACCCTACCACAAGGCGGGACCACCACAAACTGACCTCACTACCAAACAGGCCGCGGGTTGACCCGCAATATGGCCTCAACCCGTCCCGGCAACGCGCAAAACACTAGCTCCCCGATCCGGAACAATTTCACTAATCACGTTACGAAAACCTAGCGGTCTTCTTAGCTCAACTACCCTCTTTCATTACACACTACTCAGGGACTTATCACACAATATATCTCACGTGCATTATGCACTCTGATAAGGGTCAAACATAAAATAAATCTTTCTCTCAAGATTGCCTTGCCTCTAAGGTCTCCACGTAAAAAGCTCTAAGGCTTACACTTTTCCTATCCCCCAAATCTTACTTTTGTCACTTTGCCGCGAGTCTCACTCCGGAGACCCAAAAAATGGTACCGGGCTGCTTGCGATCCCATACACAGCGGACGTGCCATACAGAGAGCCACGGTTCGGGTCTGTTCCCGTGGTAGAGGCTCTGGCCTCTTTATACGCGCAGCCCCCCGAACTTACCCGGTTACTAACCATGATTCTAATCACAACTAACATACTGCGATCAGAACATAGCACTTATGATATACTCATCTCTAGAGGGTTAAGGATATATCTATATCTACTGCCTCACTCCCCTTAGTCGTTCTAATCAAACTGCCCGTGAGCGCAGCTAGAAGATGACGAACTACCCACCGATCCTGAAGGTTACGTCCCCCTACTTGCATCCTTCCTACTAGGACATCCTTTCGACACATGGCCCTGACGGCCGCCGGCAAAACAAGCATCAACAAAAGATAACATTCCCGGAACGACGCTGTCACATGAACAGGAAAAATCGAATCCGGTGGTGAAGCCTACGTGTAGCTGTGAACCGAAAACTCTGGAGTTCTGACCAACTCCTGCACACCCCGAACGTCCTGAACCCCGTGGAGGACCTCTCTGCACTGGTGGATGTGCATAATCTAATCCGCTGGTGAGGTGACTCGCCTCGAAAGTTACTAAAGGACGCTTCTTTGCTCGGCCTGCCTTCGCCGCCGTTAACCCGTCGATCTCTACGTTTCTTGGCCTGCTGCGCACAAGCCCGTACTCAGGCCATGCTCAAGCCTAACTGAAGAATTACTCTTGCACAACCCTCTCCTAGATAGTCATCAAGACTCGCGGTACATCGGTATACTCTCTGGTAGCCAAATCCATAGCTAGTAACAGGGTCGCCTCTTTGCAATCTATATTCTCTGCTCATTGGCCGTGGAAGGTTCAAATGTCATGGCGCGATGGAACTGCTGCCGCCGTGCCAAACTCTGCTGGGGCTAGTGACGTCGCAGAACTCCCCGAACGAAGCACCTAACTCAGGTGATGGTTGGGCCTGTGCCCTCGTAACCCTCTGTACTCTACTCGCAGCTCCCTCGGCTGCCTTGCCCTCCTGGGCCCGGGTTGCCCTACGCGGAGGCATAGCGGTGAGGAAAGAAATACGTGAGAGGTCCAACTTACAACACGACTCTAAGGCACGATCTCGAGTGAGAAGAATAGAAACCGATCCTAAATATCCTATAGCCTCACGATTATTGGTGTGGTGCACAACACACCGATAATCAAGACTCTTGGATCGGATGCGTAGACACTTTCAGAGGATTAATCGCTCACGATACCACTTTTGTCACTACCGAACCGGGCGTGGATCGTGCCTTACCGGGCACCCTAGTGATACAACATCAGTAATCAATGAACATAAGGCGATAACATGAAATAACGAGTATGAAACAATAGTGAGAAAACTTGCCTTCGACATATATATATAAATCAATTTAAAACCGAACGATTACATCCCATTACAACTCGCCACAGCATTACTGACCTCTAAGAATGATCGACAACAATGGCGGGGCGGGGCCCGCCATACCCTGAATGTAAATACCTACAACGACGGGGACTATACCACTGATAAGCCTCCGAAAGCGGAGCTTCCATCTGTTGACGTGACCCTAAGAGCGAGGATCAACAACGGTGTACCTTTACTGCGGCATGAACGCAGCCCCGAAGGAGGTCGACAACAGTACCAAGTATGTGAAACCGAAAATCGTAAATGAAATCATAATAGTCTATAAAGCAGAGACATGTATGATAACCAAACTACGATTCACAATAAATGGCAATCATGTCAAGTCGAGGACTCACGCCTCAAGTCATCACTCAAATGTAACTATGGGTCTCACGCCCATAACATCAATCATGCGTGGAATACCTTCGCCATGCCGGCGATTTATGATATAAAAGCACCAAGAAATACACATGAACACGGTCCCACGTGTCCTAATAAAAGCGATGCAGGGTAAGTCTGAAGGCATAACCGACTACTAACACCCATAGTACTAACGGGGTCATAAAGCGTATCATGATATCTGTCTTGGCCGTCACATGATCAAAGGCTGGTCACTCGCGCGATGATCAAATGTGCGCGTCAGCCACAGAACTCTCGTAGCTCGCATAGGCCAACCTCATAGCCCGCGTGAGGTATTCCTCGCATCGAGGGTAGCTACTCCGGCGTCGCCCCGGACTCACATCCGCATAGCCACAAAGACCGCATGACCACAAGGGCGCGAACTAACACGGAACTCCGTAGTTCGCATGGATCCACGGACCCGCGTGAGGTATTCTCGAATCATGGTCCTGCATCGCTGAGTCTACCCGCATCGGAGGCGACTTAACCTCCGGAAACAAGTCAAGGTGAGTGGTACAATACCAACATAACGGCTGAGAGTCAAACAACTTTAAGCGCAGTCGAGGGAAAACCCCCTTTACAAAACATCACAAGATACTAACACACGTAACATCCTAGCATGTTTACTTATCAAATCAACAAGAAAGTATTACAAGGCTATCACAAACCAACACAATCATGTTATACACACAAGGTACATTCTAATATATGATTAACAAGATCGGGTATCTATTCCCAAAGTACTTCATACATTCTCTTTTAAAAGATACGTTACGGTTACAACAGTCACACAATACGTAGTATATGAAAATAGAGTGATTATCTTTTGAAGTAAATCAAAACACTTACCTTTGTAAAATCAAGTAACAACATTATTTTCCAAACGTCAAGTTTGCCTAATTTCAAATGTTCACGTTTCTTATTTTAGAAAGGTTTAAGTAGTTCATAGTCTTATTCATTTAAGAATATAATTCTCTTTTAAACCATCGAGAAAACATAAGCCTTATATGTGAGTAGGATATTCTTGTTTATAACAATCTTATTCAATGACCATGATCTAGGAAATATCATTTTGTCTCATCTTAGCTATGCGGATGGAAGTTTCTCTTGGTTTTAATAAGACTTAATCTGTCAAAATATTTCCTTTTATTAACGCTGCAGTGGTTTGTCGATACACATTCTGATTTCCGAAATCAGTAAAACATTCTTAAGCCGTTATACCTAACTTCCCATAAAGCTAGTATAACTCTTAAGTTTTCAAAAACCCAGTATTACTTCTTCTTTCAAAATGATTCAAAAATCTTTTGAAATACTTCAAGTTCTTTATTATTACCTAACCACCGCTTATAGTTCAAATCGGTTACCACTTTTAAAAACCACAAGTATTTTCTTACCTACATAAAGTCGTTATAACCAACTTCCCATAAAGCCGTTATAACACTTTATGTTTTAGACCAATCAAATACATTTAACACGTATGCGTCATCGTACTACATAGTTACACACATATCATGCTAGAAGAGATAGGAAGAGGTTCACATACCTCGCGGCAGTATCGACTAATAGCAAAAGCGCTCAAGTACTTCCAACCGCTCCTTAAGCCAAGTAGATCGCGCCACGCGATCTTCAACCTATAAGGCCACAAGGCTTTATTAATATTTAGATCTCTTCGTAGAACATTCTACGAAAATTCGGCGACACCTCCCACATGACGCGTAAATCTCCTCCTCTATCGGGGCGGCTGAAGCCAACCGGGGGAGGGGTTATACGTCTAATCCGGACGTGCACAATTCTACCTCACGAAAAAGCTACACAAGTCTCATGTCTGATCCTATGTAATTACAGATTCGGTACTCTTCTTTCAAAAGGTTTCTTATTATTGAGCTTAAGTCAAAAGACATTGCCGCAATACTATGATCGCTTCTACGTATAGTATACTCAACTATATATTCCTACAACATGTAATTTCCAATTACAAATAGAAGAACGATAGTGTTTACCTCGATAAGCCCAAAATTATCCAAGTTTAAATGTCGATCCTGGCAAGGTTTAGCTCTACTCAAGTGCGCTCAACCCTCTCCAAACAACCCTTAGAAGTTCTACGCGACCTCTACTTAATACTCTAACCAACTATGAAGATTTTCCTTAGGGTTTCGTTTAGAGGCTAAAGGAAAGTATAATAGTATTTTCCGGGCTTTTCGTATAGAGGGTACTTTGGAAATACTACAAGGTATTTGGGCTAAAGTATTTGGGTATTATAACAATAATTGAAGAGTATTTCTCTACCAAGGGGGTAGTATTTCGACTAGCACAACTAGGCTAGGGGGGGGTTTGCTCTCGGCCAAAAGGACACTCAAAGGGGAGGGGAGTTGGGACGAGACAACCATGAGGAGGAGTGTTTTGAGTCTTGGAATTCGCTCAAGTGTGGATGAAATAACTCATCAACTAAGGGGGTATTTATAGGGCACTCAAAGGCCAAGATTGAGCCAAGTGGTAGGCAAGTGTAAGGTGAAGATTAAGCCATGTGTTGTATGGGTCCCACTTGGTCATCCACTCCACAAAATATCTCACAAACATTGACCAAACATTTTAGGCACAAAAGATGAAAAAACGTGCAAGCCTAGAAGCTTCCACCAAGGAAATTTCGTCCAACCTTGGACACCAAGGGTGACACGTGTAAGCCCTCCAATTGGTCCAAAATGTTTCGTCTCTCGAAAAAATCCGTAAAAATAATAAATGACATAACCGGAATTTTCCCTACAAAAGCTGTGGAAACGTTTCGCCGGAAAACGACTCTTTTCGGCACTTGTGCACAATTTCGCCACTTTGCCTACTTAAGGCTTTAAACTTTTATACGTACGCCCTCACGCATACTCCGAAATACGGTATAACAGTAAGTGAAAGTAATGAAAGTCGGTTTACCTTTTAAAGACTATTTCAACACATGAACAATAGTCACACTGGGGCTACGGACACAAGCCCTCAAATATCATCACATAGTCCGATGGTATCAAGCCCACAAATATCAAAGCGTGCGTGGAATCCCCATCACTGTAAAGCGGTTGTAAGTGTAAAATATAACCATGTGACGCGCTGTGGCATCCTACCTCATCACGTACACACATACAATACATATATATATATATATATATATATATATATATATCCCCACTGTGGAATCCCCCATCACTGCCGACAGCCGTAAGTGTAAAATATAACCATATGACGCGCCCGTGGCATCCTACCTCACTGTCGGAGTACACACATATGCAATATATATATATATATCTCATGCCCGTGGAATCCCTCATCTCGGGTACATGACTTCATGGAAAGCTAATCCATGGGGTAATAATCGTATATAACATGCCCTTGGAATCCCTCATCTCGGGTACATGTCTTCATGGAGAGCTAATCCATGGGGTAATAATCGTATATAACATGCTCGTGGAATCCCTCATCTCGGGTACATGTATTCATGGGGAGCTAGTCCATGGAGTAATAGTACATAACATGGTCGCATGCCCCGGAATCCCTCATCGTATAAGCATGGCCATGGGGTAATAAAACAAATCCGGGAATCTAACCCGCCTCCTGGTCGCATGCCCCAGAATCCCTCATCGTATAAGCATGTCCAAGGAGTAATAAAAACAATCCGAGAATCTAACCCGCATCCTGGTCGCATGCCCCGGAATCCCACATCATATAAGCATGTCCAAGGATCAATCACAATGGAAGCATACCCGTGGAAGCCTCCGTCACTGTCGGTACGTCCAAGTAAATTCACAACAAGACAGCCGACCCTCCAACTGAGAGTCACAACAGCGTAAACGTATAATACTTGCACTCAAGGCTATTACAAGCAAGCATAAACAAGTTCATAAAATCTTTAGACTTTCATTATCATACAAAAATGAATTTCATTTTATAAACTCAAGGCACTTTTCGTTTTACATAAAAATCCGGGAATTTAACCCAAAGTACTACGTACTTCCATTCTTTTCAAAAGACTCATTTTCATATAAAACCCCAAGATACTAACACCCGTAGTATCAAGGCATGTCTACATTTCAAACAAGTCACTACATTTTTAGAAATACATTTCTAGGCTTCTAAATCAAGTGACCCTTACTTTAAAACTTTAAGCAATTGATACCTTTAAATCAAATTGCCCTTCCTTATTTCAAATCATTTCTTTGTTTATATTACTAGAGAAAACCATTCTTTTAACCTTCCATAAAGTTGTTATAACCAACTTCCCATAAAGCCGTTATACTAACTTTATGCTTTAGAAACTAAGACATCTTTAACCTTTCATAAACCCGTCATAACTAACTTCCCATAAAGCCGTTATAACTCTTTATGTCTTAGACAAATTTATTCTTTTTATAACCAAGAGACTTATACTTTCAAATCAAGTTACATAGCTTTCAAAATACTTCAAGTCTCTTAACTTTTAAGAAATCAAGTTTCTTAACTTAGAATATAAAGTCTCTTAATCTTTTAAGAATTCAAGGTTCATAGTCTTAAAACTCCGTAACGTAAACTCTTTAAATTAAGTAACATATACTTTTATGCGTTGTGAATAGGTTACACTCATTTATAACGATCTTATTAAAGCAACCATGATCTAGAAAATGTAATACAATTTTGTCTTATCTTAGTTTCTATGCAGATGGAGAATTCTACTCATTTTAATATAATTGATTATCGATACATTTTCTTTTATTAACGCTGCAATGGCTTGTTCGATACTTATTCTCATTCATGCAGTAAATTAGCAAAGTCAACTCGACTCCAAATACTTCCTAACGACTCTTACCAACATCCCCCATAAGACTTGGTAAGAACTTAGGATAACTTAGACATAACTTTCACATAGAGTAAATCAACATACATACCTCTTAACTTCTAAGAGTAGAAGGAATCATGAAATAACACCACATGTATATTTCATACATATAATCATGCCAAAAGGAGGAAGAGGTTCACATACCTCGCGACGATTATCGACAAGTAGCAAAATGCTCCAAAGTACTTCAACCTTGATAGCTATTCCATCCTTTAAGTAGAATACTGTTATACCCCGTATTTTCCAGAGTATGTACGTGAGGGCGTACGTAGAAAAGTTTGAGCCTTAAATTAGGCAAGGGACGAAAATTTTGTTCACAACCCCCGAAAAGAATTGTTTTCCGACGAAATATTTTCCAAACTTTGCGAAGGGAAAAATACGGCTATGTCATATATTATTTTTGCGGATTTTTCCGAGAGATGAAATATTTTGGACCAACGAGAGGGCGACACTTGTCACCCTCAAGTTGGCGGATTTGTGGGCTTCATTTGGACGATTTCAAAGTCTTGGAGTAGGTAGGATATTTGTGATATTTTGTGTGGTAGTTGGATAAGGTACACATGGATAAATCCTCACCCTACACTTGCCCACCACTTGTCTTGATCTTGGCCCCTGGTTGTCCTATAAATACCCCCACTTGGTTGAAGACTTCTTCATCCACAAAATGTTTTCTAAGTCTTGAAGTCCTCCCCTTCAGTGTAGTTCGTCCAAGTCTTCCCCCTCGCTGTGAGGCCTTTTGGTAGGAATTTACCCCACTGGGGTGCTAGCGAAACCTACCCCTCCGTGGTGTTGTTCTCGTGAAAATACACCCCTCTTGGTAGAAAATACTCTCCAAGTATTGTTACTATTCAAAGATACCTCTATCGTAGAGCAGAAAATACTACCTTATGTCCTTTTTGTCTCAAAACGAAACCCTAAGGAAAAATCTTCATAGTCGGTTGAAGTATTAAGAAGAAGTTGCGTAGAACTTATAAGGGTTGTTTGGAGCGGGTTGGAGCGCCCAGAGTAGGAGCTAAACGTTGCTCAGGATCGACATTAAAACTTGGATAATTTTGGGCTTACCGAGATAAATACTCTTGTCCTTCTATTGTAATTGGAAATTACATACTGTAGTAGTATAGAAATGAGTATAAGATATATAGAAGGATGGTATAAGAGAAGAGAATTGAATTGAAATCATATCAGAAGAATATTAAAGAATAGAATTGAATTGTAATCACAGTAGAAGGGTATAAAAGAAGAAGATTTGAACTGTACTTACATAGGACTGTACTTACAGTAGACTTGTGTAGTATAACGGGTAGGGAAGTGCTGCCCGATTTTTCGTAGAATAGAGAACCATCTGCTTAGAATATTCTACAGAGTAGTCTAGACGTTGATAGACGTATATGGCCTTTATAGGTTGAATGTTTTGCGAGTAGCATGTTCTACTTGGAAGATGGACAAGGCTAGCCGGGTTATGGCGGTGGAGCATTTTGCTATTAGTCGATAATCGTCGCGAGGTATGTGATTCTTCCTATCCTCTTGAGCATGATATTTTAAAAGAATATATATAGTACGGTAGACGTACGTGTGTTAACTGAACGTGGTTTTACTGCGATGTCTTCTGACTTGAGTCTAATAATAAAGAATCTTGAAGTATTTCAAAAGAATTAAGAATCGTTTTTGAAAAAAGAGTAATACTTGGTTTTAAAAGCTTAAGAGTTATACTAGCCTTATGGGAAGTTAGGTATAACGACTTAAGAGAGATAAAAGGCAGTTTACTTAATTGTTTATAAACGCTGTATTGATTTGAAATGAGAATAAGTATCGAACAAACCATCTGGCGCTAATAAGAAATGTATCGACTAATTAAGTATTATTAAAACCGGAGAAACCTCCATCCGCATAGAAGCTAAGATGAGGCAAAATGATATTACATTTCCTAGATCATGGCTGCTTTAACAAGATTGTTATAAACAAGAATAACCTACTCACACATAAGGCATATGTTTCTCAAATTGTTTTAAAAGGAGAATTATATTATTAAGTGATTAAAACTATGAACTACGAAACCTTTCGAAAATGAGAAGCTTGAGCATTTGAAATTAGGCAAACTTGAACGTTTGGAAAATAATGTTGTTACTTAGGGAACTGTTTTGGTTTACTAAAAAAGATAGTCACTCTATTTTTATACTACGGGTATAGTGTGACTTTTGTGAAAGAAACGGATCTTTGAAAAAGTTAATGTATGAAGTACTTTGGGGATAAAAACCCGAACTTGTTAACATAAAGTAGAAAGTACCTTGTGTGAATAACTTGATTGTGTTGGTTTGTGATAACCTTGTAATACTTTCTTGTTGATTTGGTAAGTAAACATGTTAGGATGCTACGTGTGTTAGTATCTTGTGATGTTGTGTAAGGGGGTTATTCTTGTTGTGCTTACGTTGTTAAACGTTAAGCTCGTTGTACTGTTATTATATCACATACCCCACTTGTTATCACAGGGCTTGCCACCCTTGATGCGGTCTATACGGCTATGCGATGTCTGTGACTATGCGGAGCAGCGGTATGCTCGAGATTGATCATTCGGTGTATTATCCGTCACGAGAGTGCCTTATGCGATGCTGTGACTATGCGGTTTATGTGACTATGCGGGTGCGGGAGTCGAGGAGGTACGCGGGCTAGCTACCCGTCACGAGGAATACCTCATGCGGGCCTATGTAACTTTATCACGGGCAGCGGTATGCTCGAGATTAGGCGTGCACATTGATCACGAGGCGAGTGGCGGCCCGATCATGTGGTGCGGTCTAGAAAGACCTCGTGATCTGATTTATGGCATTGTTGATGCATGGGTCTTAGTAGTCGGCTATGCGCCGTACTTACCGTGCGGTTTATTATGACACAGTGGGACACGGTGTTCATGTGTATTCCTTGGTGCTTGTTATATCATGGATCACGCGGTGAGGAAGAATTCCACGAGCGTGATTGATATTGTGGGCATGAGACCCGTGGTTATATTTGAGTGATGACTTTAAGGCGTGAGTCACTGAATTAACATATTTGCTTACATATTGTGTATCGTAAATTGTTTATCATATATGTCTTTTGTTTTATATAGACTATTATGATTTCATTCTGATATTTTGATTTCACATACTTGGTACTGTTATGCTTGACCTCGCTTGGAAGTGCGTTAATCTGCAGCGGTAGAGGTACACCAGTCGTCGATCCTCGCTCTTAGGATCACAGTTCAGCGGTTTGAGAAGCTCCGGTTCTCCGGAGGCTTATCTTTGGTATAGTCCACGATGTTGTAGGTATTAATGTTCATTCGAGGTATGGCGGGGCCCTATCCGCCATAGTTGTTTTACTTCCTTAGAGGTCTGTAGTCCCGTTGTAAAGTTGGGATGTAACTGTTCACTTTGGGTTTATATATATATGCCGAAAGGCAACTTTTCCTCAGATAAACTATATCTCTTTTACATTGTTTCATGTTGTGTTTTTATATTCCGCTGATTACTCTGATGTATGTCTACTTGGGTGCCCGGGTAAGGCACGATCCGAGCAGGTTGGTCGTGACAAAAGTGGTATCGAGCGATTAATCCTCGGAAAGTGTCTACAGACCGTATCTAGTAGAGTCTTGATTATCGGTGTGTTGTGCACCACACCAATAATCAGGAGGCTATAGGATATTTAGGATTGGTTTCCATTCTTCTCACTCTGAGATCGTGCATTAGAGCTGTATTATAATTTGGACCCCTCTAACGTATTTCTTTCCCTTACCGTTATGCCTCCGCGTAAGGCAACCCGGGCCCAGAAGGGCAATGCAACCGAGGGAGCTGCGAGTAGAGTACAGAGGGTTACGAGGGCACAGGCCCAGTCATCACCTGAGGTGGTGCTTCATTCGGGGAGTTGTCACTTGTCACCCTCTCATTGGGGACGTTGGGGCGGGAAACGGGACGATTGGGTGGCCCTTTTTGTCAAGGAGTTGGTAGGATATTTTTGTGTAGTAGATAGAATGGACACTTGCCTAAATCCTCACCCTACACTTGCCTAGCACTTGGCATCATCTTGGCCATTGGTTGGCCATTGCTTGACCTATAAATACCCCCTTTAGATGAAGAGTTCTTCATTCACAACTCATTCTCCAAGTCTTGAAATTCCCTCCCCTCTCTTGTAGTATTTTCGTCCAACACCCTTCCCCCCCTCTAGCCTTAGTGGCTTGGCCGAGAGCCCCACTAAAGCAAGCCCTAGCCGAAACACCACCCCCCCTCCCTTGGTAGAAATGTTGTCTTCCAAGTGTTGTTATAATACCCAAAATACCCTAGCCCAAATCCCTTATAGTATTTAAGTAGAAGTGGTGTAGAACTTCTAAGGGTTCTTGGAGCTATCGGAGCGTGCATTTAGGAGCTAAACCTCGCTCAGGATCGACATTTATACTTGGATAATATTGGGCTTATCGAGGTAAATAAACCTTATCTTCTTTTTGTAATTAGAATATACATACTGTAGAAGTATAGGAATAAGTATAAAATACTTAGAAGGATATTACAGAATAGAATTGAATTGTTATCACCGTAGAAGGGTATAAAAGAAGAATAATTGAACTACTACATAGAATTTGTATTCTGATGGTATGTATAGTTTAGGGTAGGAAGTCTTGCCCAAATTTCCATAGAATAGAGAACCCTCTGCTTAGAGCTTTTTCTGAGTATAGTCTAGGCGTTGATAGGCGTGTTGGTGATATAGGTCGATACTCTGCGTGTGACATATTCAACTTGGCGGTGGTTTCGCGAGAAGGTATGTGATTCTTCCTATACTATTGAGCATTATATTTTAAAGAATATGTATTTATAAAATGGTAGACGTCGTGTGCTAAGCGAATATAGTTGTGCAATGATGTCTTTTGACTTAAGCTTTGAATAATAAGAACCTTGAAATATTTTAAAAGGAATATATATATATGATGCGGTGAGGCGTCGTGTGTTAAGCGAATGTAGTGTTCTGCAATGTCTCTTGACTTAAGCCTGAATAATAAAAAATCTTGAAGTTTTCCAAAAGATTAATAAACCGTTTTGAAAGAAGAGTACTACTTGGTTTTAAAAACTTAAGAGTTATACTAGCTTTATGGGAAGTTAGGTATAACGACGTAAGAGAGATAAAAAGAATGGTTATTGATTTTAGAAGTTAAGAGACTTGATCTCATAAAGACAATAGACTTGACTTAATTGAATTAACATGAAGTTGTTAAAAAGTGTGATACCTCATTCGTGAGTAATGAGTCTTTGGGTTTCAAAGGAAATATACTTTTCTTGATTTCGAAATCGAATAAGTATCGAACAAACCACTACTGGCGCTAATAAAAGGAAATGTCTTGAATAATGAAGTATTATTAAAACCGATGAAACCTCCATCTGCATAGAAGCTAAGATGAGACAAAATGATATTTCTAGATCATGGCTGTTGTAATAAGATTGTTATAAACAAGAATAACCTACTCACATATAAGGCCTACGTTTCTCAAATCTTTTTAAAGGAGAATTATATCATTAAGTGATTAAGACTATGAACTACGGAACCTTTCGAAAATGAGAAACTTGAGCATCTGAAATTAGGCAAACTTGAGCGTTTAGAAAAGAATGTTGTTACTTGATTTATAAAAGGAAAGTGTTACGGTTTACTTAAAAATGTTAGTCACTCTATTACTACGGGTATCGGGTGACCTTTATAAAAGAAGTGGACCTCTTAAAGAATTAATGTATGTAGTACTTTGGAGATAGAACTTGGTTTTGTTAACGTAAACATTAAAGTACCTTGTGTGGTTAGCTTGTCTATGTTTTCTTTGGTATTGGCCTTGTGATACCTTTCTTTGGTTGATAAGTACCCGTGTTATGATACTACGTGTGTTAGTGTCTTGTGATGTTATTCTTGTTGTGCTTACGTTGTTAGGCGTTAAGCGTTATCTTGTTATTATATCACATACCCCGACTTATTATACAGGGCTTGCCACCGCGATGCGGTCTATACGGCTATGCGGTGCGTGTGACTATGCGGAGCGGCGGTATGCTCTAGGATTGATCATTCGGGTGTATTAGCGTCACGAGGGGATGCCATGCGGTCTGTGTGACTATGCGGTCTATTGAGACTATGCGGATGCGGAGTCGGTAGTCTGGGGTTAGCTACCCCGTCGAGAATACCTCATGCGGGTCTATGTGTGACTATGCGGTGCGAGTCGAGGTTAGGCATGCATAATGATACTATGGGCGATTGGCGCCTTGCCCGATCATTCGCGGCTAGGAAAGACACATTCTGATTTACCTATTATTGTTCTTGTTTGTGATATGGCACTTTGTGCACATTGAACTAATTGTATTTACAAATGGTTTTAAATAATTTGATTTCATTTAAAGTACTTTACAGTTTCACATACTTGGTACTGTTGTCTTGACCTCCTTGAAGTGCGTTAAATCTGCATGAGTTAAGGTACTCCTGTTGTTGATCCCCGCTCTTAGGATCATCGTTTCAGCGTTTGGGAAAGCTCCGTTTCTCCGGAGGCTTTGCTTTTTAGTATGGTCCCCTGCCGTTGTAGGTATTTGTATTCAGGGGTATGGCGGGGCCCTGTCCCGCCATTGTTGTTATAAACTCTTAGAGGTCTGTAGTCCTGTTGTAAAGTTGGGATGTAACTGTTCATTTTTGGTATTTATATATATATATGCCGAAAGGCAACTCTTCTTCAGATAAACTGTGTCTCAATTTATACTGTTTCATATCTTGGTTGTTTTATATTCCGCTGATTACTCTGATGTATGACTACTTGGGTGCCCGGGTAAGGCACCAGTCACGGGCCCCGGAACGGGTCGTGACAAAAGTGGTATCAGAGCAGTTAATCCTCGGAAAGTGTCTACATACCGTATCTAGTAGAGTCTTGATTATCGGTGTGTTGTGCACCACACCAATAATCAGGAGGCTATAGGATATTTAGGATTGGTTTCCATTCTTCTCACTCTGAGATCGTGCTTTAGAGCTGTGTTATAAGTTGGACCCCTCTAACGTATTCCTTTCCTTTACCAGTTATGCCTCCACGCCAGGCAACTCGGGCCCAGAAGGGCAAGGCGGCCGAGGGAGCTGCGAGTAGAGTACAGAGAGTTAGAAGGGCACAGGCCCAATCATCACCTGGGGTGATGCTTCATGCATGAAGTTCTGAGACGTCGCCCGTGAAGAGTTTGACACAATGCAGCGATTACATTATACCGTATTTCCGAGTATATGCGTGAGGCGTCGTATTATAATTTGAGCCTTAAAGTTGGCTAGTTTCGAAATTTGGGCACAAGTGCCAAAAGAATCGTTTTAAACGAAGCGTTTTACTAAACTTGCGAAGGAAAATTCGGCTATGTCATTTTTAATTTTTGCGGATTTTTCAGAGGCGAAACATTTTGGACCAACGGGAGGGTGGCGTGTGTCACCCTCACATTGGAAGGACTTGTGGGCGGTTTGGACGAAAATAGGTGGCATGGTTAGGTAGGATATTTTGTGCAAGTTGTGTGGTAGATGGATAAGGTGCATGGCTTAATCCTAGCCTACACTTGCCTAACACTTGGAAGAATCTTGGCCATTGGTTGGCCATTCCTTGACCTATAAATACCCTCTAAGTTGAAGACTTTCTTCATCCAAACTTGAGCAATCTTTCTAAGTCTCACACTACTCCTCCTCTTGTTTGCCGTCCAAGCCCCTCCCTCCCTTGTGAAGCTTTGGCCGAGAGGCCTCCCCTCCTTTGTAGAGGCTTGGCGTGGGGTACACCCACAGCCTAGTTGTCTTCGTATAATACCCCTTTTTGTGGTATAGAAATACTCTCCTAGTATTGTTATAATGCCCAAATACCTTGGCCCAAATACCTTGTAGTATTCCCAAGGTTACACTTATACAAAAGCCCAGAAAATACCATTATACTTCCTTTTAGCCTCTAAACGAAACCCTAAGGAAATCTTCATTGTTAGGTGAAGTAGTTAGGTAGAAGTTGGTTAGAACTTCTAAGGGTTGTTTGGAGGCGGGTTGGGCGCCGGTGTAGGAGCTAAACCTTGCACAGGATCGACATTTAAACTCGGATAATTTTGGGCTTATCGAGGTAAACACTCTTGACCTTCTATTGTAATTGGAAATTACATGTTGTTGGAATATATAGTTGAAGTATACTATATATAGAATTAAATAATACTTACGGCAATGTCTTGCGACTTAAGCCTGAATTTTAAGAAGAGAATCGTAATTACTTAGAATGTATTACGATGAACTTGTATAGCATTACTGTGAAGTAGAATTATACACGTCCGGTTAAACTTGTAAACCCCCCCCCCCGGTTGGCTTGGTAGCCGGCCTCGATCGAGGAGGAGATTTACGTTTGTTGCGGGGGAGGTCTTCTTGAATTTTACGTAGAATATTCTACGTCGGGATCTAAAGATATTAATAGGCGCCTTGTGGCCTCTATAGGTTGTAGTACTACGTGTGGAGTGATCTGCTTGGCTTAGAGTGTAGCCGACGGTTTGAGGTACTTGGAGCGTTTTGCTATTAGTCGATAATCGTCGCGAGGTATGTGAACCTCTTCCTATCTGTTCTAGCATGATATGTGTATAACTATGTAGTACGGTAGACGTACATGTGTTAAATGTATTTGATTGTTTTTAAACATAAAGTGTTATAACGGCTTTATGGGAAGTTGGTTATAACAGCTCTATGTAAATGAGAAATGCTTTGTGGTTTTTAAAAGATAACTGATTTGACTTATAACCGACTTGATGTGTGGTAATAAGAAACCTTTTTGAAAGAAGTGTATACTTGGTTTGAAAACATAAGAGTTATACCAGCTTTATGAGAAGTTAGGTGTAACGTCTTAAGAGAGATAAAAAGAATGGTTTAATGATTTAGAAGTTAAGAGACTTATTCTTAAAAGATAAGAGACTTGACTTAATATGGATGTTTGTGTGAAACCTCATTCGTGAGTAATGAGTACTTGGTTTTAAAGGAATAATGTTTCTTGATTTGAAATCGAATGAGTATCGACAAACCACTGCGGCGTTAATAAAAAATCTATTGAATAAAGAAGTATTATTAAAACCATTAGAAACCTCCATCTGCATAGAAGCTAAGATGAGACAAAATGATATTACATTTCCTAGATCATGGTGCTTAAATAAGATTTATGAACAAGAATAACCTGCTACTTTATGGCATATGTTACTCAATTGTTTTAAAGGAAATTAAGACATCGAACTATGAAACTTTTCTAAAGTAATGAGACTTGAGTAATTGAAATTAGGCAAGCTGGAACTCTAGGAAAAGAAAGGCATTGTTTTGTCTTAAATTGGTTTAAAACATAAAGTGTTATAACGACTTTATGGGAAGTTAGTTATAACGACTTTATGAGAACAAAAGAAGGGTTTTATCATTGGTTTTAATGTGGTAAATTGACTTTAAAAGAGAAGTATTTTGGTCGACAAAGAAGGCATGGCATTGCCTTAATTTTGGTTTTAAAAGGAAAAGTATGGAAGTTGTATTGGTTTACTTAAAAGATGTAAGTCACTCTATTTTTATACTACAGTAGCAGGTGACTTTTATAAAGAAATAGATCTCTTAAAAGGAATTTAACTTACGTAGTACTTTAGGGTTAAAACCCGGACTTTGGCATAAAATGAAAGTACCTTGAGTTGTGTATAACTTGCTTATGCTTGTTGTTGTGAAACTTGCCTATGCTTGTTGTTGTGAAGCTTGCCTATGCTTGTTGTTATGAAACTTGCCTATGCTTGTTGTGATAGCCTTTGTTGTGCAGAATTGTGTTTCTATACTCTGGCGTCTCGATGGAGGTCGGTTGACTTGTTGAGAACTTATTTGGGCGTCTTGCGGCGATGTGAGAAATTCCGCAGTGCGTTCACGTTGATAGTGTTACTTTTGCTGTCGCTTTGGACATCGCGACACTATCGTGGCGCGCGGGTATGCTTCCATTTTGATTGCCGCCTTGTTGTTCCGCTTTTGGACATCGACACGATCGTGGCGCGCGGGTATCTTATTTGGAATCTTTGTCTTATTGTTTCCCTTTGGACATCTTGACACGATCGTGGCGCTGCGGGTATGCTTCCATTTGGAATGTTGTCTTAGTGTTTCCCTTTGGACATCTTGACACGATCGTAAGCGCGCGGGTATGCTCCTTTGGATTCTTTGTCTTATTGTTATCATATCATATCATGAGGCGGTGAGGAAGAATTCCGGGCACAGTGATGATTTGGAGGCGTGAGTACGACTTGATATGACTATTTATATGTTGTGTCTTGTAGTTTGGTTATCATACATGTCTCCGCTTTATATAGTGCTATGATTTCATTTCTGATATTTCTGATTTCACATACTTGGTACTGTTATCTTGACCTCCTTGAAGTGCGTTCATCTGCGGTAGAGTACATCGTGGTGTCGATCCATTTTAGGATCACCTTTCAGCGTGTTGGGAAGCTCGTTCCTTCGAGGCTTATCTTTGGTATGTTACCTGAGTTACGCAGGTCCTTGTACATTCGGGGTATGGCGGGGCACTGTCCGTCATAGTTGTTGTATAAATCTTAAGTGCAGCTTTGTTGAGGCGATGCGTAAAAAGGATAATTGTTGGTATTTATGTATATATCTGAAAGCTATTTTGGTTGCTGTTTATTTAGCATGTCTTTTAAATTCATGTTCGTGTTTTTATTTCGCTGATTTTCTCGATGTTGATTCACTAGGGTGCGGGGTAAGGCACGATCCACGGGCAGGTTGGTCGTGACAAAAGTGGTATCAGAGCAGTTAATCCTCGGAAAGTGTCTACAGACCGTGTCTAGTAGAGTCTTGATTATCGGTGTGTTGTACACCACATCTATAATCAGGAGGCTATAGGACATTTAGGATTGGTTTCCATTCTTCTCATTCTGAGATCGTGCCTTAGAGCTGTGTGATGAGTTGAACCCCTCTGACGTATTCCTTTCCTTTACGATTATGCCTCGCGTAAAGCGAGCCCGAGCAGGCAAGGCGGCGATGGAGGCGCTAGTGGGATCTGAGAGAATCTGAGCGCGAGCGGTCGATACGAGATAGTACTTGACGGCGAGTTTTGCGACACCGCGGCCGGCAGAGTTTAGAGCGCGATGGCTGCTGAGACTCTGATGCACTGAGCCTCGATCCAGCGGCTGGAAGCGGATGAGATGGGGTACAAGGAGATGGCGATTCTTGGCGGTCGTGGCAGATATGAGGATAAATTTGGCGCGGCGGTTCGATGCTAGTGGTTCACCCTAGATCGGATAGTTTGAGGCTCTGAGGACTTCACGAGATGTAGCCGCGAGTTCTGGTCGAGGCACGAGGATGATCGCGAGAGTTCATCAAACGATTCTGGTGGATCATGAGTGATCAAGGCTTGGAGACCGAGTCGGTGGTCTAGGTTCGCATCGGCTGCGTGATCTGCGATCGGTAGTTTGATTCGTGGGAGCTGTCGGGAAGAATGCACTTCCGGCCATTTGGGATGAGTTCGCAGGACATTTCTTGCACATTTCTTGCCTCGCGAGATGAGGAGGGCTCGGTAAACAGATTTTTGGTGTTGCGGCGAGCAGGCGTCTTGTTCGGGAGTACAATGTGAGTTCGACTCATTGGCGATGCGTCCCGCATTAGTGGCTAGTATGGAGGATCGAGTGCACCGATATGTTCAGAGCTCGATGATTACCTAGCGAGAGAGTTGTTGGTGTAGCTCTTGTAGGGCATGGACATTGCCGCGTGCGAGCTTATGCACTAGGGGTGAGGCGGAGAAATCGACGGAATGACGAGTCGGCGAAGAGGCGAGCAGCGGTCGCTGGTGACTTTGGCGGACCGCCTCGGCGATGGACTAGTTATGCGCCTCGCCCGGTCTGAGTGGTCCTCCACAATCTTCAAGGCATCGAGTATTCCAGGCGGTCGGGGCTCGAGGTTGATTTTCGGAGAAGCGGTGTTAGCGGTGAAGCCACCCCTACCGTTGTGGCCGTGTGGTAGACTCGCGATGGGAGTGTCGTGCTAGTCAGGAGTTTGTTTTACATGCGCGGCCAGGGCCATTTTGAGGGCTGTCCGAGCCGAGTATGGCGGTAGGATAGCACTGAACTACGAAGTCGATTGCGGGTTCTTCACCTTCCATAGCGAGCGGGATGTTCATGCAGGCGGGCCACGGTAAGTCGCGGTGGAAGTTCGATTTTAAGCGGTCCTTTGAACCGCCTATTTTCAGGTATATCCTTAACCATCTAGAGTTTTGTATGTTATGATAATGTGTTAAGTGTTATGTTCGGATAGCTTTGTGCTAAAATGTGACTTAGAAACATGCTTAGTGAAAAAGGGTAAGCCTGGGGGTGAGAAAATGATGAACCTTAGAATATTACAGTTGAAACCTTAGAGGTAAGGCCGTCTTGAGTACAAGTTTTTGCAAGTGATCCTTGTCGGAGTGCATTTATGCCTAGAATGCATTGTGTGATAAGTCCCTGGGTAGTGTGAAATGGAAGTGGTAGCTTTCATGACCTGTAGAGGTAAGATTGTTCCGGATCGGGGATCAAGAGCGTAATGCGTTAAGTGGGTCGGGTTGGGGCCATGTTGAGGGCCAACCGCGGCTGTTCGAGGTGGGGTCAGCTCAGGTGGTCCGCCCGGTGGTAGAGTCACGAGGTGCTAGGCCAGTTTAGATGACCATCGTATGAGTTTGTGGATATGTTCGACCAGAATCGGTTCGTGAAGGCCGGGAATGGCCTTAGAGGAAAGTAAAGCTAGTAAGATGACCAAGTTTGGAGGTTGTGACTCCAAAGTGTTAGGAACTGAAGCGATGACTGAAGTGTGGTACGTATACTAGAAGAGTTCAAGTGTTCGAGAAGGGCACGACGAGTAAGGAAGGGAAGAGCGTGTGTTGTTACGTGGCCAGGTGTGGCGTTGACAACTTGTTTAGAAGGAACTTCTTCGTTATCTGTTTCGAGAAGGAACATTCGGGACGAATGTTTCTAAGGAGGGGAGAATGTTATACCCCGTATTTCCAGTATATGCGTGAGGCGTCGTATTATAATTTGAGCCTTAAAGTTGGCTAGTTTCGAAATTTGGGCACAAGTGCCAAAAGAATCGTTTTCGGTAAAGCGTTTTACTAAACTTGCGAAGGGAAAATTCGGCTATGTCATTTTAATTTTTGCGGATTTTTAGAGGCGAAACATTTTGGACCAGCGGGAGGGTGGCATGTGTCACCTCGCATTGGAAAGACTTGTGGGCGGTTTGGACGAAAATAGGTGGCATGGTTAGGTAGGATATTTTGTGCAAGTTGTGTGGTAGATGGATAAGGTGCACATGGCTTAATCCTAGCCCTACACTTGCCTAACACTTGGAAGAATCTTGGCCATTGGTTGGCCATTCCTTGACCTATAAATACCCCTTTAAGTTGAAGACTTTCTTCATCCAAACTTGAGCAATCTTTCTAAGTCTCACTACTCCTCCACTTGTTTGCTTCGTCCAAAGCCCTCCCCTCCCTTGTGAAGCTTTGGCGAGAGGGCCTCCCTCACTTTGTAGAGGCTTGGCGTGGGGTACACCCATAGCCTAGTTGTCTTGTTATAATACCCCCCTTTTTGTGGTATAGAAATACTCTCCTATTATTGTTATTATGCCCAAATACCTTGGCCCAAATACCTTGTAGTATTCCCGAGGTTACACATACAAAAGCCAGAAAATACCATTATACTTCCTTTTAGCCTCTAAACGAAACCACTAAGGAAATCTTCATTGTTAGTTGAAGTATTTAGGTAGAAGTTGGTTAGAACTTCTAAGGGTTGTTTGGAGGCGGGTTAGGCGCCAGTGTAGGAGCTAAACCTTGCTCAGGATCGACATTTAAACTCGGATAATTTTGGGCTTATCGAGGTAAACACTCTTGACCTTCTATTGTAATTGGAAATTACATGTTGTTGGAATATATAGTTGAAGTATACTATATATAGAATTAAATAATACTTACGGCAATGTCTTGCGACTTAAGCACAATTTTAAGAAGAAGCGTAATTACTTAGAGGTGTATTACAGTAGACTTGTATAGCATTACTGTGAAGTAGAATTATACACGTCCGGTTAAAGATATTAATAGGCGCCTTGTGGCCTCTATAGGTTGTAGTACTACGTGTGGAGTGATCTGCTTGGCTTAGAGTGTGTAGCCGGTTTGAGTACTTGGAGCGTTTTGCTATTAGTCGATAATCGTCGCGAGGTATGTGAACCTCTTCTATCTGTTCTAGCATGATATGTGTATAACTATGTAATGCGGTGACGTACGTATGTTAAATGTATTTGATTGTTTTTAAACATAAAGTGTTATAACGGCTTTATGGGAAGTTGGTTATAACGACTATGTAAATGAGAAATGCTTTGTGGTTTTAAAGATAAGCGATTTGACTTATAACCGACTTGATGTGGTAATAAGAAACCTTTTGAAAGAAGTGTATACTTGGTTTGAAAACATAAGAGTTATACGACTTTATGAGAAGTTAGGTGTAACGTCTTAGAAGATAAAAAGAATGGTTTAATGATTTAGAAGTTAAGAGACTTATTCTTAAAAGATAAGAGACTTGACTTAATATGGATGTTTGTGTGAAACCTCGTTCGTGAGTAATGAGTACTTGGTTTTAAAGGGAATAATGTTTCTTGATTTGGAAATCAGAATGAGTATCGACAAACCCTGCGGCGTTAATAAAGGAAATGTATTGAATAAAGTATTATTAAAACCGGTAGAAACCTCATCTGCATGAAGCTAAGATGAGACAAAATGATATTACATTTCCTAGATCATGGCTGCTTAAATAAGATTTATGAACAAGAATAACCTACTACTTTATGGCATATGTTACTCAATTGTTTTAAAGGAAATTAAGACATCGAACTATGAAACTTTTCTAAAGTAATGAGACTTGAGTAATTGAAATTAGGCAAGCTGGAACTCTAGGGAAAAGAAAGGCATTGTTTTGTCTTAAATTGGTTTAAAACATAAAGACGTATAACAGCTTTATGTGAAGTTAGTTATAACGACTATAAGAGAAAAAAAGAAGGGTTTTATCATTGGTTTTAATGTGGTAAATTGACTTTAAAGAGAAGTATTTTGGTCGACAAAGAAGGCATGACATTGCCTTAATTTTGGTTTTAAAAAGGAAAAGTATGGAAGTTGTATTGGTTTACTTAAAAGATGTAAGTCACTCTATTTTTATACTACGGGTAACGGGTGACTTTTATAAAAGGAATAGATCTCTTAAAAAGGAATTTAACTTACGTAGTACTTTAGGGTTAAAACCCGTACTTTGGCATAAAATGAAAGTACCTTGAGTTGTGTATAACTTGCCTATGCTTGTTGTTGTGATACTTGCCTATGCTTGTTGTTGTGAAGCTTGCCTATGCTTGTTGTTATGAAACTTGCCTATGCTTGTTGTGATAGCCTTTGTTGTGCAAGAATTGTGTTTCTATACTCTGGCGTCTCGATGGAGTCGGTTGACTTGTTGAGAACTTATTTGGGCGTCTTGGCGATGTGGAGAAATTCCGCAGTGCGTTCGTTGATAGTGTTACTTTTGCTAATCACTTTGGACATCACGACACGATCGTGGCGCGCGGGTATGCTTCCATTTTGATTGCGCCTTGTTGTTCCCTTTTGGACATCACGACACGATCGTAGCGCGCGGGTATGCTTATTTGGAATGTTGTCTTATTGTTTCCCTTTGGACATCGACACGATCGTGGCGCTGCGGGTATGCTTCCATTTGGAATGTTGTCTTAGTGTTTCCCTTTGGACATCTTGACACGATCGTAAGCGCGCGGGTATGCTCCCTTTTGGATTCTTTGTCTTATTGTTATCATATCATAGGCTAGGCGGTGAGGAAGGAATTCCACGGGCACGAGTAATGATTTGGAGGGCGTGAGTCCCTGACTTGATATGACTATTTATATGTTGTGTACTGTAGTTTGGTTATCATACATGTCTCCTGCTTTATATAGAGTGCTATGATTTCATTTCTGATATTTTCTGATTTCACATACTTGGTACTGTTGTCTTGACCTCCTTGAGGCTGCGTTCATCTGCGAGTAGAGTCGTCGGTGTCGATCCGCTTTTAGGATCACCTTTCGGCGTGTTGGGAAGCTCGTTCCTTGGAGGCTTATCTTTGGTATGTTACCACTGAGTTACATAGGTCCTTGTACATTGAGGTATGGCGGGGCCCTGTCCGTCATAGTTTTGTATAAATCTTAAGTGCAGCCTTTGTTGAGGCGATCGTAAAGGATAAGCTGTTCGGGTATTTATGTATATATCTTGAAAGGCATTTGTTTTGGTTGCTTTGTTTATTTAGCATGTCTTTTAAATTCATGTTCGTGTTTTTATTTCCTGATTTTCTCGATGTTGATTCACTAGGGTGCGGGGTAAGGCACGATCACGGGCGGGTTGGGTCGTGACAAGTTCTCTGCGGCCGTGACATGCGGACCTTGATTCGCGACTAGGAAGCGAGAAAATATGGATTGCAAGGAGGCGGCCACATTACTAGCAATGGATTTGGCGGCCAGAGAGTATTTTATGTACCGTTATATCAAGGGTATTGATGAATATCTAAAGAAGGGTTGTGAAGAAGTATCCCTTCAGTCAGGAATGAGCTTGGCTTGCGTTCAGGCTTATGTGCAGCAGGCTGAGAGACATAGAGATCGACAGTTTAACGAAGCGGCGAAGAGGGCGATTGGCGGGATCATTTGGTAACTCTCGGCGAACGCCTCGGCCGAATTAGACATGCGCCTCGCCCGGTGCAGTGTCCCTCGCGAGTTGATTTTCCTCGGTGTTCACGGTGTGGCGGCGTCGTCGGGAATGTCGCCTTTGCGGTGCTTGTTTTACTTGCGGCCGTCGAGGCCGTATGGCGAATAGATGTGCGAAGGAGGACTCGACCTACGGATCGATTCGCGGTTCGGTGGTTCGGAGGAAGGGTGTTAGCGATAGGACACCCGCGGTGTGGCGTTGTGGTCGATGTCATTTTGGGAGTGTCGTGCTTAACCCGGCAATTGTTATGCTTGCGGCCGGCAGGCCATTTGCGAGAAATTGTCAGGCCAAGGTGGTGCGGATGTGGAGACTCGGCCGGGATCGGTGGCTAGTTAAATCACCTTCCCACGGTATGCACCACGGGCGGGATTGATTAGAGCGACCTAGGGAAGTGCGGCGTGAATCTGGTATATCCTTAACCTACAGAGATTTGTATGTTTAGTAAGATCACGAATATCTTAAGTATTATTTTCGGTTAGCATTGTATTAACTGTGATTTGAAATCATGATTAGTTAACCGGGAAAGATTGGGGGATAGGAAAAAGTGTGAGCCTTAGAATATTACGTAGAGACCTTAGAGGCGAGGCCATCTTTGGTAAAAGAATTATTTCATGTTTGACCCTTATCGAAGTGCATAGTTTACGTGAGATATATTTGTGGGATAAGTCCCTGAGTAGTATGTTATGAAAGAGGGTAGTTGAGCTAAGAAGACCGCTAGGTTTTCGTAACGTGATTAGTGAAATTGTTCCGGATCGGGGAGCTAGTGTTTTGCGCATTGCCGGGTCGGGTTGAGGCCATGTTGCGGGTCGACCCGTGGCCTGTATGATGGTGGGGTCAGTTTGTGGTGGTCCCGCTTTGTGTTAGGGTCACAAGGGTGTTAGGCCCAAGTTTAGTTAACCATCGTACAAGTTCGTGGATGCGTTCGACCAGTAGTCGGGCCGATGGGGTCAGCCCGTCTTATCTTGTAGTCAAACCGTGTACTCGGTAGTAAGTTGCGAGATGATTATTTCAGGAAGGTTGTAAGGCTGCACGAGGTGCCTACCTTCACCTTATGACAGACAGTGGAGCCCAAGTTACTAGTTTCTTTTGAGTTTTTTACCAGGCAGGGTTAGGAACTCAGGTGAGTCTCAGTATCGCATTCACCCTCGGGCCAGTGTTTGGATTTCAGGGGTAGCTGTAAGGACTATTCGCCTCTTGTTGAGGGCCTCTTCTTGAGTGTGTATTAAAATAGCTACCGTTTCAGTATTCGGGTGTCGCCGTATGGAGCCTTTTTATAAGCGCTAGTGTAAGATTGTCGGTCGATTGATTCGATGTAAGCAGGGTTCAGATAGTTGGTTCATCCTTGTTCAGCAGGACGTGGATAGGGTGACGCTTATCCAGAAGAGGTTGTTGGCAGCTCAGAGTCAGCGGGAAGCAGTACCAGAAATATGGTAAGTTATGGGAAAGAGTTCGAGTGTACGAGAAGGGTACGACGAGTAAGGGAAGAAGCGAGCATGTGTAAAGACATAGATGTGATCATTTCATTTGTAAAGAGTAGGTGCGAAGGGAGTATCTTTTAGACCCCGGGTGGGAGCTTTTGTGGTGTTAGAGGTGACTCCTCGTGGACTTGGATGTAAGTATTTGCGCAGGTGTTTCTGTGGCCAGGTGTGGCAGGATTGTTCTCGTAAGTATAGTAGTGAAGACTATCTTTGGCGTAGTTGTTTGAGACTTAGAAGGAACATTTGGGACGAATGTTTCTAAGGAGGAGAATGTTATACCGTATTTCGGGGTATATGCGTGAGGGCGTCGTGAAAAGTTTGAACTTTAAAGTTGGCTTGGGCGTTTTATTTTGTGCCTGACACGGTTAGAGTCATTTTTTCGAAGCGTTTTACCTGACTCGGGTAGGGTAAATTACGGCTATGTCATTTCTATTTTTGCGGATTTTTCGAGGCGAAACATTTTGGACCAACGAGAGGCGACACTTGTCACCCTCTCATTGGGAACGTTAGAGGCGGGAAATGGGACGATTGGGTGGCCCTTTTTGTCAAGGAGTTGGTAGGATATTTTTGTGTAGTAGATAGAATGGACACTTGCCTAAATCCTCACCCTTCTTGCCTTGCACTTGGCATCATCTTGGCCATTGGTTGGCCATTGCTTGACCTATAAATCATCACGACCGAACCGGGCGTGGTAGTGCCTACCCGGCACCCAGTAGCCATACATCAGTGTCGTGGAATATAAAACAAGACATGAATAAAGTGAAGTGAAAAACGATTATCGAGAAAAACTTGCCTTGCGGCATATATAAATATCAACTAGAAACGATTACATCCTTTTTACAATTACGCCCACAGCGATTACTACGGACCTCTAAGAGTGATATGACAACAATGGCGGGACGGGGCCGCCATACCTGAATGTAAGCACCTACAACGACGGGACTATACGGCTGATAAGCCTCGGAAGAAGCGGAGCTTCCCAAGCGAGCGTGACCACGAGAGCTAGGATCAACGGCGGTGTACCTACTGCGGTATGAGCGGCCCGAAGGAGGTCGATTACAATTGCAGTATGTGGCCTGAAAATCGTAAATAAAATCATAGTAGTCTATATAAGCGGGAGACATGTATGATAACCAAACTACGATTCCTGATAAATAAGCGATCATGTCAAGTCGGGGACTCGCGCCTCAAAGTCATCACTCGATTATAACTATGGGTCTCGCCCACAACATAAACAAGAGTGAAATAGATATCATAATCGGTCTTTTCTAGGCGCTAATGATCGAAGCAAGGCGATCGCCCATAGTATCATTATGCGTGCCTAATCCTGGACTTCCGCGGCCGCGCATAGGTCACACATAGACCGCGTCGGGGTAGCTAACCGGTACCCTCACGGACTCCGATCCGCATAGTCTCAATAGACGCATAGTCACACGGACCGCGTGAGGCATCCCCGCATCGGGATAAAACACCCGGAATGATCAATCCTGGAGCATACCGCTGCTCTGCATAGTCACATAGACCGCATAGGCGTATAGACCGCGTCGGTGGCAAGCCCTCGGTATAATAAGTCAGGGTATGTGATATAATAATGATCTAACGGGCTTAAAGTTTAACAACATAAGCACAACAAGAATAACCCTTTACCTGACACCACAAGATACTAACACGTAGTATCCTAACATGTTTACTTACCAAATCAACATGAAAGTCTTACAAGGCTATCACAAACCAATACAATCAAGTTCTTCACACAAGGTACCTTATTTTATGTTAACAAGTTCGCATTTATCCCCAAAGTACTTCATACATTAACTCTTTAAAAGATCCGTTTCTTTCACAAAAGTCACACAATACCCGTAATATAAAAAAATAGAGTGACTATCTTTTTAAGTAAACCAAAACACTTCCCTTTTGTAAAATCAAGTAACCACATTATTTTCCAAACGTTCAAGTTTGCCTAATTTCAAATGCTCAAGTTTCTCATTTTCGAAAGGTTTCGTAGTTCATAGTTTTAATCACTTAATGATATAATTCTCTTTTAAAACAATTTGAGATACATATGCCTTATATGTGAGTAGGTTATTCTTGTTCATAATCAATCTTATTTAAGCAGCCATGATCTAGGAAATGTAATATCATTTTGTCTCATCTTAGCTTCATGCGGATGGAGGTTTCTACTGGTTTTAATAATACTTTATTAGTCAATACATTTCCCTTTATTAACGCTGCAGTGGTGTGTTCGATACTTATTCTGATTTCCGAAATCAGTAAAACATTATTCCTTTTAAAAACCAAGTACTCATTACTCACGAATGAGGTTTCACACAAAATTCATTTAAGTCAAGTCTCTTATCTTTTAAGATTTATAAACCATTCTTTTTATTTCTCTTAAGCCGTTATACCTAACTTCTCATAAAGCTAGTATAACTCTTAAGCTTTTAAAACCAAGCATTACTCTTCTGTTAAAAAAATGATTCAGTATTCTTTTGAAATGCTTCAAGATCCTTATTATCCAGGCTTAAGTCACAAGACATTGTCGTAAGTATTATTCAGGCTTAAGTCAAAAGACATTGCCTTAATTATTATTCAGTTCACACACGTACGTCTACCGTACTATATATATATTTAAAATATCATGCTCGAGTATAGGAAGAATCACGTACCTCGCGACGATTATCGACTATAGGCAAAAGCGCTCACGGCTATAACCGGCTAGCCTTGTCCACCTTCCAAGTAGAACATGCTACTCGCGGATCATTCAACCTATAAAGGTTAAACAAGTCTATCAAAGCCTAGACTACTCTTGTAGAATATTCTTACGATGTGATTCGATTCAAGTCTAATCAGAATATCCTTCTATTACGGTTCAATTCTCTTATGAATCTTATATTCATTTATATGCTACAACGTTATGTAGTTTCCAATTACAATAGAAGGTTAGGATTATTTACCTCGTAAGCCCAAAATTATCCAAGTTTAATGTCGATCTGAGCAACGTTTAGCTCCTCCAAGTGCTCGACCCGCTCCAAATAACCCTTAGAAGTTCTACACAACTTCTTCTTAATACTCAACCAACTATGGAGATTTTCCTTAGGGTTTCGTTTAGCGTGAAGGGAAGTATAATAGTATTTACGGGCTTTTCGTATAAGTGTAACCTTGGAATACTACAAGGTATTTGGGCAGGTATTTTGGAATAGTAACTATACTTGGAGTATTTCTACAGGGGTAGTATTTATACGAGAACCACTAGGCAGGGGCGTGTGCTACGGCTAGCACCATTAGGAGAGGGGTACCATGGCCAAAGACCTCTCAAGGGGAGGGTGCTCTCGGCTTAGAGCTCTCGAGAGAGGGGAGAAAGGATTTTAAGACTTAGAAAACATTTTGGATGAAGAAGTCTTCAAAGGGGTGGTATTTATAGGTCAAGCAAAGGCCAACCAATGGCCAAGATGAAGCCAAGTGCTATGCAAGTGTAGGGCAAGATTTACCCAAGTACACCTTATCCATCTACACCAAAAATATTCTACCAACTCTTGACAAAAAGCCACAAAAATCGTCAAGGAAGCCCCATGTTTGCCGTCCATTGAGGTGACAAGTGTCACCCTCCCGTTGGTCCAAAATATTCCATCTCTCGGAAAAATCCGCAAAAATAATAAATGACATAACGGAATTTTCCTTATGAAGTTTGTCAAGCGTTTAATCAACGACTCTTTTGGTAGTTGTGAACAACATTTTGCCCTTGCCTACTTTAAGTGTTATACCCGTATTTCCGGTATATGCGTGAGGAATACGCATAAAAGTCTAGCCTAAAGATAAGCCTTGGGCGTTTTTATTTGTGCACAACTCACTAAAATAATCGTTTTTCGATGAAAGCGTTTCCTGACTTTCGTAGGGTAAATTCCGCTATGCCATTTCTAATTTTTGCGGATTTTTCCGAGAGAAACATTTTGGACCAGCGGGAGGCGACAGCACCTCCAATTGGTGGACTTGAATCGCCCATTGGACGAAATTGGAGAGAAGCTTGCACGTTTTTGTGCCTTGTGCACAAGTCGAGAGTTGGTAGGATATTTGTGTGGAGTAAATCTTCACCTACACTTGCCTTGCACTTGTCTTAATCTTGGCCATTGGTTGGCCACTTCTTGACCTATAAATACCCCCAGGATGAAGAGTTCTTCATCCACAAATCTTTCAGTCTTGAAAATCCTCTCCTCTCCCTTTGTAGCCTTTTAGTCCAAACACCTCCCCTCCCTTGTGAGGCCCCTTGGCGAATACCTCCCCTCTAGCACAGTAGTTTGGCGAGGCCCCCTAGCCTAGCCAAAACCTACCCCCTCCCATGGTAGAAACGTTGCCTTCTTGTATTGTTATAATGCCCAAAATACCCTAGCCCAAATCCTTAGTACTTAGTAGAAGTTGTGAAGAACTTCTAAGGTTTCCTTAGACATACAACTTAGGAGCAAAACCTTGCTCAGGCGCGACTTTATCTAGGATATTATTGGGCTTACCGAGGTAACTAATCCTAACCCTCTTTTGAATTAGAGAATACTTACTGTTGTAGTATAAATACTTAGAAGAATATTGCGAATAGAATTGAGCATTATCACGTAGAAGGGTTTAAAGAAGAATAATTGAACTATGCTTATATAAATATTTTCACGATGAACTTATATAGCTCACCGCAGGGAAGTGCTGCCAGACTTTCCATAGAATTGTGAACCCTCTGTTTAGAATGACCTTGAGTAGTCTTTGATAGATGCGTGACTATTATAGGTGACTCTCTGCGCGACATATTCGACTTGGCGGTGGTTTTATTTGAGAAGGTTTGTGATTCTTCCTAAAGGATGATATTTTACAATTTTTATAGTACGGTAGACGCGTACGTGTTAACTGAATAATAACTACGGCAATGTCTTTGACTTAAGCTGAATAATACTTACGGCAATGCCTCACGCTTAAGCTTGAATAATACTTACGTGATGCCTCACGCTTAAGCTTTGAATAATAAAGAACTGAAAGTATTTCAAAAGAATACTGAATCATTTTTTTAACAGAAGAGAACTACTTGGTTTTTAAAACAGAAGCTTAAGAGTTATACTAGCTTTATGGGAAGTTAAGTATAACCACTTAAGAATGATAAAAGAAACAGTTTGCCTATGTGTTTATAACAGACTTATATTGAATTGTGAAAAGAATAAAAAGATGGTTTGATAGGTAGACATGATATGATGCTATGTGTGTTAGTGTCTTGTAACGTTTGTATAAGAGAGTATTCTTGTTGTGCTTATGTTGTTTAAAGATAAGCTGTTATGTTAGTGTACTATCACTCACCTCTTGACATATTACAGGGGTTAAGGCGCCTCCGTCGCGGGGTAGACTCGGCGATGCAGGACCATGATTCGAGAATAACTCATGCCGGACCAGGGTGCCTATGCGGAGCTACGGGAGTTCAAGGTTAGTGATGCGGGGTTATACCTCACGGTCTATGTGGCCATGCGGACTACGAGTCGGGGCGATGCCGAGGAGTAGCTACCCTCGATGCGGGTTATGTACCCTATGCCGCCTATGTGAGTGGCCTATGCGGACTCTGAGTCCGAGATTAGGCTTGCATGGTGATACTACGGGCAATTGGCCTGCTCGATCATTTGCGGCTAAGAAAAGACTGTTACGATTTACCTATTGTTGCTCTTGTTTATGATGTGGCACTATGCGCGTCCCGTTGGTTGTTTCATACATACTTGCAAACCGGTTTTAAAATGATATGTTTTCATTTAAGTATTTCTGATTTCATATACTTAGTACTGTTGTCTTGACCTCTTCGAGGCTGCGTTCATGCTGCGCGGTAAGGGCAGTGCTAGATCCACATTCGTAGGATCTCTGCGTTAGTGTCGGAGCTCCATCCTTTCCGGAGGCTCTACTTTTAGGTATGATCTCACTGTTGTAGATAGTTTTGTATGATCGAGTATGGCGGGCCCCGTCCCGCCATAGTTGTATATTTCCTAGAGTGCATGTAGTCATGTTGTACAAGATCGGATGTAGCGCTAAACCATGTTTATATATATATCTTAAAGGCGATGTTTTATCACTTAAAAAGTGTCTTATTATATAAAATGTTTCATGTATTGTTTTATATTTCAGCTGATTACTCTGATCTATGACTACTTGGGTGCCCGTAAGCACGATCACGGCCGGAATGGGTCGTGACAAAAGTGGTATCGAGCGATTAATCCTCGGAAAGTGTCTCTGCAGTATCTAGTAAGTCTTGATTATCGGTGTGTTGTGCACCACACCAATGTCGAGAGGCTATAAGATATTTAGGATTGGTTTCCATTCTTCTCACTCGAGATCGTGCTTTGAGGCGTGTTAAAGTTGGACCCTCTAACGTATTCCTTTTACAACGATTATGCCTCACGTAAGGCAACCGCCCGTAAGGGCAAGACAGCCGAGGAGCGGCCAGACACCTAGAGTCACGAGGGCTCGAGCCCGATCTATCTGCAGACGGCGAGTTCTATGGCGCCGCCGGCCCAAAGAGACCGCAGTACCGCGCCTCCCGCGGCACACTGGCGGAGGAGTTAGGAACAGGAGATGGCCCACTATTGGCTAGAGTTGTGGCCGACACGAGGATAGGCTGAATCGATTCGGTTCGATTCAGCCTCCACGGCCGCACTGGTGCACCGAGCGAATAGTTTGAGGCTACGAGATTTCTTGAGTTGTAGCCCGCTTGAGTTTTACGGTCGGCGGGAGGATGATCCGCAGGAGTTCATCCGTCGGCCTGAGAGGATCACGGGTGATCAAGGCCTCGAAGGCAGTCGGTGACGCCGGTTCGCGTCGGCTGCGTGATACCGCGGTCGATTGGTTTGATTCATGGGAGTTATCCGGGAAACCACGCGTCCCCGCTACTTGGGATGAGTTCTCGGAGGCTTTCTCGCTCACTTCTTGCCTCGCGGATGAGGGCGCGGTGATAGATTTTTCTGCTGAGGCGGAGGACGCCTTGCCGTGAGTACAATGTCGAGTTTGATTCATTGGCTCGATATGTCCCAGCGTTAGTAGCGATTATGGAGGATAGGGTGCACCGCTACGTCGCCGCTAGATGACTATATGGGCGAGTTGTGTGCGGGCGTTTCTTCACCGGTATGGACATTACCCGCATGCGAGCTCATGCTCTTGGATGTGAGGAGCGAGACCGCGGGTTGACAGCAAAGGCAGGAAGACCAGACGGCAGGTCGTTTGGTAGCTATCGTGGTGGCGGCCTCGGCGGCAGCCTAGATTTGCACCACAGCCGGCTCGAGCACTCGCACCGTCCTCAAGACCCGAGATATTGAGGCGAACCGGGGCCCGAGAATTGTGACATCCAGAGCGAGAGGTTCGGCGTCGGACCACCCTCGCCGGTGGCCGTCACGGTAGATCCCGCCGGGAGTTGTGGTGCTACGAGTTTGTTTGATTGCCAGCGGCAGTCACTATGCGAGGGCTTGTCCGACCAAGGCGATCTTGATGGTAGGAGTCGACCTCGAGTTCTTTCGCGGTCTTCTTCATCCCCGACGCTTACTCGCCACGAGGCAAGGTACTCATGGACCAGCAGGTCGCGGCAGGTCGTGGCGCGGTCCCGATTCTAGCGGTCCTCGAACCGCATTTATGCTTTGTCCAACGACAGATCGGGAGGCCTCACCGATGTCGTCGCCAGTACCTTATCGGTTCTGGTTTGATGTGTATGCTTTGATAGATCCGGGTTACCACTCCACATATATCTCCCTTGTTGCTAGTAGGATAGGGATAGAGCACGAGTCCATAGACCCTTTCGAGGTAGCTACGCCAGTTGGGTGATTCGTGGTAGCTCGGCGGGTATATAGAGCTTGTCTGTGACCGTTTACAACCGTCGGACCCTAGCCGACTTGATAGAGTTGGAGATGATTGACCGGCGTGATCATGGGGATGGATTGGCTAACTTCTTGCTATGCCAATGTAGGCTAGAGAGAGAGTAGTGCGGTTCCGGTTCTGAGGAGCCGTTGTTGAGTGGGAGGAGCACCAGACGCTGGCGGTAGGTTTATTTCCTACCTCGAGGCTAGGAAGATAGTGCGAGGGGTAAATCTACCATCTCGTTGGTGTTTGATCATCAAGGCTGCGGTACCAGATTTTCCGTCGATTCGATGGTCGAGAGTTCCCGCACGTGTTTCCGGATGACCTCGGGTATCCTCACGAGAGAGATTGAGTTTTGTATTGACATATTGCCAGACACTCGGCCTATTTCCATTCCGCCATACAGAATGGCACCTGCCGAGTTGAGAGAGTTGAAGGATCAGCTTAGAGATTTGCTGGAGAAGGGCTTCATCAGGCCTAGTGTTTCTCCCTGGGGAGCGCCGGTATTGTTCGTGAAGAAGAAGGACGGGACGCTGCGCATGTGTGTTGATTACAGGCAGCTGAACAAGGTGACCATTAAGAACAGATACCCCCTTCCCAGGATTGATGATTTGTTCGACCAGTTGCAGGGTGCGAGATGCTTCTCCAAGATTGATCTGCGATCGGGCTATCATCAGGTGCGAGTCAGAGAGGTGGATGTCCCTAGGACTGCATTCCGGACCCGGTACGGGCATTATGAGTTCAGGGTCATGTCTTTTGGGTTGACCAATGCTCCGGCGGTATTCATGGATTTGATGAACCGAGTGTTCAAACCATTTTTGGACACGTTTGTGATAGTGTTCATTGATGATATCTTGGTTTATTCTCGCTCAGGCGAGCACGCGAGCATTTGAAGCTGTCTTGTGATTCTCCAGACCAGCGATTATACGCCAAGTTTTCCAATTGTGAGTGTTGGTTGACTTCAGTGGCGTTTCTTGGGCATATTGTCGGGTCTGTTTGCATTCTATTGGATACGGCCAAGATCGGCGCAGACTTGGCCTGGGCCTACTACTCCGGCAGAGGTTCGCGAGCTCGGGCCTTGCGAGGATATTATCGGTTCGTGGAGAAGTTTGCTTCTATCTGCACCATTGACTAGGTGACTCGAAGACGGCCAAGTTTGATGGACCGATGCTTGTGGCGGGGTTTCCGATTCTTGAAAGAGAGCGGCGACCGCCCCGTTCTACTCTTCCGGAGGTCGGATGGTTATGTCGTGTATTGTGATCGTCGGGCATCGGGTTGGGATGTGTGTTGATGCGGCATGGCGGGTTATAGCATATCATCCCGGCATGAAGAAACACGAGAGGAACTACACCACCCATGATTTGGAGTTGCGGTGTGATTCACGCTTTGAAGATCTGGAGGCACTATTTGTATGGGGTTCACGTGGATATTTTTACGGACCACAAGAGCCTCCAAAGATATCTTCACCGGAGGAGCTGAACTTACGGCGAGGCGGTGGTTAGAGTTGCTTAAGGATTACGATGTTGATATCCTGTACCACCCGGGAAGGCCAATGTTAGGCGAATGCTCTTAGTCGTAGGTCGATGGGAGCCTATCGGATGTGCGGTAGAGAGGGACATGGTTACGTGATTTGCATCGATTAGCGAGCCTTGGTGTCCGTTTGATTGATTACGATAGCGATGGGGTTAGAGTTCGTGAGGTTGCCGAGTCTTCCATTGTCGAGGAGGTGAAGAGGCAACATTCGAGGATCCGATTTGATTCGATATCGTGATCTGACTCTTCGTGAGGCAAGCGGTCTTTGAGGTAGCACGATGGGTGCTAAGGTTTGAGGGCGGTTGTGTGTTCCGGATGTTTGTGACTTGGCAAGAGTTCTTGGGAAGCACACTGCTGGCGTTACTCTATCCATCCGGTCGACTAAGATGTACCACGACCCGATCTGTGTATTGGTGGGATGGCGAAGAGGGCGTTGCGAGTTCGTAGCTCGGTGCCCGTGTTGTCGGAGGTGAAGGTAGAGCACCGGAGGCACGGTGGTTTATTCTGACGATTGAGATCCGGCACGGAAGTGGGAGGTAATCAACATGGACTTCATCACGGATTACCTCGCACTCGAGGAGGCATGATTCTATATGGGTTATCGTCGACGGTGGCGAAATCAGCCCACTTTCTTCCGTGGGGCGACTTTTTCACTGAGGATTATGCGGACTTTACATCCAGAGATCGTCGATGCATGAGTCCCTACTTGATCATATCGCAGAGGAGCCCGGGCTTACGCTAACTTCCAGAGGTCCTTCCGAGGGTTTAGGGACGCGGTGAGCACAGTCGCATTTCATCCACAGGCACGGGCCAGCATAGCGCACTATCCGGACTGCGAGGATATCTTTGCGAGCTGTGTTATTGACCAGTGGTAGTTAGGAGGATTATTTGCCTCTAGTTGAGTTCGCGTATAATAATAGCTACCACTCAAAGTATTCGATGGCGCCATGAGGCCTTGTATGGGAGGAAGTGCGATCGCCTATAGGTTGGTTCGATGTGGGCGAGGTGCGGCTAGTAGGACCAGATTTGGTGCAAGCGATGGATAAGGTGAAGCTTATCCGAGCGGCTATCGACACTGAGTCGGCGAAGTCGTATGCAGATCATCGTCGTCGACATCCGAGTTCGATTGATGATTGAGTTTTCTGAAGGTGTCACCCGTGAAGGGTGTGATGAGATTCGGAGGAAGGGAAACTTCGACCCAGGTACATTAGGCGTTCAGTTGTCCGCGGTGGCAAGGTTGCCTATGAGTTGGATCTGCCGTCCGATGCGGAGGTAGTGCATCCGTTTTTCACGTATCTATCTTTGAGGAGATGTATCGGGGATCCATCTGTGGTACACCCGATTGGCGATGTCAGTGACCGAGGTTATCGTATGAGAGATTCCCATGGCGATAGTCGATCGTCGAGTTAGGCGTCTGCGGACCAAGGGCGTGGCTTCCACAAAGTCTTGTGGCGGAACGAGCTCGGGAGGAGATGGCGTGGGAAGCCGGCGAGGACATGAGGCGAAGTATCCTCACCTATTCCCCACCTCCGGGTAATTCACTTTCCTACTTGTAAATTTTCATTATCGTTTATGCCTAAGTGTTGTTATGTGGCCGTGTGGCATTTGCAAACTGTTTAAGTTATGAAGAACCTTATCGTTATTCTGTCTTGGGAAGGAACATTGGGACGAATGTTTCTAAGGGGAGAATGTTATACCCGTATTTCAGTATGTACGTGAGAATACGCATAAAAGTCTAGCCTAAAGATAAGCCTTGGGCGTTTTTATTTGTGCACAACTCACTAAAAGAATCGTTTCCGGCGAAACGTTTCCACGACTTCGTAGGGTAAATTCCGGCTATGCCATTTCTAATTTTTGCGGATTTTTCCGAGAGACGAAACATTTTGGACCAACGGGAGGGCGACACTTGGCACCCTCCAATTGGTGGACTTGAATCGTCCATTGGACGAAATTGGAGAAGCTTGGCACGTTTTTTGTGCCTTGTGCACAAGTCAAGTTTTTGTGCCTTGTGCACAAGTCAAGGAGTTGGTAGGATATTTGTGTGGAGTAAATCTTCACCCTACACTTGCCTTGCACTTGTCTTAATCTTGGCCATTGGTTGGCCACTTCTTGACCTATAAATACCCCCCTTGAGATGAAGAGTTCTTCATCCACAAATCTTTCCAAGTCTTGAAAATCCTCTCCTCTCCCTTTGTAGCCTTTTCGTCCAAACCTACCCCCCCTCCCTTGGTAGAAAAGTTGCCTTCTTGTATTGTTATAATGCCCAAAATACCCTAGCCCAAATCCCTTAGTACTTAGTAGAAGTTGTGAAGAACTTCTAAGGTTTCCTTGGAGCATACAACTTAGGAGCAAAACCTTGCTCAGGCGCGATTTTATCTAGGCTATTATTGGGCTTACCGAGGTAACTAATCCTAACCCTCTTTTGAATTAGATAATACTTACTGTTGTAGTATAAATACTTAGAAGAATATTGCAGAATAGAATTGAACTGTTATCACAGTAGAAGGGTTTAAAAGAAGAATAATTGAACTATGCTTATATAGGACTGTTTTCACAGTAGACTTATATAGCTCACCGGGTAGGGAAGTGCTGCCCGACTTTCCATAGAATTGTGAACCCTCTGTTTAGAATGACCTTCAGAGTAGTCTTTGATAGATGTCTGTGACTATTATAGGCTGACTCTCTGCGCGCGACATATTCAACTTGGCAGGTGGTTTTCGCTGAGAAGGTATGTGATTCTTCCTAAAGCATGATATTTTACAATATATATAGTGCAGAAGCGTACGTGTTAATCGAATAATAACTACGACAATGTCTTTGACTTAAGCTGAATAATACTTACGTGATGCCTCACGGCTTAAGCCTGAATAATACTTACGGCAATGCCTCACGGCTTAAGCCTGAATAATAAAGAACTGAAAGTATTTCAAAAGAATACTGAATCATTTTTTTAACAGAAGAGAACTACTTGGTTTTTAAAACAGAAGCTTAAGAGTTATACTAGCTTTATGAGAAGTTAAGTATAACCACTTAAGAATGATAAAAGAAACAGTTTGCCTATGTGTTTATAACAGACTTATATTGAATTGTGAAAAGAATAAAAAGATGGTTTGATAGGTAGACATGATATGATGCTATGTGTGTTAGTGTCTTGTAACGTTTGTATAAGAGAGTATTCTTGTTGTGCTTATGTTGTTTAAAGATAAGTCATATGTTAGTGTACTATCACCACCTCTTGACATATTCACGGGGTTAAGTCGCCTCACGTGGGGTAGACTTCGGCGATGCAGGACCATGATTCGAGAATACCTCATGCGGGTCCAGGGACCTATGCGAGCTACGGAGTTCGGGTTAGTGATGCGGGTTATACCTCATGCGATCTATGTGGCCATGCGGACTACGAGTCCGGGGCGATGCCGAGGAGTAGCTACCCTCGACGCGGGTTATGTACCTTGCGGGCCTATGTGAGTGGCCTATGCGGACTACGAGTCGAGATTAGGCTTGCATGGTGATACTACGGGCAATTGGCCCCGCTTCGATCATTTGCGCCTAAGAAAAGACTATTCAGTTTACCTATTGTTGCTCTTGTTTATGATGTGTACTATGCGCGTCCTCGTTGTTTCATACATACTTGCAAAACTGGTTTTAAATGATATGTTTTCATTTAAGTATTTTACGATTTCATATACTTAGTACTGTTGTCGACCTCCTTCGGGGCTGCGTTCATGCCGCAGGGCAAGCAGTGCTAGATCCACATTCCTAGGATCTCTACGTTGGTGTCGAGCTCCATCCTTTCTGAGGCTCTACTTTGGGTATGATCTCCCTGTTGTAGATAGTTTTGTCTGATCGAGGTATGGCGGGCCTCCCGCCATAGTTGTATATTTCCTTAGAGGTCTGTAGTCATGTTATGCAGTATCGGATGTATCGCTAAACCATGTTTATATATATATGCCAAAGCGATGTTTTCTCACTTAAACTGTGTCTTATTTTATAAACTGTTTCATGTCTTGTTTTATATTTCCGCTGATTACTCTGATGTATGACTACTTGGGTGCCCCGGTAAGGCACCAGTCACGGGCCCCGGAATGGGTCGTGACATTAAGGCTCAAACTTTTCTACGTACGTCCTCACGTACATACTCTGGAAATACGGGGTATAACATTCTCCCCTCCTTAGAAACATTCGTCCCGAATGTTCCTTCTAAGTCTCAGAACACACTTGCCTGTATAGTCTTCACTACTATACTTACAAAAACAATCACGCCACGCCAGGCCATCAAATAACACACGCGCAATTACTCAATTTCAAGTCTACGAGGAATCACCTCCATTACTACAAAAGCTCCCACCCAAGGTCTAAAAGATACTCTTCGTGACCTTCACTTTACAAGCGAAATGATCACTTCTATGTTCTCAACACATGCCGCTTCTTCCCTTACTCGTCGTACCGCTTCTCATACACTCGAACTCTTTCTCATAACTTACCACATTCCTATCTGCCGGTTCCAAAACTCGTTACTACCTCCACTTGGTCATCATTAAGCGAGAATACTGATGGATCTCCGATACTCTTCCGAACATAGCAATATGAAAGATCGGACGTCGCCTCCTACGTCGGACGACAATGCTAACTATAGGCAACCCGCCTATTCTTCACATGATCTGAAAAGGCCCAAGTAACTCAGCCTCGTTTCTACGCTTCGAATCTCGTCACACCTTCCGGTGGTACCTTCAAGAAGACCCACCGTCAACCTGAACTCCAAACGTCGTCGCCGATTATCCGCACAACTTCTGTTGACTCTGAGCTGCCAATAACCTCTTCTGGATAAGCTTCACCCTATCCACATCCTGCTGAACAAGTATGAACCAACTATCTGAACCTTGCCAACATCGAACTAATCGAACGACAACTTACATTTCCGCCCCTACAAGGCGTCATAAAGCGACATTCGAATACTGAAATGGTAGTTATAAAACACTCCCTCAACAGGAGGCAACAATACCCACAGCTACCCCTGAAATCCAAACTCTGGCCCGAGGGCGAATGCGATACTGATACTTACCTGAGTTCCTAACCCTGCCTGGTAAAACTTCCCGAAAAGAAACAGCCATAACTTGGGCTCCACTGTCTGTCATAAGGTGAAGGTAGGCACCTCGTGCAGCCTTACAACCTTCCTGATATAACATCTCGCATAACCCTCTGCCGAGTAAACGATCTTGACTGAAAGACAATATGGGCTGACCTCATCGGCCCGACTACTGGTTGAACGCATCCACTAACTCGTACGATGGTTAACTAAACTTGGGCCTAACACCCTCGTGACCCTACCACCTAGCGGGACCACCACAAACTGACCACCATAAAGCGGTCGCGGGTTGACCGCGTAGCCTCAACCCGACCCACTCGCGTAAAACACTTGCTCCCCGATCCGGAACAATCTCACTAATCAAGTCACGAAAACCTAGCGGTCTTCTTAGCTCAACTACCCTCTTTCACTCCACACTACTCAGGGACTTATTATACAACTATATCTCACGTGCACTATGCACTCCGATAAGGGTCAAACATAAAAAATATAAATCTTCTACTCGAGATGGCCTCGCCTCTAAGGTCTCCACGTGTAAAACTCTAAGGCTCACACTTTCCCTAACCCCAATCTTACCCTTATCCCTAACCTTGATTTCTAATCACAATTAACATAACATTTAAGGTATACTCATCTTATTATACGTACCCAATCTCTAGAGGTTAAGGATCTACTGTACCAGACAGCTCACTCCTGTCATTCTAATCAATCTTGCCTCGTGGGCGATAGCAGGAAGATGATGAACGGTCATCGATCACGGTGAGTCCTCCTACTTGCATCCTCCTACTAGGATACCGCTTTCGACCACGGCCCTTGTCACGACCCGACCGGATCGCGGCGGTGCCCTACTGGGCACCCTACTGTATACATCAGAGATAATCAGCGGAACATACATGAAACTTATAAAATAAAACAACAGTAATAAACAACAGGTTAGCCGATAGGGCTACCTTCTTGGACGTACATACATAAACGAAGCAGTTGCCTCCTTTCCTTTACAAACTGACCCACAATATGTGACTACAGACCTCTAAGAGTTTTGACCTAACTACTGTGGCGGGACAAGGCCCCGCCGTACCCCTGAATAAACATAAACGTGACAACTCCGGAACACTGGAGCCATCTCAACTTGCTGAACCGGTATCCTAAGCTCGCGGATCCACAATCAGTGTACCTAAACTGCGGCATGAACGCAGCCTTGGGGGTCGATAACAGTGCAGAATATGGAACAGAAATAACGTCTGAGAAATGCACCACAACTGTACAAAAGAATGACAAGGACAAGTATAAAAATACATACCAGATCCTGCCGTGTCATTATCACTTATGAACTTAATCGTACCTTATTATCTTTTCCATTCCCAATAAAAGTTATAGTCACATTCTTACGTACATTATTAGAAAAAGAATCATTAAGTTCATTACCATATAACTTACTTATCTTTCATAACATAGTCCGACCCATTACGGAGGGACACATATACTACCCTACCAACGGGACGCGATCAAGTCACACTAATATCAAAGCATGCCCGTGGAATCCCCCATCACTGTCGACAGCTAAAAGTGTAAAACATAACCATGTGACGCGCCCGTGGCATCCCACCTCACTGTCGGCGTACACATACACCATACCTACATATATCTCCTGCCCGTGGAATCCCACATCACCGCCGATACTATAAGTGTAGGACATAACCACGGGTCTCACGCCCATAATATCAATCAAAACGGTGGTATAACGTCTTGGGCTTGCCCTCATTTATACTCTTACCCCGGAGAAGGTGGTAAGCGGGGTATAACGTCTTGGGCTTGCCCTCATTTATACTCTTACCCGGAGAAGGTGGTACAACGTCTTGGGCTTGCCCTCATTTATACTCTTACCCTATCTCAACCTACCGACAATCAACACATAAAGCGGGTGGTACTGCCTGGGGTTTACCCCTCACTTATACTCTTACCCTGGAGAAGGTGGTACAACGTCTTGGGGCTTGCCCCTCATTTATACTCTTACCCTATTTCGACCGACCCTCAAACAAGACATAAGCACTAACATGTCTTTTTATAAAAATCCGAATTTAACCAAGTACTCGAATAACTAAGCATACCCGTGGAATCCCACATCACCTGTCAGACGCCCCAAGAATCTTACAACAAGACAGTGACCTTCAACCGAGAGTCGCGACAGCAATAAAACATAATACTTGCACTCAAAGGCTATTACCAGCACATATAGGCAAGTTCTCAATTAACCAAGCCAAAGTACTTATCAGGACACAAATAGAATAAATTCTCATTTAACAAGCCAAAGTACTTATCAGGGCACAAATAGAATAAATTCTCATTTAACAGGCCAAAGTACTTATCCGGGCACAAATAGAATAAATTCTCATTTAACAAGCCAAAGTACTTATCAGGACACAAATAGAATAAATTCTCATTTAACAAGCCAAAGTACTTATCCGGGCACAAATAGAATAAATTCTCATTTAACAAGCCAAAGTACTTATCCTGCACAAATAGAATAAATCCTCATTTAACAAGCCAAAGTACTTATCCGCACAAATAGAATAAATTCTCATTTAACAAGCCAAAGTACTTATCAGGGCACAAATAGAATAAATTCTCATTTAACAAGCCAAAGTACTTATCCGGGCACAAATAGAATAAATTCTCATTTAACAAGCCAAAGTACTTATCCGGGCACAAATAGAATAAATTCTCATTTAACAAGCCAAAGTACTTATCCGGGCACAAATAGAATAAATTCTCATTTAACAAGCCAAAGTACTTATCATGGCACAAATAGACTAAATTCTCATTTAACAAGCCAAAGTACTTATCAAGGCACACTTAGACAAATTCTCAATTTATCAAGCCAAAGTACTACGTACGTACATTCTTTTATAAAAGACTCCTTTCTATGTAAAGCCCCAAGATACTAACAACCGTAGTATCAAGTCCTATTCACCTTTCAAGACAAGTCACAATACCTTTTTAGAAATACAAATACCGGCTTCTAAATCAAGTGACTTCTTTTATTAAAAACCTTAAGCAATTGGTACCTTTGAACCAATTTGCCGTTCCTTAATACAAGTTATTTCTTTGATTACTTTATTAGAGAAAACTATTCTCTTAACCTTCCATAAAGCCGTTATAACCAACTTCCCATAAAGCCGTTATAACCCTTTATGGTTTAGACCAACACGTTCCTTTATAACCAAGAGACTTCTACTTTTTGAAACCAAGTATTAAATACTTTCAAATCAATTCTCATACCTTTCAAAAATACTACTAGTCTCTTAACCTTTAGAAAACAAGCGACTCATTTTATATAACACCTTAGGCAATTAATGCCTTAAAAACAAGTTGCCTTTTCACTAAAATCAAGTCATTTATCTTTCCATAAAGCAAATATAACTAACTTCCCATAAAGCCGTTATATTCACTTTATACCTTAGCCAAAAACAATTTCCTATCCAAGGGACTTATACGTTTAAAAGCTAACAAGTATCACATACTTTAAAACTCTTCAAGTCCCTTAACTTAATAAAACTCAAGACATCCTTTATTCTTTCAAGAAGTGAGTTAATCTCCTAACTCACCCGACTTGGCTATTCATAAAATTAGTAAAGGATATCAAGGTGTTATCGTCTACCGTACTACATACGCGCAACTAGTCATGCTCAAAGATAGGAAAAGTTCTACATAGAGTAGATCACACAACTACCTCTTAACTTCTAAGAGTAGAAGGAAACATGAAATGATACCACAAGTATATTCCATACATAGAATCATGCCAAAGGAAGGAAGAGGTTCACATACCTCGCGACGATTGTCGACAAGAGCAAAATGCTCCAAAGTACTTCAACCTATAATGGTCACAATATGTCCATTAACCTCTTACTTCAACGTAGAATATCCTAGGTGCTAAGTCACTAAATTCTACGGAATCGGACAAACACCTCCTTTGTTTCTACTTACTTTGCCACCTTTTCAAGGTCGAATACAATAACCAAACAGCCCCAATTGGCTCGCAATTTATATAGCGGGTAGTCCAATACAAATGACTAACTAAATGCCCCAATTGGCTCACAATTTATACAAACAGTAGTCAATACAAGTGACTAACTAAACAACCCCAATTGGCTCACAATTTATATTTCAACCCAAATTTGTAGCATAACATGATATCAAGTCGCATTTGATTATAATAACCATAATCCTTAAGTCAATGACATGCGACGGTTCTAACAACGATTAAATTGTAATCCAACTTAACATGGCTTATATGTCATTTCGATTTTAGGCTACAATAATCCATAATACTTATAAAACTTCAACACATATACTTCATGCTAGTAAAATGTAAGGCTAACAACAAAATACATAATCTTGTAACACTTAAAGAGAACAAGATTATACCTCCATGAATCTCAATCTAACTTCCAACCAAATCGCTCTTAGTAGTTTAGAACCTCTCCAAGACACTTCAATCCGCATTGAGACCCCTAGAACAACACCAACAATTTCCTTCAAGCTTCGATCCAAAACCTAGAAAGCAACTAGGTTTTCACTTTGCGACTAACCCAAAACTATCTTTTCCGAGATTTTTCTATTGAGATACACTTACAACACCCTCATGAACCTTGGTTTAAAGTGTGGAGCTTATTGGACAAAATTGGCAATTTTCCTTCTTGAAAATCCTCAAAGCCGTGAGCTCCCAAGAGCGAGAACAAGTTTTTTCAATTTTTTTCTAAGTGTAGAATGACAAAGTCTTGCTACTCGTATACTTAAATAACACAAGGAAGGGTCAAGATTAAAACAAATGGGTGGCTTGGATGCATTTTAATTAAATATCAAGCTAAGTGGGGTCATTGACTTGGTCAATGTTGTCAAGCTCTAAGCCTTGCAAGACTTCATCATAAATTATGGTCAAATGACCATTCCACCCATGAAATTTCGTCCATGTCCATTAAGGGGGGGGGGGGGTGACACGTGTCGCCCTCCCGTTCGTCGCAATAATTCGTTTCCGACAAATTTCAAATTTCCATAAATTTTTTACAAGTCTCAAATCTTAACAATGTGAGTTCTTACGCGTTCTTAAAACATGTCCTCAGAATACGGTGTAATACTTATTTGCGTAGGTAAAACAAGTACCAACTAAAAGACGACATTCCCGATGACGTCACATCGCGAACACTGGGAAAATTGAGTCCGCCATTGGAACCTACGATAGTCGCGAACCGAAGCCACGAGTTCGACCAACTCCGATACTCGAACGCCCCGAAGTGCATGGAGGACCATTCTGCAGGTGGATGTGCATATCTAATCTGCCGAGGCGGTTCGCCCGAAAGTTACCAAAGGATCTCGCACGCGATCGGGCCCTCTTCTGCGTCCCGATTAATGCCGATCTATACGTTTCTGGCCGCGCATAAGCCCGCATACGCATGCTCAAGCTCGATCAAGAGCTACTTGCACAACCTCTCTTAAATAGTCATTAAGACCCGTGATAAATCGACATCATAAACTCTGTAGCCAAATCCTAGCTAGTAATGTGTGGTCGCTTTTGCAATCTATATTCTGTTTCCGCCGTACCAAGGCGTAAATTTCATGGTCGCAGAGGCACTGCCGCCATTGCGCTAAACTCATTGGGTGGCGATGTCGCGAACTCCCGAATGAAGCACCATATCGTGATGATTGGGCATGCCTCGTAACCTGCTCTCAGACTCGCAGCCTCCGGCTTCGCCTTTGCCCAGGCGGGTTGCACCTGAGGCATAATGGTAAGGAAAGAAATACGTTAGAGGGTCCAACTTATAACACAACTCTAAGGCACGATCTCAGTGAGAAGAATGTAAACCAATCCTAAATATCCTATAGCCTCACGATTATTGGTGTGGTGCACAACACACCGATAATCAAGACTTACTACTTGGATGCGTAGACACTTTCCGAGGATTAATCGCTCGATACCACTTTTGTCACGACCAACCGGCCCGCATCGGTGCCTACCCCGGCACCAAGTAGCCATACATCGAGTAATCAATAATATAAAACAAGACATGAATAAAGTGAAGTGTGGAACTGAAGGCGTAAATTTCATGGTCGCAGTGAGCGCATCGCCGTGCGCTAAACTCTGAAATTTGGCGATGTCGCAACTCCCGAATGAAGCACCATATCGGTGATGATTGGGCCTATGCCTCGTAACCCTGTGCTCAGACTAACTCAGCCTCCTTGCCCTTCCCGGGCCCGCCGCCTTACACGAGGCATAATGGTGGAAAGAAATCGTTAGAGGTCCAACTTATAACACAACTCTAAGGCACGATCTCGGAGTGAGAAGAATGTAAACCAATCCTAAATATCCTATAGCCTCGATTATTGGTGTGGTACAACACACCGATAATCAAGACTCTACTAGATACGTCTGTAGACACTTTCCGAGGATTAATCGCTCGATACCACTTTTGTCACGACCGAACCTGCCCGGATCGTGTTTACCGCACCCAAGTAGCCATACATCGAGTAATCGGAATATAAAACAAGACATGAATAAAGTGAAGTGGCGATTATTCGAGAAAAACTTGCCTTGCGGCATATATAAATATCAACTAGAATTTACATCCTTTTTACAATTACGCCCACATTACTACATGCACTCTAAGAGTGATATGACAACAATGGCGGGATGGGCCCGCCATACCTGAATGTAAGCACTACAACGGCAGGACTATACCACTGATAAGCCTCCTAAGAAACGAGCTTCCAAACGCCGAATCGTGACCACGAGCTAGGATCAACGATCGTGTACTACTCTACCGCGGATGAACGCAGCCCCGGGAGGTCACAACAAGTACCAAGTGTGAAACTGAAAATACGTAAATGAAATCATAGTAGTCTATATAAAGCGGGAGACATGTATGATAACCAAACTACATTCACAATAAATAGCGATGTCAAGTCGTGACTCACGCCTCAAAGTCATCACTCAATTATAACTATGGGTCTCACGCCACAACATAAACAAAAGTGAAATAGATATCAGAATCGTCTTTTCTAGGCCGCTAATGATCGAAGGAAGGCCAATCGCCCGTAGTATCATTATGCGCTAATCTCGACTTCCGCAGCCAGCATAAAGTCACATAGACCGCATAGTCGTATAGACCACATCGGGTAGCTAACCCGCATTCTCCTCGACTCCCGCAATCCGCATAGTCTCAATAGACGCATAGTCACACGCATCGCATGGGCATCCCCGCATCGAGATAAAACACCGAATGATCAATCACGAGCATACCGTCGCTCCGCATAGTCACATAGACCGTGACAGCCGTATAGACCGCATCGGGTGGCAAGCCCTGTATAATAAGTCAGGGGTATGTGATATAATAACAGTACAACGGGCTTAAAGTTTAACAACATAAGCACAACAAGAATAACCCCTTTACACAACACCACAAGATACTAACACACGTAGTATCCTAACATGTTTACTTACCAAATCAACATGAAAGTATTACAAGGCTATCACAAACCAATACAATCAAGTTCTTCACACAAGGTACCTTCTATTTTATGTTAACAAGTTCGGGTATTTATCCCCAAAGTACTTCATACATTAACTCTTTAAAAGATTCGTTTCTTTCACAAAAGTCACACACCAGTAATATAAAAACATAGAGTACTATCTTTTAAGTAAACCAAAACACTTCCCTTTTGTAAAATCAAGTAACCACATTATTTTCCAAACGCTCAAGTTTGCCTAATTTCAAATGCTCAAGTTTCTCATTTTGAAAGGTTTAAGTAGTTCATAGTTTTAATCACTTAATGATATAATTCTCTTTTAAAACAATTTGAGATACATATGCCTTATATGTGAGTAGGTTATTCTTGTTCATAATCAATCTTATTTAAGCAGCCATGATATAGGAAATGTTATATCATTTTGTCTCATCTTAGCTTCTATGTGTTATACCCCGTATTTCCAGAGTATGTACGTAAGGGAATACGTACAAAAGTCTAGCCTTAAAGTTTAGGCACAAAACGTTTTTTTTTGGGCACAACTCACAAAACGATTAGTTTTCCGACGAAACGTTTCCACAGCTTTCGTAGGTAAATTCCGCTATGCCATTTCTAATTTTTGGATTTTTCCGAGAGACGAAACATTTTGGACCAACGAGAGCGACACTTGGCACCCTCCAATTGGTGGACTTGAAATCGCCCATCGACGAATTGGACAAGGAGTGGCACGTTTTTTGTGCCTTTGCACAAGTCAAGGATTAGGTAGGATATTTTGTGTGCAAGTTGGCCAAGCACACATGCCCTAATCTTGGCCTTACACTTGCCTAGCACTTGGCTAAATCTTGGCCTTTGGTTGGCCATGTCTTGACCTATAAATACCCCCTTAAGGTGAAGAGTTCTTCATCCACAAATTCCTTTCCAAGTCTTGAAAATCCTCTCCTCTCCTCAGCCTTTTCGTCCAATACCCCTTTTAGTGAGCTTGGCGAGGCAACCCTCCCCTAGCCTAGTCGAAATCTACCCCCCCTCCCTTGGTAGAAAAGTTGCCTTCTTGTATTGTTATAATGCCCAAAATACCCTAGCCCAAATCCCTTAGTCCTTAGTAGAAGTTGTGAAGAACTTCTAAGGTTTCTCGAGCTACCTGAGCGCATAACTTAGGAGCTAAACCTTGCTCAGCGACTTTATCTAGGATATTATTGGGCTTACCGAGGTAAATAATCCTAACCTCTTTTGAATTAGAGAATACATCGTAGTAATATAAGAATAAGTATTAAATACTTAGAAGAATCTGCGTAATAGAATTGAACTATTATCACGGTAGAAGGGTTTAAAGAAGAATAATCAAACTGTACTTACATGGACTGCTTTCTGATGAACTTATATAGCTCACCGCAGGGAAGTGCTGCCGACTTTCCATAGAATTGTGAACCCTCTGCTTAGAATGACCTTGAGTAGTCTAGACTTTGATAGATGTACATGACTATTATAGGTTGATTCTCTGTACACATATTCAACTTGGCGGTGGTTTTCACTTGAGAAGTATGTGATTCTTCCTAAAGCATGATATTTTACAATATATATGTAGTACGGTAGACGCATACGTGTTAATCGAATAATACTTACGGCAATGCCTCACGCTTAAGCTCGAATAATAATTATGAATGCCTCACTAGCTTAAGCGAATAATAAAGAATCAAAACATTTCAAAAGAATACTGAATCATTTTTTTATAGAAGAGAACTAATTGGTTTTTAAAACAGAAGCTTAAGAGTTATACTAGCTTTATGGGGAGTTAAGTATAACCACTTAAGAATGATAAAAGAAACAGTTTGCCTATGTGTTTATAACAGACTTATATTGAATTGTGAAAAGAATAATAAGATGGTTTGATAAGTAGACATGATATGATGCTATGTGTGTTAGTGTCTTGTAACGTTCTTGTTGTGCTTATGTTGTTTAAAGATAAGTTGTTATGTTAGTATACTATCACTCACCTCTTGACATATTACCGGGTGTTAAGCCTCCGACGCGGTAGACTCAGTGATGCAGGACCATGATTCGAGAATACCTCATGCGGGTCCGGGGGACCTATGCGAGCTACGGAGTTCCGTGTTAGTGATGCGGTTATACCTCATGCGGTCTATGTGGCCACGGACTACGAGTCCGGGATGATGCCGAGGAGTAGCTACCGATGCGGGTTATGTACCATGCGGGCCTATGTGAGTGGCCTACGCGACTACGAGTCCGAGATTAGGCTTGCATGGTGATACTACGGGCAATTGGCCCCGCTTCGATCATTCGCAGCCTAGAAAAGACTCATTTCTTTTACCTATTGTTGCTTGTTTATGATGTGCACTATGTGCGGTTCCTCTCGGTTGTTTCATACATACTTGCAAAACCGATTTTAAAATGATATGTTTTCATTTAAGTATTTTTCATATACTTAGTACTGTTGTCGACCTCCTTCCGGGGCTGCGTTCATGCCGCAGTAAGGGCAAGCAGTGCTAGATCCACATTCTGGATCTCTACGTTGGTGTCTGAGCTCCATCTTTCCGGAGGCTCTACTTTGTATGATCTCCCTCATTGTAGATAGTTTTGTATGATCGGTATGGCGGGGCCCCGTCCGCCATAGTTGTATATTTCCTTAGAGTGCGTAGTCATATTTATGTATCGGATGTAATCGCTAAACCATGTTTATATATATATGCCGAAGGCGACGTTTTCACATAAACCGTGTCTTATTTTATAAATCGTTTCATGTCTTGTTTTATATTTCGCCGATTACACGATGTATGATTACTGGTGCCCTTGCAGGCACCACACGCCCCGAACGGGTCGTGACAAAAGTGGTATCGTGAGCGCTTAATCCTCTGAAAGTGTCTACAGATCGTGCTCTAGTAGAGTCTTGATTATCGGTGGTTGTGCACCACACCAATAATCGTGAGGCTATAGGATATTTAGGATTGGTTTCCATTCTTCTCACTCGAGATCGTGCTTTAGTCGTTAAAGTGGACCCTCTAACGTATTCCTTTTTCTCAGAATGCTTATGCCTCCACGTAAGGCAACCCGCCCGAAGGGCAAAGCGTGGAGGAGTCGCGAGGACACCTAGAGTCACGAGGGCTCGCCCGCCTATACCAGACGGCGAGTTCTACGACGCCGCCCCCAAAGAGACCACAGCACCCACACCTCCCGCCCCACACCGGGCGGAGGAGTTAGGGTACAAGGAGATGGCCCACCATCGCCGAGATCGTGGCGCATACGGGACAGTGCCGATTCAGCAGCCCCAATCGCACCGTGGTTCACCCGAGGGAAGAGAGTTTGAGGCTACGAGACTTCCCGAGTCAGAACGCCGTAGTTTTACTTGTCGAGGCCGAGGATGATCCGCAGGAGTTCATCCGTCACTGAGGATTCTCGAGAGTGATCGCGCCGAGACCGAGTCCGTGATCTTTGGTTCACATAGGCTACGTGATACCGCAGATTGGTTTGATTCACTGAGTTATCCCGGGAGAGCACGATCCCCACTACTGGGATGAGTTCTCGCAGGCTTTCTCACTTCACTTCTTGCCTCACAGATGAGGAGGCGCGGCCGATAGATTTTTACTGCCGAGGCAGAGGACGACCGCCGTGAGTACAATGTCGAGTTTGATTCATCGCTCGATATGTCCCAATTGCAGCGAGATATGAGGATAGGGTGCATCGCTACGCCATCTGGCTAGATGATTATATGGCCGAGTCATGTGCGGGTGTTTCTTCACCGTATGGACATTACCCGCACGCAGCTCATGCTCTGACGATGCGAGCGTAGGACCGACGGGTTGACAGCAAGCAGCAGAAGACCAGACAGCAGGTCTTTTGGTGGCTATCGTGGGCGACCTCCAAGCGCTTGAGATTTGCACCACGCCACTCGAGCACTCGCACCGCCCTCAAAGACAACAGACATTCGAGAGCGCATCAGGCCCCAGGACTTGACATCCGAGCGCAGAGGTATCGCCGATCGGACCACCCCAAATGTGGCCGATGCAGATCCCACTTCGAGTTGTGGTGCTACGGGTTTGTTTCGCCAGGCCGAGGTCACTATGCGAGGAACCGTCCGACCGGCAAGGCGATGGTAGGGTCACCAGGTTCTTTCGCCGTCTTCTTCATCCCCGACAGCTACTCGCCGAGGCAAGGTACTCGTGGACCAGCCAGGTCGCGGCAGAGGTCGTGGCGCGGTCCGCCTAGCGGTCCTCGAACCGCATTTATGCTTTGTCCACCGATAGGATCGTGAGGCCTCACCGATGTCGCTCAGTACCTTATCGGTTCGTTTGATGTTTATGCCTTGATAGATCCGGTTCTACTCCCATATATCTCCCTTGTTGCTAGTAGGATGGGATAGAGCCCGAGTCCATAGACCCTTTCGAGGTAGCTACGCCATGGGTGATTCGATGGTAGCTCGGCGGGTATATGAGCTTGTCCCGTGACTATTTACATCGTCGGACCAGCCGACTTGATAGAGTGGAGATGATTGCTCGACGTGATCATGGGGATGGATTGGCTAGCTTGCTACGCCAATGTAGACCGCAGAGAGAGAGTTGTGCGTTCGATTTCTGAGGCCGGTTGTTGAGTGGGAGGAGCACGGTATCGCCGGCGGGTAGGTTTATTTCTACCTCAAGGCTAGGAAGATGGTGCGAAGGGTATATCTACCATCTCGTTCGGTGTTTGATAATCGAGGTCGCGACACCAGATTTTCCGTCGCCCAAAGTGGTCGAGAGTTCCTAGACGCAGCCCGCATCGACCTCCCGTATCCTCCCGGCGGAGATTGAGTTTTGTATTGACATATTGCGGACACTCGCTTATTTCCATTCCGCCATACGTAATGGCACTGCCGAAAGTTGAGAGAGTTGAAGGATCACCTTAGGGATTTCGGAGAAGCGGCTTCATCAGCCTAGTGTTTCTCCCGGGAGCGCGGTATTGTTCGTGAAGAAGGCGGACGACGCCGCGCATGTGTGTTGATTACGCGCAACAGGGTGACCATTAAGAACAAATACCCCTTCCCGTGATTGATGATTTGTTCTACCAGGTGGTGCGAGATGTTTTTCCAAGATTGATCCGCGATCGGGCTATCATCAGTGCGAGTCGAGAGGTGGATGTCCCTGGATCGCATTCCGACGTGACGCATTATGAGTTCGTGGTCATGTCTTTTGTGTTGACCAATGCTCCGGCGAGATTCATGGATTTGATGAACCGAGTGTTCAAACCATTTTGGACACGCTTGTGATAGTGTTCATCGATGATATCTTGGTTTATTCTCGCCAGAGCGAGCATGCGAGCATTCGGCGATCTTGTGATTCTCCAGACTGCCAGCTTATGCGCCAAGTTTTCCAAATGTGAGTTTTGGTTGACTTGATGGTTCTTGGGCATATTGCTCGGGCCGATGGCATTCGGTGATACGCCAAGATCGAAGCGATCGGGACTTGGCCTAGACCTACTCCGTGCAGGTTCGCAGCTTTCGGCCTTGCAGATATTATCGGTTCGTGGAGAAGTTTGCTTCTATCTCGCACCATTGACTAGGCCGACTCGAAGGCGCCTAGTTTGATGGATCGATGCTTGTGAGCGGGGTTTCACCGGCCGAAGAGAGACCGACGACCGCCCCGTTCTTACTCTTCCGAGGTCCGGATGGTTATGTCGTATTGTGATGCGTCGCATCGGGTTGGGATGTGTTGATGCAGCATGGCGGGGTTATAGCATACGCATCCCGGCAACAAGAAACACGGAGGAACTACCCCACCCATGATTTGGAGTTGGCAAACCGTGATTCACGCTTTGAAGATCCGAGGCACTATTTGTATGGGGTTCACGTGGATATTTTTACGCACCACAAGAGCCTCCAAAGATATCTTCACAGGAGCCGAACTTACGGCGAGACGGTGGTTAGAGTTGCTTAAGGATTACGATGTTGATATCCCGTACCACCCGGGAAGGCCAATATTGTGGCGTATGCCTTAGTCGTAGGTCGATGGGAGCCTATCGGGATGTGCAGCTAGAGGAGGGACATGGTTCGTGATTTGCATCGATTAGCGAGCCTCGTGTCCGCTTGATTGATTACGATAGCGGTGGGTTCGAGTTCGTGAGGTTGCCGAGTCTTCCATCGTCGGCGAGGTGAAGAGGCAACATTGAGGATCCAGCTCGACACGTTATCGTGATACAACTCTTCGTGAGGGCAAGCGGTCTTGAGGTAGCACCGATGGGTGCTAAGGTTTGAGGCGTGTTGTGTGTTCCGGATGTTTCGTGACTTGGCGTGAAGTTCTTGGGAAGCACACAGCGCGCGTTACTATCCATCCGTGGTCGACCAAGATGTACCACGACCTTAGATCCGTATTGGTGGGATGGCTTGAAGAGGGCGTTGCGAGTTCGTAGCTCGCCCGTTGTCGCAGGTAAAGGTACGCTCGTGGTTTATTGCGGCGATTGAGATCCCGACCTGGAAGTGGGAGGTAATCAACATGGATTTTATCACAGGATTACCTCGCACTCAGAGGAGACATGATTCTATATGGGTTATCGTCGACAGGCTGACGAAATCAGCCCACTTTCTTCCCGTCCAGGCGACTTTTTCTGAGGATTATGCGGACTTTACATCCGAGAGATCGTCGATCGCATGAGTCCCTATTTCGATCATATCGCATGCAGGAGCCCGGTTCTGGCTAACTTCGGAGGTCTTTCCAGAGGTTTAGGACGCAGTGAGTAGCATCGCATTCCATCCACGCATGCAGACGGCCGAGCGCACTATCCAGACTCTTGAGGATATGCTGCGAGCCTGTGTTATCGACTTCAGGGGTAGCTGGGAGGATCATTTTCCTCTAGTTGAGTTCGCGTACAATAATAGCTACCACTCCAAGATTCGATGGCGCCTTATGAGGCCTTGTATGGGAGGAAGTGCGATCGCCATAGGTTGGTTCGATGTGGGCGAGTGCGGCTAGTGGGACCAGATTTGACGTGAGTGCAGTGGATAAGGTGAAGCTTATCCGAGAGCGCTATCGACATTTCGAGTCGGCGAAATCGTCGACGCAGATCATCGTCGGCATCCGAGTTCGCATTGATGATTGGGTTTTCTGAAGGTGTCACCCATGAAGCGGTGTGATGAGATTCGGGAAGAAGGAAACTCACCAGTACATCGGGCCGCTTCGAGATTGTCCGCGAGGTAGGCGCGTTGCCTATGAGTTGGATCTGCCGTCCGATCTGGAGGCAGTACATCCGGTTTTTCACGTATCTATGCTGAGGAGATGTATCGGGGATCCATCTAAGGTGCACCCGATTGACGATGTCCAGGTGACCGAGGGGTTATCGTATGAGGAGGTTCCCATAGCGATAATCGATCGTCAGGTTAGGCGTCTGCGGACCAAGGACGTGGCTTCCGTCAAAGTCTTGTGGCGGAACGAGCTCAGGGAGGAGATGACTTGGGAAGCCGAGGAAGACATGAGGCAGAAGTATCCTCACCTATTCCCCACACCTCCAGGTAATTCACTTTCCTACTTGTAAATCTTCATTATCGTTTATGCCTAAGTGTTGTTCTGTGGCCGTGTGTGGCATTTGCAACTGTTTAAGTTATGAAGAATCTTATCGTTAACTGTCTTGGGAAGGAACATTCGGGACGAATGTTTCTAAGGGGGAGAGAATGTTATACCCCGTATTTCCAGAGTATGTACGTAAGGGAATACGTACAAAAGTCTAGCCTTAAAGTTTAGGCACAAAACGTTTTTTTTTTTGGCACAACTCACAAAACGATTAGTTTTCCGACGAAACGTTTCCACAACTTTCGTAGGGTAAATTCCGGCTATGCCATTTCTAATTTTTGCGGATTTTTCCGAGAGACGAAACATTTTGGACCAACGGGAGGGCGACACTTGGCACCCTCCAATTGGTGGACTTGAAATCGTCCATTGGACGAATTGGACAAGGAGTGGCACGTTTTTTGTGCCTTTGCACAAGTCAAGGATTAGGTAGGATATTTTGTGTGCAAGTTGGCCAAGGACACTTGCCCTAATCTTGGCCTTACACTTGCCTAGCACTTGGCTAAATCTTGGCCCTTGGTTGGCCATGGCTTGACCTATAAATACTGTCACGACCCGAACCCGGGCCCGTGACTGGTGCCTTACCCCGGGCACCCAAGTAGCCATACATCAGAGTAATCAGCGGAATATAAAACAAGACATGAATAAAGTGAAGTGAAAAACAGTTATCTGAGAAAAACTTGCCTTGCGGCATATATAAATATCAACTAGAACAGTTACATCCTTTTTTACAATTCTGCCCACAACGATTACATGCACTTAAGAGTGATATGAAAACAATGGGACAGGGCCGCCATACCTGAATGTAGCACCTACAACGACAGTGACTATACCACTGATAAGCCTCCTGAGAAACGGAGCTTCCCAAACGCTGAACTGTGACCCTGAGAGCTAGGATCAACGACTGGTGTACCTCTACCTGCGGCATGAACGCAGCCCCCCGAAGGAGGTCAGTACAACAGGTACCAAGTATGTGAAACTGAAAATACTGTAAATGAAATCATAGTAGTCTATATAAAGCAGGAGACATGTATGATAACCAAACTACAGTTCACAATAAATAAGCGAATATGTCAAGTCGTGACTCACGCTCAAAGTCATCACTCGATTATAACTATGGGTCTCACGCCCACAACATAAACAAGAGTGAAATAGATATATCAGAATCGGTCTTTTCTAGGCCGCTAATGATCGAAGCAAGGCGATCGCCCATAGTATCATTATGCGTGCCTAATCACGACTTCCCGCACTCGCATAGGTCACACATGCGTAGACCGCGTCGGGGTAGCTAACCCGGTACCCTCCTCGACTCCCGCAATCCGCATAGTCTCAATAGACCGCATAGTCACATTGCATCGCATAGGCATCCCCGTGACGGGATAAAACACCGGAATGATCAATCTGGAGCATACCGCTCTGCGTAGTCACATAGACCGTGATAGCCGTATAGACCCGCGTCGAGGTGGCAAGCCCTGTATAATAAGTCAAGGGTATGTGATATAATAACAGCATAACGGGCTTAAAGTTTAACAACATAAGCACAACAAGAATAACCCTTTACACAACACCACAAGATACTAACACGTAGTATCCTAACATGTTTACTTACCAAATCAACATGAAAGTATTACAAGGCTATCACAAACCAATACAATCAAGTTCTTCACACAAGGTACCTTCTATTTTATGTTAACAAGTTCGGGTATTTATCCCCAACGTACTTCATACATTAACTCTTTAAAAGATCCGTTTCTTTCACAAAGTCACACAATACAGTAATATAAAAAAATAGAGTGACTATCTTTTAAGTAAACTAAAACACTTCCCTTTTGTAAAAGCAAGTAACCACATTATTTTACAAACGTTCAAGTTTGCCTAATTTCAAATGCTCAAGTTTCTCATTTTCGAAAGGTTTAGTATTTCATAGTTTTAATCAATTAATGATATAATTATATTTTAAAACAATTTGAGATACATATGACTAATATGTGAGTAGGTTATTCTTGTTCATAATCAATCTTATTTAAGCGACCATGATCTAGGAAATGTAATATCATTTTATCTCATCTTAGCTTCTATGCGGATGGAGGTTTCTCTGGTTTTAATAATACTTTATTAGTCAATACATTTCCTTTATTAACGCCGCGGTGGTGTGTTCGATACTTATTACGATTTCCAAATCAAGAAACATTATTCCTTTTAAAACCAAGTACTCATTACTCACGAATGAGGTTTCACACAAAATTCATTTAAGTCAAGTCTCTTATCTTTTAAGATTTATAAACCATTCTTTTATTTCTCTTAAGCCGTTATACCTAACTTCTCATAAAGCTAGTATAACTCTTAAGCTTTTAAAACCAAGCATTACTCTTACATAAAAATGATTCAAGATTCTTTGAAATGCTTCAAGATCCTTATTATTCAGCTTAAGTCACAAGACATTGCCGTAAGTATTATTCAGGCTTAAGTCAAAAGACATTGCCTTAATTATTATTCAGTTCACACACGTACGTCTACCGTACTATATATATATTTAAAATATCATGCTCAAGAGTATAGGAAGAATCACATACCTCGCGACGATTATCGACTATAGGCAAAACGCTCCACGGCTATAACCCGGCTAGCCTTGTCCACCTTCCAAGTAGAACATGCTACTCGCAGATCATTCAACCTATAAAGGTTAAACAAGTCTATCAAAGCCTAGACTACTCTTGTAGAATATTCTTCTGATGTGATTCCAGTTCAAGTCTAATCAGAATATCCTTCTATTACGATTCAATTCTCTTCTATGAATCTTATATTCATTTCTATGCTACAACAAGATGTAATTTCCAATTACAATAGAAGGTTAGGATTATTTACCTCAGTAAGCCCAAAATTATCCAAGTTTAATGTCGATCCTGAGCAACGTTTAGCTCCTCCTCCGGGTGCTCCAACCCGCTCCAAATAACCCTTAGAAGTTCTACGCAACTTCTTCTTAATACTCCAACCAACTATGGAGATTTTCCTTAGGGTTTCGTTTAGCGACTGAAGGGAAATATAATAGTATTTCTGGGCTTTTCGTATAAGTGTAACCTTGGAATACTACAAGGTATTTGAGCCAAGGTATTTTGGAATAGTAACTATACTTGGAGAGTATTTCTACCGGGGGTAGTATTTATACGAGAACCACTAGGCAAGTGGGGCGTGTGCTACGCTTAGCACCACTAGAGAGGGGTACCTCTACCAAAGGCCTCAAAGGGAGGGTGCTCTGGCCAGAGCTCTCAAGAGAGAGGAGAAAGGGATTTTAAGCCTTAGAAAACATTTTTGGATGAACAAGTCTTCAAAGGGGGGGTATTTATAGGTCAAGCAAGGGCCAACCAATGGCCAAGATGAAGCCAAGTGCTATGCAAGTGTAGGGCAAGATTTACCCAAGTACACCTTATCCATCTACCACCAAAAATATCCTACCAACTACTGACAAAAAAGCCACAAAATCGTCCAAGGAAGCCCCATGTTTGCCGTCCATTGAGGGTGACAAGTGTCACCCTCCCGTTGGTCCAAAATATTCCATCTCTCGGAAAAATCCGCAAAATAATAAATGACATAACCGAATTTTCCTTCGCAAAGTTTGTCAAACGTTTCAAAAAAACGACTCTTTTCGTAGTTGTGAACAACATTTTCGCCCTTGCCTACTTTAAGGCTCAAAATTTTCTCGTCGTCCTCACGCATATACTGGAAATACGGTATAACATTCTCCCCTCCTTAGAAACATTCGTCCCGAATGTTCCTTCTAAGTCTCAGAACACACTTGCCTGTATAGTCTTCACTACTATACTTACAAAAACAATCACGCCACGCCAGGCCATCAAATAACACACGCGCAATTACTCAATTTCAAGTCTACGAGGAATCACCTCCATTACTACAAAAGCTCCCACCCAAGGTCTAAAAGATACTCCCTTCGCACCTTCACTTTACAAACGAAATGATCACTTCTATGTTCTCAACACATGCTCGCTTCTTCCCTTACTCGTCGTACCCTTCTCATACACTCGAACTCTTTCTCATAACTTACCACATTCCTGTTACTGCTTCAGTTTCCAAAACTCTGGGTTACTACCTCCACTTGGTCATCATTAACTGAGAATACTCTGGATGGATCTCCGATACTCTTCCGAACATAGCAATATGAAAGATCGGACGTACTGCCTCCTACGTCGGACGACAATGCTAACTATAGGCAACCTGGCCTATTCTTCACATGATCTGAAAAGGCCCAAAGTAACTCGGGCTACGTTTCCTCTGCTTTCCGAATCTCGTCACACCCTTCCGGGGTGGTACCTTCAAGAAGACCAACCGTCAAGCTGAACTCCAAACGTCGTCGCCGATTATCCGCACAACTTCTGTTGACTCTGAGCTGCCAATAACCTCTTCTGGATAAGCTTCACCCTATCCACATCCTGCTGAACAAGTATGAACCAACTATCTGAACCTTGCCAACATCGAACTAATCGAACGACAACTTACATTTCCGCCCCTATAAGGCGTCATAAAGCGACATTCGAATACTGAAATGGTAGTTATAAAACACTCCTCAACAGGAGGCAACAATACCCACTACCGCGAAATCCAAACTGCCCGAGGCGAATGCGATATTGATACTTACCGAGCTCACAACCCTGCTCGTAAAACTTCCGAAAAGAAATACCATAACTTGGGCTCCACTGCATCATAAGGTGAAGGTAGGCACCTCGCACCTTACAACCTTCCCCGATATAACATCTCGCATAACCTCTGCCGAGTAAACGATCTTGGTGAAAGACAATATGGGCTGACCTCATCGCCCGACCATCGTTGAACGCATCCACTAACTCGCACGATGGTTAACTAAACTTGGGCCTAACACCTCGTGACCCTACCACTGGCGGGACCACCACAAACCGACCCCACCATAAACAGTCGCGGGTTGACCCGCCGCACGGCCTTCAACCCGACCCACTCGTAAAACACTTGCTCCGATCCGAACAATCTCACTAATCAAGTCACGAAAACCTAGCGGTCTTCTTAGCTCAACTACCCTCTTTCACTCCACACTACTCAGGGACTTATTATACAACTATATCTCACGTGCACTATGCACTCCGATAAGGGTCAAACATAAAAATATAAATCTTCTACTCGAGATGGCCTCGCCTAAGGTCTCCACGTGTAAAACTCTAAGGCTCACACTTTCCCTAACCCCAATCTTACCCTTATCCCTAACCTTGATTTCTAATCACAATTAACATAACATTTAAGGTATACTCATCTTATCATACGTACCAATCTCTAGAGGGTTAAGGATCTACCTGTACACACAACTTCACTCCCCTCTGTCATTCTAATCAATCTTGCCCTGTTGGGCGCATAGCTTGGGAAGATGATGAACTGGTCACTGATCCTGAAGGCTGAGTCCTCCTACTTGCATCCCTCCTACTAGGATACCCTTTCGACACATGGCCCTGACGGCCGTAGGTAAAACAAGTACCAACTCAAAAGACGACATTCCCGATGACGTCATCACATGAACAACGGGAAAATTGAGTCCGGCTAGCTGGAACCTACGTATAGCTGCGAACCAGAAGCCCTGGAGTTCTGACCAACTCCTGCATACTCCGAACGTCCTGAAGTCTGTGGAGGACCACTCTGCACAGGTGGATGTGCATATCTAATCTGCTGCCGAGGCGGTTCGCCCTGAAAGTTACCAAAGGATCCTGCCGATCGGGCCCTCTTCTGCTGTCCCTGATTAATCTGTCGATCTATACGTTTCTCGGCCTGCTGCGCATAAGCCCGTACACAGGCCATGCTCAAGCCTGACTGAAGAGCTACTCTTGCACAACCCTCTCTTAAATAGTCATTAAGACCCGTGATAAATCGGTACATCATAAACTCTCTGGTAGCCAAATCCCTAGCTAGTAATGTGGTCGTTTCTTTGCAATCTATATTCTTTGTTTCCGGTCGTGGAACTGAAGGCGTAAATGTCATGGTCGCGATGCAGCTGCCGCTGCGCTAAACTCTGCTGGGGCTGGCGATGTCGCAGAACTCCCCGAATGAAGCACCATATCAGGTGATGATTGGGCCTATGCCCTCGTAACCCTCTGTACTCAACTCGCAGCTCCCTTGGCTGCCTTGCCCTTCTGGGCCCGGGTTGCCTTACACGGAGGCATAATGGTAAGGGAAAGAAATACGTTAGAGGGGTCCAACTTATAACACAACTCTAAGGCACGATCTCAGAGTGAGAAGAATGTAAACCAATCCTAAATATCCTATAGCCTCCTGATTATTGGTGTGGTGCACAACACACCGATAATCAAGACTCTACTAGATACGGTCTGTAGACACTTTCCGAGGATTAACTGCTGTGATACCACTTTTGTCACGACCCGAACCCGCCCGTGGATCGTGCCTACCGGGCACCCAAGTAGCCATACATCAGAGTAATCAGCGGAATATAAAACAAGACATGAATAAAGTGAAGTGAAAAACAGTTATCTGAGAAAAACTTGCCTTGCGGCATATATAAATATCAACTAGAACAGTTACATCCTTTTTTACAATTCTGCCCACAACAGTACTACAGACCTCTAAGAGTGATATGACAACAATGGCGGGACAGGGCCCCGCCATACCCCTGAATGTAAGCACCTACAACGACAGGGGACTATACCACTGATAAGCCTCCGAAGAAGCGGGCTTCCAAACGCTGAATCGTGACCGAGAGCTAGGATCAACGATCGTGTACCTCTACCGGCATGAGCGCAGCCCGAAGGAGGTCGACAACAGTACCAAGTATGTGAACCTGATAATTCTGTAAATGAATTCTTTGTAGTATATATTAATCAGGAGTCATGTATGATAACCAAACTACGATTCACAATAAATAAGCGAATATGTCAAGTCGTGACTCACGCCCTCAAAGTCATCACTCAATTATAACTATGGGTCTCACGCCCACAACATAAACAAAAGTGAAATAGATATACTGTAACTGGTCTTTTCTAGGCCGCTAATGATCGAAGGAAGGCCAATCGCCCATAGTATCATTATGCGTGCCTAATCTCGACTTCCGCACTCGCATAGGTCACACGTAGACCGCGTAGGTCGTATAGACCCGCGTCGGTAGCTAACCCGGTACCCTCCTGGACTCCCGCAATCCGCATAGTCTCAATAGACCGCATAGTCACAGCACCGCATAGGCATCCCCGCATCGGGATAAAACACCGAATGATCAACTCGAGCATACCGCTCCGCATAGTCACATAGACCGCATAGGCCGTATAGACCCGCATCAAGGGTGGATAGCCCTCGGTATAATAAGTCAAGGGGGTATGTGATATAATAACAGTACAACGGGCTTAAAGTTTAACAACATAAGCACAACAAGAATAACCCCTTTACACAACACCACAAGATACTAACACACGTAGTATCCTAACATGTTTACTTACCAAATCAACATGAAAGTATTACAAGGCTATCACAAACCAATACAATCAAGTTCTTCACACAAGGTACCTTCTATTTTATGTTAACAAGTTCGGGTATTTATCCCCAAAGTACTTCATACATTAACTCTTTAAAAGATCCGTTTCTTTCACAAAAGTCACACAATACCCGTAATATAAAAACATAGAGTGACTATCTTTTTAAGTAAACCAAAACACTTCCCTTTTGTAAAATCAAGTAACCACATTATTTTCCAAACGTTCAAGTTTGCCTAATTTCAAATGCTCAAGTTTCTCATTTTCGAAAGGTTTCGTAGTTCATAGTTTTAATCACTTAATGATATAATTCTCTTTTAAAACAATTTGAGATACATATGCCTTATATGTGAGTAGGTTATTCTTGTTCATAATCAATCTTATTTAAGCAGCCATGATATAGGAAATGTAATATCATTTTGTCTCATCTTAGCTTCTATGTGTTATACCCCGTATTTCCAGAGTATGTACGTAAGGGAATACGTACAAAAGTCTAGCCTTAAAGTTTAGGCACAAAACGTTTTTTTTTTTGGCACAACTCACAAAACGATTAGTTTTCCGACGAAACGTTTCCACAGCTTTCGTAGGGTAAATTCCGGCTATGCCATTTCTAATTTTTGCGGATTTTTCCGAGAGACGAAACATTTTGGACCAACGGGAGGGCGACACTTGGTACCCTCCAATTGGTGGACTTGAAATCGTCCATTGGACGAATTGGACAAGGAGTGGCACGTTTTTTGTGCCTTTGCACAAGTCAAGGATTAGGTAGGATATTTTGTGTGCAAGTTGGCCAAGGACACTTGCCCTAATCTTGGCCTTACACTTGCCTAGCACTTGGCTAAATCTTGGCCCTTGGTTGGCCATGTCTTGACCTATAAATACCCCCTTAAGGTGAAGAGTTCTTCATCCACAAATTCCTTTCCAAGTCTTGAAAATCCTCTCCTCTCCCTTGTAGCCTTTTTCGTCCAATACCCCCCCCCCCCCCTTTTTAGTGAGCTTGGCCGAGGCAACCCCTCCCCCTAGCCTAGTCGAAATCTACCCCCCCTCCCTTGGTAGAAAAGTTGCCTTCTTGTATTGTTATAATGCCCAAAATACCCTAGCCCAAATCCCTTAGTCCTTAGTAGAAGTTGTGAAGAACTTCTAAGGTTTCTTGGAGCTACCGGAGCGTACAACTTAGGAGCTAAACCTTGCTCAGGCGCGACTTTATCTAGGATATTATTGGGCTTACCGAGGTAAATAATCCTAACCCTCTTTTGAATTAGAGAATACATCTTTGTAGTAATATAAGAATAAGTATTAAATACTTAGAAGAATCTGCAGAATGTAATTGAACTATTATCACGTAGAAGGGTTTAAAGAAGAATAATCAAACTGTACTTACATAGAATTGTTTCACATGAGACTTATATAGCTCACCGGTAGGGAAGTGCTGCCCGACTTTCCATAGAATTGTGAACCCTCTGCTTAGAATGACCTTGAGTAGTCTAGACTTTGATAGATGTCGTGACTATTATAGTGATTCTCTGCGCGACATATTCAACTTGGCGGTGGTTTTCACGAGAAGGTATGTGATTCTTCCTAAAGCATGATATTTTACAATATATATGTAGTACGGTAGGCGTACATGTGTTAACTGAATAATACTTACGAATGCCTCACTAGCTTAATCTCGAATAATACTTACGGAATGCCTCACGCTTAAGCTGAATAATAAAGAAGCGAAAGCATTTCAAAAGAATCTTGAATCATTTTTTTAATGAAGAGAACTAATTGGTTTTAAAGCGAAGCTTAAGAGTTATACTAGCTTTATGGGAAGTTAAGTATAACCACTTAAGAATGATAAAAGAAACAGTTTGCCTATGTGTTTATAAATGGACTTATATTGAATTGTGAAAAGAATAATAAGATGGTTTGATAAGTAGACATGATATGATGCTATGTGTGTTAGTGTCTTGTAACGTTCTTGTTGTGCTTATGTTGTTTAAAGATAAGTTGTTATGTTAGTATACTATCACTCACCTCTTGACATATTACAGGGGTTAAGGCGCCTCCGACGCGGTAGACTCAGTGATGCAGGACCATGATTCGAGAATACCTCATGCGGGTCCAGGGACCTATGCGAGCTACGGGAGTTCCGGGTTAGTGATGCGGGGTTATACCTCATGCGGTCTATGTGGCCATGCGGACTACGAGTCGGGGCGATGCCGAGGAGTAGCTACCCTCGACGCGGGTTATGTACTTACGCGGGCCTATGTGAGTGGCCTATGCGACTACGAGTCGAGGATTAGGCTTGCATGGTGATACTACGGGCAATTGGCCTGCTTCGATCATTCGCAGCCTAGAAAAGACCATTCTGATTTACCTATTGTTGCTCTTGTTTATGATGTGGCACTATGCGGTTCCTCGTTGTTTCATACATACTTGCAAAACTGATTTTAAAATGATATGTTTTCATTTAAGTATTTCTGATTTCATATACTTAGTACTGTTATCGACCTCTTCGGCCGTTCATGCCGCAGGTGGCAAGCGAGTGCTAGATCCACATTCTTAGGATCTCTACGTTGGTGTCGGAGCTCCATCTTTTCCGAGGCTCTACTTTTGGTTATGATCTCCTGTTGTAGATAGTTTTGTATCGGTGGTATGGCGGCCCTGTTCGCCATAGTTGTATATTTCCTTAGGTCTGTAGTCATGTTATGCAAGATCGGATGTAATCGCTAAACCATGTTTATATATATATGCCGAAAGGCGATGTTTTTCACATAAAGCGTGTCTTATTTTATAAACTGTTTCATGTCTTGTTTTATATTTCCGCCGATTACTCGATGTATGATTACTTGGTGCCCCTTGAGCACGATCCACGCCCCGAATGGGTCGTGACAAAAGTGGTATCGAGCGATTAATCCTCGGAAAGTGTCTACATATCGTATCTAGTAGTCTTGATTATCGGTGTGTTGTGCACCACACCAATAATCGTGAGGCTATAGGATATTTAGGATTGGTTTCCATTCTTCTCACTCGAGATCGTGCTTTAGCGTGTTAAAGTTGGACCCTCTAACGTATTCCTTTTCTCAGATTATGCCTCCACATAAGGCAACCCGCCTGAAGGCAAGGCACCAGGAGCCGCGATGGACACCGAGAGTCACGAGGGCTCAGGCCCAGTCTATACCCGAGACGGCGAGTTCCACGACGCCGCCAGCCCCAGCAGAGACCACAGTACCCGCACCTCCAGTCCCACAGCCTGGGGCAGAGGAGTTAGGGTACAAGGAGATGGCCCATCGCGAGATCGTGGCGCATACGAGGACAGTGGATCACGCGCAGTCAGCCCCACCCGCGTACCGTGTTCACCCGAGGCGAGAGTTTGAGGCTACGAGACTTCCTGAGTTGTAGCCCGCCAGAGTTTTACTGGTCGAGGCCGGAGGATGATCCGCAGGAGTTCATCCGTCAGCTACAGAGGATTCTGAGAGTGATCAGGGCGTCGGAGACCGAGTCCGTGATGTTTGGTTCACATAGGCTGCGTGATACCGCAATCGATTGTTTTGATTCATGGGAGTTATCCCGGGGAGAGCACGCGTCCCCAGCTACTTGGGATGAGTTCTCAGAGGCTTTCCTCACTTACTTCTTGCCTCCACGGATGAGGGCGCGGTGATAGATTTTTACTGCCGAGGCGAGAGACGCACCGCCGGGAGTACAATGTCGAGTTTGATTCATCGCTCGATATGTCCCAGCGTTATTAGCGAGATATGGAGGATAGGGTGCACCGCCACGCCATCGGGCTAGATGATTATATGGCCGAGTCATGCGGGTGTTTCTCTTCACCGGGTATGGACATTACCGCATGCGAGCTCATGCTCTTGGATGTGAGCGTAGGACCGACGGGTTGACAGCAGCAGCGAAGACCAGACAGCGAGGTCTTTTGGTGGCTATCGTGGTGGCGACCTCGCAGCCGGCCGAGATTTGCACCACACCACTCGAGCACTCTGCACCGCCCTCAGACACCTTGAGACATTCGAGCGCACCAGGCCCCGTGACTTCGAGACATCCAGGCGCAGAGGTATCGCCGACGGACCACCTCATCGCGTGGCCGACGGCAGATCCCATTTCGAGTTGTGGTGCTACGGGTTTGTTTCGCCAGGGCCACAGGTCACTATGCGAGGAACTGTCCGACCGCGGCGATCTTGATGGTGGGTCACCACAGTTCTTTCTCACGTCTTCTTCATCCTCGACAGCGATTACTCGCCTGAGGGCAAGGTACTCATGGACCGCCAGGTCGCGGCAGGTCGTGGGCGCGGTCCGATTCTAGCGGTCCTCGAACGCATTTATGCTTTGTCCAGCGACAGATCGTGAGGCCTCACCGATGTCGCCACGTACCTTATCGGTTCGGGTTTGATGTTTATGCCTTGATAGATCCGGTTCTACTCCTATATATCTCCCTTGTTGCTAGTAGGATAGGGATAGAGCACGAGTCCATAGACCCTTTTCGAGGTAGCTACGCCGATGGTGATTCAGTGGTAGCTCGGCGGGTATATAGAGCTTGTCCTGTGACCATTTACAGTCGTCGGACCCTAGCCGACTTGATAGAGTTGGAGATGATTGACTTCGACGTGATCATGGGGATGGATTGGCTAGCTTCTTGCTACGCCAATGTAGACTGCAGAGAGAGAGTAGTACGGTTCCAGTTTCCTGAGGAGCCGGTTGTTGAGTGGGAGAGGAGCACGGTATCGCCGAGGGGTAGGTTTATTTCCTACCTCAAGGCTAGGAAGATGGTGCAGAAGGGGTATATCTACCATCTCGTTCGGGTGTTTGATACTGAGGCTGCGGTACCAGATTTTCCGTCAGTTCCAGTGGTCAGAGAGTTCCCAGACGTGTTTCCAGACGACCTCCCGGGTATCCCTCCTGAGAGGGAGATTGAGTTTTGTATTGACATATTGCCAGACACTCGGCCTATTTCCATTCCGCCATACAGAATGGCACCTGCCGAGTTGAGAGTTGAAGGATCAGCTTAGGGATTTGCTGGAGAAGGGCTTCATCGCCTAGTGTTTCTCCAGGGAGCCGGTATTGTTCGAAGAAGAAGGGCGGACGCCGCGCATGTGTGTTGATTACGGTGAGCAGGTGACCATTAAGAACAGATACCCCCTTCCCAGGATTGATGATTTGTTCGACCAGTTGCAGGGTGCGAGATGTTTTTCCAAGATTGATCTGCGATCGGGCTATCATCAGGTGCGAGTCAGAGAGGTGGATGTCCCTAGGACTGCATTCCGGACCCGGTACGGGCATTATGAGTTCAGGGTCATGTCTTTTGGGTTGACCAATGCTCCGACAGTATTCATGGATTTGATGAACCGAGTGTTCAAACCATTTTTGGACACGTTTGTGATAGTGTTCATTGATGATATCTTGGTTTATTCTCGCTCAGAGCAGGAGCATGCGGAGCATTTGGCGATCTTGTGATTCTCCAGACTAGCAACAGACGCCAAGTTTTCCAAATGTGAGTTTTGGTTGACTTCGCATTCTTGGGCATATTATCGGGCCGATGGCATTCGAGTGGATACGCCAAGATCGAGCCAGACTGGCCTAGACCTACTCCGGCAGAGGTTCGTAGTTTTCTGGGCCTTGCGAGATATTATCGGCGTTCGTGGAGAAGTTTGCTTCTATCTTCGCACCATTGACTAGGCCGACTCGTAGGCGCACCAAGTTTGATCGACATGCTTGAAGCGGGGTTTCCACCGCCGAAAGAGAGATCGACGATCGCCCCATTCTTACTCTTCCGTAGGTCCAGATGGTTATGTCGTGTATTGTGACGCGTCTGCATCGGGTTGGGATGTGTGTTGATGCAACATGGCAGGTTATAGCATACGATCCCGACACCAAGAAACACGAGGAACTACCCCACCCATGATTTGGAGTCGCACCGTGATTCACGCTTTGAAGATCCGAGGCACTATTTGTATGGGGTTCACGTGGATATTTTTACGCACCACAAGAGCCTCAGATATCTTCACCAGAGGAGTGAACTTACGGCGAGACGCGGGGTTAGAGTTTCTTAAGGATTACGATGTTGATATCCGTACCACCCGAAGGCCAATGTCAGGCGTATGCCTTAGTCGTAGGTCGATGAGAGCCTATCGGATGTCTTGCAGAGAGGAGGGACATGGTTCGTGATTTGCATCAGTTAGCGAGCCTTGGTGTCCATTTTATTGATTCTGATAGCAGTGGGGTTCGAGTTCGTGAGGTTGCCGAGTCTTCCATCGTCGAGGAGGTGAAGAGGCAACAGTTTGAGGATCCAGTTCTGACACGTTATCGTGATACAACTCTTCGTGAGGCGCGGTCCTTTGAGGTAGCACCACTGGTGCTAAGGTTTGAGGCGTGTCAGGTGTTCCGGATGTTTCAGACTTCTGCAGAAGTTCTTGGGAAGCACACGTCACAAGCATTTATCCATCCGTGGTCGACCAAGATGTACCACGACCTTAGATCCGTATTGGCGGATGGCTTCAAGAGGACGCTGCGAGTTCGTAGCTTAGTGCCCGTGTTGCCGCAGTAAGGTAGAGCACCAGAGGCCTGGTGGTTTATTGCAGGCGATTGAGATCCCGACCTGGAAGTGGGAGGTAATCAACATGGATTTTATCACAGGATTACCTCGCACTCAGAGGAGACATGATTCTATATGGGTTATCGTCGACAGGCTGACGAAATCAACCCACTTTCTTCCCGTCAGATCGACTTTTTCTACCGAGGATTATGCGCACTTTACATCCGAGAGATCGCCGATCGCATGAGTCCCTATTTCGATCATATCGCATGCAGGAGCCCAGCTTACGGCTAACTTCGGAGGTCTTTCCGCAGAGGTTTAGACGCAGTGAGCACGAGCATCGCATTCCATCCACGATAGACGACAAAGCCGAGCGCACTATCCGCACTCTCGAGGATATGTCGCGAGCCCGTGTTATCGACTTCGGGTAGGCGAGGATCATTTGCCTCTAGTTGAGTTCGCGTACAATAATAGCTACCACTCCAAGATTCGGATGGCGCCTTACGAGGCCTTGTATGAGGAAGTGCAGATCGCCTATAGGTTGGTTCGATGTGGGCGAGGTGCGGCTGGGACCAGATTTGATGCAGCAGCAATGGATAAGGTGAAGCTTATCCGAGGCGCCTATCGACATCTCGTGAGTCGCATGTAAGTCGATGCAGATCATCGCCGCCAGATCCGAGTTCGCATTGATGATTGGGTTTTCTCGGTGTCACCCATGGCGGTGTGATGAGATTCGGAAGAAGGAAACTCAAATTTCAGTACATTGGGCGCTTCAGATTGTCCGCAGGTAGGCAAGGTTGCCTATGAGTTGGATCTGCCGTCCGATCCGGAGGCAAGACATCCTGCTTTTTCACGATCTATGCCGGCGAGATGTATCGGGATCCATCTAAGGTGCACCCGATTGACGATGTCCAGTGTGAGGGGTTATCGTATGAGGAGGTTCCCATAGCGATAATCGATCGTCGTTAGGCGTCATGACCAAGGACGTGGCTTCCACAAAGTCTCGCGGAACGAGCTCAGAGAGATGACTTGGGAAGCCGAGAAGACATGAGGCGTAAGTATCCTCACCTATTCCCCACACCTCCGTGTAATTCACTTTCCTACTTGTAAATCTTCATTATCGCTTATGCCTAAGTGTTGTTCTCGCGTGGCCGTGTGGCATTTGCAAATTTAAGTTATGAAGAATCTTATCGTTAATCGTTTTGGGAAGGAATATTCGACGAATGTTTCTAAGGGGGAGAGAATGTTATACCCCGTATTTCCAGAGTATGTACGTAAGGGAATACGTACAAAAGTCTAGCCTTAAAGTTTAGGCACAAAACATTTTTTTTTTTGGGCACAACTCACAAAACGATTAGTTTTCCGACGAAACGTTTCCACAGCTTTCGTAGGGTAAATTCCGGCTATGCCATTTCTAATTTTTGATGATTTTTCAGAGAGACGAAACATTTTGGACTAACGGGAGGCGACACTTGGCACCTCTAATCGTGGATTTGAAATCGCCCATCGACGAATTGGACAAGCGAGTGGCACGTTTTTGTGCCTTTGCACAAGTCAAGGATTAGGTAGGATATTTTGTGCAAGTTGCTGGCGACACTTGCCCTAATCTCGCCTTACACTTGCCTAGCACTTGGCTAAATCTTGGCCCTTGGTTGGCCATGGCTTGACCTATAAATCGCCACGACCAACCTGCCCGTGGTAGTGCCTTACCCCGCACCCAAGTAGCCATACATCGAGTAATCGGAATATAAAACAAGACATGAATAAAGTGAAGTGAAAAACAATTATTCGAGAAAACTTGCCTTGCATATATAAATATCAACTAGAACACGATATCCTTTTTTACAATTCGCCACAACAAGCATTACATGCACTTAAGAGTGATATGACAACAATGGCGGGACAGGCCCGCCATACCCCGAATGTAGCACCTACAACGACAGGACTATACCACCGATAAGCCTCCTAAGAAACGGAGCTTCCCAAACGCCGAATCAGGACTCGAGAGCTAGGATCAACGATCGTGTACCTCTACCATGCAGATGAACGCAGCCCGGGCGAGGTCAAGATAACAGTACCAAGTATGGAATCGAAAATATCAGAATGAAATCATAGTAGTCTATATAAAGCGGGAGACATGTATGATAACCAAACTACGCCACAATAAATAAGCGAATATGTCAAGTCGTGACTCACGCCAAAGTCATCACTAATTATAACTACGGGTCTCACGCCCACAACATAAACAAGAGTGAAATAGATATATCAGAATCGGTCTTTTCTAGGCCGCTAATGATCGAAGCAAGGCCAATCGCCCATAGTATCATTATGCGTGCCTAATCCTGGACTTCCCGCAGCCCGCATAGGTCACACATAGACCCGCATCGGGGGTAGCTAACCCCGGTACCCTCCTGGACTCCCGCAATCCGCATAGTCTCAATAGACAGCATAGTCACACGCATCGCATAGGCATCCTCGATCGGATAAAACACCGGAATGATCAATCTCGAGCATACCACGCTCGCATAGTCACATAGACCGCATAGGCCGATAGACCGCGTCGCGTGGCAAGCCCTCGTATAATAAGTCATGGGTATGTGATATAATAATAAAGACAACGGGCTTAAAGTTTAACAACATAAGCACAACAAGAATAACCCCTTTACACAACACCACAAGATACTAACACGTAGTATCCTAACATGTTTACTTACCAAATCAACATGAAAGTATTACAAGGCTATCACAAACCAATACAATCAAGTTCTTCACACAAGGTACCTTCTATTTTATGTTAACAAGTTCGGGTATTTATCCCCAAAGTACTTCATACATTAACTCTTTAAAAGATCCGTTTCTTTCACAAAAGTCACACATACCGTAATAAAAAAATAGAGTGACTATCTTTTTAAGTAAACCAAAACACTTCCCTTTTGTAAAATCAAGTAACCACATTATTTTCCAAACGTTCAAGTTTGCCTAATTTCAAATGCTCAAGTTTCTCATTTTCGAAAGGTTTCGTAGTTCATAGTTTTAATCACTTAATGATATAATTCTCTTTTAAAACAATTTGAGATACATATGCCTTATATGTGAGTAGGTTATTCTTGTTCATAATCAATCTTATTTAAGCAGCCATGATCTAGGAAATGTAATATCATTTTGTCTCATCTTAGCTTCTATGCAGATGGAGGTTTCTACCGTTTTAATAATACTTTATTAGTCAATACATTTCCCTTTATTAACGCCGCAGTGTGTTCGATACTTATTCGATTCAAATCAAGAAACATTATTCCTTTTAAATACGAAGTAGTCTTTTCTGACGAATGAGGTTTCAGACATAATTCATTTTAGTCAAGTCTCTTATCTTTTATGATTTATAAACCATTCTTTTATTTCTCTTGCCGTTATACCTAACTTCTCATAAAGCTAGTATAACTCTTAAGCTTTTAAAACCAAGCATTACTCTTCATAAAAATGATTCAAGATTCTTTGAAATGCTTCAAGATCCTTATTATTCAGCTTAAGTTACAAGACATTGTCGTAAGTATTATTCAGCTTAAGTCAAAAGACATTGCCTTAATTATTATTCAGCTTCACACACGCACGCTCACCGTACTATATATATATATTTAAAATATCATGCTCAAGAGTATAGGAAGAATCACATACCGCGACGATTATCGACTATAGGCAAAACGCCCACCCGCTATAACCCGCTAGCCTTGTCCACCTTCCAAGTAGAACATGCTACTCGCAGATCATTCAACCTATAAAGGTTAAACAAGTCTATCAAAGCCTAGACTACTCTTGTAGAATATTCTTCCATGTGATTCCAGCTCAAGTCTAATCTGAATATCCTTCATTACAGCTCAATTCTCTTCTATGAATCTTATATTCATTTCTATGTTACAACAATATGTAATTTCCAATTACAATAAGGTTAGGATTATTTACCCTCAGAAGCCCAAAATTATCCAAGTTTAATGTCGATCCCGAGCAACGTTTAGCTCCTCCTCCCGGTGCTCCACCGCCCAAATAACCCTTAGAAGTTCTACGCAACTTCTTCTTAATACTCCAACCAACTATGGAGATTTTCCTTAGGGTTTCATTTAGCATCAAGGAAATATAATAGTATTTCTTTTTCAGATAAGTGTAACCTTCGAATACTACAAGGTATTTGGGCCAAGGTATTTTGGAATAGTAACTATACTTGAAGAGTATTTCTACGGGGTAGTATTTATACGATAACCACTAGGCAGGGGGTACCTCCGCCAAAGGCCTCAAAGGGGAAGGGTGCTCGCCAGAGCTCAAGAGAGAGGAGAAAGGGATTTTAAGACTTAGAAAACATTTTTGGATGAAGAAGTCTTCAAAGGGGGTGGTATTTATAGGTCACAAAGGCCAACCAATGGCCAAGATGAAGCCAAGTGCTATGCAAGTGTAGGCCAAGATTTACCCAAGTACACCTTATCCATCTACCACCAAAAATATCCTACCAACTACTTGACAAAAAGCCACAAAAATCGCCCAAGAAGCCCCATGTTTGTTGCCCATCGAGGGTGACAAGTGTCACCCTCCGCTGGTCCAAAATATTCCATCTCTCGGAAAAATCCGCAAAATAATAAATGACATAACCGAATTTTCCTTCGCAAAGTTTGTCAAACGCTTCGCCGAAAAACGACTCTTTCTGTAGTCAGAACAACATTTTCGGCCCTTGCCTACTTTAAGGCTCAAACTTTTCTACGCACGCCCTCACGCATACATACTCTGGAAATACGGGGTATAACATTCTCCCCTCCTTAGAAACATTCGTCCCGAATGTTCCTTCTAAGTCTCAGAACACACTTGCCTGTATAGTCTTCACTACTATACTTACAAAAACAATCACGCCACGCCTGGCCATCAAATAACACACGCGCAATTACTCAATTTCAAGTCTACGAGGAATCACCTCCATTACTACAAAAGCTCCCACCCAAGGTCTAAAAGATACTCCCTTCGCACCTTCACTTTACAAACGAAATGATCACTTCTATGTTCTCAACACATGCTCGCTTCTTCCCTTACTCGTCGTACCCTTCTCATACACTCGAACTCTTTCTCATAACTTACCACATTCCTGTTACTGCTTCAGTTTCCAAAACTCTGGGTTACTACCTCCACTTGGTCATCATTAACTGAGAATACTCTGGATGGATCTCCGATACTCTTCCGAACATAGCAATATGAAAGATCGGACGTACTGCCTCCTACGCTTGACGACAATGCTAACTATAGGCAACCCGCCTATTCTTCACATGATCCAAAAGGCCCAAAGTAACTCGCCACGCTTCTCCGCTCAATCTCGTCACACCTTCCGGTGGTACCTTCAAGAAGACCCACCGCCAACTCAACTCCAAACGCCGCCGATTATCCGCACAACTTCTGTTGACTCTGAGCTGCCAATAACCTCTTCTGGATAAGCTTCACCCTATCCACATCCTGCTGAACAAGTATGAACCAACTATCTGAACCTTGCCAACATCGAACTAATCGAACGACAACTTACATTTCCGCCCCTATAAGGCGTCATAAAGCGACATTCGAATACTGAAATGGTAGTTATAAAACACTCCCTCAACAGGAGGCAACAATACCCACAGCTACCCCTGAAATCCAAACTCTGGCCCGAGGGCGAATGCGATATTGATACTTACCTGAGCTCCTAACCCTGCCTGGTAAAACTTCCCGAAAAGAAACAGCCATAACTTGGGCTCCACTGTCTGTCATAAGGTGAAGGTAGGCACCTCGTGCAGCCTTACAACCTTCCTGATATAACATCTCGCATAACCCTCTGCCGAGTAAACGATCTTGATCGAAAGACACATGGCCGACCTCATCGCCCGACCATCGTTGAACGCATCCACTAACTCGTACGATGGTTAACTAAACTTGGGCCTAACACCCTCGTGACCCTACCACCTGGCGGGACCACCACAAACTGACCCCACCATAAAACAGGTCGCGGGTTGACCCGCGGCATGGCCTCAACCCGACCCACTCTCGTAGAAACACTTGCTCCCGATCCTAACAATCTCACTAATCAAGTCACGAAAACCTGCGGTCTTCTTAGCTCAACTACCCTCTTTCACTCCACACTACTCGGGACTTATTATACAACTATATCTCACGCACTATGCACTCCGATAAGGGTCAAACATAAAAATATAAATCTTCTACTCGAGATGGCCTCGCTCTAAGGTCTCCACGTGTAAAACTCTAAGGCTCACACTTTCCTAACCCCAATCTTACCCTTATCCCTAACCTTGATTTCTAATCACAATTAACATAACATTTAAGGTATACTCATCTTATCATACGCACTAATCTCTGAGGGTTAAGGATCTACCCGCACACAACTTCTTCACTCCCTCTCGCATTCTAATCAATCTTGCTGGGCGATAGCAGGAAGATGATGAATCGTCACCGATCCTCAAGGCCGAGTCCTCCTACTTGCATCCTCCTACTAGGATACCCTTTCGACACATGGCCCTGACGGCCGTAGGTAAAACAAGTACCAACTAAAAGACGACATTCCCCGGGATGACGTCTGTCACACTGTGAACACTGGGGAAAATTGAGTCCGGCTAGCTGGAACTTTACGTATAGCTGCGAACCAGAAGCCCTGGAGTTCTGACCAACTCCTGCATACTCCGAACGCCCCAAGTCCGCGGAGGACCACTCGCATGTGGATGTGCATATCTAATCGCCGATGCGTTCGCCTCGAAAGTTACCAAAGGATCTCGCCGATCGCCTCTTCTCGCCCCCGATTAATCTGCCGATCTATACGCTTTCGGCCACGCGCATAAGCCCGCATACGTGCCATGCTCAAGCTCGATCAAGAGCTACTCTTGCACAACTCTCTCTTAAATAGTCATTAAGACCCGTGATAAATCGGTACATCATAAGCTCTCTGGTAGCCAAATCCCTAGCTAGTAATGTGGTCGCTTTTTGCAATCTATATTCTCGCTTCCTGGCCGCGAACCAAGGCGAATGTCATGGTCGCAGAGGCACCGCTGCCGCGCTTAAACTCATTGGCCGGGCGATGTCGCAGAATCCCCGAATGAAGCACCATATCGTGATGATTGGGCCTATGCCTCGTAACCTCTCAGACTCAACTCGCAGCCTCCTTTGGCCGCTTGCCCTTCGCCCGCCGCTTGCACTGAGGCATAATGGTAAGGGAAAGAAATACGTTAGAGGGGTCCAACTTATAACAAAACTCTAAGGCACGATCTCAGAGTGAGAAGAATGTAAACCAATCCTAAATATCCTATAGCCTCGATTATTGGTGGTGCACAACACACCGATAATCAAGACTTACTAGATACGTCAGACACTTTCCGAGGATTAATCATGATACCACTTTTGTCACGACCAACCTGCCCGTGGATCGTGCCTTACCCGCACCCAAGTAGCTATACATCGAGTAATCATTAATATAAAACAAGACATGAATAAAGTGAAGTGAAAAACAGTTATCTGAGAAAACTTGCCTTGCGGCATATATAAATATCAACTAGAACAGTTACATCCTTTTTTACAATTCTGCCCACAACAGTACTACAGACCTCTAAGAGTGATATGACAACAATGGCGGGACAGGGCCCCGCCATACCCCTGAATGTAAGCACCTACAACGACAGGGGACTATACCACTGATAAGCCTCCTAAGAAACGAGCTTCCCAAACGCCGAATCGTGACTCGAGAGCTAGGATCAACGATCGTGTACCTCTACTCGCGGCATGAACGCACCCCGGGCGAGGTCAAGACAACAGTACCAAGTATGTGAAATCAAAATATCAGAATGAAATCATAGTAGTCTATATAAAGCAGAGACATGTATGATAACCAAACTACGCTCACAATAAATAAGCAAATATGTCAAGTCGTGACTCACACCTCAAAGTCATCACTCAATTATAACTATGGGTCTCACGCCCACAACATAAACAAAAGTGAAATAGATATATCAGAATCGGTCTTTTCTAGGCCGCTAATGATCGGGAAGGCCAATCGCCCATAGTATCATTATGCGTGCCTAATCTCGACTTCCCGCACTCGCATAGGTCACACATAGACCCGCATAGTCGTATAGACCAGACGGTAGCTAACCCCGTATCCTCCTCGACTCCCGCAATCCGCATAGTCTCAATAGACCGCATAGTCACACGCACCGCATAGGCATCCCCGCATCGATAAAACACCGAATGATCAACTCGAGCATACCGCTGCCCGCGATAGTCACATAGTCACATAGACCGCATAGGCCGATAGACCCGCATCAAGGGTGGCAAGCCCTGTATAATAAGTCAAGGGGGTATGTGATATAATAACAGTATAACGGGCTTAAAGTTTAACAACATAAGCACAACAAGAATAACCCTTTACACAACACCACAAGATACTAACACACGTAGTATCCTAACATGTTTACTTACCAAATCAACGAAAGTATTACAAGGCTATCACAAACCAATACAATCAAGTTCTTCACACAAGGTACCTTCTATTTTATGTTAACAAGTTCGTATTTATCCCCAAAGTACTTCATACATTAACTCTTTAAAAGATTCGCTTTCTTTCACAAAAGTCACACACACCGTAATATAAAAACATAGAGTGACTATCTTTTAAGTAAACTAAAACACTTCCCTTTGTAAAATCAAGTAACCACATTATTTTCCAAACGCTCAAGTTTGCCTAATTTCAAATGCTCAAGTTTCTCATTTTCAAAGGTTTCAGAGTTCATAGTTTTAATCACTTAATGATATAATTCTCTTTTAAAACAATTTGAGATACATATGCCTTATATGTGAGTAGGTTATTCTTGTTCATAATCAATCTTATTTAAGCAGCCATGATATAGGAAATGTAATATCATTTTGTCTCATCTTAGCTTCTATGTGTTATACCCCGTATTGCCAGAGTATGTACGTAAGGGAATACGTACAAAATTCTAGCCTTAAAGTTTAGGCACAAAACGTTTTTTTTTTTGCACAACTCACAAAACGATTAGTTTTCCGACGAAACGTTTCCACAACTTTCGTAGGGTAAATTCCGGCTATGCCATTTCTAATTTTTGCGGATTTTTCCGAGAGACAAAACATTTTGGAGCAACGGGATGGCGACACTTGGTACCCTCCAATTGGTGGACTTGAAATCGTCCATTGGACGAATTGGACAAGGAGTGGCACGTTTTTTGTGCCTTTGCACAAGTCAAGGATTAGGTAGGATATTTTGTGTGCAAGTTGGCCAAGGACACTTGCCCTAATCTTGGCCTTACACTTGCCTAGCACTTACAAATCTTGGCCTCGTTGGCCATGTCTTGACCTATAAATACCCCCTTAAGGTGAAGAGTTCTTCATCCACAAATTCCTTTCCAAGTCTTGAAAATCCTCTCCTCTCCCTTGTAGCCTTTTTCGTCCAATACCCCCCCCCCCCTTTTTAGTGAGCTTGGCCGAGGCAACCCCTCCCCCTAGCCTAGTCGAAATCTACCCCCCCTCCCTTGGTAGAAAAGTTGCCTTCTTGTATTGTTATAATGCCCAAAATACCCTAGCCCAAATCACTTAGTCCTTAGTAGAAGTTGTGAAGAACTTCTAAGGTTTCTTGGAGCTACCGGAGCGCATAACTTAGAGCTAAACCTGCTCAGCGACTTTATCTAGGATATTATTGGGCAGCTTACCGAGGTAAATAATCCTAACCTCTTTTGAATTAGAGAATACATACTGTAGTAATATAAGAATAAGTATTAAATACTTAGAAGAATATCGTAATAGAATTGAACTATTATCACAGTAGAAGGGTTTAAAAGAAGAATAATCAAACAGATTTACATAGATCGCTTTCATAGTAGACTTATATAGCTCACCGGTAGGGAAGTGCTGCCCGACTTTCCATAGAATTGTGAACCTCTGCTTAGAATGACCTTCGTGAGTAGTCTAGACTTTGATAGATGTCTGTGACTATTATAGGTCGATTCTCTGCGACATATTCAACTCGGTGGTTTTCACGAGAAGGTATGTGATTCTTCCTAAAACATGATATTTTACAATATATATGTAGTACCAGACATACGTGTTAATGAATAATACTTACTAATGCCTCACCGCTTAAGCTCGAATAATACTTACGGAATGCCTCACGCTTAAGCCTCTAATAATAAAGAATCAAAGCATTTCAAAAGAATATCAATCATTTTTTTAATGTAAGAGAACTAATTGGTTTTAAAATGAAGCTTAAGAGTTATACTAGCTTTATGGGAAGTTAATTATAACCACTTAAGAATGATAAAAGAAACAGTTTGCTATGTGTTTATAATGTACTTATATTGAATTGTGAAAAGAATAATAAGATGGTTTGATAAGTAGACATGATATGATGCTATGTGTTAGTGTCTTGTAACGCTCTTGTTGTGCTTATGTTGTTTAAAGATAAGTTGTTATGTTAGTATACTATCACTCACCTCTTGACATATTACCGGGGGTTAAGCTGCCCTCCGATGCGGGGTAGACTCAGGCGGGTCGATGGACCTATGATTCGAGAATACCTCATGCAGGTCCCAGGGGCCTATGCGGAGCTACGGAGTTCCGTGTTAGTGATGCGGGTTATACCTCACGCGGTCTATGTGGCTACGCGACTACGAGTCCAGACGATGCCGAGGAGTAGCTACCCTCGATGCGTGGTTATGCACCCTACGCGGGCCTATGCGAGTGGCTTATCGCGACTACGAGTCCGTGATTAGGCTTGCATGGTGATACTACGAAATTGGCCCTTCTTCGATCATTCGCAGCCTAGAAAAGACTCGTTACGCTTACCTATTGTTGCTCTTGCTTATGATGTGGCACTATGCGCGTTCCTCGTTGTTTCATACATACTTGCAAAACTGATTTTAAAATGATATGTTTTCATTTAAGTATTTTACGATTTCATATACTTAGTACTTGTATCGACCTCCTTCGGGCCGCTCATGCCGCAGGCGGCAAGCAGTGCTAGATCCACATTCTTAGGATCTCTACGCTGGTGTCTGAGCTCCATCTTTTCCGAGGCTCTACTTTGGGTATGATCTCCTGTTGTAGATAGTTTTGTATAGTCAGGTATGGCGGCCCTGTCCCGCCATAGTTGTATATTTCAGAGGTCAGTAGTCATGTTGTACAAGATCGGATGTAAATCGCTAAACCATGTTTATATATATATGCCGAAAGGCGACGTTTTCACATAAACCGTGTCTTATTTTATAAACTGTTTCATGTCTTGTTTTATATTTCCGACGATTACTCGATGTATGATTACTTGGTGCCCAGAGGCACTACCACGCCCCGAATGGGTCGTGACAAAAGTGGTATCGAGCGCTTAATCCTCGGAAAGTGTCTACAGATCGTATCTAGTAGTCTTGATTATCGCGTGTTGTGCACCACACCAATAATCGTGAGGCTATAGGATATTTAGGATTGGTTTCATTCTTCTCACTCGAGATCGTGCTTTAGATCCGTGTTAAAGTGGACCCTCTAACGTATTCCTTTTGTAATGCTTATGCCTCCACGTAAGGCAACCCGCCCAGGGGAAAGGCAATGGCGGAGTCGCCAAGAGACACCTAGAGTCACGAGGGCTCGAGCCCGCCTATACTGCAGACGGCGAGTTCTACGACGCCGCCACCCCAAAGAGACCACAGCACCCACACCTCCCGCCCCACACCGCGGAGGAGTTAGGGTACAAGGAGATGGCCAACATCGCCGTGATCGTGGGCTTACATGAGGACAGCCGATGCAATAGCCTAGCCGCACCTCTGCCGCATCGTGGTTCACCCGAGGCAGAGTTTGAGGCTACGAGACTTCCCGAGTCAGAGTTCGCCGTAGTTTTACGGTCGAGGCCGAGGATGATCCGCAGGAGTTCATCCGCCGCCTACAGAGGATTCTCGAGAGTGATCGTATGCCGAGACCGAGTCCGTGATCTTTGGTTCACATAGGCCGCGTGATACCGCAATCGATTGTTTTGATTCATGGGAGTTATCCCGGGAGAGCACGCGCCCCCGCCTACTGGGATGAGTTCTCGCAGGCTTTCTCACTCACTTCTTGCCTCCACAGATGAGGGCGCGGCCGATAGATTTTTACCGCCGAGGCAGAGGACGACCGCCGTGATTACAATGTCGAGTTTGATTCACCGCTCGATATGTCCCCCAAATGTAGCAGATATGAGGATAGGTGCACCGCTACGCCACCGGGCTAGATGATTATATGGCGAAGTCATGGGTGTTTCTTCACCGTATGGACATTACCCGCATGCAGCTCATGCTCGATGCGAGGAGCATAGGACCGACGGGACAGCAGCAGCAGAAGACCAGACAGCAGGTCTTTTGGTGGCTATCGTGGTGGGCGACCAAGAGCCGAGATTTGCACCACGCCCACCGAGCACTCCGCACCGCCCTCAAAGACAGCCAGACATTCGAGAGCACCAGGCCCCGTGACTTTGACATCCAGCAGCAGAGGTATCGCCGATCGACCACCCTCAGGTGGCCGATGCGCAGATCCCATTTCGAGTCAGGTGCTACGGGGTTTGTTTCAGCCAGGGCCGCAGGTCACTATGCGAGGAACCGTCCGACCAAGGGCGCTGATGGTAGGGTCACCAGGTTCTTTCACGGGTCTTCTTCATCCTCGACAGCCACTCGCCCGAGGGCAAGGTACTCATAAACCAAAGAGGTCGCGGCAGGTCGTGGCGCTGGTCCTGCTTCTAGCGGTCCTCGTAACCGCATTTATGCTTTGTCCACCGACAGATCGTGAGGCCTCACCGATGTCGCCACAGTACCTTATCGCTCGGGTTTGATGTTTATGCCTTGATAGATCCGGTTCTACTGCCCTATATATCTCCCTCGCTGCTAGTAGGATAGGGATAGAGCCCGAGTCCATAGACCCTTTCGAGGTAGCTACGCCAGCTGGTGATTCAAAGGTAGCTCGGCGGTATATAGAGCTTGTCCCGTGACTATTTACACCGTCGACCAGCCGACTTGATAGAGTCGAGATGATTGACTTCGACGTGATCACGGGATGGATTGGCTAGCTTCTTGCTACGCCAATGTAGACCGCAGAGAGAGAGTAGCACGGTTCCGATCTCGGCGAGCTGGTTGTTGAGTGGGAGGAGCACCAGATCGCCGGCGGTAGGTTTATTTCCTACCTCGGCTAGGAAGATGGTGCGTAGGGTATATCTACCATCTCGTTCGGTGTTTGATATCGAGGTCGCGCACCAGATTTTCCGCCGCCCAGTGGTCGAGAGTTCCCGACGTGTTTCTGCACGACCTCCCGCATCCTCCCGAGAGAGATTGAGTTTTGTATTGACATATTGCCGCACACTCGCCTATTTCCATTCCGCCATACGTAATGGCACCCGAGTTGAGAGAGTGAAGGATCACTTAGGATTTGGCCGAGAAGCGGCTTCATCGCCTAGTGTTTCTCCCGGGAGCGCCAGATTGTTCGTGAAGAAGGACTCGACGCCGCGCACGTGTGTTGATTACAAAATGAACAGGTGACCATTAAGAATGTATACCCTTCCCGTGATTGATGATTTGTTCGACCACATGTGGTGCGAGATGTTTTTCCAAGATTGATCCGCGATCGCTATCATCGTGCGAGTCGAGAGGTGGATGTCCCTAGGATCGCATTCCGACCCAGACGCATTATGAGTTCGTGGTCATGTCTTTTGGGTTGACCAATGCTCCGAAGATTCATGGATTTGATGAACCGAGTGTTCAAACCATTTTGGACACGCTTGTGATAGTGTTCATTGATGATATCTTGGTTTATTCTCGCCAGAGCAGGAGCACGCGAGCATTTGAGGATCTGGCCGATAGCTTCTCCAGACTAGCCAGCTGCACGCCAAGTTTGCCAAATATGAGTTTTGGTTGACTTCGCATGCTTGGGCATATTGCCGGGCCGATGGCATTCGAGTGGATACGCCAAGATCGAGGCAACAGACTTGGCCTAGACCTACTACTACGACAGCAGGTTCGCAGCTCGGGCCTCGCAGATATTATCGGCGTTCGTGGAGAAGTTTGCTTCTATCTCGCACCATTGACTAGGTCGACTAAGGCGCCATGTTTCATGGATCGATGCTTGGAGCGTGGTTTCCACCGGCCGAAAGAGAGACCGACGACCGCCTGCTTCTTACTCTTCCGCAGGGTCCAGATGGTTATGTCGTATTGTGACGCGTCAGCATCGGGTTGGGACGTGTGTTGATGCAAAGATGGCAGGTTATAGCATACGATCCCGACAAATGAAGAAACACGAGAGGAACTACCCCACCCATGATTTGGAGTCGCACCGTGGATTCACGCCAAGATCCGAGGCACTATTTGTATGGGGTTCACGTGATATTTTTACGCACCACAAGAGCCTCCAAGATATCTTCGCCAGAGGGAGCCGAACTTACGGCAGACGTTGGTTAGAGTTGCTTAAGGATTACGATGTTGATATCCCGCATCACCCGGGAAGGCCAATGTTGTGGCGTATGCCTAGTCGTAGTCGATGGGAGCCTATCGATGCAAGCAGCTAGAGAGGAGGACATGGTTCGTGATTTGCATCGCCAGCGAGCCTTCGTGTCCGGTTGATTGATTCTGATAGCAGTGGGGTTCGAGTTCGTGAGGTTGCCGAGTCTTCCATCGCCGGCGAGGTGAAGAGGCAACAGCAGGATCCAGCTCGACACGTTATCGTGATACGCCTCTTCGTGAGGCAAGGGTCCTGAGGTAGCACCACGGGTGCTAAGGTTTGAGGCGTGCTGTGTTCCAGATGTTTCGTGACTTCGGCAAGGTGTTCTGGGGAAGCACACACAAGCATTTATCCATCCGTGGTCGATCAAGATGTACCACGACCTAGATCCGTGTATCGGTGGATGGCTCAAGAGGACGCTGCAGAGTTCGTAGTCTGCCCGTGTTGTCGCCAGTAAGGTAGAACACCAGAGGCCCGTGGTTTATTGCGCGATTGAGATCCCGACCGAAGTGGGAGGTAATCAACATGGATTTTATCACGTGATTACCTCGCACTCGCAGGAGACATGATTCTATACGGTTATCGCCGACAGTCGACGAAATCAGCCCACTTTCTTCCCGCCGATCGACTTTTTCTACCGAGGATTATGCCGCACTTTACATCCGAGAGATCGTCGATCGCATGGAGTCCCTATTTCGATCATATCGCATGCAGGAGCCCGCCACGCTAACTTCCGGAGGTCTTTCCAGAGGTTTAGGGACGCAGTGAGCCTGAAATCGCATTCCATCCACGCATGCATCGACAAAGCCGAGCGCACTATCCGCACTCTTGAGGATATGTCGCGAGCCCGTGTTATCGACTTCGGTAGCCGAGGATCATTTGCCTCTAGTTGAGTTCGCGTAACAATAGCTACCACTCCGATTCGGGATGGCGCCTTACGAGGCCTTGTATGGAGGAAGTGCAGATCGCCTATAGGTTGGTTCGATGTGGGCGAGGTGCAGCTGGGGACCAGATTTGACGCAGCAGTGGATAAGGTGAAGCTTATCCGAGAGCGGCTATCGATACCGTAGTCGGCGAGTCGATGCAGATCATCGCCGTCGTGATCCGGAGTTCGCAATGATTGGGTTTTCTCAAGGTGTCACCCATGGCGGTGTGATGAGATTCGAAGAAGGGAAACTCACCAGGTACATCGGGCCGCTGAGATTGTCCGCAGGTAGGCAAGGTTGCCTATGAGTTGATCTGCCGTCCGATCGGGAGGCGACATCCGTTTTTCACGATCTACGCCGGCGATGATCGGATCCATCTAAGGTGCACCCGATTGACGATGTCCAGTGACCGAGGGGTTATCGATGAGGAGGTTCCCATAGCGATAATCGATCGTCGTTAGGCGCTCGCGACCAAGGACGTGGCTTCCACAAAGTCTCGTGGCGAACGAGCTCGTGGAGGAGATGACTTGGGAAGCCGAGGAAGACATGAGGCGTATATCCTCACCTATTCCCACACCTCCGTAATTCACTTTCCTACTTGTAAATCTTCATTATCGCTTATGCCTAAGTGTTCTCGCGTCGTGTGGCATTTGCAATCGCTTATGAAGAATCTTATCGTTAATCGTTTGGGAAGGAACATTCGACGAATGTTTCTAAGGAGAGAATGTTATACCCCGTATTTCAGTATGTACGTAGCGGAATACGCATAAAAGTCTAGCCTTAAAGTTTAGGCACAAAACGTTTTTGGCACAACTCACAAAACGATTAGTTTTCCGACTAAACGCTTCCACGCCTTCGTAGGTAAATTCCGCCATGCCATTTCTAATTTTTTATGATTTTTCCGAGAGACGAAACATTTTGGACCAACGGAGGGCGACACTTGGCACCTCCACCGGGTGGATTTGAAATCGCCCATTGGACGAATGGACAAGCGAGTGGCACGCTTTTTGTGCCTTTGCACAAGTCAAGGATTAGGTAGGATATTTTGTGTGCAAGTTGGCCGCGACACTTGCCCTAATTCGCCTTACACTTGCCTAGCACTTGGCTAAATCTTGGCCCTTGGTTGCCATGGCTTGACCTATAAATCGCCACGACCGAACCCTGCCCGCGGATCGTGCCTTACCCCGCACCCAAGTAGCTATACATCGAGTAATCACTAATATAAAACAAGACATGAATAAAGTGAAGTGAAAAACAATTATTCGAGAAAACTTGCTCGGCATATATAAATATCAACTAGAACAAGCTTACATCCTTTTTTATAATTCTGCCACAACAAGATTTCATGCACTTAAGAGCGATATGACAACAATGGCGGACAGGGCCCCGCCATACCCCGAATGTAAGCACCTACAACGACAGGACTATACCACCGATAAGCCTCCTAAGAAACGGCTTCCCAAACGCTGAATCCGGACCGAGAGCTAGGATCAACGATCGGTGTACCTCTACTGCAGATGAACGCAGCCTCGGGCGAGGTCGCATAACAGTACCAAGTATGTGAAACCAAAATATCAGAATGAAATCATAGTAGTCTATATAAAGCAGAGACATGTATGATAACCAAACTACGCTCACAATAAATAAGCAAATATGTCAAGTCGTGACTCACGCCTCAAAGTCATCACTAATTATAACTATGGGTCTCACGCCCACAACATAAACAAGAGTGAAATAGATATATCAGAATCGGTCTTTTCTAGGCCACTAATGATCGGGCAAGGCCAATCGCCCATAGTATCATTATGCGTGCCTAATCCTCGACTTCCCGCACTCGCATAGGTCACACATAGACCGCGACGGGGTAGCTAACCCCGCATTCTCCTCGACTCCCGCAACCGCATAGTCTCACAGACCGCATAGTCACATTGCATCGCATAGTGGCATCCCCGCATCGGGATAAAACACCCGAATGATCAATCTCGATCATACCGCCGCTCTCGCATAGTCACATAGACCGCATAGGCCGTGATAAACCCGCATCAAGCGTGGCAAGCCCTGTGATAATAAGTCAAGGGTATGTGATATAATAACAAGACAACGGGCTTAAAGTTTAACAACATAAGCACAACAAGAATAACCCTTTACACAACACCACAAGATACTAACACGTAGTATCCTAACATGTTTACTTACCAAATCAACATGAAAGTATTACAAGGCTATCACAAACCAATACAATCAAGTTCTTCACACAAGGTACCTTCTATTTTATGTTAACAAGTTCGGGTATTTATCCCCAAAGTACTTCATACATTAACTCTTTAAAAGATCCGTTTCTTTCACAAAAGTCACACAATACCCGTAATATAAAAAAATAGAGTGACTATCTTTTAAGTAAACTAAAACACTTCCTTTGTAAAATCAAGTAACCACATTATTTTCCAAACGCTCAAGTTTGCCTAATTTCAAATGCTCAAGTTTCTCATTTTCAAAGGTTTCGTAGTTCATAGTTTTAATCACTTAATGATATAATTCTCTTTAAAACAATTTGAGATACATATGCCTTATATGTGAGTAGGTTATTCTTGTTCATAATCAATCTTATTTAAGCACATGATCTAGGAAATGTAATATCATTTTGTCTCATCTTAGCTTCTATGCAGATGGAGGTTTCATCGTTTTAATAATACTTTATTAGTCAATACATTTCCCTTTATTAACGCCGCAAGGCGTGTTCGATACTTATTCGATTTCAAATCAAGAAACATTATTCCTTTTAAAACCAAGTACTCATTACTCACGAACGAGGTTTCACACAAAATTCATTTAAGTCAAGTCTCTTATCTTTTAAGATTTATAAACCATTCTTTTTATTTCTTAAGCCGTTATACCTAACTTCTCATAAAGCTAGTATAACTCTTAAGCTTTTAAAACCAAGCATTACTCTTCATTAAAAATGATTCAAGATTCTTTTGAAATGCTTCAAGATCCTTATTATTCAGCTTAAGTCACAAGACATTGCCGTAAGTATTATTCAGTTAAGTCAAAAGACATTGCCTTAATTATTATTCACCACACACGCACGCCTACCGCACTATATATATTTAAAATATCATGCTCAAGAGTATAGAAGAATCACATACCGCGACGATTATCGACTATAGGCAAAACGCCCACGCTTATAACTCGCTAGCCTTGTCCACCTTCCAAGTAGAACATGCTACTCGCAGATCATTCAACCTATAAAGGTTAAACAAGTCTATCAAAGCCTAGACTACTCTAGAATATTCTTCCACGTGATTCCAGCTCAAGTCTAACTGTAATATCCTTCTATTACAGCTCAATTCTCTTCTATGAATCTTATATTCATTTCTATGCTACAACAAGATGTAATTTCCAATTACAATGTAGGTTAGGATTATTTACCCTGAAGCCCAAAATTATCCAAGTTTAACGTCGATCCCGAGCAACGCTTAGCTCCTCCTCCGTGCTCCAACCCGCTCTAAATAACCCTTAGAAGTTCTACGCAACTTCTTCTTAATACTCCAACCAACTATGTAGATTTTCCTTGTGGTTTCATGAATGATCAAGGAAATATAATAGTATTTTGGCTTTTCAGATAAGTGTAACCTTGGAATACTACCACGTATTTGGGCCAAGGTATTTTGGACTAGTAACTAGCCTTGGCGAGTATTTCGACCACGGGGGGGTAGTATTTATACGAGCACCACTAGGCACGGGGGGGTGTGCTACGACTAGCACCACTAGGAGAGGGTACCTCTACCAAAGGCCTCAAAGTGAGGGTGATCTGGCCAGAGCTCTCAAGAGAGAGGGGAGAAAGGGATTTAAGACTTAGAAAACATTTTGGAAGAAGTCTTCAAAGGGGGTGGTATTTATAGATCAAGCAAAGGCCAACCAATGGCCAAGATGAAGCTGCTATGCAAGTGTAGGCCAAGATTTACCCAAGTACACCTTATCCATCTACCACCAAAATATCCTACCAACTACTTGACAAAAAGCCACAAAAATCGCCCAAGGAAGCCCCATGTTTGTCGTCCATCGAGGTGACAAGGTCACCCTCCCGTTGGTCCAAAATATTCCATCTCTCGGAAAATCCGCAAAAATAATAAATGACATAACCTAATTTTCCTTCGCAAAGTTTGTCAAACGCTTCACAAAAACGACTCTTTCTGTCATGAACAACATTTTCGCCTTTGCCTACTTTAAGGCTCAAACTTTTCTACGCACGCCTCACGCATACTGGAAATACGGTATAACATTCTCCTCCTTAGAAACATTCGCCCCGAATGTTCCTTCTAAGTCTCGTAACACACTTGCTCGTATAGTCTTCACTACTATACTTACAAAACAATCACGCCACGCTGTGCCATCAAATAACACACGCGCAATTACTCAATTTCAAGTCTACCAGAATCACCTCCATTACTACAAAAGCTCCCACCCAAGGTCTAAAAGATACTCCTTCGCACCTTCACTTTACAAACGAAATGATCACTTCTATGTTCTCAACACATGCTCGCTTCTTCCCTTACTCGCCGCATCTTCTCATACACTCGAACTCTTTCTCATAACTTACCACATTCGCATCGCTTCGCTTCAAAACTCGTTACTACCTCCACTTGGTCATCATTAATCGAGAATACTCGATGGATCTCCGATACTCTTCCGAACATAGCAATATGAAAGATCGGACGATCGCTTCCTACGCCGAACGACAATGCTAACTATTGGCAACCCGCCTATTCTTCACATGATCCGGAAGGCCCAAAGTAACTCGCCACGCTTCTCTCGCTCAATCTCGTCACACCCTTCCGGTGGTACCTTCTGAAGACTCCACCGCCAACTGAACTCCAAACGCCGCCGCCATTATCCGCACAACTTCGCTGACTCGAGCCGCCAATAACCTCTTTCGATAAGCTTCATCCTATCCACATCCTCACAACAAGTATGAACCAACTATCTCAACCTGCCAACATCGAACTAATCGAACGACAACTTACATTTCCGCCCCTATAAGGCGTCATAAAGCGACATTCGAATACTGAAATGGTAGTTATAAAACACTCCCTCAACAGGAGGCAACAATACCCACAATACCCTCGAATTCAAACTCGCCCGAGGCCAATGCGATATCGATACTTACCGAGCTCCTAACCCCGCTCGTAAAACTTCCGAAAGAAACAACCATAACTTGGGCTCCACTGTCATTATAAGGTGAAGGTAGGCACCTCGTGCAGCCTTACAACCTTCCCGATATAACATCTCGCATAACCTCTCGCCGAGTAAACGATCTTGATCGAAAGACACATGGGCCGACCTCATCGCCCGACCATCGTCAACGCATCCACTAACTCGCACGATGGTTAACTAAACTGGGCCTAACACCTCGCGGACTTACCACCGGGCGGACCACCACAACTGACCCCACCATAAAACAGTCGCGGGTTGACCCGCTGCATGGCCTCAACCCGACCCACTCGCCAGAAACACTTGCTCCCGATCCTAACAATCTCACTAATCAAGTCACGAAAACCTAGCGGTCTTCTTAGCTCAACTACCCTCTTTCACTCCACACTACTCAGGGACTTATTATACAACTATATCTCACGTGCACTATGCACTCCGATAAGGGTCAAACATAAAAAATATAAATCTTCTACTCGAGATGGCCTCGCCTCTAAGGTCTCCACGTGTAAAACTCTAAGGCTCACACTTTCCCTAACCCCAATCTTACCCTTATCCCTAACCTTGATTTCTAATCACAATTAACATAACATTTAAGGTATACTCATCTTATCATACGTACCAATCTCTAGAGGGTTAAGGATCTACCTGTACACACAGCTTCACTCCCCTCTGTCATTCTAATCAATCTTGCCCTGTTGGGCGCATAGCTTGGGAAGATGATGAACTGGTCACTGATCCTGAAGGCTGAGTCCTCCTACTTGCATCCCTCCTACTAGGATACCCTTTCGACACATGGCCCTGACGGTCGTAGGTAAAACAAGTACCAACTAAAAAGACGACATTCCCCGGGATGACGTCTGTCACACTGTGAACACTGGGGAAAACTTAGTCCGCTAGCCGAACCTACGATAGTCGCAACTAAGCCCCGGATTTCGACCAACTCCCCGCATACTCCGAACGCCCCAAGTTCGCGAGGACCACTCGCATGTAGACGTGCATATCTAATTGGCCGCCGAGGCGGTTCGCCTCAAAGTTATCAAAGGATCTCGCCGACGCCCTCTTCTCGCGCCCCCGATTAACTGCCGATCTATACGCTTTCGCTCGCCGCGCATAAGCCCGCATACGTGCCATGCTCAAGCCCGATCAAGAGCTACTCTTGCACAACCTCTCTTAAATAGTCATTAAGACCCGTGATAAATCCAGACATCATAAACTCTCGTAGCCAAATCCCTAGCTAGTAACAGGTCGCTTTCTTTGCAATCTATATTCTCGCTTCCGGCCGCGAACCAAGGCGAATGTCATGGTCGCAGTGAGGCACCGCCGCTGCGCGCTTAAACTCGCTGTGGTGGCGATGTCGCAGAACTCCCGAACGAAGCACCATATCGTGATGATTGGGCCTATGCCCTCGTAACCCTCTCAGACTAACTCGCAGCCTCCTTGGTCGCCTTGCCCTTCCGGGTTGCCTTACACGAGGCATAATGGTAAGGAAAGAAATACGTTGTAGAGGTCCAACTTATAACACAACTCTAAGGCACGATCTCGTAGTGATAAGAATGTAAACCAATCCTAAATATCCTATAGCCTCCTCGATTATCGTGGTGCACAACACACCGATAATCAAGACTCTACTAGATACGGTCAGAGACACTTTCCGAGGATTAATCAGTGATACCACTTTTGTCACGACCAACTCGGGCGTGGATCGTGCCTACCCCGCACCCAAGTAGCCATACATCGAGTAATCACAATATAAAACAAGACATGAATAAAGTGAAGTGAAAAACAGTTATCCGAGAAAACTTGCCATGCATATATAAATATCAACTAGAATAGCTACATCCTTTTTTACAATTCGCCACAACAAGATTTCATGCACTTTAAGAGTGATATGACAACAATAGCGGGACAGGCCCCGCCATACCCCGAATGTAAGCACCTACAACGACAGGGACTATACTATCGATAAGCCTCCTAAGAAACGGAGCTTCCCAAACGCTAAATCGGACCCGAGAGCTAGGATCAACGATCGCGTACTTCTACCGCGCATGAACGCAGCTCCGGCGAGGTCAAGATAACAGTACCAAGTATGTGAAATCAAAATACTGTAAATGAAATCATAGTAGTCTATATAAAGCAGAGACATGTATGATAACCAAACTACGCCACAATAAATAAGCAAATATGTCAAGTCGTGGACTCACGCCTCAAAGTCATCACTCAATTATAACTACGGGTCTCACGCCCACAACATAAACGAAAGTGAAATAGATATATCAGAATCGGTCTTTTCTAGGCCGCTAATGATCAAGGCGAAGGCCAATCGCCATAGTATCATTATGCGTGCCTAATCTCGACTTCCCGCACTCGCATAGTCACACATAGACCAGATATGTCGTGATAGACGCGTGACGGTAGCTAACCCGTACTCCTCGACTCCCGCAATCCGCATAGTCTCAATAGACCGCATAGTCACATTGCATCGCATGTGCATCCCCACATCGTAAAACACCCGAATGATCAACTCGAGCATACCGCGCCCGCATAGTCACATAGTCACATAGACCGTGATAAAGCCGATAGACCGCATCAAGGGTGCAAGCCCTCGTATAATAAGTCGAGGGTATGTGATATAATAACAAGACAACGCTTAAAGTTTAACAACATAAGCACAACAAGAATAACCCCTTTACACAACACCACAAGATACTAACACACGTAGTATCCTAACATGTTTACTTACCAAATCAACATGAAAGTATTACAAGGCTATCACAAACCAATACAATCAAGTTCTTCACACAAGGTACCTTCTATTTTATGTTAACAAGTTCTGTATTTATCCCCAAAGTACTTCATACATTAACTCTTAAAAGATCCGCTTTTCACAAAAGTCACACAATACCCGTAATATAAAAACATAGAGTGACTATCTTTTTAAGTAAACCAAAACACTTCCCTTTTGTAAAATCAAGTAACCACATTATTTTCCAAACGTTCAAGTTTGCCTAATTTCAAATGCTCAAGTTTCTCATTTTCAAAGGTTTCAGTAGTTCATAGTTTTAATCACTTAATGATATAATTCTCTTTTAAAACAATTTGAGATACATATGCCTTATATGTGAGTAGGTTATTCTTGTTCATAATCAATCTTATTTAAGCAGCCATGATATAGGAAATGTAATATCATTTTGTCTCATCTTAGCTTCTATGTGTTATACCCCGTATTTCCAGAGTATGTACGTAAGGAAATACGTACAAAAGTCTAGCCTTAAAGTTTAGGCACAAAACGTTTTTTTTTTGGGCACAACTCACAAAACGATTAGTTTTCCGACGAAACGTTTCCACAACTTTCGTAGGGTAAATTCCGCCATGCCATTTCTAATTTTTGCGGATTTTTCCGAGAGACTAAACATTTTGGACCAACGAGGGCGACACTTGGTACCTCCAATTGGTGGACTTGAAATCGCCCATCGACGATCGACGCGAGTGGCACGTTTTTTGTGCCTTTGCACAAGTCAAGGATTAGGTAGGATATTTTGTGTGCAAGTTGGCCAAGGACACTTGCCCTAATCTTGGCCTTACACTTGCCTAGCACTTGGCTAAATCTTGGCCCTTGGTTGGCCATGTCTTGACCTATAAATACCCCCTTAAGGTGAAGAGTTCTTCATCCACAAATTCCTTTCCAAGTCTTGAAAATCCTCTCTCTCCTTTGTAGCCTTTTCGTCCAATACCCCCTTTTAGTGAGCTTGGCCGAGGCAACCCTCCCCCTAGCCTAGTCGAAATCTACCCCCCCTCCCTTGGTAGAAAAGTTGCCTTCTTGTATTGTTATAATGCCCAAAATACCCTAGCCCAAATCCCTTAGTCCTTAGTAGAAGTTGTGCAGAACTTCTAAGGTTTCTGAGCTACCTGAGCGCATACAACTTAGAGCTAAACCTTGCTCAGCGCGACTTTATCTAGGATATTATTGGGCTTACCGAGGTAAATAATCCTAACCTCTTTTGAATTAGAATACATACCGTAGTAATATAAGAATAAGTATTAAATACTTAGAAGAATACCGCAGAATAGAATTGAACTATTATCACAGTAGGGCGGTTTAAAGAAGAATAATCAAACTATTTACATGCGACTGCTTTCACAAGAGACTTATATAGCTCACCGTAGGGAAGTCGCCTCACTTTCCATAGAATTGTGAACCCTCTGCTTAGAATGACCTTGAGTAGTCTAGACTTTGATAGATGTCTGTGACTATTATAGTCGATTCTCTGCGACATATTCAACTCAAGCGTGTGGTTTTCACGAGAAGGTATGTGGATTCTTCCTAAAGCATGATATTTTACAATATATATGTAGTACGGTAGACGCATACGTGTTAACCGAATAATACTTACTAAGCAATGCCTCACGCTTAAGCTCGAATAATACTTACGAATGCCTCACGCTTAAGCTGAATAATAAAGAATCGAAAGCATTTCAAAAGAATATCAATCATTTTTTAATGTAAGAGAACTAATTGGTTTTTAAAATGTAAGCTTAAGAGTTATACTAGCTTTATGGGAAGTTAAGTATAACCACTTAAGAATGATAAAAGAAACAGCTTTGCCTATGTGTTTATAATGCACTTATATATCAATTGTGAAAAGAATAATAAGATGGTTTGATAAGTAGACATGATATGATGCTATGTGTGTTAGTGTCTTGTAACGCTCTTGTTGTGCTTATGTTGTTTAAAGATAAGTCGTTATGTTAGTATACTATCACTCACCTCTTGACATATTACCGGGGTTAAGTCGCCTCCGCATGGTAGACTCAGCGGTCCAGGACCATGATTCGAGAATACCTCACGCGGGTCCAGGGACCTACGCGAGCTACGGAGTTCCGTGTTAGTGATGCGGGTTATACCTCATGCGGTCTACGTGGCCACGCGACTACGAGTCCAGACGACGCCGAGGAGTAGCTACCGACGCGTGGTTATGCACCCTACGCGGCCTACGCGAGTGGCCTATGCGACTACGAGTCCGTGATTAGGCTTGCATGGTGATACTACGGAAATTGGCCCCGCTCGATCATTCGCACCTAGAAAAGACCTCGCTACGCTTACCTATTGTTGCTCTTGTTTATGATGTGGCACTATGCGCGCCTCGTTGTTTCATACATACTTGCAAACTGATTTTAAAATGATATGTTTTCATTTAAGTATTTTACGCTTTCATATACTTAGTACCGTTGTAATCGACTCCTTCGGCCGCGCTCATGCCGCAGTAAGGGCAAGCAGTGCTAGATCCACATTCTTAGGATCTCTACGCTGGTGTCGAGCTCCATCTTTTCCTGAGGCTCTACTTTTGGGTATGATCTCCCGTTGTAGATAGTTTTGTATACAGGTATGGCGGGCAATCGTCCCGCCATAGTTGTATATTTCCTAGAGGTCTCAGAGTCATGTTGTACAAGATCGGATGTAATCGCTAAACCATGTTTATATATATGCCGAAGGCGACGTTTTCACATAAATCGTGGTCTTATTTTATAAATCGTTTATGTCTTGTTTTATATTTCCGCATTACTCGATGTATGATTACTGGGTGCCCTTGAGGCACGACCACGCCCCGAATGGGTCGTGACAAAAGTGGTATCGTGAGCGCTTAATCCTGAAAGGTCTACGATCGTATCTAGTAGTTCGATTATCCGCGTTGTGCACCACACCAATAATCGTGAGGCTATAGGATATTTAGGATTGGTTTCATTCTTCTCACTCGAGATCGTGCTTAGAGTCGTGTTAAAGTTGGACCTCTAACGTATTCCTTTCTCAGAATGCTATGCCTCCACGTAAGGCAACCCGCCCGAGGCGGCAAGGCAGCGGAGCCGCCGCAGGACACCTAGAGTCGCGAGGGCTCTGCCCAGCCTATACCGTGACGGCGAGTTCTACGACGCCGCCCCCCAAAGAGACCACGCATCCACACCTCCGCCCCACACCGGGCGAGGAGTTAGGGTACAAGGAGATGGCCCACCATCGGCCGTGATCGCGGGCGCATACGCAGGACAGCCGATGCAGCCTGGGCCCCCACCGGTCGCACCCGTGGTTCACCCGAGGCGTAGAGCCTGAGGCTACGAGACTTCCCGAGTCAGAGCCCGCCAGATTTTTACGGTCGAGGCCGAGGATGATCCGCAGGAGTTCATCCGCCGCCATGAGGATTCTCGAGAGTGATCGTATGCCGAGACCGAGTCCGTGATCTTTGGTTCACATAGGCCGCGGATACCACAATCGATTGTTTTGATTCACGGGAGTTATCCCGGGAGAGCACGCGCCCCGCCTACTGGGATGAGTTCTCGAGGCTTTCTCACTACTTCTTGCCTCCACAGATGCGAGGGCGCGGCCGATAGATTTTTACCGCCGAGGCAGAGGACGACCGCCGTGAGTACAATGTCGAGTTTGATTCATCGCTCGATATGTCCCAAATTGCCGTAGCAGATATGGAGGATAGGGTGCACCGCCACGCCATCGGGCTAGATGATTATATGGCCGAGTCACGCGCGGGTGTTTCTTCACCGTATGGACATTACCCGCACGCAGCTCATGCTCTTGGATGAAGCGTAGGGACCGACGGGTCGACAGCAATGCAGGAAGACCAGACAGCAGGTCTTTTGGTGGCTATCGTGGTGGGCGACCAAGAAAGAGCCGAGATTTGCACCACACCACTCAGAGCACTCTCGCACCGCCTCGACGCCAGACATTCGAGAGCGCACTGTGGCCCCGTGACTTCGAATCCAGCGCAGAGGTATCGTCGACGGGACCACCTCGGGCAGGCCGATGCGCGCAGATCCCATTTCGAGTCAGGTGCTACGGGTTTGTTTCACCAGGCCGCCAGGTCACTATGCGAGGAACCGTCCACCGCGGCAAGGCTGATGGTAGGGTCACCATGTGTTCTTTCACGGCCTTCTTCATCCCCGACAGCTACTCGCCTCGAGGGCAAGGTACTCATGGACCGCCAGGTCGCGCGCAGGTCGGGCGCGGTCCAGCTTCTAGCGGTCCTCGAAACGTATTTATGCTTTGTCCACCGATGATCGTGAGGCCTCACCGATGTCGTCACAGTACCTTATCGCTCGGGTTTGATGTTTATGCCTTGATAGATCCGGTTCTACTGGCCCCATATATCTCCCTTGTTGCTAGTAGGATAGGGATGAGCCCGAGTCCATAGACCCTTTCGAGGTAGCTACGCCAGCTGGTGATTCAATGGTAGCTCGGCGGTATATGAGTTTGTCCTATGACCATTTACGTCGGACCCTAGCCGACTTGATAGAGTTCGAGATGATTGACTTCGACGTGATCACGGGATGGATTGGCTAGCTTCTTACTACGCCAATGTAGACCGCAGAGAGAGTAGTACGGTTCCAGCTTCGGCGAGCTGGTTGTTGAGTGGGAGTACGCAGACGCCGGCGGTAGGTTTATTTCCTACCAAAGCTAGGAAGATGGTGCGAAGGGTATATCTACCATCTCGCTCGTGTTTGATATCGAGGTCGCGGCACCAGATTTTCCGTCGGCCCGAGTGGTCGAGAGTTCCCACGTGTTTCCTGCACGACCTCCCGTATCCTCCCGAGAGGAGATTGAGTTTTGTATTGACATATTGCGGACACTCGCCTATTTCCATTCCGCCATACGTAATGGCACCCGCCGAGTTGAGAGAGTCAAGGATCGCAGGATTTGCCGGAGAAGCGGCTTCATCAGCCTAGTGTTTCTCCCCGGGAGCGCCGTATTGTTCGTGAAGAAGGACCGACGCCGCACGCGTGTTGATTACAAATGAGCAGGTGACCATTAAGAATGTATACCCTTCCCGTGATTGATGATTTGTTCGACCAGTTGCGGTGCGAGATGTTTTTCCAAGATTGATCTGCGATCGCTATCATCAAAGTGCGAGTCGAGAGTGGATGTCCCAGATCGCATTCCGACCCAGACGGGCATTATGAGTTCAGGTCATGTCTTTTGGGTTGACAATGCTCCGCAGATTCATGGATTTGATGAACCGAGTGTGCAATCCATTTTTGGACAGGTTTGTGTTAGTGTTCATTGATGATATGTTGGTTTATTCTCGCCAGAGCGAGCACGCGAGCATTTGGCGATCAGTCCGACAGCTTCTCCAGACCAGCAGCTTGTACGCCAAGTTTTCCAAATGTGAGTTTTGGTTGACTTCGTGGCGCTTTCTTGGGCATATTGTCGGGCCGATGGCATTCGAGTGGATACGCCAAGATCGAGGCGCGAGACTTGGCCTAGACCTACTACTCCGGCTGCAGGTTCGCAGCTCGGGCCTTGCAGATATTATCGGTTCGTGGAGAAGTTTGCTTCTATCTACGCACCATTGACTAGGCCGACTCGTAAGGCAGCCATGTTTCAGCCGATCGATGCTTGTGAGCGTGGTTTCCACCGCCGAAGAGAGACCGACGACCGCCCCGTTCTTACTCTTCCGGAGGTCCGATGGTTATGTCGTGTATTGTGACGCGTCGGGCATCGGTTGGGATGTGTGTTGACGCAAAGATGGCGGGGTTATAGCATATGCATCCCGACAACAAGAAACACGGAGGAACTACCCCACCCATGATTTGGAGTCGCACCGTGATTCACGCCAAGATCCGAGGCACTATTTGTATGGGTTCACGTGGATATTTTTACGCACCACAAGAGCCTCCAAGATATCTTCACCGCAGGAGCCGAACTTACGATGCAGACGGTGGTTAGAGTTGCTTAAGGATTACGATGTTGATATCCTGTACCACCCGGAAGGCCAATGTTGTGGCGTATGCCTTAGTCGTAGTCGACGGGAGCCTATCGATGTGCGCAGAGAGGAGGACATGGTTCGTGATTTGCATCGCTTAGCGAGCCTCGTGTCCGCTTGATTGATTCGATAGCGGTGGGGTTCGAGTTCGCGAGGTTGCCGAGTCTTCCATCGCCGGCGAGGTGAAGAGGCAACAGTTTGAGGATCCGGCTCGACACGTTATCGTGATACGCCTCTTCGTGAGGCAAGGGTCCTGAGGTAGCACCGATGGGGTGCTAAGGTTTGAGGGCGTGTGTGTTCCGGATGTTTCGTGACTTCCTAAGCAAGAGTTCTGGGAAGCACACACAAGCGTTTCTATCCATCCGTGGTCGACCAAGATGTACCACGACCTTAGATCCGTATTGCGGATGGCTTGAAGAGGACGTTGCGAGTTCGTAGCTCGCCCGTGTTGTCGCAGGTAAGGTAGAGCACCGCAGGCCCGTGGTTTATTGCAGGCGATTGAGATCCCGACCTGGAAGTGGGAGGTAATCAACATGGATTTTATCACAGGATTACCTCGCACTCAGAGGAGACATGATTCTATATGGGTTATCGTCGACAGGCTGACGAAATCAGCCCACTTTCTTCCGTCAGGACAACTTTTTCTACCGAGGATTATGCCGGACTTTACATCCGAGAGATCGTCGATCGCATGGAGTCCCTATTTCGATCATATCGCATGCAGGAGCCCGTTACGGCTAACTCGAGGTCTTTCCAGAGGTTTAGGACGCAGTGAGCACGAGTATCGCATTCCATCTACGTAGACGGACAGCCGGTAGCGCACTATCCTGACTCTTGATGATATGATGCGAGCCTGTGTTATCGACTTCAGGGGTAGCTGGGAGGATCATTTGCCTCTAGTTGAGTTCGCGTACAATAATATCTACCACTCCGGATTCGGATGGCGCCTTACGAGGCCTTGTATGGGAGGAAGTGCAGATCGCCTATAGGTTGGTTCGATGTGGGCGAGGTGCTAGTGGGACCAGATTTGGTGCAGAGGCGGGATAAGGTGAAGCTTATCCGAGAGCGGCTATCGATTTCGTAGTCGATAAGTCGATGCAGATCATCGCCGTCGATCCGAGTTCGCAGATTGATAATTGGGTTTTCAAGGTGTCACCCATGGCGGTGTGATGAGATTCGGGAAGAAGGGGAAACTCACCCAGGTACATCGGGCCGCTTCAGATTGTCCGCAGGTAGGCAAGGTTGCCTATGAGTTGGATCTGCCGTCCGATCTGGAGGCGACATCCGTTTTTCACGATCTACGCCGAGGAGATGTATCGGGATCCATCTAGGTGCACCCGATTGACGATGTCCAGTGACCGAGGGGTTATCGTGAGGAGGTTCCCATAGCGATAATCGATCGTCGAGTTAGGCGTCATGACCAAGGACGTGGCTTCACAAAGTCTTGTGGCGAACGAGCTCGTGAGGAGATGACTGGGAAGCCGAGAAGACATGAGGCGTAAGTATCCTCACCTATTCCCCACACCTCCGGGTAATTCACTTTCCTACTTGTAAATCTTCATTATCGTTTATGCCTAAGTGTTGTTACGTGGCGTGTGTGGCATTTGCAACCATTTAAGTTATGAAGAATCTTATCGTTAATCGTCTCAAAGGAACATTCGACGAAAGTTTCTAAGGGGGAAGAATGTTATACCCAGTATTTCGGAGTATGTACGTAAGGGAATACGTACAAAATTCTAGCCTTAAAGTTTAGGCACAAAACGTTTTTTTTTTTGCACAACTCACAAAACGATTAGTTTTCCGACGAAACGTTTCCACACTTCGTAGGGTAAATTCCGCTATGCCATTTCTAATTTTTATGATTTTTCCGAGAGACGAAACATTTTGGACCAACGGAGGGCGACACTTGGCACCCTCCAATGGTGGACTTGAAATCGCCCATCGACGACCATTGGACAAGGAGTGAGTGCACGTTTTTGTGCCTTTGCACAAGTCAAGGATTAGGTAGGATATTTTGTGTGCAAGTTGGCCAAGGACACTTGCCATAATCTTGGCCTTACACTTGCCTAGCAATTGGCTAAATCTTGGCCCTTGGTTGGCCATGTCTTGACCTATAAATACCCCTTAAGGTGAAGAGTTCTTCATCCACAAATTCCTTTCCAAGTCTTGAAAATCCTCTCCTCTCCTTGTAGCATTTTTCATTCAATACCCCTTTAGTGAGCTTGGCCGAGGCAACCCCTTCCCTAGCCTAGTCGAAATCTACCCCCCCTCCCTTGGTAGAAAAGTTGCCTTCTTGTATTGTTATAATGCCCAAAATACCCTAGCCCAAATCCCTTAGTCCTTAGTAGAAGTTGTGAAGACATTCTAAGGTTTCTCGAGCTACCTGAGCGCATAACTTAGGAGCTAAACCTTGCTCAGCGCGACTTTATCTAGGATATTATTGGGCTTACCGAGGTAAATAATCCTAACCTCTTTTGAATTAGAGAATACATACCGTAGTAATATAAGAATAAGTATTAAATACTTGAAGAATCCGTAATAGAATTGAACTATTATCACGGTAGGGGTTTAAAAGAAGAATAATCAAACTGCTTACATGGATTGTTTTCACATGAGACTTATATAGCTCACCGGTAGGGAAGTCATGCCGACTTTCCATAGAATTGTGAACCCTCTGCTTAGAATGACCTTCGAGTAGTCTAGACTTTGATAGATTGCGTGACTATTATAGGATGATTCTCTCGCGCGACATATTCAACTCGCGTGGTTTTCACGAGAAGGTATGTAATTCTTCCTAAAGCATGATATTTTACAATATATATGTAGTACAGACGCATACGTGTTAATCGAATAATACTTACGGAATGCCTCACGCTTAAGCTTGAATAATACTTACGGAATGCCTCACGCTTAAGCTGAATAATAAAGAATCGAAAGCATTTCAAAAGAATATCAATCATTTTTTTAATGAAGAGAACTAATTGGTTTTAAAATGAAGCTTAAGAGTTATACTAGCTTTATGGGAAGTTAAGTATAACCACTTAAGAATGATAAAAGAAACAGTTTGCCTATGTGTTTATAATGGACTTATATTGAATTGTGAAAGAATAATAAGATGGTTTGATAAGTAGACATGATATGATGCTATGTGTGTTAGTGTCTTGTAACGTTCTTGTTGTGCTTATGTTGTTTAAAGATAAGTTGTTATGTTAGTATACTATCACTCACCTCTTGACATATTACAGGGGTTAAGTCGCCTCCGACGGGGTAGACTCGCGATGCAGGACCATGATTCGAGAATACCTCATGCGGGTCCAGGACCTATGCGAGCTACGGAGTTCCGTGTTAGTGATGCGGGGTTATACCTCACGCGTCTACGTGGCCATGCGGACTACGAGTCCGGGGCGATGCCGAGGAGTAGCTACCCTCGATGCGGGGTTATGTACCTATGCGGGCCTATGTGAGTGGCCTATGCACTCACGAGTCCAGGATTAGGCTTGCGTGGTGATACTACGCACCGGCCCTGCTTGATCATTCGCGCCTAGAAAAGACTCGTTACGCTTACCTATTGTTGCTCTTGTTTATGATGTGGCACTATGCGCTTCCCTGGTTGTTTCATACATACTTGCAAAACTGATTTTAAAATGATATGTTTTCATTTAAGTATTTTACGCTTCATATACTTAGTAACTGTCATCGACCTCCTTCGGGCCGTTCATGCCGCAGTAAGGGCAAAGGTGTGCTAGATCCACATTCTTAGGATCTCTACGTTGGTGTCGGAGCTCCATCTTTTCCTGAGGCTCTACTTTTGGGTATGATCTCCCGTTGTAGATAGTTTTGTATAGTCGGGGTATGGCGGGCCCTGTCCCGCCATAGTTGTATATTTCCTTAAGTGCAGAGTCATGTTGTACAAGATTTGATGTAATCGCTAAACCATGTTTATATATATATGCCGAAGGCGACGTTTTCTCACATAAAGCGTGTCTTATTTTATAAATCGTTTCATGTCTTGTTTTATATTTCGATTACTCGATGTATGATTACTTGGGTGCCCTAAGGCACCATCACGCCCTTAATCGTCGTGACACTATGCAGATGGAGGTTTCTACTGGTTTTAATAATACTTTATTAGTCAATACATTCCCTTTATTAACGCTGCAATGGTGTGTTCGATACTTATTCTGATTTCCGAAATCAGTAAAACATTATTCCTTTTAAAAACCAAGTACTCATTACTCACGAATGAGGTTTCACACAAAATTCATTTAAGTCAAGTCTCTTATCTTTTAAGATTTATAAACCATTCTTTTTATTTCTCTTAAGCCGTTATACCTAACTTCCCATAAAGCTAGTATAACTCTTAAGCTTTTAAAACCAAGCATTACTCTTCTGTTAAAGAAATGATTCAGTATTCTTTTGAAATGCTTCAAGATCCTTATTATTCAGGCTTAAGTCACAAGACATTGTCGTAAGTATTATTCAGGCTTAAGTCAAAAGACATTGCCTTAATTATTATTCAGTTCACACACGTACGTCTACCGTACTATATATATATTTAAAATATCATGCTCAAGAGTATAGGAAGAATCACATACCTCGCGACGATTATCGACTATAGGCAAAACGCTCCACGGCTATAACCCGGCTAGCCTTGTCCACCTTCCAAGTAGAACATGCTACTCGCAGATCATTCAACCTATAAAGGTTAAACAAGTTTATCAAAGCCTAGACTACTCTTGTAGAATATTCTTCTGATGTGATTCCAGTTCAAGTCTAATCTGTAATATCCTTCTATTACAGTTCAATTCTCTTCTATGAATCTTATATTCATTTCTATGCTACAACAGTATGTAATTTCCAATTACAATAGAAGGTTAGGATTATTTACCTCGGTAAGCCCAAAATTATCCAAGTTTAATGTCGATCCTGAGCAACGTTTAGCTCCTCCTCCGGGTGCTCCAACCCGCTCCAAATAACCCTTAGAAGTTCTACGCAACTTCTTCTTAATACTCCAACCAACTATGGAGATTTTCCTTAGGGTTTCGTTTAGCGATCAAGGAAGTATAATAGTATTTCTCGGCTTTTCAGATAAGTGTAACCTTGGAATACTACAAGGTATTTGGGCTAAGGTATTTTGGAATAGTAACTATACTTGAGAGTATTTCTACCGGGTAGTATTTATACGAGAACCACTAGGCAAGGGCGTGTGCTACGGCTAGCACCACTAGAGAGGGGTACCTCTACCAAAGGCCTCTCAAAGCGGAGGGTGCTCTCGGCAGAGCTCTCAAGAGGGGGGATAAAGGGATTTTAAGACTTAGAAAACATTTTTGGATGAAGAAGTCTTCAAAGGGGGGGTGGTATTTATAGGTCAAGCAAAGGCCAACCAATGGCCAAGATGAAGCCAAGTGCTATGCATGTGTAGGGCCAAGATTTACCCAAGTACACCTTATCCATCTACCACCAAAAATATCCTACCAACTACTTGACAAAAAGCCACAAAATCGTCCAAGGAAGCCCCATGTTTGCCGTCCATTGAGGTGACAATTGTCACCCTCCCTTTGGTACAAAATATTCCATCTCTCGTAAAAATCCGCAAAAATAATAAATGACATACCCGGAATTTTAACTTCGCAAAGTTTTTAAAACGTTTCGTCGAAAAACGACTCTTTCTGTAGTTGTGAACAACATTTTCGGCCCTTGCCTACTTTAAGGCTCAAACTTTTCTCGCACGTCCTCACGCATACTGGAAATACGGGTATAACAAATACCCCCTTTAGATGAAGAGTTCTTCATCCACAACTCATTCTCCAAGTCTTGAAATTCCTCCTCCTCTGTAGTATTTTCGCCCAACACCCTTCCCTCTAGCCTTAGTGGCTTGGACGAGCCCTCCCCTCTAAAGCAAGCCCTAGCCGAAACACCACCCCCCCACCCGTGGTAGAAATGTTGTCTTACAAATGTTGTTATAATGCCCAAAATACCCTAGCCCAAATCCCTTATAGTATTTAAGTAGAAGTGGTGTAGAACTTCTAAGGGTTCTTGGAGCTATCGGAGCGTGCATTTAGGAGCTAAACCTCGCTCAGGATCGACGTTTATACTTGGATAATATTGGGCTTATCGAGGTAAATAAACCTTATCTTCCTTTTGTAATTAGAATATACATACTGTAGAAGTATAGGAATAAGTATAAAATACTTAGAAGGATATTACAGAATAGAATTGAATTGTTATCACCGTAGAAGGGTATAAAAGAAGAATAATTGAACTGTACTCACATAGGACTGTATTTACAGTAGACTGTATAGTTTACCGGGTAGGGAAGTGCTGCCCAAATTTCCATAGAATAGAGAACCCTCTGCTTAGAGCTTTTACGCATGCCTAGACGTTGATAGACGTATTTGACTGATATAGGTCGATACTCTGCGCGCGACATATTCAACTTGGCAGGTGGTTTTCGCCGAGAAGGTATGTGATTCTTTCTATACTCTTGAGCATGATATTTTAAAGAATATGTATTTATAAAATGGTAGGCGTGCGTGCTAATCGAATATAGTTATGCGGCAATGTCTTTTGACTTAAGCCCGAATAATAAGAACCTTGAAATATTTTAAAGAAATATATATATAGTACGGTGAGCGTGCGTGTTAAGCGAATGTAGTGTTACGGCAATGTCTCTTGACTTAAGCCTGAATAATAAAGAATTTAGAAGTTTTCCAAAAGATTAATAAACCGTTTTGAAAGAAGAGTACTACTTGGTTTTAAAAACTTAAGAGTTATACTAGCTTTATGGGAAGTTAGGTATAACGACGTAAGAGAGATAAAAAGAATGGTTATTGATTTTAGAAGTTAAGAGACTTGATCTCATAAAGACAATAGACTTGACTTAATTGAATTAACATGAAGTTGTTAAAAAGTGTGATACCTCATTCGTGAGTAATGAGTACTGGGTTTTCAAAAGGAAATATACTTTTACTGATTTCGGAAATCAGAATAAGTATCGAACAAACCACTGCAGCGCTACTAAAAGGAAATGTACTGAATAATGAAGTATTATTAAAACCAGTAGAAACCTCCATCTGCATAGAAGCTAAGATGAGACAAAATGATATTTCCTAGATCATGGCTGCTGTAATAAGATTGTTATAAACAAGAATAACCTACTCACATATAAGGCCTACGTTTCTCAAATCTTTTTAAAGGAGAATTATATCATTAAGTGATTAAGACTATGAACTACGGAACCTTTCAAAATGAGAAACTTGAGCATCCAAATTAGGCAAACTTGAGCGTTTAGAAAAGAATGTTGTTACTTGATTTATAAAAAGGAAAGTGTTCGTTTACTTAAAATGTTAGTCACTCTATTACTACGGGTATCGGGTGACCTTTATAAAAGAAGTGGACCTCTTAAAGAATTAATGTATGTAGTACTTTGGAGATAGAACTTGGTTTTGTTAACGTAAACATTAAAGTACCTTGTGTGGTTAGCTTGTCTATGTTTTGCTGGTATTGGCCTTGTGATACCTTTCTGCTGGTTGATAAGTACCCATGTTATGATACTACGTGTGTTAGTGTCTTGTGATGTTATTCTTGTTGTGCTTACGTTGTTAGACGTTAAGCCCGTTGTACTGTTATTATATCACATACCCCCTTGACTTATTATACCGAGGGCTTGCCACCCTTGATGCGGGTCTATACGGCCTATGCGGTCTGTGTGACTATGCGGAGCAGCGGTATGCTCCAGGATTGATCATTCCGGGTGTATTAGCCCGATGCGGGGGATGCCCTATGCGGTCTGTGTGACTATGCGGTCTATTGAGACTATGCGGACTGCGGGAGTCGGTAGTGCACGGGTTAGCTACCCCGACGCGAGAATACCTCATGCGGTCTATGTGTGACCTATGCGATCGCGGAGTCCAGGGTTAGGCATGCATAATGATACTATGGGCGATTGGCCTTGCTTCGATCATTCGCAGCCTAGGAAAGACCTGTTACAGTTTACCTATTATTGTTCTTGTTTGTGATATGGCACTTTGTGCACATTGAACTAATTGTATTTACAAATGGTTTTAAATACTTTGATTTCATTTAAAGTACTTTACAGTTTCACATACTTGGTACCTGTTGTACTGACCTCCTTGTGCGTTAGCTCATGGCAGTAAAGGTACTCGTTGTTGATCCCCGCCTTAGGATCATCGTTTCATTGGGAAAGCTCCGCTTCTCCGAGGCTTTGCTTTTTAGTATAGTCCCCGCCGTTGTAGGTATTTGTATTCAGGTATGGCGGCCCCATCCCGCCATTGTTGTTATAAACTCTTAGGTCCGTAGTCCCATTGTAAAGTTGGGATGTAACTGTTCATTTTTGGTATTTATATATATATATGCCGAAAGGCAACTCTTCTTCAGATAAACTGTGTCTCAATTTATACTGTTTCATATCTTGGTTGTTTTATATTCCGCTGATTACTCTGATGTATGACTACTGGGTGCTCAGGTAAGGCACTACCACGCCCCGTAACGGGTCGTGACAAAAGTGGTATCGAGCGATTAATCCTCGGAAAGTGTCTACGACCGTATCTAGTAGAGTCTTGATTATCGTTGTGCACCACACTAATAATCGAAGGCTATAGGATATTTAGGATTGGTTTCATTCTTCTCACTCGAGATCGTGCTTTAGAGTCAGTGTTATAAGTTGGACCCTCTAACGTATTCCTTTCCTTTACCGTTATGCCTCCACGCCAGTAACTCGAGCCCGTGGCGGCGCGTCGGCGGAGGCAGTAGAGTACAGAGAGTTAGAAGGGCACATGCCCAATCATCACCTGGGGTGATGCTTCATGCATGAAGTTCTGAGACGCCGCCAAAGAAGCAGAGTTTGGCACGCGGCAGCGATTCATCGCGCCATGACATCCGACCTTCGCCCACGACTAGGAAGCGTAAAATATGGATTGCAAGGAGACGGCCGCATTAGCAATGGATTTGGCGCCGAGAGTATTTTATGTACCGTTATATCAAGCGGTATTGATGAATATCTAAAGGGGTTGTGAAGAAGTAGCCCTTCATCGGGAATGAAAGCTTGGCTCATGCTCAGCTTATGCGGCAGTGAGAGACATAGAGATCGGCGTTTAACCAAGAGCGCAGAAGAGGCCCGATTGGCGGGATCATTTGGTAACTTCGAGGCGAACCGCCTCGCAGCAGACAGACATGCGCCTCCGCCACAGAAGTGTCCTCCACGAGTTCGATTTTTCCTCGATGTTCACGGTGTGGCGCGTCGTCCCGGAATGTCGCTTTTATCGTGCTTGTTTTACTTGCGGCCGTGGCCGTATGGCGAATGAATGTGAAAGAAGGAGGACTCACCTACCATCGATTCGGATTCGGTTCGGAGGAAGGTGTTAGCGGAGTAGCCACCTCACCCCGCAGTGCCGCTGTGGTCGATGTCATTTTGAGTGTCGCTTCTTCGACAGCTTGTTATGCTGCGGCTAGCAGGCCATTTTGCGAAATTGTCCGACCAAAGGTGGCGCGATGTGGAGACTCACCTTCGGGATCGTTGGCTAGTTCATCACCTTCCCCTATGCACCCAACAGTATGGATTGATTAGAACGACTAAGTGGAAGTGCAAACAGAGATCTGGTATATCCTTAACCCTCTAGAGATTTGTATGTTTAGTAAGATGCGAATATCTTAAGTATTATTTTCGGTTAGCATTGTATTAACTGTGATTTGAAATCATGATTAGTTAACCGGGAAAGATTGGGGGATAGGAAAAAGTGTGAGCCTTAGAATATTACGTAGAGACCTTAGAGGCGAGGCCATCTTTGGTAAAAGAATTATTTCATGTTTGACCCTTATCGAAGTGCATAGTTTACGTGAGATATATTTGTGGGATAAGTCCCTGAGTAGTATGTTATGAAAGAGGGTAGTTGAGCTAAGAAGACCGTTAGGTTTTCGTAACGTGATTAGTGAAATTGTTCCGGATCGGGGAGCTAGTGTTTCGCATTCTTGGTCGGGTTGAGGCCATGCCGCGGTCGACCCGTGGCCTGTATGATGGTGGGGTCAGTTTGTGGTGGTCCCGCTTTGTGTTAGGGTCACGAGGATGTTAGGCCCAAGTTTAGTTAACCATCGTACAAGTTCGTGGATGCGTTCGACCAGTAGTCGGGCCGATAGGGTCAGCCCGTCTTATCTTGTAGTCAAACCGTACTTGTAGTAAGGTTGTAAGGTCGCACGGCGTGCCTACCTTCACCTTATGACGCATGTGGAGCCCGTTACGCCGCTTTTTTTCGGAGTTTTGTTTACCAAAGTGGTTAGGAACTCAGTGAGTCTCGAGATCGCGATTCACCCTGCGGTGTTTGGATTTCGGGGGTAGTCAGAGGACTATTCGCCTCGTTGAGGGCCTCTTCGAGTGTGTATTAAAATAGCTACCGCTTCGTGATTCGTGTCGCCGTATGGAGCCTTTTTATAAGCGCTAGTGTAAGATTGCCGGTCGATTGATTCGATGTAAGCAAGGTTCAGATAGTTGGTTCATCCTTGTTCAGCAGGACGTGGATAGGGTGACACTTATCCAGAAGAGGTTGTTGGCAGCTCAGAGTCAGCGGGAAGCAGTACCAGAAATATGGTAAGTTATGGGAAAGAGTTCGAGTGTACGAGAAGGGTACGACGAGTAAGGGAAGAAGCGAGCATGTGTAAAGACATAGATGTGATCATTTCATTTGTAAAGAGAAAGAGGCGAGTATCTTTTAGACCCGGGTGGGAGCTTTGTGGTGTTAGAGGTGACTCGTGGACTTGGATGTAAGTATTTGCGCAGTGTTTCGTGGCAGTGTGGCAGATTGTTCTCGTAAGTATAGTAGTGAAGACTATACCGCGCATGGTTGTTTTGAGACTTAGAAGGAACATTTGGGACGAATGTTTCTAAGCGAGGGAGAATGTTATACCCTCGTATTTCGGGGTATGCACGTGGGACGACGAGAAAAGTTTGAACTTTAAAGTTGGCTTCGACGCTTTATTTTGTGCACAACACCGGTTAGAGTCGTTTTTCGACTTAAACGCTTTACACAACTCGGGTAGGGTAAATTACGGCTATGTCATTTCTATTTTTGCGGATTTTTCCGAGAGACGAAACATTTTGGACCAACGAGAGGCGACACTTGTCACCCTCTCATTGGGGACGCGAAGGGAAATGGGACGATTGGGTGGCCCTTTTGTCAAGGAGTTGGTAGGATATTTTTGTGTAGTAGATAGAATGGACACTTGCCTAAATCCTCACCCTACACTTGCCTTGCACTTGGCATCATCTTGGCCATCGTTGGCCATTGCTGACCTATAAATCGCCACGACCAACCCGCCCGTGGATCGGTGCTTTACCCGCACCCAAGTAGCCATACATCGAGTAATCAATGAATATAAAACAAGACATGAATAAAGTGAAGTGAAAACAGCTTATCTCGAGAAAACTTGCCATGCGGCATATATAAATATCAACTAGAATAGCTTACATCCTTTTTTACAATTCGCCACAACAGCATTACATGCACTTCTAAGAGTGATATGACAACAATGGCGGACAGGGCCCCGCCATACCCCGAATGTAGCACCTACAACGACGGGGACTATACCATCGATAAGCCTCCTAAGAAACGGAGCTTCCCAAACGCCGAATCGTGACTCGAGAGCTAGGATCAACGATCGTGTACTTACCGCGCAGATTTAACGCAGCCCCAAGGAGGTCGATCACAACAGTACCAAGTATGTGAAATGAAAATACCGTAAATGAAATCATAGTAGTCTATATAAAGCAGAGACATGTATGATAACCAAACTACGCTCACAATAAATAAGCAAATATGTCAAGTCGTGACTCACGCCTCAAAGTCATCACTCAATTATAACTATGGGTCTCACGCCCACAACATAAACAAGAGTGAAATAGATATATCAGAATCGGTCTTTTCTAGGCCGCTAATGATCGCAAGGCCAATCGCCCATAGTATCATTATGCGTGCCTAATCTCGACTTCCCGCACCCGCATAGTCACACATGTAGACCCGCATAGTCGATAGACCGCGACGGGTAGCTAACCCTGCACTCTCGACTCCCGCAATCTGCATAGTCTCAATAGACCGCATAGTCACAGCATCGCATAGTGGCATCCCCGCATCGTGATAAAACACCGGAATGATCAATCCTCGAGCATACCGCCGCTCTGCATAGTCACATAGACCGCGTAGGCCGATAGACCAAGATCGGGTGGCAAGCCCTCGGTATAATAAGTCAAGGGGGTATGTGATATAATAACAGTACAACGGGCTTAAAGTTTAACAACATAAGCACAACAAGAATAACCCCTTTACACAACACCACAAGATACTAACACGTAGTATCCTAACATGTTTACTTACCAAATCAACATGAAAGTCTTACAAGGCTATCACAAACCAATACAATCAAGTTCTTCACACAAGGTACCTTCTATTTTATGTTAACAAGTTCGGGTATTTATCCCCAAAGTACTTCATACATTAACTCTTTAAAAGATCCGTTTCTTTCACAAAAGTCACACAATACCCGTAATATAAAAAAATAGAGTGACTATCTTTTAAGTAAACCAAAACACTTCCTTTGTAAAATCAAGTAACTACATTATTTTCCAAACGCTCAAGTTTGCCTAATTTCAAATGCTCAAGTTTCTCATTTTCAAAGGTTTCAGAGTTCATAGTTTTAATCACTTAATGATATAATTCTCTTTAAAACAATTTGAGATACATATGCCTTATATGTGAGTAGGTTATTCTTGTTCATAATCAATCTTATTTAAGCAGCCATGATCTAGGAAATGTAATATCATTTTGTCTCATCTTAGCTTCTATGCAGATGGAGGGTTCTACTGGTTTTAATAATACTTTATTAGTCAATACATTTCCCTTTATTAACGCCGCAAGGTGTGTTCGATACTTATTCGATTTCAAATCAAGAAACATTATTCCTTTTAAAACCAAGTACTCATTACTCACGAATGAGGTTTCACACAAAATTCATTTAAGTCAAGTCTCTTATCTTTTAAGATTTATAAACCATTTTTTATTTCTCTTAAGACGTTATACCTAACTTCCCATAAAGCTAGTATAACTCTTAAGCTTTTAAAACCAAGCATTACTCTTCTGTTAAAAAAATGATTCAGTATTCTTTTGAAATGCTTCAAGATCCTTATTATTCAGGCTTAAGTCACAAGACATTGCCGTAAGTATTATTCAGGCTTAAGTCAAAAGACATTGCCTTAATTATTATTCAGTTCACACACGTACGTCTACCGTACTATATATATATTTAAAATATCATGCTCAATAGTATAGGAAGAATCACATACCGCGACGATTATCGACTATAGGCAAAACGCTCCACTCTTATAACCCGCTAGCCTTGTCCACCTTCCAAGTAGAACATGCTACTCGCAGATCATTCAACCTATAAAGGTTAAACAAGTCTATCAAAGCCTAGACTACTCTTGTAGAATATTCTTCTGATGTGATTCCAGTTCAAGTCTAATCTGTAATATCCTTCTATTACGCTCAATTCTCTTCTATGAATCTTATATTCATTTCTATGCTACAACAAAGATGTAATTTCCAATTACAATAGAAGGTTAGGATTATTTACCCTGTAAGCCCAAAATTATCCAAGTTTAATGTCGATACTTAGCAACGTTTAGCTCCTCCTCCGGGTGCTCCAACCCGCTCCAAATAACCCTTAGAAGTTCTACGCAACTTCTTCTTAATACTCCAACCAACTATGGAGATTTTCCTTAGGGTTTCGTTTAGCGACTGAAAGGAAGTATAATAGTATTTCTGGCTTTTCAGATAAGTGTAACCTCGAATACTACAAGGTATTTAGGCCAAGGTATTTTGGAATAGTAACTATACTGGAGAGTATTTCTACCGGGGGTAGTATTTATACGAACCACTAGGCAGGGGGCGTGTGCTACGGCTAGCACCACTGGAGAGAGTGGTACCTCTACCAAAGGCCTCTCAAAGGGGAGGGTGCTCTGGCCAGAGCTCTCAAGAGAGGGGGATAAAGGGATTTTAAGACTTAGAAAACATTTTGATGAAGAAGTCTTCAAAGGGGGTGGTATTTATAGGTCAAGCAAAGGCCGGCCAACGGACAAGATGAAGCCAAGTGCTATGCAAGTGTAGGCCAAGATTTACCCAAGTACACCTTATCCATCTACCACCAAAATATCCTACCAACTACTTGACAAAAAAGCCACAAAATCGTCCCAAGGAAGCCCCATGTTTGGCCCATCGAGGTGACAAGTGTCACCTCCCGTTGGTCCAAAATATTCCATCTCTAAAAATCCGCAAAAATAATAAATGACATAACCGAATTTTCCTTCGCAAAGTTTGTCAAACGCTTGGCGAAAAACAACTCTTTTCGTAGTTGTGAACAACATTTTCGGCCCTTGCCTACTTTAAGGCTCAAACTTTTCTACGCACGTCCTCACGACATACTGAAATACGGGGTATAACATTCTCCCCTCCTTAGAAACATTCGTCCCGAATGTTCCTTCTAAGTCTCAGAACACACTTGCCTGTATAGTCTGCACTACTATACTGACAAAAACAATCACGCCACGCCCGGCCAGCAAATAACACACGCAATTACTCAATTTCAAGTCTACGAGGAATCACCTCCATTACTACAAAAGCTCCCACCCAAGGTCTAAAAGATACTCCCTTCGCACCTTCACTTTACAAACGAAATGATCACTTCTATGTTCTCAAGACATGCTCTCTTCTTCCCTTACTCGTCGTACTTTCTCATACACTCAACTCTTTCTCATAACTTACCACATTCTCAAGCATCGCTCAGCTTTCCAAAACTCGTTACTACTCCACTTGGTCATCATTAATCGAGAATACTGATGGATCTCCGATACTCTTCCGAACATAGCAATATGAAAGATCGGACGACGCTTCCTACGCCGGACGACAATGCTAACTATAGGCAACCCGCCTATTCTTCACATGATCCGAAAGGCCCAAAGTAACTCTGCCACGCTTCCTCTCGCTCAATCTCGTCACACCTTCCGGTGGTACCTTCAAGAAGACCCACCGCCAACTCAACTCCAAACGCCGCCGATTATCCGCACAACTTCGCTGACTCGAGCCGCCAATAACCTCTTCTCGATAAGCTTCACCCTATCCACATCCTCACAACAAGTATGAACCAACTATCCAACCTTGCCAACATCGAACTAATCGAACGGCAACTTACATTTCCGCCCCTATAAGGCGCCATAAAGCGACATTCGAATATCAAATGGTAGTTATAAACACTCCTCAACAGAGGCAACAATACCTACAACTACCCTCAAATCCAAACTCGCCCGAGGCGAATGCGATATTGATACTTACCCGAGTTCCTAACCCCGCTCGTAAAACTTCCGGAAAGAAACAACCATAACTGGGCTCCACTGTCATAAGGTGAAGGTAGGCACCTCGCACCTTACAACCTTCCCCGATATAACATCTCGCATAACCTCTCACGAGTAAACGATCTTGATCGAAAGACAATATGGTGACCTCATCGCCCGACCATCGTTGAACGCATCCACTAACTCGCACGATGGTTAACTAAACTTGGGCCTAACACCCTCGTGACTACCACCGCGGGACCACCACAACCGACTCACCATAAAACAGTCGCGGGTTGACTCGCAGACGGCCTCAACCCGACCCACTCAGAAACACTCGCTCCCGATCCGAACAATCTCACTAATCAAGTCACGAAACCTAGCGGTCTTCTTAGCTCAACTACCCTCTTTCACTCCACACTACTCAGGGACTTATTATACAACTATATCTCACGTGCACGATGCACTCCGATAAGGGTCAAACATAAAAATATAAATCTTCTACTCGAGATGGCCTCGCCTCTAAGGTCTCCACGTGTAAAACTCTAAGGCTCACTTTCCCTAACCCCAATCTTACCCTTATCCCTAACCTTGATTTCTAATCACAATTAACATAACATTTAAGGTATACTCATCTTATCATACGTACCAATCTCTAGAGGGTTAAGGATCTACCTGTATACACAGCTTCACTCCTCTCGCTATTCTAATCAATCTTGCTCGCTGGGCGATAGCTTGGGAAGATGATGAATCGTCACCGATCCTCGAAGGCCGAGTCCTCCTACTGCATCCTCCTACTAGGACATCCTTTCGACACATGGCCCTGACGGCCGCCGGTAAAACAAGTACCAACTAAAAGACGACATTCCCTGGGATGGCGTCTGTCACACTGTGAACACTGGGGAAAACTGAGTCCGGCTAGCTGGAACCTACGTATAGCTGCGAACCAGAAGCCCTGGAGTTCTGACCAACTCCTGCATACTCTGAACGCCCCAAGTCCGCGAGGACCACTCGCATGTGGATGTGCATATCTAATCTGCCGCCGGCGGTTCGCCTGAAAGTTACCAAAGGATCCCGCCGACGCCCTCTTCTCGCCGCCCACGATTAACTGCCGATCTATACGTTTCTCGGCCACGCATAAGCCCGCATACGTGCCATGCTCAAGCTCGATCAAGAGCTACTTGCACAACCTCTTAAATAGTCATTAAGACCCGTGATAAATCGGTACATCATAAACTCTCGTAGCCAAATCCTAGCTAGTAATGTGGTCGTCTATTTGCAATCTATTTTCTCTGTTTCCGGTCGTGGAACTGAAGGCGTAAATGTCATGGTCGCAGTAGGCACTGCTGCCGCTGCGCTAAACTCTGCTGGGGCTGGCGATGTCGCAGAACTCCCCGAATGAAGCACCATATCAGGTGATGATTGGGCCTATGCCCTCGTAACCCTCTCAGACTAACTCACGGCTCCTTGGTCGCCTTCTGCCCGGCGGGTTGCCTTACACGAGGCATAATGGTAAGGAAAGGAATACCTTAGAGGGTCCAACTAAAAACAAAACTCTAATGCACCATCTCACAGTGAGAATAATGTAAACCAATCCTAAATATCCTATAGCCTCACGATTATTGGTGTGGTGCACAACACACCGATAATCAAGACTTACTAGATACGGTCAGAGACACTTTCCGAGGATTAATCATTGTGATACCACTTTTGACACGACCAACCGGCCCGTGATCGTGCCTTACCTCGCACCCAGTAGCCATACATCGTAGTAATCACTAATATAAAACAAGACATGAATAAAGTGAAGTGACAAAGCTTATTCGAGAAAACTTGCCTTGCATATATAAATATCAACTAGAACGCTACATCCTTTTTTACAATTACGCCTACAACAAGATTACTATGCACTTAAGAGTGATATGACAACAATGGCGGACAGGGCCGCCATACCCCTGAATGTAAGCACCTACAACGACAGGGGACTATACCACTGATAAGCCTCCGGAGAAACGGAGCTTCCCAAACGCTGAACTGTGACCCTGAGAGCTAGGATCAACGACTGGTGTACCTCTACCTGCGGCATGAACGCAGCCCCCCGAAGGAGGTCAGTACAACAGGTACCAAGTATGTGAAACTGAAAATACTGTAAATGAAATCATAGTAGTCTATATAAACAGGAGACATGTATGATAACCAAACTACAGTTCACAATAAATAAGCAGTTATGTCAAGTCAGGGACTCACGCCCTCAAAGTCATCACTCAATTTTAACTATGGGTCTCACGCCCATAACATAAACAAAAGTGAAATAGATATATCAGAATCGGTCTTTTCTAGGCCGCTAATGATCGGAAGGAAGGCCAATCGCCCATAGTATCATTATGCGTGCCTAATCTCGACTTCCGCACTCGCATGTCACACATAATTCGCATAGTCGATAGACCGCGACGGTAGCTAACCCCGGTACCCTCCTGGACTCCGCAACCGCATAGTCTCAATAGACCGCATAGTCACATTGCATCGCATAGGCATCCCCGTGATCGGGATAAAACACCCGAATGATCAATCTCGAGCATACCGCCGCTCGCGATAGTCACATAGACCGTGACAGCCGATAGACCGCATCAAGGGTGGCAAGCCCTCGGTATAATAAGTCAAGGGTATGTGATATAATAATAAGACAACGCTTAAAGTTTAACAACATAAGCACAACAAGAATAACCCCTTTACACAACACCACAAGATACTAACACACGTAGTATCCTAACATGTTTACTTACCAAATCAACATGAAAGTATTACAAGGCTATCACAAACCAATACAATCAAGTTCTTCACACAAGGTACCTTCTATTTTATGTTAACAAGTTCGGGTATTTATCCCCAAAGTACTTCATACATTAACTCTTTAAAAGATCCGTTTCTTTCACAAAAGTCACACAATACCCGTAATATAAAAAAATAGAGTGACTATCTTTTTAAGTAAACCAAAACACTTCCCTTTTGTAAAATCAAGTAACCACATTATTTTCCAAATGTTCAAGTTTGCCTAATTTCAAATGCTCAAGTTTCTCATTTCGAAAGGTTTCGTAGTTCATAGTTTTAATCACTTAATGATATAATTCTCTTTTAAAACAATTTGAGATACATATGCCTTATATGTGAGTAGGTTATTCTTGTTCATAATCAATCTTATTTAAGCAGCCATGATCTAGGAAATGTAATATCATTTTGTCTCATCTTAGCTTCTATGCAGATGGAGGTTTCTACTGGTTTTAATAATACTTTATTAGTCAATACATTTCCCTTTATTAACGCTGCAGTGGTGTGTTCGATACTTATTCTGATTTCCGAAATCAGTAAACATTATTCCTTTTAAAAACCAAGTACTCATTACTCACGAATGAGGTTTCACACAAAATTCATTTAAGTCAAGTCTCTTATCTTTTAAGATTTATAAACCATTCTTTTTATTTCTCTTAAGCCGTTATACCTAACTTCTCATAAAGCTAGTATAACTCTTAAGCTTTTAAAACCAAGCATTACTCTTGTAAAAATGATTCAAGATTCTTTTGAAATGCTTCAAGATCCTTATTATTCAGCTTAAGTCACAAGACATTGCCGTAAGTATTATTCAGCTTAAGTCAAAAGACATTGCCTTAATTATTATTCACACACGCACGCCTACCGCACTATATATATATTTAAAATATCATGCTCAAGAGTATAGGAAGAATCACATACCGCGACGATTATCGACTATAGGAAAACGCCCACGGCCATAACCCGGCTAGCCTTGTCCACCTTCCAAGTAGAACATGCTACTGCAGATCATTCAACCTATAAAGGTTAAACAAGTCTATCAAAGCCTAGACTACTCTTGTAGAATATTCTTCGATGTGATTCCAGTTCAAGTCTAATCAGAATATCCTTCTATTACTTCAATTCTCTTCTATGAATCTTATATTCATTTCTATGTTACAACAAGATGTAATTTCCAATTACAATAGAAGGTTAGGATTATTTACCTCTGTAAGCCCAAAATTATCCAAGTTTAATGTCGATCCCGAGCAACGTTTAGCTCCTCCTCCGGTGCTCCAACCCGCTCCAAATAACCCTTAGAAGTTCTACGCAACTTCTTCTTAATACTCCAACCAACTATGGAGATTTTCCTTAGGGTTTCATGCGTGAAGGGAAGTATAATAGTATTTCCGGCTTTTCAGATAAGTGTAACCTTGGAATACTACAAGGTATTTGGGGCCAAGGTATTTTGGAATAGTAACTATACTTGGAGAGTATTTCTACCAAGTGGGTAGTATTTATACGAGAACCACTAGTGCAAGGGCGTGTGCTACTAGCACCACTAGGAGAGTGGTACCCTCGCCAAAGGCCTCTCAAAGGGGAGGGTGCTCGGCTTAGAGCTCTCAAGAGAGAGGGGATAAAGGGATTTTAAGACTTAGAAAACATTTTTGGATGAAGAAGTCTTCAAAGGGAGTGGTATTTATAGGTCAAGCAAAGGCCACCAATGGACAAGATGAAGCCAAGTGCTATGCAAGTGTAGGCCAAGATTTACCCAAGTACACCTTATCCATCTACCACCAAAAATATCCTACCAACTACTTGACAAAAAGCCACAAAAATCGCCCAAGGAAGCCCCATGTTTGCCGTCCATTGAGGTGACAAGTGTCACCCTCCCGTTGGTCCAAAATATTCCATCTCTCGAAAAATCCGCAAAAATAATAAATGACATAGCCGAATTTTCCTTCGCAAAGTTTGTAAAACGCGTTTAAAAACGACTCTTTCTAGAGTTGTGAACAACATTTTCGGCCCTTGCCTACTTTAAGGCTCACACTTGTCTACGTCGTCCTCACGCATATACTGGAAATACGGGTATAACAAATACCCCCTTTAGATGAAGAGTTCTTCATCCACAACTCATTCTCCAAGTCTTGAAATTCCTCCTCTCTTGTAGTATTTTCGCCCAACACCCTTCCCCTCTAGCCTTAAGTGGCCGAGAGCCCCCACCTCTAAAGCAAGCCCTAGACGAAACACCACCCCCCCACCCTGGGTCGAAATGTTGTCTTCCCAGTATTGTTATAATGCCCAAAATAACCAAGCCCAAATCACATATAGTATTTAAGTAGAAGTGGTGTAGAACTTCTAAGGGTTCTTGGAGCTATCTGAGCGCAGCATTTAGGAGCTAAACCTCGCTCAGATCGACGTTTATACTTGGATAATATTGGGCTTATCGAGGTAAATAAACCTTATCTTCCTTTTGTAATTAGAATATACATACTGTAGAAGTATAGGAATAAGTATAAAATACTTAGAAGGATATTACAGAATAGAATTGAATTGTTATCACCGTAGAAGGGTATAAAAGAAGAATAATTGAACTGTACTCACATAGATCAGATTTACGATGGATCGTATAGTTTAGGGTAGGGAAGTACGCCCAAATTTCCATAGAATAGAGAACCTCTGCTAGAGCTTTTTACAAGATCTAGACGTTGATAGACGTATTTGACTGATATAGGTCGATACTCTGCGCGCGACATATTCAACTTGGCAGGTGGTTTTCGCCGAGAAGGTATGTGATTCTTTCTATACTCTTGAGCATGATATTTTAAAGAATATGTATTTATAAAATGGTAGACGTACGTGTGCTAACTGAATATAGTTGTACGGCAATGTCTTTTGACTTAAGCCCAATAATAAGAACCTTGAAATATTTTAAAAGGAATATATATATAGTACGGTAGACGTACGTGTGTTAACTGAATGTAGTGTTACGGCAATGTCTCTTGACTTAAGCCTGAATAATAAAGAATCTTGAAGTTTTCCAAAAGATTAATAAACCGTTTTGAAAGAAGAGTACTACTTGGTTTTAAAAACTTAAGAGTTATACTAGCTTTATGGGAAGTTAGGTATAACGACGTAAGAGAGATAAAAGAATGGTTATTGATTTTAGAAGTTAAGAGACTTGATCTCATAAAGACAATAGACTTGACTTAATTGAATTAACATGGTTGTTAAAAGTGTGATACCTCATTCGTGAGTAATGAGTCTGGTTTCCAAAAGGAAATATACTTTACCGATTTGAAAATCGAATAAGTATCGAACAAACCACTGCGGACTAATAAAAGGAAATGTCTTGAATAATGAAGTATTATTAAAACCAGTAGAAACCTCCATCTGCATAGAAGCTAAGATGAGACAAAATGATATTTCCTAGATCATGGTTGTTGTAATAAGATTGTTATAAACAAGAATAACCTACTCACATATAAGGCCTACGCTTTCAAATCTTTTAAAGGAGAATTATATCGTTAAGTGATTAAGACTATGAACTACTGAACCTTTCAAAATGAGAAACTTGAGCATCCGAAATTAGGCAAACTTGAACGTTTAGAAAAGAATGTTGTTACTTGATTTATAAAAGGAAAGTGTTCGCTTACTTAAAAATGTTAGTCACTCTATTACTACGGGTATCGGGTGACCTTTATAAAAGAAGTGGACCTCTTAAAGAATTAATGTATGTAGTACTTTGGAGATAGAACTTGGTTTTGTTAACGTAAACATTAAAGTACCTTGTGTGGTTAGCTTGTCTATGTTTCTTTGGTATTGGCCTTGTGATACCTTCTGGCGGTTGATAAGTACCCATGTTATGATACTACGTGTGTTAGTGTCTTGTGATGTTATTCTTGTTGTGCTTACGTTGTTAGACGTTAAGATCGTTGTACTGTTATTATATCACATACCCCCTTGACTTATTATACCGAGGGCTTGCCACCTTGATGCGGTCTATACGGCCTGCGGTGCGTGACTACGCGAGCAGCGGTATGCTCGTGATTGATCATTCGGTGTATTAGCCCGACGCGGGGATGCCCTATGCGATCCTGTGTGACTACGCGGTCTATCGAGACTATGCGGATCGCGGAGTCCCGGTACCGGGGGTTAGCTACCCCCGATGCGAGGAATACCTCATGCGGGTCTATGTGTGACCTATGCGGACTGCGGGAGTCCAGGGTTAGGCATGCATAATGATACTATGGGCGATTGGCCTTGCTTCGATCATTCGCAGCCTAGGAAAGACCTGTTACAGTTTACCTATTATTGTTCTTGTTTGTGATATGGCACTTTGTGCACATTGAACTAATTGTATTTACAAATGGTTTTAAATACTTTGATTTCATTTAAAGTACTTTACAGTTTCACATACTGGTACTGTTATCGACTCCTTCGGCTGCGTTCATGCCGCAGGTAAAGGTACTCCTGTTGTTGATCCCCGCTCTTAGGATCATCGTTTCAGCGTTTGGGAAAGCTCCGTTTCTCCGGAGGCTTTGCTTTTTGGTATGGTCCCCTGCCGTTGTAGGTATTTGTATTCAGGGGTATGGCGGGGCCCTGTCCCGCCATTGTTGTTATAAACTCTTAGAGGTCTGTAGTCCTGTTGTAAAGTTGGGATGTAACTGTTCATTTTGGGTATTTATATATATATATGCCGAAAGGCAACTCTTCTTCAGATAAACTGTGTCTCAATTTATACTGTTTCATATCTTGGTTGTTTTATATTCCGCTGATTACTCTGATGTATGACTACTTGGGTGCCCGGGTAAGGCACGATCACGGCCCTGAGCGGGTCGTGATGAAGTAGGAAGACTCACCTTCAGATCAGTGGCTAGTTCGTCACCTTCCCTAGCTATACGCCCAACAGGGCAGGATTGATTAGAACGACAAAGGGGAGTGAAGCTGTAGATACAGGTAGATCCTTAACCCTCTAGAGATTAGTACGTATGATAAGATGAGTATACCTTAAATGTTATGCTCACATAGCATTGTGTTAATTGTGATTAGAAATCATGGTTAGTTAACCGGGTAAGATTGGGGATAAGGAAAGTGTGAGCCTTACGCTTTATGCGTGGAGACCTTAGAGGCGAGGCCATCTTGAGTAAAAGATTTTGTTATGTTAACCTTTATCGGAGTGCATAGTACACGTGAGATATGCAGGTGATAAGTCTCGGGTGGTAATGAAAGAGGGTAGTTGAGCTAAGAAGACCACTAGGTTTTCGTGACTTGATTGTGGGATTGTTCCGGATCGGGGAGCAAGTGTTTGGCGCGATAGCGGGTCGGGTTGCGGACCGATTGCGGGTCAACCCGCGGCCTGTATGGTGGTGGGGTCAGTTTGGGGTGGTCCCGCTTTGTGATAGGATCACGAGGGTGTTAGGCCCAAGTTTAGTTAACCTATCACGACCGAACTCGCCCGTGGATCGTGCCTTACCCGCACCCCAAGAGTCATACATCGAGAAAATCAGTGAACATAAATCAATAACGTAAAATAAATGTAAGTATAAACAATAACTCAGGAAAACTTGCCTTTCGGCATATATATATAAACAACAACTCTTTCAACTCGAACAGTTTAATCCTTTTTACAAACCCCGCCACAACAAGATTTCACGCACTTACGAATGATATGACAACAACGACGGGACGGGGCCCCGCCATACCCTGAATGTAAGCACCTACAACAACAGGACTATACCAAGATAAGCCTCCGAGGAACGAGCTTCCCAAACGCTGAATCGTGACCCTAAGAGCGAGGATCAACGATCGTGTACCTTTACTCGCGGCATGAACGCAGCCCGGCGAGGTCGATAACAGTACCAAGTATGTGAAATACATGAAGATCAGTAAATGAAATCATAGTAGTCTATAGAAAGCGTGAGACATGTATGATAACCAAACTACAGCTCATAATAAATAAGCGATATGTCTAGTCGGGACTCACGCCTCAAAGTCATCACTCCAATATAACAATGGGTCTCACGCCACAACATCAATCATGCCCGTGGAATACCTTCCTCACCGCCAATAATGATAGAAAAGCACTAAGGAATACACATGAGCAGCAGTCCCACCTGTGTCAAATAAAACGATGGGGTAAGTACGAAGGCATAGCCGACTACTAACACCTACAGTACTAACAAGGTCATAAATCAGTATCATGATATCTGCTGCATCGTCGCGTGATCAAAGCCGGTCGCCGCTCGCAATATCAAATGTGCGGCGTAGCCTCGAACTCCCGCAGCTCCGCATAGGCCAATCTCATAGGCCCGCATGAGGTATAACCCCGCATCGAGGGTAGCTACTCCGGCGTCATCTCGACTCGCATCCGCATGGCCACATAGACCGCATGACCATAAAGGCCGCACACTAACCTCGAACTCTCGTAGCTCGCGATAGGCCCCGGGACCCGCATGAGGTATTCTCGAATCATGGTCCTGCATCACCGAGTCTACCCCGCATCGGAGGGCGGCTTAACCCGGAAACACGGTGAGTGGTATAATACCAACATAACGCTTTATCGTTTAAACAACATAAGCACAATCAAGGAAAACCCTTTACACAAACATCACGAATACTAACACACGTGGCATCCTAATATGATTACTTATCAAATCAACACGAAGGTATTACAAGGCTATCACAAACCAATACAATCAAGTTATTCACACATAAGGTACTTTCTACTATATGATTAACGAGATCGGGTTTTATCCCCAAAGTACTTTATACAATAACTCTTTAAAGATATGTTACTTACAAAAGTCACACAATACCGTAGTATATAACAATAGAGTGATTATCTTTTGAAGTAAATCAAAACACGCCTCTTTGTAAAACCAAGTAACAACATTCTTTTCAAACGCCCAAGTTTGCCTAATTTCAAATGTTCACGTTTCTTATTTTAGAAAGGTTTCGTAGTTCCTAGCCTTATTCATTTAAGAATATAATTCTATTTTAAACCATCTGAGAAACATAAACCTTATATGTGAGTAGGATATTCTTGTTTATAACAATCTTATTACAGCAGCCATGACCTAGGAAATATCATTTTGTCTCATCTTAGCTTCTATGCAGATGGAAGTTTCTACTGGTTTTAATAATACTTAATCTGTCAAAACATTTCCTTTTATTACGCTGCAGTGGTTTGTCGATGCACATTCTCGATTTCCAAATCAAGAAACATTCTTAAGCCGTTATTACCTAACTTCCCATAAAGCTAGTATAACTCTTAAGTTTTCAAAAACCAAGTATTACTTCTTCTTTCGAAATGATTCAAAAATCTTTTGAAATACTTCAAATTCTTTATTAACACATAACAAGCCAGTTATAGGTCAAATCAGTTACCTTTTAAAAATCACAAGTATTTTCTTACCAACATAAAGCTGTTATAACCAACTTCCCAATAAGCCGTTATAACACTTTATGTTTTAAACCAATCAAATACGTTTAGCACATGTACGTCTACCGTACTACATAGTTCACACATATCATGCTAGAAGAGATAGGAAGAGGTTCACATACCTCGCGACGATTATCGACTAATAGCAAAACGCTCCAAGTACCTCAAGCCGTCGGCTACTCCTAGCCAAGTAGATCGCGCCACGCATGGTACTTCAACCTATAAGGCCACAAGGCGCTTATTAACATCTAGGTCTAATCGTAGAACATTCTACGTAAAATTGGCAGACCTCCCCGCACAATGTAAATCTCCTCCTCTCTATCGGGCCACTACCAAGCCAACCAGGGGTTATACGCCTAATCCGGACGTACAATTCTACCTCACGTAAAAGCTACACAAGTCTCTGTAATACACCCTATGTAAAACAAGCCAAGATTCTTCTTCAAAAGGTTTCTTATTATTCGTGCTTAAGTCAAAAGACATTGCCGACAACAACGCTCAGTTCTATATACGATACTTCAACTATATAGTCTAACAATCATGTAATTTCCAATTACAATAGAGGGACAAGATATTTACCTCGATAAGCCCATAATTATCCGAGTTTAAATGTCGATCCTGAGCAAGGTTTAGCTCCTACTCCGTGCGCTCCGACCCGCTCCACACAACCCTTAGAAGTTCTAACCAACTTCTACTTAATATTCCAACCAACTATGGAGATTTTCCTTAGGGTTTCGGTTTTGTGACGGAAGGGAAGTATAATAGTATTTCTGGGCTTTTTGTATAGGTATAACCTTAGAATACTACAAGGTATACGGCTAAGGTAATTTGGGTATAGTAACAATACTTTTGAGAGTATTTCTACCAAGAGGAGGGTATTTATACGAAAACAACTAGGCTAGGGGGGGTACCCCACGGCTAGCACCCCAAGGAGGGTGTATACCCCGCCACGAGGGGGGAAGCTCACGAACTCAACACAAGGGGAGGGAGGAGGATTTAACACTTAGAAATATTTTAGGAATGGATGAAGAAGTCATCAAAGAGGGGGGTATTTATAGGTCTAGCAAAGGCCAACCAATGGCCAAGATCTTGCCAAGTGCAAGGCAAGTGTAGGGCCAAGATCTTGCCAAATGCACCTTACCCATCTACCACAAAATATCCTACCTACTACTTGACAAAATAGTCACCATTTCGCCCAAGCCAACCGCCATAACGCGTGCTCAATGAGAGGTGACAAGTGTCGCCTCTCGTTGGTCCAAAATGTTCCGCCTCTCGGAAAAATCCGCAAAAATTAAAAATGACATAGCCGTAATTTACCCTACGAAGTCGTGGAAAACGTTTCGTCGAAAAACGACTCTAACCGGGTGTTGTGCACAAAGAATAAATCGGCCAAGCCTATTCTCAAGTTCAAATTTTTCTACGTACGTCCTTATGTACATACTCTGAAAATACGGGGTATAACATTCTCCCCTCCTTAGAAACATTCGTCCCGAATGTTCCTTCTAAGTCTCAAACAAGCGTGCGCCAAAGATAGTCTTCACTACTATACTTATCTGAACAATCCTGCCACAACTGGCCACAACAACACCTGCGCAAAATACTTACATCCAAGTTCACGAGGAAACACCTCTAACATCACAAATGCTCCCATCCAAGGGTCTAAAATATAATTCCTCCGCACTTTCTCCATACAAAAGAAATGGTCACATCTCTGCTCGCAATACATGCTCGCTTCTCCCTTTACTCGTCGTGATACCACTTTTGTCACTTTGCCACGAGGTTCTAGTGTCACTCCGGCGACCCAACAAATGGTACCGGGCTGCGCGATCCACGAGGTCGTACACTCGAACTCTACCACATTTACGTCTTCAGTTTCCAAAACTCGGGGTTACTATTTCTAACGTGGTCATCATTAAAAGGGATCACTCTGGATGGATCTCTGATACTTTCCCGATCATATCAATACGAAAGACCGGACGTACTGCCTCCTAAGTCGGACGGCAAAAGCTAACATATAGGCAACCTGGCCTATTCTTCACATGAACTCAAAAGGGCCCAAAGTAACTCGGGCTAAGTTCCTCTGTTTTCCAAAACTCGTCACACCCAACCCGATGGTACTTTCAAGAAGATCGACCGTCAACTGAACTCTAAGCGTCGTCGCCGATTATCCGCACGATTTCTCCGAGCCGCGTAACCTCTTCTAGACAAGCTTTACCCTATCCATCTCCGGAACAATCTCAACCAACTATCTGAATCTTGCCAACCTCGAACCAATCGACCGACAACTTACACTTCCGCCCCTACAAGGCCTCATAAGGCGACATTCGAAAACTGAAATGGTAGCCTAAACACTCCTCCACAGAGACAACAATCCCACAACTACCTCAAATACACACACACCGCCCGAGGCGAATGCGATTCGAGACTCACCCAGTTCCTAACCTTGCTCGTAAAACCTCCAAAAAAAAGAACAGTGACACAGGCTCCATCATGCATCTTAAGGTGTAGGTAGGCACCTCGCGATTTCTACAACCTTTCTCGATGTAACATCTCGCATAACCTGCCGAGTAAATGGATCCTTGCTAGAAGACAAGATGGCTGACCTCGCCCGACCATCGGTCGAATCGTCCACGAATTCCAGACTGCTGGTTAACTAAACTCGCCTAACACCTCGTGACTACCACAAGGGACCACCACAAACTGACCCCACCACCAAACATGCCGCGGGTTGACCCGCAACGTGGCCTCAACCCGACCCGGCAACGCGCTAAACGCTAGCTCTCCGAAGGAAAACTCTCACTAATCACGTTACGAAAACCTAGCGGTCTTCTTAGCTCAACTACCCTCTTTCATTCCACACTACTCAGGGACTTATCCCGTAAACATAGCTCACGTGCACTATGCACTCCTATAAGGGTCAAACATAAACATACGTCTTTTACTCGAGATGGCCTTACCTCTAAGGTCTCTACGTATAAAACTCTAAGGCTCACACCTTCTCTATCCCCCCAAATCTTCCTTGGTTAACTAACCAAGATTTCTAATCACAAAAAAATACTCATGTTATCTGAACATAACACTTAAGGTATACTCACCTTATCACGTATACAAAGCTCTAGAGGGTTAAAGATATACCGATCTATCGCTTCACTCCCTTAGTCGCTCTAATTAAACTCGCCTGCAGTAAGCGCTAAGGAAGATGACAAACTACCCACCGATCCAGGAAGGCTAAGTCCTCCCGCGAGACACTCTTTCGACATCGACTGGCGGTCATAGGTACAACAAGTACCAACTAAAAGACGACATTCCTCGATGACGCCGCCACACCGCAACACCGAGAAAAATCAATCGGATGGCCGAACCTTCGTGTGATGGTGAACCTAAGCTCGAGCTCACCAACTCATGCATACCCGAGCGCCACGAACCTCGTGGAGGACCTTTCGCACCGTGGATGTGCATAATCTAACTGGCCGCGAGGTGACTCGACTCGAAAGTTACCAGGACCTTGCCGCTCGCCCTCTTCTCGCCCCGTTAACCCGTCGATCTCTACGTTTCTCGGCCTGCTGCGCATAAGCCCATACACAGGCCATGCCCAAGCCTAACTGAAGAATTACTCTCGCACAACCCTCTCTTAGATAGTCATCAAGACTCGCGGTACATCGGTATACTCTCTTGTAGCCAAATCCATAGCTAGTAACAGGGTCGCCTCTTTGCAATCTATATTCACTGTTCTCGGTCGTGGAACTGAAGGTTCAAATATCATGGCCGCAGTAGAAACTGCCGCGGCCGTGCTAAACTCTGCTGGGGCTAGTGACGTCGCAAAACTCCCCGAATGAAGCACCACCCCAGGTGATGATTGGGCCTGTGCCCTCGTAACCCTCTGAACTCTACTCGCAGCTCCCTTGGCTGCCTTGCCCTCCTGGGCCCGGGTTGCCCTACGCGGAGGCATAACGGTAAGGGAAAGAAATACGTGAGAGGGTCCAACTTACAACACAGCTCTAAGGCACGATCTCAGAGTGAGAAGAGTAGAAACCAATCCTAAATATCCTATAGCCTCCTGATTATTGATGTGGTGCACAACACACCGATAATCAAGACTCTACTAGATACGGTCTGTAGACACTTTCCGAGGATTAAGCGCTCGATACCACTTTGTCATGACTCAACCGGGCGGATCGTGCCTTACCCCGCACCCAAAGTAGTCATACATCGAGAAAATCAGCGGAACATAAATCAATAACGTAAAATAAATGTAAGTATAAACAATAACTCAGAAAACTTGCCTTTCGCATATATATATAAACAACAACTCTTTCAACTGAGCAGTTTAATCCTTTTACAAACCCCGCCACAACAAGATTACAGACCTCTACGAATGATATGACAACAACGACGGACAGGGGCCGTCATACCCCGAATGTAAGCACCTACAACAACGGGGACTATACGAATAAGCCTCCGAGGAACGGAGCTTCCCAAACGCTGAATCGTGACCCTAAGAGCGAGGATCAACGGTCGTGTACCTTTACTGCGGCATGAACGCGGCCCGAGGTCGATAACAGTACCAGTATGTGAAACATGAAGATATCGTAAATGAAATCATAGTAGTCTATAAGCGGAGACATGTATGATAACCAAACTACGATTCACAATAAATAAGCGATATGTCTAGTCGGGACTCACGCCTCAAAGTCATCACTCCGATATAACAATGGGTCTCACGCCCACAACATCAATCATGCCCGTGGAATACCTTCCTCACCGCCGTGATCGATGATAGAAAAGCACCAAGGAATACATGAGCAGTCCCACTGTGTCCAAATAAAGCGAGACAGTAAGTGCGAAGGCATAGCCGACTACTAACACCAGCGACTAACAAGGTCATAAAGCGTATCATGATATCTGCAGGCCGTCGCATGATCAAAGCTGGTCGCCGCTCGCAATATCAAATGTGCGTCTAGCCACGAACTCCCGCGACTCGCATAAGCCAATCTCATAGGCCCGCGTGAGGTATAACCCCGCATCGAGGTAGCTACTCCCGGCATCGCCCCGACTCGCGATCGCATGGCCACATGCACCGCATGACCATAAAGGCCGCACACTAACTCGAACTCGTAGCTCGCATAGGCCGGGACCCGCATGAGGTATTCTCGAATCATGGTCCCGCATCGCCGAGTCTACCCCGCGTCGGAGGGCTTAACCCCGGAAACACGGTGAGTGGTATAATACCAACATAACGATTTATCGTTTAAACAACATAAGCACAATCAAGGGAAAACCCTTTACACAAACATCACATAATACTAACACACGTAGCGTCCTAATATGATTACTTATCAAATCAACAAAGGTATTACAAGGCTATCACAAACCAATACAATCAAGTTATTCACACATAAGGTACTTTCTACTATATGATTAACGAGATCGGTTTTTATCCCCAAAGTACTTTATACAATAACTCTTTAAAGATATGTTACTTTCACAAAAGTCACACAATACCGTAGTATATAACAATAGAGTGATTATCTTTTGAAGTAAATCAAAACACTTCTCTTTGTAAAACCAAGTAACAACATTCTTTTCAAACGTCCAAGTTTGCCTAATTTCAAATGTTCACGTTTTATTTTAGAAAGGTTTCGTAGTTCCTAGCCTTATTCATTTAAGAATATAATTCTATTTTAAACCATCCGAGAAACATAAACCTTATATGTGAGTAGGATATTCTTGTTTATAACAATCTTATTACAATGACCATGACCTAGGAAATATCATTTTGTCTCATCTTAGCTTCATGCGGATGGAAGTTTCTCTGGTTTTAATAATACTTAATCTGTCAAAACATTTCCTTTTATTACGCCGCGATGGTTTGTCGATGCACATTCGATTCAAATCAAGAAATATTCTTAAGCCGTTATTACCTAACTTCCCATAAAGCTAGTATAACTCTTAAGTTTTCAAAAACCAAGTATTACTTCTTCTTTCAAATGATTCAAAAATCTTTGAAATACTTCAAATTCTTTATTAACACATAACAAGCCGCTTATAGGTCAAATCGATTACCTTTTAAAAATCACAAGTATTTTCTTACCAACATAAAGCTGTTATAACCAACTTCCCAATAAGCCGTTATAACACTTTATGTTTTAAACCAATCAAATACGTTTAGCACATGTACGCTCACCGCACTACATAGTTCACACATATCATGCTAGAAGAGATAGGAAGAGGTTCACATACCTCGCGACGATTATCGACTAATAGCAAAACGCTCCAAGTACCTCAAGCCGTCGGCTACTCCTAGCCAAGTAGATCGCGCCACGCATGGTACTTCAACCTATAAGGCCACAAGGCGCTTATTAACATCTAGGTCTAATCGTAGAACATTCTACAGAAAATTCGAAGACCTCCCGCAACAACAGAATCTCCTCCTCTATCTGGGCGGCTACCAAGCCAACCGGGGTTATACGTCTAATCCGGACGTGCACAATTCTACCTCACGTAAAAGCTACACAAGTCTCATGTCTGATACACCCATGTAAAAACGATTCGAGATTCTTCTTCGAAAAGGTTTCTTATTATTCAGGCTTAAGTCAAAAGACATTGCCGACAACAACGTTCAGTTCTATATATAGTATACTTCAACTATATAGTCTAACAATCATGTAATTTCCAATTACAATAGAGGGACAAGATATTTACCTCGATAAGCCCATAATTATCCGAGTTTAAATGTCGATCCCGAGCAAGGTTTAGCTCTACTCAGTGCGCTCAGGCCTCCACACAACCCTTAGAAGTTCTAACCAACTTCTACTTAATATTCCAACCAACTATGGAGATTTTCCTTAGGGTTTCGGTTTTGTGACGGAAGGGAAGTATAATAGTATTTCTGGGCTTTTTGTATAGGTATAACCTTAGAATACTACAAGGTATACGGCTAAGGTAATTTGGGTATAGTAACAATACTTTTGAGAGTATTTCTACCAAGAGGAGGGTATTTATATGAAAACAACTAGGCTAGGGGGGGTTGGTACCCCACGGCTAGCACCCGAGGAGGGGTGTATACCCTCGGCCAAGGGAGGGGAAGCTCGGCGAACTCAACACATGGGGAGGGAGGAGGATTTAACACTTAGAAATATTTTAGGAATGGATGAAGAAGTCATCAAAGAGGGGGGTATTTATAGGTCTAGCAAAGGCCAACCAATGGCCAAGATCTTGCCAAGTGCAAGGCAAGTGTAGGGCCAAGATCTTGCCAAGTGCACCTTACCCATCTACCACAAAATATCCTACCTACTACTTGACAAAATAGTCACCATTTCGTCCAAGCCAACCGCCCACAACGTGCTCCAATGAGAGGGTGACAAGTGTCGCCCTCTCGTTGGTCCAAAATGTTTCGTCTCTCGGAAAAATCCGCAAAAATTAAAAATGACATAGCCGTAATTTACCCTACGAAAGCTGTGAAAACGTTTCGTCGAAAAACGACTCTAACCGGGTGTTGTGCACAAAGAATAAATCGGCCAAGCCTATTCTCAAGTTCAAATTTTTCTACGTACGTCCTTACGTACATACTCTGAAAATACGGGGTATAACACCAGCGTACGAGTTCGTGGATGCGTTCGACCAGTAGTCAGGCCGATGAGGTCAGTCCCTCTTGTCTTTCAGTCAGGACAGTTTACTCGGCAGAGGGTTATGCGAGATATTATATCAGGAAGGTTGTAAGGCTGCACGAGGTGCATACTTTCACCCTATGACAGGCAGTGGAGCCCAGGTTACGGCTATTTCGTTTTCTGGAAGTTTTACCAGGCAGGGTTAGGAACTCGGGTGAGTCTCAATATCGCATTCGCCCTCGGGCCAGTGTTTGGATTTCAGGGGTAGCTGTGAGGATGGTTGCCTCCTGTTGAGGGAGTGTTTTAATAGCTACCATTTCAGTATTCGGATATCGCCTTATGACGCCTTGTAGGGGCGGAAGTGTAGGTTGCCAGTCGATTGGTTCGATGTTGGCAAGGTTCAGATAGTTGGTTCATACTTGATTCAGCAGGATGTGGATAGGGTGAAGCCTATCCAGGAGAGGTTATTGGAAGCTCAGAGTCAACAAAAGTCGTGCGGATAATCGGCGACGACGCTTGGAGTTCAGGTTGACGGTGGGTCTTCTTGAAGGTACCACCCCGGAAAGGGTGTGACAAGTTTTGGAAAATAGAGGGAACTTAGCCCGAGTTACTTTGGGCCTTTTTAGATCATGTGAAGAATAGGCCAGGTTGCCTATATGTTATCTTTGCCCTCCGACGTAGGAAGCGATCGTCCGTATTCCATGTTGCTATGTTCGAAAAGTATCAGAGGTCCATCCAGAGTGTTCCCAGTTAATGATGACCAAGTTGGAGGTAGTAACCCATAGATTTTGGAAACTGAAGCAGTAACAGAAAGATGGTAAGTTATGAGAAGAAGTTCGAGTGTACGAGAAGGGTACGACGAGTAAGAGAATAGAAGTGATCATTTCGTTTGTAAAGAAAAGGTGCGAAGGGAGTATCTTTTAGCCCTTGGGTGGGAGCTTTTGTAGTGATGGAGGTGATTCCTCGTGGACTTGGATTAAGTATTGGAGCGTGTGTTATTTTGTGGCCATGTGTGGCATTGGCAACTTGTTTAAGTTAAGAGGAACTTTATCGTTATCCGTCTTGAGAAGGAACATTCGGGACGAATGTTTCTAAGGAGGGGAGAATGTTATACCCCGTATTTTCCAGAGTATGTACGTGAGGGCGTACGTAGAAAAGTTTGAGCTTTAAATTAGGCAAGGGACGAAAATTTTGTTCACAACCCCCGAAAAGAATTGTTTTCCGACGAAACATTTTCCAAACTTTGCGAAGGGAAAAATACGGCTATGTCATTTATTATTTTTGCGGATTTTTCCGAGAGATGAAATATTTTGGACCAACGAGAGGGCGACACTTGTCACCCTCAAGTTGGCGGATTTGTGGGCTTCATTTGGACGATTTCAAAGTCTTGGAGTAGGTAGGATATTTGTGATATTTTGTGTGGTAGTTGGATAAGGTACACATGGATAAATCCTCACCCTACACTTGCCCACCACTTGTCTTGATCTTGGCCCTTGGTTGTCCTATAAATACCCCCCCTTGGTTGAAGACTTCTTCATCCACAAAATGTTTTCTAAGTCTTGAAATCCTCCCCCCCTTCTTGTGTAGTTCTCGTCCAAGTCTTCCTCCCCTGTGAGGCCTTTTGCCGAGAGGTACCCCTCTCCTAGGGGTGCTAGCCGAAACCTACCCCCCCTCCTAGTGGTGTTGTTCTCGTGAAAATACACCCCCCTCTTGGTAGAAAATACTCTCCAAGTATTGTTACTATTCCAAAGATACCTCTATACGTAGAGCCCGGAAATACTACCTTATGTCCTTTTTGTCTCAAAACGAAACCCTAAGGAAAAATCTTCATAGTCGGTTGAAGTATTAAGAAGAAGTTGCGTAGAACTTCTAAGGGTTGTTTGGAGCGGGTTGGAGCGCCCAGAGTAGGAGCTAAACGTTGCTCAGGATCGACATTAAAACTTGGATAATTTTGGGCTTACCGAGGTAAATACTCTTGTCCTTCTATTGTAATTGGAAATTACATACTGTAGTAGTATAGAAATGAGTATAAGATATATAGAAGGATGGTATAAGAGAAGAGAATTGAATTGAAATCACATCAGAAGAATATTAAAGAATAGAATTGAACTGTAATCACAGTAGAAGGGTATAAAAGAAGAAGATTTGAACTGTACTTACATAGGACTGTACTTACAGTAGACTTGTGTAGTATAACGGGTAGGGAAGTGCTGCCCGATTTTCCGTAGAATAGAGAACCCTCTGCTTAGAATATTCTACAGAGTAGTCTAGACGTTGATAGACGTATATGGCCTTTATAGGTTGAATGTTCTGCGAGTAGCATGTTCTACTTGGAAGATGGACAAGGCTAGCCGGGTTATGGCGGTGGAGCATTTTGCTATTAGTCGATAATCGTCGCGAGGTATGTGATTCTTCCTATCCTCTTGAGCATGATATTTTAAAAGAATATATAGTACGGTAGACGTACGTGTGTTAACTGAACGTGGTTTTACTGCGATGTCTTCTGACTTGAGTCTAATAATAAAGAATCTTGAAGTATTTCAAAAGAATTAAGAACCGTTTTTGAAAGAAGAGTAATACTTGGTTTTAAAAGCTTAAGAGTTATACTAGCCTTATGGGAAGTTAGGTATAACGACTTAAGAGAGATAAAAGGAACGGTTTACTTAATTGTTTATAAACGCCTTGTATTGATTTCAAAAATGAGAATAAGTATCGAACAAACCACTGCAGCGCTAATAAGGGGAAATGTATCGACTAATTAAGTATTATTAAAACCAGTAGAAACCTCAATCTGCATAGAAGCTAAGATGAGACAAAATGATATTACATTTCCTAGATCATGGCTGCTTTAACAAGATTGTTATAAACAAGAATAACCTACTCACACATAAGGCATATGTTTCTCAAATTGTTTTAAAAGGAGAATTATATTATTAAGTGATTAAAACTATGAACTACGAAACCTTTCGAAAATGAGAATCTTGAGCATTTGAAATTAGGCAAACTTGAACATTTGGAAAATAATGTTGTTACTTAGGGAACTATTTTGGTTTACTAAAAAAGATAGTCACTCTATTTTTATACTACGGGTATTGTGTGACTTTTGTGAAAGAAACGAATCTTTTAAAGAATTAATGTATGAAGTACGTTGGGGATAAAAACCCGAACTTGTTAACATAAAGTAGAAAGTACCTTGTGTGAATAACTTGATTGTGTTGGTTTGTGATAACCTTGTAATACTTTCTTGTTGATTTGGTAAGTAAACATGTTAGGATGCTACGTGTGTTAGTATCTTGTGATGTTGTGTAAGGGGGTTATTCTTGTTGTGCTTACGTTGTTAAACGTTAAGCCCGTTATCTTGTTATTATATCACATACCCTTGACTTGTTATACAGGGCTTGCCACCCTTGACGCGTCTATACGGCTTTATGCGGTCTGTGTGACTATGCGGAGCAGCGGTATGCTCGGATTGATCATTCCGTGTATTATCCCGATGCGAGGAGTGCCTTATCGCGATGCAGGTGACTATACGGTCTATGTGACTATGCGGACTGCGGGAGTCCAGGAGGGTACCGCGGGCTAGCTACCCCCGATGCGAGGAATACCTCATGCGGGCCTATGTGTGGCCTATGCGGAGCAACGATATGCTCTAGGATTAGACGCGCACATTGATACTGAGGGCGAGTGGCCAACTTCGATCATGTAGTGAGGTCTAGAAAGACCTCGTGATACAGTTTATGGCATTGTTGGTACTGTGGGTCTTAGTAGTCGGCTATGCCTTCGTACTTACCCCGTACAGTTTTATTGTGACACAGGTGGGACCTGGTGTTCATGTGTATTCCTTGGTGCTTGTTATATCATGGACTGTCGGCAGTGAGGAAGGAATTCCACGGGCATGATTGATATTGTGGGCATGAGACCCATGGTTATATTTGAGTGATGACTTTAAGGGCGTGAGTCCCTGACTTGACATGACTGCTTACATATTGTGTATCGTAAATTGTTTATCATATATGTCTTTTGTTTTATATAGACTATTATGATTTCATTTACAGTATTTTCAGTTTCACATACTTGGTACCTGTTGTACTGACCTCCTTCGGGCCGTTCACGCCGCAGTGTAGGTACACGATGCCGATCCTCGCTCTTAGGATCACAGTTCAGTGTTTTGAGAAGCTCTGTTTCTCCGGAGACTTATCTTTGGTATAGTCCCTGATGTTGTAGGTATTAATGTTCATTCAGGGTATGGCGGGGCCCTGTCCCGCCATAGTTGTTTTACTTCCTTAGAGGTCTGTAGTCCCGTTGTAAAGTTGGGATGTAACTGTTCACTTTGGGTTTATATATATATGCCGAAAGGCAACTTTTCCTCAGATAAACTGTGTCTCTTTTACATTGTTTCATGTTGTGTTTTTATATTCCGCTGATTACTCTGATGTATGTCTACTTGGGTGCCCGGGTAAGGCACCAGTCACGGGCCCGGGTTCGGGTCGTGACAAATACGCTACTCGTAGTACTTCAACCTATATTAATCATAACATGTCTATCAACTCCTAACTTTTTAACGTAGAATCATACTAAGTGTAAGGTCTCTTATTCTACGGAAAATCGGGCAGCACTTCCTTTGTTTCTACGTACATTTCCACCTTTTTCAAGGCCCGAAAATCAATAACCAAATGCCACATTTAAGGCCCAACAATTCAGCAAATACAAAGGGGATTACACGCCTAATAGGACGTGTAAAATTCTGCACCACAATCAATATAAAACTGTCCATTCCTTAAGGCACATTCTCGGCAATAACACTATCCATAACAATATCAATTGTCTTTCAATTTCCTTTTTCAATCCAAGTTGTTATTTCAACATGTTATATACATAATAAAAATTACAACAACTATAAATCCTTTCTTCCTTAACATGCGACGATTTCAACTATCGACCAAATTGATTACAACATTAATGGCTAACTTGTCCATTTTCGGTTTTAACATGTCGACATGATCTAAATCTTTTCAAACTTCATTCTATATAACACATGCTCATTTCTTAACTACTATAACATGTAATCTTTAATTACATTAAGAAGATGGAGATTTTACCTCAATAAGCCCTAATAATATCCAAGCGTCAAAGTCGATCCTTAGCAACTTTTAGCTCCTCTTCTTATGTTCCAATCCGCTCCAAGCACTCCTTAGAAGCTCATGAAGAACTCCTCTTCAAGTTCCATCTTCAAAATTGAAGAACACCATAGGTTTTCGCCTTGCGACTAACGTAAAAACGTCGTTTTCCGGGATCTTTCTATTGAGATATCCTTACTATACCCCTAGGAACCTTGGGTTAAAGTCTTGTGAATTATGATCCAAAATTGCAAAATTTTTGTGTGGGAAAAAGGCTAAACCCGAGAGAAACATTATGTGCACAAAGTTTTCTCAATTTTTTTCTAAGTGTTGAAGACTTGTCTTGCACTAGTGTAGTATAAATAAAACAATGGAGGGCTTAGATCAAAACACTTGTGTGGCTTGGATGTAGGAGATTAAATATCTAGCCAAGTGGGCTCTTGACTTAGTCAACAATCTCAAGCTAGGCTTCAAGACTTGATCATCCACATACTACTTAACCTTGGTCACAAGACCACTTAACCATGGTCCAATTCGTCCAAGACTATGCAAAAGGGGATGACACGTGTCGCCCTCCCATTCGTCCATAAAATTTCGAAACTCTCGTGGGCCCCACAAAACGTAAAATTTCTCGGGTGGGCCCTACGTGACCAAATCCGTAAAATAAATTTCCACAATGATAATAAATTTCATACTCCTCAAATAATGTATTCTAAGAATCTAATTCTCATCAACGAACATTTTTTCTTTCCGAAGTTCGGAAGATTTTCCTTCGGAAAAACAATTCTTTCTTTCGTACCAATTTTCAAGTCTTGTGTTCTCGCGTCTATTCTCTTATTCATGTCCTGAAATTACGGGGTGTAACAGCTATGATGTTGATATTATATACCACTCAGGGAAAGCCAATGTGGTTGCAGATACTCTTAGTCGTAGATCTATGGGTAGTCTATCGACGACGTCCGGATAAAAGGAAATGGTTCGGATGCATCACTAGCGAGCCTGGGAACCGGTTGGTTGATCTCGGTGATAGTGGAGTTTGGGTTCGAGAGATTGCCGAGTCTTCCATTGTAGAAGAGGTGAAGAGGCATCGATGAGGATCCGATTGCACGCAGATCGAGATACGACTCTTCGAGAAGAGAAGAGTCTATTTGAGGTAGCACCTGATGGGGTGCTAAGATATGATGGTAGATTGTGTGTACCCGATGTTGCAGGACTTCGTCAACAGGTTCTAGGGGAGGCACACAATGCTCGTTATTCTATTCATCCGGGGTCGATGAAGATGTATCATGACCTCAGATGTGTGTATTGGTGGGATGGCCTGGAAAGGGACGTAGCAGGGTTCATTGCTCAGTGTCCGAAATGTCAGCAGGTCAAGATTGAGCACCAGAAGCCTAGTGGGTTATTACAGACGATAGATATCCCGACTTGGAAGTGGGAGGGGATTAACATGGATTCTGTTACAGGGTTACCTCGTACTCAGAGGAAGTGTGAATCCATTTGGGTTATAGTTGACAGGCTAACGAAATCAGCCCATTTTCTTCCGGTCAGGACTACTTACTCGGCTGAGGAATATGCTAGGCTTTATATCAGAGATATTGTGAGACTGCACGGGGTTCCTACATCTATTATATCAGACAGACGAGTCCAGTTTACAGCTGACTTCTGGAGGTCATTTCAGAAGGGATTGGAGATACAGGTGAGTCTCAGTACTGTATTTCACCCTCAGACCGATGAGCAGGTATATCGTACTATCCAGACACTTGAGGATATGCTGAGGGCCTGTATTATTGATTTCAGGGGTAGCTGGGAGGATCATTTGCCACTTGTTGAGTTTGCACATAACAACATCTACCATTCTAGTATTCAGATGACCCCGTATGAGGCCTTATATGGAAGGAAGTGCAGGTCGCCGATTGATTGGTTTGATATTGGCAAGGCTACATTAGTAGGTCCAGACTTGGTTCAGCAGGCAGTGGGTAAGGTGAAGCTTATCCAAGAGAGGTTATTAGCAACCCAGAGTTGACAGAAGTCTTATGTAGATAATCGACGTCGACCCTTAGAGTTTTAGCTTGATGATTGGGTTTTATTGAAGGTATCACCCATGAAGGGTGTGATGAGGTTTGGTAAGAAGGGGAAGCTTAGCCCGAGGTTCATTTGGCCTTACCAGATTGTTCGTAGGGTAGGAAAGGTTGCCTATGAGTTGGATCTACCACCTGATTTGGAAGCGGTTCATCCGGTCTTCCACATATCGATGCTACAGAAGTGTATTGGTGATCCTTCCAGAGTTTTCCCAGTTGATGATGTCCGAGTGACAGAGGAGTTTTCGTATGAGGAGAGTCCTATTGCCATACTTGATCGCCAGGTTAGACGATTATGGACTAAGGACGTGGCTTCAGTGCTTGTGGCAGAATAATAATAGAGAGGAGATGACTTGGGAAACAGAAGAGGAAATGAAGAAGAAGTGTCCTCAATTGTTCCCTACACCTACAGATAATTCGATTTTCTACTTGTCGATATTGATTGATGTTTATGCATGAGTGATATATTGTGGCCATGTGTGGCATATTTGATTGTGTTTGGTATAGTTAAAAGGAGACTATGCCGATATCTATTTAGCTTGAACCTAGTGTGAACATTCGGGATGAATGTTTCTAAGGGGGAAGGATGTTACACCCCGTATTTCCAAGGAAATGATATGAGAACGTATGTAAGGAAATAAAATTTGAATTTTGGAGCGTAAGAATAATTACTTTTTCTTAAGGAATAATTTCGGAACGTTGTGAAGGAAAAATTGCTAGACAACATCCTTAGCAACATAAGCACTACTTACTGGACTGGCTTGCACACAAAACAAAGAAGAAGCAGCTATTGAATTGGAAAAAAGAGTTTCAATGTCTTGATAGACTTTAACCCCAGTCCGACAAAAGATATAAAAAAAAGCACGATCTATCTTTGTCTGATAGTCTTAGGGTGACCGACAGCCGGTACGGGACTAAAGGACTGTGGGAATAGCTTTTGACCGGATTCAAAGATGAATATTCAAATATACTGATCACTGATCAGGATCATATAAAGCCCGGTATTACCAGAAAGAATCAAATTTGATCAAATTTGATTTGTGGGATTAGTATATGATTATGAAGGACCGGATCTAATAATATAGGGCCCGTCAAAATTTCACAATTTCTCGGGGGCCTTCGTTTGTAAGAGAATTGGAAAATATCTAGATATTTTATGATGGATTTTCAGCTAATGAGAGGGGGACAAGTGTCCCCCATTCACTTGAACACTTGTCTTGTTGACTTGGACTCTAGATATTATATATACAAGCTTGTAAGACAGTTAGACAAATCTCACCAAAGTTCTATCTCTCTCTTCTCTCTCTATTGTTTCGTCCATGGCAAGAACTTGAAGAACAAGATTGCTAATCTTCTAAGTTTAGCTACTAATACAAGATTAAGGTCCCTAACCAAGTGATAATCCAAGATAAACACCATTAACCCCTAAAATTCCCCTTTGGCCGTGAGATTAGGGTTTGAAACCCTAGGGTGTTACTTCAACTTTTTGGTGTTGAAACATGAAGTGAAGTTGGTTATAAGCTTCTAAGGGATACATACATGTGATTGGAACTTGAAGAATATGAGCTAAGACTAACCTAAGGACCGACTTTAGCTTGGACTGTTTTGTGCATATTTGAGGTAAGGGTCATTTTTCCTCTTGAAGTTTTGAAGATTACATGTTGTAGTAATGTATAAATGAGCTTGTACTAAAAAGAATGAAGATTAAAAAAGGTTTGGACAATATTGGACATTGGGGCCGAAACTGAGATTCGTTGGTCTTGTTGTGGTTATTTTCACTTGTTGCATGTTATATAATGAAGGAAATATTGTTGTCGATAGTTTATATGATTTATATAACATGTTGAAATGAGAATTGGATTAAAAGGAATTAAGGAAAAGGGCTTTGGATATGTAGTTGTTGTAGTGGCCGAGAATGGCCCTTTAAATTGTTGGATATTGTGGGCAATTTTGGGACTGTTTTAGACGTATATATATGCTGGAAAATCAGCCACCAACATAGATGTTTAATGTGGTAAAATGGATAATGAAAGTCCTAAGGAATAAGGGTGTTAAAGACTTCACATTGTACCCTTAATGTTGATTTATTATGGACTGTTTCATGGACTGCTTTTATATGATTGTGGGCCAGAATTTTACACGTCAAGTTGGCGTGTAATCCCCTTTGGTTGCTGTTTTGGTTGTGCCTTAAATCAGGCTTGTTTTGTTGTTGAATTCGGGCCTTGGAAAAGGTGGAAAAGTACGTATAAACAGGGAAAGTTGTTACACCCCGTATTTACAGGACATGGTGTAAGAACGTACGTAAGAACTCACAGTGTTAAGATTTGAGACTTGTAAAAAAAAATTCTCGGAATTATGAAATTTTCGGAAAACGTACTATTGTGACGAATGGGAGGGCGACACGTGTCACCCCCCTTAAATGGTGTCTTGGACGAAAATTACATGGACAAAAGGGTCATTTGACCCTTGTTAGATAACCAAGTCTTGCAAAGTAGTAGCTTGACAATTTTGACTTGGTCAATGGGACCACTTAGCATGATATTTTAAAGGAGTGCATCCAAACCACACATATGTTTTTATCTTAGCCCTCCATGTTGTTATATAAGGGTACTAGTAGCAAGACAAGAGTTCCACACTTAGCCAAAATTACAAAATTTGATGAACAATGATAGGGAGCTCTCGGCTTCACCTAAAGGAAGAAAGAATTTTTTTTCGTTTCTTGTCCATTAAGCTCCAAACTTTAACCCAAGGTTCTTATGTGTATTGTAAGCATATCTCAATAGAAAAATCTCGGAAAAAGATAGTTTTCGGGTTAGTCGCAAAGTGAAAACCTAGTGGCTTTCTAGGTTTTGGATTGTAAGTTGAAGGAAAGTTGTTGGTGTGGTTCTAAGGGTCTCAACAAGCGGATTGAAGTGTCTTGGAGAGGTTCTAAACTACTAAGGAGCGACTTCGGATTGGAGTTGGATTAAGAGTCGTTGAGGTATAATCTTGTCTTTTAAAGTGTTACAAGGTTATATATTTATTTTGTGTTGTTAGCTTTACATGTTGCTAGCATGAAGTTGATATGTAGAAGTTTATAAGGATTATGGATTGATTGTAGCCTTGGAAATCCGAAATGAAATGTAAGCCATGTTAAGCTGGATTACTAATTGGTCGTTTATTAGAAATCGTCGCATGTTACTTACTTAAAGATTATGGTTGTTATAATCGAATGCGACTTGATATCATGTTATGCTACCAATTTGGATTGAAATGGAAATTGGATAAGAATTGGTATTGTTGAACTCAAGGTGGCCGAATCTGTACTTCTAGTTTGTAATAGTTTGTTTTCATTTATATTGGACTACCTTCTATATTGTGGTGAGCCAATTGGGGCTGTATGGTTATTTATTTGTATTGGAGTACCTTATAGATTTTTGTGAGCCAATTGGGGCTGTTTGGTTATTGTACTCGGCCTTGAAAAATGTGGCAAAGTAAGTAGAAACAAAGGAGGTGTTGTCCGATTTTCCGTAGAATTTAGCGGCTTAGCACTTAGAATATTCTACGTTTGTAGTGAGAGGTTAATGGACGTATTGTGACCATTATAGGTTGAAGTACTAAGTATAGCGTATCCTACTTGAAGGATGGAATAGCTATCAAGGTTGAAGTACGTTGGAGCATTTTGCTACTTGTCGATAAGCGTCGCGAGGTATGTGAACCTCTTCTTTCTTTGGCATGATCCTACGTATGAAATATCCATGTGATAATATTTCAAGATTTCTTCTACTCCTAGAAGTTAAGAAGTGTTCACGTTGTTGATTCTAAGTTAAAAGTATGTTTAAATTATCCTAAGTCCTTACCAAGTCTTATGGGAGATGTTGGTAAGAATGGTTAGGAAGTTATGAGATTTGATTTAAAGCTACGTGTCTTGATTTATTTAAAGTAAGTAAGTTGATTTTATGTTTAAAAATGATTTGAATTTATATGTGAAAAGGGATTGATTTTAAAGAATGTATGTTATGAAGTTTTAAGACTATGAACTTTGTTTTTCTTTAAAGGATTATGAAACTTTATTGTTCAAGTTATGGGACTTGATTTCTAAAGTATAGAGGACATGATTTTATAAGTATAAGCGACATGATTTTAAAGAGTGTATGCTACAAGGTGTTAAGACCATAAGCCTTGATTATAAGTGGAAAGGACTAAATTTTAAAAGTATGGCTTAATTTATTTGAAAGTTAAGAAGATGGTTTCCAAAAAGTATGTGACTTGAGCTTTAAAAGAAAGGAGGTTTTATGATTCTTTTAAGTATGTATGTACGTAGTATTTTTGGATCTAGTTTTCCTAATGTTGTAAGAATAAAAGTGTCTTAAGTTCTCCAAAATGAAAGGTTGTTATAATAGCTTTATGGGAAGTTGTTATGACGACTTAAGAAGAAGTGAAAAGATGGTTTAAAAATGTTATGTAAGGAAAATACAGGAGCCTACGAATAGGCGGATTACGTTATAAAATACAGGAGCCTACAAATAGGCGGATTACGTTATGAAATACACCGAGCCTACAAATAGGCGGATTACGTTATGAGATACACCGAGCCTACACATGGGCGGATTACGCCATATTACCGAGCCTACACATAGGTCGGGTTACTTCACTGATGACAGAGCTCGCGGGAGGCGGATTATGCTACATGATTTCACAAGGTACAGAGCTCGCGGGAGGCGGATTATGCTACATGATTTCCACGATGCACCGAGCTCATGGGAGGCGGATTATGCTACATGATTTCATGCAAGGCTCGCGGGAGAGGCGGATTATGCTACATGATTCCACGATGCAGAGCTCGCATGAGGCGGATTATGCTACATGATTCCACGATACATCGAGCCATGGGCGGGCGGATTATGTCACATGATTAGTCGATGCAGTGTCCATAAATGGGCGGATTATGTTATGTAAGATAAGTAAGTTATGTGGAAAAAACTTGATTAACCTCTTAAGTATGTATGTAAGAATATGATGTTAAATCTTATGGAAAGAATGAATGGAGCAGTTAATATCGAGTGATTTGAGAGTTAAAAATGGAATTCTTTTATGCGATTATGATTTGATTCTTGCACGTTATTTACATTCCATATTCGATTTTTGTTATCGACCCGCCCGAGTGCGTTAAATGTCGCGAGTTTAGGTACAGCGGTGTGGATCCGCGAGCTTAGGATCTGGTTCAGCATTTTTAGATGGCTCGATGTTCGGAGTTGTCATGACTAGGTATATTCGAGGTATGGCGGGGCCCCTGTCACCGCCACGATTGTAATTCTTAGAGTGCAGTAGTCATATATTGTGGGTCCGTTTGTAAAGAAAGGAGGCAAGCGCCGTTTATGTATATGCGTCGGAAGGTAGCCACTATCGGTGACTGTTGTTTTACTTCCGTTGTTTTATTTATAAGTTTCATGTATGTTCCGATTATCTCGATGTTTATTCGTAAGGGTGCCGTGTAGGGCACCGATCGCGATCCCGGGTGGTCGTGACAAAAGTGGTATCGAGCGATTAGTCCTCGGAAAGTGTCTGCACCGTGTCTAGTAGAGTCTTGATTATCGGTGTGTTGTGCACCACATCTATAATCGAGGTCGCAGGACATTTAGGATTGGTTTCCATTCTTCTCACTCGAGATCGTGCGATAGAGGCGTGTTGTTAAGTCGTCCTCCTAACGAGTTATGTTGATTGCATTACGAGAAAGCGGCGATGACCGGGAAAGATGATGTGAATTGCGTATCGGGTTGGTTATGATCATAGTATAGTTGGTATTGTGACATACATCTATACGGAGTTATGTATGAGGTCGACGCGTGTTGCCTAGAATAATTTTAGATTACGTGAATTGGTAAAGACTAACTAGATCTAGGAAGGTATGGTATAGTTAATGAATTTTCTCCAAGGTTTTGTGTTTTATTTTGAGGTAATTGGGAAAGGATGAGCTGTCTGATAGGGTAGTGAACCCTTAAGAAGCCATATTAAGGAACCTAACGGAATGTCATGTTAATAGATTAAGTTGTGTAGTAAGCTTAAGAGAATTATATGGATGAGGTCTGGATAGAGTAAGCGATGGTTATTGTGATCGAGACAACATGGTTTTGGTATTATGAGAAGTTTTTGTACCGATTCTTGGGGATCGTAAGGTGGGCGTGGGCGGAAATTGCGAGCCTAAGAATATTGATTCTTCGAGACCTTAGGTATATAAGGTTTTCTCGCAATAAGATTTTAAGTCGGACGAGGATAAGAGTTAAGTGCGGCGAGTCGGTTGAGGACTGTTACAGGTCTCCCATGGACCGGAATGGAGTGGGATCGGTTGGTAGTAGTTCCGCTACGTGTGAAGTCCGCGGCGCAAGGCCAGTTTAGTTAATTGTTTCTGGGTTCGTGGGCGCGTTCCACCGGAACCAGTCATGAAAGCCGAAATGGCCTTATATTGTTTTATAGAGTGACTCAAAGATTTGAGGCGGAATCGGTATGGAAGTTATGTATGTATGCTAGTATGAGTTGGAAGTATGAAAGGATAATCTCTTTTGGGCTTATGATGGGCGATTATGCGTGTGCGAGTATTAGGGCCATGTGTGGCATTGTTGGTATGTCGGGATTGTGACAGAAACTATGTCGGTAATTATAAGTTTGACTCGAAAGAACATTCGAGGGCGAATGTTTCTAAGGGGAAGAATGTTACACCCGTATTTACGGGGACGTGGTGTAGAACGTGCGTAATAACTCACGGTGTTAAGATTTGAGACTTGTAAAAAAATTTGAATTATGAAATTTTTGGAAAAGCGTACTATTGTGATTTAATGGGAGGCGACACGTGTCACCCCCTTAAATGGTGTCTTGGACGAAAATTACATGGACAAAAGGGTCATTTGACCCTTGTTAGATAACAAGTCTTGCAAAGTAGTAGCTTGACAATTTTGACTTGGTCAATGGGACCACTTAGCATGATATTTTAAAGGAGTGCATCCAAACCACACATATGTTTTTATCTTAGCCCTCCATGTTGTTATATAAGGGTACTAGTAGCAAGACAAGAGTTCCACACGTAGCCAAAATTACAAAATTTGATGAACAATGATAGGGAGCTCGGCCACCTAAAGGAAGAAAGAATTTTTAGTTTCTTGTCCATTAAGCTCCAAACTTTAACCCAAGGTTCTTATGTGTATTGTAAGCATATCTCAATAGAAAAATCTCGGAAAAAGATAGTTTTTGGGTTAGTCGCAAAGTGAAAACCTAGTGGCTTTCTAGGTTTTGGATTGTAAGTTGAAGGAAAGTTGTTGGTGTGGTTCTAAGGGTCTCAAATGCGGATTGAAGTGTCTTGGAGAGGTTCTAAACTACTAAGGAAGCGACTTCGGATTGGAGTTGGATTAAGAGTCGTTGAGGTATAATCTTGTCTTTTAAAGTGTTACAAGGTTATATATTTATTTTGTGTTGTTAGCTTTACATGTTGCTAGCATGAAGTTGATATGTAGAAGTTTATAAGGATTATGGATTGATTGTAGCCTTGGAAATCCGAAATGAAATGTAAGCCATGTTAATTTGGATTACTAATTGGTCGCTTATTAGAAATCGTTGCATGTTACTTACTTAAAGATTATGGTTGTTATAATCGAATGCGACTTGATATCATGTTATGCTACCAATTTGGATTGAAATGGAAATTGGATAAGAATTGGTATTGTTGAACTCAAGGTGGACGAATCTGTACTTCTAGTTTGTAATAGTTTGTTTTCATTTATATTGGACTACCTTCTATATTGTGGTGAGCCAATTGGGGCTGTATGGTTATTTATTTGTATTGGAGTACCTTATAGATTTTTGTGAGCCAATTGGGGCTGTTTGGTTATTGTACTCGGCCTTGAAAAAGGTGGCAAAGTAAGTAGAAACAAAGGAGGTGTTGTCCGATTTTCCGTAGAATTTAGCGGCTTAGCACTTAGAATATTCTACGTTTGTAGTGAGAGGTTAATGGACGTATTGTGACCATTATAGGTTGAAGTACTAAGTATAGCGTATCCTACTTGAAGGATGGAATAGCTATCAAGGTTGAAGTACGTTGGAGCATTTTGCTACTTGTCGATAAGCGTCGCGAGGTATGTGAACCTCTTCTTTCTTTGGCATGATCCTACGTATGAAATATCCATGTGATAATATTTCAAGATTTCTTCTACTCTAGAAGTTAAGAAGTGTTCACGTTGTTGATTCTAAGTTAAAAGTATGTTTAAATTATCCTAAGTCCTTACAAGTCTTATGGGAGATGTTGGTAAGAATGGTTAGGAAGTTATGAGATTTGATTTAAAGCTACGTGTCTTGATTTATTTAAAGTAAGTAAGTTGATTTTATGTTTAAAAATGATTTGAATTTATATGTGAAAAGGGATTGATTTTAAAGACTGTATGTTATGAAGTTTTAAGACTATGAACTTTGTTTTTCTTTAAAGGATTATGAAACTTTATTGTTCAAGTTATGGGACTTGATTTCTAAAGTATAGAGGACATGATTTTATAAGTATAAGCGACATGATTTTAAAGAGTGTATGCTACGAGGTGTTAAGACCATAAGCCTTGATTATAAGTGGAAAGGACTAAATTTTAAAAGTATGGCTTCTTAATTTATTTCGAAAGTTAAGAAGATGGTTTCCAAAAGAGTATGTGACTTGAGCTTTAAAAGAAAGGAGGTTTTATGATTCTTTTAAGTATGTATGTACGTAGTATTTTGGATCTAGTTTTCCTAATGTTGTAAGAATAAAAGTGTCTTAAGTTCTCCAAAATGAAAGGTTGTTATAATAGCTTTATGGGAAGTTGTTATGACGACTTAAGAAGAAGTGAAAAGATGGTTTAAAAATGTTATGTAAGGAAAATACAGGAGCCTACGAATAGGCGGATTCGTTATAAAATACACCGAGCCTACAAATAGGCGGATTCGTTATGAAATACACAGGAGCCTACAAATAGGCGGATTACGTTATGAGATACACCGAGCCTACACATGGCGGATTACGCCATATTACCGAGCCTACTGCGCCGTAGGGTTCGTCCTGATACAGAAGCTCGCGGGAGGGCGGATTATGCTACATGATTTCCAAGATGCAGAGCTCCACGGGAGGGCGGATTATGCTACATGATTTCCAAGACACCGAGCTCCACGGGAGGGCGGATTATGCTACATGATTTCACAAGACACCGAGGCTCGCGGGAGGCGGATTATGCTACATGATTCCACAAGATGCAGAGCTCGCGGGAGGGCAGTTATGCTACATGATTCCACGATGCAAGGCCCAGCGGGCGGATTATGTCACATGATTCGTCGACACCGTGTCGCAAATGGGCGGATTATGTTATGTAAGATAAGTAAGTTATGTGGAAAAAACTTGATTAACCTCTTAAGTATGTATGTAAGAATATGATGTTAAATCTTATGGAAAGAATGAATGGAGCAGTTAATATACGAGTGATTTGAGTTAAAAATGGCATTCTTTTATGCTGATTATGATTTGATTCTTGCGTTATTTACATTCCATATTAAATTTTTGTTATGCGACCCCGCCGGGCTGCGTTAAATGTCGCGAGTTTAGGTACGGTGTGGATCCGCGAGCTTAGGATCTGGTTGGCATTTTAGATGGCTCCGATGTTGGAGTTGTCATGGCTAGGTATATTCGGGGTATGGCGGGGCCTGTCCGCCACGATTGTAATTCTTAAGTGCAGTAGTCACATATTGTGGGTGTTTGTAAAGAAAGGAGGCAAGCTAGCCGTTTATGTATATGCGTCGGGAAGGTAGCCTATCGGTGACTTTGTTTTACTTCCGTTGTTTTATTTATAAGTTTCATGTATGTTTCGCTGATTATCTCTGATGTTTACCTGTAAGAGTGCCCAGGTAGGGCACCAGTCGCGGTCCCGGGGTTGGGTCGTGACAAAAGTGTTGCCCAATTTTTTATAGAATAAGAGACCCTTACTTGGTATTAATCTACCTTAGAAATCTTGAAGTTGATAGAAATGCTATTGTCATTTTAGGTTGGAGTACTACGGGTGTCACATTCTACTTAGCGTGTGGATTAAGCCGAAGAGATATGTGGAACTCTTCCTATCTTTCTTTGAGCATGAACCTTATAAAATGTGTAGTACGGTGGACGTACATGTTTTAAATGATATCGGATTCATTATAGTACTTGATTTTAAAAGATAGGAGTGACTTTATTGAAAAAGGATGAGTTACTTGATTTTAAATTCTGGAGTTGAATTCAAAAAGTGTAGTAACTTGATTTTAAAAGAGGAAGTGCCTTGATACTACGAGTGTTAGTATCTTGGGGTTTATTACACAAAAGGATTCTTTTTACAAGAATGAGTGTACGTAGTACTTTAGGGTTCAAGTCTCTAATATTGCATGAAATGATTCTCTTTATAAAGAATATATGTAAGTAGTACTTTTGGGGTTCAAGTCCTTAATTTTACATGAAATAAAAATGCCTTGAGTTTATAAAATGATAGTTCATTCTACGTGTTTTAATGAGAGTCAAAGAGTATTTTAACTTGAATATGTTTGCTCATGATAGTCTTTCGTGCAAGTGTTGTATTCCTATATCACCGTGTCCCTCACAAAAGGGGTGGTAACATTATCGATGTATGGTGGGTTCGAGTCCCATGACATCATATCATTTCATGGACTATCTCTCTATGTATGGTGGGTTCGAGTCCCATGACATCATATCATTCCATGGACCATCTCTCGATGTATGGTGGGTTTGAGTCCCATGACATCATATCATTCCATGGACCATCTCTCGATGTACAGTGGGTTAAAGTCCCATGACATCGTATCATTCCATGGATTAACTCTCTATGATGTGGGTTCAAACCCTAGGTTACCATTTGTACAGTGCGTGGGTTCGAGTCCCATGACACCATTTATACTCGTGCGGGTTCGAGTCCCGTGACATTATATTCTGAGGGAAGGAGTCCCTGATTTTGGCATGACTTGCATATTTTGAAAAGGTAAGAATTGACTCTCATTACTTTCATATTGATAAGGCACAGTTGTACTGTTATTTTGGTTATCATACATGTATCCTGCTTTATTTTGGACTGTTATGATTTCATTACAGTACTTTCAGTTTTACATACTTGGTACATCTTTCGTACTGACCCCCTTTCCTCGGGGGGTTGCGTTTCATGCCGCAGGTGTAGATACACAGGTTGGTGATCCTTGCTCCTAGGATCTCTGTTCAGTTTTTGGGAAAAAGCTCCATTACTTCGGAGGCTTATATTTTGGTACGGATCCCTGGTATGGTAGGTTTTTGTACATTTAGGGGTATGGCGGGGCCCTGTCCCGTCACAGTTAGGTGTCCAAATTCTTAGAGGTCTGTATTCATATGTGGGCTGGTCTTACGAGAGTTGTATTTATTATTGGCCTGATGTATAACTGTATTGCCGGGGTGTACCCGTTGTTTATATAGCGGCAGCCTCACCGGCTCGCCTTGTTGCTATTCATACAGTTTCTTCGGGTTGTTTATTGGCCTATGTTTTATATGTGATATGAGGGCAATAGAGGGGGTACCCAGGTGGGGCACCAGTCGCGGGCCCGGGGTCGGGTCGTGAGAGGTATACTGCCCATTAAGGTATCTTGCCACCTTGCTAAGGTATACCTGCCGATCTGATACAGGACACGGTTCAAATATAAAGGACTGTACACCATATAACTATCACAAACAACTATGTGCAATTTAAATCATCTTTGACTCTCATTAGCACAAATATAATGAACTATCATTTTCGACAAACTCAAGGCATTATCAAATGAATAGGTAAACAACTTTCATTTTAGAACCCCAAAGTACTATCAATAGAATAGGTAAACAACTTTGATTTTATAGAACCCAAATTATTATCAAGAGAATGGATATAACAACTTCCTTTTTGGAACTCAAAGTACTATTAGTGAAGTACATCATTAAGGAGTAGGATTCACTCCCTTTATAACAAGGAATCATGCTAGAAGAAGAAAGGATAGTTCACATACCTTATTGGCGACTAACCAACTCTACAATCTAGGATACGTCTCAATGTACTTCAACCTATAACAACAATAACACTTCTATCAACTTCATGCTTTCTAAGGTAGATTAATACCAATTATAAGTTCTGTTTTTCTATGAAAATTTGGGCAGCACTTCCCCCGTTTATACGTACTTTTCCACCTTTTCCAAGGCCCAATTTCATCAACAAACAAGCCACAATTAAGGGCACAACCAACAGTTAACCAAAGGGGATTACAAACCTACTTGACGAGTAAAATTCGGCCCCTTAATCTATACAAAACAGTCCATAAAAACAGTCCACAATTCCATCAACGATAAGGGTAAAATGTGAAGCCTTTAACACCCCTTTACACCCTTATTCCTTAGGACTTTCATTAGCAATTTTTACCACATTAATCATGCATGTTGACAATTGAATTTACAACATATACACTCCACAAAACAGTCCATAAAATCTGCACGACAATATCCTACAGTTTTATAGGTTCCATGACCAACAACTACAATCCGATAACTCTTTCCTTAATCCTTTTTATTCCAATTCAAATTCCAAAACTTCTATATAAGTTATATCAACATATTAACAACAATATTACTCCATTATAACATGTAATAGGTGACGTGAATAACAACAATTAAAGCCAACGCAACCAATACCCGAAATTGTCAACTCTCGGCCAACACCCAAAAATTTGTCCATACACTTTTTATTCTTCATTATTTTTAGCACAAGCTCGTCTATACATTACAACAACATGTAATATCCAATTACTTCAAGAGAATTAAGAATTTTTACCCTTTTTTTCAAGCCAAAAACGTCCAAGGCAGTTCGCTCAACTTTGGCCCGCAGTTTTCGTTTCGCTCCACTTCTTCAAGATCCAATCACTCCCATGTATCCACTACAACCTTATAACCAACTTCCCTTCACGTTTACCTCCAAAAAGTCGATGAACAAGCTAGGATTTTCAACCCCTTCGGCCAACATAGATTTTTGGAGTACTTGGAGAGTTAACTTGTCTTAGAACTTGATTAGTGTTCTTAATCTTGTATAATAATCAACCTTTATTCTTGGAATTTCCATGGATTTTCGTGACTCAAGGCAAGGAGAGGAGAGAAGAGAAAGTTTGGAAGATGAAAATTGTGAGAAATAAAATAAATGGCTAAGTCTTCATTCTTTATCTCTAATATAGATATTTGTCTTTGCAAGACAAGTGGAGGAATGCCACGTGTCAACCTCCCATTGGCCGGAAATTCCCTCTTGATAAAATATCTAGATATTTCCAAAATATCTTAAAATCGAAGGGTCCCGCGAAATTGTGAAATTCTCGGAGGACCCCTTATTATCAATTCCAATTCTTCGTAATCCAATACTAATCCCATAAATCCAATTAGAAGTATTAAACTCCAAGTTAATAATTTTTCCGTCGTCACATTTTTCCTGAGGAAAATGTAAATATTCTTTCCTTTCAACCTTCAAATCTTGATTCCTTAATCACATTCTCAATTAGTAGCCTTGGTATTACGGGGTGTAACATTACATCTGAATAGGAGTTCTAGGTACTTTGAGCTATTTTCAAATGTTCTTGAATCACTCTGACTTTCTCCATAGCCTAATGGAATAATTCTGGCCCTAACAACTTTGTTTCACCAACCATTTTGTGACCTACACCTTCGCCCATAAATAGCTTCGAACGGTGCCATCCGGATGCTAGCATGATAACTTCTATTATAAGCAAACTAAATGAGAGGTAAATGGTCATCTCAATTACCTTTAAAATCGAGAACACATGCGCTTAATATATCCTCAAGGGTTTGAATAGTACGTTCTTCCTGGATATCTATCTGAGGGTGAAAATATGTGCTGAGATTTACCATGGTACCCAATCCTCTCTGGAAAGACTTCCAAAAGTGAGCTGTGAACTGAGCACCATGATCTAAAATGATGTACACTGGGGTCCTATGAAGCATGACAATTTCTTGGATATATAACATAACATAATCCTCTATTGAATCAGTGGTTTTGACCGACAAAAAGTGAGCCTGATTTAGTTAGTCGGTCCACTATCACCTATATCGAATCATGCCTTCAGGATGAGCGAGGTAGACCTATTATGAAATCTATATTTATAATCTCCTATTTCAAAATAAGAATTAATATTTTGTGCCAACCCATGGTGCTCGGCTTTCACCTGTTGACAATTTGGACATTTGATTACAAAGTCTTCCACATTTCTCTTCATATCGTTCCAACAATAAATTTCTTTAAGATTATGATAAATTTTGTAGAACCTGGGTAAATAGAATACCTAGAATTATGTGCTTCTGTCATGATTCGCTCTCTTAGTTCATCCATATTTGGAACATGTAATCTTCATCGGTACCTCAAATTACAACATTCTCCCTTGTTCAAAAGCCATAGTCTTATTCTTGTGAATTAAATCTTTTAGGTGCAATAAGTAGGGATCACTAAATTTCTTCTTCTTCACCTCAGTTACTAAGGAGGATTCAGACTTGTTCTGATCAACAACTCCACCATCTTTGGAGTCCATGAGTTGAATCCTAGACTGGCTAGTCGATGAATCTCCTTCATTATGATTTTATTACCTTCCTTAATATGAATTAAACTTCCCATGGATCACTGATTAAGAACATCGGCTACCACATTCGCTTTCCTAGGTGATATGGAACATCTACATCGTAATCCTTTATCAATTCGACCCATTTCCTCTGCCTGAGATTCAACTCCCGCTGCTTGAAAATGTACTGAAGGCTTATGTGATCTCTGAAAATATCAACGTAAACTCCATACAAATAGTGATTTCATATCTTGAGTACAAAAATCACGGCTGCCAGTTCTAGATCATGAGTCAGATAATTCTTTTCATGAGGTTTAAGATGTCTGGATGCATAAGCGTTAACCTTACATGTTGCATTAAAACACACCCAAGACAAACTACTAAAGCATCACAATATACAATGAACCCCTCGGTCCTCTTTGGGGAGCAAAAGTCATTCTCATCAATAATTGTATGGTCCATCGAATTAGACTAAACTGTTATTTTTGAGAAATTTTAGAGAGTTGTAAAACTGGAGTTTTGGGATGGTGGAGATTGACGGGCTGACAATAATTTGACAGTCCATAGAATTTATAGTCTGGCCGTTAAATTTTAACGGGCACCGTAAAACATTTTATGGTCCATATAATCTACCGTCATATTTCATCTACATAACTGAACCTGGTTTTTTAACTTGAACTCCCTGTTTTGGTTTCCTACACTCTTGGATCATGAACAAAGTTTAGTTTGAAGGTATGAGGTGTTACAGTAATCTTCTAATCCACCACAAGAATCAGAAAGAGGAACTAGAAATCACCTCAAATGTTTTGGCACTTAAATCACTTCATCACACTTGAATCACTTAGGGTTTGGGGCTGATTTGAGAGAGAACTTTTATGGTCTCTTAATGCTCTCTATATGATCTGAATATTAGGTGAAGAGGGTGAGATAACCTATCATGTTAAATGGGTCAATTTGGCTGACCCCTCTTTCTTTAATTAGAAAAATGGTGGCCTTTTCTTTTAGCAAGTAGGTGATGCACCTACTTGTAACCTACTTGCTTAGATAGTAGGGGTCACTAGCTGATCCATGTTCATTTAAATATGTTTCTCGTCCTCATTTAATAATCACTATGTGTGTTAAGTAGCTCAAACTAGTAGGACGGGTAAGCAAACATCTCATTTTTATTTACTAAAAATCTTATTTCTCACGTTTAAGTGCATTCTTCAATCTCAACTAAATCGTGCATATATTGAACTAAAATACGGGATGTAACATTCGTCCTCGAATGTAGAGGTGTACATGAGGGAATTAACTCTTATAAACTTTTGGAAAATTTCGATAGATTTTTCTTTGCAAGTCTAACCATCCCAAACCTGCACATAGTATATGCTACACAAGGCCAAATTATACGAGTACAATTGTCACGACCCGTTCCGGGGCCCGTGACTGGTGCCTTACCCGGGCACCCAAGTAGTCATACATCAGAGAAATCAGCGGAATATAAAACAAGACATGAAATGAGAAACAGTTGCCTTTCGGCATATATATATAAAAATTTGAACACGACGATTATATCCTTTTACAAACTCGCCCCAAAGATTACTCTGGACCTAAGAATGTTAGAATAACAACGACGAACATACCCACGAATGTAAGCACCTATAACAAGGGACTATACGAAAGATAAGCCTCCGAGAAACGGAGCTTCCCAAAACGAATCGTGATCCTAAGAGCGAGGATCGACGATCGTGTACCTCTACTGCGGCATGAACGCAACCCCGAAGGAGGTCGATAACAGTACCAAGTATGCGAATCGAAAATCAGAATTGAAATCATAATAGTCTATATAAAACAGAAGAAATATATGATAACCAATTTACGATACACAATATGTAAGCAGTCATGTCAAGTCAGGGACTCACGCCCTTAAAGTCATCACTCAAATATAACCATGGGTCTCATGCCCACAATATCAATCATGCCCGTGGAATTCCTTCCTCACTGCCGGCAGTCCATGATATAAAGACACCAAGGAATACACATGAACACCAGGTCCCACCTGTGTCATAATAAAATTGTACGGGGTAAGTACGAAGGCATAGCCGAATACTAAAACCCACAGTACCAACAATGCCATAAATCAGTATTCAGGTCTTTCTGACCGCCACATGATCGGCGCCACTCGCCCGCAGATCAATGTGCGCGTCTAATCCTGGAACTTCCGCGACTCGCGCATAGCCACACATAGGCCCGTGAGGTATTCCCGCATCGAGGTAGCTACTCGGCATCGCCCCGACTCGTGGTCCGCGTGGCCACATAGACCGCATGGCCACATAGACCGCACACTAACCGGAACTCGTGGCTCGCGCATAGGTCCTGGACCCGCATGAGGTATTCTCGAATCATAGTCACACAGACTGCCTGAGGTGTACCTCGCATCGGGGGGCAGCTTAACCCCCGGTATATCATGTCAAGAGGTGAGTGATATAATACTAACATAACGGCTTATCGTTAAACAACATAAGCACAACAAGGGAAACCCCCTTACACAACCATTACAAGACACTAACACACGTAGTATCCTAACATGTTTACTTATCAAATCAACAAGAAAGTATTACAAGGCTATCACAAACCAACATAGTCAAGTTATTCAAACAAGGTACTTTCTATTTTATGCCAACAAGTTCGGGTTTTTATCCCCAAAGTACTTCATACATTATCTCTTCAAAAAGATCATGTTTATTTCACAAGAGTCACACGATACCCGTAGTATTAAAAATAGAGTGTCTATCTTTTTAAGTAAACCAAAACAATTTCCCTTTTTAAAGACAAGTAACGACCTTCTTTTCCAAAAGTTCAAGTTTGCCTAAGTTCAAAGACTCAAGTCTCTTATTTTCGAAAGGTTTCGTAGTTCATAGTCTTAATCACTTAATAATATAATTCCCTTTTAAAACAATTTGAGAAACATATGCCTTATGTGTGAGTAGGTTATTCTTGTTCATAACAATCTTATTAAAGCAGCCATGATCTAGGAAATGTAATATCATTTTGTCTCATCTTAGCTTCTATGCAGATGGAGGTTTCTACTGGTTTTAATAATACTTAATTAGTCAATACATTTCCCTTTATTAGCGATGCAGTGGTTTGTTCGATACTTATTCTCATTTCCGAAATCAATATAAGGCGTTCATAAACAATTAAGTAAACCGTTCCTTTTATCTCTCTTAAGTCGTTATACCTAACTTCCCATAAAGCTAGTATAACTCTTAAGCTTTTAAAACCAAGTATTACTCTTCTTTAAAAAACGATTCTTAATTCTTTTGAAATACTTCAAGATTCTTATTATTTAGACTCAAGTCAAAAGACATCGCAGTAAAACCACGTTCAGTTAACACACGTACGTCTACCGTACTATATATATTCTTTTAAAATATCATGCTTAAGAGGATAGGAAGAATCACATACCTCGCGACGATTATCGACAATTAGCAAAACGCTCCACCGCTATAACCCGGCTAGCCTTGTCCACCTTTCAAGTAGAACATGTTATTCGCAGAACTTTCAACTTATAAAGGCCATATACGTCTATCAACGTCTAGACTACTCTGTAGAATATTTTAAGCAGAGGGTTCTCTTTTCTACAGAAAATCGGGCAGCACTTCCCTACCCGTTAAACTACACAAGTCTCATCAGTAAATACAAATTCTATGTAAGTACAGTTCAATCTTCTTTTTTAATATTCTTCTGATGTGATTTCAGTTCAATTCTCTTCTCTAATATCCTTCTATATATCTTATACTCACTTCTATACTACTACAATATGTAATTTCCAATTACAATAGAAGGACAAGAGTATTTACCTCGATAAGCCCAAAATTATCCAAGTTTTAATGTCGATCCTGAGCAACGTTTAGCTCCTACTCTGGGCGCTCCAACCCGCTCCAAACAACCCTTAGAAGTTCCCAAACCACTTCTACTAATACTTCAACCAACTATGAAGTTTTTCCTTAGGGTTTCGTTTTGTGACTGAAGGGAAGTATAGTAGTATTTCCGGCTTTTCAGATAGGGTAACCTTGGAATACTACAAGGTATTTGGGCCAGTATTTTGGAATAGTAACAATACTTGGAGAATACTTTTCTACCAAGGGGTGTTTCACGAGAACAACACTTAAGGGGTACTTTCGTGAGGGCCTTCTCGAGGAGGGTGTTCGGCTAGCTCTACTAGGAAGGGGGGGGGGGGTTTGGACGAAAACTACAACTAAGAGGGGGAGGATTTTAAGACTTGGAAAATGTTTGTGGATGAAGAAGTCTTCAACTAAGGGGGGGGGGAGGGTATTTATAGGCCAATCAATGGCCAAGATTAAGGCAAGTGGAGGGTGGGGATTTGGGCAAGTGTACCTTATCCATCTACCACAAAAATATCACAAAAATATCCTACCTAATCCTTGACCAAAAACGTGCCAAGAATGCCCACAATGTCGTCCACTTGAGGGTGACACTTGTCACCCTCTCGTTGGTCCAAAATATTTCATCTCTCGGAAAAATCCGCAAAAATAATAAATGTCGCAACCGTAATTTTCCCTTCGCAAGGTTCGGAAAACTTTTCGTCGGAAAACAATTCTTTTCGGGGGTTGTGCACAAATTTTTCGTCCCTTGCCTAACTTAAGGATTAAACTTTTGTACGTACGCCCTCACGTACATACTCTGGAAATACGGGGTATAACAACAATATAACATCAGTATCACAGGACCATCAACAATTAATATAATCATAACCATGCTAGAACTCATCTTATAAAACCTGCCTCAGCTCTGAACATCATTTACGGTCTAAAATAAGTGAGAATAATTCTTCTTTATTATTTCCTACGCCTCCCTTGTCATTTCTTTTCGGTTATTGTTTCTCCATAATACTTTTACAAAGGTTACTTCATTGGTTCTAAACTTATGAACTTCCAGGTCCAAAATAGCAACCGAAAACTCCTCATATGCTAAGTCCTTTGTGACTTGTACATCATCAACAGGGGTAACCCGATGTGGTTCTCCAATGCACTTCTGCAACATGGATACATGAAATATGGGTGAACAAATTCCAGCCCTGATGGTAACTCCAACTCAGAGGTTACTTGCCCTACTCTTCGGATAATCTTATATGGCCCAATGTATTATGGGCTGAGATTTCCTTTCTTACCAAACCGCATGACACTCTTCATGGTCGAAATCCTTAAAAATACCCAATCATTCACATCAAACTCTGAATTACGTCACCGCACATTAGCTTAAGATTTTTGTTAGACTTTGGAGTGTCTATATTAGTTCTTGTATAAGCTTCACTTTCTCAACCACTTGGTGGACTAAATATGACACCAAAAAATTCTGCTTCTCCGATCCTGAACCATCCAATTAGAGATCTACATTTACATCCATGTAGTGCCTCATAAGAATTCTTAATACTCGAATGATACATATTATTATAAAGCGAACTCGATAAGAGGTAAATGATCATCCCAATTACCTCTAAAGTCCAACACACATACTTGTAACATATCTGTTACACCCCGTAAGTCCAGGACATGTATAAGAGAATAGACGCGAGAACACAAGACTTGAGAAATTGGTACGAAAGAAAGAATTGTTTTTCCGACGGAAAATCTTCCGAACGTCGGAAAGGAAAAATGTTCGTTGATGAGAATTAGATTGTCAAAATGCATTATTTGAGGAGTATAGAATGTATTATCATTGTGGAAGTTTATTTTTACGGATTTGGTCACGTGAGGCCCACCCGAGAAATTTTACGTTTTGTGGGGCCCACGAGGGTTACGAAGTTTTATGGACGAATAGGAGGGCGACACATGTCACCCCCCCCCCCCCACATGTCTTACTCGAATTAAGACCAAGGGTATTATGGTCATTGACCTATGTAGATGAACAAGCCTTGCAAAGCTTGAGAAAATTGACCAAGTCAACTTGCCACTTGTATAGATAATTAATTACTCTTCATCCTAGCCACACATATGTTATAATCTAAGCCCTCCATTGTGTTATATATACTACACTAGTGCAAGACCAAGTCTTCAAAACTTAGAAAAAATTAGAGAAACTTGTTCTTCAAAGAGTTGCTCTCGGCTTTGTCACATTTCTCACACAAAAAAATTTGCAATTTTGGTTCATTATTCACAATACTTTAACCCAAGGTCCCTAAGGGTATTGTAAGGATATCTCAATAGAAAGATCTCAGAAAAACGACGTTTTCACGTTAGTCGCAAGGCGAAAACCTAAGTCGTTTTCATAGTTTTGGATTGAAAATGGAAGAGAAGTTGGTTGTGAACTTCTAGAGGCTTCAAATAGCGGATTGGAGCATAAAGGGAAGGAGCTAAGAATTGCTAAGGAGCGACTTTGAATCTTGGAATTTATAAGGGCTTGTAAAGGTAACAATCTTGTCGTTTTAGTAATTAAGATTACTTATTGTTGTAGCTATGGATATTAGCAAGCATGGGGTATATAGTATGAAGTGTGATAAGTGTATTGACTATTGGAACCCTAATCCGAAACTAGCATGTTTATCCTTTGAGATTTCAATTCAATTTGGTTATTAGTTTAGTAGTCGCATGTTATATAAAGAAGGAATTGTAGTTGTTAAAGTTGTTTACGACTATATAACATGATAGACCTAAGAACTTGGATTGAGAAAAAATAATTGGAAAGGACTTTGTGTTGTTGTTTATGTTAGCCGAGAATGGCTTTGGATATTGAACTACTTAGTATGAATTGTAGGGCAGAATTTTACACGTATTGTAAGACGTGTAATCCCCTTTGATTGGTTGATGTATTGAGCCTTAAATGTGGCATGTTGGTTATTGATTTTCGGGCCTTGAAAAAGGTGGAAAAGTACGTAGAAACAAAGGAGGTGCTGCCCAATTTTCCGTAGAATAAGAGACCGTATACTTAGTATCATTCTACGTTAGAAACTAGAAGTTGATAGTCGTGTTGTGGCCATTATAGGTTGACAATTCTACGTGCGGCGTATTCGACTTAGCTTGTGGATTAAGCCGAAAAGGTATGTGAACCATCTCCTCTTCTTCTAGCATGATTCCTTATGGTAAAGTAAGTAAATCCTACTCCTTAAATGATCCACTCCTTGATTGTACTTGGATTGCCTAATATAGAAGTTGTTCTATATACCTCCTTGATTGTACTTTGGATGTTTAAATTGAAAGTTGTTATAATCCATCCCCTTAATGAAGTTTGGATCTTCAAAAGTGAAAGTATTTTACTTGAAGTACATAGAGTCTTGAAAAGGAAGTGGTTTCCAAATATTTTGGCTAGTGCCTTAGTTCCAAAACCTAAAGGTTGTTATAATGACTTTAGGGGAGTCAAATGAGTGATTTACTTAATTGATTTAAAAGAGGAGAAATGACATGATTTAAAGAGAAGTAACTTGTTTTAAAGGTGTGAGTTACTTGGGATTTAAAAGTATAAGCTACTTGATTTCCAAAGTTAAGAAACTTGATTTCTAAAGTTAAGAGACTTGAAGTATTTTGAAAGTTAAGAAAATTGATTTGAAAGTATATGATACTTGGTTTTAAAAGTATAAGTCTCTTGGTTATAAAAAGAATGAATTTGTCTAAAACCATAAAGGGTTATAACGACTTTATGGGAAGTTGGTTATAACGACTTTATGGAAGGTTAAGAGAGTTGTCTATTTTGATGGATAGGTATGAGTTGCCTAGATTGTGTAATTAAGAGTTACTTAGTTCAAAGCCTTGAAATGAATTTCTAAAGGTGTAGTAACTTATTTTAAAAATAGACATGCCTTGATACTACATGTGTTAGTATCTTGGGTGTCACGCCCCGAACCCCGGACCCGTGACTGGTGCCCTACCTGGGCACCCTTCTACCTAACTGACACAAGTAAACTGCGGAATTTAAATAACACCTCATTTTTTTTTAAACCAACATACGTGTAAGGGCAAAGCCGACAAGGCTGCCATATAACATACATAATCAAAAGACACTACACTGTATATGAGTCCAATCCCACATATGAATACAGACATCTAAGAGTTTTACTGAACTAAGACGGGACAAGACCCGTATGCACAATAAGCGTACAAAGGTCAGATCAAGGATCTATACCAAAAAGATAAACTCCTGAACAAATGGAGCTATCCAAAAACTCTGAGCAGGGTCCTACACCTGCAGATCACCAAATTGCGTACCTAAACCTGCGGCATGAACGCAGCCCCCCGAAGGAGGTCAGTACGAAGAATGTACCAAGTATGTGAAGCTGAAAAAAACTGTAATGAAATCATAACAGTCTAAAAAAAACAGGAGACATGTATGATAGCCAACCTACAGTACACAATACATAAGCAGTCATATCAAGTCAGGGACGCATGCCCTCCAAGTCATTACTCAAATATAACCATGGGTCTCACGCCCAAAATATCACTCATGCCCATGGAATCCTTCCTCACTGCCGGCAGTCCATGATATAATACAACATCAGTAAGCACACTAAACCTTGCAATCATGAGAGTAATGCAATCCTTTTTATCTTTTTAAGTTATACTTTTAACAATGAGACCAACTGTTCCACTTTAAGTCATAACCTCACTGCACCCTTTCATTAATGAAATCAATACCGTTTCAAAACATGAAGGTCGTGCCAGTGCCAGGGTCAACCACCCTCTGTGTTATAATGCAACATATCATAGGACTATTTCACCCGCAAGGGACTATTTCACCCGCTTAGGTCATGAGGACCCGCAATGAGTCATCGGTACACGATACTCGCATCACGGATAGCTAATCCATGGCTTATATATATCACGGGAATTTAACCCGCCCGAGTCAAATACCGACCTGCCGTGAGTGTGTACCACTCACCCCCATGGGGAGCTAACCCATGGTATCCTTGAAACAAGTTGCCGGCCCTTTATGGAGGGACGCGGAGATGTGGAAATATGACACTTGCACGAATGTCTATATGAGCAACCCATATGCAAGCAAACCAAGGCAAAACCATGCCTTTACACAAATCAAGACAATTACCATGCCTTTCTTTTTGTCATAAACCAAGACAATACCATGCCTTTCCTTTTTACACAAACCAAGACAATACCATGCCTTTACACAAACCAAGACAATTACCATGCCTTCTTTTCACATAAACCAAGACAACTACCATGCCTTCTTTTTACATAAACCAAGAGAATCCTTATTTAAGCAAGCCAAAGTACTTATCAAGGCACACATAGAATAATTCTCAATTAAACAAGCCAAAGTACTATCAAGGCACAAATAGAATAATTCTCTTTTAACAAGCCAAAGTACTACGTACGTACATTCTTTTCAAAAGACTCCTTTTATGTAAAACCCCAAGATACTAACACCCGTAGTATCAAGACGTGTCTATTTTTCCAAAGTAATTTACTATACTTTTAGAAACTCATTTCAAAGCTTGAAACCAAGTAACTTCAAATTTTCACAATCTAGGCAACTTATGCCCATTAATCAAAATAGACAACTTTCTTAACCTTCCATAAAGTCGTTATTGTTATACCCCGTATTTCCAGAGTATGTACGTAAGGGAATACGTACAAAAAGTTTGGCCTTAAAGTTAGCCTTGGACGTTTTTTGTGCACAACTCACTAAAAGAATCGTTTTCCGACGAAACGTTTCCACGACTTCGTAGGAAAATTCCGGCTATGCCATTACTAATTTTTGCGGATTTTTCCGAGAGACGAAACATTTTGGACCAACGGGAGGGCGACACTTGGCACACTCCAATTGGTGGACTTGAATCGTCCATGGGACGAATTGGAATGGGATTGGCACGTTTTTGGTGCCTTGCTCAAAGTCAAGGAGTTGGTAGGATATTTGTGTATAGTTAATCCTCACCCTACACTTGCCTTGCACTTGTCTTCATCTTGGCCATTGGTTGGCCAAGGCTTGAGCTATAAATACCCCCCTTTAGATGAAGAGTTCTTCATCCACAAAGTTATCTTCCAAGTCTTGAAAAATCCTCTCCTCTCTCCCTTAAGCCTTTCGTCCAACACCTTCCCCCCTTTGAGTGAGTTTGGCGAGGGCCTACCCCTAGCCTAGCCGAAATCTACCCCCTCCTTGGTAGAAAATTTGTCTTCTAGTATTGTTATAATGCCCAAAATACCCTAGCCCAAATCCCTTAGTCCTTTGTAGAAGTTGTGAAGAACTTCTAAGGTTTCTTAGCCTCTGGAGCGTACAACTTAGGAGCTAAACCTTGCTCAGTGCGACTTTATCTAGGATATTATTGGGCTTACCGAGGTAAATAATCCTAACCTCCTTTGTATTAGAGAATACATCTGTAGAAGTATAAGAATAAGTATTAAATACTTAGAAGGATATTACGAATAGAATTGAAGCTGTTATCACGAGTAGAAGGGTTTAAAGAAGAATAATTGAACTGTACTCACATAGGACTATTTTCTGATGAACTTATATAGCTCACCGGTAGGGTTGTCTTGACTATCCGTAGAATTGTGAACCCTCTGCTTAGAATGACCTTGAGTAGTCTTTGATAGATGTCTGTGACTATTATAGGTGACTCTGCGCGACATATTCAACTTGGCGGTGGTTTTATTTGAGAAGGTATGTGATTCTTCCTAAAGCATGATATTTTACAATATATATAGTACGGTAGACGTGCATGTGTTAAATGAATAATAACTACGCAATGTCTTTGACTTAAGCTGAATAATACTTGGCAATGCCTCACTTAAGCTCAATAATACTTACGGCAATGCCTCACGGCTTAAGACTGAATAACAAATAACTGAAAGCATTTCACAAGAATACTGAATAATTTTTTTTAACAGAAGATGAATATTTGGTTTTTAAAACAAAAGCTTAAGAGTTATACTAGCTTTATGGGAAGTTAGGTATAACAACTTAAGAAAGATAAAAGGAATTTACTTGTTTGTATATAAAAGCCTTGTATTGATTTCCATTAAGTGTAAGATTTGTGTGATAAGTAGACATATTATGATGCTACCAGGTTAGTGTCTTGAAATCTTTGTGTAAAGGGGTCATTCTTTGTGCTTACGCTGCTAACCTGTAAGTTCGTTGTCTTGTTATTGTATCACCTACCCCCTTGTTATATCGAGGGCTTGCCCTGATCGGTCTATCGGCCTATGCGGTCTGTGAGACTATGCGAGCAGCGGTATGCTCGAGATTGATCATTCCGGTGTTTAGCACGACGCGGATTCCTATGCGATCCGCTGAGACTACGCGGTCTTTTGAGGCTATGCGAGTGCGGGAGCCTAGGCGGATCTGGGGTTGGCTGCCCCGATGCGAGGAATACCTCACGCGGTGCATGTGTGACCTATGCGATCGCGAAGTCCGTGACTAGGCACGCAGAATGATACTATGGGCGATTGGCCTTGCTTCGATCATTCGCGGCCTAGAAAAGACACATTCTGATTTTCCTATTACTGTTGTTGTTTGTGATGTGGCACTATGTGCAATTGAACTGATTGTATTTGTGAAAAGGTTTTAAATACTTTGATTTCATTTTAGTTCTTTATAGTTTCACATACTTGGTACCTGTTGTACTGACCTCCTTCGGGGGGCTGCGTTCATGCCGCAGGTAAGGGCAAGCAGGTGCTAGATCCACATCCTTAGGATCTTTGCGTTGGTGTCAGAAGCTCCATCTTCTCCGGAGGCTCTACTTTTGGGTATGATCTCCCTGTATTGTAGATAGTTTTGTACAGTCAGGGTATGGCGGGGCCCTGTCCCGCCATAGTTGTTTACTTCCTTAGAGGTCTCAGTACTATTATGCAGTTGGGATGTAACTGCAAAACTTGAGTTATTTATATTATGCCGTAAGGCAAGCTTTTCATCAGATAAACTGTTTCTGTTTTTACTATGTTTCCTGTCTTGTTTTATATTTCCGCTGGTTACTCTGATGTATGACTACTTGGGTGCCGGTAAGGCACGATCCACGGGCCGGGCGGGTCGTGACAAAAGTGGTATCAGGCGATTAATCCTCGGAAAGTGTCTGACCGTATCTAGTAAAGTCTTGATTATCGTGTGTTGTGCACCACACCAATAATCGTGAGGCTATAGGATATTTAGGATTGGTTTCCATTCTTCATTCGAGATCGTGCTTTAGAGGCGTGTTATAGGTTGGACCTCTAACGTATTCTTTTCTATGTGATTATGCCTCCACGTAAGGCAACCGGGCCCGAAGGGCAAGGCAATGAGGAGGCTGCTAGCAGACACCCAGAGTCACGAGGGCTCGTGCCCGGCCTATACGAGACGGCGAGTTCTATGACGCCGCCCGGCCCAGCGAGACCACAGCACCACACCTCGCATCCCACACTGGGCGGAGGTTAGGGTACAAGGAGATGGCCCGACTATTGGCTAGAGTTATGGCCCGATACGAGGAGAGGCCGGATGCGGCGATTCGATTCGGCTCAGCCCAGTCGCGCCGTGGTGCACCCGAAGCGAATAGTTTGAGGCTACGAGATTTCTTGAGTTGTAGCCCGCGAGTTTTACGGTCGAGGCCGGAGGATGATCCGCAGGAGTTCATCCGTCACCACTGAGGATCATGCGGTGATCAAGGCCTCGCAGACAGTCCGTGACTTTCGGTTCGCATCGGTGCGTGATACCGCGATCGATTGGTTTGATTCATGGAGCTTTCCGGGAGAGCATGCACTCCAAAGTATGGGATGAGTTTTGAGGCTTTTCTCACACACTTCTTGCCTCCGCAGATGAGGAGGGCACGAGCCGATAGATTCTTGTTCTTTGAGGCGGGGAGGGACGCAGTGAGGAGTACAATGTCGAGTTTGATTCTTTGGCTCGATATGTCCACTGCCGTAGCGAGATGGAGGACGGGTGCATCGCTATGTCACTGGGCTAGATGATTACATGGCCGAGTCTTGTGCGGGTGTGTCCCTTCACCGAGCATGGACATAACCGTATGCGTGCTCATGCACTAGATGCGAGGCGTAGAGACGCCGGGTAAGCGATATCAGCAGCGAGAAGAAGGCCAAGACGGCGGTTCTTTTGGTGGTTCTCGGGGTGGGCGGCATCCGAAGTCGGTTGCACCACGGCCAGCGAGCGCTCCTACCTCATTTTCAGTACAGCGAGCGGGCGGTGTTAGGGCCCGGGACTTGATTTCGAGTGCGAGGGGTGCTAACTGTTCTAGGTCCGCCGGTGTGCCCGTTGTGGTAGATACCATTCGGGAGGCTGTACCGAGCTGCTATACTGTGGCCACAGGGTCATTTCGCGAGTTTGTCCGGCCGGGCGGCGGTAGTAGGGCCCGATCTACGAAGTGCATTGCGCTTCTTCATCCCCGACAGTTACTCGCCCGGGAGGGCAAGGTACTCATGGACCAGCGGGTCACGGCAGAGGTCGTGGCGCGGGTCCCAGTTCTAGCGGTCCTCAGAACCGCATTTATGCTGTGTCCACCGAGATCGTGAGGCCTCACCGATGTCGTCACGGTACCTTATCGCTTCGGGTTTGATGTGTATGCTTTGATAGATCCGGTTCTACTGTCATATATCTCCCCTTGTTGCTAGTAGGATAGGGATAGAGCCCGAGTCCATGCACTTCGAGGTAGCTACGCCAGGGTGATTCTGGTAGCTCGGCGGGTATATAGAGCTTGTCCGTGACCATTTACGATCGTCGGACCCTAGCCGACTTGATAGAGTTGGAGATGATTGACTTGACGTGATCATGGGGATGGATTGGCTAGCTTCTTGCTACGCCAATGTAGACCGAGAGAGAGAGTAATGCAGTTCGGTTTCGAGGAGCCGGTTGTTGAGTGGGAGCACGCGGTATCGCCGAGGGTAGGTTTATTTCCTACCTCAGGCTAGGAAGATGTGCATAAGGGTATATCTACCATCTCGTTGGTGTTTGATCGAGGGCTGCGGTACCAGATTTTCCGTCGATTCAGTGGTCGAGTTCCCAGACGTGTTTCCGGCGACCTCGGGTATCCCTCCCGAGAGGAGATTGAGTTTGTATTGACATATTACGGACACTCGGCCTATTTCCATTCCGCCATACGTAATGGCACCGCCGAGTTGAGAGAGTTGAAGGACCGGTGAGAGATTTCTTTGGAGAAAGGGCTTCATCGAGCCTAGTGTTTCTCCCCGGGAGCCTTGGTATTGTTCGTGAAGAAGAAGGGCGGGACGCTGCGCATGTGTGTTGACTGACGGTGAACAAGGTGACCATTAAGAACGAATACCCTTCCTGTGATTGATGATTTGTTCGACCGATTGCGAGCGCGAGATGTTTCTCCAAGATTGATCTGCGTTCGCTATCATCGATGCGAGTCGAGAGGTGGATGTCCTTTAGGATGCATTCCGATGCGGGCATTATGAGTTCAGGTCATGTCTTTTGGGTTGACAATGCTCGTGGTATTCATGGATTTGATGACCGAGTGTTCAAACCATTTTTGGACACGTTTGTGATAGTGTTCATTGATGATATCTTGGTTTATTCGCTCGAAGCGAGGAGCATGCGGAGCATTTGAGGCTGTCTTGTGATTCTCGGGACGGCGGTATCGCCAAGTTTTCCAAATGTGAGTTTTGGTTAACCGGTGGCTTTTCTTGGGCACATTGCCGGGCGATGGTATTGTGTAGATACGGCCAAGATCGAGGCGGTCGAGTTGGCCTAGACCTCTTACTCCGAGAGGTTCGCGATTTTGGGCCTTGCGAGGATATTATCGGCGGTTCGTAGAAGTTTGCTTCTATATTCGCACCTTGACTAGGGTGACTCGGAAGGCGGCCAAGTTTGATGGGTGATGCTTGTGGCGTGGTTTCGATTCTTGAAAGAGACCGACGACCGCCCGTTCTTACTCTTCCGGAGGTCGGATGGTTATGTCGTGTATTGTGATGCGTCGGGCATCGGGTTGGGATGTGTGTTGATGCAGCATGGCAGGGTTATAGCATATGCATCCCGACAGCTGAAGAAACACGAGAGGAACTACCCCACCCATGATTTGGAGTTGGCGGCTGTGATTCACGCTTTGAAGATCTGGAGGCACTATTTGTATGGGGTTCACGTGGATATTTTTACTGACCACAAGAGCCTCCAGTATATCTTCAGCCAGAGGAGTGAACTTACGGCGAGACGGTGGTTAGAGTTGCTTAAGGATTACGATGTTGATATCTGTACCACGGGAAGGCCAATGTTGTGGCGTATGCCTTAGTCGTAGGTCGATGGGGAGACTATCGGATGTGCGGCTAGAGAGGAGGACATGGTTCGTGATTTGCACCGATTAGCGAGCCTTGGTGTCCATTTGATTGATTACGATAGCGGTGGGGTTAGAGTTCGTGAGGTTGCCGAGTCTTCCATCGTTGAGAGGTGAAGAAGGCGATTCGAGATCCGGCTTTGATTCGATATCGTGATCTGACTCTTCGTGAGGAAAGGGTCCTTTTGAGGTAGCACGATGGGGTGCTAAGGTTTGAGGCGATGTGTGTTCGGATGTTTCAGGACTTCGGCAGCAGGTTCTTGGGGAAGCACACAGCGCGCGTTACTCTATCCATCCAGGGTCGACCAAGATGTACCACGACCTTAGATCTGTGTATTGGTGGGATGGCTTGAAGAGGGACGTTGCAGAGTTCGTAGCTCAGTGCCCGTGTTGTCAGCAGGTGAAGGTAGAGCACCAGAGGCCTGGTGGTTTGTTGCAGACGATTGAGATCCCGACCTGGAAGTGGGAGGTAATCAACATGGATTTTATCACAGGATTACCTCGCACTCAGAGGAGACATGATTCTATATGGGTTATCGTCGACAGGCTGAAATCAGCCTACTTTCTTCCCGTCAGGACGACTTTTTCGGCTGAGGATTATGCGAACTTTACATCCGAGATCGTCGATCGCATGAGTCCTACTTCGATCATATCGCAGCAGGAGCCCGGTTTACGGCTAACTCGAGGTCCTTCCAGAGGGTTTAGGGGCGAGTGAGCACAATCGCATTTCACCCATGCATGCAGACGGATAGGCGAGCGCACTATCCGCACTCTTGAGGATATCTTTGCGAGCTGTGTTATTGACTCGATGGTAGTTGGGAGGATCATTTGCCTCTAGTTGAGTTCGCGTATAATAATAGCTACCACTCGGATTCGGATGGCGCCTTACGAGGCCTTGTATGGGAGGAAGTGCGGTCGCCTATAGGTTGGTTCGATGTGGGCGGAGTGCGGCTAGTGGGACCAGATTTGGTGCAGTGACGATGGATAAGGTGAAGCTTATCCGAGAGCGGCTATTGATTTCGAGTCGCGAAGTCGTATCACGGATCATCGTCGTCGGCATCTTGAGTTCGAGGTTCATGATTGGGTTTTCCTAAAGGTGTCACCCATGAAGGGTGTGATGGTCGGGAAGAAGGAAACTTCGGCCCAGTACATTGGGCGTTTGGATTGTCCACGGGGTAGGCAAGGTTGCCTATGAGTTGGATCTGCCGTCCGATCTGGAGCGGTGCATCCGATTTTCACGTATGTATCTTTGAGGAGATGTATCGGGGATCCATCTAGGTACACCGATTGACGATGTCGGTGACCGAGGGGTTATCGTATGAGGAGATTCCCATAGCGATAATCGATCGTCAGGTTAGGCGTCTGCGGACCAAGGACGTGGCTTCCGTCAAAGTCTTGTGGCGGAACGAGCTTAGGGAGGAGATGACGTGGGAAGCTGAGGAGGACATGAGGCAGAGGTACCCTCACTTATTCCCCACACCTCCAGGTAATTTACTTTCCTACTTGTAAATTTCCATTATCATATATGCCTAAGTGTTTTTTTTTGTGGCCATGTGTGGCACTTACAAACTGTTTAAGCTTCATCGATGACTGTCTTGAGAAGGAACATTCGGGACGAATGTTTCTAAGGAGGGGAGAATGTTATACCCCGTATTTCCAGAGTATGTACGTAAGGGAATACGTACAAAAAGTTTGGCCTTAAAGTTAGCCTTGGACGTTTTTTTGTGCACAACTCACTAAAAGAATCGTTTTCCGACGAAACGTTTCCACAGCTTTCGTAGGGAAAATTCCGGCTATGCCATTACTAATTTTTGCGGATTTTTCCGAGAGACGAAACATTTTGGACCAACGGAAGGGCGACACTTGGCACCCTCCAATTGGTGGACTTGAATCGTCCATGGGACGAATTGGAATGGGATTGGCACGTTTTTGGTGCCTTGCTCAAAGTCAAGGAGTTGGTAGGATATTTGTGTATAGTTAATCCTCACCCTACACTTGCCTTGCACTTGTCTTCATCTTGGCCATTGGTTGGCCAAGGCTTGAGCTATAAATACCCCCCTTTAGATGAAGAGTTCTTCATCCACAAAGTTATCTTCCAAGTCTTGAAAAATCCTCTCCTCTCCCTTAAGCCTTCGGTCAACACCTTCCCTCGAGTGAGTTTGGCCGAGGGCCTACCCCCCTAGCCTAGCCGAAATCTACCCCCCCTCCCTTGGTAGAAAAGTTGTCTTCTAGTATTGTTATAATGCCCAAAATACCCTAGCCCAAATCCCTTAGTCCTTTGTAGAAGTTGTGAAGAACTTCTAAGGTTTCTTAGACTCTGAGCGTACAACTTAGGAGCTAAACCTTGCTCAGGCGCGACTTTATCTAGGATATTATTGGGCTTACCGAGGTAAATAATCCTAACCCTCCTTTGTATTAGAGAATACATACTGTAGAAGTATAAGAATAAGTATTAAATACTTAGAAGGATATTACAGAATAGAATTGAACTGTTATCACAGTAGAAGGGTTTAAAAGAAGAATAATTGAACTGTACTCACATAGGACTGTTTTCACAGTAGACTTATATAGCTCACCGGGTAGGGTTGTGCTGCCCGACTATCCGTAGAATTGTGAACCCTCTGTTTAGAATGACCTTCAGAGTAGTCTTTGATAGATGTCTGTGACTATTATAGGCTGACTCTCTGCGCGCGACATATTCAACTTGGCAGGTGGTTTTCGCTGAGAAGGTATGTGATTCTTCCTAAAGCATGATATTTTACAATATATATATAGTACGGTGACGTATACGTGTTAATCGAATAATAACTACGGCAATGTCTTTGACTTAAGCCTGAATAATACTTACAGAATGCCTCACTTAAGCTCAATAATACTTACAGAATGCCTGGCAAGCTTTGAATAACAAGAAGCGAAAGCATTTCAAAAGAATATCGAATCATTTTTTTAAGCAAGATGAATATTTGGTTTTAAAACAAAAGCTTAAGAGTTATACTAGCTTTATGGGAAGTTAGGTATAACAACTTAAGAAAGATAAAAAGGCTGCTTACTTGTTTGTTTATAAAAGCCTTGTATTGATTTACTGTTAAGTGTAGTAAGATTTGTGTGATAAGTAGACATATTATGATGCTACGGGTTAGTGTCTTGAAATCTTTGTGTAAGGGGTCATTCTTTGCGTGCTTACGTTGCTAACCGGTAAGTCCGTTGTCTTATTATTGTATCACCTACCACTCGATCGTTATCCGGTGGCTTGCCCACTTGATCTTGGTCTATACGGCCTATGCGGTCCGTGAGACTATGAGGAGCAGCGGTATGCTCCGTGATTGATCATTCGGGTGTTTAGCCCTGATACGAGATTCCTATGCGGTCTGCTGAGACTACGCGGTCTTTTGAGGCTATGCGAGTGCGGAGCCTGGCGGATGCCGGGTTGGCTGCCCCGATGCGAGAATACCTCACGCGGTGCATGTGTGACCTATGCGGACTGCGGAAGTCGAGACTAGGCACGCAATGATACTACGGGCGATTGGCCTTGCCCGATCATTCGCGGCCTAGAAAAGACTATTCTGATTTTCCTATTATCGTTGTTGTTTGTGATGTGGCACTATGTGCAATTGAACCGATTGTATTTGTGAAAAGGTTTTAAATACTTTGATTTCATTTCATTCTTTATAGTTTCACATATTTGGTACTGTTATCGACCTCCTTGAGCTGCGTTCATGCCGCGGTAAGGGCAAGCAGTGCTAGATCCACATCCTTAGGATCTTTGCGTTGGTGTCGGAGCTCCATCTTCTCGAGGCTCTACTTTTGGGTATGATCTCCTGTATTGTAGATAGTTTTTGTGATCGAGGTATGGCGGGGCCCTGTCCGCCATAGTTGTTTACTTCCTTAAGTGCGTAGTACTATTGTATAGTTGGGATGTATCGCAAAACTTGAGTTATTTATATTATGCCGTAAGGCAAGCTTTTCATCGAATAAAGCTTTTATTTTTACTATGTTTCTGTCTTGTTTTATATTTCCATTGGTTACTCGATGTATGACTACTTGGGTGCCGGTAGGCACGATCCACGGGCCGAACGGGTCGTAGCGATTATAACCAACTTGTTACACCCCGTAGTTCCAGGGTATGTATACGAGGACGTACGTACGAGGATACGACATTAAAGTTGGAAAGGAAGAAAGATGTGATTTTTCGACGGAAAAGTTTCCGGATTTTGTGAAGGAAAAAAGTTCGTTAATGGGAATTGGATTCCCAGATTTGGTATTCGGACTTTTTGGAATATTTGAGAATTATGGAATTTTATTTTCGGAATTGGTCACGTGGGGCCCACGGGGAAAATTTACGGTTTTGTGGGGCCCACTTTATTTTCGGATTTTTGGCATTACGGATATTTTCGGAAGATGAAATATTTTGGATGAGTAGGGGGCGACATGTGTCACCCCCATGTGGCCATGTTGGCCGAATTAGTGAAGGACAAGTGTCCATGGACGTTGGAAGTGGACAAGTGGCTAGATTTGTGGTGGACATGTGGTTGGTAGAACCCACACCCACATGTCCCCAATCTACACCACACACTTGCCTAGATCTTGACCCTTGATTTCTCTATAAATACCCCCTTGATTTCAAGACTTTATTCATCCACACTTGAAATATTTTCCAAGGCAAATTTCTCCTCCTCAGAAAGCTCTCGTCACCCCCACTTGTGTTGAAATTCTTCAATAGTTGTGTTATAATCACATATACCTTAGCCATGTATCCCTAGTAGTATTCTAAAGTAATCCCAACATAAGAGCAGGAAATACTACTTTATTTCAATAGTCGTAAATGAAACCACAGGAAAATCTTCACGGATGGATGAAGTGTTAAGAAGTTGGTTAGAAACTTCTAAGGGTTGCTTGAGTGGGTTGGAGCGTAAGGAAGTGGAGCTAAACGTTGCTCAGGATCGACTTATAAATCTTGGATAATTTTGGGCTTATCGAGGTAATGATCTTTATCCCCCTATTGTAATTGGAGATTACGTGTTGTAGTAATGTATAATTGAGTATATGATGTTTGGAAGGATGATTAAAAGAATTGAACAGTATTTACATTGGTGTATTCTGATAGACTTGTAGTATTATTGTGGGGCAGAATTGTACACGTTCGATTAGACGTGTAATCCCCTCTGAGTTGTTGGCTTGGTAGCGGGCCTTGTTATTGGTTTATGTGGTTACGGGGAGGTCTTTGCAGATGTTCCGTAGAATATGGAACCTTGTACTTAGAAATGTTCTACGAAGGGATCTAGAAGTTAATAGACGTTTTATGGCCATTATAGGTTGAAGTACTACGAGTAGTGTATTCTACTTGAAGGGTGGAAAAGGCTAGCAAGGTTATAGTACTTTGGAGCGTTTTGCTAATTGTCGATAATCGTCGCGAGGTATGTGAACCTCCTCCTATCCTTTCTAGCATGATTGTTGTAAACTATGTAGTACGGTAGACGTACGTGTGCTAAACGAATTTGGTTGGTTTAAAACATAAAGTGTTATAATGGCTTTATGGGAAGTTAATTATAACGACTTTATGTAGGTAAGAGAATGGTTTATTGATTTTAAAAGATAAGAGACTTGACTTATATTTGACTTGATATGATATGTGGAGAATGTCACGACCCGTTCCGGGGCCCGTGACTGGTGCCTTACCCGGGCACCCAAGTAGTCATACATCAGAGAACAATCAGCGGAATATAAAACAAGACATGAAACATGATATAACTAGAACATTTTATCTGATGAAAAAGGTTGCCTTTCGGCATATATACATAAACCAAGTTTTTGCGATTTACATCCCAATGCATAACATGACTACATGACCTCAAGGAAATAACAACTATGGCGGGACGGGGCCATACCATACCCTGTATACAACTATCTACAACAGAGATCATACCCAAGTAGAGCCTCGGAGAGAGTGGAGCTCCCGACACCAACGTAGAGATCCTAAGGATGTGGATCTAGCACTGCTTTCCTCTAGAACTCTGCGGCATGACGCAGCCCAGAGTCGATTACAACAGGTACCAAGTATGTGAAACTATAAAGTACTTTAAATGAAATCAAGGTATTTAAAACCTTTTCACAAATACATTCAGTTCAATTGCACATAGTGCCACATCACAACAATAACAGTAATAGGAAAACTGTAACAGGTCTAGTCTAGGCCGCGAATGATCGAAGCAAGGCCAACCGCCCATAGTATCATTGCGTGCCTAGTCTGAACTTCCGCGATCGCATAGGTCACTGCACGCGTGAGGTATTCCCGCATCGGGGTAGCTAGCCCGGTACCCTCCGGACTTCCGCGATCGCGTAGCCTCAAGACCGCGTAGTCCATGGACGCATAGGGCATCCTCGCGTCGAGCTAAACACCCGAATGATCAATCACGGAGCATACCGCACTCCGCATAGTCTCATAGACCGCATAGGCCGTATAGACCCGCATCGCGTGGCAAGCCACCGGTATAACAAGTCGAGGGTAGGTGATACAATAACGATCTGACGGACTTACCGGTTAGCAACGTAAGCACAGCAAGAATGACCCCCTTTCACACATTACAAGGCATTTAAACACATGCAGCATCATAGTATGTCTACCTATCAACCAATCTTACTACACTTAACAGAAAGCAATACAAGGCTTTTATAAACAAACAAGTAAACAGTTCCTTTTATCATTCTTAGGTTGTTATACCTACTTCCCATAAAGCTAGTATAACTCTTAAGCTTTTGTTTTAACACCAACTATTACTCTTCTGTTAAAATGATTCATTATTCTTTTGACATACTTCAAGGTTCTTATTATTCAGGCTTAAGTCAAAAGACATTGCCGATTATCATATGTCGTCTGTAGTACTATATATACTTAAAATATCATGCTCGGGAGTATAGGAAGAATCACATACCTTCCGTGAAATCCACCGCCAAGTCGGTATGTGTGCTGTGAGAGAATCAGCCTATAATAGTCACAGACATCTATCAAAGTCTAGACTATTCTGTAGGTCATTCTAAACAGAGGGTCCTCAATTCTACGGAAAGTCGGGCAGCACAACCCTACCCGGTGAGCTATATAAGTCTACTGTGAAAACAATCCTATGTAAGAATGCATTCGTATATTCTTCTTTATACCCTTCTAAGGTGTTACAGTTCAATTCTATTCCTTAATAACCTTCTAAGTATTTATACTTATTTCAATACTTCTACAATATGCATTCTCTAATTACAAAAGAGGGTTAGGATTATTTACCTCGATAAGCCCAATAATATCCAAGTAAAAAGTCGATCCTGAGCGAGGTTTAGCTCACAATCCAAAGCTCAGCGCTCAAGAATCCTTAGAAGTTTCCCACTACTTCTTCTAAGTACTAGTGAATTTGTGCTAGTTTAAATTTGGCATTATAACAATACTAGAAGGAAACATTTCTACCAAGGGAGGGTAGGTTTAGGCCAGGCTGGGGGTGGGGTAGCCTCGGCCAAGCTTCTCGAGGAGGGTGTTGGACGAATTGTTTACAAAGGGAGAGGGAAGGATTTTAGACTTGGAAAGCTTTTGTGGATGAAGAACTCTTCATCTCAAGAGGGGTATTTATAGGTCAATACATGGCCAACCAATGGCCAAGATTTAGCCAAGTGCTAGGCAAGTGTAAGGTCAAGATTAGGGCAAGTGTACCTAGCCAACTTGCACACAAAATATCTAACCAACTTTATGACAAGGATGGTCATCCATTCGCCCTATTGCGTGACAAGTCCACCAATGAGAGGGTGGCAAGTGTCGCCCTCTCGTTGGTCCAAAGTGTTACGTCTCTCGGAAAAATCATAAAATTAGAAATGACATAGCGGAATTTATCCTACGAAGTGTGGAAAGCGTTTCGTCGGAAAACTATTCGTTTTGTGAGTTGTGCCCAATTATTTTCGTCAAGCCTAGCTTTTAAGGCTAACCTTTTATGCGTATTCCCTTACGTACATACTGCGAAATACGGGTATAACATTCTCCCCTCATAGAAACATTCGTCGAATGTTCCTTCCCAAGCAGATAACGATAAGGTTCTTCATAACTTAAACGATTGCAAATGCCACACACGGCCACAAAACAACACTTAGGCAAAGCGATAACGAAAATTTACAAGTAGGAAAGTGAATTACCGGAGGTGTGGGAATAGGTGAGATACTTACGCCTCATGCCATCCTCGGCTTCCACGTCATCTCCTCCCCGAGCTCGTTCGCCACAAGAATTTGTGGAAGCCACGTCCTTGGTCAGACGCCTAACGACGATCGACTCTCGCTATGGGAATCTCCTCATACGATAACCCCCCGGTCACCTGGACATCGTCAATCGGGTGTACCCTAGATGGATCCCCGATACATCTCCTCAGCATAGATACGTGAAAAACCGGATGCGCTGCCTCCAGATCGGACGGCAGATCCAACTCGTAGGCAACCTTGCCTACCCTGCGGACAATGCGAAGCGGATGTACGCTGGTGAGTTTTCCCTTCTTCCGAATCTCATCACACCTTCATAGGTGACGCCTTCAGAAAACCCAATCATCAATCGAACTCGGATGTCGACGTCGATGATCTGCGTGACTTCATCGACTACGAGTGTCGATAGCGCTCTCGGATAAGCTTCACCTTATCCATCGCTGCTGCACCAAAGTCTGGTCCCACTAATACCTCGCCCACATCGAACCATGCTATCGGCGATCTGCACTTCCTCCCATACAAAGCCTCATCGGCGCCATCCGAATGCTAGAGTGGTAGGCGTTATTATATCGCGAACTCTACCGGCAAGTGATCCTCGGCTACCCACGAAGTCAATAACAGGCTCGCGTATCCTCGAAGTGGATAGTGCGCTCTGCTGTCCGTCATGCGTGGATGAAATGCGATACTCGGGCTCACTGCGTCCTAAACCCTGGAAGGACCTCGAAGTTAGCCGTAAATCGGGCTCCTGCATGCGATATGATCGAAATAGGGACTCAATGCGATCGGCGATCTCTCGGATGTAAAGTCCGCATAATCCTCGGTAGAAAGTCGTCCGACGGGAAGAAAGTGGGCTGATTTCGTCAGCCTGTCGACGATAACCCATATAGAATCATGTCTCCTCTGAGTGCGAGGCAATCCTGTGATGAAGTCCATGTTGATCACCTCCCACTTAACAACCGGCTCCTCAGGAAACTGGAACCGTACATTACTCTCTGCGATACATTGGCGTAGCAAGCTAGCCAATCCGTCCCATGATCACGTCGAGTCGATCATCTCAACTCTATCAAGTCGGCAAAGGGTCGACGATGTAAATGGTCACGAGACAAGCTCTATATACCCGCCGAGCTACCACCGAATCACCCACCGCGTAGCTACCTCGAAAGGTCTATGGACTCGTGCTCTATCCCTATCCTACTAGCAACAAGGGAGATATATGGGAGTAGAACCGGATCTATCAAAGCATATACATCAAACCCGAACCGATAAGGTACTGCGATTTACATCGGTGAGGCTTACGATCCTGTCGGCTGGACAAAGCATAAATGCGGTTCTGAGGACCGCTAGAACTGGAACCTGCGCCACGACCTCTGCCGCGACATGCTGATCTCTGAGTACCCTGCCCTCCGGGGCGAGTAACTGTCGGGGATGAAGAAGCGGCAGAGACCACTGGGCCACCTACCCGCTGCCCGGTCGGGCAAACTCTCGCGAAATGACCCTGCTGGCCACAAGTATGGCAAGTTCCCGTAGTAGCATAACAGCTCCCAAAATGGAATCTACCACAACGGCAGCTGAGCAGACCTCGAGCAGTTAGCACCCTGTTACCACAAATACGAAGTCACAGGGCCACGACCGCCCAGCGCTCTGGTGTCTTGAAAATGATGTAGGAGTGCTGCGGCGGTGTGGTGCAAATCGGACTTCTGGCGATGCTGCCCACCACGAGAACCACCAAAGAACCGGCCGTCTGGCGCCCTTCTTGCTCGCGATGTCGGTCTGCCGTGGTCTCTACGCTCTCGCGTCCCAACGCATGAGCTGCATCGGGTAATGTCCATGCACTGGTGAAGGACACACCGCGCAAGACTCGGCCATATAGTCGTCTAGCCGGTGGCGTAGCGATGCACCGGTCCTCCATCTGCTACCGGTGCGAGGAGCATATCGAGCGATGAATCAAACTCGACATTGTACTCTCTAAGCGTGCGTCTCACGCCTCGGTAACAAAAATCTGTCGGATCGTGCCCTCGCCATGCGGAGGCAAGAAGTGTGTGAAAAGCCTCAAAACTCATCCCATACTGCGAGTGCATGCTCTCCCGAAAGCTCGTGAATCAAACGATCAAGCGGTATCACGCGGCCCGATGCGAACCGAACGTCACGGACTCGATCCTACGAAGCCCCGATCACCGCGTAATCCTCTGCGGTGGCGGATGAACTCCTGCGGATCATCCTCCCTCGACCCATAAAACTGCGGCGGGCTACAACTAAGAAATCCAGTAGTCTCAAACTATCGCCTCGGGTGCACTACTGGTGCGGCCCAGGTGGGCTGAGCTGCGTCGGCCTCTCCTCTCGTGTCGGCCACAACTTTAGCCAAAGGTGGGCCGTCTCCTTGTACCCTAACTCTCCGCCCCGGTGTGGGGCGGAGAGTGTGGGTGTGGTCTCTGGGGCCGGCGTCATGGAACTCGTCTCGGGTATGGGTGGGCTGAGCCTCGTGACTCTGGGTGTCACTAGCGGCTCCTCACGCCTTGCCATACGGGCGGGTTGCCCTTACGTGGAGGCATATATTCTGAGAAAGGAATGCGTTAGAGGGTCCAACCTATAACACAACTCTAAAGCACGATCTCGAGTGAGAAGAATGGAAACCAATCCTAAATATCCTATAGCCTCGATTATTGGTGTGGTGCATGACACACCGATAATCAAGACTACTAGATATGCGGTCTGTAGACATTTTCAGAGGATTAAGCGCTCGATACCACTTTTGTCACGACCGTTCGGGGCGTGTAGTGCCTTACGGGCACCCAAGTAGTCATACATCGAGAACAATCAGCGGAATATAAACAAGACATGAAACATGATATAACTAGAACATTTTATCGATGAAAAGGTTGCCTTTCGGCATATATACATAAACCAAGTTTTTGCGATTACATCCCAAGTATGACATGACTCTGAGACCTCTGAAATAACAACTATGGCGGGAGGCCGCCATACCTGGATCGCATACAACTATCTACAGGAGATCATACCCAGTAGAGCCTCCGAGAGAGTGGAGCTCACGACACCAACGTAGAGATCCTAAGGATGTGGATCTAGCTTTCTTTCCTCTAGAACTGCGGCATGAACGCAGCCCCGAAGGAGTCGATCAGTACCAAGTATGTGAAACTATAAAGTACTTTAAATGAAATCAAGGTATTTAAAACCTTTTCACAAATACATTCGGTTCAATTGCACATAGTGCACATCACAACAATAATAGGAAAAGCGAATAGTCTAGTCTGAGGCGCGAATGATCGCAAGGCCAACCGCCCGTAGTATCATTCTGCGTGCCTAGTCTGAACTTCCGCGATCCGCATAGGTCACACGCTGACCGCGTGTATTCCGCGTGAGGTAGCTAGCCGGTACCTCGCGGACTTCCGCGATCGCGTAGCCTCAAACGCGTAGTCCCATGGACCGCATAGGGCATCCCCGCGTCGGGCTAAACACCGGAATGATCAATCACGGAGCATACCGCGACTCGCGTAGTCTCATAGACCGTAGGCGTATAGACCGCGTCAGGTGGCAAACCACCGGTATAACAAGTCGAGGGTAGGTGATACAATAGCGGTACAACGGACTTAGGTTAGCAACGTAAGCACGAAGAATGACCCCCTTTCACATTACAAGGCATTTAAACACATGCGGCATCATAGTATGTCTACTATCAACCAATCTTACTACACTTAATGTAAAGCAATACAAGGCTTTTATAAACAAACAAGTAATTCCTTTTATCATTCTTAGGTTGTTATACCTACTTCCATAAAGCTAGTATAACTCTTAGCTTTTGTTTTAACACCAACTATTACTCTTTTGTTAAAATGATTCATTATTCTTTTGACATACTTCAAGGTTCTTATTATTCGTGCTTAAGTCAAAAGACATTGCCGATTATCATATGTCGTCTGCCGTACTATATATACTTAAAATATCATGCTCGAGTATAGGAAGAATCACATACCTTCTCGTGAAATCCACCGCCAAGTCGGTATGTCGCGCGAAGAATCAACTATAATAGTCACAGACATCTATCAAAGTCTAGACTATTCCGTAGGTCATTCTAAGCAGAGGGTCCTCAATTCTACGGAAAGTCGGGCAGCACAACCCTACACATTGAGCTATATAAGTCTCATGAAAACAGATCCTATGTAAGTACGATTCAGATATTCTTCTTTTATACCCTTCTAAGGTGTTACAGTTCAATTCTATTCCTTAATAACCTTCTAAGTATTTATACTTATTTCAATACTTCTACAATATGCATTCTCTAATTACAAAAGAGGTTAGGATTATTTACCTCGATAAGCCCAATAATATCCAAGTAAAAAGTCGATCTGAGCGAGGTTTAGCTCCTAATCCAAAGCTCAGGCGCTCCAAGAATCCTTAGAAGTTTCCCACAACTTCTACTAAGTACTAAGGGATTTGGGCTAGGTTAAATTGGGCATTATAACAATACTAGAAGGCAACATTTCTACCAAGGGAGGTAGGTTTCGGCTAGGCTAGGGGGTGGGGTAGCCTCGGCGAGCTTCTCGAGGAGGGGTGTTGGACGAATTGTTTACAAAGGAGAGGAAGGATTTTAGACTTGGAAAGCTTTTGTGGATGAAGAACTCTTCATCTCAAGAGAGGGTATTTATAGGTCAAGACATGGCCAACCAATGGCCAAGATTTAGCCAAGTGCTAGGCAAGTGTAAGGTCAAGATTAGGCAAGTGTACCTGCTTGACTTGCACACAAAATATCTAACCAACTTTATGACAAGGATGGTCATCCATTCGGCCCTATTGCCGTGACAAGTCCACCAATGAGAGGGTGGCAAGTGTCGCCCTCTCGTTGGTCCAAAGTGTTACGTCTCTCGGAAAAATCCGCAAAAATTAGAAATGACATAGCCGGAATTTATCCTACGAAAGCTGTGGAAACGTTTCGTCGGAAAACTATTCGTTTTGTGAGTTGTGCCCAATTATTTTCGTCCAAGCCTAGCTTTTAAGGCTAACCTTTTGTACGTATTCCCTTACGTACATACTCTGGAAATACGGGGTATAACAGAGAACTTGAATTGTGTAGAAAGTTGTGAAACCTCATTCGTGAGTAATGAGTACTTGGTTTTTAATAATAATGTTATATTGATTTCGGAAATGGGAATGAATATCGAAAAAGCCATTGCAGCGTTAATAAAGGAAAATGTAACGACTAATAATTAACTTAAAACAAGTAGAATCTTCCATCTGCATAGAAGCTAAGATAAGACAAAATTGTATTACATTTCCTAGATCATGGCTGCTTTAATAAGATCATTAAAAACAAGTTTTGATTTTCTTAAAAATTCCAAAGTAAGGAACTTGATTTATGTTATACCCCGTAGTTCCGGAGTATGTATGTGAGGACGTACATACGAATGTATACGCCGTAATTAGGGTAAGAATGAAAGAATTGTTTTCCGACGGAAATTATTCCGAACCTTGTGAAGGAAATTTTACGTTTTCAATATTTTTACGATTATGGAATTTTTCCGAGAGATAAAATATTTTGGACCAATAGGAGGGCGACAGGTGTCACCCCAAGAGCCATGTTGGACGTTTTTTTTCAAGACTAGTGGGCAAGACAAGTGGCCAAAAGTCTTGCATGACATTTGCATGGTAGTGGACGGTTTTTGCAAGAATTAGTGGGCAAGTCAAATGGTCAAAGTCTTGCATGGCAATTGTGGGACAAGTGGAGAAAGGAACCTACACAAACAATCTATACCAAACACATGTTTCAATCCTAACCCTTGGTTGTCCTATATAAACACCTCTAGTTGATGAAAATCTTCCACACTTAGTACATTTCAAGACTTGAAAATATTCTTCTCTCCCTCCCTAGTGCTCTCGCCCAACCACTCTTTCTTGAGCCAATGTTGTCCAAAATTCTTAAACTTATAAGTGTTCTTCCTTAATGTATTAGGAAAATTATTAACCAAGAGTTAGACAAGATTTCACACCCTAGTCTCAAAAACCCTCCCTTGGCCGAGAGCATGCAAAAATAGAGCCTTAGTGTTCTTCACTTTTTGGAGTTAATTCTTGAATAGAAGTTGGTTAGGAACTTCTAAAGGTGACTTGTGGTGGTTTGGAACACAAAGAGTTGGAGCTAAAACTTGCTTAGGAACGACTTTAAGTTCTTGGATATTTTTGGGCTAAATTGAGGTAATGAACCTTAACCTCTTTGTGAAGTTGATTATTATGTATATTGGATATTATACATATATTGGAAGTATATTATGAAGTATGAGATATAAGGAAAGATTTGGATTTTGTTAAGATGTTAAAAGGAGAATTGGCATATTAGCCATTAAAATGGTAAAAATGTATCCATTACTTACTAAGAAGTTAACAACAAAGAAACTATAACTTATATAAAGATTGAAATATAAGTTGAAGGACTAATGAAGTAATTGGATAAGTAAAATTATAAAAGTTGGCCAAGGACCCCAACTTAAGGACCGTATTTACTTTGGACCGTATTTACTTTGGACTGTATTTACTTTGTTGTTAAGAGGAAGATTGTTAAATCGCGTTCCGTTTGGGCGTGTGATCCCCTTCTTTAATTATTGTTGTTATGAAGGAGAGATTGTTAATCGCGTTCCATTTGGGCATGTTATCCCCTTCTTTAATTACTGTTGTTATGAAGGAGAGATTGTTAATCGCGTTCCGTTTGGGCGTGTTATCCCCTTCTTTAATTATTGTTGTTATTAAGGAGAGATTGTTAATCGCGTTCCGTTTAGGCGTGTGATCCCCTTCTTTAAATTTCGGAATTATTGCGCCTTATTTATGGCATGTTGGTTACTATTATCGGGCCTTGAAAAAGGTGGAGAATTGAGTAGAAAGCGGGAGGTCTTGATTTTTCGTAGACTAAGAGAAATCTTACTTAGAAGAATCCCACGTAAAACTAGAAGTTGATAGGCGTGTTTGACTATTATAGGTTGACATTGTGTGCGACATATCCGACTTGGCAAGTGGATTTAGCAGGAGGTATGTGATTCTTCCTATCCTTTGAGCATGATATTTGTGAAATATATATATATATATAGTGCAGTAGACATACGTGTGTTAAACTAAATTTGCCTTTACTTTGATGTCTTTGGACTTGAGTTCTAATTAATAAGAATCTTGAATATTTCAAAAGAGTTATGAATCATTTTGGAAGAAAAGTAATACTTGGTTTTCATAAAAGTTTAAGTGTTATACTAGCTTTATGGGAAGTTAGCTATAACGACTTAAGAAAGATAAGAAAAAGCGGTTTAATTATTTGTTTATCAAATGCTTGAAATGATGTTTGAAGGTATGGTAAGTTAGTTTGATAAACATGTTATGATGCTACGTGTGTTAGTATCTTGTGACGCCAGTGTAAGGAGGTTATTCTTGTTGTGCTTATGTTGTTTAACGATAAGCTATTGTGTTAGTATTATATCACTCACCCTCCAGACTTGTTATGATACCGTGGGTTAGCCGCCCCCGATGCGAGGAATACCTCATGCGGGTCCATGGGACCTATGCGGAGCTGCAGGAGTTCGGGATGATCACTACGGGTGTGTTCTGCCGTCGCGAGAATACCTGCATGCGGTCTATGTGGCCATGCGGTGCGGGAGTCGGGGCGATGCCGGGTTAGCTGCCCCGTCGAGGAATACCTCATGCGGGCCTAGGTGGCCTATGCGGTGCGGGAGTTCGAGATTAGGCTCGCATAATGATACTATGGGCGATTGGCCTTGCCCGATCATTAGCGGCCTAGAAAAGACCAGTTACATTATATCTATTTTTGCTCTTGTTTATTATGTGGCACTATGTGCGGTTAACTTGGTTGTTTCGTACATATTTGTGAATTGGTTTTGAAATGTTATAGTTATATATATATCGATGCTTCTGATTTCACATACTTGGTACATGTTGTCTTGACCTCCTTGAGTGTGTTCATGCCGCAGTAAGAAGCGGTGGTGGATCCTCGTTCTTAGGATCTTTACTCAGGTGTCAGGAGCTCCATTTCTCCGGAGGCTCGACTTTTGGTACGGTTCTTCCCGATGTTGTAGATGTTTTGTACATTCAGGGGTATGACGGGGCCCTGTCCCGTCATAGTGTTTACACCTTCTTAGAAGTGCATGTCACATTGTTAAGTTGGGATGTAATCGTTCACTTTTGGTATTTATATACATGCAGAAAGGCAACTTTTCTTTGGATGAATCGTTCTTATTCTACAACTTGTTTCATGTTTGCAAGTTTATATTCCGCTGGTTACTCTGATGTATGTCTACTTGGGTGCCCGGGTAAGGCACCAGTCACGGGCCAGGGAATGGTTCTTGACAAAAGTGGTATCAGAGCAGTTAATCCTCGGAAAGTGTCTCCGCCGTGCTCTAGTAGAGTCTTGATTATCGGTGTGTTGTGCATACCCACCAATAATCGAGAGGCTGCGGGATATTTAGGATTAGTTTCCATTATTCTCACTCTGAGATCGTGCCTTAGAAGTGTGTTATAAGTTGGACCTCCTCCAATTTCTTTTGTTTACAGTTATGCCTCGCGTAAGAAACCGGGCCCAGAAGGGCCTGGCGGTAGGAGCTGCTAGTAGCACACGAGGGTCACGAGGCCGTGCCCGGCCTTTACCCGGTGATACCTCGCACGGCGAGTTCCACGACGTCGCCGGGCCAGCGAGGATTAGAGTCGCGAGAGGCTCACGAGGCCACGGCTTTGAGCCTCCATCCACACGGAGCGAGAGGAGATGGGTTACAAGGAGATGGCCCAGTTATTAACCAGGGTCGTGGCGAGGCACAAGATAGGTGGATCGGCGATTCGATTCGATGGTACCGTGGTTCACGAGGTCGGATAGTTTGAGACCGGGACTTTCGAGTTGCGACCGCCAGAGTTCTATGGGTCGAGGCCTGATGATGATCCATAGGAGTTCATCCGACAGTTACAGCGGATCATGAGAGTGATCAAGGCTTCGGAGACCGAGTCAGTGGTCTTAGGTTCACATCGGCTGCGTGATCCGCGATCGGTGGTTTGATTCATGCGAGCTGTCGGAGGAGCATGCACTCCGCTGTTTGGGACGAGTTCTCGAGGCATTTCTCACTCACTTGCATCCATGAATGAGAGCACGAGCCGACATTTTTGATCTTGGCGCAGGGCGCCTGATTCGGGAGTAAAACGTGGAGTTCGACTCGTTGGCTCGGGATGTTCCCGTGTTAGTGGCAGATATGGAGGACCGAGTGCACCGCTACGTCACAGGGCTTGATGACTACTTGGCGAGTCTTGCTGGTGTAGCTCTTCACCGGGCATGGACATTGCCGCGTGCGACTCGTGCGCAGGTGTGAGGCGTAGAGGTGACGGGTTGGCAGTATGCTCGGCGTAAGAAGGACGGGGCAGCGGTCTTTTGGTAGCTCGGGGTGGGCGATCTCAGCGGCGAACTAGATTTGCACCTCGGCGGATCGAGCACTCTACACCGTCTTGGCGAGTCGGGGCGAGACTTGGACTTCGGGTGCGAGAGGTGCTAACCGATCGAGACCACCTTCCTCTCAGTGTGTTCGATGTGGTAGATCCCATTACGGGAATTGTGGTGCTACTGCGGGAGCTTGTTATACTTGCGGCCAGCAGGGTCACTTTGCGAGAGACTTTCCGACTAAGGGAAGCGCAGATGGTAGGGTTCAGCCTACAGGGTCTTTTAATGGTCTTCATCTCCTATAGTTACTCGCCGGGCGAGGTGCTCATGGGCCAGCAGTCACGGCGAGCTCGTGGCAGGGTCCTAGTTCCGGCGGTCCTCGAGCGCATTTATGCCATGTCGGCCCGCGGGACGAGAGGCGTCACGGATGTCATCACAGTACTTTATCGGTTTCTTGTTGTACGTATATGCCTTGATAGATCCGAGTTCTACCTTGTCCTATATATCTCCCATTTTCTAGTAGGATAGGGATAGAGCACGAGTCCATAGACCCTTTTGAGGTAGCTACGCCGGTGGGATTCGGTGGTAGGCGGCGGGTATATAGGGCTTGCCCGGTGACTATATGCGATCGTCGAGACCTAGGCGACTTGATAGAGTTGAATATGACTGATTTTGATGTTATCGTGGGTATGGATTGGTTAGCTTCTTGCTACGCCAATGTAGGCGTAAGCGGTTGATGCAGTTCCGGTTTCTGGGAGCCGGTTGCTCAGTGGGAGGAGCAGGTGTCGCCAGGGTAAGTTTATTTCTTACCTCAAGGCCGGGAAGATGGTTCGAAGGGTATATCTACCATCTCATTCGGGTATTTGACATGGCGGTGACACGGACCTTGATCGATTCCGATGTCGAGAGTTTCGGATGTGTTCCCAGACGACCTCCGTATCCTCACGAGAGGAGATAGAGTTTTGCATTGATATTCACGATGCTCGACCTATATCCATTCCGTCATACGTAATGGCACCCTTGAGTTGAGAGAGTTGAAGGACCAGCTTAGAGATTTCTTTGGAGAAGGGCTTTATCGGCCCAGTGTTTCTCCACGGGAGCGCCCGGTATTGTTTGTGAAGAAGAAGGATGGGGCAGCTGCGCGTGTGTCGATTCTGACGGTGAACAAGGTGACTATTAAGAACAGATACCCCCTTCCCAGGATTGATGATTTGTGTCACGACCCGACCCCGGGGCCGCGACTGGTGCCCTACCTGGGCACCCCGTTCAGGTATACATCAGAGAATAGCAGCGGAACATACACAACATACAACATGTTTAAACAATAATATCACAGGCTAGCCGATAAGGCCGCCTTCCATAAAATATGCATAATCAAAGAAAAAGCGCACCTCGGTTCTTACTTTCAAACCACAACATGTGACTACGGACCTTAGGAATAACAACGATGGCGGGACGAGGGCCGCCATACCTGAATGTACATATATCTACAACATCGGGAAAAGATCACCAAAGGACAAGCCTCGAGAAATGGAGCTTACGGCGTCGATAAGTGATCCTAAGAATGAGGATCCACCACACCTTACCCCTACTGCGGCGTGAGCAGCCCCAGAAGAAGATTACATATGTACTAAGTATGTAAAACTGGAAAGTACTGTAATTACAACATAAGTTTAAAACAAAGCCGGAGACATGTATGATTTCAAAATTACAGTACACAGTGCCTTACTAACAATGAGAGTAACTAATAGTATACGTACAACATAAAAATAGGAAGCTCACGATCAAAGCAGGACCATCCGCCCACAGTATCATTAAGCACTCCTACTCCTGAGACTATTTCACCCGCATAGGTCGCGTGGACCCGCATGAGGTATTCCTCGCATAGGCTGTACCCGCCCGCATGGGACTATTTCACCCGCATAAGCCCATAGGACTCGCATGAGGTATTCCTCGCATCGTGGGTAGCAAATCCACGGAACAGGTGGTATAACGATCTTGGGGATTCACCCCTCATTTATACTCTTACCCTGAAGAAGGTGGTATGACGATCTTGGGGCTTGCCCCTCATTCATACTCTTACCCTGGAGAAGGTGGTATAACGATCTTGGGGGTTTACCCCTCATTTATACTCTTACCCTATCTCAACCGGCCATCATACATAACATAAGCCCTACCGACTTATCATACATAACATAAGCACTACCGGCTTATTATACAATAAATAAGCAAGTTAACAAATCCCCCTAACTTCTTATTAGCCTTATTCATATACACTCTCATTTTAGTTTACTTAAGGCACTAGCATGTCTTTTATAAAATCCGGGAATTTAACCCAAAGTGCTACATACTTCCACTCTTTTAAAAATGACTCTTTTTCGTATAAAACTTCCAAGATACTATTAACCGTAGTATCAAGTCAAAATTACTTTTCAAGACAAGTCACAATACCTTTAGAAATAAAGTTAGGTTTCTAAATCAAGTGACTCCTTTTCTTATCAAACCTTAGGCAATTGATGCCTAAAAATCAAATTGTCTTTCATTAAATCAAGTCATTTATCTTTCCATAAAGCAAATATAACCAACTTCCCATAAAGTCGTTATATTCACTTTATACCTTAGCCAAATACAATTTCCTATCCAAGGGACTTATACGTTTAAAACGGAACAAGTATCACATACTTTAAAACTCTTCAAGTCCCTTAACTTTAATAAAACTTAAGACATCCTTAATACTTTCAAAGAAGTGAGTTAATCTTCTAACTCACCCGACTTGGCTATTCATAAAACTAGTAAAGGATATCTAGGTCTTGTACGTCTATCGTACTATATACGTGCAACTAGTCATGCTCAAAACATAGGAAAGTTCTACATACCTCTTCGGGTCAAACCACTTGCCAAGTACAAAATCCCGCCCGTAGAATGTCAACCGATAATGTCCACAATACGTCTATTAACGCCTTACTTCAAACGTAGAATATTATAAGTGTAAAGTCTCTAAATTCTACGGAAAATCGGACAAAGCCTCCTTTGTTTCTACTTACTTTGCCACCTTTTTCAGGCGAATTCAATAACCAAACACGCCACATTTAAGGCTCAACAATGCAATTAATCAATAGGGGATTACACGCCTACTAGACGTGTAAAATTCCGCCCCACAAACGATATCAAACTAATACAACTACTAGGCCAATTCGGCAAACTTGAGGTACTATAACATCAATTCTTATCCAATTTCCATTTCAATCCAAATTGTTAGCATAATATGATATCAAGTCGCAATCGATTATACTACTATAATCTTCAAGTAAGTAACATGCGACGATTCTAGTAAACGACCAATTTGTAATCCAACTTCACATGGCTTAAATGACATTTCGGATTTTAAGGCTACAATCAATCCATAATACTTATAAACTTCAACACATATACTTCATGCTAGAAAACATGTAAAGCTAACAACAATATATATAATCTTGTAACACTTTTAAGAGACAAGATTATTACCTCAACGAATCTTAATCCAACTCCAAATCCGAAGTCGCTCCTTAGCAACTTAGAGCCTCTTCAAGACACTTCAATCCTACTTGAGACCCTTAGAACAACACCAACAAATTTCCTTCAATCTTCCAAACAAAACCTAGAAAAGCAACTAGGTTTTCACCTTGCGACTATCTGAAAACTATCTTTTTAAGATTTTCTATTGAGATACACTCATGATACACTCATGAACCTTGGTTTAAAGTGTGGAGCTAAATGGACAACAAACAAATTTTTTTTGTGTTGGGACTAGCCAAACCCGAGAGCCCTCAATTGTGTTCTTGAAATTCTTGAAATATTTTCTAAGTGTAGAACTTAGTCTTGCTACTAGTAGTATAATATAGTAACATGGAGGGTCAAGATGTGTACAAATGGGTGGCTTGGATGAGCTTCAAATAAATATCAAGACTTGTGGACCCTTTGACTTAGTCAATTTTGTCAAGCTCTTCAAGTTGCAAGACTTAGTCATCCTACCAAGGTCAAATGACCATTTAGTCCTTGCCTATTTTCGTCCAAGGCACCATAAGGGGGGGTGACACGTGTCGCCCTCCCATTCGTCACAATATTACGTTTTCCGACAATTTCATAATTCCGATAAATTTTTTACAAGTCTCAAATCTTAACACTTGTGAGTTCTTACGTATGTTCTTAAAACATGTCCTGTAAATACGGGGTGTAACATTCTTCCCCCCTTAGAAACATTCGTCCCCGAATGTTCTTTCGGAGTCAAACTTAAAATTAGCGACATAGTTTCCTTTTACAACCCCGACATACCAATAATGCCACACATGGCCACATAATAGCATTTAAGCAAAAGAAATACTTCAATTAAAACTTGACAAGTAGGGGAAATGAATTACCTGAAGGTGTAGGGAATAAGTGAGGATACTTCCTCAACATGTCCTCCTCCGCTTCCCAAGTCATCTCCTCCCGGTTATCATTCCTCCACAAGACTTTGACGGAAGCCACATCCTTGGTCCGCAGTCGCCTGACCTGGCGATCGAGTATCGCTATGGGACTCTCCTCATACGATAACCCCTCTGTCACCTGGACCTCACTAGCAGGGAAAACTCTCGCTGGATCTCCGATACACTTCCGCAACATAGAAACATGGAAGACCGGATGTACCGCCTCTAACTCTGATGGCAGATCCAACTCATAGGCAACCTTTCCTACTCGACGGACGATCTGGTAGGGCCCAATGTACCTTGGGATGAGTTTCCCCTTCTTACCGAATCTCATCACACCCTTCATGGGTGACACCTTCAAGAAGACCCAATCGTCTACCTGAAACTCCAAATGCCGACGCCGATTATCCGCATATGACTTCTCGACTCGAGCCGCTAGGTCTCTCTGGATAAGCTTCACCTTATCCACGATCTGAACCAAGTCGGCCAACTAAGCGCACCTCGCCACGTCGAACCAACAATCACCGATCTACATTTCCGCCCATATAAAGCCTCGTATGGCGCCATCGTATCTTTGGAATGGTATTTGTTGTTATAAGCAAACTCCACAAGAGGCAAATGATCCTCCCGGCTACCCACGAAATCAATCACGCAGCACGCAGCATATCCTCGAGTGTATCGGATAGTACGCTCTGCGCCGCGTCGATCGAGGATGAAATCTTTATCTTGAGACTCACCGTGTCCCTAAACCATTCGGAAAGACCTCGGAAGTTAGCCGTAAACTGGGCTCCCCTATCAGATATAATCGACACCGGGACACCGTGCATCCTCACAATCTCTCTGATGTACAATCTGGCATAGTCCTCAGCCGAAAACGTCGTCCTGACTGGAAGGAAATGGGCTAATTTCGTCAGCCTGTCAACAATAACCCAAATGGATTCGTACTTCCTCTGAGTACGAGGTAACCCTGTAACAAAGTCCATGTTGATCACCTCCCACTTCCAAGTCGGAATCTCAATAGCCTGCAATAATCCACTGCGCCTCTGATGCTCGACCTTGACTGCAGCAATTAGGACACTGTGCAACAAAACCTGCCACGTCCCTCTCAGGCCATCCCACCAATACAAACATCTGAGGTCATGGTACATCTTGGTAGACCCCGGATGAATGGAATAATGAGCACTGTGTGCCTCCCCCAAAATCTGTTGACGAAGTCCTGTCACATCGGGAACACACAACCGACCCTTAAATCTTAGCACCCCATCAGGCGCTACCTCAAAAAGACTCTTCTCCTCCCGAAGAGTCAGATCTCGATACCGTGCAACACTGGGTCCTCAAGCGTCGCTTACCTCATCAACGATGGAAGACTCAGCAACCTCACGAACCCGTGCCCACTATCGCTTCGGTATCGATCAATCGAACCCCAAGGCTCGCTAGTCGGTGGATCGACGACCATGTCCTGCCTCCGGCCGCACCTCTGACGGGCTCCCCGTCGATCTACGACTCAGGCATCGGCAACTACGTTGGCTTTCCCGGATGGTATAGAATATCAACATCATAATATTTCAAGACTCTAACCACCGCCTCTGCAAGTTCGGCTCCTCTGCCGGAAGATATACTGGAGGCTCTTGTGGTCTGTATAAATATCCACATGAACCCCATACAAATAATGTCTACAAATCTTCAAGGCATGAATAACTGCGGCCAACTCTAAGTCGTGGGTAGGGTAATTCCTCTCATGCTTCCAGAATCGCCGGAAGCATATAGGCTATAACCTTGCCGTGCTGCATCAAAACACACCCTAGCCCGATACCCGAGGCATCACAATAGATCACGTACCCGTCTAACCCCTCAGGAAGAGTAAGAACTGGAGCTGTAGTCAACCTTTCCTTCAGCAACTGGAAACCCTTCTCGCAAGCCTCTGTCATCGGAACTTGGTGCCCGAGTTAGCCTGATCAACGGTCTGAAATCGGCAAACCGCTCCACGAACCTCGATAATAACGCGATCTAAGAAATCTGCGCACTCGGTCGGAGTAGTAGGTCTCGGCCAAGACTTACCGCCTCAATCTTTGCGTATCCACCGAACACCATCACCCAATACTGTGCCTTAGGAATGCCACTGAGGCCAACCAAAACTCACACTTGGAGAACTTGGCGAATAACTGCCTGCTCCGGAGGACCCCAAGTACCGTCCTCAAGTGATCTGCATGCTCCTGCTCTATCCGCGAATAAACCAGGATGTCATCAATGAATACTATCACAAATGTATCCAAAAATGGCTTGAACACCCGGTTCATCAAATCCATAAATACCATTGAGCGTTGGTCAAACCGAAAGACATAACCACAAACTCATTGTGCCCATACCGGGTCCGTAATGCAGTCTTTTGGATATCTGCCTCTCGAACTCGTACTGATGATAACTGCATCGCAGTCTATCTTGGAGAAACACCTCGCACTCGAATCGATCAAACAAATCATCAATCCGGGGAGGGTACCTATTCTTGATGGTTACCTTATTCACCGCTTGTAATCAACACACATCTGCGGCCCCATCCTTCTTCACAAACAAAACCGGCGCTCCCTATGGAGAAACACTAGGCGATAAAGCCTTTTCCAAAGAAATCTTTCAGTGGTCCTTGACTCCTCAACTCGGCAGTGCCATCTGTATGGCGGAATGGAAATAGGTCGAGTGTCCGCAACGCGTGTCAATACAAAACTCAATCTCCTCTCGGGAGGATACCCGAAGATCGCCCGGGAACACATCCGAAACTCTCTAACCATCGTGATCAAGAATCGCACTCACCTGTATCAAATACTCGAACCAGATGATAGATGTACCCCTTCTGCACCATCTTCCTAGCCTTGAGGTAAGAAATAAACCTACCTCGCTGGCGCTTGTGTTGCCCTTCCACTCGATAACGGCTCGCCAGAAACCGAACCGAACCAACTCGTTTCTACATCAACGTTGGCATAACAAGAAGCCAACAGTCCATACCCATAATGACATCAAAATCGTCATCTCCACTCTATCAGTCTGCAAGTCGGCGATGTAAATAAATACCGAAAACCTCAGACACCCGCCGGCTAACAGATCTCCTACGGCGTAGCTACCTCAAAAGACTCTATCAACACTCACATCCGATTCTACCCGCATAAGAGGTGACACATAGGAGAAGGTAGAACTGGATCTATCAAAGCATAAACGTCGCGGCGTGAAATCAATAATATACCGTGACGGCGTGGGAAGCCTCCGATCTGGCGGTAGCTAAGGAATAAATGCGGTTACGTGGACCGCTAATCGAACCACCACCACGACCTCTGCCGCGGCTGCCGTCGTGAGTACCACGCCTCGGGCGCATAACCACGTGAAGGAGAAGACCCGGCAAGCGCTTCCTGTCGCACGCACCGTACCACCCACGCCTCTAGATGGACAATCTCTCCTCAAATGGCCTGCGCCACAGAGTAACAGCTCCGAGCCATGCGACACTCGCCTGGTGAGACCTACGCATCGAGCACACCGAGATGTGGGTGGTCTCGACGGTGACGGTTTCGCCTCACGAAACCCAAGTCCTCGAGCCACGACGTGCTCCTGAATGACCTGGCTGATCAGACCTCCTGCCAGAAAACCGTGAAGGAGCACTCTGTGCTGGCTGGAATGTGGACCTAGTCTGCTGCTGAGGTTGTCCGCCTCGAAAACTGCCCTGAGACCCTGCTGTCCTGGCCCTCTTGGGCTGGCCTGAGTCAATCTGGTCCTCTCTCTCTCTATCCTCTATCCCCTGTGCATAGTCTGCATCTCCGCAATGTCCATACGGGCCAAGAGCCACCCCCAAGCATGCAGTAATCATATGACGGTCTAGCCCCATCACATAACGATGAACTCTATCCGCCATGTCAGCTACAATGGTGTGCGCATGCCTGGCCAAGGAGTCAAACTCCAGGCTATACTCCCTGATAGTCCTCCCATTCTGCCTCAAGGTCAAGAATCTATCTACACGGGCTCTCCTCATCTCAGGAGGCAAAAAGTGATCCATGAAGGCCTCTGTGAACTCCTCCCAAACAGCTGGAAGAGCATCCTCACCTCTCGACAGCTCCCATGACTCAAACCAGTTCAACGCAATATCGCCTAACCGGTAGGAGGCTAGCATGAACTCTGCCTCGAAGCCTTAAGAACTGCATAGTCATTGTAGGCTGCCGAATGAACTCCTGCGATCCTCCTCGGACCTCGAACCATAAAACTCGAGCGGATGACAACCCGAGAAAATCCGAATCCAAACCGCTTCGGCTCACAGGGTTAGTGCCACTCCTCGCCACGCCTGCTACTATCTTGGTCGATAACCGGATCCGCTCCCGTAGTCTCTATACTCGACTCCGGTGTGGGGTAGAGGCTCTGCCGAACCTCTGGAGCTCTGCGCCTCGCCTCCTCTATCTGCCGGCTTGGCTGAACTCGTGACCCGCCTCTTACCTCGTGCATAGTTTGTGCTCGAGTCCGTAATCCTCAGTATCGCTAGCGCCTCCTGCCGCTTGCCTTGCCCTTCTGGGCCCTGGTCGCCTTCCGTGGAGGCATAACTGTTTCATAAGAATAGGTCAGAGAGGATTCAACCTAATAAGACAGCTCTACTGCACGATCTCAGAAAGAGAAGAATGAAAACCAATCCTAAATGTCTTGTAGCCTCCTGATTATAGATGTGGTGCACAACACACCGATAATCAAGACTCTACTAGACACGGTCTGTAGACACTTTCCGAGGAATAACTGCTCTGATACCACTTTTGTCACGACCCGACCGGGGCGGGTGCCCTACACAGGCACCCTGCTCGTATACATCAGAGAATAGCAGCGGAACATACACAACATACAACATGTTTAGACAATAATATCACAGGCTAGCCGATAAGGCCGTCTTCCATAAAATATGCATAATCAAAGAAAAACTGTACAACTCGGTTCTTACAGCCCCAAACCACAACATGTGACTACAGACCTCTAGGAATAACAACAGTGGCGGGACAGGGCCCACCATACCACGAATGTAAATAAATCTACAACGTGAGGAAGAGCGTACGAAAGGACAAGCCTCCGAGAAATGGAGCTTGACGTCGATAAGTGATCCTAAGAATGAGGATCCACCACCTTACCCTACTGCGGCGTGAATGCACGCCCAGGAAGGGTCGATTACACAATATGTACTAAGTATGTAAAACTGGAAAGTACTGTAATTACAACATAAGTTTAAAACAAAGCCGGAGACATGTATGATTTCAAAATTACAGTACACAGTGCCTTACTACCAATGAGAGTAACTAATAGTATACGTACAACATAAAAATAGGAAGCTCACGATCAAAGCAGGACCATCCGCTCACAGTATCATTAAGCACTCCTACTCCTGAGACTATTTCACCCGCATAGGTCGCGTGGACCCGCATGAGGTATTCCTCGGATAGGTCAGACCACCGCATGGGACTATTTCACCCGCATAAGCCCATAGGACTCGCATGAGGTATTCCTCACATCGTGGGTAGCAAATCCACGAAACAGGTGGTATAACGATCTTGGGGATTCACCCCTCATTTATACTCTTACCCTGAAGAAGGTGGTATGACGATCTTGGGGCTTGCCCCTCATTCATACTCTTACCCTGGAGAAGGTGGTATAACGATCTTGGGGGTTTACCCCTCATTTATACTCTTACCCTATCTCAACCGGCCATCATACATAACATAAGCCCTACCGGCTTATCATACATAACATAAGCACTACCGGCTTATTATACAATAAATAAGCAAGTTAAGAAATCCCCCTAACTTCTTATTAGCCTTATTCATATACACTCTCATTTTAGTTTACTTAAGGCACTATCATGTCTTTTATAAAATCCGGGAATTTAACCCAAAGTGCTACATACTTCCACTCTTTTAAAAATGACTCTTTTCAGATAAAACTTCCAAGATACTATTAACCGTAGTATCAAGTCGAAATTACTTTTCAAGACAAGTCACAATACCTTTAGAAATAAAGTTAGGTTTCTAAATCAAGTGATTCATTTTCTTATCAAACCTTAGGCAATTGATGCCTAAAAATCAAATTGTCTTTCATTAAATCAAGTCATTTATCTTTCCATAAAGCAAATATAACCAACTTCCCATAAAGTCGTTATATTCACTTTATACCTTAGCCAAATACAATTTCCTATCCAAGGACTTATACGTTTAAAACTAACAAGTATCACATACTTTAAAACTCTTCAAGTCCCTTAACTTTAATAAAACTTAAGACATCCTTAATACTTTCAAAGAAGTGAGTTAATCTCCTAACTCACCCGACTTGGCTATTCATAAAACTAGTAAAGGATATCGAGGTCTCAGACGCTCACCGCACTATATACGTGCAACTAGTCATGCTCAAAAGATAGGAAAGTTCTACATACCTCTTCGGGTCAAACCACTTGCCAAGTACAAAATCCCGCATGGAGTATGTCAACCTATAAGATCAACAATACGTCTAGTAACGCCTTACTTCAAACGTAGAAGATTATAAGTGTAAAGTCTCTAAATTCTACTGAAATCGGACAGACCTCCTTTGTTTCTACTTACTTTGTCACCTTTTCAAGGCGAATTCAATAACCAAACACGCCACATTTAAGGCCCAACAATGTAATTAATCAATAGGGGATTACACGCCTACTAGACGTGTAAAATTCCGCCCCACGAACGATATCAAACTAATACAACTACTAGGCCAATTCGGCAAACTTGAGGTACTATAACATCAATTCTTATCCAATTTCCATTTCAATCCAAATTGTTAGCATAATATGATATCAAGTCGCAATCGATTATACTACTATAATCTTCAAGTAAGTAACATGCGACGATTCTAGTAAACGACCAATTTGTAATCCAACTTCACATGGCTTAAATGACATTTCGGATTTTAAGGCTACAATCAATCCATAATACTTATAAACTTCAACACATATACTTCATGCTAGCAAACATGTAAAGCTAATAACAATATATATAATCTTGTAACACTTTTAAGAGACAAGATTATTACCTCAACGAATCTTAATCCAACTCCAACCAAGTCGCCCTTAGCAACTTAGAGCCTCTTCAAGACACTTCAATCCGCTACTTGAGACCCTTAGAACAACACCAACAAATTTCCTTCAATCTTCCAAACAAAACCTAGAAAAGCAACTAGGTTTTCACTCATGACTAATACGAAACTATCTTTTCCAGGATTTTTCTATTGAGATACACTCAAAATACACTCATGAACCTTGGTTTAAAGTGTGGAGCTAAATGGACAACAAACAAATTTTTTTGTGTTGGGACTAGCCAAACCCGAGAGCCCTCAATTGTGTTCTTGAAATTCTTGAAATATTTTCTAAGTGTAGAACTTAGTCTTGCTACTAGTAGTATAATATAGTAACATGAGGGTCAAGACGTGTACAAATGGGTGGCTTAGATGAGCTTCAAATAAATATCAAGACTTGTGGACCCTTTGACTTAGTCAATTTTGTCAAGCTCTTCAAGTCAGTAAGACTTAGTCATCCTACCAAGGTCAAACGACCATTTAGTCCTTGCCTATTTTCACCCAAGGCACCATAAGGGGGTGACACGTGTCGCCTCCCATTCACAATATTACGCTTTCCGACAATTTCATAATTCGATAAATTTTTACAAGTCTCAAATCTGCCGCCGTGAAAGTTTCATTGTCGTATACGGAGGACGATCCGCAGAGTTCATCCGCTACCACAGAGGATACGAGCGATCGTATGCCGAGACCGAAGTCCGTGATCTTGTCAGACGCACAAGGCGGATACCGCAAATGATTGGTTTGATTCGCGAGTTATCCCTTCGGGGAGAGCACGCTGCCCCACTTACTGGGATGAAGTTCTCTGAGGCTTTCTCACTCACTTCGCTTCCACGATGAGCAGGCGTCGCATGTGATTTTTTGTTAATGAGACGTAGGACGACAATAGGATAATGTCGAAGGTTCGATTCTTTTGGCTCGACATGTCCTCGCATTGGTAGCGATATGTATGACAGCGCATCGCTACGTCAATGCTGTATGGATTATATCGATTTAGTCTCACATGGGCACGTTCTTTCAGCCGTGCGGATTACCCGCATGCAGCTTATGCACTTGGATGAGAATGCAGAGACCGGACAGCCGATGATATCAAAGATCGGCGAAGGCCAAGACGGCTTGCTCTTTTTGAGTTCGGGTGGACTACCAAGAAGAAATTAGGATTTGAAACTCAACAAATTTCGCAGCACCCCACATCATCACAGACAACAGAGTATTCTGGGCAATAAAATTCCCAGACTTCGTGATTTCTAGTGGTAGCGCGGTGCCACCGACGAGGTCCGCCTGTGTCCGTTGTAGATTCCATTCAGTGGTGCCAGAGTACTACTCCTGAGCTGCTATACTATGTCAAAGCAGGTCATTTTCATGGTGGTCATTCAACGTGTATACCGGGTGGCAGGGGCTCACCATGTGCTCCGTTTGTGCCTGCTCATCGTCTCTCAAGGCCATTTGCCCCGAGGCAGGGTACTCACACAAGAGGTCACCTGGCAGTCATGGCGCTGCCCAGCCTACGGCCCCGAATCAAGATTTATGTCTTATCCACTACAGACTGGGTGAGTTCTCACCCACGTCGCCACAGTAATTTTATCGGGCCTCCGATTATGATGTGTATGCCTCGATAGATCCTCGGTTCTACTGGCCCTATATATCTCCTCATTAAGCGCAGACAGGATGGGTGAGCCCGAGTCCATGTAATCTTTCGAGGCAGCTACGCCAGCCGGGTGATTCGCTGGTAGTTTCTGCTGGTATATGTGAGCTTGTCGCGGGGATTTTATGCAAATGCCGACCACAGCCGATTGATAGCTCGGGATATGACCGATTACGTGATCGGTACGATCGTTACCACAGCAAGCAATGTCATCGCAGAGAGAGCTGGTACTTCGCCTACTTTTCCTGAGCCATTGCGGAGCGAGTGGAACATCAGACGCTTTAGGTAGGTTTATTTTTACCTCAAGGTTAGGAAGATGGTGCGTGCGGGTACATCTACCATCTCGCCGTAAGCGTTGAGCATCGGTGTCATAGCATGATTTTATCAATTCCAAGAATGCAGAGTTCCCGCACGCGTTTCCGCATTTACCTCGTATTCTCCGCAGGAGATGTAGTTTTGTATCGGCGTATCGCGACACTCGCCTATTTCAATTCCGCCATACAGACGCACTCCGAAGCCGTAGCCAGGTGACCACCGCCGAGAGACGCATCGGCGGCGGCTTCATCGTGCCCATTGCTTCCCGGGAGCGCCGCAGATGTTCGTGGAATGTTAAGGACGGACGCCGCACGCGTGCCGCACACAGCACCGAACAAAGTGACCATTAAGAACAGATACCCTCTTCCTGTGATCGGCGATTTGTTCACCACTGCGCGCGTAAGACGTTTCATGATCGATCCATGATCGCTATCATCGTGTACGAAGTCGAGAGGCTGATGTCCCTAGATCGCATTCCACTCCGTGACGCATTACGTAGCTCGTGGTCACGCTTTGGTCGGTTTCAATGCCCGCCAGATCTACGGATTCAATAACCGAAAATAAACCATTTTCGACACGCTTGCGGATGTTCATCGATGATATCTTCGTTGCTTATTCTCGCCGAGTAGAGCACGCTGAGCATTTGGTGACCGGTGGCCGACGCTTCTCCGACCAAAGAAGATACGCCAAGTTTTCCAAATGCGGAGTTTTTGGTTAGCTTCGTGGCTTTTCGGCATATTGTTTGGGCTGGCGGTATTCAGGGATGGGATACTACGCAGACGGCGCAGCCAAGATTTCTGGCCTACCTACTACTCCGACAGAGGTGCGCACTGGGCTCATGTGTTATTATTATCTACGTTCGTAGAGAAGTTTGCTTCTATCTCGCATCATCGATCAGGGTCGACTCGTAAGGCGCTGCTCAGCTGGACTCACGCGCAGCGAAAGGTTTCCAAGCACGGGCGAGTAGATCGACGACCGCCTTCGCTTACTCTTCCGCAGGGTCCAGACGGTTAGTATGTCGTAGCCGCGATAAGCGCCGTGCATCGGGTTGGGATGCCATGGTTACGCAGTTAGTGGCAAGGTTATAAATAAGATGCGATCCCCGACACCAAGAAACACGGTATAACTACTCCCACCCATGACCTGAGTCACAAAATGCATCTACGCTCAAGATCTCGAGGCACTATTTGTACGTGGGTTCATGTGGGGATATTTATTGTAACGCCCGAACTCGGCTCACACCGTGCCTTACCCCGGCACCCTAGCTGATACAACATCAGAGAAACCAATGCAAATAAAAACTTACACAAGAAATAAAGAGATAATAAATAAAATGTAAAGCAACTAAAATAAATAATTTTCAAGATATACATAAAACTCCGAATAGCTTTAACTTTTTGCATAACCCCGCCCACAAATAGCATTACGACTTGGCATTTATATACACAACTTATGACTAGACAGGCCCTCGCGATACTTCAACGTATAAAGCGTTAATCATGCACTGTGGCAATATACCAAAGATAAGCTCCGACGGAACGAGCTTTCCCAAAATGTCAAACGAGATCCTAAACGCGGATCGACAACCACGTATTCTACCCGCATGAACGCAGCCTCTACGAGGTCAAGACAACAAGGTGACCAAGTATTGCTAAATCAGAATATCGTGAATGAAATCATAATAACTATATAAAAGCAGGACATGATGATTTGACCAAACTACGTGATATAACATATAACCGCCATATCACATTGTGGACCACGCTCCAAATTATCACTGCGTTCGTGGAATTTCTTTTCCTCACGCCTAGCTTTTTATGATATAACCATACCAAGGATTATACGTAACACCCATGTCCCACTCCGTGGTTATAAAACTGCATGCGACAAAGTGATAACTACCGATCCGACCGTATTCAATACAATGCAAACTCAAACACGGCCGATACTGGCAAGGGCGCAGAGTCGATCATCGGATACTGGCGACGGCCACGCAATCGACCGGCAAGTATCGCAGGTCGACTTCACCGTGACTGGGCGTCGATCACGAATCATTACTATACCGACCCAGCCATGGAATACCATCGACACTAAGGTCGACCAAATACGGTGACGGGGCAGCATTTAGAGCCACTCACCGATACCCAGCCGAACAAAGAAGAAACTCCCGCTGAGATAGTCCGCTTTGAATAACATCTATCAACGCGAGTACACCCGCTGAATTCTCCCACTCACCACAAGACGTCCAAGTAAGTTCAATAAGTCGACTGCCTCTATCGAGAGACGCAATACGTAAAATACCACACTTGCACAACAAAGGCTATCATCACAAGATAGGCAAGTTTCACAAACAACAAAGATAGGCAGCCTTCACAACAACAAGAGATAGTAAGTTTCACACAACTCAAAGTACTTTCATTTCCATGCCAAAGTCCTGTTTTTAACTCCAAAGTACTACATACGTTAAGTTCTTTAAAAGAGATCCATTACTTTTATAAAGTCACCCGATAATTCGTAGTATTAGAATGACCAACCCACATTCCTTTCCTAAGTTCCAGCTTGCCTAGTTTCAATTACTCAAGCTTCATTTTCAAAAAGGTTTCAAGGGGTCATAAACTTAATCACTGATTCCTTTTAGAATAACTATAAATTATGTCGACGCGAGAGTAAAGTTATTCTTTGTTTACAACATTCTTATTACGCTGAGCCTATGATCTAGAAATAATATCATTTTGTCTCATCTAGTTTCTACGCAGATGAGGTTTCTATCGGTTTTAATACAAATCATCATTTTTCAATACATTTTCCTTTATTAACGCGGCAGCTGGTCCTGGCCGATACACACTCGATTCCTAAATCAAGAAACATTATCCCTTTAAATAAAACCACTCATTACTCACGAACGAGGTTTCAAGCACAAACATCCATTAAAACAAATAAGTTAAGTCTCTTGTCTTATAAGATCAAGTCTTAACTTCTAACATTAGTAAACCATTTTCTTTACCTCTCTTAAGACATTATACCTAACTCCCATAAAGCTAGTATAACTCTTTTTAAAACCTTTTAAAACAAAGTGTTACTCTCCTTCCAAAACGATTTATAAATCTTTGAAATACATCAAGTTCTTTATTATAACAAGCCGCTTATAATTCACATCGCTTACCTTTTAAAACCACAAAGTGTTTTCTTACCTACATAAAGTTATAACCAACTTCCCATAAAGCCGTTATAACACTTTATGTTTCAAACCAATCAAATACATTAAACACATGCACGCCTACCGTACTACATAGTTACACACATATCATGCTAGTAAGAGATAGGAAGAGGTTCACATACCTCGCGACGAGCATCGACTAATAGCAAAACGCTCCAAACAATGCTACTCCTAAGCCAAGTAAATCGCGCCACACGCAGTACTTCAACCTATAAGGCCACAAGGCGCCTATTATCATCTAGACCACAACGTAGAATATTCTACGTAAAATTCAAGAAGATCTCCCCGCCACAACAGAATCTCCTTCTCTATCGAGGCCGGCCACCAAGCCAACCAGAGTGGGTTTCACACGCCTAACCTGACGTGTACAATTCTACTACACAAGAATACTACACAAGTTCATCAGAATACGCCTGCTTCTTAATTCTTCAGCTTAAGTCAAAAGACATTGCCACAAGATTAAGTATAGTTCTATATATAGTATACTTCAACTATATATTCTACAACATGTAATTTCCAATTACAATAGAAGGACAAGAGTGTTTACTCTCGATAAGCCCAAAATTATCCGAGTATAACGTCGCTACCGAGCAAGGTTTAGCTCCTACTCCGAGTGCTCCAAACCGCTCCAAACAACCCTTAGAAGTTCTATCCAACTTCTACTCCAAAACTTCAACCAACAACAACGTTCTCAGTGGTTTCTGCTTGAGACTAAAGGACAAAAGGTAGTATTTCCTGACTTCACGATAAGAGGTAACTTTGGAATACTACAAGGTATATACTAAGGTATTTTGGGCATTATAACAATACTTGGAGTGAGTATTTTAATACCACAAAAGTGGGTACCACACGAGAACAACACCCTGGGAGTGGGGGTGTTCTCGCTTTAGGCTCACAAAGGGAAGGTTTCGCCAAAAGGCCTTCACAAGGGGAGAGGGCTCTTGGACGAGTCAACAAGAGGGAGGGAGGGTTCTCAAGACTTAGGCAAGTGAAGAGTGGATGAAGAAGTCTTCAAAGAGAGGGTATTTATAGCAAAACCAAAGGCCAACCAACGGCCAAGATCAAGCCATGTGCAAGGCAAGTGTAAGGCCAAGATCAAGCCAAGTGCACCCACAAAACACTCCACAAAACACTCCACAAAACAAGCCACAAAGCAAGGCACAAAAGAGGAGCTAATCGCCAAGGCCAAGCCTTCTCTTGCCCAACGAGGGTGACAAGTGTCACCTCCCGTTGGTCCAAAAATGTTCCGCCGCCTAAAAATCCGCAAAAATACTAAATGACATAGCCGAATTTTCCCAACGTAGTCGTGGAAACGCTTAAAAACGACTTTTCTGCACTTGTGTACAAATTTCAAACTATGCCTACTTAAGGCTCAAATTGTACACGCACGCCTCACGCATATACTGAAACACGGTATAACATTCTTCCTTAGAAACATTCGCCCGAATGTTCCTTCTAGGTCTCAAACAAACAGCGCCGATAGTCTTCACCGCTATACGCATTTAAACAATCATGCCACACCGCCACAAAACACACGCTCACTTCTCCTTCTCGTAGTACTCGCCACTAACACCGAACTCGCTCTAGTATCCGCACTCACACTTCGCCAACGCTTCGTTACCAACCCTCGAGTCACTACTTCCAAACTTGGTCATCTCACTAACCTCGATTTCCCTAAGGCCATTCCCGCCTTCCCGAACTGATTCTCGTCGAACACACCTACGAACTCATACGATGGTCAACTAAACTGGGCCTAGCACCTCGTGACTCTACCACCGTGACCACCCAGAATCGACCCACCCCAAATCGGTTACGGTTGACCCGCAAATGGTCCCCAACCCGACTCAACCGCGCTAACTCTTGTTCCCGATCCGAACAATCTTACTATTTCACATCACGAAAGCTACCACTTCCATCTCACACTACCTGTGACTTACCCTTTTCACTAACCGTGTTTCTAAATCACATTTTAGCACAAAGCTATCCAAACATAACATTAAACACATCAACAACATCAATACAAACAAAACTCTGTAGGTTAAGGATATACTCAAACTAGGCGTTCAAGGACCGCTAAAACTCGAACTCCCATCGCGACTTCTACCGGGCCTTCCGGCACAAACATCCCGCCTGCTACGGTGAAGAACCCGCAATCGCTTCTAAGAGTCCATGCTATCCTACCAAGTACTTCGGCCTCGGACAGCTTCTGCCGATGGCCCCGCTGGCCGCAAAATAACAATCTCCCGAGTTAGTACGACACTCTCCTTATGGCTTTCCACAACGCCACACCGAGACAAGGGCACTCATCCGCGAGCACTCGCTTCTCCCAAAATCTGAAACTCGGGAGCCCCGACCGCTTCCCGAATATCCCGGCGTCCCGAAGCCGCGGAGGACCACTCAGATCGACGGAGGTACATAACTAGTTCGGCCCGAGGCGGTCCGCCGAAAGTCACCAAAGCGACCCGCTGCTCGCCCTTCGCCGACTTTGGTCATTCCGCCGATTTATCCGCCTCACATCCAAGTGTATACGCCGCACGCGGCAATGTCCATGCCCTACAAGAGCTACACTAACAACTCTCTCGCAAGGCAATCATCGAGCCTCAGAATATATCGTGCACTCGATCCTCCATACTAGCTACTAACGCTGGGACGCACGCCAATGAGTCGAACTCCACATTGTACTCCCGAACCGCACGCCTGCTCGCCAGAACACCAAAAATCATTTACCGAGCCCTCCTCATCCGGGAGGCAAGAAATGTGCAAGAAAGGCCTCGAGAACTCGCTCCATACCGGGCCGAAGCGCATGCTCTCCCTCGACAGCTCCCAAGAATCAAATCCACGATCACAGTATCACGCAGCTTGATGTGAACCTGTGGCCACCGACTGATCTCCGATGCCTCGATCACTTACGATCCACAGAATCGCTTGATGAACTCCTCGCGATCATCCTCGTGCCTCACCCATAAAACTCGCGCCTACAACTCGTAAAAATCCCGGCCTCGAACTATCTCGATCTAGGTGAACCATCGTGCATCGAACCGCCAGGTTCAAATTATCTCAAGTCTGCCACAACCCCGCCATTAATCGGGCCTACTCTTGTAACTCATCTCTCTCGCCTGCATCGCGGATCGAGGCTCGTATCGCGTTCTCGCCACGTTTACTCGCAGATCCTCTCGCTTTGCCCTTCTCGCCCGGCTGCCTTTCGCAGAGCATAATCGTAAAAACGAAACACGCCGAGGGTCCAATCCTTATCACACCTCTAAGGCACGATCTCGTAATGAGAAGAATGGAAACTAATCCTAAATGTCCTATAGCCTCCTCGACATAGATGTGGTGCACAACACACCGATAATCAAGACTCTACTAGACACGGCTCAGACACTTTCCGAGGATTAATCGCTCGATACCACTTGTGACGCCCAACTCGGCTCACATCGTGCCTTACCCTGCACCCTAGTGATACAACATCGTAGAAAACCAATGGAAATAAAAACTTTACACAAGAAATAAGAGATATAATAAATAAACAAAGCCAACCAAAACAGCTGCCTTCAAGATATACATAAAACTCCGAATCAGCTTTAATCCTTTTACAACCCCGCCCACAACAAGCATTTCATGCACTTAAGATTTATATTAACAACTATGACGGACAGTGGCCTCGCCATACCCCCGAACGCATAAGAACTTACATGCACTGTGTAACATACCAAAGATAAGCCTCCGACGGAACTGAGCTTCCCAAAATGCTGAAATGAGATCCTAAACGCGGATCGACAAATGATGTACTCTACCATGCATTTAACGCACTCGGGCGAGGTCAAGATAACAGTACCAAGTATGTGAAGCGTAAATCGTAAATGAAATCATAATAGTCTATACAAAGCGAGGAGAACGTATGTGATGTTGAACTACGATATATAACATATAACGATTCGTCGAAGCCAGGACTACATACGCCGAGTATCGCTCGTGCGGGCTGGATTTCTTCCTCCGCGCGTGATTTATGATATAACCATACCAAGGATTATACACGAACACCATGTCCCACTTTGTGTTATAAAAACGTCTGGAGACAAAGTACTAACTACGCGAATCGCCGTGCAATGTCTGATACAACGAAACCTGGCCGTCACGGAAATGATGCGGCGACTACAGGATACCAAGGCGATCCACCTTGTTGACCGGGGGGCAAATCGAAAGTGACCACGAGGACCAAGAGCGTATCCACGAAACCGTCAACCTCTGCGGGACGGCCAAGTCGTGACTACGGATACAATGGTCAGTCGCGCGGGCCAGGCCGTCTGAATGCGACCACGGATACGGGCCGACGGTAAAAGCCTCGTTGAAAGCTGATCCAGCGGAATAACACTATCAGCGAGGAGCATACTGTGGAATTCTCCATCATTGCCCGGCGTATCGAGTAAGTTTCTCGGCACGTCGGTAGGCCTCTGTCGAGCCAGCGGTAATCTGAAATACCACCGCGCACAACAAAGGCTATCATGGCATAAACAAGTTTCACAACAACAAAAGCGTAAGAGCAAGTTCACAACAGCAAGCGTAGCGAGTTTCACACATTTCAGAGAAATCTTTACATTTATACTGAAGTCGGGTTTTAACTCAATACTCATCGTTAAGTTCTTAAAGAGATCCATTACTTTTATAAAAGTCACCCGATGCCGTAGTATTAGAATGACCAACATTACATTCATTTTCAAATGATATGACGTTCTTTCCTAAGTTCAGTTTTAGTTTGATTACTAAAACCGTTTTTTCAAAGGTTTCATAGTTCATACAGCTGTCAGCCAGTTCCTTTTAGAATAGGTAGATGAAATTATCTTTCATCTGTGAAGTAGGTTATGCTTTGTTACAACGATACTTATTCTGACCGTGTCACAGGAAGTACAATATCATTTGTCACATCTTAGTTTATCACGGATGGAAGTTTCTCTTGGTTTAATACACAATTAAATGTTCTTCAATACATTTTCCTTTAATATGTTATGTTTATTAAGATGCAGCCGATGCGATGCGATTTAAAAATGGTAAACATTATCCTTTAAATAAAACCAGTACTCATTACTACGCGAATGAGTTTTCTTACTTAAAGCATCGCATTCTGGCTCCGATAAATTTAAGTCTACTTATCTTATAGATCAAGTCTCTTAACCAACATTAATAAACCATTTTACACCTCTCTTGGTATTATACTAACTCCTTAAAGAAATTAAAGTATAACTCTTTCAAAACCTTTTTAAACAAAGAGTGTTACTCACTTCCCAGCGATTTATAAATCTTTTGAAATCATCAAGTTCTTTATTATAACAAGCGATTTATAATTCACATGATTACCTTTTAAAACGTAAGTATTTTTCTTTCATGTCATTTGTTATATGACTTCCTTAAAAGTCGTTATAACTTTGCTTTGTATTTCAAAACCAATCAAATACATTAAACACGTATTTTAAGCTATCTTTACATGAATTCTACCACGTATCATGCTAGAAGAGAGATGAGGAAAGTTCGCATGCCTCGCGAGTATCGGCCCAATAGCAGCAGCTCCAAGCGATGCGCTCCTTCGCCCAGTAATCGCCACGTAGGTACTTGACCTATAAGGCCACAGGCGCTGTATCATCTAGACCACAACGTGAATATTCTGAGAAAATTCGACATCCCACACGCCCTGGCCTTCGTCGCCTTTCTGCTCGGGTAGCTGCGAAGCCAACCCGAGGTTTAACTGCTAACCAAAGCGTGTACAATTACACAACTGATAATACTCGCGATCACATGTCTGATTCCCGGTTCTTAATTCGCCGAATAAGTCAGGCATTGCCACGGTACTAAAGTAGTTACGCCATATAGTATCGCCAGTATATATTAACACAACGTATAATTTCGATTCTGATAGAAGATGATAGTCTTCCTCGTCAGCCCAAAATTGCTCGAGTATAATGTCGCTGCTTTGAGCAAGGGTTAGCTCTACTCAGTGCTCCAGCGGCTCGAGCAACCGCCAGAAGTTATCGACTTACACTCCCGAAACCCGACCAGTGAAGAGTTCCTTGGAGATTGTTTGAGACTAAAAAGGACAAAGGTAGTATTCCAGGACTCTGCATTATAGGGTAACTTTGGAGATACTACAAGGTATAAAACTAAGGTATTTTGGGCGTTACAACAGTGCCCGGAGGTATTTATTACCCACAAGGGGTGCCCACTGCAGACAGCACCTAAGGGGAGGGGGGTGTTGCGGCTGAGCTGAGGGGAAGGTTTGTGAAGGCGGCTGAGGAGGGGCCGGGCGAAGTCAGCTGAAGGAGGGAGGGTTCTGCAGAGAGACTTAGGCAAGTGAAGGTGGATGAAGAAATGCGAAAGAGAGAGACTATTTATGGCAAAACGAGGCCAACGATAGCGAAGATCAAGCCGTATGCAAAATGATGTAAGGCGGTCGACGGTGCCATAAAACACTCCTGAAACACTCCACAAAACAAGCCCTGAAGCAAGGCTGAGAGCCCAGTCTGGCGAAAGCGAAACGCTTCTCTTTCTTGGCAAAATCGATGAGGTGACAAATTAACCAGCCTCCAGTTAATCCCAAAAAATGTTCGTCGCTCGGAAAAATCATAAAAATACAAATGACATGGCGGAATTTTTCGACGTAAGTGAAGCGTTTACGTCGGCAGCTCGCTGGCGCTGTGTACAAATTTCCAAACTATGCCTCTTTTAAAGCTCAAATTGCTACGTACGCCTCGCTGTCCCAATACTCTGGAAACTTGTAAAAGTCTCACTTATTAAATTACTTTGTAGGTTGAATCACCGTCGTCAGTGATGCATCATTTTCATGTTTCTATGCGAGAGATATATCGGAGATCCATCATCGTCTTTAGATTATTTGATGATATCCCGGTGTGAGTTATCGCCAGGAGATTCCGCGTAGCGATATGATCGCGGGTTAAGCGGCTAGACGAAGGATATGGCTTAATCAAGTCTTATGGCCAAGGCGAGGAAACGAGAGAGAGATGGCAACATTAAGAGAGCGGAGGAGGACATGAGGCGAGAAGTATCCTCACTTATTCCCGCGCTCCGGGTAACTTCGAGCTCTGCGGTTAATTTTACGTTGTCGCCTTATACAGTGTTCATGTGGCCATATGTAGCATTGCAAATTATTGGTGCTTGAGGGACTATCACGTTATCCCGAGTTATTTGAATCTTTGAAGAAACATTCCGGAATGTGTAGATGTTTCTAAAGAGGAGAATGTGTTATACCGTAGTTAGAATGATGTATGTGAGACGTCTGTGCAGATATCATACTATTAGGGTAGAATAAGAAAGAATTGTTTAGTGATGTTGAACCTTGTGAAGGGTTTATGTTTCAATATTTTTACGATTATGGAATTTCAGGGAGATAAATGTTACACGGACCAATAGGAGGCGGCGTGTGTCACTGAGAGCCGTATTGGAGTTTTTTTTTTTTGACTAGTGGGCAAAATAGTGTGCAAAAAGTGCGCATGGCATTTTATTGTAGTGGAGCGGTTTTGCAGAATTAGTGGGCAAGTCAAATGGTGAAGTCTTGCATGGCAATTGTGGGACAAGTGGAGAAAGGAACTACTGACAATCTATACTTGTCATAACAAATCCAACATTGGTTGCCTCCTCTTACTAAGCACCTACAATTGATAAGAAAATCTTCACAACAAATGCATTTTGAGGCTTGAAAATATTCTTACTCTCCACTCCATAGTACTCTCAGTCAACCATATGCTCTTGAGCTGATATTGTCCAAAAACTCTTAAACTTATAAGTGTTCTTGTAAATATGTGGAAGATTATTAGTAAGAAGTTAGACAAGATTTCCTGCAACTCAAAATATCACTTGTAAGAAAAACAAAAATAAACCTTAGTGTTCTTGGCTTTTTAAGTTAATTCTTGAATAGAAATTTAAATTTAGGGGCTTACTAAATGTGACTTAATGGTGGTTTGGAACACAAAGTTAGACTAAAACTTGTAGGAGCGACTTTAAGTTCTTGGATATATTTGGGCTAAATTGAAGTGTGGACATAACCCTCTTTGTAAGTTGATTATTATGTATATTGGATGTGTATATATTGAAAGTATATTATGAGTATGAGATATAAGGGAAGATTTAGATCTTATTAAGTCTAGGAGAGATTGGCATATTAGCCATTAAAATGGTAAAAATGTATCCATTACTTGCCTGGAAGTTAGCAACCAGAAGCTATAACTTATATAAAGATTTGGAATATAAGTTGAAGGACTAATGAAGTAATTAGATAAGTAAAATTATAAAAAGTTGGCAAGGACCCAGCTTAGGTATTATTACTTTGGGTAAGTATTACTTTTAATTTTATATTTACATTGTTGTCAGAAGATTGTTAATCGCGTTCCGTTTAGGCGTGTGATCCATACTTTAATTATTATTGTTGTTATGAAGAGAGATTGTGTCGGCGTTAAGTTTGGAAAAAGTATCCTTGTTAATTCTTTGTTGTTCTCACCTTTGAACCGGGCGTGGTAGTGCCCTACCTGGGCACCACTTCTACCTTAACAGCTAAACAAGTGCGGAATTTAAATAACATCTAGATTTTTTGAAGCCAGCGTGTGACGTGGCGCGGCTGCGAAAGTATAATATCATAATAAAAGGCCAACACCTTTGTCACGGCAGGTCGATCAGCGTGAATACGAGGACCTCACAAGAGTTTCTTAAATATGGCAAGGACAAGGCCACGTATTACCACCTTAAGCTAATACAAAAGAAACATCTTTTGAAGGAACTATACCAAAATGATAAACTCTGAACAAATGATTCTTAAAAACTGCGGCGGTCACTGCGCTGCGAGATGCTTCAAAGCTGCGTACCTAAACTGCGGGCGTAGACACTTTGACCCGAAAAGGAGTCGATCTGAAAAAGAATGTACCAAGTGTGGCAAACGATAAATCGTGTAATGAAATCATGAGTCTAAACAAAACAGGAGACATGTATGATAGCGATCCTCACGATTACCTGATACATAGCGATCGTATCGTCGAGGGCCGCGTGCCAAATCGTTTAAATATAACATGGGTCTCACGCCCGTATATCAATCATGCGGTAGAATCCTTTCTCACTGTCGGCGTCCGGCTGATATAATATAACACCAATGATGTCACGAACGCAGTCTGCGCAATATCCACTGCGTGGTCGCGCCGGAGATCGCGTACGTATAAAAGCGCTGGCCGCTGAGTGTCTTCTTTCGTCAGAGTCTTGGCATCTGATCCGATACCGGAATCAACGTCGTATAAGCATGTCAGGAGTATCCCTCGGCGGTCGCGTACCCGGAATCCAGCGTCGTATCGCGTGACCGTGGGTAATACAAACAAATCAGGGAATCTAACGCCTCACCAGTCCACGTACCGAGATCACGTCGTATAAAGCGTGTCCAGGTATCCCTCGTGATGCGCATGCCGGGGAATCCCGCTCGTATAAGCATGACCAGCGAGGGTACAAGCAATCCCGGGAATCTAACCCAGCCTCCACCGGTCACGTGCCCGGATTGCGCATCGTGGCGTATCGGAGTATCCGCAAATGATCGCGTGCCGGGGATACAATCGTATAAGCGTGACCATGGGTAATACAAATAATGGAAACATGCGAGTGGAATCCGAAATCACTTGTCGAATGCGTCGAAGTAAACTTACAATAAGGCGGTAGGCCCTTAATGGAAATCAGCGACAGCGTCGCGATATAATACTTGCGGCTCGAAAGCCTTACTTACCGGCTACATGGGCAAGTGAAGTTAAAATCTTTGGGCTTCAATTTTATAAACTCCAGGAGCCAACATAGAGTGCTCGCCGATTAAAGCGAGCCGAAGTACTTATCAGAGACGCAGCCATGAATGATTCTCTCAATTAAATGACCAAAGTACTTATCAAGGCCTGTGTGAATAATTCTCAGATTAAGCAGCAAGCCAAAAGTACTACGTGCGTACATTCTTTTCCAAAATACTCGCATTTACATGCTTAAAACCAGATACTAACGCACGTAGTATCAAGGTTATTGTCTGTTTTCAAAGTAAGTTCACTACACTTTTAGAAAACTCATTTCAAAGCTTGAAATCAAGTAACTCAAATTTTTACAATCTAAATGGCAACTTATGCCCATTAATCAATAGGCAAATGACTTTCTTAACGTGGCCAAAGTCGTTATAACTGACTTCCCGTATTAAAAGCGGGTTATAACGGCACTTTGTGGTTTTAGACATATCCGTTCTGTTTTATAACCAAGAGACTTATGCTTTTAAAACCAAGTACCCACATGCTGAGCCAAATTTCTTCTCTTTTCAAACCCTCAGGTAAATCCACTCGGCTTAACTCGCAAGTCATTATAACAACCATTGAGTTTTCCAGGTAAGGCATTAACCAAAAGGTTTAGAAACCCACTTCCTTTCGAGACTTACATGTACTTTTAAAGTACCTTCTTTTTCACTACTTAGAATCAGACTTCACTATGAAATGGATTATAAAACTTACAATTTAAACATCTGTAGAAGTCTGACTCGAGAAGTCATGCGACAAATTCTTTACCGGCAATCGAGATACAACGAGGAATGGATCGTTTAAAGAGGTAGGACCATGCACTTTCTTTATCTTAAGGAATCATGCTAGAAGAGGAGATAGTTCACATACCTTTTGACTGGAAATCCATGACTAAGCCGAATAAGCATGGCGTAGAGAATGTCAGCATATAATGGTCCGCAAGTGTGACTATCGACTTCTAGTCTCTAGTGAGAATAATACTAAGTATCGGTCTCTTTATTCTCTGAAAAATCAGAATACTTCGCTTTGTTTACTGCATACTTTGCCACGCTTTTTCAAGGCGAATACAATAAACAAACATGCCACATTTAAGGCTACGACATATAACCGATCAAATGGGGATTACGGCATGGCAGCACAATATATTGTAAAAATTCCATGCATGATTCCATACGAAGTAGTTCCAAATTAAAAAGCCATTCTGTTACATAACCAATGCAATTCAAAGTCTTTTCCAATCATTTTCGATTCCGAGTTCTGAGTCCCTAACGTGTTATATAATGTCATAAAAGCGAAACGGCAATGACTACGAATTTCATGCTTATCTGACATCACGGCGACTTAAACTAATAATCAACTTGAAATGTAATCTTAAGGCTAAATTGTATGCTAGTTTTGTGGATTAGGGTTCCGACAAGCCCGATACACTGACATCAGAAACTTCAAACTATATAACTCATGCTTGCTAATATCCATAGCTCTGAATGATAAGTAAATCTTAATTCTCTTTTAAAGCAGCAAGAATTTATCGCTTTACTAAACATAAAATTTCTAAGATTCAAAGTCGCCTATATGCAATTCTTAGCTCGCTTTCGCTTTACGGCTCGATCGCTATTTGAAGCCTGTTTAGAAGTTCCACTGACCAAACTTCTCTTTCCATTCGATCGAAACTATGAGAGGAAAACTACTTAGGTTTTTAGCATTGCGACTAACGATGAAACGTCGTTTTTGAAAATCTTTCTATTGACATAACCTTACAACACTCTTAGGAACGCTTGGGTTTAAGTACTTGTGAGCGATGGATCAAAACTCTGAATTTTGTGTAGGCGATGGACCCGACTTTAAGAAGCGTCTACGCAGAAGAACCCAACAATGTTTGTGATTTTTCTAAGTGACTGGGGCTTTTCAATCTTGCACTAGTAGTGTGCTTATATAACACGTTGGATGAACTTAGATGTAAAGCCTGACTTGTGGGCTAGGATGAAGAACTGATTAATGTTAAGCCCAGTGGGCCAGAGTTGACTTGGTGACAGTCTCAGAAAGCGAGAGACTTATCCTCAGCTGATGGTCAATGACCGTTTCTACCCTTGCTAAAATGCGTCCAGAGACCGCATATGTGCCAGGGTGCCACGTACGCCTTAGCCGTCATTCGATGCATAAATTCCAGTAACGCCATTAGAGCCTAACAAAAATGTAAAAATTCCTCGGGTGGGCTTGCGATAAATCCATAAAAAATAGAATTTTCACGTTAATGTTAATAAGTCCATACTCTTCCAAATAATGCATTTTTGAGAATCAATTCTCAACAACGAGACATTTTCCTTTCAGGCGATTGGAAGATTTTACATCGGAAAAATAATAATTGCTTTCTACTTAACGCACTAATTTCCAAGTCTTGATTCCTTAGCCACGTACATTCTGCTTATACGTATCACGGACTCTGATTACGGGGTGCTTGATTGTTATGAAGGAGATTGTAATCAGCGTTCCGTTTAGGCGATGTTATCATCTTTAATTATTATTTGTTATTAAGGGGAAATTGTTAATCGCGATTACATTTGGGCGTGTGATACCACTGCTTTAAATTTGAATTATTGCTGCGCCTTATGGCATGTTGGTTACTATTATCGGGCGCTTAGAAAAGGTGGAGAGATTGAGTAGAAGGCCAGGGGAAGTCTTTTGCCCGATTTTGTAAACTAAGAGAAATGCACTTACTTGAAGAATCCAGCGTAAAGCCTAGAAGTTGATAGGCGTGTTTTGGCTATTATAGGTTGACTTTCTGCGCGCGACATATCCAGGCTTAAGTGCAGTTTAGTAAGGAGGTATATGATTAACTTCTATACCTTTGAGTATGATATTTGTGGAAAATATATATATAGTCTGGTGAAGCGTCACGTGTATGTTAAATGCTAAATTTGGCTTTACTTTGATGTCTTTTGGACTTGAGTTCTAATTAATAAGAATCTTGAATATTTCAAAAGTTATGAATCATTTGGAAGAAAAGTAATGTAGTTTTCATAAAAAGTTTAAGTGTTATACTAGCTTTATGGAAAGCTAGCTATAACGACTTAGAAAGATAAGAAAAGCAGTTTAATTATTTGTTTATCAAATGCATGAAATGATGTTTGAAGGTATGATAAGTTGGTTTGACTAAACATGTTGATCTTATGTGTGTTAGTATCTTGTGGCGGCTTGTGTAGAGGAGGTTATTAGCATTTGTGCTTATGTTGTTTTTGTGATAAGTGCATTTGTGGTAGTATTAGCATTCATAAACATTATGATATAAATAGGTTGCGCCCCGTCACGAGAATACCTAAGTGGTCACTGAGAACTATGCAGGCTAAGAGTTCGAGATAATCCTCGGGTAATATTCTGCGTCACGAGAGCCACCTCATCGGTCTATGTAGCCATCACGGTGCAGAGTCGGGGCGATCTTGAGGTGCTTTACCGTCACGGGAATACCTGCATGCAGGCCTAGGTAGCTATGCGGTGCGGGAGAGTTCGAGTTAGTTTCGCATAATGATACTATAGGCGATTGGCTTTGCTTTGATAAATAAGCGGCGAAAGAGCCCGATTACATTATATCTATTTTTGCTCTTGTTTATGATGTAGTATATCGCGTGATTCTTAGATTTATTTAGTATATTTGTGAATTAGTTTTAAATGTATAGTTATATATATGATCTTTCTGATTTCATATGGTACTGTTATCTTGACCTCCTTGGCTGTGTTCATGCATGAGTAAGGGAAGCGAGTGGTGGATCCTCGTCTTAGGATCTTTACTCGGGTGTCGAGAGTGAACTACTCGGAGGCTGCGACTTTAGTCTGATTCTCCGTCGTGTAGATGTTTTGTACATTGGGGGTATAAGCGGGGCCTGTCCGTCGTAGTCGCAATATGTAGAAGTACAGCCAGTCAGCATTTGTTAAGTTGGGATTGCTTTGTGTTTCACTTTGGTATTTATATAAATGCGAAAAGTGACTTGCCTCTTTGGATGAAGCCCCCATTTCTTATTACCTGCTTTGTTTCATGTTGCAAGTTTATATTCCGCTAGTTACTCACGATGTATATCTCTTGGTGCGGGTAAAGAGCCTGATCCGCGAACTGAAGCGGTGCGGTAATGATTTAAAGAAATAATGAGATTATGCTTAGTTTTCCATGATTAAAGGGACTTGAAGTGTTTTAAAATATGATACTTGTTTAGTTTTAAGCGTATAACTCCATGGATATAGGAAAATGTAATTTGACTATTATAAAGTTAATATAACGACTTTATGGGGAAGTTGGTTATATTGGCTTTATGGAAGAAAGTTAAGCGAGATTTACTGCAGTAAAATAAGTAAGGATAAATGACTTGATTTATGAAAGACAAAATTGATTTTAAAGCATCAAATTGCCTAAGGTTTTAAAAGAAAATTATTTGCTTTAGAAGCCTAATTATATTTCAAGGTATTGTGACTTGTCTTGAAAGTAGTTGTATTTGAATCTGCGGTTATTAGTATCTTGGAAGTTTTATATAGAAAAAGTCATTTTTAAAGGTAGAAGTATGTAGTACTTTGGGTTTAAATTCGATTTTATAAAAAGACATGTTAGTGCCTTAAAGTAAACTAAAATGAGTGTATATGAACAGAGACTAATAAAGTTAGGATTTCTTAACTTGTATATATTGTATGATGGCCCATTAGTCTTATATTGTAATATGATAAGCCCAGGTTTGTCTTGAGTGGTATAATTATTCATTCTGAGTGCGTTCCGGGTTGTAGCATTCGTATTAGTGGATTTGCTACCCGTGATGCGAGGAATACCTGCGTGCGGGTCGTAAGGATATGCGGGTGAAATAGTCACTGCGGCGGACCCGATCTATCGAGAATACAAGTAAATTACCTACGCGACTTTATCTTGGACGGATACGATCATCTGAGGAATACCTACCATGCGAATTAAAGTGGGGCTCATGCGGGTAAAAATAGTCCCGGTAGGATTGCTTAATGATACTACGGGCGGCGGCCTACTTTGATCATGAGCCTCACATTTTTATGCATTAAAGTTTATACCATTACTCTGCATTTGTTAGTAGGGCCTGATGTCTGTAATTTGATTATCGTCCGTATGCCGACTTTACTTAGACTTATGATATAGTACGGTATTTTCGATTTTACATGTGGTACATACATTGTCTTGACGCCGCAAGGGGTTGCGTTGCATCTCGCCCAGTGAGGTGCAGTGGTAGATCCTGCATTCTTAGAGATCAATGATGGGTGTGGAAAACCGTTCTCGGAGAGCTTGTCTTTTAGTATGAAAATTTTCCACGATGTTGTAGATATTATGTACATTGAGGTATAGCGGGAGCCACACATCCCGCCATTGTTATTATTCTAGAAGATGCCTTAGTCATTTGTGATTTAATTGTAAGCAAGTTATCTTGTTTACTTTTTAGTTATGTATACATGGAAGCGGCCTTATGTTGCACATGATGTTTCTTATCTAAACATGTTTGTATGTGTTGTGTATGTTCATTTCTTTGATCTCGATGTATACGAAAGGGGTGCCAGGTAGAGACACCGATCGCTGACGGGGTGGTCGTGACAAAAGTGGTATCCAGCGATTTAGTCTCGGAAAGTGTCTATGAGCCGATGTCTGGTAAGTCTTGATTATCGATGTTACTACGTCACCATCGAGCTCTGAAGATATTTAAGTTGGTTTCCATTCTTTCGCTCTAGATCGTGCAATAGAGATGTGTTATAGGTTGAACTCCTGCGGCATATTTTATGTGCTCGATTATGCCCTCCACGAAAACGTATGACCCCAGTAGCGGTAGAGAGGCTACCGTGGGGGCGGAGGTTCGAGGAGCCGCAGGCCCGATCTTTCACGGTGATGCCGGACGGCCGAATTCCACGGCGTCGCGACCCGTGAGTTGGAGCGGCGGCTGACTCTGCGAAGTTATATTACTGAGCCTCGATTCCGCAGCCGGGGGTTGAGTAAATTCTGAGGAAGCGGTCGGTTATTGACGACCGTGCTGGCGGCCTTCGGCGAGAAGCGGTAGCGACCACCTGGCGAAGCAGTTTACGGATTCGGGATTTTACTGGGTTGTCATCACACGGTTACATGGCTCGAGATCAGGAAGGCGCCGAGTTTATTCGGCGATTCTGACCGGACTATATAAGTGCCCAGGGCCTGGTGATCGGTCATGCTGGCCTGCTACGATTACGATATTGCGTTGGCTAGTTTAGTCATGGGAGATGTCTAGAGGTGATAGTGCTCTTCCCGGTGTTTGGGAGGAGTTCGCAGAGGCCTTCGCAGATCACTTTTAGCCTCACGAGATGAGAGAGAGCCCGTGGGCAGTGCTGGCCTTGAGCGGGAATGGGAGGACTATCGAAATGCGGCTTGGAGTTTGACCCATTGGCGGTATCGTAGCGCCATTGGCGCGTAGTGACCAGTTCATCGTATATGATGGGGCTAGGTCGTCGTATGATTCACTGCGTAGCAGGGTAGCCGCCCGGCGAGTATGAATATTGCGGAGATGCGAGCATATCGCAGAGATAGAGATAGAGAGAGGAGAGATCGACGGCTCGAGCGGCCAAGGCGGGCAGCCAGTCGAGCGATTTCGGCCCGGGCGACCTCGGCCAATGACCGATCCACATTCAGCCGCTGTGATTCCCTTCCGGTTTGGCGGGAGGTTGTCGGTAAGGGCATTCGAGAAGCGGTCGGGAGCCGGGGTTTGGGAAGGCGGCCGCGTCGATCAGACCACCGTCGGTGTGTTGATGCGGTAGGTCGCGAGCGAGTCTTGTATGAAACCGGGGCTCTGTTACTTTGTGGCGAAGGGCCCGTTGAAGAAAGATTGTCAGGCCCAAGCGGCCCGGGGTGTTATGGATTCAGCGGCAAGTCGATTCTTTGAATCTGCGTCCTTGCGGTTATCGCCGGGCGTGAGTGTTCGCGACGGCGAGGAGCCTTGGCGGTCGTGGTAGAGTCCCAGTTCGGCGGTCGCCGAACCGCATCCCATCTTTATGTCGTCAAGTCGGGACGAGGAGCGTCACCGGATAAATCACCGGGTACATTAATGGTTTCATGTTGTGATGTATATGCTTTGATAGATCCAGTTCTACACTTGTCCTATATATCTCGCCATTATTCTTTGGTAGAATAGGGATAGTGCAGAGTCCGTAAAACCTTTTGAGTCATACTGCATGATGGAAGTGATTGATGATGGCGGTATATAAAAACGCCGGTATTCTCGATCGTCGGACCTAAGCGGAAGCTTGATAGAGTTGGATGCCAGCGGTTTGATGTTGTGCCATGAGGATGGATTGGCTAGCGTGCTTTGTATGCCAATGTGGATTATGAGAAGAGATTGAGTACGGTTTCGGTTCTGAGTCGGTTATCAAGTGGAAGGGAGTCTTTAAATCCGTGAGGTAGGTTTATTTCTTACCTCAAGGCTGCAGGAAGATAGTCTTGGAATGGGTATATACACCCATTATAGTTGGGTATTCGTCTGGTAGGAGCTTGAGACCTTGATCGATTCCGGTTGTTAGAGTTTCGGGCGTATTCACGGGCGATCTCAGGGTATCCTCACGAGAGGGAGATTGAGTTTTGCGTGATATGTCGTCGAGACACGCCGTCCTATTTCTATTAGCCATACGGGGAAGAACCTTTTGTTGAGTTGAGAAATTTGAAGGACCGGTGAATTTCTTTGGAAAAAGGCTTGCTCCAGTCACAGTGTTTTCTCACGCAGGGGTAGCCACGGTTTTGTTGTGAAGAAAAGAGTATGGGGCCAGCTAACGTGGCAATGTGATTCCTGACGGTGAATAAGGTTACCATCAAGAATAGGTACCATTCGGGATTGATGATTTGTTTGACCGATTGCGAGAAGTGCGGTGTTTCTCAGATAGGCGCGGTGTGGTTGTTATCCGCAGTGCGCGCGTTAGAGGCGAATATCAGCGCATTGGGACCCGTCGCGGGCACTATAGGTTAGTCTTGATGTCTTCGGGTTGACGGCTTACCCATTATTCATGGATTTGATGGGCGGGTATTCGAAGCCATTGCTGGACCATATATTCGTTATAGTATTCTTTGATGATATCTGGTTATTCGCGCCTGACGGACCATTGAATCATTTGAGGCAGTGCTGGGAGTCTCAGGAATGAAAGCGATTATAATGCACATTATGCCAGTATTTCGGAGCATGTACGTGGGAATCACGTGCGAAGATCTAGCCCTTAAGATAAGCCTTGGGCGTTTTTATTTTGTACCGCGACTCGGCAAAAGGGTAGTTTTTCAAATGACGTTTCCTGACTTTAAGTAGAGATGAAATTCCGGCTAATACCATTTCTAATTTTGCGGATTTTCAGAAGCGAAACATTTTGGATAGCGGGAGGCGACACTTGTCACACTCCAGTTGATGGACTGAAATCGATCACCGTTTGGGCGATTTGGACCTTTGGGAAGAGGCGTTTTTGTGCGCATTACCTAGTCAGGGATTGGTAGGATATTTTGGCGTATGATTAATCCTCACCCTACACTTGCCTTGCATGTCTAAATCTTGGCCATTGGTTGTATGTGACCTATAAATACCCCGGCAAGATGAAAGAGTTCTTCGTGCGATTACTCAAGTCTTGAAAATCCTCCGCTTCTCCGCATTAGCCATTTAGTCAAGCCCTCTTCCCATAGCCTAAGTGGCATGGCGAATACTAGCTGCCAAAATCTTATATGAGTAGAAAAAGTTATGTGTATCGTTATAATGTAAATACCAGCTGACCGCTAGTGTAGTAGAAGTTGGCAGAAGGGCCACAGGGTTCTTTGGAGCATCTGACAGGAACAAAATGCTCAGTGCGACTTTTTCTAGGATATTGTGGGCTTTTACAGGTAATAATCCTAACCCTCTTGTATTAGAGAATAAATCTTTGTAGAAGTATAAGAATAAGTATTAATCAACAGAATATCACGAATAGAATTGAGCTGTTACCATGGTAGAAGGGTTTAAAGAAGAATAATCAAACTATACTTACATAGAGTTTGTTTTCCTGATGAACATATAGCTCATGGGTAGGGGGAAGTCTTTGCCCGGAGCTTCGTGGAGTATAGACACTCATTGGAATGGCCTTGAGTAGTCTTTAATAGATATATGTGACTATTATAAGTGACTCTTCTGTGTTGACATATTGACTTGGCGGTGGTTTATTTGAGGTATGTGATTCTTCCTAAAGCATGATATTTTACAATATAACTCTGGCAATGCCTGCGCGGCAAGCACGGAATAATACTTACGGCATCATAACAAACCTTTGAATAATATACGACGATGCCTCAACGGCTTAAGCTTTGAATAATAAGAATGAAAACATTTCAAAGACTCTTGAATCCTTATTAACGAAGAGAACTAATTGGTTTTAAGCGAAGCAAGAGTTATAGCATAGGAGTAAGTACTAACGGCAAGATTTATAAAAATAAGTTTGCCTATGTGTTCTGGAGACTTTATATTGTGGAAGAATAATAAAGATGGTTTGATAAGTAGGCAGCTGATATGATCTTATGTGTGTTGGTATCTTGTAACGTTTGTATGGGGTGGTATCCTTGTTGTGTAGTTGTTATGTTAGTATACTATCACTCGCCTCTTGAGATGATAGGGGTTAAAGGCTGCCCTCCGTGCGAGGTAGACTCGGTGATGCAGGACCGTGATTCGAGAAATACCTGCATGCGGTCCCGAGGGCCTATCTTGAATCAGGGTTCGAGGTTGGTGTGCGAGGTTGCCACCAAATGGAATTGCACATGTAGCCATGCGGACAACGAGTCGGGACGATGCCGGTAGCTACCTACGTCGCGGGGTTGCTACACCATGCGGGCCCATGTGAGTGGCCTATCACGGACTCGGTCGAGTTGACTTGCGAATGATGATATGGTAGTGGCCTGTTTACGATCGTCAGCGGCCTAGACAAGACCAATACGGTTACCTATTGTTGCCTCTTGTTTGTGATGTGGCACTCGTGCGGTTTCTTGGTTGTTCGCATATTTGTAAGTGGTTTTAAAATGATATGTTTTTCGTTTAAGTATTTTCTACCAGTTTATCACTTAGTACACGTTTATGTGACACCAGCCGGCTGCGTTCATCGCGGGGTAAGACAGCGGTCTTTAGATCCGCGTCATAGGATCTCTCGTTGGTGTACGGGCTCCGTCTCTTGCGGGCTCTACTTTTGGTATGATCTCACTGTTGTAGATAGTTTTATCTGATCGAGTATGGCGGAAGATTTACTGTCCGCGCCATAGTTGTATATTTCATAGAGAATTACCTTGGTCATATTTATGCAGTGTCGGATGCTTTGCTAAACCATGATTATATATATATGCGAAAGGCGATGTTTCTCCACGTAAAGCGTATGCTTTATTTTATAAGCTGTTTCGTATGCGCTATATTTCAATTACTCGATGTATGACTACTTGGGTGCCGATGAGCCACCGATCCTGCGGGCCGGGCGAACCATTGACAAAAAGTGGTATCGAAGCGATTGATCCTCGAAAGTGTCTGCAGGCGGTATCACAGTAAATTAACGATTGCTCCGATTGTGTTGTGCACCCGCGCGATAATCGAGAGCTATAGGATATTTAAGTTAGTTTCCATTAACCTGCATTCGAGATCGTGCTTTAGAAGGCGTATTTATAGATTTGGACCTACAACGTATTCCTTTCTGTGCTGGTTGCCTGCCTCGTAGGCAACCGGGCCCGAGGGCAAGAGGCGGTAGAGCCTAGCGAGACAGTCACGAGGCGCAGGCGTCACATACGAGGCGGCCGAGTTACGCCAGCGCCCGCCGGCCCAGCGAGACCACGGTACCCGCACCTCGTCCCCACCGGCTGGGCGGAGGAGTTGAAATTACAGAATGCTTGACTTTGGCGGTGGCCGGAAATCGAGAAGGCTGAATCTGGCGATTCGATTCGACTCCAGCTCGGTCGTACCGTTGTTCACCGGGCGAGAAGTTTGAGCTCACGAGACTTCTTGAGTTGTAACGCGGATTTTATGGGTCGAGGCAGGAGGATGATCATGAGGTTAGTCAAAGTCGACTTAGGAGGATTTTAAGGGTGATCGGGCGTCGGAGGCCAGGAGTCGCGTGATCTTTAGTTCCATGTGCGATGATACCGCGGTCGATTGGTTCCCGATTCATGGGGTTATCGGGAGAACCGCAACGTCCACGGTAGGATGAGTTCTCGAGCTTTCTCGCTCGTACTTGCCTCTCCAAATGTGAGTTTTGGTTGACTTGATGGCGTTTCTTGGGCATATTATGGTGATGGCATTCGAGTTAATCTGACGAATCGAAGCGATCGAGGACTTGGCCTGAACTCTACTCAAGCGAGGTTCGCGATTTTACGGGCCTTGCGGTATTATCGGTTCGTGGAGAAGTTTGCTTATCTGCACCGTTGACTAGGTGACTCGAGCGGCCAAGTTTGATGGGTGATGCTTGTGGCGGGGTTTCGATTCTTGAAAGAGGCGCGGCCGCCCCGTTCTTACTCTTCCGGAGGTCGGATGGTTATGTCGTGTATTGTGATCGTCGGGCATCGGGTTGGGATGTGTGTTGATGCGGCATGGCGAGTTATAGCATATCGTCCGGCGGTGAAGAAACACGAGAGGAACTACCCCCATGATTTGGAGTTGGCGGTATGATTCACGCTTTGAAGATCCGAGGCACTATTTGTATGGGGTTCACGTGGATATTTTACGACCACAAGAGCCTCCGTATATCTTCAGACAGAGGAGCCGAACTTACGGCGAGGCGGTGGTTAGAGTTGCTTAAGGATTACGATGTGGACATCCGTACCACGGGCAAGGCCAATGTTGTGGCGGATGCCGCTTAGTCGTAGGTCGATGGGAGCCTATCGGATGTGCGGCTAGAGAGAAGGACATGGTTCGTAATTTGCACCCGGTTAGCGAGCCTTGGTGTCCGTTTGATTGATTACGATAGCAATGGGGTTAGAGTTCGTGAGGTTGCGAGTCTTCCATCGTTGGCGAGGTGAAGAGGCAATTCGAGGATCGGCTTTGATTCGATATCGTGATCTGACTCTTCGTGAGGCGGGTCCTTTTGAGTAGCACGATGGGGTGCTAAGGTTTGAGCGAGTTGTGTGTTCCGGATGTTTCAGGACTTGGCGGAGTTCTTGGGAAGCACACGCGTCGCGTTACTATCCATCGGTCGACCAAGATGTACCACGACCTTAGATCTGTGTATTGGTGGGATGGCTTGAAGAGGGCGCTGCGAGTTCGTAGCTCGGTGCGTGTTGTCGGCAGTGAAGGTAGAGCACGGAGACCCGGTGGTTTGTTATAGGCGATAGAGATCCGACACGGAAGTGGGAGGTAATCAACATGGACTTCATCACGGATTACCTCGCACTTTCGGAGAGACATGATTCTATATGGGTTATCGTCGACGGTGACGAAATCAGCCCACTTTCTTCCGTCGGGGCGACTTTTCGGTGAGGATTATGCCGGACTTTACATCCGAGATCGTCGGGTGCATGGAGTCCCTACCGATCATATCGCATGCAGAGCCCGGATTTACGCCAACTTAGGTCCTTCGAGAGGGTTTAGGGGCCTTGAGTGAGCACTCGCATTTCATCCACGAGGCAGACGGACAGCGAGCGCACTATCGGACTCTTGAGGATATCTGCGAGCCGTGTTATTGACTTCCATGGTAGTTGGGAGGATCATTTGCCTCTAGTTGAGTTCGCGTATAATAATAGCAACCACTCCGTGATTCGGATGGCGCCTTATGAGGCCTTGTATGGGAGGAAGTGCAGATCGCCTATAGGTTGGTTCGAGGTGGGCGAGTGCGGCTAGTGGGACCAGATTTGGTGCGTGAGCGATGGATAAGGTGAAGCTTATCCGAAGGCGCTATCGATGACTGAGTCGGCAAGTCGTATCACGCATCATCGTCGTCGACATCCGAGTTTGCGATTGATGATTGGGTTTTCTCAAGGTGTCACCCACGAAGGGTGTGATGAGATTCGGGAAGAAGGAAACTCGGCCAAGGTACATCGGGCGTTTGCATTGTCGCAGGTAGGAAAGGTTGCCTATGAGTTGGATCTGCCGTCCGATCTGGAGGCGATGCATCCGGTGTTTCACGTTTCTATCTTTGAGGAGATGTATCGGATCCATCTAGGGTACATCCGATTGGCGATGTCGGTGACCAGGGGTTATCGTATGAGGAGATTCCCATAGCGATAATCGATCGTCGTGTTAGGCGTCTGGACGAAGGGCGTGGCTTCCGTCAAAGTCTTGTGGCGAACGAGCTCGAGGAGGAGATGACGTGGGGCCGGGAGGACATGAGGCGAAGTATCCTCACTGTTCCCCACCCCTCCGTGTAATTCACTTTCCTACTTGTAAATCTTCATTATCGTTTATGCCTAAGTATTGTTTATGGTAGTGTGTGGCTTTTGCAAAGCTGTTTAAATTTTGAAGAACCTTATCGTTATCTGTCTTGGGAAGGAACATTCGGGACGAATGTTTCTAAGGAGGGAGAATGTTATACCCGTATTTCAGTATGTGCGTGAAGGAATACGTAAAAAGTGTGGTCTCAAAGTTAGGCCTTGGACGATTTTTAGGCACAACTCACAGAGCGACCGGTTTTCCGACGAAACGTTGCCACAGCTTTCGTAGGCTAAATTCCAGCTATGTCATTTCTAATTTTTGCGGATTTTTCCGAGAGACGTAACACTTTGGACCAACGAGAGGCGACACTTGCCACCTCTCATTGGTGGACTTGTCACGACAATAGGGCGAATGGATGACCATCTTTGTCATAAAGTTGGTTAGATATTTTGTGTGCAAGTTGGCTAGGTACACTTGCCCTAATCTTGACCTTACACTTGCCTAGCACTTGGCTAAATCTTGGCCATTGGTTGGCCATGTCTTGACCTATAAATACCCTCTTGAGATGAAGAGTTCTTCATCCACAAAAGCTTTCCAAGTCTAAAAATTCTTCCTCTCCTTTGTAAGCAATTCGTCCAACACACCCCCTCGAGAAGCTTGGCCGAGGCTACCCCACCCCTAGCCTAGCCGAAACCTACCCCCTCCTTGGTAGAAAAGTTGCCTTCTTGTATTGTTATAATGCCCAAAATACCCTAGCCCAAATACCTTAGTACTTAGTAGAAGTTGTGAAGAACTTCTAAGGTTTCCTTGAGCATACAACTTAGGAGCAAAACCTTGCTCAGTGCGACTTTTCTAGGATATTATTGGGCTTACCGAGGTAACTAATCCTAACCCTCTTTTGAATTAGAGAATACTTCTCGTTGTAGAATAAGAATAAGTATAAATACTTAGAAGGTTATTAAGGAATAGAATTGAACCGTAACACCTTAGAAGGGTATAAAGAAGAATATCTGATCGTACTTACATAGAATTTGTTTTCACAATGAGACTTATATAGCTCACGGGTAGGGTTGTGCTGCCCGACTTTCCGTAGAATTGAGGACCCTCTGCTTAGAATGACCTACGAATAGTCTAGACTTTGATAGATATCTGTGACTATTATAGGTGATTCTCTGCGCGACATACTCGACTTGGCGGTGGATTTCGCCGAGAAGGTATGTGATTCTTCCTAAAGCATGATATTTTACAATATGTATATAGTGCGGTGAGCGTACATGTGTTAACCGAATAATACTTACGGCAATGCCTCACGGCTTAAGCACGAATAATACGTGCGGCAATGCCTCACGCTTAAGCACGAATAATAAAGAAGCAAAACATTTCAAAGGACTACCGAACCATTTTTCTGAAGAGAATTAATTGGTTTCTCAAACGAAGCTTTCAAGAGTTATACTAGCTTTATGGGAAGTTAAGTATAACCACTTAAGATTGATAAAAGAAACAAGTTGCCTATGTATTTCTAACGGACTTATATGAAATTGTGAAAAGAATAATAAGATGGTTTGATAAGTAGACATGACATGTTGCTATGTGTGTTAGTACGCATAACGTTTGTATAAGTGAGTATCCTTGTTGTACTTATGTTGTTTAAAGATAAGTCGTTATGTTAGTGTACTATCACTCACCTCTTGAGATGATCTGGAGGTTGGCGCCTCCGTCACGGGGTAGACTCGGCGGTGCAGGACCATGATTCGAGAATACCTCATGCGGGTCCAGGGCTATGCGGGCTACGAGAGTTCGAGTTAGTATGCGGGGTTATGCCTCATGCGGTCTATGTGGCCATGCGACGTGAGTCGGGGCGATCTTGGGAGTAGCTACCCTCGATGCGGGGTTATACCTCATGCGGGCCCACGTGCGAGTGGCCTATGCGGACTCAGAGTCGATTAGGCTTGCGAGAATGAGGATGTGGCGAGTGGCCTGTTTTCGATCATTCGCGGCCTAGACAAGACGTATTCTGATTACCTATGGTTGCTCTTGTTTGTGATGTAGCACTATATGCGGTTTCTGGTTGTTTCACATATTTGTAAACCGGTTTTAAAAATGATATGTTTTCATTTAAGTACTTTCTGATTTCACATACTTAGTACTGTTGTCTGACCTCCCCGGTGCGTTCATGCGCGGTAAGGGCAGCGGTGCTAGATCCGCATCCTTAGGATCTCTACGTTGGTGTCAGAGCTCCATCTCTTAGGAGGCTCTACTTTTTGGTATGATCTCCTGTTGTAGATAGTTTTTATCTGATCGAGGTATGGCGGGCCTGTCGCCATAGTTGTATATTTTCTTAGAAGTGCGTAGTCGTATTTATGCGGTGTCGGATGTAGCGCTAAAACATGATTATATATATATCGAAAGCGATGTTTTCTCACATAATCGGTGTCTTGTTTTATAAAGCGTTTCATGTCTTGCTTTATGTTTCGCTGATTACTCGATGTATGACTACTTGGGTGCCGTGAGGCACGATCCGAACCGGGCAGTCGTAGCGATGAGCACCGATCCGCGGGCGAGGCAGTCTTGAAAATTTATAAAAGAGAGAGCCTTGAGAATTTGAAGTGTAAAATGGTTTAAAAAGGAAGGCATGTTGTTGTCTTAAGTTGGTTAAAAAAGAAGGTATGAAAATTGTTTTGGTTTACTTAAAAAGATAGTTACTCTATTTTGATACTACGGGTATCGTGTGACTTTTGTGAAAGAAATGGATCTTTTTTAAAGAGTTAAAGTATGTAGTACTTTGGGGTTAAAACCCAGATTTGTTGACATAAAATAAAAGTACCTTGTGTGAGTAACTTTCCTATGTTTTGCTTGTGATAGCCTTGTAATACTTTCTTGTTGGTTTGATAAGTAAACATGCTAGGATACTACGGGCGTTAGTATCTTGGGACTTTTATGTGAAGGGTTTTCTTGTTGTGCTTATGTTGTTTACGATAAGCGGTTCTTGTGTATTACATCACATACCCACGACTTGTTATGTTCGGGTGTTAGCTGCCCCGTCGAGAATACCTCATGCGGGTCCATGGGACTATCGCGGGCTGCGAGCGTTCGAGAACCGCGGGTGTGTTCTGCCGATGCGAGGAATACCTCATGCGGTCCGTGTGTCCATGCGGATTGCGGGAGTCGAGGATGTTGAGGGTTAGCTACCTGCGATGCGAGAATACCTAAATGCGGGCTATGTGGCTATATCGAGCTGCGGGAGTTCGAGTTAGACGCCATGATAATCTGCGGGCGAGTGGCCCAGCTTCGATCATTGGCGGTCTAGAAAGACCTCGCAATACAGTTTTATAGCATTGTTGGTACGGTGGGTTCTAGTAGTTGGCTATGCCTTACTACTAACCGTGCGGTTTTATGACGAGTGGGACTCGTGTTCATGTGTATTCCTTGGTGTTTTTATATCATGGACTGCCGGCAGTGAGGAAGGAATTCCACGAGAATGATTGATATTGTGGGCATAAGACCCATGGTTATATTTGAGTAATGACTTTGAGGGCGTGAGTCCCTGACTTGACATGACTGCTTACATATTGTGTATCGTAGTTTGGTTATCATATATGTCTCCTGTTTTATATAGACTATTATGATTTCATTTACAGTATTTTCAGTTTCACATACTTGGTACTGTTATCGACCTCCTTGAAGTGCGTTCATGCCGCGGTAGGTACACGATTGTCGATCCTCGCTTATAGGATCACAGTTCAGCGTTTTGGGAAGCTCCGTTTCTCCGGAGGCTTATCTTTTGGTATAGTCCCCTGTCGTTGTAGGTACTTACATTCAGGGGTATGGCGGGGCCCTGTCCCGTCGTAGTGTAATTTACATTCTTAGAAGTGCAGTAATGCTTGTTGTAGGCGGGGTTTGTAAAGGGATATGCTTTCGTGTTTAATCATTTTTATATATATGCAGAAAGGTGACCGTTTTTGTTAGCCTATTTTCTTATTGTATATCTTGTTTCATGTGTAAGATTTTATTTCACGATTTTCTCGATGTTGTATCACTAGGGTGCCGGGTAAGAACGATCACGGGCAGGGTCGGTCGTGACAAAAGTGGTATCAGGCGATTAATCCTCGGAAAGTGTCTCTGACCGTATCTAGTAGAGTCTTGATTATCGGCGTGTTGTGCACCACTATATGTCGGGAGGCTGCAGGATATTTAGGATTGGTTTCCATTCTTCTCACTCTGAGATCGTGCCTTAGAGCTTTGTTATAAGTTGGACTCCCTCTGGCGTATTCGTATGTGCTAGTTATGCCTCTACGCAAGGCAACCAGGGCTCAGAGGAAGAGGCGAGAGGAGGCGCTAGTGGAACACGAGAGTGTGAGGCACCGCCCGATCATTACCTAAGGTGGTATTTCGTGGGGAGTTCTGCGGCGCTAGCCCTGCGAGAGTTTAGAAGCGGCGGCGGTATCTCACGAGACTACGATACACGAGTCTCGGTTCCACGACCGGGAGAGGATATGAGTTACAAGGAGACGGCCCGATTAATAGCTAAGTGGTGGTCGAATGAGGGACGACGGGAGCGGTGGTTCGGCGTTGCGATAGTTCACCCTAGATCCGATAGTTTGAGACTTCGACTTCTTGAGTTGCATCCACGAGTTCTATGGATCGAGGCGAGGAAGATCCTCGGGAGTTTATTCGACGATTCTGACGGATCAGAGTGATCAAGGCTTGAGAACACGGTCGGTGGTCTTAGGTTACGCATTTGCATGATCTTTGCGATCGACCGGTTTGATTCATGGGAACTATCCCGGAAGCATCGCCTCGGTGGTTGGGGCAGTTCTCGGAGGATTTCTTACACCTTGCCCTCGCATGATGAGAGCTCGCGGATGGATTTATGATATTGAGGCGAGCAGGCGGACGGTTCGGGAATACAGTATAAAGTTTGACTCATTGGCTCGTTATGTCCCCGCTTTAGTGGCAGACATGGAGGATAGAGTGCACCGATATGTCACAGGACTTGACGATTATCTAGCAGAGAGTTGTACAAGAGTAGCTCTTCACTCAGACATGGACATTGCGCGTGCGGACAGCTTATGCGCGTGAGAGAAACGTAGAGATCGACGGATTAACCAACATCAGTAGAAGAGGGCCAGAACAACAGGGTCCTTTGGTAACTTTCGAGGCGGACCTTCTCAGCAGCAGACTGGTTATGCGCCTCGCCCGATCTGAGTGGTCCTCGCGAGCCGGGGCGTTCGGGTATGCAGAGTTGGTCGAGCTCCGGGGTTTAGTTCACGATGTTATACCCGTAGTTGCGTGGTATGTATGTGAGGACGTGCGTCTGAAGTACGCGAAAATGTTGAAAAGAAAGAAAGATGTGAGTTTTCGGCGGAAAAGTTTCCGTTATTTGTGAAGAAAAAGGTTCGTTAATGGGGAATTGGATTCCCAGTTTGGTATTTGGACTTCATAGATTATATTAGAATTTTGAGATTTTATTTTGAAATGGTCACGTGGGGCCACGGAGAAATTCTGATTTTGTGCCCGCTTTGTTTTGAGATTTCCGGTATTTTGGATATTTTAAGACGAAATATTGCAGGCGAATCGGGGCGACACGTGTCACCCCATGTGGCACCTCGGCGATTTTCTGATTGTGCACTGGCCCGGTTAGAGTCGTTTTTCGACGAAACGTTTTGGGTAAAGTGCGAAGGGAAAATTCCGGCGATGTGGTTTTGTTTTTTTGCGGATTTTTCAGAGACGAAACATTCGGACCAACGGGAGGGTGGCGTGTCACCCCACAATGATAAGCATGTGGGGCGTGACTTGGCGAGTGAGGGCAAGTTGTGGTAGATATTTGTGTAGATATTTGTGAGGTTTTAAGGAGTAGGGTCTAGGGTGCACTTGGCTTGATCTTGGCCTTACACTTGCCTTGCACATGGCTTGATCTTGGCCGTTGGTTGGCTTTGGTTTTGCTATAAATACCCCCAGCGAAGACTTCATTCATCCAAAATGTTCCAAGTCTTGCTATCCTTCCCTCTCCTCTTGTTTGACTCTCGTCCAAGAGCCCCCTCCTAGTTAAGGCCTTTGGTAGAAGTCCCTCCCCTGTGGTGCTAGCCTGGGGTACCCACAGCCTAGTTGTTTTCGTATAATACCCTCCTTGTGGTATTGAAATACTCCCTAGTATTGTTATAATGCCCAAAATACCTTAGCGTTGTACCTTGTAGTATTCCAAAGATACCTCTTTCGTGAAGTCGGAAATACTACCTTTTGTCCTTTTTAGTCTCAACCAAAACCCTAAGGAAATCTTCATAGTTGGTTGAAGTATTTGAGTAGAAGTTGGTTAGAACTTCTAAGGGTTGTTTGGAGTGGTTTGGGCGCTGAGTGGAGCTAAACCTTGCTCGAGATCGACATTATAACTTGGATAATTTTGGGCTTGTCGAGGTAATTATCTTGTCCTCTATTGTAATTGGAAAATACATGTTTGTTAGAATATATAGTTGAAGTATCGTATATGGAACTATACTTAGTATTCGCAATGTCTTTTGACTTAAGCACGAAGAATAAAGAATAACCCAATCAGTAGTTACATAGATCGTATTGCATGACTTGTGTAGTATTACTAAGTAGAATTGTACACGTCAGGGTAGGCGTGTAAACCCCAGGTTGGCTTGGTAGCCGGCCTCGATAGAGGAGATTTCTGTTGTTGCGGGGAGAGTCTTTGCGAATTTTCTATAGAAAGATAGAAACTTGTGTTTTGGGGTTAATAGACGTTTTGACCTTTATAGGTGAAAGTACTAAGAGTAGCGTATTCTACTCGAGGAGTGGAAAGGGCTAGCAGGTTGTAGTACTTGGAGCATTTTGCTTATCGTCGATAAATCGTCGCGAGGTATGTGAACCTCTTCCTATCTTTTCTAGCATGATTGTTGTGAACTATGTAATACGGTAGACGTCATGTGCTAAGTGATTTGGTTGGTTTAAAACATAGGGTGTTATAATAGCTTTATGGGAAGTTAGTTATAACGACCTTATGTAGTGAAAATGGTTTCTCGATGTTAGAAGTTAAGAGACTTGATCTTATAAGATAAGAGACTTAACTTATTTGTTTTAATGTGGATGTTGTGTGAAACCTCATTCGTGAGTAATGAGTACTTGGTTTTAAAGGGATAATGTTTCTGATTTGAGAATCGGAATGTGTATCGGCTGACCATTGCAGCGTTAATAAAGGAAAATGTATTGAATAATGATGTGTTGTATTAAAACCAGTAGAAACCTCCATCCGCATGAAGCTAAGATGAGACAAAATGATATTACATTTTCTAGATCACGGTCTTTGTAATAAGATCGTTATAAACAAGAATAAACTACTCACATATATGACATATGTTACTCAATTGTTTTAAAAGAGATTAAGACTATGAGTTATGAAACCTTTCTAAAATAAGTGACTTGATCATTTGAAATTAGGCAAATTTGAACGTTTGGAAAATAATGTTGTTACTTGATTTTACAAAGGGAAGTGTCTTGTTTACTTAAAAAGATAGTCACGATTTTTATACTACTGGTATTGTGTGGCTTATGTGAAAGTACTTTGAGTTGTGTGAAACTTGTCTATGCTTGTGATGATAGCCTTTGTTGTACAAGTGTTGTATTTACGTATTCTGGCGTCTCTCGATAGAGGTCGGTTGACTTGTTGAGAACTTACTTGGACATGCGGCGGTGATGGAGAAATTCCGCAGTGCGTTCGCTGATTGTGTTACTTTTGCTAATCGCTTTGGACATACCGACACGATGCGTAGCGCACGGGTATCTTCCATGTTGATCGCCTTATTGTTTCCCTTTGGGCATCGACACGATCGTAGCGCACGGGTATGTTTCCATTGGGAATCTGTCTATTGTTTCCTTTTGGACATACCGACACGATCGTAGCGCGCGGGTATGCTTCCATTTTGATTCTTGTCTTGTGGTTCCCTTTTTGGACATCTCGACACGATCGTAGCGCGCGGGTATGCTTCCATTTGAATTGTTAATCTGACTTTGGCATCGGTAGGACTTGGTGTCTTTGGTGTACTTCGGTGTTATCATATCATAGCCAGCTGGCGGTGAGAAGGCATTCCACGGCATGATTGATGTGGAGCGTGAGACCACGACTTGATATAAGCGATATATGTGTATCATCGTAGTTTGGTTATCATTCATGTCTCACCTTTATATAGGCTATGATTTCATTTCTGATATTTCTGATTTCACATACTTAGTACTGTTATGTCTTGACCTCGCCCGAGGCTGCGTTCATCCGCAGTAGGTACATCGGCGTGGATCCTCGCTCTTAGGATCTCGTTCAGCGTTTTGGGAAGCTCCGTTTCTCGGAGGCTTATCTTTCGGTATGTGTTCCTGAGTTGTAGGTTCTTGTACATTCGGGGTATGGCGGGCCTGTCCGTCATAGTTGTTGTAAATCTTAAGTGCAGTAGTACTATTGTGGGCATGGTTGTAAAAGTTAAACTGCTCGTTTTGAAAGAAGTTGTATTTATTTATGTTATTGGAAGGTAACCTGGGTTGGCTTTGTTTATGTTCATATATCTTGTTTCTTGTTAAAGTTTTATTTTCCGCTGGTTTTCTCTGATGATTGTATCACTAGGGTGCCCGGGATAAGGCACCAGTAACGGGCCCCGGAACGGGTCGTTACACACAGATTTACATAGGTTCTAGCCAGCCAGATTCGGTTTTCCCTCCGTGTTCACTATGTGGTAGGCGTCATCCCGGGGAAGGTCGTCTTTTTACTGGTTCTTGTTTTACCAGCGGCCGTCAGGGCCATATGATGAGAGGATGTCCTAGTAGGAGGGATACAGGTGGAATGACTCGACCTACCGTGTCGATTCTGCGGTCGATTATTCGGAGAAGAAGGGGTGTTAATCAGATGAGACCACCCCTACCTCGGTGTGGCCGTTGTGGTAGGTGTCATTGTGGGGAGTGTCGTACTACTTCGACAGCTTGTTATGTTTGCGGCCAGCAGGGCCAGATGGTGAGAAACTGTCCAACCAGAGGTGGCGCGGATGTAGAGACTCAGCCTTCGGGATCAGTGGCTGGTTCATCGCTTTCTCTAGCTATCGCCTGCGAGGTGACTTTGGTTAGTGAGACAAAGGAAAGTGAAGCGATGAATTCTGGTATATCCTTAACCCTCTAGAGACTAGTATGCGTGATATGATGACCTAATGTTAAGTTTTATGTTCGGATAGCATTGTGTAGTTGTGATTAGAAAACATGGGTAGTTGAAATGGGTAAGTTTGGGGCCATGGAGATTGTAAGCCTTAGAATACAGATAACCATGGAGACCTTAGATGCAAGCCCGTCTTGAGTAAAGGATTGTACGTTTGATCGTTGTCGGGGTACATTGTATACATGGAGTATATTCAGGTGATAAGTCCATGAGTGGTGTGAAATGGAAGTGGGTAGTTGAGCTTAGAAGACCACTAGGTTCTCATGACTTGAATAGTGAGATTGTTCCGGATCGGGAACGAGAGTTTAGTACGAAGTGGGTCGGGTTGAGGCCATATCGTGGGTCAACCCGCAGCCCGGAATGTGGTGGGATCAGTTTGAGGTGGTCCCGCTAGATGATAGAGTCACGAGGGTGTTAGGCCCAAGTTTAGGTAACCATCGTATGAGTTCGCGGATGCGTTCGACCAGTAGTCGGGCCGATGAGGTCAGCCCATCTTGTCTTTCAGTCAGGACTGTTTACTCGGCGGAGGGTTATGCGAGATGTTATATATCAGGAAGGTTGTAAGGCTGCACGGGGTTCCTACTTTTATCTTATGTCAGGCAGTGGAGCCCAGTTTACGTCTATTTCTTTCTTTTTTTTGGAGGTTTTACCAAGCGGGGTTAGGAACTCAGGTGAGTCTCGGTATTGCATTCACCCTCTGGTCGACGGACAAACAACCGCGTTTTATCCAGACATTTGAGGATAGGTTACGGGCCGGTGTTTTAATTTCAGGGGTAGCTGTGAGGATTATTTGCCTCTTGTTGAGTGAGTATTATAATAGCTATCATTTCAGTATTCGGATGGTGCCTTATGAAGCCTTGTATGGGCGGAAGTGTAGGTTGCCGGTCGATTGATTCGATGTTGGCAAGGTTCAGATAGTTGGTCCATACTTGATTCAGCAGGATGTGGATAAGGTGAAGCTTATCTAGAAGAGGTTATTAGCGGCTCGAGTCACCGTGTCGTGCGGATAATCGGCGTGACACTTGGAGTTCAGGTTGTGGTGGGTCTTCAAGGTACCACCGGAAGGGTGTGCCGAGATTTGAAGCGAGGAAAACTTAGCCCGAGGTACTTTGGGCCTTTTCAGATCGTTGTAGAATAGGCGGGTTGCCTATAAGTTATGCGCCGTCCGACTTAGGAAGCGATCGTCCGCCTTCCATGTTGCTATGTTTGGAAGAGTATCGAGATCCGTCAGTGTTCCCAGTTAATGATGACCAAGTTGAAGATAGTAACCCCGAGATTTTGGAAACTGAAGCAATAACAGAAATATGGTACGTATAGTAGAAAGAGTTTGAGTGTACGAGGAGGGTACGACGAGTAAGAAAAAAGGCGAAGATGTGTTAAGAAGATGGAAGTGTCCTTTTTATAAGTAAAGATGTGAAGAAAGTATCATTTGGACCATGGGTGGAGCTAATGGTATTGTTATACGCTTTAGAGATGATTCTTCGTTGGCTTGGATGTGAATTTTTGCGCGTATGTTGTATTATGGCCATGTGTGGCATAATTGGTTTCAAAAGTATAGTAGGGAAGACTATACCGGCAGGTATGTTTGGAGACTTAGAAGGAACATTCGGGACGAATGTTTCTAAGGGGGGAAGAATGTTACACCCCGTAGTTCCAGGGTATGTATACGAGGACGTACGTACGAGGATACGACATTAAAGTTGGAAAGGAAGAAAGATGTGATTTTTCGACGGAAAAGTTTCCGGATTTTGTGAAGGAAAAAGGTTCGTTAATGGGAATTGGATTCCCAAATTTGGTATTCAGACTTTTTGGAATATTTGAGAATTATAGAATTTTATTTCTGGAATTGGTCACGTGGGGCCCACGGGGAAAATTTACGGTTTTGTGGGGCCCACTTTATTTTCGGATTTTTGACATTACGGATATTTTCGGAAGATGAAATATTTTGGACGAGTAGGGGGCGACACGTGTCACCCCCATGTGGCACGTGTTGGCGGGTGGTGAAGAAAGTGTCCATGGACGTTAGAAGTGGACAAGTGGCTAGCCACTTGTCCCAAATTTGTGGTGGACATGTGGTTGGTAGAACCCACACCCACATGTCCCCAATCTACACCACACACTTGCCTAGATCTTGACCCTTGATTTCTCTATAAATACCCCCTTGATTTCAAGACTTTATTCATCCACACTTGAAATATTTTCCAAGGCAAATTTCTCCCTCCCTCAGTAAAGCTCTCGTCCAACCCCCCCCCCCCCACCTTGTGTAGAAATTCTTCAATAGTTGTGGTATAATTCCAAATACCTTAGCCTTGTATCTCTAGTAGTATTCTAAAGTAATCCCAACATAAGAGCAGGAAATACTACTTTATTTCAATAGTCGTAAGCGAAACCTCAGGAAAATCTTCATAGATGGATGAAGTGTTAAGAGAAGTTGTTTAGAAACTTCTAAGGGTTGCTTAGCGGGTTGGAGCGTAAGGAAGTGGAGCTAAGCGTTGCTCGTGATCGACTTATAAATCTTGGATAATTTTGGGCTTATCGAGGTAATGATCTTTATCCCCTATTGTAATTGGAGATTACGTATTTGTAGTAATGTATAATTGAGTATAAGATTAATGGAAGGATCATTAAAAAGAATTGAACTGTATTTACATTGACCGTATTTCTGATGAGACTTGTAGTATTATTGTGGGCGGTGTACACGTCTGGTTAGACGTGTAATCCCTCTGAGTTGTTGGCTTGGTAGCGGGCCTTGTTATTGGAGGTTATTTATGTGGTTACGGGGAGGGGGGTGCCGAATTTTCCGTAGAATATGGAACCTTGTACTTATAAATGTTCTACGAAGGGATCTAGAAGTTAATAGACGTTTTATGGCCCTTATAGGTTGAAGTACTACGAGTAGCGTATTCTACTTGAAGGGTGGAAAAGACTAGCAAGTTTATAGTACTTTGGGCGTTTTGCTAATTAGCGATAATCGTCGCGGTATGTGAACCTCTTCCTATCCTTTCTAGCATGATTGTTGTAAACTATGTATGTAGTACGGTGACGTCGTGTGCTAAACGAATTTGGTTGGTTTAAAACATATATTGTTATAATGGCTTTATGGGAAGTTAATTATAACGACTTTATGTAGGTAAGAGAATGGTTTATTGATTTTAAAAGATAAGAGACTTGACTTATATTTGACTTGATATGATATGTGAAGAACTTGAATTGTGTAGAGAGTTGTGAAACCTCATTCGTGAGTAATGAGTACTTGATTTTTAATAATAATGTTATATTGATTTCGGAAATGGGAATGAGTATCGAACAAGCCATTACAGCGTTAATAAAGGAAAATGTAATGACTAATAATTAACTTAAAACAAGTAGAATCTTCCATCTGCATAGAAGCTAAGATAAGACAAAATTATATTACATTTCCTAGATCATGGCTGCTTTAATAAGATCATTAAAAACAAGTTTTGATTTTCTTAAAAATTCCAAAGTAAGGAACTTGATTTATAAAAGAGAGAGACTTGAGAATTTGAAGTGTAAAATGGTTTAAAAAGGAACGCATACTGTTGTCTTAAGTTGGTTCAAAAAGAAGGTATGAAAATTGTTTTGGTTTACTTAAAAAGATAGTTACTCTATTTTGATACTACGGGTATCGTGTGACTTTTGTGAAAGAAATGGATCTTTTTTAAAGAGTTAAAGTATGTAGTACTTTGGGGTTAAAACCCGAATTTGTTGACATAAAATAAAAGTACCTTGTGTGAGTAACTTGCCTATGTTTTGCTTGTGATAGCCTTGTAATACTTTCTTGTTGGTTTGATAAGTAAACATGCTAGGATACTACAGGCTTTAGTATCTTGGGACTTTTATGTGAAGGGGGTTTTCTTGTTGTGCTTATGTTGTTTACGATAAGCCGGTTGCGCTTGTATTACATCACATACCCCCCCTGACTTGTTATGTTGTCGGGGGTTAGCTGCCCCCCGATGCGAGGAATACCTCATGCGGGTCCATGGGACCTATGCGGAGCTGCGGGAGTTCCAGGAACCGTCGGGTGTGTTACGCCGATGCGAGGAATACCTCATGCGGTCCATGTGGCCATGCGGATTGCGGGAGTCCAGGATGTTGCGAGGTTAGCCGCCTGCGATGCGAGGAATACTTCATGCGGGCCTATGTGGCCTATGCGGAATGCGGGAGTTCAGATTAGACGCGCGGTGATCTGCGGGCGAGTGGCCCAGCTTCGATCATTGGCGGTCTAGAAAGACCTCGCAATACAGTTTTATAGCATTGTTGGTACGGTGGGTTCTAGTAGTTGGCTATGCCTTCGTACTTACCGTCACGGTTTTATGACACGTGGGACCCGTGTTCGTATGTATTCCTTGGTGTTTTTATATCATGGATCGCGGCGAGGAAGGAATTCCACGGGCATGATTGATATTGTGGGCATGAGATCCATGGTTATATTTGAGTAATGACTTTGAGGGCGTGAGTCCCTGACTTGACATGACTGCTTACATATTGTGTATCGTAGTTTGGTTATCATATATGTCTCCTGTTTTATATAGACTATTATGATTTCATTTACGATATTTTGATTTCACATACTTGGTACTGTTATCGACCTCCTTGGCTGCGTTCATCATGCCGCAGGTAGAGGTACACCAGTTGTCGATCCTCACTTATAGGATCACAGTTCAGCGTTTTGGGAAGCTCCGTTTCTCCGGAGGCTTATCTTTTGGTATAGTCCCCTGTCGTTGTAGGTACTTACATTCAGGGGTATGGCGAAACCCGTCGTCGTAGTTGTTATTACATTCTTAAGTGCATGTAATCTTGTTGTGGGCAGGGTTTGTAAAAGGGATGTAACTGTTCAGGTTTAATCATTTTTATATATATGCAGAAAGGTGACCGTTTTGGTTAGCCTATTTTCTTATTGTATATATTATTTCATGTGTAAGTTTTTATTTCCTCTGATTTTCTCTGATGTTGTATCACTAGGGTGCCCGGGGTAAGGCACTACCACGCCCGGGTCGGTCGTGACCTGACTTCCCATAAAGCCGTTATAACCCTTTATGGTTTTAGACATATTCATTCCTTTTATAACCAAGAGACTTATACTTTTAAAACCAAGTATCACATACTTACAAATCAAGTTTCTTAACTTTCAAAATACTTCAAGTCTCTTAATCTATAGAAATCAAGTTTCTTCTACTTTTAAACCTCAAGTACCTCACACCTTTAAAACAAGTTACTTCTCTTAAATCATGCAATTTCTCCTCTTTTAAAACAATTAAGTAAATCACTCCTTTTACTCCCCTAAAGTCGTTATAACAACCTTTAGGTTTTGGAAGTAAGACACTAGCCAAAAGATTTGGAAACCACTTCCTTTTCAAGACTCTATGTACTTTAAGTAAAATACTTTCACTTTGGAAATTCCAAACTTCACTAAGGAAATGGATTATAACAACTTACAATTTAAACATCAAAGTACAATCAAGGAAGTATATAGAACCAATTCTATATTAGGCAATCCAAGTACAATCAAGTAGCATATAGAACAACTTCTATATTAGGCAATCCAAGTACAATCAAGGAGTGGATCATTGTCACACCCCGAACCCCGGGCCCGTGACTGGTGCCCTACCTGGGCACCCTTCTACCTAACTGACACAAGTAAACTGCGGAATTTAAATAACACCTCTTTTTTTTTTTAAAACCAACATACGTGTAAGGGCAAAGCCGACAAGGTTGTCATATAACATACATAATCAAAAGACACTACAATGTATATGAGTCCAATCCCACATATAAATACAGACCTCTAAGAGTTTTACTGAACTAAGACGGGACAAGACCACAGTACCCATAATCAGTAAAAGGTTGTCTTGAAGGATCTATACCAAAAGATAAACTCACGAGCAGATGGAGCTATCCAAAACTCGGCGAGTCCTACACTGCAGATCACTAAATTGCGTACCTAAACTGCAGCGTAACGCACTCCGAGGAGGTCGATGCGAAGAATGTACCAAGTATGTGAAGCGATGAAATCGTAATGAAATCATAACAGTCTAAACAAAACAGGAGACATGTATGATAGCCAACCTACAGTACACAATACATAAGCAGTCATATCAAGTCAGGGACGCATGCCCTCCAAGTCATTACTCAAATATAACCATGGGTCTCACGCCCAAAATATTACTCATGCCCGTGGAATCCTTCCTCACTGCCGGTAGTCCATGATATAATAAAACATCAGTAAGCACACTAAACCTTGCAATCATGAGAGTAATGCAATTCTTTTTATCTTTTTAAGTTATACTTTTAACAATGAGACCAACTGTTCCACTTTAAGTCATAACCTCACTGCACCCTTTCATTAATGAAATCAATACCGTTTCAAAACATGAAGGTCGTGTCAGTGCCAGGGTTAACCACCCTTTGTGTTATAATGCAACATATCATAGGACTATTTCACCCACAAGGGAATATTTCACCCGCTTAGGTCATGAGGACCCGCAATGAGTCATTGGTACACGATACTCACATCACGGATAGCTAATCCATGACTTATATATATCATGGGAATTTAACCCGCCCGAGTCAAATACCGACCCGCCGTGAGTGTGTACCACTCACCCCCATGGGGAGCTAACCCATGGTATCCTTGAAATAAGTTGCCCACCCTTTATGGAGGGACGCGGAGATGTGGAAATATGACACTTGCACGAATGTCTATATGAGCAACCCATATGCAAGCAAACCAAGGCAAAACCATGCCTTTACACAAATCAAGACAATTACCATGCCTTTCTTTTTGTCATAAGCCAAGACAATACCATGCCTTTACACAAACCAAGACAATTACCATGCCTTCTTTTCACATATACCAAGACAATTACCATGCCTTCTTTTTACATAAACCAAGAGAATCCTTATTTAAGCAAGCCAAAGTACTTATCAAGGCACACATAGAATAATTCTCATTTAAACAAGCCAAAGTACTATCAAGGCACAAATAGAACAATTCTCATTTAAACAAGCCAAAGTACTATCAAGGCACAAATGGAAAAATTCTCATTTAAACAAGCCAAAGTACTACGTACGTACATTCTTTTCAAAAGACTCATTTTTATGTAAAATCCCAAGATACTAACACCCGTAGTATCAAGGCGTGTCTATTTTTCAACGTAAGTTACTACACTTTTAGAAACTCATTTCAAAGCTTGAAACCAAGTAACTTCAAATTTTCACAATCTAGGCAACTTACGCCCATTAATCAAAATAGACAACTTTCTTAACCTTCCATAAAGCCGTTATAACCAACTTCCCATAAAGCCGTTATAACCCTTTATGGTTTTAGACCAATTCATTCCTTTTTTAACCAAGAGACTTATATTTTTAAAACCAAGTATCACATACTTACAAATCAAGTTTCTTCACTTTCAGAATACTTTAAGTCTCTTAATCTTTAGAAATCAAGTTTCTTCTACTTTTAAACCTCAAGTAACTCACACCTTTAAAACAAGTTACTTCTCTTTAAATCATGAAATTTCTCCTCTTTTAAATCACTTAAGTAAATCATTCCTTTGACTCCCCTAAAGTCATTATAACAACCTTTAGGTTTTGGAACTAAGGCACTAGCCAAAAGATTTGGAAATCACTTCCTTTTCAAGACTCTATGTACTTTAAGTAAAATACTTTCACTTTTAAGAATCCAAACTTCACTAAAGAAATGGATTATACAACTTACAATTTAAACATCAAAGTACAATCAAGGAAGTACATAGAACAATTTCTATTTTAGGCAATCCAAGTACAACCATGGAATGGATCATTTAAGGAGTAGGACATACTTTCTTTACCATACGGAATCATGCTAGAAGAGGAGATAGTTCACATACCTTTTCGGCTAAATCCACAAGCTAAGCCGAATACGACGTATGTAGAATTGTCAACCTATAATGGCCACAACATGACTATCAATTTCTAGTTTCTAACGTAGAATAATACTAAGTATACGGTCTCTTATTTTACGGAAAATTGGGCAGCACCTCCTTTGTTTCTACATACTTTGCCACCTTTAGGCCGAATAAGCAATAACCAACATGCCACATTTAAGGCCCAATACAACAACCAATCAAAGGGGATTACATGCCTTACAATACGTGTAAAATTCTGCCCCACAATTCATACCAACTAAGTCCATAATCAAAGCCATTCTCGGCTAACTTATTCAACAATACAAAGTCTTTTCCAATTCTTTTCCAATCCAAGTTCTTAGGTCAAACATGTTATATAGTCATAAACAACTTAACAACTAATATTCCTTCTTTATATAACATGTGACGACTTAAACTATTAATCTACTTGAATTGTAATCTTAAGGCGAAACATGCAAGTTTTCGGATTAGGGTTCCAATAGTCAATACACTTATCAAACTTCATAAAATATACCTCATGCTTGCTAATATCTATAACTACAATGATAAGTAAACTTAAATTGCTAAAACGACAAGATGTATACCTTTACAAGCCCTTAAAATTTCCATGATTCAAAGTCGCTCCTTAGCAATTCTTAGCTCCTTTCCTTTACGCTCCAATCCGCTATTTGAAGCCCTTAGAAGTTCACAACCAACTTCTCTTCCATTTCCAATCCAAAACTAGGAAAACGACTTAGGTTTTCACATTGCGACTAACGTGAAAACGCCGTTTTTCCGAAATATTTCTATTGAGATATCCTTACAATACCCTTAGGGACCTTGGGTTTAAGTCTTGTGAATAATGGATCAAAACTACAAAATTTTTGTGTGAGAAATGTCTCAAAGCCGAGAGCAACCTAGTTGCACAAATGGTCTCTAAATTTTTCTAAGTGTTCAAGAGCTTGTCTTGCACTAGTGTAGTATTTATAACACAATAGAGGGCTTAGATTGCAACACTTGAGTGGCTAGGATGAAGAACACTTGGATAATTAGCCAAGTGGACAAGTCAACAATCTCAAGCATGAAGACTTATCATCCACAATGGTCAAATGACCATACTAACCTTGCATATTTTCGTCCAAGACCATGTGGGGGGGTTCCACGTGTCGCCCTCCCATTCGTCCATAAAATTCCGTAACCCTCGTGGGCCCCGCAAAACGTAAAATTCCTCGGGTGGGCCCCACGTGACCAATTCCGTAAAATAAATTTCCATAATGATAATAAGTTCCATAATCCTCAAATAATACATTATGAGAATCCAATTCTCATCAACGAACATTTTTCCTTTCTGACGTTCTGAAGATTTTCCGTCGGAAAAACAATTCTTCCTTTCGTGCCAATTTCCAAGTCTTGATTCCTTACGTACCTTCTCTTATACATGTCCTGGACTTACGGGGTGTAACATTCTTCCCCCCTTAGAAATATTCGTCCCCGAATGTTCTTAGTCGGTTGTCAAGCTATACAAACTCTGGCACAGTAGCTATACTCTGCCTATCAATCAATACTCCACAAGACCAACGATGCCACACATGGCCACCACATAACATACTTAAACATATCAATGGACCTTCCATCTGTGGTCCCTTCTTACAATACTCGATGGTTACAGTCTTCTCAAACACGGGATCCTTAGAGGTTCCTTTATTTTCTTACTTGTCATACTTTCTCGTACTTCCAAACTTATTTGATCATACGTACAAAATTTCAAATATTGATTCTGTTCCCCAATCCTTGGATTTACTATCCAAACTTGGCCATTATGCTACATGAATTTCCGCTAAGGCTCTTCTCGGTCCTTACGACCTGATTCCGGTTGAACGCGTCCACAAACTCGTACAATAATTAACTAAACTTGGGCCTTGCATCCTCGTGACCCTATCACATCGCGGGGCCATATCTAACTGACATCACCCCATTCCATACTACCGATTGACCCGAAATGAGTCCATAACCCGACTCATCGTCATACTTAACTTCTCATTCTTAGTCTGAAATAAATCTTTCTCTTATCTCAAGGTACTTCTCACCCTATCCCCCTATTCACTAGAGGTTCGTCACATAAGCCGAAGTATTTCTACTGTACATTCTTCCCTATTGGTCTTACACTGCTATGGGGCAATTACAACTTGTGAACTCTACACAACTATAGTCTCAGTTCACTTACCATTCTTGTCAACATTCTTAACTTTTCACTTTACTAATCAAAGTATTCCTACCTCTGGGGGTACTCTCACTTACAACTGCTAGCAACAAAGGGAAAACATATATGCTAGGGCGAAATCAGAATCTATCAATGCACGTATGATTCAAAAGAATCGAGATATACCTGTAACCCCGTGCGATGTTGCCTCCTGATCCTGCCCAGTAGTCACGTCATCTACGCGGTTCGAAGGACCGCCAAAACTATGAACTCCACCCTGACCTCTACCACGGCTGGCTGACATCTGAACACCACCGCTCGGGAACGCATACGCGAGGAAAGGAATCAACCATCGGCCCCATAGGCTGAGCCACCTCACCGGTGCTCTTTCTAAAAGGACATACCCTCCGTATATGGCCCGGACGGCCACAATAAAAACAAACACCTGTTCCATAATGACATTTCCCCAAATGACGCTTACTACATCGGAAACACTGAGGAATAGGTGGCCTCGACCGAGAAAATCCTCGCTTCCTCGAGAACACGACTCTTGGAGCTCGGACCGCTCCTAAATACCTTGTGGGTTCAATCTCCCACGTGAGCTGCGGGGTATGTCTTGGGTAGGGTGGGACGAATATCTCACTCATTCTTGAGGCAACTCGTCCAAAACTCACCGATAACCAACCGGTCTAGCCTCTTACGTTGATCTCGCGTTGGCCTCTACCTCTGCATAAAGCTATGCATCGCCGAATAACCTCCCGCTTGATGAAATCAGAACCGTTATCTTGGTCAATAACATCGCTTCTCACGACCTATAGTCTTCCTAATCGAGAAAGCGGAGGCTCGTCTTGGGGCCTCAAAACTCGGCGCAGAACTCGCCATCATAAGACAACATCCAGTATACCCCGAATAAGCCTTATCAACTCTCTGAGTCTGATTGGTAGCTCCTGCTACTGTTTTGCCCTTCACGTGTTGCCCTCGCGGAGGCATAGTAACACAAAAATACGTCGAGAGGAATTATCTTACTAACACAACTCTATGGCACGATCTTAGAGTGAGAAGAATAGAAACCAACTCCTAAATGTCCTGTAGCTCATTTATGGGTGTGGCGCGCAACACACGGATAATCAAGACTTACTAGACCGCGGTATGTAGACATTCCGGGTAGCTCACGATACCACTCTGTCACACCCCAAACCTCGGGCGTGGTGGTGCCCTACCCGCACCCTTCTACCTGACACAAGTAAACTGCGGAATTTAAATAACACCTCATTTTTTTTAAAACCAACATACGTGTAAGGGCAAAGCCGACAAGGCTGTCATTTAACATACATAATCAAAAGATACTACATCAGATATGAGTCCAATCCCACATATAAATACAGACCTCTAAGAGTTTTACTGAACTAAGACGGGACAAGGCCCCGCCGTACCCATAAATGTACAAAAGTCTGTACTGAAGGATCTATACCAAAAAGATAAACTCCCGAATGACGGCTATCCAAAACTCGGCGGTCCTACACCGCAGATCACCAAATTGCACCTAAACTCATGCGGCATGAACGCACTCGAAGGAGGTCGACAAAGAATGTACCAAGTATGTGAAATGAAGCATCAGAATGAAATCATAACCTAAACAAAACAGAGACATGTATGATAGCCAACCTACAAGACACAATACATAAGCGGTATATCAAGTCGTGACGACGCCTCCAAGTCATTACTCAAATATAACCATGGGTCTCACGCCCAAAATTGTCACGACCCGATCTCGGGCCCGCGACTGGTGCCTTACCCCGGGCACCCTAGTGATACAACATCAGAGAAAATCAACGAAAATAAAAACTTAAACATGAAACAAGACGTAAAGTAAGAAACAGGCCAACCAAAACCGGTCACCTTCCCGTATATATAAACCGAGCTTAAAATCCTTTACAAACCCCGCCACAACAAGATTACAGCACTTAAGAATGTAATAACAACTATGACGGACGGGGCCACGCCATACTCGAATGTACAAGTACCTACAATGACAGGGACTATACTAAAAGATAAGCCTCCGAGAAACGGAGCTTCCCAACGCTGAATCGCGATCCTATGAGCGAGGATCAACAACGGTGTACCTCTACTGCAGATGAACGCAAATCGGCCGGAGGTCGATACAGTACCAAGTATGTGAAATCGAAATACAGAATGAAATCACATTTCATCATTTTATAAAACCATTTCGCAATAAGTAAACATTATGTCAAGTAAGTGGACGCGTGTCTCAAAGTCATCACTCACATAACTATGGGTCTCACGCCCACAATATCAATCATGCCCGTGGAACTCCTTCCTCACTGCCGGCAGTACATGATGTAAAACAACACCCATATGTGAACCTGAACACTAGATCATGCCGCTATCAAACCGACGCCGAGTAGAATAGCCAACTACCGATCCGGGCTAGTCATAAAACTTCACGGGCCAAGTACGAAAGCCAACTACCGATCCGAAAACTAGCCACGAATCGCCGAGGCAAGTATCTTAAGTTAACGTGCTGAGCCTACCGTCTCACGAGATATGACCGTGGCAAGTATCTTAAGCTATCTACCAGAGCCTGCCGATACACGATAAATGACCAGGACAAGTATCTAAAGTGTGCTTGTAACCACATGTACAAATCAAGCCCGTGATCGCTCGTCACCGCGGCAAGCTTCATGGATTAGCGGTCCATGGACTAATAACATAACCCGGGAATTTAACCCTCACAATGACCGCATGCCCCGGCATCTTACCTCGGTATAAGAATGGCCATGAAACCATCCTACTGGACGCATACCCGTGTACCATCCATCGTGTCAGTATGTCCAAAGGAAATAATACTCAAAGTGGATGCATACCCGTGGACCATCCAACGTGTCAGTATGTCCAAAAGAAATAACAAGATAATACTCAAAGTGGACGCATACCCGTGGACCATCCAACGTGTCAGTATGTCCAAGCAATCAATCGATAAGCGCCTCCACCGAGACACTCGTGAGTACGAATCAAAACACTTGCACAAAAAGGCTATCACAACAAGCATAGTAAGTTCAACGTACTTTCATTTCATGTCAACAATCCGGGTTTCAACCCCAAAATACTACATACTTTCATTCTTTCAAAAAGACCTCTTTTTACGTAAAAGCCACACGATACTAATACTCGTGGTATCAAAACATGTTTTCCTTTCAAACCAAATTACTACACCTTCCGAAAATCTTTATAAGGCTTTTAAAATCAAGTACTCTATACTTTTTAAACCAAATGCTTTTCTTTTAAAACAACATCAATGTATACTTTTAAAACCCAAGTAAATTACTCTTTTCAAAACAAGTAACCCACACTTAAATCAAGTTACTTCTCCTTTTCCGAAATCAAGTCGTTTATAAGTCAAGTCTCTTATCTTTCAAGATCAAGTCTCTTAACTTTCAAAATCAAGTCGTTTATAAGTCAAGTCTCTTATCTTTCAAGATCAAGTCTCTTAACTTTCAAAATCAAGTCGTTTAGCTTTCAAAATCAAATCTTTCTTTTATCTTCATAAAGTCGTTATAACTAACTTCCCATAAAGCCATTATAACACTTTATGTTTTAAACAAACAAAATTCATTTCACACACGTACGTCTACCGTACTATATAGTTCACAACAATCATGCTCAAGAGTATAGGAAGAATCACATACCTCTTCGGCTTAATCCACAAGCCAAGTCGAGTATGCCGCGCGTAGAAGATCCACCTATAATAACCACAATACATCTATCAACTTCTAGTTCTCTTTGTAGAATAATTCTAAGTACAAGGATCCTTATCCTACGGAAAATTCGGCAGCACCTCCCCCCCCGCAATCACATAAATAACCTCCCATAACAAGGCCTGCTACCAAGCCAACAACTCCAAGGGGATTACACGTCTAACCGGACGTGTACAATTCGCCACAATAATACTATACAAGTCTCATCAGAATACAAATTCAATGTAAATCCAGTTCAATCCTTTATAATCATCCTTCCAATATATCTTATACTCAATTCTAAACTACTACAATATGTAATATCCAATTACAATAGGGGGACATAGATCATTACCTCGATAAGCCCAAAATTATCCAAGATTATAAGTCGATCCTGAGCAACGTTTAGCTCCAATTCCTTACGCTCCAACCCGCTCCAAGCGACCCTTAGAAGTTTCTAAACTACTTCTCTTAACACTTCATCCAAGCTATGAAGATTTTTCTAGGGTTTCATTTTGCGACTATTGGGAAAAAAAGTAGTATTTTCGGGCTCTTATGTTGGGATTACTTTAGAATACTACTAGGGATACTAGGCTAAGGTATTTGGGATTATACAACAATACTTGAAGTATTTCTCTACACAAAGTGGGGGGGACGAGAACACCACAAAGGGAGGGGATATTTTTGCCTTGGAAAAACTTAAGTGTGGATGAAATTAAGTCTTGCACTAAGGGGGGTATTTATAGAGAAATCAAAGGCCAAGATCATAGCAAGTGTGTGGTCTAGATTGTGCCATGTGTGTGTGGGTCCCACCACACCACATGGCCAACAAAAACAAGAGCTGTGTCACGGCTATTTTCGGCCAAGGGACAAGTGGCAAGACACTTGTCCCACCAATTCGGCCCACATGGCCACCTAAGGGGGGTGACACGTGTCTCCCCCTTACTCGTCCAAAATATTTCATCTTCCGAAAATACCGAAAATCTCGAAAACAAAGTGGGCCCCACAAAACCGTAAATTTCTCCCGTGGGCCCCATGTGACCATTTCCGAAAATAAAATTCCATAATTCTAATATAATCCAAGAAGCCCAAATACCAAATCTGGGAATCCAATTCCCATCAACGAACCCTTTTCCTTCACAAAACCCAGAAACTTTTCCGTCGAAAAATCACATCTTTCTTTCTTTCCAAAATTACTGTCGTATTCTCGTACGTACGTCCTCACATACATACCCTGAAACTACGGGGTGTAACAAAAATATCACTCATGCCCGTGGAATCCTTCCTCACTGCCGGCAGTCCATGATATAATACAACATCAGTAAGCACACTAAACCTTGCAATCATGAGAGTAATGCAATCCTTTTTATCTTTTTAAGTTATACTTTTAACAATGAGACCTACTGTTCCACTTTAAGTCATAACCTCACTGCACCCTTTCATTAATGAAATCAATACCGTTTCAAAACATGGCGCCGTGCGATGCGGTCAACCACCTCCGTGTTATAATGCAACCTATCATAGGACTATTTCACCCGCTTAGGTCGCGAGGACCATGATGAGTCATCGGTACACGATACTCGCATCACGGATAGCTAATCCATGGCTTATATATATTCCGGGAATTTAACCCGCCCGAGTCAAATACCGACCCGCCGTGAGTGTGTACCACTCACCCCCATGGGGAGCTAACCCATGGTATCCTTGAAACAAGTTTCCGACCCTTTATGGAGGGACGCGGAGATGTGGAAATATGACACTTGCACGAATGTCTATATGAGCAACCCATATGCAAGCAAACCAAGGCAAAATCATGCCTTTACACAAATCAAGACAATTACCATGCCTTTCTTTTTGTCATAAGCCAAGACAATACCATGCCTTTACACAAACCAAGACAATTACCATGCCTTCTTTCCACATATACCAAGACAATTACCATGCCTTCTTTTTACATAAACCAAGAGAAATCCTTATTTAAGCAAGCCAAAGTACTTATCAAGGCACACATAGAATAATTCTCATTTAAACAAGTCAAAGTACTATCAAGGCACAAATAGAATAATTCTCATTTAAACAAGCCAAAGTACTATCAAGGCACAAATGAAAAAATTCTCATTTAAACAAGCCAAAGTACTACGTACGTACATTCTTTTCAAAAGACTCCTTTTTATGTAAAACCCCAAGATACTAACACCCGTAGTATCAAGGCGTGTCTATTTTTCAACGTAAGTTACTACACTTTTAGAAACTCATTTCAAAGCTTGAAACCAAATAACTTCATTTTTTCACAATCTAGGCAACTTATGCCCATTAATCAAAATAGACAACTTTCTTAACCTTCCATAAAGCCGTTATAACCAACTTCCCATAAAGCCGTTATAACCCTTTATGGTTTTAGACCAATTCATTCCTTTTTTAACTAAGAGACTTATACTTTTAAAACCAAGTATCACATACTTACAAATCAAGTTTCTTAACTTTCAAAATACTTTAAGTCTCTTAATCTTTAGAAATCAAGTTTCTTCTACTTTTAAACCTCAAGTAACTCACACCTTTAAAACAAGTTACTTCTCTTTAAATCATGAAATTTCTCCTCTTTTAAATCACTTAAGTAAATCACTCCTTTGACTCCCCTAAAGTCATTATAACAACCTTTAGGTTTTGGAACTAAGGCACTAGCCAAAAGATTTGGAAACCACTTCCTTTTCAAGACTCTATGTACTTTAAGTAAAATACATTCACTTTTAAGAATCCAAACTTCACTAAGGAAATGGATTATACAACTTACAATTTAAACATCAAAGTACAATCAAGGAAGTACATAGAACAATTTCTATTTTAGGCAATCCAAGTACAACCAAGGAATGGATCATTTAAGGAGTAGGACATACTTTCTTTACCATACGGAATCATGCTAGAATAGGAGATAGTTCACATACCTTTTCGGCTAAATCCACAAGCTAAGTCGAATACGCCGTACGTAGAATTGTCAACCTATAATGGCCACAACATGACTATCAATTTCTAGTTTCTAACGTAGAATAATACTAAGTATACGGTCTCTTATTCTACGGAAAATTGGGCAGCACCTCCTTTGTTTCTACATACTTTGCCACCTTTTTCAAGGCCGAATAAGCAATAACCAACATACCACATTTAATGCCCAATACAACAACCAATCAAAGGGGATTACATGCCTTACAATACGTGTAAAATTCCGCCCCACAACTCATACCAACTAAGTCCTTAATCAAAGCCGTTCTCGGCTAACTTATTCAACAATACAAAGTCATTTCCAATTCTTTTTCAATCCAAGTTCTTAGGTCAAACATGTTATATAGTCATAAACGACTTAACAACTAATATTCCTTCTTTATATAACATGTGACGACTTAAACTATTAATCAACTTGAATTGTAATCTTAAGGCTAAACATGCAAGTTTTCGGATTAGGGTTCTAATAGTCAATACACTTATCAAACTTCATAAAATATACCTCATGCTTGTTAATATCCATAACTACAATGTAAGTAAACTTAAATTGCTAAAACGACAAGATTTATACCTTTACAAGACCTTAAAATTTCCAAGATTCAAAGTCGCTCCTTAGCAATTCTTAGCTCCTTTCCTTTACGCTCCAATCCGCTATTTGAAGCCCTTAGAAGTTCACAACCAACTTCTCTTCCATTTCCAATCCAAAACTAGGAAAACAACTTAGGTTTTCGCCTTGCGACAAACGTGAAAACGCCGTTTTTCCGAAATCTTTCTATTGAGATATCCTTACAATACCCTTAGGGACCTTGGGTTTAAGTCTTGTGAATAATGGATCAAAACTACAAAATTTTTGTGTGAGAAATGTCTCAAAGCCGAGAGCAACCTAGTTGCACAAATGATCTCTAAATTTTTCTAAGTGTTCAAGAGCTTGTCTTGCAATAGTTTAGTATTTATAACACAATGGAGGGCTTAGATTGCAACACTTGAGTGGCTAGGATGAAGAACACTTGGATAATTAGCCAAGTGGACAAGTTGACAAGTCAACAATCTCAAGCTTGAAGACTTATCATCCACAATGGTCAAATGACCATTCTAACCTTGCATATTTTTGTCCAAGACCATGTGGGGGGTGCCACGTGTCACCCTCCCATTCGTCCATAAAATTCCGTAACCCTCGTGGGCCCCGCAAAACGTAAAATTCCTCGGGTGGGCCCCACGTGACCAAATCCGTAAAATAAATTTCCATAATGATAATAAGTTCCATAATCCTCAAATAATACATTATGAGAATCCAATTCTCATCAACGAACATTTTTCCTTTCCGACGTTCGGAAGATTTTCCGTCGGAAAAATAATTCTTCCTTTCATACCAATTTCCAAGTCTTGATTCCTTACGTACCTTCTCTTATATATGTCCTGGACTTACGGGGTGTAACAGTCATTTAAGGAGTAGGACATACTTTCTTTACCATAAGGAATCATGCTAGAAGAGGAGATAGTTCACATACCTTATCGGCTTAATCCCCAAGCTAAGTCGAATACTCCGCACGTAGAATTGTCAACCTATAATGGTCACAACATGACTATCAACTTCTAGTTCTAATGTAGAATAATACTGAGTATACAATCTTTTATTCTACGGAAAATCGGGCAGCACTTCCTTTGTTTCTACATTCTTTGCCACCTTTTTCAAGGCCGAATTCAATAACCAAACATGCCACATTTAAGGCTCAACATACCAACCAATCAAAGGGGATTACACGCCTTACAATACGTGTAAAATTCCGCCCCACAATTCATACCAAGTAGTTTAATAACCAAGCCATTCTCGGCCAACATATACAACAACACTAAGTCCTTTCCAATTCTTTTTCAATCCAAGCTCTTAGGTCTAACATGTTATATAGTCATAGGCAACTTTAACAACTATAATTTCTTCTTTATATAACATGTGACGACTTAAACTAATAATCAACTTGAATTGTAATCTTAAGGCTAAACATGCTAGTTTTCGGATTAGGGTTCCAATAGCCAATACACTTATCAAACTTCATACTAAATACCTCATGCTTGCTAATATCCATAGCTACAACAATAAGTAAACTTTAATTGCTAAAAGGACAAGATTTATACCTTTACAAGCCCTTAAAATTTCCAAGATTCAAAGTCGCTCCTTAGCAATTCTCAGCTCCTTTCCTTTACGCTCCAATCCGCTATTTGAAGCCTCTAGAAGTTCACAACCAACTTCTCTTCAATTTCCAATCAAAACCTATGAAAATGCCTTAGGTTTTCGCTTTGCGACTAACGTGAAAATGTCGTTTTTCCGAGATATTTCTATTGGGATATCCTTACAATACCCTTAGGGACCTTGGGTTAAAGTCTTGTGAATAATGGATCACAAACTAAAAAAAATTGTGTGGGAATTTCATCAAAGCCGAGAGCTATCTTGAAGAACAAGAGTTTTTTGATTTTTTCTAAGTGTTGGAGACTTAGTCTTGCACTAGTGTAGTATTTATAACACAATGGAGGGCTTAGATTATAACACTTGTGGGCTAGGATGAAGAATAATTAATGTTAAGCCAAGTGGACAAGTTGACAAGTCAACAATCTCAAGCTTTGAAGACTTGTTCATCTTTTTAACCTTGTATTATTTCGTACAAGACCATGTGGGGGAGGTTCCATGTGTCTCCCTCTCATTCGTCCATAAAATTCTGTAACCCTCGTGGCCCCACAACACGTAAAATTCCTCGGGTGGGCCCCACGTGACCAAATTCGTAAAAATAAATTTCCATAATGTTAATAAGTTCCATACTCTTCAAATAATGCATTTTGAGAATCCAATTCTCAACAACGAACATTTTTCCTTTCCGACGTTCGGAAGATTTTCCGTCGGAAAAACAATTCTTCCTTTCGTACCAATTTCATGTCTTGTGTTCCTTACGTACATTCTCTTATACATGTCCTGGACTTACGGGGTGTAACATTCTTCCCCCCTTAGAAACATTCGTCCCCGAATGTTCTTAGTCGGTTGTCAAGCTATATAAACTCCGGCACAGTCTCTATACTCTGCCTATCAATCAATACTCCTCAAGACCAACGATGCCACACATGGCCACCACATAACATACGTAAACATATCAATGGACCTTCCGTTCGTGGTCCCTTCTCACAATACTCGAAGGTTACAGTCTTATAAAAAACAAGATCTTTAGAGGTTACTTTCTTTTTCCTCGCAGTGACGACTGTCGTATTCTAAGTCATGGGACTAACACTACCTGAATCCTTCAGTCGGACTCCTACTCAGCTAACTGATGTGTTCCCCCGTGTTACTCCCCTTTCTCTGCCTCACTTAGTCACCAACTAGTTGGGACATAAACTTATAATCTGCCTAGCTTAGTTGGTGTAAACTCTAATACTAGTAGCATCTCAAACATGAGCACCTATGGACAGTGTTACTGAACCTAAGGTGCGTGTATCATCACAATTAACCTCCACTCATGGCCTAAAAGGAATTTTTCTACACACCTTTATTACTCATAACTATAATCAATATAGTTCTTTTAACCTTTGTTCCTTCCTTTTCTTACTTGTCATACTTTCTCGTACTTTCAAACTTATTTAGTACACGTACAAAATCTCAAATATTGTTTCCGTTCTCCAATCCTTGGAGTTACTATCCAAACTTGGCCATTATGCTACTTGAATTTCCGTTAAGGCCTTTCTCGGCCCTCACGACCTGGTTCCGGTGGAACGCATCCACGAACTTGTACAAAGATCAACTAGACTTGGGCCTTGCATCCTCGTGACCCTATCACATAGCGGAACCATTACCAACTGACATCACCCCATTCCATACTACCGGTTGACCCGAAATGAGTCCATAACCCGACTCATCGTCATACTTAACTTCTCATTCTTAGTCTGAAATAAATATTTCTCTTATCTCAAGGTACTTCTCACCCTATCCCCCTATTCACTAGAGGTTCGTCACATAGGTCAAAGTATTTCTACTGTACATTCTTCCCTATTGGTCTTACATCACATGGGTACTACAACTTGTGAACTCTACACAACTATAGTCTCAGTTCACTTACTATTCTTGTCAACATTCTTAACTTTTCACTTTACTAATCAAAGTATTCCTACCTCTGGGGTACCATCACTTACAACTGCTAGCAACAAAGGGAAAACATATACGCTAAGGCGAAATCTGAATCTATCAACGCACGTATGATTCAAAAGAATCGAAATATACCTGTAACCCCGTGCGATGTTGCCTCCTGATCCTGCCCAGTAGTCACGTCATCTACGTGGTTCGAAGGACCGCCAGAACTATGAACTCCACCATGACCTCTACCACGGCTGGCTGACATCTGAACACCGCTTGCAGGAGCATACGATTGTGGAGAAGGGAATCAACCATCGGCCTCGTAAATGAGCCACCTCACTGGTGCTCCTTCTAAAAGGACACACCCTCAGTATATGGCCCGGACAGTCACAATAAAAACAAACACCTGTGCCATAACGGCATTTCCCCATATGACGCTTACTACATCGGAAACACTGAGGAATAAGTGGCCTCGACTGAGAAAATCCTCTGCTCCTCTGAGAACCTCGACCCTGGAGCTTGGACCGGCTCCTAAATACCTTGTGGGGTCAAGTATCCCACACAGTGGGCGGGGTATGTCTTGGGTAGGTGGGACGAATATCTCACTCATTCGAAATGCTCGTCCAAAACTCAGGGATAACCAACCGGTCAAGCCTCTTCTGCTGATTCTGCGTTGGCCCTCTACCCTCTGTACACCTATATGTACTGGCCGAATAACCTCATGCTGATGAAACTGTAGCACCACTATCTTGGTTAATAACATAACTACTTCCCTCATGACCCTATAGTCTTCTCTAAATGAGAAGCTGGAGGCTGCAGTCTTGAGGCCTCAATACAGCGCAGAAAAACTTCGCCATTGCGACAACATCCGGTATACCACAGGCATAAGCCTTATCAACTCTCTGAGTCATTGGTAGCTCCTGTTACTCCTTTTCCTTACAAGCATTGTTTCCCTCCTGGAGGCATATTTGTAACACAAAAATACGTCGAGAGGAATTATATTACTAACATGGCTCTATGGCACGATCTTAGAGTGAGAAGAATAGAAACCAACTCCTAAATGTCCTGTAGCCTCACTGTTTATGGGTGTGGCGCGCAACACACCGATAATCAAGACTCTACTGACACGGTCATGACATTCCGAGGACTCGCTCACGATGCCACTCTGTCACGCCCCGAACCCGGGCGTGGTAGTGCCTACTTGGGCACCGCCTACATAACAATAAGTAAATCTGCGAATTTAAATAACACCTCTTTTTTTTTAAAACCAACATACGTGCAAGGAAAAACCGACAAAGTGCCATATAATATACATAATAAAAAGACACTACACCTGTACGAGTCCAATCCCACATATGAATACTGCACCTCTAAGAGTTATCTTGAACTATGACGGGACAAGGCCCGCCGTACCCATAATCGTACAAAAAGTGCATCTTGAAGGATCTATACCAAAAGATAAACTCTGAGCAGATGGAGCTATCCAAAACTCCGGCGGTCCTACACTGCAGATCACCAAAGCTGCGTACCTAAACTCGAGGCATGAGCGGCCCAGAAAGTCGATCTGAAGAATGTACCAAGTATGTGAAGCGATGAAATCAGTAATGAAATCATGATCTAAACAAAGCAGAGACATGTATGATAGCCAACCTACGATTACCTGATACATAGCGATCATATCATATCGGGGACGCATACCCTCAAAGTCATTACTCAAATATAACCATGGGTCTCACGCCCATAATATCAATCATGCGTGGAATCCTTTCTCACCGCCGTGATCCATGATATAATACAACATCGATAAGCCTTTGAACCTTGCAATCATGAGTAATGCAATTCTTTTATCTTTTAAGTTATGTCTTTAACAATGAGAATTATTGTTCCACTTTAAATCATACACACACTGCACCCTTTCATTTATGAAATCACTACCGTTTCAAAACATGAAGGTCGTGTCAGTGCCAGGGTCAACCACCATATGTGTTATAATGCAACCTATCATAGGACTTTTTCACCCGCTTAGGTCATGAGGACCCGCAATGAGTCATCGGTACACGATACTCGCATCACGGATAGCTAATCCATGGCTTATATATATCCGAGAATTTAACCCGCCTGAGTCAAATACCGACCCGCCGTGAGTATGTACCACTCACCCCCATGGGGAGCTAACCCATGGTATCCTTGAAACAAGTTGCCGACCCTTTATGGAGGGACGCGGAGATGTGGAGATATGACATTTGCACGAATGTCTATATGAGAAACCCATATGCAAGCAAACCAAGGCAAAACCATGCCTTTACACAAATCAAGACAATTACCATGCCTTTCTTTTTGGCATAAACCAAGACAATACCATGCCTTTCCTTTTTACACAAACCAAGACAATACCATGCCTTTACACAAACCAAGACAATTACCATGCCTTCTTTTCACATAAACCAAGACAACTACCATGCATTCTTTTTACATAAACCAAGAGAATCCTTATTTAAGCAAGCCAAAGTACTTATCAAGGCACACATAGAATAATTCTCAATTAAACAAGCCAAAGTACTATCAAGGCACAAATAGAATAATTCTCTTTTAACAAGCCAAAGTACTACGTACGTACATTCTTTTCAAAAGACTCCTTTTATGTAAAACCACAAGATACTAACACCCGTAGTATCAAGGCGTGTCTATTTTTCCAAAGTAATTTACTATACTTTTAGAAACTCATTTCAAAGCTTGAAACCAAGTAACTTCAAATTTTCACAATCTAGGCAACTTATGCCCATTAATCAAAATAGACAACTTTCTTAACCTTCCATAAAGCCGTTATAACCAACTTCCCATAAAGCCGTTATAACCCTTTATGGTTTTAGACATATTCATTCCTTTTATAACCAAGAGACTTATACTTTTAAAACCAAGTATCACATACTTACAAATCAAGTTTCTTAACTTTCAAAATACTTCAAGTCACTTAATCTTTAGAAATCAAGTTTCTTCGACTTTTAAACCTCAAGTAACTCACACCTTTAAAACAAGTTACTTCTCTTAAATCATGTCATTTTTCCTCTTTTAAAACAATTAAGTAAATCACTCTTTTTACTCCCCTAAAGTCGTTATAACAACCTTTAGGTTTTGGAACTAAGGCACTAGCCAAAAGATTTAGAAACCACTTCCTTTTCAAGACTCTATGTACTTTAAGTAAAATACTTTCACTTTGGAAATTCCAAACTTCACTAAGGAAATGGATTATAACAACTTACAATTTAAACATCAAAGTACAATCAAGGAAGTATATAGAACAAATTCTATATTAGGCAATCCAAGTACAATCAAGTAGCATATAGAACAACTTCTATATTAGGCAATCCAAGTACAATCAAGGAGTGGATCATTTAAGGAGTAGGACATACTTTCTTTACCATAAGGAATCATGCTAGAAGAGGAGATAGTTCACATACCTTATCGGCTTAATCCCCAAGCTAAGTCGAATACTCCGCACGTAGAATTGTCAACCTATAATGGTCACAACATGACTATCAACTTCTAGTTCTAACGTAGAATAATACTAAGTATACGGTCTCTTATTCTACGAAAAATCGGGCAGCACTTCCTTTATTTCTACATACTTTTCCACCTTTTTCAAGGCCGAATTCAATAACCAAACATGTCACATTTAAGGCTCAACATACCAACCAATCAAAGGGGATTACACGCCTTACAATACGTGTAAAATTCCGCCCCAAAATTCATACCAAGTAGTTTAATAACCAAGCCATTCTCGGCCAACATATACAACAACACTAAGTCCTTTTCAATTCTTTTTCAATCCAAGCTCTTAGGTCTAACATGTTATATAGTCATAGGCAACTTTAACAACTATAATTTCTTCTTTATATAACATGTGACGACTTAAACTAATAATCAACTTGAATTGTAATCTTAAGGCTAAACATGCTAGTTTTCGGATTTGGGTTCCAATAGCCAATACACTTATCAAACTTCATACTAAATACCTCATGCTTGCTAATATCCATAGCTACAACAATAAGTAAACTTTAATTGTTAAAACGACAAGATTTATACCTTTACAAGCCCTTAAAATTTCCAAGATTCAAAGTCGCTCCTTAGCAATTCTTAGCTCCTTTCCTTTACGCTCCAATCCGCTATTTGAAGCCTCTAGAAGTTCACAACCAACTTCTCTTCAATTTCCAATCAAAACCTATGAAAATGCCTTAGGTTTTCTCCTTGCGACTAACGTGAAAACGCCGTTTTTCTGAGATATTTCTATTGAGATATCCTTACAATACCCTTAGGGACCTTGGGTTAAAGTCTTGTGAATAATGGATCACAAACTAAAAATTTTTGTGTGGGAATTTCATCAAAGCCGAGAGCTATCTTGAAGAACAAGAGTGTTGTGATTTTTTTCTAAGTGTTGGAGACTTAGTATTGCACTAGTGTAGTATTTATAACACAATAGGGGGCCTAGATTATAACACTTGTGGGCTAGGATGAAGAATAATTAATGTTAAGCCAAGTGGACAAGTTGACAAGTCAACAATCTCATGCTTTGAAGACTTGTTCATCTACCATGGTCAATGACCATTTTAACCTTGTATTATTTCGTCCAAGACCATGTGGGGGAGTGTCACGACCCGATTCCGGGCCCGTGACTGGTGCCTTACCCCGGGCACCCTAGTGATACAACATCAGAGTAATCAGCGGAACATAAAGCGATCTGAGACATATTATGAAATATGAAACAATAATCGAGAAAAACTTGCCTTTGGCATATATATAAACAACGACTTTTTCAACATGAGCAGTTTAATTCTTTTTACAAACCACTGCCCAGCAAGACTACGCACCTCTACGAATGATATGACAACAACGACGGGACGGGGCCGTCATACCAGATGTAGCTCACCTGACAACGGGGACTATACGAGATAAGCCTCGGAGAAAGCGGAGCTTTCCCAAGCTGAGCTGTGACCCTAAGAGCGAGGATCAACGGCGGTGTACCTTTACTGCGGCGTGAACGCAGCCCCGAAGGAGGTCGATGCCAGTGCAGAGTATGTGAAATCGAAAATAAATCATAAATGAAATCATAGTAGTCTATACAAAGCGGGAGACATGTATGATAACGAACTACAATTTACAATAAATAAGCGATCATGTCAAGTTAGGGACTCACGCCTCAAGTCATCACAATAAAACCGTGCAGGGGTAAATGCGAAGGCATAGCCGACTACTAAGACCCTCGGCACCACAAATGCCATAAAGCGTATCACGAGGTCTTTCTGCCGCACTTCATGTCGGCGGCCATTTGCGCGGTATCAATGTGCGTGTCTATCCACTCGAACTCTCGCGACTCGCGCATAGGTCACACACGCACCGCGTAAGGTATTCCTCGAATCATGGTCCTAGGCGCTGAGGTACACCCGCGTCGGCGGCAACGCCGGTATCCGCTAGGCTCCGCGGCCGCATAGTCTCAAAAGACCGCATAGTCTCAACAGACCGCGTAGGAATCCCGCGTCGGGCTAAACACCGGAATGATCAATCCTGGAGCTCGTACTCCGCGTAGTCACAAGGACCGCATAGGCCGTATAGACCGCGTCGAGGGTGGCAAGCCCTCGGTATAATAAGTCGAGGGTAGGTGATATAATAATAGTACAATGGACTTACCGTTTAGCAACGTAAGCCGCAGCAAGAATGACTCCCTTACATAACAACCACAAGATACTAACACCGTAGCATCCTAACATGTTTACTTATCAAATCAACAAGAAAGTATTACAAGACTATCACAAACCAATACAATCAAGTTATTCACACAAGGTACTTTCTACTAACAAGTTTGGGTATCTATCCCCAAAGTACTTCACACATTAAATCTTTAAAAGATCCGCTTCTTTCCCATAAGTCACGATACGTAGTATAAAATAGAGTGGTATCTTTTTAAGTAAACTAAAACACTTACCTTTGTAAAATCAAGTAACAACATTATTTTCCAAGCGTTCAAGTTTGCCTAATTTCAAATGTTCACGTTTCTTATTTTAGAAAGGTTTAAATGGTTCATAGTCTTATTCATTTAAGAATATAATTCTCTTTTAAACCATCTAAGAAACATAAGCCTTATGTGTGAGTAGGATATTCTTGTTTATAACAATCTTATTACAATGACCATGATCTAGGAAATATCATTTTGTCTCATCTAGCTTATATGCAGATGGAAGTTTCTACTGGTTTTATTAATACTTCATTAATCAAAACATTTCCCTTTATTAACGCTGCAGTGGTTTGTCGATACACATTCTGATTTCCGAAATCAGTAAAACATTATCCCTTTTTTTTTTAAAATCAAGTACTCATTACTCACGAATGAGGTTTCACACAAAATTCATTGATTAAGTTAAGTCTCTTATCTTACAAGATCAAGTCTCTTAACTTCTAAAATAAATCATTCGTTTTATCTCTCTTAAGCCGTTATACCTAACTTCCCATAAAGCTAGTATAACTCTTAAGTTTTAAAACCAAGTATTACTCTTCTTTTAAAAGCTTCTTAATTCTCTTGAACTATTTCAAGATTATTATTATTCGGGCTTAAGTCAAAAGACATCACTGCATACAACTACGTTCAATTAACACACGTCGTCTACCGTACTACATAGTTATACACATATCATGCTAGAAGAGATAGGAAGAGGTTCACATACCTCGCGACGATTATCGACTATTAGCAAATCGCTCACGGCTATAACCCGCTTTGGTCCACCTTCTCAAGTAGCATGCTACTCACGTAACATTCAACCTATACGAGTTATACAAGTCTATCAAAGTCTAGACTACTCGGTAGAATAAATCTAGATACAAGATCCTACGGAAATTGGGCAGCCGCTTCCCTACCCACAAACTACACAAGTCTCATCAGAATACAGTCCTACGTAATTACAGTTCAGTTCTCTTCTTTAAATTCAGGCTTAAGTCCAAAGACATTGCCACAAGCTATGTTCAGTTATATATATAGTATACCTCAACTATATATTCCTACAACATGTAATATCCAATTACAATAGGGGGACAAGATAATTACCTCGATAAGCCCATAATTATCCAAGTAGAAATGTCGATCCTGGGCAACGTTTAGCTCCAACTCCGAGCGCTCCAACCCGCTCTAAACCACCCTTAGAAGTTCTAACCAACTTCTACACAATACTCCAACTGACTATGGAGATTTCCCTAGGGTTTCGGTTTGAGACAAAAAGGACATACGGTAGTATTTCCGGGCTCTACGTATAGAGGTTTCTTTGGAATACTACAAGGTATACGGCTAAGGTAATTTGGGTATAGTAACAATACTTTTGAGAGTATTTCTACCAAGAGGAGGGTATTTGTCACGCCCCGACTTTTCCTAAGCCTTTACTTAGGGCGTGATGGCACCTGGACAATTATTTCCCACCAGGAGCACCATTTAATTCTCTTTATTTAGAAATTTAAACTTATATTCAAATACAGAGCTATTAATAAAAATAACAATAAAGAAATCTGTTTATGACTTTATTGAAAACATAACGCGCGTCTATGCTCGTGCAACTATTATTCCTACATAGACATACTGACAAAGATTATTCTAAGTTGGAAGGGAGACCATTCCACATGGGCATTTCGAGACATCAGAATCGACATTCTGGACCTGACGAGTACCAAGCCCGAAGCAATGGACTTGGTATGACAAGAGGCTGCGGGACGATCGCTAGCCTTGGCGTGGAGCCTTTCCTCTATCACGCTTTCCTGAAACATGTTAAATAAAGAGTCAGCCCTACCATCTGGGGCTGAGTGAGAACCTTACCCTGCAATTCAAAGTAACACCACAATATTCCAAGTGCAATCACATTATAACGCAATAAGCATATTGCAAAAACATATCAGGTTACAACATTCTTAATTATGCAACAACTCCTCATAGGAAATTCTCGGTTTAACTAACACTTCATTTTATCTCGTATTATACGTTAAGACATTCCCCTGCATTTCCACATGTTTATTACATTTATATATTTGTGAACGCGTATTCACTTTTCATATTTATATATAGGTGAACATGTATTCATTTTTCATATTTGTTGCGGCGTGCAACCCGATCCATTATATTTACGTATTCGTGAACACGTATTCACTTTACGTTTTGTTGCGGCGTGCAACCCGATCCATTATGTTTACGTATTTGTGAACGTGTATTCACTTTACGTTTTGTTGCGGCGTGCAACCCGATCCATTATATTTACGTATTTGTGAACGCGTATTCACTTTACGTTTTGTTGCGGCGTGCAACCCGATCCATTATGTTTACGTATTTGTGAACTCGTATTCACTTTACGTTTTGTTGCGGCGTGCAACCCGATCCATTATATTTACGTATTTGTGAACATATATTCACTTTACGTTTTGTTGCGGCGTGCAACCCGATCCATTATGTTTACGTATTTGTGAACGCGTATTCACTTTACGTTTTGTTGCGGCGTGCAACCCGATCTATTATATATTTATATATTTATGTGAACACGTATTCACTTTTCATATTTTTCAGAAGATCAAATAAATACTATTCTCTTTTCTAACATTCTCATTCATACTTGTAACGATTATAACTTTTAACCATAACTCCAACTAAGGTGTTTCTCAAGCGGAAACTAAGGTAAGACGGGGGTCTTTCACTGTACCAAATTTCATTTAAAACTACTTTGGGTAACTAACACAAATTTATCCTCAAAACAGCCACATGAAATTTGTTTCGGCAGAATTTTTATTAAACAGCACCCAATCTTATAATAGTCATAACTCCTAATCTGTAAACCCGTTCAATCCCCATAAATTCTCAAAACGACGAGAACAGAGAGCTACACGTCTCCATGTGAACCATTCTTTCATATTCTGTACCATTTGGTACAGTTTTACACTTTTATTCGCTGCCCTTCCTGGATCTCGATAGATCCGAGGCAGAAACTTTAAACAGAGATAACTCTCAATCCGTAAGTCGGATAGACCCCCGTAAGGTCTCAAAATGTCCACAACAAAGAGATCTAGAACTTTCATTTAGCAACAATTTTCATATTCCCCACATATTAGTACAGTTTTACGTTTCAACGTCCTGCCCTTCTGGATTCCGACGAATCCGAGGCAGCCACTTCAAACTACAATAACTCTCAACTCGTAAGTCCATTTTAATAAATCTTTATATATATCTGTCCGTAACAGAGATATTTACAACCATGTAAATTTTCATATAATTCTAATAAGTAAAACTCAATAAAAACAGTCCGTGATTATGCCTTTCTGAATTTCGGCCAAATCTAAGGCAGAAACTTTGAACTATGATAACTTTCAAACCGTATGTCCATTTTACCTCATTTTTGGTTCTGTATGATCATATTAGAGAGGTGTACCACTCTTCCGAATTTCATCACATTCTAACAATTATAACTCAGTGAGAACAGTTCGTAAAGTTCATGACGCAACTAGTTGTCTAAACAATCAAAATTTCAATATTTCTTTTCAACACTCAATTCTTATTCTAACATGTATTGAACTTAAAATAAGGATATTACCAAGAATTTCTGAGTGAGAAAACTCACCTTGTAAGCGTAAAAATAATTGTTGTTCGGTTGCTAAAAGTGACCCTTGCTCCCTAATATTTTTTTTATTCTTGTTCTTCATGCCCTCTTGATATTTTTCCAGGTTTGTTTTCTTCTTGTTCACTTATTATTTTTTTTTCTGATTTTCTATCCTTTGTGGTAGGTACTTTGTTTGTGTATAAGTAAGGGTGTTTGTATAACTTATGGGAGGTAGAAGACCAAAACTTGAGGGGAGTTAAAGGGAGGGGAAATGAAAAGGGGGGAGGAAGGGAAAGCAAAGGGTTGGGACGTCTTTGCATGCCTTCCTTCCTTCTTCTTTTTTTTTTCCTTTTCTTTTGTTTTTCTTTTGTTTTGTTTTTGTTTTCTTATTTTCATTTCATCTATCTATCTATCCAACTTTAACACTAACTCTATCCCATGCAATTTATTCTTTGTTTTCTTATATAAATATATTTTTATTAACTCAACCACAACTATATATTATTTATTTATTTTCCGGATTTTACATTCTCTCCTCCTTAAGCAACATTCGTCCTCGAATGTGAATAAGGTCGTAACATAATCACATGGACCCAATAATAACATAATCACATAGACACAATAATGTTTATTGTTATTGTAACAAATTTGGGGCTTCACATTCTCCCTTCCTTAAGAAGCATTCGTCCTCGAATGAGAATAAGGTTGTAACACATGCATATAGACACACGCAAATGACACACATATGAAGTACTATGTAATGCATTTTTTTATTACCTTAGTCAAATAGAAATGGATATTTGACTTTCATCGCTCTTCCGCTTCCCTGTGGCTTCCTCTGGAGTGATTCTTCCATATGACTTTCACTAAGCAATATCTTTATTTCTAAGGCGTTGGACCTTTCTATCAAGTATTTCTACCGGAGCCTCTTCATATTGAAGCTCTTTATTAAGAACTATCTCCTGGGGAAGGATGACGTGACTTGGATCGTGCAAGTATTTTCGTAACATTGACACATGAAACACCGGATGCCTTCTTCAACTCTTGTGGAAGTGCTAATTCGTAAGCCACATTCCCACTCTTCTCAAGATCTCATATGGCCCAATAAACCTTGGGCTCAATTTCCCTTTCTTACCAAAACGCATCACTCCTTCATTGGGGACACTTTAAAAATACTTTTTCCCCTCTTGGAATTCAAGATCTCTTTTCGATGATCCGCATAAGACTTATGACGGCTATGAGCTGTTTGATCCGCTCCCGAATCATCTGCCTTATCATTTGTTTCTTGAATGACTTGGTCCGAAACGATTGCGTCTCACCCACCTCGAACCATCCAAGTGGAGACCTACATTTTCGTCCATATAATGCTTCAAACGGGGCCATTTGTATGCTAGAGTGAAAACTATTGTTGTAGGCGAACTCAATTAGACATAGATGGTCCAACCAGCTTCCCTGAAAATCTAACACACAAGATCGCAACATGTCCTCAAGTGTTTGGATTGTTCGCTCAGCTTGCCCATCTGTTTGCGGGTGGAAAGCCGTGCTTAACTTAACTTTTGTCCCGAGACCCTGCTGGAAACTTTGCCAAAAGTGTGAGGTGAACTGGGAACCCCTATCTGAAATAATTTGTAAGGGAATCCCGTGTAACCGCACAATCTCCTTCAAATAAATCTGTGTGTACTGTGGTGCACGATACATAGTCTTGACCGGTAAGAAATGGGCTGACTTTGTAAGTCGATCAACAATCACCCAAATAGAATCATACCCTTCTCAAGTTTTCGGTAGACCAGTTACAAAATCCATATGAATCGCCTCCCATTTCCACATGGGGACCCCAATGTCCTGAAGTAATCCGCCAGGTTTTTGATGTTCAGCTTTCACCTGCTGACATATAAGACACCTCCCGACAAACTCCGCAACGTCCTTCTTCATCCCGTCCCACCAGTAATTTGCCTTGAGGTCCTGATACATTTTTGTTGACCCTGGATGAATTGAATATCTTGTGTTGTGACCCTCATCTAAGATCTTCCTCCTTAGATCCTTTACCTTAGGAACACATAACCTACCCTTATACCGAAGGGTTCCGTCATTATCTCCCAATGTAAACTGTGAAGGTTTTCCCTGTTGGATCCTCTGAAATCCAACAAACTCGTATCCTCAATGACTTTCTTTTATTTACGAAGCTAAGGCATCGCGAGGTATCATGTACCACCACCCTACCTTCACCGATCTCAGTTAAGCTAACCCCGAGGTTTCCCAATCTTTGTACCTCCCGAACAATACCCCTCTTTTGTATTGCCAAATGGGCCAAGCTTCCCATTGATCTCCTACTGAGTGCGTCAGCCACCACGTTAAACAACATCTTATAGAGTTCTCTATGATTTTATCCCCTCTTGTAGTGGCACCTTTTGAGTGACCACCCCTCCCCTCTATCTCTTCTTGTTTGCATTACGTTGAGGCTTGAGATACCTCAACGACTGATTGTAGCCACTTCTTTTTTCGTTATTAGTAATAATATTTGCATTTACCTAAAAAAAAAAAAAAGGATGGTAAAGAATACAAAGGTCATAATCCTTAAGCAACTCTAACCATCTTCTTTGTCGGAGATTCAAATCCTTCTGCGTGGTTATGTACTGCAAACTCTTATGATCTGTAAATATGTCCACATGCACACCATACAAATAATGTCTCCATATTTGTAAGGCAAACACCACCGCAGCTAATTCCAAGTCATGAGTTGGGTAATTCTTCTCATGTATCTTCAATTGTCTAGATGCATACGCAATAACCTTTCCAAACTGCATCAAGACACATCCTAACCCAACTCTAGAGGCATCGCAATAGACCGTGAACCCTTCTTGTCCCGATGGTAAGGTTAGGACTGGTGCAGTAGTCAACAATCCCTTTAGTTTCTGAAAACTGGCTTCACATGCTTCCGACCACTGATACTTAACCGCTTTTTGAGTCAACCGGGTCAAGGGAGCAGCAAGACTAGAAAAACCTTTTACGAATCTTCTATAATACCCAGCCAAACCCAAGAAACTTCTAACCTCTGCCGAATTGGTCGGTTTGGCGATTCTTCATCGCTTCTATCTTCCGGGTCTACCATAATTCCATCCCTTGACACAACATGACCCAAAAAGGCTACCTTTTCCAACCAAAATTCACACTTTGAAAATTTAGCATATAGTTTCTCATGTTTCAAGACTTGAAGCACTACCCTCAGATGCTCTTCATGTTCTTCAACACTCTTACTGTAAATTAGGATATCATCTATGAACACGATCACGAACAAATCTAGGAATGGTTTGAAGATTCTGTTCATTAAATCCATAAAAGCTGCTGGGGCATTGGTTAACCCAAAAGACATGACCAAGAACTCATAATGGCCGTATCGGGTTCTAAAGGTTGTTTTGGATATATCATCTGGATTTATTTTCAGCTGGTGATATCCCGAACGGAGATCAATCTTGGAAAAATAGCTAGCTCCCTGAAGTTGGTCAAAAAGATCATCGATTCTTGGTAATGGGTATCGGTTCTTGATCGTGACCTTATTGAGCTGCCGATAATCGATGCACATTCGGAGCGATCCGTCTTTCTTTTTCACAAACAGGACTGGTGCACCCCAAGGGGAAACACTAGGCCTTATAAAACCTTTATCCAGAAGATCCTTCAATTGTTCTTTTAACTCTCTCAATTTAGCTGGGGCCATTCGATATGGAAGAATAGAAATAGGTCTTGTACCCAGAATTAACTCTATAGCGAACTCCACTTCTCTATCCGGAGGAAGGCCTGGGAGATCTTCAGGAAAAAAAACCTTCGAAATTTTTCAAACAATAGGGACATCATGCACCGCTGGGGACTCTTTTTGGGTATCTACTATATTAGCCAGATATGCGTACTCCACTTTGTGACTTCTTAATAACTTTTGAGACCTAAGGTAGGAAATAAGCTGACGTGAGGATATTCTTCGCATCATGGGTAGCAAATCCACGGAACAGGTGGTATAACGTCTTGGGGGTTTTCCCCTCATTTATACTCTTACCCTGAAGCAGGTGGTATGACGTCTTGAGTCTTTCCCCTCATTCATACTCTTACCCTGGAGAAGGTGGTATAACGTCTTGGGGCTTGCCCCTCATTTATACTCTTACCCTATAGAAGGTGATATAACGTCTTGGGGGTTTACCCCTCATTTATACTCTTATGAAGCCCCAAATTTGTTACAATAACAATAAACATTATTGTGTCTATGTGATTATGTTATTATTGGGTCCATGTGATTATGTTACGACCTTATTAACATTCGAGGACGAATGTTGCTTAAGGAGGAGAGAATGTAAAATCCGGAAAATAAATAAATAATATATAGTTGTGGTTGGGTTAATAAAAATATATTTATATAAGAAAACAAAGAATAAATTGCATGGGATAGAGTTAGTGTTAAAGTTGGATAGATAGATAGATGAAATGAAAATAAGAAAACAAAAACAAAACAAAAGAAAAACAAAAGAAAAGGAAAAAAAAAAAGAAAAAAAAAAGAAGGAAGGAAGGCATGCAGCACGTCCAACCCCTTTGCTTTCCCCCTTCCTCCCCCCTTTTCATTTCCCCTCCCTTTAACTCCCCTCAAGTTTTGGTCTTCTACCTCCCATAAGTTATACAAACACCCTTACTTATACACAAACAAAGTACCTACCACAAAGGATAGAAAATCAGAAAAAAAAAAAAGTGAACAAGAAGAAAACAAACCTGGAAAAATATCAAGAGGGCATGAAGAACAAGAATAAAAAAATATTAGGGAGCAAGGGTCACTTTTAGCAACCGAACAACAATTATTTTTACGCTTACAAGGTGAGTTTTCTCACTCAGAAATTCTTGGTAACATCCTTTATTTTAAGTTCAATACATGTTAGAATAAGAATTGAGTGTTGAAAAGAAATATTGAACTTTTGATTGTTTAGACAACTAGTTGCGTCATGAACTTTACGAACTGTTCTCACTGAGTTATAATTGTTAGAATTTGATGAAATTCGGAAGAGTGGTACACCTCTCTAATATGATCATACAGAACCAAAAATGAGGTAAAATGGACATACGGTTTGAAAGTTATCATAGTTCAAAGTTTCTGCCTTAGATTTGGCCGAAATTCAGAAAGGCATAATCACGGACTGTTTTTATTGAGTTTTACTTATTAGAATTATATGAAAATTTACATGGTTGTAAATCTCTCTGTTACGGACAGATATATATAAATATTTATTAAAACGGACTTACGAGTTGAGAGTTATTGTAGTTTGAAGTGGCTGCCTCGGATTCGGAATCCAGAAGGGCAGGACGTTGAAACGTAAAACTGTACTAATATGTGGGGAATATGAAAATTGTTGCTAAATGAAAGTTCTAGATCTCTTTGTTGTGGACATTTTGAGACCTTACGGGGGTCTATCCGACTTACGGATTGAGAGTTATCTCTGTTTAAAGTTTCTGCCTCGGATCTATCGAGATCCAGGAAGGGCAGCGAATAAAAGTGTAAAACTGTACCAAATGGTACAGAATATGAAAGAATGGTTCACATGGAGACGTGTAGCTCTCTGTTCTCGTCGTTTTGAGAATTTATGGGGATTGAACGGGTTTACAGATTAGGAGTTATGACTATTATAAGATTGGGTGCTGTTTAATAAAAATTCTGCCGAAACAAATTTCATGTGGCTGTTTTGAGGATAAATTTGTGTTAGTTACCCAAAGTAGTTTTAAATGAAATTTGGTACAGTGAAAGACCCCCGTCTTACCTTAGTTTCCGCTGAGAAACACCTTAGTTGGAGTTATGGTTAAAAAGTTATAATCGTTACAAGTATGAATGACAGAATGTTAGAAAAGAGAATAGTATTTATTTGATCTTCTGAAAAATATGAAAAGTGAATACGTGTTCACATAAATATATAAATATATAATGGATCGGGTTGCGCCGCAACAAAACGTAAAGTGAATACGCGTTCACAAATACGTAAACATAATGGATCGGGTTGCGCGCAACAAAACGTAAAGTGAATATATGTTCACAAATACGTAAATATAATGGATCGGGTTGCACGCGCAAAACGTAAAGTGAATACGCGTTCACAAATACGTAAACATAATGGATCGGGTTGCACGCCGCAACAAAACGTAAAGTGAATACGCGTTCACAAATACGTAAATATAATGGATCGGGTTGCGCCGCAACAAAACGTAAAGTGAATACACGTTCACAAATACGTAAACATAATGGATCGGGTTGCGCGCAACAAAACGTAAAGTGAATACGTGTTCACGAATACGTAAATATAATGGATCGGGTTGCACGCAACAAATATGAAAAATGAATACATGTTCACCTATATATAAATATGAAAAGTGAATACGCTGTTCACAAATATATAAATGTAATAAACATGTGGAAATGCAGGAATGTCTTAACGTATAATACGAGATAAAATGAAGTGTTAGTTAAGAGAATTTCCTATGAGAGTTGTTGCATATTTAAGAATGTTGTAACGATATGTTTTGCAATATGCTTATTGCGTTATAATGTGATTGCACTTGGAATATTGTGGTGTTACTTTGAATTGCGGTAAGGTTCTCACTCATTGGATGGTAGAGTGACTCTTTATTTAACATGTTTTAGGAAAGCGTGATAGAGGAAAGGCTCCACGCCAAGGCTAGCGATCGTCCCGCAGCCTCTTGTCATACCAAGTCCATTGCTTCGGGCTTGGTACTCGTCAGGTCCAGAATGTCGATTCTGTTGTCTCGGAAATGCCCGTGTGGAATGGTCTCCTTCCAACTTAGAATAATCTTTGTCAGTATGTCTATGTAGGAATAATATTTTCACGAGCATAGACTCGCGTTATGTTTTCAATAAAGTCATAAACAGATTTCTTTATTGTTATTTTTATTAATAGCTCCGTATTTGAATATAAGTTTAAATTTCTAAATAAAGAGAATTAAATGGTGCTCCTGGTGGGAAATAATTGTCCAGGTGCCATCACGCCCTAAGTAAAGGCTTAGGAAAAGTCGGGGCGTGACAGTATTTATACGAGACAACACCAAGGGAGGTGTATACCCTACTCCCACTGGGGTACTCGCCAAGGGGAGGACTCTCGGCCAAGGCCTCACAAGGGGAGGGGCGAGAACTCTAGAGGAGGAAGAGATTTCAAGACTTAGCACAATTTTGGATGAAGAAGTCATCCAAAGGGGGGGTATTTATAGGTCAAGCCAAGGCCAACCAATGGCCAAGATTATGCCAAGTGCATAGCAAGTGTAGGGCCAAGATTGGGACAAGTGTGTGTGGGTCCCACTTTATCAATCAACACACAAAATATCCTACCAACTACACTCTCCAATTTCGTCAATGTCCGCCTCACGCGTCGCTGATGGGAGGGTGCCAAGTGGCGCCTCTCGTTGGTCTAAAATGTTTCGTCTCTCGGAAAAATCCGCAAAATTAAAAATGACATAGCCGGAATTTTCCTACGAAGCTGTGAAAAGCGTTTCGCCAAAACGACTCTACCGTGTTGTGCGCAAAAATAATTCGCCGAGCCTTATTAAAAGTTCAAATTTTCTATGCGTCGTCCACGTACATACTGGAAATACGGGGTATAACAGGAGTTTCCACGTGTCGCCTACCGTTCGTCCATAAAATTCGTAACCCTCGTGGGCCCCACAACACGTAAAATTCCTCGGGTGGGCCCCACTTGACCAAATCCGTAAAAATAAATTTCCATAATGTTAATAAGTTCCATACTCTTCAAATAGTGCATTTTGAGAATCCAATTCTCAACAACGAACATTTTTCCTTTCCGACGTTCGAAAGATTTTCCGTCGGAAAAATAATTCTTCCTTTCGTACCAATTTCAAGTCTTGTGTTCCTTACGTGCATTCTCTTATATATGTCCTGGACTTACGGGGTGTAACATTGGGGTTTTATATAAAAAGGAGTCTTTTGAAAAGAATGGACGTACGTAGTACTTTGGCTTGTTTAAATGAGAATTTTTCTATGTATGTAAAAAGAAGGCATTGTAATTGTCTTGGTTTATGTAAAAAGAAGGCATGGTAATTGTCTTGGTTTGTGTAAAGGCATGGTATTGTCTTGGTTTATGTAAAAAGGAAAGACATGATATTGTCTTGGTGTGTAAAGGCATGGTATTGTCTTGGTTTGCTTGCATATGGGTTGCTCATATAGACATTCGTGCAAGTGTCATATTTCCACATCTCCGCGTCCCTCCATAAAGGGCCGACAACTTTTTTCAAGGATACCATGGGTTAGCTCCCCATGGGGGTGAGTGGTACATACTCACGGCGGGTCGGTATTTGACTCGGGCGGGTTAAATTACCGGGATATATATAAGCCATGGATTAGCTATCCTTGATGCGAGTATCGTGTACCGATGACTCATTGCGGGTCCACATGACCTAATCGGGTGAAATAGTCTCATGGTAGGTTGCATTATAACACAGAGGGTGGTTGACCCTGGCACTGGCACGACCTTCATGTGTTGAAACGGTAGTGATTTCATTAATGAAAGGGTGCAGTGTGTTTATGTTATACCCCGTATTTCCAGAGTATGTACGTGTGGGCGTACGTAGGAAATTTGAACTTGTATTAAGGCTTGGCCGAATTAATTTTGTTCACAACACCCGTTTAGAGTCGTTTTTCGAAAGCGTTTTCCGACTTTCGTAGGGAATTTCCGCCATGTCATTTTTAATTTTTGCGGATTTTTCCGAGACGAAGCGTGTTGGATCAACAAGAGGCGGCACCCTCTCATTGGTGGACTTCAAATCGCCCATTGGGAAAATGGCTAAGCTTGGCGCGTTTTGTGCCTTGGCACAAAGTCGGGTAGGTAGGATATTTGTGTTTGGTAAATCCTAGCCCTACACTTGCCTAACACATGGATTGATCTTGGCCTTTGGTTGGCCATCCTTGACCTATAAATACCCTCCCTTGATGAACTTCTTCATCCAAAAAAATATTCTAAGTGTTAAAATCCCTCTCCCTTACAGAGGTTCTCGTCAAAAGCCTTCCTCCCCTCGTCGAGAGTTCCCCACAGTGGGGTAGGCCGAGGTATACCCCACTCCTTGGGGTGCTAGCTGGGTACCCACTAGCCTAGTTGTTTCCATATAATACCCCCCCCCTCTTGGTAGAAATACTCTCAAAAGTATTGTTATAATGCCCAAATTTCCTTAGCCAATACCTTGTAGTATTCTAAGGTTATACCTTTACAAAAAGCCCAGATATACTATTATACTTCCCGTCAGTCACCAAACCGAAACCCTAGGGAAATCTCCATAGTCCGTTGGAGTATTGTGTAGAAGTTGGTTAGAACTTCTAAGGGTGGTTTAGAGCGGGTTGGAGCGCTCGGAGTTGGAGCTAAACGATTTCCCAGGATCGACTTTAAGCTAGGATAATTATGGGCTTATCGAGGTAATTATCTTGTCCCTCTATTGTAATTGGAAATTACATGATTGCTTGAATATATAGTTGAAGTATACTATATATTAGAACTGAACGTAGTTATCGGCAATGTCTTTTGACTTAAGCCTGAATAATACTTACGGCAATGTCTTGCGACTTAAGCCTGATTTTAAAGAAGAATACTGAACTGTAATTACATAGGGCTGTATTACAGTAGACTTGTGTAGTAGTACCGTGGAGTAGAATTGTACCCGTTAGGGTTAGACGTATAACCCCCCCCCCTGGTTGGCTTGGTAGCCGGCCTCGATAGAGGAGGAGATTTACGCTGTTGCGGGAAGTCTTTGCCGAATTTTCTGTAGAATGTTCTACGATGAGATCTAAATGTTAATAAGCGCCTTGTGGCCTTATAGGTTGAAGTACTATGCGTGGCGCGATCTACTTGGCTTAGGGAGTAGCCGGCGGTTTGAGGTACTTGGAGCGTTTTGCTATTTAGTCGATAATCGTCGCGAGGTATGTGAACCTCTTCCTATCTCTTCTAGCATGATATGTGTGAACTATGTAGTACGGTGAGCGTCGTGTGCTAAATGTATGTGATTGGGTTAAAACATAAAGTGTTATAACGACTTTATGGGAAGTTGGTTATAATGACTTTATGTTGGTAAGAAAATACATGTGGTTTTAAAAGTACCGATTTGAACTATAAGCGGCTTGTTATGTGTTAATAAAGAACTTGAAGTATTTCAAAAGATTTTTGAATCATTTTGAAAGAAGAAGTAATACTTGGTTTTGAAAAACTTAAGAGTTATACTAGCTTTACGGGAAGTTAGGTATAACGGCTTAAGAATGTTTCTTGATTTCGAAATCGTAATGTGTATCGACAAACCAACTGCAGCGTTAATAAAAGGAAATGTTTTGAATAATTAAGTATTATTAAAACCAGTAGAAACTTCCATCCGCATAGAAGCTAAGATGAGACAAAATGATATTTCCTAGATCATGGTTTGGTAATAAGATTGTTATAAACAAGAATATCCTACTCACATATAAGACTTATGTTTCTCAGTTGTTTAAAAGAGAATTATATTCTTAAATGAATAAGACTATGAACTACTGAACCTTTCTAAAATAAGAAACGTGAACATTTGAAATTAGGCAAACTTGAACGCTTGGAAAATAATGTGTTACTTGATTTTACAAAGGTAAGTATTTTGGTTTACTTAAAAGGGATCACTCTATTTTTATACTATGGGTATTGTGTGACTTATGTGAAAGCAACGGATCTTTTAAAAGATTTAATGTATGAAGTACTTTAGGGATAGATACGAACTTGTTAGCATAAAGTACCTTGTGTGAATAACTTGATTGTGTTGGTTTGAGATAGCCTTGTAAATACTTTCTTGTTGATGTGATAAGTAAACATGTTAGGATGCTACGTGTGTTAATCTCTTGTATGATCGTGATGCGAGGGTCATTCTTGTTGGGCTTACGTTGTTAAACGTTAAGCCATTGTACTATTATTGTATCACATACCCTTTGACTTATTATACCGAGGGCTTGCCACCCGATGTGGGTCTATACGGCTATCGCGGTCCTTGTGACTACGCGGTCACGGTAGCTCGGGATTGATCATTCGGGTGTTTAGCCCGACGGGGATTCCTATGCGGTCCGCTGAGACTATGCGGTCTTTTGAGACTATGCGGGTTCGGGAGCCTGGCGGATCTGGGGTTAAGGCGCCTCGATGCGGGGTATACCTCGGTGATGCAGGACCGTGATTCGAGGAATACCTCATGCGGGTCCGTGTGGGACCTATGCGGAGTCATGCGAGTTCGAGGATAGACGTGCACATTGATATTGCGGGCGAGTGGCGGCTTCGATCATGTGGTGCGGTCAGAAAGACCTCGGGATACGATTTGTGGTATTTTTGGTGCGTGGGTCTTAGTAGTCGGCTATGCCTTCGCACTTGCCGTCACGGTTTTATTGTGATAACTTTGAGGCGTGAGTCTCGACTTGACATGGCCTTATTTATTGTGAATCGTAGTTTGGTTATCATACATGTCTCTGCTTTATATAGACTACTATGATTTCATTTCTGATTTATTTTGATTTCACATACTTGGTACTGTTATCGACCTCGCCCGAGTGCGTTAATGCGCGAGGAAAAGGTACACGATCGTTGATCCTCGCTCTTAGGGTCACGATTCGTGATTGGAAAGCTCCGCTTCTCCGAGGCTTATCTTGGTATAGTCCTGTCGTTGTAGGTATTTACATTCGGGGTATGGCGGGCCCTGTCCGCCATCGTTGTCGTATCTTTCTTAAGTGCAGAGTAATCTTGTGGCGTGGTTTGTAAAAGGATTAAACCGTTCTTGTTGAAAGTTGTTATTTATATATATCTTAGAAAAGGCAAGTTTTCACAGATTATTGTTTTATACTTCTGTTATCTCATGTTGTTGTGTTTGTTCCGCTGATTACTCTGATGTATGTCTACTTGGGTGCCCGGGGTAAGGCACCAGTCACGGGCCCCGGTTCGGGTTGTGACAAAAGTGGTATCAGAGCAGTTAATCCTCGGAAAGTGTCTACAGACCGTATCCAGTAGAGTCTTGATTATCGGTGTGTTGTGCACCACATCAATAATCAGGAGGCTATAGGATATTTTAGGATTGGTTTCTATTCTTCTCACTCGAGATCGTGCCTTAGAAGTGTTGTAAGTTGGACCTCTAACGATTTCTTTCCCTTACCAATATGCCTCGCGTAGGCAACCCGAGCCCGTGAGGGCAAAGCGGCCGAGGAGGCTGCGGTAGAGTCTGAGGGTGGCGAGGGCACAGCCCAATCATTACCTGGGTAGTGCTTCATTCGGGGATTTCTGCGGCGTCACTAGCTTGCAGAGTTTGGCACGCAGCGGCGGTCCTACTGCGGCCATGATATATGAACCTTCGCGGCCAATGAACGAAGAATTTAGATTGCAAAGGCGACCACGCATTACTAGCTATAGATTTGGCTACCGAGAGTATACCGATGTACCGCGAGTCTTGAGGACTATCTAAAAGAGGTTGTGCAAGAGTAATTCTTGATTAGGCTTGAGCATGGCACGTATGCGGGCTTATGCGTGGCCGAGACGATGTAGAAATCGACAGTTAACGGAGGACACGAGAAGAGGGCGAGCGGCAAGGTCCTTTAGTAACTTTCGGCGAGTCACCTCACGTGGTCAGATTATGCACCTCGCCCGGTCGAGTGGTCTTCCACGGAGTTCGTGACATTCGGGTATGCAGAGTTGGTTAGAACTCGGGGCTTCGGTTCCGCGATGTACAGACGTCATCCGGAATGTCATCTTTTAGGTTGGTACTTGTTGTACTATGACCGTCGTGTGCCGTGTCGAAGAGTGTCCTTGTAGGAGGACTTAGCCTTCAGATCGATGGGTAGTCGTCACCTTCCTTAGTTATGCGCCTACAGGCGGGTTTGATTTGAACGATTAAGGGAGTGAAGCGGTAGATATAGATATATCTTTAACCTCTGAGATCGGTATGTGTGATAAGGTGAGTATACCTTAAGTGCTATGTTCGATAACGGTGTGTTAGTCGTGATTAGATCATGGTGGTTTAACAGTAAGATTTTGGGGATAGAGAAGGTGTGAGCCTTAGAGCTTCTACGTAGAGACCTTAGAGGTGAGGCCATCTCGAGAAAGGTGTAGTGTTATGTTTGACCCTTGCTCGGAGTGCATAGTGCGTGAGTTATGGTTGGGATAGGTCCTAGTAGGTGGAATGAAAGGGGGTAGTGAGCTAAGAAGACGCCAGGTTTTAAACGTGATTAGTGAGACTGTTCGAATCGGGGAACTAGTGTTGTGCTCGCTGACGGGTCGGATTGAGGCCATGATGCGGGTCAACCCGCGGCCCGTTTGGTGGTGAGGTCATGTGGTGGTCGCCTTGTGGTAGGGTCACGAGGGTGTTAGGCCCGTGTTCGGTTAACCAACGTGCGAGTTCGTGGATCGTTCGGCCGGTGGTGGTCGATGGGCAGCCCATCGTGTTCTTCGTTCGGGACCGTTTACTCGGTGTGTTGAGTTATCGAAGGGTTGAAAGGCTGCGGGGTGCCTACCTTTACCTTATGTCGAACGGTGAAGCCTGGTTGTGGTTATTTTCGTTTTCTAAAAAGTTTACCAGGCAGGGTTAAGAACTCAGGTGAGTCTCAGAATCGCATTCGCCCTCGGGCCAGTGCGTGGATTTCAGGGATAGTTGTGGGGATTGTTGTCTCCTGTGGAGGTAGTGTTTGATCTACCATTTCAGTGTTGGGATATCGCCTTATGAAGCCTTGTAAGGGCGAAAGTGTAAGTTGTCGGTCGATTGGTTCGAGGTTGGCAAGGTTCGATTAGTTCAGCTTGTTCCGGCAGTGTGGATAGTTAGAAGCTTGTCTAGAAGAAGTTCTGGCAGCTCAGAGAAATCGTGCGGATAATCGGCGACGACGCTTAGAGTTCAGGTTGACGGTCGGTCTTCTTGAAAGTACCACCCCGGGTTTGGGTGTGGCATGTTTGGAAAACAGAGGGAACTTAGCCCGAGTTACTTTGGGCCTTTGTGAGTTCATGTGAAGGATAGGCCAGGTTGCCTATATGTTAGCATTTGCCGTCCGGCGTGGGAGGCGATCGTCCGGTCTTTCGTATTGTGATGTTCGGAAAAGTATCGAGATCCATCGAGTGTTCCCACTTAATGATGACCACGTTAGAGATAGTAACCCGAAGTTTTGAATCACGGCCGTGTCGTAACGTGGTAAGAGTTTGAGTGTCGACATCCTCCGGATCGCAGCCGGTACCATTTGTTGGTCGTCGTGGCAGGCTCGCGACAAAGTGACAAAGTGGTATCTACGACGAGTAAGAGAGAAGCGAGCATGTATGGCGGCATAGATGTGATCATTTCTTTTGTAGAGAGAAGGCGAAGGAAGTATATTTTAGACCACGGAGAGGGTGGTTGTGGTGATGTTAGAGGTGTTTCCTCGTGGACTTGGATGAGTATTTTCGCGCTTGTTTACGTGGCCATGTGTGGCGTGTTTGTTCTCGTAAGTATAGTAGTGAAGACTATCTTGGCGCGCTTGTTTGAGACTTAGAAGGAACATTCGGGACGAATGTTTCTAAGGAAGGGAGAATGTTATACCCTCGTATTTCCGTAGTATGCGTGTGGCGTGCGTAGGAAATTTGAACTTGTATTAAGGCTTGGCGAATTAATTTTGTTCACAACACCCGCTTAGAGTCGTTTTTCGAAAACGTTTTCCACGACTTCGTAGGGAATTTCCGCTATGTCATTTTTAATTTTTGCGGATTTTTCCAGAGGCGAACGTGTTGGATCAACAAGAGGCGCCACTTGGCACCCTCTCATTGGTGGACTTCAAATCGCCCATTGGGCCGAAAATGGCTAAGCAGCGCGTTTTGTGCCTTGGCAAAGTCAAGGGTAGGTAGGATATTTGTGTTTGGTAAATCCTAGCCTACACTTGCCTAACACATGGATTGATCTTCGCCTTTGGTTGGCCGTCAACCTCGACCTATAAATACCCTCCCTTTGATGAACTTCTTCATCCGAAAAATATTCTAAGTGTTAAAATCCCTCCTCTCCTTACAGAGGTTCTCGTCCAAAGCCTTCCTCCCTTGGCGAGAGTTCCCCAGTGGGGTAGGCCGAGGTATACCCCCTCTTGGGGTGCTAGCCGTGGTACCCACTAGCCTAGTTGTTTCCATATAATACCCCTCTCTTGGTAGAAATACTCTCAAAGTATTGTTATAATGCCCAATTTCCTTAGCAATACCTTGTAGTATTCTAAGGTTATACCTTTACAAAAAGCCCATATATACTATTATACTTCCCGTCGGTCCCCAAACCGACACCCTCGGCACATCTCCATAGTCCGTTGGAGTATTGTGTAGCAGTTGGTTAGAACTTCTAAGGGTGGTTTAGAGCGGGTTGGGCGCTCGGAGTTGGAGCTAAACGATTGCCCAGATCGACTTTAAGCTAGGATAATTATGGGCTTATCGAGGTAATTATCTTGTCCCTCTATTGTAACTGGAAATTACATGATTGCTTGAATATATAGTTGAAGTATACTATATATTAGAACTGAACGTAGTTATCGGCAATGTCTTTTGACTTAAGCTGAATAATACTTACAGCAATGTCTTGCGACTTAAGCCGATTTTAAAGAAGAATCAACTGTAATTACACAGGGTTGTATTACAGTAGACTTGTGTAGTAGTACCGTGGAGTAGAATTGTACCCGTTAGGGTTAGACGTATAACCCCCCCCCCCTGGTTGGCTTGGTAGCCGGCCTCGATAGAGGAGGAGATTTACGTTGTTGCGGGGGGGGAGGTGCTGCCGAATTTTCGGTAGAATGTTCTACGATGAGATCTAAATGTTAATAAGCGCCTTGTGGCCTTATAGGTTGAAGTACTACGTGTGGCGCGATCTACTTGGCTTAAGGAGTAGCGGCGGTTTGAGGTACTTGAGCGCTTTGCTATTTAGTCGATAATCGTCGCGAGGTACGTGAACCTCTTCCTATCTCTTCTAGCATGATATGTGTGAACTATGTAGTACGGTGAGACGCATGTGCTAAATGTATGTGATTGGGTTAAAACATAAAGTGTTATAACGACTTTATGGGAAGTTGGTTATAACGACTTTATGTTGGTAAGAAAATACACGTGTTTTTAAAAGTGCGATTTGAACTATAAGCGGCTTGTTATGTGTTAATAAAGAACTTGAAGTATTTCAAAAGATTTTTGAATCATTTTGAAAGAAGAAGTAATACTTGGTTTTGAAAACTTAAGAGTTATACTAGCTTTATGGGAAGTTAGGTATAACGGCTTAAGAATGTTTTCTTGATTTGAAATCGAATGTGTATCGACAAACCAACTGCGGCGTTAATAAAAGGAAATGTTTTGAATAATTAAGTATTATTAAAACCAAGAGAAACTTCCATCTGCATAGAAGCTAAGATGAGACAAAATGATATTTCCTAGATCATGCGGTAATAAGATTGTTATAAACAAGAATATCCTACTCACATATAAGACTTATGTTTCTCAGTTGTTTAAAAGAGAATTATATTCTTAAATGAATAAGACTATGAACTACGAACCTTTCTAAAATAAGAAACGTGAACATTTGAAATTAGGCAAACTTGAACGCTTGGAAAATAATGTGTTACTTGATTTTACAAAGGTAAGTATTTTGGTTTACTTAAAAAGGGCGATCACTCTATTTTTATACTACGGGTATTGTGTGACTTATGTGAAAGCAACGGATCTTTTAAAAGATTTAATGTATGAAGTACTTTAGGGATAGATACCCGAACTTGTTAGCATAAAGTACCTTGTGTGAATAACTTGATTGTGTTGGTTTGAGATAGCCTTGTAAATACTTTCTTGTTGATGTGATAAGTAAACATGTTAGGATGCTACGTGTGTTAATCTCTTGTATGATCGTGATGCAAGGGGGTCATTCTTGTTGGGCTTACGTTGTTAAACGTTAAGCCATTGTACTATTATTGTATCACATACCCCTTTGACTTATTATACCGAGGGCTTGCCACCGCGATGCGGGTCTTTACGGCCTATGCGGTCCTTGTGACTATGCGGAGTGCGGTAGCTCCAGGATTGATCATTCCGGGTGTTTAGCCTGATGCGGGGGATTCCCTATGCGGTCTTTTGAGACTATGCGGGTTGCGGGAGCCTAGGTGGATACCGAGGGTTAAGCTGCCCTCGATGCGGGGTATACCTCGAGTGATGCAGGACCACGATTCGAGGAATACCTCACGCGGTCCGTGTGGGACCTATGCGAGCTGCGAGTTCGAGGATAGACGTGCACATTGATATTGCGGGCGAGTGGCGGCCGATCATGTGGTGCGATCTAGAAAGACCTCGGGATACGATTTGTGGTATTTTTGGTGCGTGGGTCTTAGTAGTCGGCTATGCCTTCGTACTTGCCGTGCGGTTTTATTGTGATAACTTTGAGGCGTGAGTCCCCGACTTGACATATCGCTTATTTATTGTGAATCGTAGTTTGGTTATCATACATGTCTCCGCTTTATATAGACTACTATGATTTCATTTACTGATTTATTTTGATTTCACATACTTGGTACTGTTGTCTTGACCTCCTTGGGCTGCGTTCATCTGCGAGGAAAAAGGTACACGATCGTTGATCCTCGCTCTTAGGGTCACGATTCATGGTTGGGAAAGCTCCGTTTCTCGGAGGCTTATCTTCGTATAGTCCTGTCGTTGTAGGTATTTACATTGGGGTATGGCGGGGCCTGTCCGCCATTGTTGTCGTATCTTTTCTTAGAGTGCAGAAATCTGTTGTGGCGGGGTTTGTAAAAAGGATTAAAGCTGTTCTTGTTGAAAGTTGTTATTTATATATATCTTAGAAAGGCAAGTTTTCTCGATTTTTGTTTTATACTTCTATTATCTCATGTTGTTGTGTTTGTTCCGCTGATTACTCTGATGTATGTCTACTTGGGTGCCCGGGGTAAGGCACCAGTCACGGGCCCCGGTTCGGGTTGTGACAGTTTATGACTTAAAGTTGAACAATTGGTCTCATTGTTAAAAGCATAACTTAAAGATAAAAATAATTGCATTACTCTCATGATTGCAAGGTTCAGTGTGCTTATTGATGTTATATTATATCATGGGATCGCGGTGAGGAAGGATTCCACGCATGATTGATGTTATGGGCCCGAGACCCGTGGTTATAATTGAGTAATGACTTTGAGGGCGTCGTCCACGATTTGACATATTTGTTTATGTATTGTATCGTAGTTTGGCTATCATACATGTCTCTGCTTTATATGTGAAGTAGTGATCCCCTATCTGATACTTCATTTCACATACTTGGTACATTCTTCGTCTTGACCTCGCCCGGGTGCGTTCATCTGCAGTTTAGGTGCAGCGATTTGGTGATCTGCAGGTGTAGGACCCTGCTCCGAGTTTTGGATAGCTCCATCTATTTAGGAGTTTATCATTTTGGTATAGATTCTTCAGTACAGACTTTTGTACAGTTATGGGTACGGCGGGGCCTTGTCCCGTCATAGTTCAGTAAAACTCTTAGAGGTCTGTATTCATATGTGGGATTGGACTCGTGTACAGTATAGTGCCTTTGTATTATGTATATTATATGGCAGCCTTGTCGGCTTTGCCCTTGCACGTTCGTTGGTTTAAAAAAAACGAGGTGTTATTTAGTTCCGCGGTTTACTTGTGTCAGTTAGGTAAAAGGGTGCCCAGGTAGGGCACCAGTCACGGGCCCGGGGTTCGGGGCGTGACAATATCTTCAAGTGTCTGAATTGTACGTTCGGCCTGGCCGTCTATTTGAGGATGAAGTATTGTGCTGAGATTTGCCTGAGTGCCCAAACCCTTTCGAACCAATCTTAAAAAATTAACCATAAATTGGGCACCTCTATCTGATATGATAGAAATGGGGACACCATGAAGTTGGATTATTTTCTTTATATAAAGCTTGGTGTACTTATTAGATGTATAAGTCGTCTTAACCAACAAGAAATGAACTAATTTCATAAGTCTATCAATGATAATCCATACAGAATAATACTTATGATATGCATGAGGTAACCCTGTGATAAAATCCATATTAATCATGTCCCACTTCCATGTCGGGAACTCTATGTTCTGAGTTAGGCCACCGGTCATCTGATGCCCACCTTCAACTATTGACAGTTTGGACATTGAGATACAAATCTTGCTATGTTCCTCTTCATGTCATTTAACCAATACATTCCTTTTATATCATGGTACATCTTTGGTGAACCCGGATGAATGGAATATCAGGTATGATGAATTTCAATCATAATCCAATCTCACAATCCCGCTACGTCCAGAACATGCAGTCATTGTGGTATCTCAAGACACCATCTGTTCCAAGCTAAAACGTTGTGACTCTTTGTTGTTGAATCCATTTTCCGCATTATATTAAAACATGATCCTCATATTGTCTTGCTTTGACTTCAACTACAAAGGATGATTCCACCACATTTGAACAACACCACCACATCATCAGAGTCTACTATTCTGACCCCCAAGTTAGCCAACTAATGAAGTTCAGTCACAAGCATATGATCATTGAAACTTAATTACTTTGTGCGTTAACTTTGTCAATGAGGATGAAATAGAAGAAAACCCCTATATGAATCTCTGATAATAGCCTGCTAACCCCAAGAAGTTGCGAACTTAAGATGGAGTCGTACGTCCATTCTTATGTTTTAAGTGTTCATTCTCATGCCTTCATCCTACAAAATATGGCCAAGGAATGCTAATTCAGTCATAACTCATATTTTGAGAATTTAGCATACAACTTCCGATCTTGCAATATTTGTAACACTCTTCGCAAGTGGTGTGCATGTTCATCCTTTGAACGTGAATAAAATAGGATGTCATCTATAAACACAATCGTGAACACATCTAAGAACAGTCGGAACACACTATTCATTAGGTCCATAAAAGCTGTCGGTACATTAGCATTACTAGAAATTCAAAATATCCATTACTTGTTCCAAAAGCAGTCTTTGTAATATCGTTCTCCTTAATTGATCATTTAGCACCTGCAATTGAAAATCATTTAGCACCTGTAGTTGAAAATCATTTAGCACCTGCAATTGAAAAGTATTTAGCACCTGTAATTGATCAAACAAATAATTGATTCTAGGAAGCGAATACTTATTCTTAACCATAACCTTATTCACCTGGATGTAATCAATACACATCTTTAATGAACCATCCTTTTTATGCACAAATAGTATCATCGCTCCCCATAGAGAAGTCCTAGGCCTAATGAATCCCTTTATCTGATAGATCTTTCAACTACTCTTTTAATTCCCACAACATGGATGGAGCCATTATAGATATCAACTGAGTGTGTGGAAGCACACCAATGTTGAACACCATCTCCTTTTCTAGCGGAACACCCAAAAGTTTATCCAGAAACATATTCGGGGAATCATTCACCACCAGAATAGATTGGAAAGTTGACGGTTCTTCTTCTGCATCTCTAACCCTAACTATATGTTATATACAACCCCTGAAAATTATCTTTGTTGCCTTAAGATAGAAAATAAACAGACCCTTATGTGGTGCAACACTATATTTATAAGACCCCAAAATTTTTAGACTAATAATTATATTTTCAATTGACCATATCTTTATAGCAAGGATATATTTTACTTCACACTTCTTAAATGTGAATTCGACGATATTTGAAACTAGTTTAAAGTGTTATGATGTAGTTATGTAAACTACTCCTACTATTATTATCTTAAGTAAATTATTAAATGGAATATATATATTTATGCATTTAGGACAACCCTTTTTTTAGTTATCCTAGAAAAAGTTTGGGCAGCCCATTTTAAGTTTCTCCAAGGTGATATATATATCACCTTTTGTATCATAAGTCTTTCACCTCCTCTCATTTCGTTTTCCCCAGCAAAATACAACCCCGAAAATCTTCTTCTCTCATCAAATTTTCCCACTAAATAATCAACAAGAGTTGTTTTGGTTGAATCACAAGTCACTTCTCACTTTTGAGGTAAGTTTACGAAACCCGTTTTTGAACTGTGCATCTATTAGTATTCTTAGCATATCTTGTTGTATAAAATTCCGTTTTAAGTGAGCGAAAAAGATATGAAAATCTATTTCATATATCTACAAATTTGTATGGGCCCAAAAACTTGGTTTTTATTGTATTTACCCGAAAAGGGGTGATGAAGTACGGGGCAGGTGCTGTCCAGATTTTTGTTTTACAAAACCTTCATGTACTACTGTTGGTATTTTCAGCATAACGTTTTGTACAAAACTAATATGGGGGTGAAATTCTATGTAACCCCAATACATATATATACAACTTTCATGCAGACCGCAAAGTATAGTTTTTCCTTTTGCCTCTTCAAAACGAAATCACAACACAAGACATTGGTACTGTCCAGAATTTTTGTTTTAACAATTTACGGTGATTTTCACAAATATCATGTTTAGTTCGACATGTAAAAATCACTGATCTTTTATATATATATATATATATATATATAATATGGTATATATTTGATTATGTATTTATGGTATATATATACCCTTGTAAAATCTAAGGGGAAGTGTTTGAGGAAGTGGGCGAATTTGGTTGTTCTATGGTGTAGATGATTCCAACGTACTCAAATTGTGGTAGAATCGTTTTGTGGTAAAACACCAAGGTTTGTGTTTAAACTTGTCACGACCCAAATTACTGATCGTGCGGGCACCTACCCTTTTCCCACCTGGTAGGCAAACCCCTCCCTTACAGATTAATCCAATAACACAAATAAATAATAAGAGCAATAGAAGTCTAAGAACATAAATATATGATAATGCGGAATACAACACTACCCAAAGAATCAAGTCTGAATAGTAAAAGACCTTATAGGAATACAATTTGAATAAAGGTTATAACCACAACCTGAATACACTTCTGTTTAGAAAGATAATTAAACAAAAAATATAGATGAACTCCATGGATCCATGAAGGCTAATCGAACCTCGCTGAAGTTCATACAACAACTCTACACTTCAAAAAGGGTGTAGCAAGAGTAGTATCAACACAAACACTATGTACTAGTGGGTATCATAGGTCGACAACAGTTAGCAAATATATATGTAAGAAAGAAACTGAAAGATAAACATGCTCTTAATCAAGTACAACTAGTATCATAGACCAAGAATGACCAGTCCAAATATAGAGGATCATAGCCTAAGATGAAGAATCTAATTCCAAGTCTGCCAAGTTTCTAGTATCTCTCAGAATAATCACAGTTTCAGAATAACCAGTCCATGTATATAGTATCAAGTCGGAATCTATGAAGTACGAAAATAAAGTAATCGCTAAGCACAACCACGTAGGACATACGATAATGGGAACCACACTTAATTTTAGTAGTCTACAATCATAGCCTAGACGGAATGTCTAGTCCCCGAATCCATCAAGTCTCTATGTAAGAGACTAACAAGTACACAACCTCCCAAATGAATAAAAAACAAGGAATCGAGGCTGAAATACATCGTGTAATATAATGAATACAACAACCAAAACTAGTGGTATGAGTGGATGAAATATGAATGTATGTGTGATGACGCGAGGGGAATATCCATACTATAATATCCATACACACATGCTCTGAGCGGAATATCTCTAAGTCTCGATAGTTATGACGGGAGGGACCCGCGAAGTCCATGTACCAGCCACTCTGTATCAAACTTTCTGGAGATGACTCTACCACCCACCACACTGCTAGCCATTTTTTTTTTATGGAAAGGTAAATGTGTATTAATAATCATCAGAATGTACATGTTTTGCGGGCGTACCCACGGCGTAAAGACGATGTAAATCTAGTGCGTCTCTGCTAGGCAAGTCAGCATAAGATTTAGGCTCGTCAGTAACAAAAGCTCAAGCTAGCCCACAAGTTGGGTAGTCGTGAGTGCCCAAGCTAAGCATAAGAGAGAAGCATCCCACAAAAAGTCCTAAACTATGGAAATTCCCTTATGTAGAGCATAAGGTTGCAGTCGTGGGCCTCCTTAAACTCTTGCCATGGAAAACCCAAATCGGACAAACCCACGGTGATGGGAAGAGTACCTATTCGGACATGGGTAAAGACCCACCCTCGTCACGTTATGCCGCTGGGAGTAATCACCATAGTACCTACTATCCAGACCACGTACTATATCATGCTTGCCCACAGGTCGAGAAGTCATTAGGTACAATGCATAAAGGACTCCCGCCAATCCCACATTTCGGGTGGTCGGGAGACTCCAGCTGATCCCACAAGTTGGGCAATCTGGAGATTTGCAAAAGGCGCTTCGACGATGCCACAGGTCCAGCCAGCCATCCATATCCTAGTTTGTGGCTAGCGATACAAATCTATTGTTATACCCCGTATTTCCAGAGTATGTATGTGAGGACGTACGTACATTTGTTCAAACCCTAATTAGGTTAAGGATGGAATTGTGAACTTTCAACGGAAAAGATTCCGAACCTTGTGAAGGAAATTCTACGTTTTTAATATTTTAACCGATTACGGATTTTTCCGAGAGACGAAATATTTTGGACCAATAGGAGGGCGACATGTGTCACCCTTAGTTGGCATGGGTTGGACGAAAATGTTGGCCAAGTGGACAAGGTCAAGTGGTCAAAGTCTTGGAAGACATTTTCTTTTGGTGAGTGGGAGTAGGTATGTTGGACGTTTTTTGTGCCTAGTGGAAGGCCACATGGCTCTTTGTTGTGGGGGACATATGTCCCAATGTTGTGGTGGACATATGTCCCAAGGTTATGGTGGACACTTGGTGGAAGACTCCACTCACACAAGCTATCTAATCTACACCATCCATTTGTTTTAATCTTGGCCCTTGGTGGTTCTATAAATACCCCCCCTAAGTTGCAAGAATTCTTCATCCACTAAACATTTTCCAAGTCTCAAAAACTCCTTCCCCCTCTTGATAGCTTTCGTCCAAACACCTTCCCCCCCTCCTTGTGTTCTCGCCGAGACACACACCCTCCCCCCCCCCCCTTGGTAGAAAAATATTCTCCAAGTATTGTTACTATTCCAAAATACCTTAGCCAAATACCTTGTAGTATTCCAAAGTTACCTCTATACTAAAAGCCCAGAAATACTACTTTATATCCATTAGTCACAAAACGAAACCCTAGGAAAATCTTCATTGTTGGTTGAAGTATTAAGTAGAAGTTGTATAGAACTTCTAAGGGTTTCTTGGAGCGAATTGGAGCGTACAGAATAGGAGCTAAACCTTGCTCAGGATTGACTTTAATCTTGGATAATTTTGGGCTTATCGAGGCAAATATCTTTGTCCTTCTATTGTAATTGGAGATTACATATCGTAGTAGTTTAGAATTAAGTATAATTTATAGAAGGATGGTATAAAAGAAGAGAATTGAACGGTAATTACATAGGACTGTATTTACAGTAGACTTGAGTAGTTTGACGCAGGAAGTGCTGCCCAATTTTCCGTAGAAAGAACCTTCTCGCTAGAATATTCTACAGAGTAGTCTAGACGTTGATAGACGTATTTGACTATTATAGGTCGATACTCTGTGCGCGACATATTCGACTTGGCAGGTGGATTTCGCCGAGGAGGTATGTGATTCTTCCTATCCTCTTGAGCATGATATTTTTAAAGAATATATATAGTACGGTAGACGTACGTGTGTTAACTGAACGTGGTTTTACTTCGATGTCTTTTGACTTGAGTTTTAAATAATAAGAATCTTGAAGTATTTCAAAAGAATTAAGAATCGTTTTTGAAAGAAGAGTAATACTTGGTTTTAAAAGCTTAAGAGTTATACTAGCTTTATGGGAAGTTAGGTATAACGACTTAAGAAAGATAAAAAGAACGGTTTACTTAATTGTTTATGGAAGCCTTGTATTGATTTCGGAAAGGGGAAATAAGTATCGAACAAACCACTGCAGCGCTAATAAAGGAAAATGTATCGACTAAGTAAGTATTATTAAAACCAGTAGAAACCTCCATCTGCATAGAAGCTAAGATAAGACAAAATTGTATTACATTTCCTAGATCATGGCTGCTTTAATAAGATCATTAATAAACAAGTTTTGATTTTCTTAAAAATTTCAAAGTAAGAACTTGATTTATAAAAGACAAAGACTTGAAAAATTGAAGTGTTTTCATTTAAAAAGGAAGGCATGCTTTTGTCTTAAGTTGGTTCAAAAAGAAGGTAGGGAAATTGTTTTGGTTTACTTAAAAAGATAGACACTCTATTTTGATACTACGGGTATCGTGTGACTTTTTGTGAAAGAAACGGATCTTTTTAAAGAGTTAATATATGAAGTACTTTGGGGATAAAAACCCGAACTTGTTGACATAAAATAGAAAGTACCTTGTGTGAATAACTTGACTATGTTGGTTTGTGATAGCCTTGTAATACTTTCTTGTTGGTTTGATAAGTAAACATGTTATGATGCTACGTGTGTTAGTATCTTGTAACGTTTGTGTAAAGGGGGTTCCCTTATTGTGCTTATGTTGTTTAACGATAAGCCGTTATGTTAGTATTGTACCACTCACCTCTTGACATGTTATATCGGGGGTTAAGCTGCCGCTCGACGCGGCGGATGCCTCACGCGGTCCAGGGACCTATGCGAGCTACGGAGTTCCGTGTTGGTGTGCGAGGAATACCTCACGCGTCTATGTGGCCATGCGGACTCACGAGTCCGTGACGATGCCGATGAGTAGCTACCTCGATGCGGGGAATACCTCATGCGGGCCTAGGTGGCCTGGCGCGAGTCGCGGTAAGTTCCAGGATTAGACGCGCACATTGATACTGAGGGCGAGTGGCCAGCTTCGATCATGTGGCGCGGTCTAGAAAGACCTCGTGATACAGTTTTATAGCATTGTTGGTACTTGTTATACCCCGTATTTCCAGAGTATGTACGTGAGGGCGTACGTATTAAATTTTCTTTGCCTTAAGAATTGGCTTTGGTTCGAAATTTGGGCACGAGTGCCGAATAGAGTCGTTTTCTGACGAAACGTTTCCACAGCTTACGTTGGGAAAATTCCGGCTATGTCATTTAGTATTTTTGCGGATTTTTCCGAGCGACGGAACATTTTTGGACCAACGGGAGGGTGACACTTGTCACCCTCATTGGACGGCAAAGAGGGGGGCTTGGCCTTGGCCGATTGGTCCCTCCTTTTGTGCCTTGTTTTGTGGCTTGTTTTGTGGAGTGTTTTGTGGAGTGTTTTGTGGGTGCACTTGGCTTGATCTTGGCCTTACACTTGCCTAACACATGGATGGATCTTGGCCATTGGTTGGCCTTTGCTTGGCCTATAAATAGCTCCCCTTTGTGAAGACTTTCTTCATCCACAAATTGCCTAAGTCTTGAAGTTCTCTTCCTCCCTGTGAAATTCGCCCACCACACCCCTTTCCCGCTGAGAGCCCCCTTTGGTGGTGCTCGTCATGGCACCCCCCTAGCCTAGTTGTTTTCGTATAATACCCTTTGTTGTGGTATAGAAATACTCTCCTAAGTATTGTTATAATGTCCAAAATACTTTAGCCCATATACCTTGTAGTACTTTCCAAAGTACCCTTTGTACGAAAAAACCCGGAAAATACGATTATACTTGCCTGAGCCTCTACACAAACCCTAAGGAAAATCTTCACCGTTGTTGAAGTATGGAGTAGAAGTTGCGTAGAACTTCTAAGGGTTGTTTAGTGCGGATCGAGCACTCGGAGGAGGAGCTAAACCTTGCTCGTGAGCGACTTTAAACTCGGATAATTTTGGGCTTATCGAGGTAAATATCTTGTCCCTATTGTAATTGGAAATTACATAAGTGTTGAATATATAGTGTTATATACTATATATAGAATGAACTTAGTATTATGGCAATGTCTTTTGACTTAAGCCCAAGAATGAAGAATTGAGCAAGAATCACATGAAGGATAATAAAGAGAAGAATCGAATCGTAATTACCTAGGTTGTATTACAAGAGACTTATGTAGCATTACCGTAGTAGAGAATTGTACGTCCGGTTAGACGTGTTAACCCTCGGTTGGCTTGGTAGCCTCGATAGAGAGAGATTTACGCTGCATTGCGAGTCTTTAGAATTTTCTGTAGAAAGATGGGAACGTGTGTTTAAGATTTAATAGACGTTTGTGGCCTTTATAGGTGAAAGTACTAAGAGTAGCGTATTCTACTCGAGGAGTGGAAAAGTGCAAGGTTGTAGTACTTGGAGCATTTTGCTTATTGTCGTTAAATCGTCGCGAGGTATGTGAACCTCTTCCTATCTCTTCTAGCATGATATGTGTGTAACTATGTAGTACAGTGACGCATACGTGTTTAATGTATTTGATTGGTTTGAAACATAAAGTGTTATAACGGCTTTATGGGAAGTTGGTTATAACAGCTTTATGTAGGTAAGAAAATGGGTTGTGGTTTTTAAAAGATAATTGATTTGATTTATAAGCGGCAGGCGTTATAATAAAATCTGAAGTATTTCAAAAGATTTATGAATCGTTTTGAAAGAAGTGTAGTATTGTGCTTTGAAAACTTAAGAGTTATACTAGCTTTATGGGAAGTTAGGTATAACGGCTTAAGAATGGTTTACTGATGTTAGAAGTTAAGAGACTTAATCTTATAAGATAAGAGACTTAACTTATTTGTTTTAATGTGAATGTTTGTGTGAAACCTCATTCGTGAGTAATGAGTACTTGATTTTATTTAAAGGGATAATGTTTTACTGATTTCGAAATCGAATGTATCGGCTGCACCAAGCGTTAATAAAGGAAAATGTATTGAATAATGATGAATTGTATTAAAACCAAGAGAAACCTCCATCCGCATAGAAACTAAGAGACAAAATGATATTACATTTTCTAGATCATGGCTGCTGTAATAAGAATGTTGTAAACAAGAATAACCTACTCTCACGTGAGACTTATATTACTCAATTGTTCTAAAGAGGAATCAAGTGATTAAGTTTATGAACTATGAAACCATTTGAAAATGAGAAGCTTGAGTAATTGACACTAGGCAAACGGGAACTTAGGAAAAGAATGTTGTTACTTGATTTTGAAAAGGGATGTGGGTTGGTCATTCTTATACTACGGTATCGGGTGACTTTTATAAAAGTAATGGATCTCTTTTAAAAAGAACTTAACGATGTAGTACTTTGGGGTTAAAACCCGACTTTGGCATAATATGAAAGTACTTTGAGTTGTGTGGCTTGCCTATGCTTGTTGTTGTGAAACTTGCCTATGCTTGTGATGATAGCCTTTGTTGTGCGGTGTGGTATTTACGTTACCGTGTCTCGATGGCAGGTTGACTTGTTGAGAACTTACTTGGACGTGCTGGCAGTGATGGAGAATTCCACGGGTATGTTTCCATTTTGATTATCGCTTGTTGTTGATGTCACATGGACATGTCTACACCGTCGCAAAGATTCCGGCACGTGGCCACGCGGCGGTTGACCACCCAAGATATTGTTATTGAGGTAACATGGACATGCCTACACCGTCGCAAGATTCCGGTACGGCCACGCGGCCTTGTTATTATTGTTGCAACATGGACGGTCTACACCGTCGCAGATTCCGGTACGTGGCCACGCGGCAGGTTGACCAAGATATTCTTATTGAGGTTACGGGCATGTCTACACCGGCGCAGATTCCGGTACGCGCCACGCGGCCTTGTTATTATTGTTGCATCATGGACATGTCTACACCGAGGCGATTCCGGCATGCGCCGTGATGCGAACAGATGGATGTTATGGGCGTGAGACCCATAGTTATATTTAGTGGTGACTTTGAGGCGTGAGTCCCCGACTGACTGCTTTTATGTTGCATCTTGTATTTTGGTTATCATACATGTCTCCCGCTTGTTAAGCTATTATGATTTCATTTACTGATGTTGACAAGCCACATACTGTACTTGGCCTCGACTCTCGGGGCCGCGTCATGCCGCAGGTAGAGGTACATCGGCCGTGGATCCTCGCTCTCGTGATCTCGGGCCAACAGTTTGGGAAGCTCCGCTTTCTCCGAGGCTTATCTTTTGGTATGTGTTCCACTGAGTTGTAGGTTCTTGTACATTGGGGTATGGCGGGCCCGCCCCGTCATAGTCGTGTAAATCTTAGAGGTCTCAGAGAACTGTAGGCGTGGTTGTAAAAGGATTAAACTGTCGGTTTTATGTATATACCAAGGCAAATCGCTGGTTGTCCTGTCTATTTATTATATCTCTTGTTTCATGATTAATGTTTTATTTTCCGCTTGTTTACTATGATGTTGTATCACTACGGTGCCCGGTAGGCACCAGAACGCCCGTTCGGGCGTTACAAAGTGGTATCGAGCGATTAGTCCTCGGAAAGTGTCAGCATCGCGGTTCAGGTAGTCTTGATTATCGTGTGTGCACCACATCTATAATCAGGAGGCTATAGGACATTTAGGATTGGTTTCTATTCTTCTCATTCTGAGATCGTGCCTTAGAGCTGTGTTGTAAGTTGGACCCCTCTGACGTGTTTCGTTTTTACCAGTTATGCCTCTGCGAAAGGCAACCAGGCCCAGGCAAGGCAGCGGCGGAGTCGCTAGTAGGATTCGTGAGGAGTACGAGGGCGAGCCCTGGCCAAGACTGAGGTAGTGCTTCAGACGGCGAGTTTTGCGGCGCCGCCAGCACCAGCAGAGTTTAGAGCCGCAGCAGTGGCTGCTGAGACTACAAGACTGAGCCTCCACCCCACACCGAGCGGAGATGGGTCAGCGAGATGGCCCGATTATTGGCCGTTGTGGCGAATATGAGAGATAGGCCGGACGCAGCAGCCTCAGCCCAAAGAAGACTGTAGTGCACCCGAGGCGCATAGCTTGAGGCTACTGGATTTCCTTAGTCAGAGCGCTTTGAGTTTTACTGTCGAGACCGGAGGATGATCCGCAGGAGTTCATCCGTCGATTGCAAAGGATCGTGCGGTGATCAAGGCTTCAGAGACTGAGTCTGTGACATTTGGTTCGCATCGGCTGCGTGATACCGCAGTCGATTGGTTTGACTCGTGGGAGCTTTCCCGGGGAGAGCATGCACTTCCAGCCGTTTGGGACGAGTTTTCGGGGGCCTTCCTGGCACATTTCTTGCCTCCACAAATGGAGAGGGCTCGGCCGGCAGATTTTTGATGTTGAGGCGAGCAGCGTCTGATTCGGGAGTACAATGTGGAGTTCGACTCATTGGCGGTATGTTCCCGCATTAGTAGCTAGTATGGAGGATCGAGTGCACCGATATGTTCTGAGGCTCGATGATTACCTAGCGAGAGTTGTTGGTGTTTCTCTTCACCGCATGGACATTGCCCGCATTCGTGCTCATGCACTGGGTGCGGCGAGCGCGATCGACGCAGGTGGACCGCTTTCAGCGAGAAGGCGCCAGGCGGCCGGATATTTTGGCGACTTTCGAGGCGGACCGCCTCAGCCAGATTAGTTATGTACCTCCGCCATTGCAGAGTAGTCCTCCGCAGCCGGGACCTTGGGATATTCAGGAGCGGTCGGGGCTCCTGTGTTTCGATGATCGCGAGTAGGGTGTTGGCGACGCGGTCCCCTACCGGTGTGGCCGATGTGGTAGACCGCATTTGAAGTGTCGTAGTACCAAGGAGCTTGTTATTCTCGGCCAACAGGCCATATGACGAGACTGTCCACCGTGGTAGCACTGGTAGGATAGCACAGACTACTAGAGCAGTTGCGGGCCACGGTAGAGGTCGCGGTGGAAGTTCCCAGTTTTAGCGGTCCTTGAACCGCCTAGTTTCAGGTATATCCTTAACCCTCTAGAGTTTTGTTTGTATTGATGTTGTTGATGTGTCTAATGTTATGTTTGGATAGCTTTGTGCTAAAATGTGATTTAGAAACCTGGTTAGTGAAAAGGGTAAGTCCCTGGGTAGTGTGAGATGGAAGTGGTAGCTTTCATGATGTGAAATAGTAAGATTGTTAGGATCGGGAACAAGAGTTGGCGCGATTGGGGTCGGGTTGAGGACCATTTGCGGTCAACCCAGAACCCGGTTTGGGGTGGGTCATTGGTGGTCCCGCCAGGTGGTAGGGTCACGAGGGTGCTAGGCCCAAGTTTAGATGACCATCGTATGAGTTCGTGGATGCGTTCGATCAGAATCAGTTCGTGAAGGCCGGGAATGGCCTTAGGGGAAATCGAGGTTAGTGAGATGACCAAGTTTGGAGGTAGTGACTCCAAGGGTTGGAAAGCGAGCGTTGACAGAAGTGTGGTACGGATACTAGAACGAGTTCGAGTGTTCGTGACGAGTACTACGAGAAAGGGGAAAAGTGAACGTATGTTTTTGTGGCCAGGTGTGGCATGATTGTTTTCGTACGTATAGCAGTGAAGACTATACTGACGCCTGTTGTTTTGAGACCTTGAAGGAACATTCGGGACGAATGTTTCTAAGGGGGGATGAATGTTATACCCCGTATTTCCAGAGTATGTACGTGAGGGCGTACGTATTAAATTTTCTTTGCCTTAAGAATTGGCTTTGGTTCGAAATTTGGGCACGAGTGCCGAATAGAGTCGTTTTCTGACGAAACGTTTCCACAGCTTACGTTGGGAAAATTCCGGCTATGTCATTTAGTATTTTTGCGGATTTTTCCGAGCGACGGAACATTTTTGGACCAACGGGAGGGTGACACTTGTCACCCTCATTGGACGGCAAAGAGGGGGCTTGGCCTCGCCGATTGGTCCTCCTTTGTGCCTTGTTTTGTGGCTTGTTTTGTGGAGTGTTTTGTGGAGTGTTTTGTGGGTGCACTTGGCTTGATCTCGCCTTACACTTGCCTAACACATGGATGGATCTGGCCATTGGTTGGCCTTTGCTTGGCCTATAAATAGCTCCCCTTTGTGAAGACTTTCTTCATCCACAAATTGCCTAAGTCTTGAAGTTCTCTTCCTCCCTCCCTTGTGAAATTCGTCCACCACACCCCTTTCCCCCTTTGCCGAGAGCTCCCCCCCCCCTTTGGTGGTGCCTTGGCCGTGGGGTACCCCCCCCCTAGCCTAGTTGTTTTCGTATAATACCCTTTGTTGTGGTATAGAAATACTCTCCTAAGTATTGTTATAATGTCCAAAATACTTTAGCCCATATACCTTGTAGTACTTTCCAAAGTACCTTTGTACGAAAAACCCTAAAATACGATTATACGTTCCTTCGCCTCTCCACGCCACCCTAAGGAAAATCTTCACCCGGTGTTGAAGTATGGAGTAGCAGTTGCGTAGAACGTCTATGGGTTGTTGGGTGCGGATGGGCGCACTCGGAGGAGGACCTAAACCTTGCTCAGGAGCGACTTTAAACTCGGATAATTTTTGGGCTTATCGAGGTAAATATCTTGTCCTCCTATTGTAATTGGAAATTACATAAGTGTTGAATATATAGTGTTATATACTATATATAGAATCAACTTAGTATTATGGCAATGTCTTTTGACTTAAGCACAAGAATGAAGAATTGAACAGAATCGCATGTAGGATAATAAAGAGAAGAATCGAACAGTAATTACCTAGGGTTGTATTACGCAGAGACTTATGTAGCATTACCGTAGTAGAATTGTACGCGTCCGTTAGGCGTGTTAACCCCTCGGTTGGCTTGGTAGCCGACCTCGATAGAGGAGGAGATTTACGCTGTTGCGGGGGGGGGGAGGTGCTGCCGAATTTTCTGTAGAAAGATGGGAACGTGTGTTTAAGATTTAATAGACGTTTGTGGCCTTTATAGGTGAAAGTACTAAGAGTAGCGTATTCTACTCGAGGAGTGGAAAGGGCTAGCAAGGTTGTAGTACTTGGAGCATTTTGCTTATTGTCGTTAAATCGTCGCGAGGTATGTGAACCTCTTCCTATCTCTTCTAGCATGATATGTGTGTAACTATGTAGTACGGTAGACGTACATGTGTTTAATGTATTTGATTGGTTTGAAACATAAAGTGTTATAACGGCTTTATGGGAAGTTGGTTATAACAGCTTTATGTAGGTAAGAAAATGGGTTGTGGTTTTTAAAAGATAATTGATTTGATTTATAATCGCTTGGGCGTTATACTAAAACTTGAAGTATTCCAAAAGATTTATGAATCGTTTTGAAAGAACTGTACTAATGTGCACAGAACACTTAAGCGTTATACTACCGTGATGGGAAGCTAGGTATAACGGCTTAAGAATAGTTTCTTGATGTTAGAAGTTAAGAGACTTAATCTTATAAGATAAGAGACTTAACTTATTTGTTTTAATGTGAATGTTTGTGTGAAACCTCATTCGTGAGTAATGAGTACTTGATTTTATTTAAAGGGATAATGTTTTACCGATTTGAAATCGTAATGTGTATCGGCTGCACCATCTGCGGCGTTAATAAAGGAAAATGTATTGAATAATGATGAATTGTATTAAAACCAAGAGAAACCTCCATCCGCATAGAAACTAAGATGAGACAAAATGATATTACATTTTCTAGATCATGGTCAGTAATAAGAATGTTGTAAACAAGAATAACCTACTCACGTGAGACTTATATTACTCAATTGTTCTAAAGAGGAATCAAGTGATTAAGTTTATGAACTATGAAACCATTTGAAAATGAGAAGCTTGAGTAATTGAAACTAGGCAAACGGAACTTAGGAAAAGAATGTTGTTACTTGATTTTGAAAAGGGATGTGGGTTGGTCATTCTTATACTACGGTATCGGGTGACTTTATAAAAGTAATGGATCTCTTTAAAAGAACTTAACGTATGTAGTACTTTGGGGTTAAAACCCGACTTTGGCATAATATGAAAGTACTTTGAGTTGTGTGAAGCTTGCCTATGCTTGTTGTGAAACTTGCCTATCTTGTGATGATAGCCTTTGTTGCGTGTGGTATTTACGTATTACCGTGTCTCTCGATAGAGGCGGTTGACTTGTTGAGAACTTACTTGACGCGTCTTTGGCGGTGATGGAGAATTCCACGTATGTTTCCATTTTGATTATCGCCTTGTTGTTGATGTCACGTGGACACGCCTACACCGACGCAGATTCCGGCACGTGGCCACGCGGCGGTTGACCACCCAAAGATATTGTTATTGAGGTAACATGGACACGCCTACACCGGCGCAGATTCGGTATGTGGCCACGCGGCCTTGTTATTATTGTTGCAACATGGGCGTGTCTACACCGATCAAAGATTCCGGTACGCCACGCGCGGGGTTGACCAAGATATTCTTATTGAGGTTACATGGCATGTCTACACCGTCGCAGATTCCGGGTACGGCCACGCCTTGTTATTATTGTTGCATCATGGACATGTCTACACCGAGGCGATTCCGGGCATGCGCCATGATGCGAACAGACGGATGGATGTTATGGCGTGAGACCCATAGTTATATTTGAGTGGTGACTTTGAGGCGTGAGTCCACGACTGATCGCTTTTATGTCGCATCGTATTTTGGTTATCATACATGTCTCCCGCTTGTTAAGCTATTATGATTTCATTTACTGATTTGTGATTTCACATACTGTACTTGTCAGATCGACTCTCGGGGCCGTTCATGCCGCAGTAGAGGTACATCGGCCGTGGATCCTCGCCTCGTGATCTCGCCAAGTTTGGGAAGCTCCGTTTCTCCGAGGCTTATCTTTTGGTATGTGTTCCACGAGTTGTAGGTTCTTGTACATTCGTGGTATGGCGGCCTGTCCGTCATAGTCGTTGTAAATCTTAAGGTCTGTAGAACTGCTGCGGGGTTGTAAAAGGATTAAACTGTTCGGGTTTTATGTATATCTTGACCAAGGCAATTTTGGTTGGTTTGTCTATTTATTATATCTCTTGTTTCATGATTCATGTTTTATTTTCTGTAGTTTTCTCGATGTTGTATCACTAGGGTGCAGGGTAAGGCACGATGTGAGCCCGGTTCGGGCGTTCTGATCTTGTGGTTTTAGTAGTCGGCTATGCCTTCGCATTTACCCCGCATAGTTTTATTATGACACAGTGGGACACGTGTTCATGTGTATTCCTTGGTGCTTTTATATCATGGATCACGGTGAGGAAGGAATTCCACGGACATGATTGATATTGTGGGCATGAGACCCATGGTTATATTTGAAGGATGACTTTAAGGGCGTGAGTCCCTGACTTGACATGACTGCTTACATATTGTGTATCGGAAATTGGTTATCATATATGTCTTCTGTTTTATATAGACTATTATGATTTCATTTTCAGTATTTTCAGTTTCACATACTTGGTACCTGTTGTACTGACCTTGTTACACCCCGTATTTACAGGACATGTTTTAAGAACGTACGTAAGAACTCACAAGTGTAAGATTTGAGGCTTGTAAAAATTTATCGGAATTATGAAATTGTCGGAAAACGTTTTATTGTGACGAATGGGAGGGCGACACGTGTCACCCCCCCTTAGCAATGCCTTGGACGAAATGGCATGGCCAATATGGTCATTTACCATAAGTCTTCTATGGCTAAGTCTTGCAACTTGTAGCATGAGAACATTGACTAAGTCAAAGGACCCACTTAAGCCTTGATATTTCATAAGACAAAATCCTAACCACCCATTTGTTTGTAGCATGACCCTCCAATACACTATATATTATACTAGTAGCAAGAGAGGACTTAACACTTAGCAAAAATTTCACAAATTTTGAAGAACACACTAGGCTTGCTCTCGGGTTTGCTAAGCTCTCACACAAATTTTTTTTGTTTGTTATCCATTAAGCCCCACACTTTAAACCAAGGTTCATAAGGGTTTTGTAAGTGTATCTCAATAGAAAAATCCCGGAAAAAGAGAGTCTTCGTATTAGTCGCAAAGTGAAAACCTAGTGACTTTCTAGGTTTTGGATTGGAGGTTTGAAGGAAAATTGTTGGTGTTGTTCTAAGGGTTTCAAGGAGCGGATTGAGGTGTCTTGAAGAGGCTCTAGGTTTCTAAGGAGCAACTTCGGTTTTTGAAGATTGGATTACAATTCGTTGAGGTATAATCTTGTTCTTTGAAAGTGTTACAAGATTATTTATATTGTTGATTAGCTTTACTTGTTGCTAGCATGAAGTATATGGGTTAAAGTTTATAAGGATTTTAGATCGATTGTAGCCTTGGAAGTTCGAAATGTAATGTAAGTCACGTTAAGTTGGAATACAATTTGATCGTTATTAGAAATCGTCGCATGTTACTTACTTAAAGATTATGGTTGTTATAATCAAATGCGACTTGATATCATGTTATGCTACCAATTTGGATGGAAATGGAAATTGGATAAGAATTGGTATTGTTGAACTCAAAGTGGCCGAATTTGTACTTATAGTTTGTAATAGTTTGTTAATTATTTGTATTGGACTACCTTATAGATTGTGGTGAGCCAATTGGGGCTGTTTGGTTATTGTATTCGGCCTTGAAAAAGGTGGCAAAGTTAGTAATAACAAAGGAGGTCTTTGTCCGATTTTCCGTAGAATTTAGCGACTTAGCACCTAGAATATTCTACGATGAAGTAAGAGGTTAATGGACGATTGTGACCATTTTAGGTTGAAGTACTTTGGAGCCTTTTGCAACTTGTCGCTAGTCGTCGCAGGTATGTGAACCTCTTCTTTCTTTGGCATGATCCTACGTATGAAATATCCATGTGATAATATTTCAAGATTCCTTCTACTCTTAGAAGTTAAGAAGTATTTACATTGTTGATTCTAAATTAAGAGTACGTTTAAATTGTCCTAAGTCCTTACTAGGTCTTATGGGAGACGTTGGTAAGAATGGTTAGGAAATTTTGAGATTGGATTTAAAGGCTATGTGCCTTGATTTGTTTAAAGTAAGTAAGTGGATTTTATGTTCGAAAATGACTTGAAGTTATATGATTTTAAGGGAATAAAATTACTTGGTTTTGGAAGGTATGGAACTTTATATTTTTTTTGTATAAGTAATTGGGCTTGAAAGGAAGTATGTTATGAAGTTTTAAGACTAAGAACTTTGATTGTCTTTTAAGGATTATGAAGTTGTAAGCGATATGATTCTTTTTAAGTATGTATGTATGTAGTATCTTTGGATCCAGTTTTCCTAAGTGTTGTAAGAATAAAAGTGTCTTAAATTCTCTAAAATGAAAGGTTGTTATAACAGCTTTATGAGAAGTTGTTATGACGACTTAAGAAGAAGTAATAAGACGGTTTAAAATGTTATGTAAGGAAAAATCACACCGAGCCTACAAATAGGCCGGATTATGTTATGAAATACACCGAGCCTACAAATAGGCCGGATTACGTTATGAGATACACCAAGCCTACACATAGGCCGGATTACGCCATATTACCCCGAGCCTACACATAGGCCGGGTTACGCCATCTTACACCGAGCTCCACAGGCGGGCCGGCTTATGCTACACGATTTCACATTACACCGAGCCCCACAGGCGGGCCGGATTATGTCACATGATTCATCAGTACACCGTGTCCCGCAAATGGGCCGGATTATGTTATGTAAGATATGCAAGTTATGTGAAAAAGACTGGATTAAACTCTTAAGTATGTATGTAAGAATATGTTGTTAAATTTTATTGAAAGAAGGAAAGGAACGGTTAATATATGATTGATTTCAGGAGTTAAAAGGACATTCTTTTATACAGATATGATTTGGTTATTGCATTTTATTTACTTCCATACCAAATCGACTTGTCTTGACTCCGCCCGAAGCTGCGTTCATGCCCGCAGGTGATAGGTACACAGGTTGGTGATCCTTGCTCTTAGGATCTCTGTTCAGTTTTTGGAAAGAAGCCCCTTTCACTCTGGAGGCTTATCTTTTGGTACAGTTTCCCTGATGTGGTAGACTTATGTACATTCAGGGGTATGGCGGGGCCCTGTCCCGCCGCAGTTGTAATTCTTAGAGGTCTGTAGTTACATATTGTGGGTCGGTTTGTAAAAGGAAAGGGAAGTATTCTTTGTTGTTATGTATATGTATATGTGTCCAGGAAGGTAGCCTTATCGGCTAACCTGTGGTTTAGTTTCTCGATATTTTATTTTATAAGTTTCATGTATGTTCCGCTGCTATTCTCTGATGTATACCTGAACAGGGTGCCTAGGTAGGGCACCAGTCGCGGGCCCGGGGTCGGGTCGTGACAAAAGTGGTATCAGAGCAGTTAGTCCTCGGAAGGTGTCTACAGACCGTGTCTAGTAGAGTCTTGATTATCGGTGTGTTGTGCACCACATCTATAATCAGGAGGCTGCAGGACATTTATGATTTGTTTCCATTCTTCTCACTCTGAGATCGTGCAGTAGAGCTGTATTAATAGGTTTATCCGTGTCTGACGTATTCTTATGTATGTGAATCAGCTATGCCTCCACGGAAGGCGAAGGCCTGAGGGCGGCAAAGCAGCAGAAGCGCCAGGTGCGCATAGAGTTACGAAGTCGGGCATAGACTATGCCCGAGGTAGTAAGCGGTCGGCGAGTTCACCACGCCGGCGAAGAGGCCGAGAGCGGTAGCTCCAGAGGTTCCGCACTGAGCCCCAGCCTGCACCGGGGCATTTAGAGATTATGGAGAGCGGTCGGGCTTTTGACTAGCATAGTGGTAGGCGGCGGCACAGGAGCGGTAGCTAACCTAGAGCCGATTTGAGGATTCGGGACTTTCTGGGTTGTAGTCCACCCGAGTTTTATGGTTCGAGATCTGAGGATGATCCCCAAGAGTTTGTTCGGCAGCTACAGCGGACTATGCAGGTGCTTAGGGCCTCGTAGTCAGAATCGGTTGTGTTAGCTTCTTACCGGTTACGCGATATTGCGTTGAACTGATTTGAGTCTTGGGAGCCGAGAGGGTGGGTGCTCGTCAACGGTTTGGGATGAGTTCACGAGGCCTTTCTTGGTCACTTTGCCTCCTGAGATGAAGAGAGCCCGTGTTGATAGGTTCTTGTCATTGAGGCAGAATGTGAGGACCATCAGAGAGTACAACCTGGAGTTTGACTCGTTGTCTAGGTATGCGCACACTATTGTGGCTGACATGGCTGATAGAGTCCATCGCTATGTTATGGGACTAGGCCGTTATATGATCACCGCTTGCACAGGAGTGGCCCTTCACCAGAATGGATATTGCCAGATGCGACATATGCACAGGGATTGAGGCGAGAGAGAGGACCGACCAGACCAAGGCCAGCCCAAGAGGCCAAGACTACGGGTTGAGGTGATTTTCGAGGCGGAGAGCCTCAGCGAAGCTAGGTCTGATTCGGCAAGCGCAGTGCTCCTTCCCGATTTTCTGGCGGGAGGTTAGATCGATCGGTAATCCGAGCCGGTCGAGCTCGAGCTTGGATTCGTGATATCGCACATGGGTTCTAGGCAGTCGGGGCCCCTCTTCCCTCAGTGTTCACAGTGTGGCCGGCATCACCATGGGGAATGTCGTCGTGCTACTGGTGCCTGTTTTACCTGTGGCCGTCAGGGCCATATGTTGAGGGATTGTCCTAGTAGGAGAGTTGCAGGAGGATAGAAAAGTCTACCTGATCGATTGCGGGTTCTTCGCCTTGATGCTAGGCAGATGTTCATACAGCAGCGTGGCAGGGGTCGTGGTGGAAGTTCCCAGTTTTAGCGGTCCTTTGAACCGCCTATATGAATTCAGGTATATCTTCGGCCCTTTACAGATTTGTATGCATTATAAGGTTATTTTATGTTTAAGTATCATGAACGGATAATTATTGAAATTATGTACGTATCTTTAGAAGTAAGTTGGAAGTCTGAAAGATAATCTTTTAGACCTTGAATGTGAGTATATAGTGATGATGCACACTATGGATTGTTTCCTCGTTTGGTTTGTGATGGATAAATATGCAAGTGCGGTATATTAGGGCCATGTGTGGCATAATTAGGTTTTGCTAAGTGCAAGTTTATGAAACTATGCCAAGGAATGATAGATTGAGCTCCGAAAGAACATTCGGGGACGAATGTTTCTAAGGGGGGAAGAATGTTACACCCCGTATTTACAGGACATGTTTTAAGAACGTACGTAATAACTCACAAGTGTAAGATTTGAGGCTTGTAAAAATTTATCGGAATTATGAAATTGTCGGAAAACGTTTTATTGTGACGAATGGGAGGGCGACACGTGTCACCCCCCTTAGCAATGCCTTGGACGAAATGGCATGGCCAATATGGTCATTTACCATAAGTCTTCTATGGCTAAGTCTTGCAACTTGTAGCATGAGAACATTGACTAAGTCAAAGGACCAGCTTAAGCCTTGATATTTCATAAGACAAAATCCTAAACACCCGTTTGTTTGTAGCATGACCCTCCAATACACTATATATTATACTAGTAGCAAGAGAGGACTTAACACTTAGCAAAAATTTCACAAATTTTGAAGAACACTAGGCTTGCTCTCGGGTTTGCTAAGCTCTCACAAATTTTTTTGTTTGTTATCCATTAAGCCCAGCTTTAAACCAAGGTTCATAAGGGTTTTGTAAGTGTATCTCAATAGAAAAATCCCGGAAAAAGAGAGTTTTCGTATTAGTCGCAAAGTGAAAACCTAGTGACATTCTAGGTTTTGGATTGGAGGTTTGAAGGAAAATTGTTGGTGTTGTTCTAAGGGTTTCAAGGAGCGCATTGAGGTGTCTTGAAGAGACTACAGGTTGCTAAGGAGCAACTTGGTTTTGAAGATTGGATTACAATTCGTTGAGGTATAATCTTGTTCTTTGAAAGTGTTACAAGATTATTTATATTGTTGATTAGCTTTACTTGTTGCTAGCATGAAGTATATGGGTTAAAGTTTATAAGGATTTTAGAGCGATTGTAGCCTTGGAAGATCGAAATGTAATGTAAGTCACGTTAAGTTGGAATCTGATTTGATCGTTATTAGAAATCGTCGCATGTTACTTACTTAAAGATTATGGTTGTTATAATCAAATGCGACTTGATATCATGTTATGCTACCAATTTGGATGGAAATGGAAATTGGATAAGAATTGGTATTGTTGAACTCAAAGTGGCGAATTTGTACTTATAGTTTGTAATAGTTTGTTAATTATTTGTATTGGACTACATATAGATTGTGGTGAGCCAATTGGGGCTGTTTGGTTATTGTATTCGGCCTTGAAAAGGTGGCAAAGTTAGTAATAACAAAGGAGGTCTTTGTCCAGATTTTCCGTAGAATTTAGCGACTTAGCACCTAGAATATTCGTATGAAGTAAGAGGTTAATGGACGTATTGTGACCATTTTAGGTTGAAGTACTTTGGAGCCTTTTTGCAACTTGTCGCTAGTCGTCGCGAGGTATGTGAACCTCTTCTTTCTTTGGCATGATCCTACGTATGAAATATCCATGTGATAATATTTCAAGATTCCTACACTCTTAGAAGTTAAGAAGTATTTACATTGTTGATTCTAAATTAAGAGTACGTTTAAATTGTCCTAAGTCCTTACTAGGTCTTATGGGAGACGTTGGTAAGAATGGTTAGGAAATTTTGAGATTGGATTTAAAGGCTATGTGCCTTGATTTGTTTAAAGTAAGTAAGTGGATTTTATGTTCGAAAATGACTTGAAGTTATATGATTTTAAGGGAATAAAATTACTTGGTTTTGGAAGGTATGGAACTTTATATTTTTTTTTGTATAAGTAATTGGGCTTGAAAGGAAGTATGTTATGAAGTTTTAAGACTAAGAACTTTGATTGTCTTTTAAGGATTATGAAGTTGTAAGCGATATGATTCTTTTTAAGTATGTATGTATGTAGTATCTTTGGATCCAGTTTTCCTAAGTGTTGTAAGAATAAAAGTGTCTTAAATTCTCTAAAATGAAAGGTTGTTATAACAGCTTTATGAGAAGTTGTTATGACGACTTAAGAAGAAGTAATAAGACGGTTTAAAATGTTATGTAAGGAAAAATCACACCGAGCCTACAAATAGGCGGATTATGTTATGAAATACAGAGCCTACAAATAGGCGGATTACGTTATGAGATACACCAGCCTACACATAGGCGGATTACGCCATATTACCCAGAGCCTACACATAGCGTAGATTACGCCATCTTGCACCGAGCTCCAGCGGGCGGCTTATGCTTCACGATTTCACATTACAGGCGAGCGGCGGGCGGATTATGTCACATGATTCATCGATGCAGTGTCCAAATGGGCGGATTATGTGATGTAAGATATTCAAGTTATGTGAAAAAGACTGGATTAAACTCTTAAGTATGTATGTATGTAAGAATATGTTGTTAAATTTTATTGAAAGAAGGAAAGGAAGCAGTTAATATATGATTGATTTGGAGTTAAAGGACATTCTTTTATACGATATGATTTGGTTATTGCATTTTATTTCATTTCCATACTAAATTTTGTTATCGACTCCTTGGGGCTGCGTTCATGCCGCGGTGATAGGTACGGAGTTGGTGATCCTTGCTCTTAGGATCTCTGTTGATTTTGGAAAGAAGCCCTTTCACTCTGGAGGCTTATCTTTTAGTACAGTTTCACGATGTGGTAGACTTATGTACATTCGGGGTATGGCGGGCCCTGTCACTTGTGATTTGTAATTCTTAGAAGTGCAGAGTTACATATTGTGGGTCGGTTTGTAAAGGAAAGGAAGTGGTATTTGTTGTTATGTATATGTATATGTGTCGGGAAGGTAGCCTTATCGGCTAACACAGTAGTTTAGTTTTTCGATATTTTATTTTATAAGTTTCATGTATGTTCATTTGCTATTCTCTCGATGTATACAGCAGGGTGCCTAGGTAGGGCACCGATCGCCCGGGTCGAGTCGTGACAAAAGTGGTATCGAGCGATTAGTCCTCGGAAGGTGTCTACAGGCGTGTCTAGTAGAGTCTTGATTATCGGTGTGTTGTGCACCACGTCTATAATCGGGAGGCTGCGGGACATTTATGATTTGTTTCCATTCTTCTCACTCGAGATCGTGCAGAGAAATTGTATTAATAGGTTTATCCGTGTCGGCGTATTCTTATGTATGTGAATCGGCTATGCCTCGCGGAAGCGAGGCCTGGCGGCAAGGCAAAGCGGCGAGGCGCGATGGTGCGCATAGAGTTACGAAGTCGGGCATAGACTATGCACGAGGTAGTGGCGGGTCGGCGAGTTCACCAGCCGCGAGATTAGAGGAGGCGAGGCGCGAGCTCCAGAGGTTCCGTACCGAGCCCCGCCCCCATGGCGAAATTTAGAGATTATGGAGAAGCGGTCGGGCTTTTGACTAGCATAGTGGTAGGGCAGCGCCGACAGGAGCAGGTAGCTAACCCTAGAGCCGACAGTTTGAGGATTGGGGACTTTCTGGGTTGTAGTCCACCCGAGTTTTATGGTTCGAGATCTGAGGATGATCCCCAAGAGTTTGTTCGGCACTCAGCGGACTATGCAGTGCTTAGGGCTCTGGTCGAATCAGTTGTGTTAGCTTACCGATTCTGTGATATTGCGTTGAACTGGTTTGAGTCTTGGAGCTGTCGAGAGGGGTGCTCGTCCAACGGTTTGGGATGAGTTCACGGAGGCCTTTCTTGGTCACTTTTTGCCTCACGAGATGAGAGAGCCCGTGTTGATAGGTTCTTATCATTGAGGCGAATGGGAGGACCATCGTGAGTACAACCTAGAGTTTGACTCGTTGGCTAGGTATGCGCGTACTATTGTGGGCTAACATGGCGATATAGTCCATCGCTATGTTATGGGACTAGACCGTTATATGATCAGCTTGCACAGGAGTAGCCCTTCAGCCGAGAATGGATATTGCGGAGATGCGAACATATGCGAGGATTGAGGCGGGGAGAGAGAGGCCAGACCAGACGAGCCAGCCCAAGAGGCGGCAGCGGCGAGTTGAGGTGATTTTCGGCGGAGAGCCTCGAGTGACTAGGTCTGATTCATCCGGCCTGAGTGCTCCTTCCCGATTTTTGGCGGGAGGTGAATCAGCCGTAAGTCCGGAGCCGATCGAGCTCGAGCTTGGATTCGTATCGCACATGGGTTCTAAGCGATCGGGGCCCTCTTCCTCGATGTTCACGGTGTGGCCGGCATCACCATGGGAATGTCGTCGTGCTCTGCAGTGCTGTTTGTGGCCGTCGGGCCGTATGTTGAGGATTGTCTAGTAGGAGAGTTGCGGGAGGATAGAAAAGTCTAGGATCAGTTGCGGGTTCTTCGCCTTGATGGCTAGGCGGGATGTTCATGCCGTGAGCCGTGGCGAGTCGTGGTGGAAGTTCCCGATTTTAGCGGTCCTTTGAACCGCCTATATGAATTCAGTATATCTTGACCCTTTCTGATTTGTATGCATTATAAGGTTATTTTATGTTTAAGTATCATGAGCGGATAATATTGAAATTATGTCATTATCTTTAGAAGTAAGTTGGAAATGCGAAAAGATAATCCTTTTAGACCTTGAATGTGAGTATATAGTGATGATGCACACTATGGATTGTTTCCTCGTTTGGTTTGTGATGGATAAATATGCAAGTGCGGTATATTAGGGCCATGTGTGGCATAATTAGGTTTGCTAAGTGCAAGTTTATGAAACTATGCCAAGGAATGATAGATTGAGCTCAGAAGAACATTCGGGGACGAATGTTTCTAAGGGGAAGAATGTTACACCGTATTTACAGGACATGTTTTAGAGCGTGCGTAATAACTCACAAGTGTAAGATTTGAGGCTTGTAAAATTTATCGAATTATGAAATTGTCGGAAAGCGTTTTATTGTGACGAATGGGAGGCGACACGTGTCACCCCATGATATGCCTTGACGAAATGGCATGGCGATATGGTCATTTACCATAAGTCTTCTATGGCTAAGTCTTGCAACTTGTAGCATGAGAACATTGACTAAGTCAAAGGACCCACTTAAGCCTTGATATTTCATAAGACAAAATCCTAAACACCCGTTTGTTTGTAGCATGACCCTCCGATACACTATATATTATACTAGTAGCGAGAGGACTTAACACTTAGCAAAAATTTCACAAATTTTGAAGAACACACTAGGCTTGCTCTGGGTTTGCTAAGCTCTCACACAAATTTTTTTGTTTGTTATCCATTAAGCCCAGCTTTAAACCAAGGTTCATAAGGGTTTTGTAAGTGTATCTCAATAGAAAAATCCGGAAAAGAGAGTTTTTTCGTATTAGTCGCAAAGTGAAAACCTAGTGACTTTCTAGGTTTTGGATTGGAGGTTTGAAGGAAAATTGTTGGTGTTGTTCTAAGGGTTTCAAGGAGCGCATTGAGGTGTCTTGAAGAGACTCTAGGTTGCTAAGGAGCAACTTCGGTTTTTGAAGATTGGATTACAATTCGTTGAGGTATAATCTTGTTCTTTGAAAGTGTTACAAGATTATTTATATTGTTGATTAGCTTTACTTGTTGCTAGCATGAAGTATATGGGTTAAAGTTTATAAGGATTTTAGATCGATTGTAGCCTTGGAAGATCGAAATGTAATGTAAGTCACGTTAAGTTGGAATACAATTTGATCGTTATTAGAAATCGTCGCATGTTACTTACTTAAAGATTATGGTTGTTATAATCAAATGCGACTTGATATCATGTTATGCTACCAATTTGGATGGAAATGGAAATTGGATAAGAATTGGTATTGTTGAACTCAAAGTGGCGAATTTGTACTTATAGTTTGTAATAGTTTGTTAATTATTTGTATTGGACTACCTTATAGATTGTGGTGAGCCGATTGGGGCTGTTTGGTTATTGTATTGGCCTTGAAAAGGTGGCAAAGTTAGTAATAACAAAGGAGGTCTTTGTCAGATTTTCCGTAGAATTTAGCGACTTAGCTTTAGAATATTCGTATGAAGTAAGAGGTTAATGGGCGTGTTGTGACCATTTTAGGTTGAAGTACTTTGGAGCCTTTTGCAACTTGTCGCTAGTCGTCGCGAGGTATGTGAACCTCTTCTTTCTTTGGCATGATCCTACGTGAAATATCCGTGTGATAATATTTCAAGATTCATTACTCTTAGAAGTTAAGAAGTATTTACATTGTTGATTCTAAATTAAATGCGTTTAAATTGTCTAAGTCCTTACTAGGTCTTATGGGAGGCGTTAGTAAGAATGGTTAGGAAATTTTGAGATTGGATTTAAAGGCTATGTGCCTTGATTTGTTTAAAGTAAGTAAGTGGATTTTATGTTCGAAAATGACTTGAAGTTATATGATTTTAAGGAATAAAATTACTTGGTTTTGGAAGGTATGGAACTTTATATTTTTTTTGTATAAGTAATTGGGCTTGAAAGGAAGTATGTTATGAAGTTTTAAGACTAAGAACTTTGATTGCCTTTTAAGGATTATGAAGTTGTAAGCGATATGATTCTTTTTAAGTATGTATGTATGTAGTATCTTTGGATCGATTTTCCTAAGTGTTGTAAGAATAAAAGTGTCTTAAATTCTCTAAAATGAAAGGTTGTTATAACGACTTTATGAGAAGTTGTTATGACGACTTAAGAAAAGTAATAAGATGGTTTAAAATGTTATGTAAGGAAAAATCACAGAGCCTACAAATAGGCGGATTATGTTATGAAATACACCAGGAGCCTACAAATAGGCGGATTACGTTATGAGATACACCAAGCCTACACATGGCGGATTACGCCATATTACCCGAGCCTACACATGGCGGGTTACGCCATCTTACACCGAGCTCGCACAGCGGGCGGCTTATGCTTTACGATTTCACATTACAAGGCCCACAGCGGGCGGATTATGTCACATGATTCATCGATGCACGTGTCCATAAATGGGCGGATTATGTTATGTAAGATATGCAAGTTATGTGAAAAAGCTGGATTAAACTCTTAAGTATGTATGTAAGAATATGTTGTTAAATTTTATTGAAAGAAGGAAAGGAGCAGTTAATATATGATTGATTTGAGTTAAAAGGACATTCTTTTATACAGATATGATTTAGTTATTGCATTTTATTTACGTTCCATACTAAATTTTTGTTATGCTCCGCCTTCGAAGTGCGTTCATGCCCGCGGTGATAAGTACACAAGGTTGGTGATCCTTGCTCTTAGGATCTGTTGATTTTGGAAAGAAGCCCCTTTCACTCTGGAGGCTTATCTTTTGATACGATTTTCTGATGTGGTAGACTTATGTACATTCGGGGTATGGCGGGGCCACTGTCACTTGCATTTATAATTCTTAAGTGCAGAATTTACATATTGTGGGTCGGTTTGTAAAAGGAAAGGAAGTAGCTGTTGTTATGTATATGTATATGTGTCGGGAAGGTAGCCTTATCGGCTAACCTTGTGGTTTAGTTTCTCGATATTTTATTTTATAAGTTTCATGTATGTTCCGCTGCTATTCTCTGATGTATACCTGAACAGGGTGCCCAGGTAGGGCACCAGTCGCGGGCCCGGGGTCGGGTCGTGACAAAAGTGGTATCAGAGCAGTTAGTCCTCGGAAGGTGTCTGACCGTGTCTAGTAAGTCTTGATTATCGGTGTGTTGTGCACCACATCTATAATCGGGAGGCTGCGGAGACATTTATGATTTGTTTCCATTCTTCTCACTGAGATCGCGGTAGAAAGTATTAATAGGTTTATCCGTGTCGGCGTATTCTTATGTATGTGAATCGGCTATGCCTCCAGGCGAGCGAGGCCCGGAAGGCAAAGCAGCGAAGCGCGATGGTGCGCAGAGTTACGAAGTCGGGCATAGACTATGCACGAGGTAGTAGGCGGGTCGGCGAGTTCAGCCACGCGATATTAGAGAGCCGAGGCGGCAGCTCGGAGGTTCGTGCGAGCCCCCAGCCTGGCCGGGGCAGAATTTAGAGATTATGGAGAAGCGGTCGGGCTTTTGACTAGCATAGTGGTAGGCAAGCGACGGAGCAGTAGCTAACCCTAGAGCCGACAATTTGAGGATTCGGGACTTTCTGGGTTGTTGTCCACCCGAGTTTTATGGTTCGAGATCTGAGGATGATCCCCAAGAGTTTGTTCGGCAGCTACAGCGGACTATGCAGGTGCTTAGGGCTTGGTCGAATCAGTTGTGTTAGCTTCTACCGTTCTGCGATATTGCGTTGAACTGGTTTGAGTCTTGGGAGCTGTCGAGAGGGGTGGGTGCTCGTCCAGCGGTTTGGGATGAGTTCACAGAGGCCTTTCTTGGTCACTTTTTGCCTCCTGAGATGAGGAGAGCCCGTGTTGATAGGTTCTTATCATTGAGGCAGAATGGGAGGACCATCAGGGAGTACACCCTAGAGTTTGACTCGTTGGCTAGGTATGCGCACACTATTGTGGCTAACATGGCCGATAGAGTCCATCGCTATGTTATGGGACTAGACCGTTATATGATCACTGCTTGCCTGGGAGTGGCCCTTCAGCCAGGAATGGATATTGCGAGGATGCAGACCTATGCACTGGGGATTGAGGACAGGGAGAGAGAGGACAGTCCAGACCAAGGCCGGCCAAGAGGCCAAGACGGCAGGGTTCGTGGTGATTTTCGAGGCGGAGAGCCTCGTGAGCTAGGTCTGATTCGGCCCGGCACAGAGTGCTCCTTCCCAGTTTTCTGGCGGGAGGTTAGATCAGCCGGGTAATCCGGGAGCCGGTCAGAGCTCCAGGGCTTCGGATTCGTATACGCACATGGGTTCTAGGCAGTCGGGGCCCCTCTTCCCTCAGTGTTCACGCAGTGGCGGCATCACCATGGGAATGTCGTCGTGCATCTGTGCTGTTTTACTGTGGCGTCGGGGCCATATGTTGAGGATTGTCCTAGTAGGAGAGTTGCGGGAGGGATAGAAAAGTCTACCGATCGGGGTTCTTCGCCTTGATAGCTAGGCAGGATGTTCATACACCGGCAGGCCGTGGCAGGGGTCGTGGTGGAAGTTCCCAGTTTTAGCGGTCCTTTGAACCGCCTATATGAATTCAGGTATATCTTCGGCCCTTTACAGATTTGTATGCATTATAAGGTTATTTTATGTTTAAGTATCATGAACGGATAATATTGAAATTATGTACGTATGCTAGAAGTAAGTTGGAAGTACGAAAAGATAATCCTTTTAGACCTTGAATGTGAGTATATAGTGATGATGCACACTATGGATTGTTTCCTCGTTTGGTTTGTGATGGATAAATATGCAAGTGCGGTATATTAGGGCCATGTGTGGCATAATTAGGTTTTGCTAAGTGCAAGTTTATGAAACTATGCCAAGGAATGATAGATTGAGCTCCGAAAGAACATTCGGGGACGAATGTTTCTAAGGGGGGAAGAATGTTACACCCCGTATTTACAGGACATGTTTTAAGAACGTACGTAAGAACTCACAAGTGTAAGATTTGAGGCTTGTAAAAATTTATCGGAATTATGAAATTGTCGGAAAACGTTTTATTGTGACGAATGGGAGGGCGACACGTGTCACCCCCCTTAGCAATGCCTTGGACGAAATGGCATGGCCAATATGGTCATTTACCATAAGTCTTCTATGGCTAAGTCTTGCAACTTGTAGCATGAGAACATTGACTAAGTCAAAGGACCCACTTAAGCCTTGATATTTCATAAGACAAAATCCTAAACACCCATTTGTTTGTAGCATGACCCTCCAATACACTATATATTATACTAGTAGCAAGAGAGGACTTAACACTTAGCAAAAATTTCACAAATTTTGAAGAACACACTAGGCTTGCTCTCGGGTTTGCTAAGCTCTCACACAAAATTTTTTTTGTTTGTTATCCATTAAGCCCCACACTTTAAACCAAGGTTCATAAGGGTTTTGTAAGTGTATCTCAATAGAAAAATCCCGGAAAAAGAGAGTTTTCGTATTAGTCGCAAAGTGAAAACCTAGTGACTTTCTAGGTTTTGGATTGGAGGTTTGAAGGAAAATTGTTGGTGTTGTTCTAAGGGTTTCAAGGAGCGCATTGAGGTGTCTTGAAGAGACTCTAGGTTGCTAAGGAGCAACTTCGGTTTTTGAAGATTGGATTACAATTCGTTGAGGTATAATCTTGTTCTTTGAAAGTGTTACAAGATTATTTATATTGTTGATTAGCTTTACTTGTTGCTAGCATGAAGTATATGGGTTAAAATTTATAAGGATTTTAGATCGATTGTAGCCTTGGAAGATCGAAATGTAATGTAAGTCACGTTAAGTTGGAATACAATTTGATCGTTATTAGAAATCGTCGCATGTTACTTACTTAAAGATTATGGTTGTTATAATCAAATGCGACTTGATATCATGTTATGCTACCAATTTGGATGGAAATGGAAATTGGATAAGAATTGGTATTGTTGAACTCAAAGTGGCCGAATTTGTACTTATAGTTTGTAATAGTTTGTTAATTATTTGTATTGGACTACCTTATAGATTGTGGTGAGCCAATTGGGGCTGTTTGGTTATTGTATTCGGCCTTGAAAAAGGTGGCAAAGTTAGTAATAACAAAGGAGGTGCTGTCCGATTTTCCGTAGAATTTAGCGACTTAGCACCTAGAATATTCTACGTATGAAGTAAGAGGTTAATGGACGTATTGTGACCATTTTAGGTTGAAGTACTTTGGAGCCTTTTTGCAACTTGTCGCTAGTCGTCGCGAGGTATGTGAACCTCTTCTTTCTTTGGCATGATCCTACGTATGAAATATCCATGTGATAATATTTCAAGATTCCTTCTACTCTTAGAAGTTAAGAAGTATTTACATTGTTGATTCTAAATTAAGAGTACGTTTAAATTGTCCTAAGTCCTTACTAGGTCTTATGGGAGACGTTGGTAAGAATGGTTAGGAAATTTTGAGATTGGATTTAAAGGCTATGTGCCTTGATTTGTTTAAAGTAAGTAAGTGGATTTTATGTTCGAAAATGACTTGAAGTTATATGATTTTAAGGGAATAAAATTACTTGGTTTTGGAAGGTATGGAACTTTATATTTTTTTTGTATAAGTAATTGGGCTTGAAAGGAAGTATGTTATGAAGTTTTAAGACTAAGAACTTTGATTGCCTTTTAAGGATTATGAAGTTGTAAGCGATATGATTCTTTTTAAGTATGTATGTATGTAGTATCTTTGGATCCAGTTTTCCTAAGTGTTGTAAGAATAAAAGTGTCTTAAATTCTCTAAAATGAAAGGTTGTTATAACAGCTTTATGAGAAGTTGTTATGACGACTTAAGAAGAAGTAATAAGATGGTTTAAAATGTTATGTAAGGAAAAATCACACCGAGCCTACAAATAGGCCGGATTATGTTATGAAATACACCGAGCCTACAAATAGGCCGGATTACGTTATGAGATACACCAAGCCTACACATAGGCGGATTGCCATATATTACCCGAGCCTACACATAGGCCGTTACGCCATCTTACACCGAGCTCCACAGGCGGGCCGGCTTATGCTACACGATTTCACATTACACCGAGCCCCACAGGCGGGCCGGATTATGTCACATGATTCATCAGTACACCGTGTCCCGCAAATGGGCCGGATTATGTTATGTAAGATATGCAAGTTATGTGAAAAAGACTGGATTAAACTCTTAAGTATGTATGTAAGAATATGTTGTTAAATTTTATTGAAAGAAGGAAAGGAACGGTTAATATATGATTGATTTCAGGAGTTAAAAGGACATTCTTTATACAGATATGATTTGGTTATTGCATTTTATTTCTGTTCCATACTGCACTGTTAATCGACTTCGGGCCGCGTTCATGCCCGCAGGTGATAGGTACACAGGTTGGTGATCCTTGCTCTTAGGATCTCTGTTCAGTTTTTGGAAAGAAGCCCCTTTCACTCTGGAGGCTTATCTTTTGGTACAGTTTCCCTGATGTGGTAGACGTATGTACATTCAGGTATGGCGGGCCCCGTCCGCCGCAGCTTGTAATTCTTAGAGGTCCGTAGTTACATATTGTGGGTCGGTTTGTAAAAGGAAAGAAGTGACTGTTGTTATGTATATGTATATGTGTCGGGAAGGTAGCCTTATCGGCTAACTCCGTGGTTTAGTTTCGATATTTTATTTTATAAGTTTCATGTATGTTCACGCTATTCTCTCACGATGTATACCAACAGGTGCCTAGGTAGGGCACCGGCCGCGCCCGGTCGGGTCGTGACAAAGTGGTATCGAAGCGATTAGTCTCGGAAGGTGTCTGCACCGTGTCTAGTAGTCTTGATTATCGGTGTTGTGCACCACATCTATAATCAGGAGGCTGCAGGACATTTATGATTTGTTTCCATTCTTCTCACTCTGAGATCGTGCAGTAGAGCTGTATTAATAGGTTTATCCGTGTCTGACGTATTCTTATGTATGTGAATCAGCTATGCCCACCGGAAGGCGCACAGGCCCGTGGCAAGGCGCGTGGCGAGGAACCGCCAAATGCGCAGAGTTACCAGGAGTCGGGCATAGACTATGCCTGAGGTAGTAGGCGGGTCGGCGAGTTCAGCCACGCCGGCAGTATTAGAGGAGCCGAGAGCGGCAGTAGCTCCAGAGGTTCCGCATCTGAGCCCCGGGCCTCGGGCAGAATTTAGAGATTATGGAGAGCGGTCGGGCTTTGACTAGCATAGTGGTAGAGGCAAGCGCTGTGAGCGTAGCTAACCCTAGAGCCGAGTTTGAGGATTCGGACTTTCTCGGGTTGTAGTCCACCCGAGTTTTATGGTTCGAGATCTGAGGATGATCCCCAAGAGTTTGTTCGGCAGCTACAACGGACTATGCAGGTGCTTAGGGCTTCGGAGTCAGAATCAGTTGTGTTAGCTTCTTACCGGTTACGCGATATTGCGTTGAACTGGTTTGAGTCTTGGGAACTGTCGAGGGGTGTGGGTGCTCGTCTAGCAGTTTAGGATGAGTTCACAGAGGCCTTTCTTGATCACTTTTGCCTCCCGAGATGAGGAGAGCCCGTGTTGATAGGTTCTTATCATTGAGGCGTAATGGGAGGACCATCGTGAGTACAACCAGAGTTTGACTCGTTGGCTAGGTATGCGCACACTATTGTGGGTAACATGGCCGATAGAGTCCATCGCTATGTTATGGGACTAGACCGTTATATGATCACCGCTTTCGGAGTAGCCCCTTCAGCCAGAATGGATATTGCCGGAGATGCAGACATATGCACCTGGATTGAGGCGAGGAGAGAGAGGACCGACCAGACCAAGGCCAGCCCAAGAGGGCCAAGACGGCAGGGGTTCAGGGTGATTTTCGAGGCGGAGAGCCTCAGCAGCAGGCTAGGTCTCATCCGCAGAGTGCTCCTTCCCGTTTCTCGGGAGGTGAGATCACCGGTAATCCGAGCCGGTCGAGCTCGTGGCTTCGGATTCGTATACGCACATGGGTTCTAGGCAGTCGGGGCCCCTCTTCCCTCAGTGTTCACAGTGTGGCCGGCATCACCATGGGGAATGTCGTCGTGCTACTGGTGCCTGTTTTACCTGTGGCCGTCAGGGCCATATGTTGAGGGATTGTCCTAGTAGGAGAGTTGCAGGAGGGATAGAAAAGTCTACCGGATCAGTTGCGGGTTCTTCGCCTTCACTAGGGCAGATGTTCATACACCGTGAGCCGTGGCGGGTCGTGGAAGTTCCCAGTTTTAGCGGTCCTTTGAACCGCCTATATGAATTCAGGTATATCTTCGGCCCTTTACAGATTTGTATGCATTATAAGGTTATTTTATGTTTAAGTATCATGAACGGATAATATTGAAATTATGTACGTATGCTAGAAGTAAGTTGGAAGTACGAAAAGATAATCCTTTTAGACCTTGAATGTGAGTATATAGTGATGATGCACACTATGGATTGTTTCCTCGTTTGGTTTGTGATGGATAAATATGCAAGTGCGGTATATTAGGGCCATGTGTGGCATAATTAGGTTTTGCTAAGTGCAAGTTTATGAAACTATGCCAAGGAATGATAGATTGAGCTCCGAAAGAACATTCGGGGACGAATGTTTCTAAGGGGGGAAGAATGTTACACCCCGTATTTACAGGACATGTTTTAAGAACGTACGTAATAACTCACAAGTGTAAGATTTGAGGCTTGTAAAAATTTATCGGAATTATGAAATTGTCGGAAAACGTTTTATTGTGACGAATGGGAGGCGACACGTGTCACCCCCTTAGCAATGCCTTGGACGAAATGGCATGGCCAATATGGTCATTTACCATAAGTCTTCTATGGCTAAGTCTTGCAACTTGTAGCATGAGAACATTGACTAAGTCAAAGGACCCACTTAAGCCTTGATATTTCATAAGACAAAATCCTAACCACCCATTTGTTTGTAGCATGACCCTCCAATACACTATATATTATACTAGTAGCAAGAGAGGACTTAACACTTAGCAAAAATTTCACAAATTTTGAAGAACACACTAGGCTTGCTCTCGGGTTTGCTAAGCTCTCACACAAAATTTTTTTGTTTGTTATCCATTAAGCCCCACACTTTAAACCAAGGTTCATAAGGGTTTTGTAAGTGTATCTCAATAGAAAAATCCCGGAAAAAGAGAGTTTTCGTATTAGTCGCAAAGTGAAAACCTAGTGACTTTCTAGGTTTTGGATTGGAGGTTTGAAGGAAAATTGTTGGTGTTGTTCTAAGGGTTTCAAGGAGCGCATTGAGGTGTCTTGAAGAGACTCTAGGTTGCTAAGGAGCAACTTCGGTTTTTGAAGATTGGATTACAATTCGTTGAGGTATAATCTTGTTCTTTGAAAGTGTTACAAGATTATTTATATTGTTGATTAGCTTTACTTGTTGCTAGCATGAAGTATATGGGTTAAAGTTTATAAGGATTTTAGATCGATTGTAGCCTTGGAAGATCGAAATGTAATGTAAGTCACGTTAAGTTGGAATACAATTTGATCGTTATTAGAAATCGTCGCATGTTACTTACTTAAAGATTATGGTTGTTATAATCAAATGCGACTTGATATCATGTTATGCTACCAATTTGGATGGAAATGGAAATTGGATAAGAATTGGTATTGTTGAACTCAAAGTGGCCGAATTTGTACTTATAGTTTGTAATAGTTTGTTAATTATTTGTATTGGACTACCTTATAGATTGTGGTGAGCCAATTGGGGCTGTTTGGTTATTGTATTCGGCCTTGAAAAAGGTGGCAAAGTTAGTAATAACAAAGGAGGTCTTTGTCAGATTTTCCGTAGAATTTAGCGACTTAGCACCTAGAATATTCTACGTATGAAGTAAGAGGTTAATGGACGTATTGTGACCATTTTAGGTTGAAGTACTTTGGAGCCTTTTTGCAACTTGTCGCTAGTCGTCGCGAGGTATGTGAACCTCTTCTTTCTTTGGCATGATCCTACGTATGAAATATCCATGTGATAATATTTCAAGATTCCTTCTACTCTTAGAAGTTAAGAAGTATTTACATTGTTGATTCTAAATTAAGAGTACGTTTAAATTGTCCTAAGTCCTTACTAGGTCTTATGGGAGACGTTGGTAAGAATGGTTAGGAAATTTTGAGATTGGATTTAAAGGCTATGTGCCTTGATTTGTTTAAAGTAAGTAAGTGGATTTTATGTTCGAAAATGACTTGAAGTTATATGATTTTAAGGGAATAAAATTACTTGGTTTTGGAAGGTATGGAACTTTATATTTTTTTTGTATAAGTAATTGGGCTTGAAAGGAAGTATGTTATGAAGTTTTAAGACTAAGAACTTTGATTGTCTTTTAAGGATTATGAAGTTGTAAGCGATATGATTCTTTTTAAGTATGTATGTATGTAGTATCTTTGGATCCAGTTTTCCTAAGTGTTGTAAGAATAAAAGTGTCTTAAGTTCTCTAAAATGAAAGGTTGTTATAACAGCTTTATGGGAAGTTGTTATGACGACTTAAGAAGAAGTAATAAGACGGTTTAAAATGTTATGTAAGGAAAAATCACACCGAGCCTACAAATAGGCCGGATTATGTTATGAAATACACCGAGCCTACAAATAGGCCGGATTACGTTATGAGATACACCGAGCCTACACATAGGCCGGATTACGCCATATTACCCCGAGCCTACACATAGGCCGGGTTACGTCATCTTACACCGAGCTCCACAGGCGGGCCGGCTTATGCTACATGATTCCACATTACACCGAGCCCCACAGGCGGGCCGGATTATGTCACATGATTCATCAGTACACCGTGTCCCGCAAATGGGCCGGATTATGTTATGTAAGATATGCAAGTTATGTGAAAAAGACTGGATTAAACTCTTAAGTATGTATGTAAGAATATGTTGTTAAATTTTATTGAAAGAAGGAAAGGAACGGTTAATATATGATTGATTTCAGGAGTTAAAAGGACATTCTTTTATACAGATATGATTTGGTTATTGCATTTTATTTCTGTTCCATACTCGGTACCTGTTGTACTGACCCCCTTCGGGGGGCTGCGTTCATGCCCGCAGGTGATAGGTACACAGGTTGGTGATCCTTGCTCTTAGGATCTCTGTTCAGTTTTTGGAAAGAAGCCCCTTTCACTCCGGAGGCTTATCTTTTGGTACGGTTTCCCTGATGTGGTAGACTTATGTACATTCAGGGGTATGGCGGGGCCCTGTCCCGCCGCAGTTGTAATTCTTAGAGGTCTGTAGTTACATATTGTGGGTCGGTTTGTAAAAGGAAAGGGAAGTGACTGCTGTTGTTATGTATATGTATATGTGTCCAGGAAGGTAGCCTTATCGGCTAACCTGTGGTTTAGTTTCTCGATATTTTATTTTATAAGTTTCATGTATGTTCCGCTGCTATTCTCTGATGTATACCTGAACAGGGTGCCCAGGTAGGGCACCAGTCGCGGGCCCGGGGTCGTGACAGACCTCCTTCGTGGGGCTGCGTTCATGCCGCATCTAGAGGTACACCAGTTGTTGATCCTCGCTCATAGGGTCACAGTTCAGCGTTTTGGGAAGCTCCGTTTCTCCGGAGGCTTATCTGTGGTATAGTCCCCTGTTGTTGTAGGTACTTACATTCAGGGGTATGGCGGGGCCCTGTCCCGTCGTTGTTGTTATTATATTCGTAGAGGTCTGTAGTACTGGTGTGGGCAGAGTTTGTAAAAGGGATGTAACTGTTCGGGTTCAAGTTTTATTTATATATGCCGAAAGGCAACTTTTCTCAGATAAACTGTTTCTCACTTCATATTGTTTCATGTCTTATTTTTATATTCCGCTGGTTACTCTGATGTATGTCTACTTGGGTGCGGGTAAGGCACGATCCGCAGTCGGGTTCGGTCGTGACATCTATCTAGGAAAAGGGGGTATAATGTAAACAAAATTTTGTAGACGTTGGTCTTGATCCTAAAAAGAATAGCTTCTCTATCAAGTCTCGACCGTAAAAATAATCATGTTCCTCTCGGTCAAATGTGGTAGATGGTGGTGGGAGCCAGCCCGCTTAGCTTTAGCTTGCCAACCAGTGCCACACCCATCTTTCTTGATATATTTCAAAGCGCTATCGATTGTGGTCATAGCCCTCCTGATGCCAAGCCATGTCTTGACCCGTGACCAGAGATTACTACTGATCGTGCAGCTAAAGAATAGGTGAGCTATTGACTCGTCAGAATAACCACAAAGGGAGCACCTTTTATCAATGTCCATATAAGTGATTCTATCCTTCGTCCGTAATTTTTTCCTCGCACAAAGCCAAAGAATGAAGACCTGCTTTAGAGTGATACAAGAACTCCAAACATCCTTCGCCCAAATCATCTGCTGCCCATGTGTCCTGAAATAGTCATAGGCACTGTGATTACTATTATACCATGCCGCCATGTTAATTGCCGCTTGATCGTGTGAGCCTTCATGTTCAAGGATGAAGTCACGGATAAACAGAAGACGCTGATCAAAGGTGAGTCGCCGTTCTTAGCAACCCAGGTCCAAATATTGTTGTTGTTGTTGAGATACTTGTTATTGATCCATTTAATCCAAAGTGTGTCCTTCTTTTGATGGATATTCCAAAGGCACTTGGCGAGCAAAGCAAGGTTCCAGGCCTTGAGATCCCTGATTCCGAGGCCACCCTCGGATTTCGGCCTCGTACACTCCTTCCATGCTACAAGAGGGTGGCTTGAACTGTCACGACCCGACCCCGGGCCCGCGACTGGTGCCCTACCTGGGCACCCCTTTTGGTAAACATCAGAGAATAGCAGCGGAACATACACAACAAAAAAAAAACTTAAACATAAATTAACAACAGGCTAGCCGATAAGGCCACCTTCCGTAAAAATATACTCAATCCAGAAATAGAACAGTACATTTTTTTTTTTTACAACCCAATCCACAATGTGACTACAGACCTCTAAGAATAACAACTCTGGCGGGACAGGGCCCCGCCATACCCCTGAATATACAATAACCGACAATACCAGGGATAAGCCTCCGGAATAAAGGAGCTTCTCAACAGCTGAACAGTGATCCTAAGAGCGAGGATCAACAACTCAGACTTCTACTGCGGCATGAACGCAGGCCGGAAGGTCGAGACAACATGTACCAAATATGTGAAACTGAAAGTACTGTAATGAAATCATAAGTCTAAAATAAACTGGAGACATGTATGATAACTCAATTAACAGTACACTGTGCCTTACTAACAATGAGAGTAAATAGGAGTATACTTACAATATAAAGTAGGAAAGCTTACGATCAAAGCAGGACCACCTGCCCGCAGTATCAATAAGCAATCCTATTCCTGGGACTATTTCACCCGCATAGATCACGTGGACCCGCGTGAGGTATTCCTCGCATGGGACTATTTCACCCGCATAAGCCCTTACGGACTCGCATGAGGTATTCCTCGCATAGGCTGGACCCGCCCGCATGGGACTATTTCACCCGCATAAGCCCTACGGACTCGCATGAGGTATTCCTCGCATCGTGGTTAGCAAATCCACGACAATATACAATGCCACAATCCCGGGGAATGACCCCGCAACGAATAATATATCACTAGCCCAAATCCGGCTATCATAACATAAGCTCTATCGACTTATCATACAATATATAAGCAAGTTAAGAAATCCCCTAACTTCTTATTATTCTTGTTTATAAACACTCTCATTTTAGTTTACCTAAGGCACTAACATGTTCTTAATAGAAATCCGGGAATTTAACCCAAAGTACTACGTACTTCCATTCTTTAAAACCAATGACTCTTTTTGGTAGAAAAACTTCCAAGATAGTATAAATCCTAGTATCAAGTTCAAATTACATTTCAAGGCAAGTCACAACACCCTTAGAAATAAAGTTAAGTGTTATACCCCGTATTTCCAGAGTATGTACGTAAGGGAATACGTACAAAAAGTTTGGCCTTAAAGTTAGTCTTGGACGTTTTTTTTGTGCACAACTCACTAAAAGAATCGTTTTCCGACGAAACGTTTCCACAGCTTTCGTAGGGAAAATTCCGACTATGTCATTTAGTATTTTTGCGGATTTTTCCGAGAGACGAAACATTTTGGACCAACGGGAGGGCGACACTTGGCACCCTCCAATTGGTGGACTTGAATCGTCCATTTGGACGAATTGGAGAACCATGGCACGTTTTTTGTGCCTTGTGCCCAAGTCAAGGAGTTGGTAGGATATTTGTGTATAGTTAATCCTCACCCTACACTTGCCTTGCACTTGTCTTCATCTTGGCCATTGGTTGGCCAAGGCTTGAGCTATAAATACCCCCATTTTAGATGAAGAGTTCTTCATCCACAAAGTTATCTTCCAAGTCTTGAAAATCCTCTCCTCTCCCTTAAGCCTTCGTCCAACACCTCCCCTTTGAGTGAGTTTGGCCGAGGCCTACCCCCTAGCCTAGCCGAAATCTACCCCTCCATTGGTCGAAAAGTTGTCTTCTAGTATTGTTATAATGCCCAAAATACCCTAGCCCAAATCCCTTAGTCCTTTGTAGAAGTTGTGAAGAACTTCTAAGGTTTCTTGGAGCTACCGGAGCGTACAACTTAGGAGCTAAACCTTGCTCAGGCGCGACTTTATCTAGGATATTATTGGGCTTACCGAGGTAACTAATCCTAACCCTCTTTGAATTAGAGAATACTTACTGTAGTAGTATAAGAATAAGTATTAAATACTTAGAAGAATATTGCAATAGAATTGAGCATTATCACAAGAGAAGGGTTTAAAAGAAGAATAATTAAACTATGCTTATATAGAACTGCTTTCTGATGAGACTTATATAGCTCACCTGTAGGGAAGTGCTGCCCGACTTTCCGTAGAATTGTGAACCCTCTGCTTAGAATGACCTTGAGTAGTCTTTGATAGATGTCTACTATTATTATAGGTGACTCTCTACGCGACATATTCAACTTCGTGGTTTTCTGAGAAGGTATGTGATTCTTCCTAAAGCATGATATTTTACAATATATAGTACGGTAGACGCATACGGGTTAATCGAGTAATAACTACGGCAATGTCTTTGACTTAAGCCTGAATAATACTTATGGCAATGCCTCACGGCTTAAGCCTGAATAATACTTACGGCAATGCCTCACGGCTTAAGCCTGAATAACAAAGAACTGAAAGCATTTCAAAAGAATACTGAATCATTTTTTTAACAGAAGATAAATATTTGGTTTTTAAAACAAAAGCTTAAGAGTTATACTAGCTTTATGGGAAGTTAGGTATAACAACTTAAGAAAGATAAAAAGGAACTGTTTACTTGTTTGTTTATAAAAGCCTTGTATTGATTTCTGTTAAGTGTAGTAAGATTTGTGTGATAAGTAGACATATTATGATGCTACCTGGGTTAGTGTCTTGAAATACTGTGTAAGGGGGTCATTCTTGTTGTGCTTACGTTGCTAACCGGTAAGTCCGTTGTACTGTTATTGTATCACCTACCCCCTTGACTGTTATACCGAGGGCTTGCCCCCTTGATGCGGGTCTATACGGCCTATGCGGTCTGTGAGACTATGCGGAGCAGCGGTATGCTCCAGGATTGATCATTCCGGGTGTTTAGCCTGATGCGGGGGATTCCCTATGCGGTCTGTTGAGACTATGCGGTCTTTTGAGGCTATGCGGGCTGCGGGAGCCTAGGCGGATGCCGGGGGTTGGCTGCCCCCGATGCGAGGAATACCTCATGCGGTGCATGTGACCTATGCGGATCGCGGAAGTCGAGGACTAGGCACGCGAATGATACTATGGGCGATTAGCCTTGCTTCGATCATTCGCGCCTAGAATAGACTCACATGCATTTCCTATTACTGTTGTTGTTTGTGATGTGGCACTATGTGCAATTGAACTGATTGTATTTGTGAAAAGGTTTTAAATACTTTGATTTCATTTCAGTTCTTTATAGTTTCACATACTTGGTACCTGTTGTACTGACCTCCTTCGGGGGGCTGCGTTCATGCCGCAGGTAAAGGCAAGCAGGTGCTAGATCCGCATCCTTAGGATCTTTTGCGTTGGTGTCAGGAGCTCCATCTTCTCCGGAGGCTCTACTTTGGGTATGATCTCTGTTGTAGATAGTTTTGTGCGATCAGTCGGTATGGCGGCCCTGTCCCGCCATAGTTGTATTTTTCCTTAAGGTCTGTAGTCATGTTGTATGCGATTTGGGATGTAATCACTTAACCATGTTTATTTATATATGCCGAAAGACGACGTTTTCTCACATAAAGCGTGTCTTATTTTATAAAGCGTTTCTGTCTTGTTTTATATTTCCATTTGGTTACTCGATGTATGACTACTGGGTGCCAGAAGGCACGATCCACGCCCCGAACGGTCGTGACAAAAGTGGTATCAGAGCAGTTAATCCTCGGAAAGTGTCTACAGACCGTATCTAGTAGAGTCTTGATTATCGGTGTGTTGTGCACCACACCAATAATCAGGAGGCTATAGGATATTTAGGATTGGTTTCCATTCTTCTCATTCTGAGATCGTGCTTTAGAGCTGTGTTATAGGTTGGACCCCTCTAACATATTCCTTTCTTGTAACAGTTATGCCTCCACGTAAGGCAACCCGCCCGGGGCAAGGCCGAGGAGCCGCTAGCAGACACCCAGTCACGAGGGCTCGAGCCCGCCTATACCGAGACGGCGAGTTCTATGACGCCGCCCCAAAGAAGACCGCAGCACCCACACCTCCCGTCCCACACCAGGCGGAGGAGTTAGGTACAAGGAGATGGCCCATTGGCTAGAGTTGTGGCCCGACACGAGAGAGGCTGAATCACGGCGATTCGGCTCAGCTCGATCGCACCGTAGTGCACCCGAGGCGAATAGTTTGAGACTACGAGATTTCTTAGTTGTAGCCCGCCGAGTTTTACGGGTCGAGGCGGAGGATGATCCGCAGGAGTTCATCCGTCACCGCAGGATTATGCGGGTGATCGTGGCTTCGAGATCGAGTCTGTGACATTAGGTTCGCATCGGCTGCGTGATACCGCAGTCGATTGGATTGACTCATGGGAGCTGTCCCGGGGAGAGCATGCACCTCCAGCAGTCTGGGATGAGTTTGCAGAGGCGTTTCTCACCCACTGCTTGCCTCCCCAGATTAGGAGGGCACGAAATGATAGATTCTTGTTGCCGAGACAGGAGGACGCATGGTGAGGAGTACAATGTCGAGTTTGATTCTTTGGCTCGATATGTCCTCTGACTGTAGCGAGATGGAGGACCGGGTGCATCGCTATGTCACGAGGCTAGATGATTACATGGCCGAGTCTTGTGAGTGTGTCCTTCACCAGAGCATGGACATAACCCGTATGCAGCTCATGCACTAGGATGCGAGGCGTAGAGACCGCCGGTAAGCGATATCAGCGAGAAGGCCAAGACGGCCGGTTCTTTTGGTGGTTCTCGAGTGGCGGCATCGCAGAAGTCCAGATTTGCACCACGGCCCGGCAGAGCGCTCTACCTCATTTTCGCAGCCAGAGCGGGCGATCGGGGCGGTGTCGGGCCCGGACTTGGATTTCGAGTAGCGAGTGCTAACCGTTCGAGGTCTGCTCAGAGTGCCCGTTGTGGTAGATACCATTCGAGTCAGACTCGAGCTCGCTATACTTGTGGCGGCAGGGTCATTTCGCGAGAGTTTGTCCGACCGGGGGCGGCGCTGGTAGTAGGGCCCAGTCTACAGGGTCTGTTGCCGCTTCTTCATCCCCGACAGTTACTCGCCCCGGAGAGCAAGATACTCATGGACCAGCGGGTCGCGGCAGAGGTCGTGGCGCGGGTCCCAGTTCTAGCGGTCCTCAGAACCGCATTTATGCTTTGTCCAGCCGACAGGATCAGGAGGCCTCACTTTGATGTCGCCACGGTACCTTATCGATTCTGGGTTTGATGTGTATGCTTTGATAGATCCGGTTCTACTGCCCCATATATCTCCCTTGTTGCTAGTAGGATAGGATAGAGCACGAGTCCATAGACCCTTTCGAGGTAGCTACGCGATGGGTGATTCGGTGGTAGCTCGGCGGTATATAGAGCTTGTCCTGTGACCATTTATCGTCGGACCTGGCCGACTTGATAGAGTTGGAGATGATTGACTTCACGTGATCATGGGGATGGATTGGCTAGCTTCTGCTACGCCAATGTAGACCGAGAGAGAGTAGCACGTTCCAGTTTCTGAGGAGCCAGGTTGTTGAGTGGGAGGAGCACGGTATCGCCGAGGGTAGGTTTATTTCCTACCTCGAGGCTAGGAAGATGGTGCGAAGGGTATATCTACCATCTCGTTCGTGTTTGATCTCAAGTCGTACCAGATTTTCCGTCGATTCCGATGGTCGAGAGTTCCCGGACGTATTTCCGCACGACCTCCCGTATCCTCCCGAGAGGAGATTGAGTTTTGTATTGACATATTGCGGACACTCGCCTATTTCCATTCCGCCATGCGAATGGCACCGCCGAGTTGAGAGAGTTGAAGGATCGGCAGGATTTGGCCGAGAAGGGCTTCATCGCCTAGTGTTTCTCCTCGGGAGCGCCGTATTGTTCGTGAAGAAGAAGGGCGGACGCTGCGCATGTGTTGATTACAGCGGTGAACAAGGTGACCATTAAACAGATACCCTTCCGAGATTGATGATTTGTTCGACGATTCTGCGGCGCGAGATGTTTCTCCAAGATTGATCTGCGTCGCTATCATCGAGTTCGTGTCGAGAGGTGGATGTCCCAGGATCGCATTCGGACCATGACGCATTATGAGTTCAGGGTCATGTCTTTTGGGTTGACCAATGCTCCGGCGGTATTCATGGATTTGATGAACCGAGTGTTCAAACCATTTTTGGACACGTTTGTGATAGTGTTCATTGATGATATCTTGGTTTATTCTCGCTCAGAGCAGGAGCATGCGGAGCACTTGAGGACTGTGCTGACAGTTCTCCGGGACCAGCAGCTGTACGCCAAGTTTTCCAAATGTGAGTTTTGGTTAACTTCGGTGGCTTTTCTTGGGCACATTGTCGGGGCCGATGGTATTCAGGTAGATACGGCCAAGATCGAGGCGATCGAGTTGGCCTAGACCTACTACTCCGGCTGCAGGTTCGCAATTTTCGGGCCTTGCGAGGATATTATCGGTTCGTGGAGAAGTTTGCTTCTATCTGCACCATTGACTAGGGTGACTCGGAAGGCCAAGTTTGATGGGCGATGCGTGTGGCGGGGTTTCCGATTCTTGAAAGAGATCGGCGACCGCCCCCGTTCTTACTCTTCCAGAGGGTCCAGACGGTTATGTTGTGTATTGTGATGCGTCAGGCATCGGGCTGGGATGTGTGTTGATGCAGCATGGCAGGGTTATAGCATATGCATCCCGACAGCTGAAGAAACACGAGAGGAACTACCCCACCCATGATTTGGAGTTGGCGGCTGTGATTCACGCTTTGAAGATCTGGAGGCACTATTTGTATGGGGTTCACGTGGATATTTTTACAGACCACAAGAGCCTCCAGTATATCTTCAGCCAGAGAGAGCTGAACTTACGACAGAGACGGTGGTTAGAGTTGCTTAAGGATTACGATGTTGATATCCTGTACCACCCGGGGAAGGCCAATGTTGTGGCAGATGCTCTTAGTCGTAGGTCGATGGGGAGCCTATCAGATGTGCAGCTAGAGAGGAGGGACATGGTTCGTGATTTGCATCAGCTAGCGAGCCTTGGTGTCCGTTTGATTGATTCTGATAGCAGTGGGGTTAGAGTTCGCGAGGTTGCCGAGTCTTCCATCGTCGAGGAGGTGAAGAGGCAACAGTTCGAGGATCCAGCTTTGATTCGATATCGTGATCTGACTCTTCGTGAGGCAAGGGTCCTTTGAGTAGCACGATGGGGTGCTAAGGTTTGAGGGCGTTGTGTGTCCCGGATGTTTCGAGGCTTGGCGAGTTCTTGGGGAAGCACACATCAAGCGTTACTCTATCCATCCAGTGGTCGACTAAGATGTACCACGACCTTAGATCGGTGTATTGGTGGGATGGCGAAGAGGGCGTTGCGAGTTCGTAGCTCGTGCGTGTTGTCGCGGTGAAGGTAGAGCACCGAGGCACGGTGGTTTATTCTGACGATAGAGATCCGACATGGAAGTGGGAGGTAATCAACATGGACTTCATCACGGATTACCTCGCACTCGGAGAGACATGATTCTATATGGGTTATCATCGACGGTGGCGAAATCAGCCCACTTTCTTCCGTCAGGACGACTTTTTCGGCTGAGGATTATTCAAGACTTTACATCCGAGAGATCGTCAGACTGCATGGAGTACCTATGTCGATCATATCGCAGAGAAGCCCGGTTTACGCTAACTTAAGGTCCTTCCAGGAGTTTAGGGACGCAGTGAGCACAGTAATCGCATTTCATCCACGCATGACGGACGGTGAGCGCACTATCCAGACTCTTGAGGATATGCTGCGAGCATGTGTTATTGACTTCATGGGTAGCTGGGAGGATAATTTTCCTCTAGTTGAGTTTGCGTATAATAATAGCTTCCACTCCGATTCGGATGGCGCCTTATGAGGCCTTGTATGGGAGGAAGTGCGGTCGCCTATAGGTTGGTTCGATGTGGGCGAGGTGCGCTAGTGGGACCAGATTTGGTGCAGCGGCGGATAAGGTGAAGCTTATCCGAGGCGGCTATTGGCATTCAGTCGGCAAGTCGTATGAGATCATCGTCGTCGGCATCTTGAGTTCGAGGTTCATGATTGGGTTTTCCTAAAGTGTCACCCATGAAGGTGTGATGAGATTCGGGAAGAAGGGAAACTCACCAAGGTACATTGGGTCGTTTGATTGTCGCGCAGGTAGGCAAGGTTGCCTATGAGTTGAATCTGCCGTCCGATCCGGAGGCGGTCATCCGGTTTTTCACGTATCTATCTTTGAGGAGATGTATCGGATCCATCTAGGTACACCCGATTGACGATGTCCGTGTGACCGAGGGGTTATCGTGTGAGGAGATTCCCGTAGAGATAGTCGATCGTCAGTTAGCGTCTGCGGGACGAAGGACGTGGCTTCCGTAAAAGTCTTGTGGCGAACGAGCTCGGAGGAGATGGCGTGGAAGCCGAGAGAACATGAGGCAGAAGTATCCTCACCTATTCCCCACACCTCCAGGTAATTCACTTTCCTACTTGTAAATTTCCATTATCATATATGCCTAAGTGTTATTTTGTGGCCATGTGTGGCACTTACAAACTGTTTAAGCTTCTTCGATAACTATCTTGAGAAGGAACATTCGGGACGAATGTTTCTAAGGAGGGGAGAATGTTATACCCCGTATTTCCAGAGTATGTACGTAAGGGAATACGTCTGAAAGTTGGCCTTAAAGTTAGCCTTGGGCGTTTTTGTGCGCGACTCACTAAAAGAATCGTTTTTCAAATGAAAGCGTTTCCACGGCTTTCGTAGGAAAATTCCGACTATGTCATTTAGTATTTTTGCGGATTTTTCCGAGGCGAAACATTTTGGACCAACGGGAGGGCGACACTTGGCACCCTCCAATGAGTGGACTTGAATCGTCCATTTGGACGAATTGGAGAACCATGGCACGTTTTTTGTGCCTTGTGCACAAGTCAAGGAGTTGGTAGGATATTTGTGTATAGTTAATCCTCACCCTACACTTGCCTTGCACTTGTCTTCATCTTGGCCATTGGTTGGCCAAGGCTTGAGCTATAAATACCCCTTTAGATGAAGAGTTCTTCGTCCACAAAGTTATCTTCCAAGTCTTGAAAAATCCTCTCCTCTCCCTTGCCTTTCGTCCAACACCTCCCCCTTTGGTGAGTTTGGCCGAGGGCCTACCCCCTAGCCTGGCGAAATCTACCCCCTCCCTTGGTAGAAAATTTGTCTTCTAGTATTGTTATAATGCCCAAAATACCTAGCCCAAATCCTTAGTCCTTTGTAGAAGTTGTGAAGAACTTCTAAGGTTTCTTAGCTGCGTACATACTTAGGAGCTAAACCTTGCTCAGTAGCGACTTTATCTAGGATATTATTGGGCTTACAGGTAACTAATCCTAACCCTCTTTTGAATTAGAGAATACTTCGTAGTAGTATAAGAATAAGTATAAATACTTAGAAGAATATTGAGAATAGAATTGAAGCATTATCACATTAGAAGGGTTTAAAGAAGAATAATTAAACTATGCTTATATAGGATTGTTTTCCTGATGAACTTATATAGCTCACCGGGTAGGAAGTCTTTGCCCGACTTTCCGTAGAATTGTGAACCCTCTGTTTAGAATGACCTTGAGTAGTCTTTGATAGATATGCGTGACTATTATAGGTGACTCTCTGCGCGACATATTCAACTTGGCGGTGGTTTTTTGAGAAGGTATGTGATTCTTCCTAAAGCATGATATTTTTACAATATATAGTGCGGTAGGCGTACATGGGTTAAGCGAATAATAACTACGGCAATGTCTTTGACTTAAGCTGAATAATACTTATGGCAATGCCTCACGGCTTAAGCTGAATAATACTTACGCAATGCCTCACGGCTTAAGCTTTGAATAACAAAGAAGCTGAAAGCATTTCAAAGAATCTTTGAATCATTTTTAACGGAAGATAAATATTTGGTTTTAAAACAAAAGCTTAAGAGTTATACTAGCTTTATGGGAAGTTAGGTATAACAACTTAAGAAAGATAAAAAGGCTGTTTACTTGTTTGTTTATAAAAGCCTTGTATTGATTTACATTAAGTGTAATAAGATTTGTGTGATAAGTAGACATATTATGATGCTACGGGTTAGTGTCTTGAAATCTTTGTGTAAGGGGTCATTCTTCTTGCTTACGTTGCGACGGTAAGTCCGTTGTCTTGTTATTGTATCACCTACCCCATTTGTTATACAGGGCTTGCCCACTGATGCGGTCTATCGGCTATGCGGTCTGTGAGACTATGCGAGCAGCGGTATGCTCGGGATTGATCATTCGGGTGTTTAGCACGATCGGGGATTCCTATGCGATGCAGTGAGACTATGCGGTCTTTTGAGGCTATGCGGGCTGCGGGAGCCTAGGCGGATGCGGGGTTAGCTGCCCCGATGCGAGAATACCTCATGCGGTGCATGTGTGACCTATGCGATTGCGGAAGTCGGGACTAGGCACGCAGAATGATACTATGGGCGATTAGCCTTGCGATCATTCGCGGCCTAGAATAGACACATTCTGATTTTCCTATTCTCGTTGTTGTTTGTGATGTGGCACTATGTGCAATTGAAGCGATTGTATTTGTGAAAAGGTTTTAAATACTTTGATTTCATTTGATTCTTTATAGTTTCACATACTTGGTACTGTTATCTTGACCTCCTTGCTGCGTTCATCTGCGAGTAAAGGCAAGCAGTGCTAGATCCGCATCCTTAGGATCTTTTGCGTTGGTGTCGAGCTCCATCTTCTCGGAGGCTCTACTTTTAGGTATGATCTCCTGCTGTAGATAGTTTTGTCTGATCGGTATGGCGGGGCCTGTCCGCCATAGTTGTATTTTTCCTTAAGTGCAGTAGTCGTATTTATGCAGTTTGGGATGCTTCTTTGAACCATGTTTATTTATATATGCGAAAGCGGCGTTTTCTCACATAAGCGTATGTCTTATTTTATAAAGCGTTTCTGTCTTGTTTTATATTTCCATTGTTACTCGATGTATGACTACTTGGGTGCCGTGAGCACGATCCACGGGCCGAGCGGGTCGTGACATTAAGTTTCTAAATCAAGTGACTCCTTTTCTTATAAAACTTTAGGCAATTGATGCCTTAAAATCGAATTGCCTTCCATAAAATCCAGCCATTTATCTTTCCATAAAGCCAATATAACCAACTCCCCATAAAGTCGTTATATTAAGCTTATACCTTAATCAAGTACAATTTCCTTTCCAAGGGACTTATCGTTTTAAAGCGAAACAAGTATCACATTCTTTAAAACTCTTAAGTCCTTAACATACTTAGTTACTTAGAGTAAACCACTCTTTAAACTTTCCATAAAGCTATCATACTAGCCTTATACATTAGCATTTTACATTCTTTCCTTATAACCAAGAGACTTAAATTTTCCCACAAAACAAGTATTAAAATACTTTCAACATACTTAAAGTCTCTTAACTTTTGAAAACCAAGATATCCTTAATAATTAAACAAGTGAGTTAATTCTCTAACTCAAACAACTTGGGCATTCTTAAAATAAGCCAAGGATATCAAATAGACTAGATTGTCAAAATCGTGTACGTCTACCGTACTATACCTTTACAACTTAATCATGCTCAAGAGATAAGAAAGTTCCACATACCTCTTGGTTTAATCCACTTGCTAAGTCGATCGCGTACGTAGTATGTCAACCTATAATGACCATAGTACGTCTATTAACTTCTAGTTTCAAACGTAGAATATTCCAAGTGCAAGTCACTAAATTCTACGGAAAATCGGACAACACTTCCTTTGTTTTTACTAACTTTGCCACCTTTTCCAAGGTCGAAATACAATAACCAAACAGCCCCAATTGGCTCACAACAATATAAAGGTAATCCAATGCACATGAATAACCAAACAGCCCCAATTGGCTCACAATAATATAAAAGGTAATCCAATGCACATGAATAACCAAACAGCCCCAATTGGCTCACAATAATATAGAAGGTAATCCAATGCAAATGAATAACCAAACAGCCCCAATTGGCTCACAACAATTTAACATGATATCAAGCCGCAATCGATTACAACTACTACAATCCTCAAGTAGGTAAATATCGCGATTCTAATTAACGACCAAAATTGTATTTCAATTTCAAAAGGCTAATCATGTCATTTTCGGTTCTAGGCTTCTACAATCCATGTCACTTATCAAACTTCATAACACAAATCACATGATCACTTATAACTTATCGTAACATGAAATCTTCAATTACAAAAGTAAGCGAAGATTATACCTCAATTAGCCCAATTATGCTCCAAGATCACAAGTCATTTCCTTAGCAACTTTAGCTCCTCCTTTCGGCGTTCCAAACCACTCCAAGCAACCCTTAGAAGCTTAAGAATAACTCATCTTCAAGTTCCAACTTCAAAGTTGAATAACCCTTTAGGTTTTAAGCCTTGCGACTAATACGAAAACACCACATTTCGGGATCTTTCTATTGAGATAACCTTACAATACCCTTAGGTACCTTGGTTTAAAGTGGGGGAATTATTGGACAACAATTGGAAATTTTCCTCTTGGAAAAATCCCTAAACCGTGAGCCCTCTCTCTAGTGCAAGAACAAGTTTCAAAAATTTTCTAAGTGTAGTGAATGACAAAGTCTTGCACTACTAGGGAACTTATATAAAAATATGGAGGGTCAAGATTAGAACAAATGGGTGGTTTGGATTCATTTTAATTAAATATCAAGCTAAGTGGGGTCATTGACTTGGTCAATGTTGTCAAGCTTATTTGTCTTGCAAGACTTGGTCTTTAAAAATATGGTCAAATGACCATTTTCTCCATCACATTTTCTTCCAAGACCATTAAGGGGGGTGACACGTGTCGCCCTCCCGTTCGTCGCAATATTTCGTTTTCCGATAAATTTACTCGTCTCAAATCTTAACATTTGAGTTCTTATGTACGTTCTTAGAAACATATCCTGAAATTTCCGGGGTGTAACATTCTTCCCCCCTTAGAAACATTCGTCCCCGAATGTTCTCTCGGGAGTCAAACTTAAGATAGCGACATAGTCTCCTTACAACCCCTACGTACTAATAATGCCACACTTGGCCGCATAACAATACTCATACTAAAATATCATTGAATCGCGTGCGGCGTCGGTTATCTGCGTAAAGCTTACGCTTACTCTAAGCTTACAAATAATCTTTCGGATAAGTTTCGCCTTATCCACGGCCAGAATCAAGTGCGGACCAAATAACGAACCTCGCCTATGTGAACCCACCGTGGCGATCTACACTTTCTTACATCTGAGGCCTCATGCGGGGCCATCCGAATCTTGGAATGGTATCTGTTATCGTGCGTAACACAACAAAAGACAAATAACCTCCGGTTACCCACGGAATCAATAACACAAGCCCATGACCTATCCCCGAGTGCTGGATAGTGCGCTCTGCTGTCGTCGATGCGAGGGTGTAATGCAACAGAGACTCACGGTGTCCTAATCCTTTCGAAACCTCCGGAAGTTATACGGCGAGCTCATCTATCTGTAATCATAAGCGTAGGAACCTCGTGCGGTCTCACAATCTCTACGCTATACAAGCTAGTATAAACCTCGGTAGAGTAAGTGGTCCCAATCAGAAAGAACAATTTGGTTTCGCCGACCTAATTACCATGACCCAGTCACACTTCCTCCGTGCGATGCCACCTGTAACAAGATCCGTAATAATTACCTCTCATATCTAGGTTGGGATTTCAATGCTGATAGCCAGCTGGGCTTACGGTACACAACCATGACTGCTTACTAACTTTCGGACACTAAGCGATAAACTCGCTATGTCTCTCGTCGGTCATCTTACCCGTATACATCCGAGGCCACGACCGCGACTTAGTCGGCCCCAAACAATCGAGCAATAAGCCTTGCGTGCCTCCCAGAACACTGGCGACTAGTCTGCGGCCGCGGGTACACGCAATCTATCCTCATCTCATAGCACCCGTCGGTGCTACTCAAGCGATCTCTTCTCTCGCCGAGTCGTAACTCGATACCGTATCATAACTGGATCCTCTTACTGTCGCCTCTTTACTTCCTCAACAACGGAAGACTCGGCAACCTCTCGGATCTAGACTTCATTAACCTAGGAAACAAATAATCGAACCCCTAGGCTCGGCAACTGAAGGATCTCACGGACCATATCCTGTCTATCTGGCTGCCCATCTGGCAGACTACCCTTAGGTCTACCACAAAGAGTATCTGTAACTGTCTTGGCTTTCCCCGGATGGTATAGGATATCAATATCACAATCCCTGAGTAACTCTAGCCACCATCGCTGTCGCAAATTCTCGCCTCGGCCGCGAGATATCTGGAGGCTTTGTGAGTGCACAAATATCCACATGAAGTGCGTATATCGTCACCTTTGCCCCGAATCTTGAGGCATGATTTAGCGCCAACTCTAAATCGTGAGGCGCAATTTCCTTCTCTGCTTCCCTAACTACAGGAAAACATAGGCTCTATCCTTATCGGGTTGCGTCGACACAACCTAGTCAACACCCAGCGTGTTATCATAATAACCTAACCTCTAGTCTTACATGAGGTTAGAAGTATGATCGTGGTCAACTTATCTTTCGATAAGCGAAAGCCTTTCTCATTCTGCGAAATATTCGGGTATCCTTAATCTCACTTATGGTTCTGATTCCCTTTTGTTATGACCAAACTTGGTCACCAACTTAGACTTAATTCCTTTGCCTCGTGGCTAAGACTTATCACAATCACATTTTTTTGGGGTTTCTTGATCTCGTCAAGTAGTAACCGGTTTTCCTTTCGGTTGCGAGCCTATAACTAGGTGTTACCACATTTTCTCGAAATGTTCTTCTTACGCCCATTATCTACTAATGGTCTTTACACTAGTGCAGGGTAAACATACCGTCGCAACCTACATTTATATCTTTACGCTACTTCCTCGACCAATTCGTACGTTCGTTCTTAATTACCCCAACACAACACTTTTCCCCCGGTTATCTACAACTGTAACCTATGGCATGACGATACCGAAGACCTTACCAGTCTTATATCCTTCGTCTAACAACATGGGTACACGTAACCCCATAATCCATAAAGCGTCGCTTTTCGTGGGAAGAGAACTTATCTCCTTACTTAAACTTTCCTTGGATTCACAACCCTAATCACAGGGTCCTCTCGCGGTTCAGTAATTATCTAATTATCACGTACCGCCTTAAAGTCATGTAGATTTTCAAAACCTACTAAAGTTGCCCTCAGCTTTCCGCCGGCAGCATTCGTACTTATTTTATTCTTGCCTTGGACATTTTCCTGAACTTATCCGGAAGGTCGTGGCTCTGACCGCCACTGACCCAACTCAGTACTGCTAGGGCACTTAACATAAATTCCTTCAAATTCAATCATGTCAAAGAAGGAAGAGTAATTCACGGTTACCACCACTTCTCTTCCTTTCCACTCGATGGCAAACATCGGAAGCGATGCGAATCAATCTCTCTGTAGTCACGTTGGCATAACAAGAGGCCAACTAGTCCGTGCTCGTAGTAACCTCGATATGCGTCATACACTCTCTTTGAGTCCAAGCGACTTTATCGTTACGAAAATCATCTACCATTTCGGCTACCACACACTCGCGGGTGTAGTCACCTCGAAAGGTTCTCGTAGATTCGGCTTTATTTCTTTACACTTGGTTGCTTTCTTTGTCACGGTCGTACTCTTCCCATACTCCCAAACTTATACTAGCATCGTACACAAAATTCCATACTAATTCGGCCTCGATTCTTTGAAGTTACTAAATTAATCAATCTGAGGCCCATTCAGGCTCTCACCTGTTCGGTGAAACGCGTCCACGAACCCGTAAAGCGATTAACTAGCCTTGGGCCTTACACCTCGTGACCTGTCACGTGGCGGGACTACTACCCTGATCCCATTTCATTTCAAGCTATGGGCGACCTTAATAGGTCCTCAACTCGACTCGGCGTCGCACTTAACTCTTACCGCCAGTGCGACTTAACTTTACTGCAGAAGGCCTTATATACCTAAGGTCTCGGCGGTTATCACATTCTCGGGCTCGCATTTCCATGCTCCAAGCCTAACTTATCAGCCCAGTAAGGGTACAAAACTTCTCGTAAAATCATAGTCGTGTTGTCTTGACCACAACAACCATACGGCTCTCCCGTACCATTCTCGAAATTCTACTCGTAGCTCGATCTATAACATAGTCTTCCATTTAGTCTCTTAATTAACTTCTTAAGGGTCCATTTCATTCTCGCACAACTCATCATCACCTAATTATCTCAAACTAGCACGTAAAACCTTGATGAGAGTTCCTTAAGCGTTCATACCTTCCCGGTATTTATTTAGTCCTTACCCGATCACGGTAATCTAAAATCATCTAGCAACACACATATGACCCCGAACATAAATCCGTATAGTTGTATGTCACAATACCAACTATACTACAAACATTACCAACCGGATCGCAATCCATAATCCTTCAGGTCATACGCCTTTCTCGTAGGCAAACAATCATAACTTGTTAGGGAGAGGCGACCACAACCATCTGACTCATCGCGCGATCTTAGAGTGAGAAGAATGGAAACAAATCCTAAATGTCCTGCTGACCTCACGATTATAGATGTGGTGCACAACACACCGATAATCAAGACTCTACTGACACGGTCTATAGACACTTTCAGAGGACTAAGCGCTCGATACCACTTTTGTCACGACCCGACCGGGCGCGGTGGTGCCTACACAGGCACCCGGCAGTAAACATCGAGAATAGCGGTGAACATACACAAAAAAAAACTTAAACATAAATTAACAAGCTGGCCGATAAGGCCACGCTTCGTAAAAATATACTCAATCGAAATAGAAACGGTACATTTTTTTTTTACAACCCAATCCTGATGTGACTACGGACCTCAGAATAACAACTACGGCGGGGCGGGGCCCGTACCACTGAATATACAATAGCAGGCAATACCGAGGATAAGCCTCGGAATAAAGGCTTCTCAGCGGTGACGATGATCCTAACGAGGATCAGCACATACTCTACTGCGGCATGAGCGGCCCCGAAGGAAGTCGATTACAACGTGTACCAAATATGTGGCGAAATCTTTGTAATGAAATCATAAGTCTAAAATAAGCGGAGACATGTATGATAACTAAATTAACGATTGCTGTGCCTTACTAACAATGAGTAAATAGGAGTATACTTACAATATAAAGTAGGAAAGCTTACGATCAAAGCGGGACCACGCTGCGCGATATCGATAAGCGATCCCGTTCACGGGACTATTTCACCGCGTAGATCACGTGGACCGCGTGAGGTATTCCTCGCGTGGGACTATTTCACGCGTAAGCCCTTACGGACTCGCGTGAGGTATTCCTCGCATAATTTGGACCCGCCGCGTGGGACTATTTCACCGCGTAAGCCTACGGACTCGCGTGAGGTATTCGCCGCATCGTGGTTAGCAAATCCACGGCAATATACAATTCCACAATCCGGGAATGACCCATGACGAATAATATATCACTAGCCCAAATCAGGCTATCATAACATAAGCTCTGTCGACTTATCATACAATATATAAGCAAGTTAAGAAATCCACAACCTTATTATTCTTGTTTATAAACACTCTCATTTTAGTTTACCTAAGGCACTAACATGTTCTTAATAGAAATTCGGGAATTTAACCCAAAGTACTACGTACTTCCATTCTTTAAAACCAATGACTCTTTTTGGTAGAAAAACTTCCAAGATACTATAAATCCTAGTATCAAGTTCAAATTACATTTCAAGGCAAGTCACAACACCTTAGAAATAAAGTTAAGTTTCTAAATCAAGTGACTCCTTTTCTTATAAAACTTTAGGCAATTGATGCCTTAAAATCGAATTGCCTTCCATAAAATCAAGCCATTTATCTTTCCATAAAGCCAATATAACCAACTCCCATAAAGTCGTTATATTAAGCTTTATACCTTAATCAAGTACAATTTCCTTTCCAAGGGACTTATACGTTTTAAAGCGAAACAAGTATCACATTCTTTAAAACTCTTCAAGTCCCTTAACATACTTAAGTTACTTAGAGTAAACCACTCTTTAAACTTTCCATAAAGCTATCATACTAGCCTTATACATTAGCATTTTACATTCTTTCCTTATAACGAGAGACTTAAATTTTCCCACAAAACAAGTATTAAAATACTTTCAACATACTTAAAGTCTCTTAACTTTTGAAAACCAAGATATCCTTAATAATTAAACAAGTGAGTTAATTCTCTAACTCGAACAACTTGGGCATTCTTAAAATAAGCCAAGGATATCAAATAGACTAGATTGTCAAAATCTTGTCGTCTAGTACTATACCTTTACAACTTAATCATGCTCGAGAGATAAGAAAGTTTCACATACCTCTTGGTTTAATCCACTTGTTAAGTCGATGCGTGCGTAGTATGTCAACTATAATGACCGTAGTACGTCTATTAACTTCTAGTTTCAAGCGTAGAATATTCCAAGTGCAAGTCACTAAATTCTACGGAAAATCGGACACACTTCCTTTGTTTTTACTAACTTTGCCACCTTTTCCAAGGTCGAAATACAATAACCAAACAGCCGATTGGCTCACAACAATATAAAAGGTAATCGATGCACATGAATAACCAAACAACCCCAATTGGCTCACGATAATATAAAAGGTAATCCAATGCACATGAATAACCAAAGCGGCCCCAATTGGCTCCTGATAATATAGAAGGTAATCAATGCAAATGAATAACCAAAGCGACCCCGATTGGCTCACAACAATTTAACATGATATCAAGCGCGATCGATTACAACTACTACAATCCTCAGTAGGTAAATATCGCGATTCTAATTAACGACCAAAATTGTATTTCAATTTCAAAGGCTAATCATGTCATTTTCGGTTCTAGGCTTCTACAATCCATGTCACTTATCAAACTTCATAACACAAATCACGTGATCACTTATAACTTATCGTAACATGAAATCTTCAATTACAAAAGTAAAGCGAAGATTATACCTCAATTAGCCCAATTATGCTCCAAGATCACAAGTCGCTCCTGCAACTTTAGCTCCTCCTTTCGACGTTCCAAACCACTCCAAGCAACCCTTAGAAGCTTAAGAATAACTCATCTTCAAGTTCCAACTTCAAAGTTGAATAACCCTTTAGGTTTTCGCCTTGCGACTAATACGGAAACACCACATTTCCGGGATCTTTCTATTGAGATAACCTTACAATACCCTTAGGTACCTTGGTTTAAAGTGGGGGAATTATTGGACAACAATTGGAAATTTTCCTCTTGGACAAATCCCTAAACCGTGAGCCCTCTCTCTAGTGCAAGAACAAGTTTCAAAAATTTTCTAAGTGTAGTGAATGACAAAGTCTTGCACTACTAGGGAGCTTATATAAAAATATGGAGGGTCAAGATTAGAACAAATGGGTGGTTTGGATTCATTTTAATTAAATATCAAGCTAAGTGGGGTCATTGACTTGGTCAATGTTGTCAAGCTTATTTGTCTTGCATGACTTGGTCTTTTAAAATATGGTCAAATGACCATTTTCTCCATCACATTTTCTTCCAAGACCATTAAGGGGGGTGACACGTGTCGCCCTCCCGTTCGTCGCAATATTTCGTTTTCCGATAAATTTACTCGTCTCAAATCTTAACATTTGAGTTCTTATGTACGTTCTTAGAAACATATCCTGAAATTTCCGGGGTGTAACATGAACGCCATAGGAAGGTCCTACAAAGTCCGTAAACTTTCTTACATACCGTAATAGGCACCGACAATATTGATAACCAGAAGCATTCCACACCTTGGAGGACAGACTTGATGAGTTCAAGCCTACCCGCATAAGATAAAGTAGCGCTCATCCATGAGTCAGTGTACCCTGCAATTTTGTTCACAAAAGGGTCATAGTGAACCAGTCTCATCCTCTCCGCAGCAAGGGGAATTCCGAGATAGCGGAAAGGCATAAGCGCCCGATGTCGAAGCTAATGTCTTAATATCGGCAGGTCGTGTTACGTGATACCGGTAGTGTACAAGTGGACTTGAGTGCATTGGCGAGCCCCGAGCAATTAAAATCACGGAGGCAATCCGCGAGGATCGGGCGAAAGTAGTGTCCCGCTTTCGACATAAGTAGCAAATCATCGGTGAAAGCAAGGTGTGTGATCTTTAAGCTATTGCACTAAGTCTTAAGCAGATAATCGGCGTCGACATTTGGAGTTTCAGGTAGACGATTGGGTCTTCTTGAAGGTATCACCCATGAAGGATGTGATGAGGTTCATAAAGAAGGAAACTTAGCCCAGGTACATTGGGCCTACCAGATCATCAGTAGAGTAGGCAAGGTTGCCTATGAATTGGATCTGCCATCGATTTAGAGGCGATACATCCGGTCTTCCATGTTTCTATGTTCGGAAGTGTATCGAGAGATCCGAGAGTTTTCCGGCTACCAAGTGTTATACCCGTATTTCGAGGTATATGCGTGAGGGCGTGCGTCACGAAAGTCTAGCCTTAAAGTTTAGGCACAAGGCGTTTTTGGGCCTGACTCACTAAAAGAATCGTTTTTCACGAAGCGTTTTACACAACTCGCGTAGGATAAATTCGGCTATGCCATTTCTAATTTTTGCGGATTTTTAGAGACGAAACACTTTGGAGCCAGCGGGAGGCGACACTTGTCACCCTCCAATTGGTGGGCGTGGCGTCAATATGGCGAATGGAGTGCCTATTTTGTCAAGTAGTTGGTAGGATATTTTGTGTGCAAGTTGGCTAGGTACACTTGCCTAATCTTGACCTTACACTTGCCTAGCACTTGGCTAAATCTTGGCCATTGGTTGGCCGTGTCTTGACTATAAATACCCCTTAAGATGAAGAGTTCTTCATTCACAAATTCCTTTCAAGTCTTGAAAATCCTCCTCTCCTTGAGCTTGTTTAGTCAAAGCCTACTCCCCACTTTGGTGAAGCTTAGCGAGGCTACCCCTACCTAGCCGAAATCTACCCCCTCCCTTGGTAGAAAAGTTGCCTTCTAGTATTGTTATAATGCCCAAATACCCTAGCCCAAATCCCTTAGTACTTAGTTGAAGTTGTGAAGAACTTAAGGGTTCTTGGAGCTATCGGAGCGTACAACTTAGGAGCTAATCCATCCTGACAATCGACGTATTATCTCGGATCTTATATCGCTTATCGAGGTAAATAAACTTATCCTTCTTTTGTAAGTAGAGAATACATCGTAGAAGTATAGTAATAGGTATAAATACTTAGAAGGATATTAAAGAATAGAATTGAATTGTTATCACAATAGAAGGGTTTAAAGAAGAATAATAGAAATGAACTCACCTAGAAATTTTTTTATAGTAGTATAACTTAGGGTGAGGAAGTGCTTAAATTTCCATAGAATGAGAACCTCTGCTTAGAAATGTTTACGATGCAGTCTAGGCGTTGATAGGCGTATTTGGTATTATAAATTTGATTCTCTGCGCGACATAGTCAACATGGCAGGAGTTTTTCGCCGTGTAGGTATGTGATTCTTCCTAAGCATGATATTTTTACATATATATATAGTACGGTAGACGTACATGTGTTAAGTGAATAATAACTACTCCAATGTCTTTTGACTTAAGCTGAATAATAACTACGGCAATGTCTCTTGACTTAAGCTGAATAATATGAATCTTGAAGCATTTCAAAAGAATCTTGAATCGGTTTTACGAGAAAAGCAGTTGGTTTTAAACAAAATCTTAAGAGTTATACTAGCTTTATGGGAAGTTAGGTATAACCCCTTAAGAATGATAAAAAGAAGCATTTACTTAATTTTATAAAAACCTTGTATTACGTAAGGTGTAGTAAGATTGTTTGATAAATAGACATACTATGATGCTATGTGTGTTAGTGTCTTGTGATGTTGTGAAAGGGGACATTCTTGTTGTGCTTACGTTGCTAGGCGGTAAGTCGGTTGTCTTGTTGTTATATCACCTACCCCTCATTTGGTTATACAGGGCTTGCCACCCTCGATGCTTGGTCTATACGGCTATGCGGTCTGTGAGACTATGCGGGTGCGGGAGCTCGATTGATCATTCGGGTGTTTTAGCGATCACGGGGATGCCTATGCGGTCTGTATGACTATGCGGTCTATCGAGACTATGCGGTGCGGGAGTCGAGAGAATGCAGGGGTTAGCTACCCCGTCTGAGTAATACCTCATGCGGTGCGTGTGTGACCTATGCGGATGCGGAAAGTCGGGACTAGGCACGCATAATGATACTATGGGCGATTGGCCTTGCTGCGATCATTCGCGGCCTAGGAAAGACCGGTTACATTATATCTATTAGTGTTCTTGTTTGTGATATGACACATGTGCAATTGAACGATTGTATTTGCAAATGGTTTTAAATACTTTGATTTCATTTTAAGTACTTTCTGATTTCACATACTTAGTACTGTTATCTTGACCTCCTTGGCTGCGTTCATGCCGCGGTAAGGGCAGCAGTGCTAGATCCACATCCTTAGGATCTCTTTGCATTGGTGTCGGGAGCTCATCTTCTAGGAGGCTCTACTTTTGGTATGATCTCCTGTATTGTAGATAGTTTTGTACATTCAGGTATGGCGGGAACCTGTCCGCCATAGTTGTTACTTCCTTAGAAGTGCAGTAGTCCTAGTGTACGGTTGGGATGTAGCGCAAAAAAAAACTTGGGTTATTTATATATATATGCCGAAAGGCAAGCTTTTCATCAGATAAACTGTGTCTCATTTACAATTGTTTCATGTCTTGTTTTATATTCCGCTGATTACTCTGATGTATGACTACTTGGGTGCGGGTAAGGCACGATCCACGGAGCAGGCGGGTCGTGACACCAAGTCAGTGTGAGAGGGTTATCGTATGAGAGAGTCATAGAGATACTCGTCGCCGGAGTTAGCGGCTGACCAAGGATGTGGCTTCCATCAAAATCTCGTGGCGGAACGATAATAGGGAGGAGATGAATTGGGAAGCAGAGGAGGACATGTTGAGGAAGTATCCTCACTTATTCTTTACACCTTCAGGTAATTCATTTACCTTACTTGTCAATTTTTTTTCTTTATTTGAAGTATTTTTGCGTAAGTGCATTTATGTGGCCACGTGTGGCATTATTGGTATGTAGGGGTTGTAAAAGGAAACTATGTCGCTATTTATAAGATTGACTCTGAAAGAACATTCGGAGACGAATGTTTCTAAGGGGGGAATAATGTTACACCCCGTAATTCCAGGACATGTTTATAAGAACGTACGTAAGAACTCAAAATGTTAAGATTTGAGACTAGTAAAAATTTATCGGAATGGTCATGGTCGAATGGACCATGGGTTTAATGATCATTTGACCAATGTAAAGATGAGCAAGTATTGCAACTAGAGCTTGATTTATTTGACTAAGTCAAAGAGCCCACTTGGCTTGATCTTTTAATGAAATGCATCCAAGCCACCCATTTGTTCTAATCTTGACCCTCCATATTGTTACATAAGCATACTACTAGCAAGACAAGTTCCCATACTTAGAAAAATTTGAAGAAACTTGTTCTTGTCTTAGGGGAGCTCTCGGGTTAGGGCACAAGTTCAAGACAAAAAAATTCGTTTGTTGTTCAATAATCTCCATACTTTAAACCAAGGTTCCTAAGGGTATTGTAAGGGTATCTCAATAGAAAGATCCCGGAAAAGTGTTGTTTTTGCATTAGTCGCAAGGTGAAAGCCTAAGTCGCTTTCATAAGTTTGGATTGGAATTGAAGGAAAGTTGTTTGTGAACTTCTAAGGGCTTCAAGTGGCGGATTGAAGTGTCAAGGAAAGGAGATAAGTTGCTAAGGAGCGACTTCGGATCTTGAAGTTGGATTAAGGCTTGTCAAAGGTAACAATCTTGTTATCTTAGTGTTATAAGATTACATATTGTTGTAGTTATACATTTTAACAAGCATGAGATATATGTATTGAAGATTGATAAATGTTATGGATATTGGAAGCCTAAATCCGAAATGACCTTGTTAGCCATTTGAAATTGAAATACAATTTGGTCGATAGTTAGAATCGTCGCATGTTATCAAATTGAAGATTTTAGTTGTTATAATCGATTGCGGCTATATAACATGTTAGACTAAACAACTTGGATTGAAAAGGGAATTGGATAAGACTTTGCATTGTGGTACTTTATGGCCGAAAATGGCATTGGTTATTGAATTGCTTGGTATCAATTGTGGGGCAGAATTTTACACGTCGTGTTAGGCATGTAATCCCCTTTTGTTAGCTACATTGTTTAGCCTTAAATGTGGAATGTTTGGTAAATGAATTCGGGCCTTGAAAAAGGTGGAAAAGTACGTAGAAACAAAGGAAGTGTTGTCCGATTTTCCGTAGAATTTGGTGACTTTACACTTAGAATATTCTAGGTTTGAAGCTAGAGGTTAATAGACGCATTATGGTCATTATAGGTTGACATACTACGTACGGCATATTGGACTTAGCAAGTGGATTGAACCGAACAGGTATGTGGAACTTTCCTATCTCTTGAGCATGAGTAGTTGTAAATATATAGTACGGTAGACGTACGAGATTTTGATGAATCTAGTTTCATTTGATATCCTTGACTTGTTTTACGAATGTCCAAGTTGGTTGAGTTAGGGAATTAACTTACTTGTTTTAAAGATTAAGGATATCTTAGTTTCTAAAGTTAAGAGACTTGAAGTATTTTGAAAGTATATGATACTTGGCTTTTGAAAGTATAAGTCTCTTGGTTATAAAGAAGAATGTATGTTTCTAAAGCATAAAGTTAGTATAATGGCTTTATGGAAAGTTGGTTATAATAGCTTTATGGAAAGTTGAAAGAATGGTTTACTCTAGTGATGTAAATAAGGATAAATGACTTGAAATGTAGAAAGGCAAATTGATTTAAAGGCATCAATTGCTTAAAGTTTTAAAGTAAAAAGTCACTTGATTTAGAAGCCTATAAATGTATTTCTAAAAGGTATTGTGACTTGTCTTGAAAATTAGATATGACTTGATACTGCGGTTATTAGTATCTTGGAGTTTTATATGAAAAAGAGTCATTTTAAAAGAATAGAAGTACGTAGTACTTTGGGTTAAATTCCCGGATTTTATAATGACATGTTAGTGCCTTAAGTAAACTAAAATGAGAGTGTATATAAACAAAGCTAATAAGAAGTTAATGGATTTCTTAACTTGCTTATGTTATGTATGATAAGCCGGTGGTGCTTATGTTATGTATGATAAGCCGGTAGTGCTTATGTTATGTATGATAAGCCGGTAGTGCTTATGTTATGTATGATAGCTGGTTGTGCTAGGTTATGTCATTCTCATGGGTAAACCCTGTTACTACTTATTCCATGGATTTGCTACCCATGATGCGAGTGCGGCGTTTGTACTCATTGCGGGCCCACCGACCATGCAGGTGAAATAGTCCTATGAGGTGAAATAGTCCCACGCGAGGCGGATGACCTCATCATGGGTCCACGGACCTATCGGGTGAAATAGTCCCGAGTAGGATTGCTTAATGATACTACGCGCGGCCCTACTTTTATCATGAGCCTCCTATTTTTATGCAGTAAAGTATACTCTTGTTTACTCTCGTTGTTAGCAAGGCACAGTGTACTGTTATTTGAGTTATCATACATGTCTTCAGCTTTATTTTTAGACGTTATGATTTCATTTCAGTACTTTCAGTTTTACATACTTGGTACATCTGTTGTATTGACCCCCTTTCCTCGGGGGCTGCGTTCATGCCGCTGGTAGGGGTAAGCAGGTGGTGGATCCTCATTCTTAGGATCACTGATCAGGTGTCAGAAGCTCCTTTTATCCGGAGACTTGTCTTTTGGTACGATTTTCCCTGATGTTGTAGATTTATGTACATTCAGGGGTATGGCGGGGCCCTGTCCCATCACAGTTGTTATTCCTAGAGATATGTAGTCATATTTTGTGGATTGGGTTGTAAGAACAAAGATGTAACTGTTATTTTTGGTTATGTATATTTCACGGAAGGTGGCCTTATCGGCTAGTCTGTTGATATTTGTTGTCTAGTATTTATAAGTTTTTGTATGTTCCGCTGCTATTCTCTGATGTATACCTGTAAGGGGTGCCCACGTAGGGCACCAGTCGCGGGCCCGGGGTCGGGTCGTGACACCTACACTCAAAGAAACCTGCACTCGAAAATGCCTCAAAGGGTATTTCCTCCCTGAGGTTGAAGATGCCTCCAAAGGTATTTCCTCCCTGAGGGCGAAAATGCCTCCAAGGGTATTTCCTCCTTGAGGTCGAAGATGCCTCTAAGGGTGTTTGTTCCCTGAGGTGAAATGCCTCTAAGGGTGTTTGTTTCTTGAGGAGCCTCCAAAGGTGTTTGTTCCCTAAGGTCGAAAATGTCTCTAAGGGTGTTTGTTCCCTAAGGTGCCTCCAAAGGTGTTTGTTCCCTGAGGTAGAAAATGTCTCTAAGGGTGTTTGTTCCTTGAGGTACCTCTAAGAGTGTTTGTTCCCTGAGGTAAAAAATGCCTCTAAGGGTGTTTGTTCCCTAAGGTGCCTCCAAGGGTATTTGTTTCCTGAGGTCGAAAATGCATCTAAAGGTGTTTGTTCCCTGAGGTAAAAAATGAAACAATTTTAATAGTGGGATCGAGGCCGATATAGGCCGCCTACGTGTCCTAGTAAGGGAATCAGGTCATAACGTAGTTCATTTTTATCCAAAGGGGACTGAGAGGTTTTGTCATCGTTGCTAGACAAAATTAGATGAAGCCGTAATAACGTTGTTACATTGATGTGATGTAGATGTCTTCGTTGCATAGACGAAATTTAGATGAAGTCATTGCATATGCGTAATGAAATAACATCGTTGTGTAGACGTGATGTAGATGTCGTCGTTGCATAGACGAAATATAGATTAAGTTGTTGCATGAGCATAATAAAATAACGTTGTTAAGTAGACGTGATGTAGATGTTGTCGTTGCATAGATGAAATATAGATGAAGTCATTGCATGAGCATAATGAAATAACGTCGTTGTGTAGACATGATGTAGATGTCGTAATTGCATAGATGAAATATAGATGAAGTCGTTGCATAGGCGAAATGAAATAACGTCGTTGTGTAGACGTGATGTAGATGTCGTCGTTTCATAGACGAAATATAGATAAAGTTGTTGCATATGTGTAATGAAATAACGTCGTTGTGTAGACGTGATGTAGATATCGTCATTGTAAGACAAAATATAGATGAAGTTGTTGCATAAACATAATAAAATGACATCGTTGCGTAGACGTGATATAGATATCGTTGTTGCAGGACAAAATATAGATGATGTCATTGCATATGCATAATAAAATAACGTCTCTGCGTAGACGTGATGTAGATATCGTCGTTGTAAGACAAAATATAGATGAAGCCGTTTCATAGGCGTAATAAAATGATGTCGTTGCGTACGTGATGTAGATACCGTCGTTGCAAGACAAAATATAGATGAAGCCTTTGCATAGGCGTAATAAAATGATGTCGTTGCGTAGACTTGATGTAGATACCGTCGTTGCAAAATAAAATATAGATGAAGTCGTTGCATAGACGTAATAAAATGACATCGTTGTGTAGACGTGATGTAAAAATCTGATCCTTGTATGGCCGATCTGTGATGGGGAAGTCCCTTATGAGTTTAAGAATAAATGTTGTGGCTTCTCTATTTCTGTCAAATCTGAAGACCTGCACTCAAAGAAATTTGTGAGTTTGGGGAGGAGCGGTTGATTCACGTTGAATTTGTGGCCTTGGCTTGCATGTTCAAGCTAGTTCGGACCTGTAACCCCTGCCTGTTGTCCAGTCCTAGCTAATCATTGGCGAAAATATTTGTTTTGAAATTAATTTACTTATAGGAAAATATGCATAAGAATTTCTGTCGAATTATGGGATAGTGACGTGTAATGAAACAAAGCGAACGTCCTTGTCCAAAATCCTTGTTCCGACTGAAAACTTTAGTTGGCCAACACTTGTTGTCTATCATGGTCTTCTTGAGATGAATCATTAAAATGCCCCAGTTTCTAGTACACTGGGATGCCGAACTTTCAACTGGACAAAACGATTCTTGTGTGGGTAGCTTGCACGGTCAAGACCGAATTCGGGATGACGGAGAAAGTTTCTAATGGTGCGACCGTAGCCGATACAGACCTCCTACGTATCCTGAGGGAATTAGGTCATAACGTAGTTCAGATGGCATGACGTTGCCCCAGTAAAAGTCTTGATTGTAGTGTCATCGTCTCAATGCTTTTAGTTAAAGTCTCTTGGACTATGTCCGCTTGTTTTATTGCATGTCATATTCCTAGAATCGACAAATTTATTAGTATGCATGCTGAAAGAGAATTGATTTAAACAGAACAAATTTTGCAATTGCAAAAAAAATAGTTTGAATTTTAAGTATTCAAAAGAGGGAGGCAAAACACACTGAATGGATAAATGTAATTCAGGCCTCAATTTGAATTGCATTGTTTTATTTAAAATGATGATATAATTTAAACAAGCCTCCAAGAGAAACAAGGTCGGGATACGGGTCCAATTTTCGGCACATCTCCATGCTCCGCATCCTAAATGATTTGAGTGCTTCTGAACCGGTCATTTGCTAGATGTCCGTGTCTTGGAGGGTGTTCTGCCAATTTTAGTCAACACGAACCAACCTTTGGGGAATAAGTTAGGAAAAAAGAAACCTTCTAAAAAAATGAAGCAAACCAAGTCAGTATAACATTTCTTTAAATATATATAAAGAGTTACATGCGTCAAACAATAATAAGCAATTGCATGCAAATCAAGTGCACACTCTAACATGCTTGGGACGTCTCTTATGTCAGAGGTAGGCCTAAACACCAATTATTAGAGATTATGATATATTGATTCAAGTTGTTAAACTGCAATGTTTTAATTGGAAATGACGACCAAATGAATGTGCATTTTTCAATTTCGACATGTCATGATTAGGCTTCGATTCGTCTATCATTATCACACTACACGTGATATGCTGATTGGTCGTTGGGTTGCAAAACCCATCGACAAGTTTGATGTATTTCTTAATTGTGGAGATGATACCAATGGTCGACCCACCTAGGGTAAATGCATGCATGCCTTAAGATAAAAGGTGGTATAGCTCTATCCTAAATTTGCTAAGATTTAGCTTACTAGACGCAGGGTCCCGAGAAGAATACTCAAGTGAGAAGGCTACGCGGCCACCGGATGGTCCGGACACTCCGCGAATATGCTAACTCTCTTAAATTTGGGTTTTATAAAAGAAATTTGCTGATGCGCAAAGCACACCTCGCGTGTGGGTGTGTGATAGTGTGAATTTCCGTAAGCGAAGAAATATGAGCAGAATGACAGTTTAAGGAAAGCGGTAAAAAAATAGCATTTAAAGCAATTACAAATAAAAAAACAATTTAAAGCATGAAATTAAATACAAGGAAAAAAAGCCAAATAATAAGCCTAGGTTTGTTATGGTCAAGAACCTGATTGTCCACAGTGGAGTCGCCATGCTATCGTGCCCGTTTTTTTTCCTCGGTCTCGACGTACGCTCAGTGATTCATGAATTAAATCACCATTTTTTAAAGGAGTCGCCACCTAATTATTAGGGTGAATTAGAACACCTAAATGTTAACTAAGTAATGACAACATTAACTCCATTTAATGGTCTACAAAACTTTATGAGATTCTAGGTAAGAGTTTTCTATTATCCTAAAGGGAAGGGGTTAGGCACCCTTTAATATCTGCTAACATGCGGTTATCCGGTCAAACTTAGGCCAATTATTAAGCTTTAGAAAACATGTATTTTGAAAATATGCAGTTAATAAAAGGTTGTTGCAAAGAGTTAATTTAAAAGATGCTTTAGAAATATATACAAAAAACAAGTTGTGTAAAAGGACATATATTTATTTTTGATAGTATGATAAAATGAAGTATGAAAATTGAGTTTTGATAGAATATAACATGATTTTGTTTTATGCCAAAGTAGATATACAAAAATTAACTAGCGTTTTGAAAATATGAGTGACGAGCCTAAAATAGACTAGCGTTGAATTTCCAATTTTTAGAACTACCCTTTCTAAATTATTAATCCTAAGTCTACCTATTATAAACATTCCAATAATCATACAAGGTTAGATAATTAAAATACAATAATAATAAAACGGCGGAATTTAAAGAATTTAAAAAGAAGCGACTAGGACGGATGGAGATATCATCCCGCCCTATTTGTTTAGAAGTCCCGTGGCACCCAACTGTCGCCACCTAATTATTAGGGTGAATTAGGACACCTAAATGTTAACTAAGTAATGTCAACATTAACTCCATTTAATGGTCTTCAAAACTTTATGAGATTCTAGGTAAGAGTTTTCTATTATCCTAAAGGGAATGGGTTAGACACGCTTTACTATCCGCTAACATGCGGTTATCCGGTCAAACATAGGCCAATTATTAAGCTTTAGAAAACATGTGTTTTGAAAATATGCAGTTAATAAAAGGGTGTTGCAAAGAATTAATTTAAAAGATGCTTTAGAAATATATACAAAAAAAAAGTTGTGTAAAAGGACATATATTTATTTTTGATAGTATGATAAAATGAAGTATGAAAATTGAGTTTTGATAGAATATAACATGATTTTGTTTTAAGCCAAAGTAGATATACAAAAATTAACTAGCGCTTTGAAAATAAGAGTGACGAGCCTAAAATAGACTAGCGTTGAATTTTCGATTTTTAGAACTACCCTTTCTAAATTATTAATCCTTAGTCTACCTATTCTAAGCATTCCAATAATCATACAAGGTTACATAATTAAAATACAACAATAATAAAATGGCAGAATTTAAAAAGATGCGACTAGGACGGATGAAAATATCATCCCGCCCTATTTGTTTAGAAGTCCTGAGGCCGAAGAATGCAAGGAACGTGGATGTGGGTCTTCGTTTGACAATAGCCATGATGAGTCTCATAACGAGACTCTTCGTTGCTCCCAATGCATTTCATGTAAATAAAAAAAATAAAAAAAAAAGATTAGTAAGTGGCCCAAACCTTACGACAATGCATAATAATTTGACATAAAATTTAAACACGTATAAATCACTTTGTTTTAACGGTCCAAGAGGCAGGCAGGTCCCGAACATCAATTGAACAGTTTTATTAAAACTGGGCCTCAAGATGCATACGGGATAAAAATGGGCCCAAGGCACAAAATTTCAGATTTTAAAAGAAAAAACAAAGCCTAATATGCGATCAGTTAACAAGAAAGCAGGCCCAATACAATATCAGTCCAGTCCTTAAAGGTAGCAAACATGCAAGCCTATTATCCCATATAAATGAAGCTAATATATGTATGATATACGTGGTATACTCGACGGTATATAAAGTGTTATGATTTGGGTGCACATCAAGATGTGTATCCAATTTTGTATCCTTTATATACTGTTGAGATATACCTTTCCATCTTGAAGAAATTAAAGAAGGGAGACATATAGAGGGACTAGGAGGGTGGACTGATATAAAAGGAATATTCAAAGTATATATGATATAACTGAATGTATCATATGCATACCAATTATATAGCCTTGATATGTTTCCCAATAGTAGGTAAAACCAAGTCGAATATTTTGATCAGTCCAAACTAGAAACAGTAGGCAAACAAGCTCAGAGATTTGGAAAAAATAGAGGCTCCAGAATTTCATTTAAAGGATAAACTTAACCCAATGGATAAAAGAAGACAAGAGAAGCATGAAACAAATCAGAATAGACATGACGTAGGTATACATTAACAATTTCACATGAATTAGGAATACAAGATAATGCACAACTATAAATTCTAGTTATGATGGACTGTAAGGAAAATATCAAAATTGTTTTAGGCTAGATGATCATGCAAAATACACTATTTTTGCAGTCCATACACAATCTCTTAGTGGTAATGTAGCACTACATCAGAACCCAAATGCAAATAAGTATATTCAGGCATAGTCAAATTTAGCATACATATAGTTTCATGAACTTGACTATAACTTAAAGACCCCAAGATTGATAGATTTATCATAACTAACATTTCAGGATTGATGATGGACACCACATGAGCTCTAAACTTAACAGAAATACCAAACAAACGTACATATGCTACAGAGTTTATGACACAATGCTAGAACAGGCTCAAGGAAAATAAATTGGACATTATATCAATTTTAAAACTAGTAAGATGGACAAAGAGGCACATATCAACACATTAACATAATATTTAAGGCATGTGTAACTTCCTATCAGACTTAACATAGGGTAACACATACATCATTTTTGTATGTAAGAAAATTCTCACTTATGCGAAACAAGTTTTGATAAGTATAAACCAACTGAGCCAAACTCTCGTCATGTTAGGTCATTTTACCTAGACACTGAGGCTAAGTTATATAGGAAAAAGCCACACACAACATGTTCAAACCATATGGGACCTTAGAAACCAACACACTTAGCATGTTCAAGTATTAATGACCAATAAAATAGGTAAGTGTCACGACCCGACCCCGGGCCCGCGACTGGTGCCCTACCTGGGCACCCTTACAGGTATACATCAGAGAAAATCAGCGGAACATACATGAAACTCATAACATACATTAACCGGAAAAATAAACAACAGGCTAGCCGATAAGGTTACCTCCCTGGACATATATATATACATATACAAAGCCAAAAACAGTTACATCTTTTTTCTTTACAAACTGACCCACAAGATATAACTACAGACCTCTAAGAGTTTTGACATAACCACTGTGACGGGACAGGGCCCCGCCATACCCCTGGACATACATAATCTACCATCAACAGGGATCCGTACCAAAAGATAAGCCTCCGGAGTAAATGGAGCTTTTTCCTAAAAACTGAACAGAGATCCTAAGAGCAAGGATCACCAACCTGTGTACCTAATACCTGCGGGCATGAACGCAGCCCCCCGAAGGGGGTCAGTACAACAGGTACCGAGTATGGAATGGAAATAAGGTACAGTAAACAAATCATAACTGTACAAAAGAATGACAGGGACAAGTATAAAAAGTAAATACCAGATCCTACCGTGCCATTACAACTCATGAACGTAATCGCACATTATTATCTTTTCCCATTTTCAATAAGAGTTATAATCAAATTCTTACATATATCCTTAGGAAAAATCATCAAGTTCATAAACATATAACTTACGTATCTTGCATAACATAATCCGACCCTTTATGGAGGGACGTCTCATTTTGAAGTTCACTCTGATTATCCATACGTGATAACGTAACCCGACCCATTTACGGGACACGGTGAAATCATAAAGAGTCTTCCCACGAAGGTATACTGCCCGACCTATTCTGGGACGCGGTAAAGTCACATAAGTGTTATATCCCGTATTTCCAGAGTATGTACGTAAGGGCGTACGTACAAAAGTTTGAGCCTTAAAGTAGGCATAGGGACGAAAAAATTGTGCACAACCCACTAAAAGAATCGTTTTCCGACGAAACGTTTTACAAAACTTGCGTAGGGAAAATTACGGCTATGTCATTTATAATTTTTGCGGATTTTTCCGAGAGACGAAATATTTTGGACCAACGGGAGGGTGACACTTGTCACCCTCATATGGACGGCAACTTGGGCAAGTTGGACGATTTTTGTGGCCTTGCATTAGTCAAGGTTAGGTAGGATATTTTTGTGTAGTAGATGGATAAGGACACTTGGGTGAATCCCCACCCTCCACTTGCCCTCCACTTGCCATCATCTTGGCCATTGGTTGGCCTATAAATACCCCCCTAACTTGAAGGTTTTCTTCATCCACAAATCATTTCTCCAAGTCTTGAAAATCCTTCCCCCTCTCTTGTAGTGTTTCGTCCAACACTCCCCCTACCCTTTGTGAAGGCCCTTGGCCGAAACATCTTCCCCCTCTAGCCTAGGAGCTCTGCGAAACCCTTGGTAGAAAGTTGTCTTCCAAGTATAGTTACTATTCCAAATACCCTAGCCCAAATCACTTATAGTATTAAGTAGAAGTTGTTTAGAAACTTCTAAGGGCTTCTTGGAGCTATCGGAGCGTGCAACTTAGGAGCTAAACCTTGTTCAGGATCGACATCTAACTTGGATAATTTTGGGCTTATCGAGGTAAATACTCTTGTCCTTCTATTGTAATTGGATATTACACATAAGAATAGTTAAGACTTGAGTATAAGATATAGAAGGATATTAAAGAATATAATTGAACTGTAATCACAGTAGAAGGATATTACAGAAGAGAATTGAACTGAAATCACATCAGAAGAATAATAAAGAAGGTTGAACTGTACTTACATAGGACTGTATTTACAGTAGACTTGTGTAGCTTGACGGGTAGGGAAGTGCTGCCCAATTTTCCATAGAATAGAGAACCCTCTGCTTAGAATAGTCTACAGAGTAGTCTAGACATTGATAGACGTATCTGACTATTATAGGTTGATTCTCTGCGCGCGACATATTCGACTTGGCAGGTGGATTTCGCCGAGGAGGTATGTGATTCTTCCTATCCTCTTAAGCATGATATTTTAAAATATATATATAGTACGGTAGACGTACGTGTGTTAACTGAACATGGTTTTACTTAACGTCTTTCGACTTGAGTCTACATAATAAGAACCTTGAAGTATTTCAAAAGAATTATGAATCATTTTCGAAAGAAGAGTAATACTTGATTTTTAAACAGAAAGCTTAAGAGTTATACTAGCTTTATGGGAAGTTAGGTATAACGACTTAAGAAAGATAAAAGGAACGGTTTTACTTATTTGTTTATGAAAATCTTGTATTGACTTCTGCAAAAATATAGTAAGATGGTTTGATAAGTAAACATGTTATGATACTACGTGTGTTAGTGTCTTGTGATGTTATTCTTGTTGTGCTTACGTTGTTAAACGTTAAGACCGTTGTACTGTTATTATATCACCTACCCCCTTGACTTGTTATACCGAGGGCTTGCCACCCTTGATGCGGGTCTATACGGCCTATGCGGTCTGTGTGACTATGCGAGTCGCGGAGTTCCAGGATTGATCATTCCGGTGTTTTATCCCGACGCGGGGATGCCCTATGCGGATGCGGTGACTATGCGGTCTATGAGACTATGCGCGATCGCGGAGTCCGTGAGGGTACCGGTTAGCTACCCCGACGCGAGTAATACCTCGCGGTCTGTGTGACCTATGCGAATCGCGGAAGTCCAGGATTAGGCACGCATAATGATACTATGGGCGATTGGCCTTGCTTCGATCATTCGCGGCCTAGAAAAGACCAGTTACATTATATCTATTTTGCTCTTGTTTATGTTGTGGCACTATGTGCAGTTGAACTGGTTGTATTTGCAAATGGTTTTAAAATACTTTGATTTTACTTGATTTTTACGCTTTCACATACTTAGTACTGTTGACCGACCTCGAGGCCGTTCATGCCGCATGTAAGGGAAAGCAGGTGCTAGATCCACATCCTTAGGATCTCTACTTTGGTGTCAGGAGCTCCATCTTCTCCGGAGGCTCGACTTTTGGTATGGTTCTCCCTGATGTTGTAGATATATGTACATTCAGGGTATGGCGGGGCCCTGTCCCGCCATAGTTGTTTACATTCCTAGAGGTCTGTAATCATGTTGTAAAGTTGGGATGTAACTGTTCACTCTTTATATACATATGCCGAAAGGCGACATTTTCTCAGATATAAAATGTGTCTCAATTTACATTTGTTTCATGTCTTGTTTTTATATTCCGCTGATTACTCTGATGTATGTCTACTTGGGTGCCCTGGTAAGGCACCAGTCACGGGCCCCGGAACGGGTCGTGATAATAAGTCTGCCCATAAAGGTATTCTGCCCGGCCCATTCTGGGATGCGATAAAGTCACATAAGTCTGTCCATAAAGGTATTCTTCCCGGCCCATTCTGGGACGCGGTAAAGTCACATAAGTCTGCCCATAAAGGTATACTGCCCGGCCCATTCTGGGATGCGGTAAAGTCACATAATTCTGCCCATAAATGTATACTTCCCGGCCTATTCTGGGACGTGGTAAAGTCACATAAGTCTGTCCATAAAGGTATTCTGCCCGACCCTTTCTGGGACGCGGTAAAGTCACAAAAGTCTGCCCATAAAGGTATACTGCCCGGCCCATTCTGGGACGTGGTAAAGTCACATAAGTCTGCCCATAAAGGTATACTGCCCGACCCATTCTGGGACGCGGTAAAGTCACATAAGTCTGCCCATAAAGGTATTCTGCCCGGCCCATTCTGGGACGCGGTAAATTCACATAAGTCTGTACATAAAGGTAAACTGCCCGGCCCATTCTGGGATGCGGTAAAGTCACATAAGTCTGCCCATAAAGGTATACTGCCCGGCCCATTCTGGGATGCGGTAAAGTCACATAACGTAACCCGGCCTATGTGTAGGCTCGGTGTGTCTCATAACATAACCCGACCTATTTGTAGGCTCGATGTATCTCATAACATAACCCGATCCGTTTTGCGAGACCCGGTGTAATTTTCCTTACATAACATTTTAAACCATCTTTTCACTTCTTCTTAAGTCGTTATAACAACTTCTCATAAAGCTATTATAACAATCTTTCACTTTAGAGAACTTAAGGCACCTTTATTTCTTATTACATTAGGGAAAACTAAACCCAAAAGTACTACGTACATGCATACTTATAAAAGAATCATGCCACACCTTCTCTTTTAAATCAATAAACTTCTTAACTTCTTAACTATATAGTCGCAATCAATTATAACAACTATAATCCCTTTCTTATACAACATGCGACGATTATAACTATCGACCAAATTGATTTCCAATTTTAATGGCTAACATGCCAATCTCGGATTTAAGCTTCCAAATTCCATAACATTTATCAATCTTCATTCTAAATATCACATGCTCATCTATCAACTACTACAACATGAAATCTTGAATTACAATAGCAAGACGGAGATTAATACCTCTTTTAAGCTCGAATACAATCCAAAACCTAAAGTCGATCCTTAGCAACTTTAGCTCCTCTTATTGACGTTTCAATCCACTCGAAGCAACCCTTAGAAGTTCATAAACAACTTCTCTTCAATTTCCAACTTCAAAGTTGAAGAACACCTTAGGTTTTCATCTTGCGACTAACGTAAAAACGTAGTTTTTCCGGGATTTTTGTATTGAGATATCCTTAGAATACCTTTAGGGACCTTGGGTTTGAATATTTGGATTTATGAAGCAAGATTGCAAAATTTTCTTGCTTTCTAAAGAGCTTGGCAGAGAGCCTCACTTTAGGCACACAAGGTTCTTGAATTTTTCTAAGTGTAGAATTCTAGTCTTGCACTAGTAGTATGTAGATATATATAATACAACCAATGGCTAAGATTAAAACATATGTATGGCTAGGATTAAAACATATGGATATCAAGCTCTCACTTGTCTAGATTAAAACATACGGATATCATCCAACAAGCCCATGTGGAGGGTGGCACGTGTCGCCCTCCCATTGGTCTAAAATATTTCATTTCCCGAAATTTCCATAATTGGTCAAAATATTGAAAACCTTGTGGGCCCCACAGAAACGTAAAATTTCCCGAGTGGGCCCCACGTGACCAAATTCAAAAATAAAATTTCATAATTCTGATAAATTCCATAAGTCTCAAATAACGATTATGGGAACCCAATTCTTACTAACAAACATTTTTCCTTCCCGAGGTTCGGAAGATTTTTCCTTAGAAATTTACAACTCTTTCTTTCGTTCAAATTTTTAAAGTCCTGATTCCTTACGTACATTCTCTTAAACATATCCTGAAATTACGGGGTGTAATAGTAAGCATGCCATTAGACAGTAGCAAACATCAATGAGAGCACTTCATTATCAATATCATATTCCTTCAAGCAAGTGATTACAATAAACATAAGTAAATTCAAAGATTTAATAAACAAATACAGACCTAGGTTAATTAAAGAAGACCAATCTGATATCACATTTAAGCATTAATAGAAGCAGTAACATGAACAAACCTAGCTAAACAAGATTAATCAACAGAAAAATACATAACAAGTACATAAAACACATAAATAAACTAGAGTCGAGAGGAAGTCGAGTTTACCTTCTCCGGGTAGCGAACCGAGGCGTGTTTCGACTCGTCGATTCCGCTTAGAGAATTATTTGTTTTTTTGTTTATGCGATGAAGGGAAAGTTTAAAGATTTTGTGGCTTTTCTAATTCGAAACTTGAGAGTAAAAGAAAGGTTTTATTTCTGATTTTGCAACAATTTTAAAATAGTGAGAATCTGTTTTCTTTGTTTTTCGTGGTCTTTGAAAAATAGAATTTTCGATCCCCAAAAACAACCCAAAGGGGTTGTATTTATACTGTAATTTGGAACCCCAATCCCCTCTTCAAATGACTGTAGTTTTTTAATTAAAGGGAAGCTTGATGGGCGACATGCGTGGTACTGTCGAAGGTCATTAGGCGCATGGCTTGAGTTGTAGACTAGGATGAGGGGGCATGGGTGATGTCGAAGTAAAGGGGTTGATGGTGCGGATTTTCGGGGTGTGCATGTGCGGGTTTTCAGGGCGTGCAGAGATGAAGTGATGGGTTTCTAGGTATGGGTGGGTCAGGTAGTAGGGCGTAGTTCGGCGTTTATCCGGTGGATTTTGAGGTGTTGTAGGTGAGGATCGATCAGATTTGGGGGTTTTGGGTAAATGGTTCATTTGATATGGACAATTGGGGTCCTCTAGTTAGAGATGGAGTGTGGATCGGGTCGACGAGTTTTGGGCTGAGGGACTGGGCTTTTATTTGGGGCTTAGAGAAATTAAAATGAGGGTTGTGGAGATTGGTTTTGGGCTGGGAGAATGGTTTGGGGGTTCTAATTTTGAGGATTTAATTAGTCCAATTATGAATTAATTAGTAATTAATCCAAATCCCTTAATTCATTTACTACTTCAATTAATTAAAATATGTTTCTTTATTCTAATTAATTTCCAAAAGGTGTCCGCACTCAAAAAATTACGGTATAAGTGATTTAATATAAGTATTTAGTTTAAGTAGAAAATATAATATTCGTATAATGAAATTATTAATTTTGGTAATTGGTGAAAAATATTAAAAACTTATTTTTTTGAATAATTTTCAAGACTGAGAAACATAGTGAAATTAATTGAAGATAAAAGGATGGCTTGATGAAATGTTCACATATTTTAAAAATTGCGAACAAATAGTCGGTAGAGAGGGGACAAAATTGGGTGTTAAGACCAACAACTTAGAACCACCACCCAACAACCCACACGATAATAACAACACCTTATATGATTCTCCGTTATTAATTTTGTATTTCATATCTCACAATTTTAGCTATGACTTGGAAAAATTAAATATTTTTAAGAGATGAGAATTCTTACCTTATATGCAATGAAATACTCTTCTTTTACTTTACTTCATTTTCGAAGAAATCTCCGTTCTGCTTAAAATATGAGAAACATTGAAGCTTGACCAAAACAAAATTCATGTTGATCCTCCAAAATATTTAGCTGCATATGATATATATCTAGGAATAAAATTGTTGTCTATACTACCTTTCTGATGGACAAAAATATTACTGCCTATTATTTCAATTTTTGAAACTTTTTCCAACTAAATTTGTATCTTCATATTAATCTTTCTTTTAGTGGGTGTGAGGTCCACCTATTTAATAAATCTAATCATAATAATTCTCCACAATAAGTGACACCAAACATAAATAAATGCATAGTCAATATTATCATTCATTCCTACTACCACATGGAAAAGGTGATGATTTATCACTTATCCAATAGTTTTATTTAATTTTTTGTCTCCACTATAATCCAACATTTAATCAATTATACACATATATAATTTCCTGATCTCAATTTACTTAACTACTAATATTTTTCACACACTTCATATACTCATTATGTGATTTAACACTAGCTGTACTCAATACTTATTAAACATAGCTCAAACACTTGTAATCTTTAAGGTAATCTTGATCTTTAAACTTAGGCTGAGTAAATTATGACATGACTTGACGTATAAAAACATGTGATGTAACGTCCTTTCCCTATAGAAACATTCATCCACAAATGTTGGGGTCTACACGTCTAGATACCTCATGATTGTGATTGTTCTCATACAAAGGTCTTTTATCTATGGACATCATCAATGTATGGCTATTACTTCCAGTTTGATGCTCAATCCTTTTGATTCAATCCTATGTAATCCATTCTAATTTTACTTAATATCTATAACTTAGGCCTCCTCTTGGCCCTCATCGTGAAGTCTCATATTGAAAGTCATCACCTATTTAACACTTTCCTGATCCTGTAATTCATGTGCCCTTGATCCCTAACTTACCTCAAACTGGCTACTCTGGTCGTATTCTTGTCTCCTCTAAGATCTACTACTACCACATGACTCTCAAGCATATGCACTCAATCCGACCATAGATATGAGCTTGATGAAGGCAAAATAAAATGAGTCTTGGCACACGTATGTCGAAAGTCGTAAGGTCGACAAATTTATCGTGGGGAATAATCTTTCTATGCTGAGGTTGAAAGATCATTTTGACAAATTAAATGGAGCCAAATTGTTCATCAACATAGAACTGAAAAGTGGCTACCAACAAGAGGAAATCCGAAGAGAAGGCAAATGGAAGACGATCTTAAAGGTAAACTATGGTTTGATACCATTTGGGTTGTCCAACTTTCCAAGTCCCTTCGTAAGTTCCATACACAAAGTGCTACAACCATCTATGGGATGCATCACTTCTTCCAACGACATGCATGATGTTCAACCCACTGTATTAACCTTCCGAAATTGTCTTGAAAGTATGGCAAAGGATTGCCGTGTTTCGGTTTCCTTCCCTCGTCAGTTCAAAAACCTTTTGGGCCCCTACTGCCCTTATTCCGAATCTTGGGAGTGGAAGTGATGTTGGGATAATCTTACTTCAAGGCAAAGAATTTGTGGCATCCTTTAGTGGAAGATAAGGTGACACACGACTTTCTTGTTTTATTCACAACGCATAATTTTATGGGTTTCAAGGAAAATTGAACTCGAGGCTTTTTAGTTGGGCAACATACTTACAATATCCTTCGATTGGTCAAACATCCAAGGTATTCGTGATCCAATACGGACAACATTTTGAATCAAAAACATTTGTCTCAGACACAGATCCGTATTTGGCAAATTTTGAGAAAGACATCCACAAAATAAAAATTCCGGACCTATCTAGAGGTGGAAATATTAGATAAACACTTGTTGTTGAGGAATGTTTTTCACATTTAGATAGCGGGAATTCGAGGAAGAATTCTTTCAAAGAAGGGGAGTATGATGTAAAAATCCATGTGAGCTCAAGGTGCCCATTTACGAAGATGTTTGATCAACCAATGATAATGTTCTTAAAATGACATGGAATATGGAATGGGATTGAAGTTTGGACTTGAACATTTTAAGAAAGAAGATATTTTCGGCCTTCTCGTTGGGCTTGGCCGAGACCATGTTTTATTTTAGCTTATTGTTTTTTTTTTACTTATCTTAGCTTTTAGCTCTTAGATTAGGACCTAGTAGGCCATGGAATAACTACCTTAGGACACAATTAATAGGTCATGTAAGGGATGGCAAAACCGACAGTCTTTGTCACAAGATGACTAAGCCAAAAGGTCTTCCAAGAAGATGACCAGGCCGTGAATTAGAGGACAAGTACTCAAGGACAAAGGATGTTCTAGAAGACGAGGCTACGAAGATAACAATTCATGAATTTAAGTCTTCAAAATCTTCCAAGGGGAGATGAAGAGATTGGCCGAAATAGTTTGTCAACCAAGTACAAAGAATTGAAGCTTCCAAACCCATTCCAAGAAGATGAGATCCTTGAGAAGACCATTCTTCGACTTGGACTCCACAAAGAGGTGTGAAGAGATTGGAGTTCATCATTGTCTCCAAGTAAAACCAAACCATTTTCCATTATGCACACCAAGGCCGAGAACACCCTTGACTACCAAGAAAACCCAAACCATTTCCCACTAGGCCGAAAGTTTGTGTCACTTGATTTATTTTCTAGAATAGATATATGTTTAGTATAAACAGGGGCCTTTGGCCATTGTAAATTCTCCAAGAGCTGATATATGAAAAAGTGAGTTTTACTCATATCCTAATTGTATTCACTTTATGTGTTTACTTTTAGTTGTTTCTTGTGTGAGCAAAACCCTTGGTCTAAGTGGAAGCTATGACTGTGTGACTTAGTCAAACCCAAACTAAGGTTTCCCTTCGGTGTAAGTTTTATTAAGATTTTGTGACTTAACTGAACCCAAGCTTAAGAAATCCCCTTTGATGGCAAGCGAACGTTGGAACTTGTGTGATCCAACCTAGCCTAAGTCTAGGGTCTATCTTAAGGTCTCCGACCAACCTTACTTGGTTAGTATTCAGGTTTGTGCTTAGCAACCCCGATTTAGTCCTTATTAAATTGGTCACACACATCAAGATGTTGACTTGGGCCCTAAAACCCCCTTGTCATTATCCTTACCATATCAACCGTACATCATTTGAGCCATACCGACTGATCCAATACTTAACCAAATCAATCCTAAATTGACCTAAGGTTATTACTCGCAAATTGTGTGCAACCTTTGCCCACACTTCCAAATACAGATCAGCCTCACCTCCCAAACATCTCCTAAACACTCACAATAAAGGCCAATACCCGAAGCCAAGCATATCCTCCCATCCAAACTCTATAATACACCAACAGTCCACTACAATCGCCAACCGAGAACTCACTGCCTCAGTTCAGTTCTGCAAACTTTCCACCACTAAACCACAAAGTACCAAGCATATTACTGACCCTAAATATACCTAGAACACCTCCACAAAAGTCCTTGAGCCGAATCCATTCACCACTACCCGTCTAACCCCAACAACATCAAACTGTCCATATAACACTCCCTGCCGAGAACCTCACTGGTTCAGTCCTGTTCAGTCGCCTTGCCATCATCCAATCACCACGGACTGACCATCAAAGAAACCCTTAACTTGCCTATAACAACCACATAAAACTCTTTGACCCTACTCCTTGTAGATACACCCAAAATAGTCCTCAACATCTCACTGTTCCACAAAACCGAGAACCCCATATTGTCATCCATTTTCAGGTCAACCCAAATATCCTCCACACCCGACCCACTTACCCAACATCACACCTCCTTACTCAAATCATATTTGTTACACCCCGTAATTCAAGGACATGTTTAAGAGAATGTAAGTAAGGAACACAAGACTTGAAAAGGGTACAAAAGGAAGAATTGTTTTTCCAACGGAAAATCTTCCGAACGTCGGAAAGGAAAAATGTTCGTTGATGAGAATTAGAATCTCAAAATGCATTATTTGAAGAGTATGGAACTTATTATCATTATGGAAATTTATTTTTACGGATTTGGTCATGTGGGGCCCACCCGAGGAATTTTACGTTTTGTGGGGCCCACGAGGGTTACGGAATTTTTGGACGAATGAGAGGGCGACATGTGGCACCCCCCCCCCACATGGCTTGGTCAAATTAATTCAAGGGCAAAATGGTCATTGACCATTATAAAGATAAGCAAGTCTTGCTAGGCTTGAGCTTGAGATAGTTGACTAAGTCAAGAGCCACTTGGCTTGATCCCTTTCATCCAAAACTACCATGTGTTGTAATCTAGACCCTCCAATGTGTTATATAATCATCCATGTAGCAAGACAAGGCTATTTTACACTTAGAAAAAATTAGAACACTTAGGGTTCTTGAGAGGAGCTCTCGGCTAGAAGGAAAAGAAGAAGAAATTTTTTTTGTTTGTGGTTCTTAATTCATGATACTTTAACCCAAGGTCCCTAAGGGTATTGTAAGGTTATCTCAATAGAAAGATTTTGGAAAAACAACGTTTTTACGTTAGTCGCAAGGCGAAATCCTAAGGTGTTCTTCAACTTTGAAGATGAAACTTGAAGAAGAGTTATTCATGAGCTTCTAAGGAGTGCTTGGAGCGGATTGGAACATAAGGAAAGGATCTAAGAATTTCTAAGGAGCAACTTGAATCTTGGAAATTTTAAAGGCTTGTAAAGGTATAAATCTTGTCGTTTTAGCAATTAAAGATTTCTTATCATTGTAGTTATGGATATTAGCAAGCATGAGGTATATATTATGAAATTTGATAAGTGTATTGGCTATTGGAACCCTAATCCGAAAACTAGTATGTTTAGCCCTTAAGATTACAATTCATGTTGATTATTAGTTTAAGTCGTCACATGTTATACAAAGAAGGAATTGTAGTTGTTGAAGTTGTTTATGACTATATAACATGTTGGACCTAAGAATTTGGATTATAAGAATTGGAAAGGACTTTGTGTTGTTGTATATGTTTAGCCGAGAATGGCTTTAAATATGGAACTAGTTTCGTATTAATTTGTGGGGCAGAATTTTACACGTCCTGTTAAGGCGTGTAATCCCCTTTGGTTAGCTGAATTGTTGGGCCTTAAATGTGGCGTGTTTGGTTATTGAATTCGGCCTTGAAAAAGGTGGCAAAGTATGTAGAAACAAAGGAAGTGTTGTCCGATTTTCCGTAGAATTTAGTGATTTGCACTTAGAATATTTTACGTTTGAAGCTAGAGGTTTAATGGACGTATTATGGCCATTATAGGTGGAAGTACTAAGTATAGCGTATTCTACTTGAAGGATGGAATAACTATCAAGGTTGAAGTACTTTGGAGCATTTTGCTATTTGTCGATAATCGTCGCGAGGTATGTGAACCTCTTCCTTCTTTTAACATGATTCTATGTATGGAATATACATGTGGTACTATTTCATGATTCCTTCTACTCTTAGAAGTTAAGAGGTATGTATGTTTCTTTACTCTATGTAAAAGCTACGTCTAGGAAATCCTAAGTTCTTACCAAGTCTTATGGGGGATGTTGGTAAGAGTCGTTAGGAAGTATTTGGAGTCAAGTTGACTTGGCTAATTTTACGACACGAATGAGAATAAGTATCGAACAAGCCATTGCAGCGTTAATAAAGGAAAATGTAATGACAATTGATTATATTAAAATGAGTAGAATTCTCCATCTGCATAGAAACTAAGATAAGACAAAATTGTATTACATTTTCTAGATCATGGCTACTTGAATAAGATCGTTATAAATAAGTATAACTTATTCACAACGCACCAAAGTATTTGTTACTTAATTTAAAAGAGTTTACGTATGAAGTTTTAAGACTATGAATCTCAAATTCTTAAAAGGTTAAGAGACTTTATTTTTCAAGTTATGGGACTGGATTCTTAAAGGAAGAAATGAATTGATTTACAAGTATAGAATACTTGATTTGGAAAGACTTGATTTCAAAAGTTAAGAAACTTGTTTTCTTAAAAGTTAAGAGACTTGAAGTATTTTGAAAGCTACGTAATTCGATTTGAAAGTATAAGTCTCTTGGTTATAAAAGGAATGAATTTGTCTAATACATAAAGAGTTATAACGGCTTTATGGGAAGTTGGTTATAACAACTTTATGGAAGATTAAAAGAATGGTTTTCTTCATTAATGTAAGCAAAGAAATGACTTGAAATAAAGAAGGGCAAATTGTTTTAAGGGTACCAAGTGCTTAAGGTTTTAAAGAAAGAAGTCACTTGATTTAGAAGCCTAATTATATTTCTAAAAGGTATTGTGACTTGTCTTGAAAAGTAGATATGACTTGATACTACAGTTATGTTATACCCCGTAGTTCCAGGGTATATATGTGAGGATGTACGTACGAGGTTACGACAGAAATTTTGGAAAGAAAGGAAGATGTGATTTTTTCGACGGAAAAGTTTCCGGTTTTTGTGAAGAAAAAGGTTCGTTAATGGGAATTGGATTCCCAGATTTGGTATTTGGACTTCTTGGATTATATTAGAATTTTGGGATTTTATTTTCAGAAATGGTCACGTGGGGCCCACGGGAGAAATTTACGGTTTTGTGGGGCCCGCTTTGTTTTTGAGATTTCCGGTATTTTGGATATTTTCGGAAGACGAAATATTTTGGACGAATCGGGGGGCGACACGTGTCACCCCCATGTGGCACACTTGGCCACTTGTCCCTTGGCCGAAATGGCCACTACACTTAGCATGGTTTTCATTTGGCCATGTGGTGTGGTGGGACCCACACACACATGGCCCAATCTTGACCCTACACTTACCTTGATCATGGCCCTTGGTTCTTCTATAAATACCCCTTAGCTTGAAGAGTAAAATCATCCACACTTGAAAGTCTTCCAAGGCAAAATATCCCTTTCCCTTTAGAGGTGTTTTCGTCCCTCCCCCCACTTGTGTAGAAAAATACTTGGAGTATTATTGTATAATCCCAAATGCCTTGGCCTAGTATCCCTAGTAGTATTCCAAAGTTGTTTTAATACTAGGAGCCCGGAAATACTACTTTATCCCAATAGTCGCAAATGAAACCCTAGAAAAATCTTCCTAGCTTGGTGGAAGTATTTAGAGAAGTTGTTTAGAAACTTCTAAGGGTATCTTGGAGCGGGTTGGAGCGTAAGGAATCGAGCTAAACGTTGCTCGTGATCGACGTATAAACTTGGATCATTTTTGGGCTTATCGAGGTAATGATCTATGTCCCCCTATTGTAATTGGATATTACATATTGTAATAGTAATACTTGAGTATATTATATTGGAAGGATGATGATAAAGAATTTAACTGTATTTACATAGGGCTGTATTTACAGTAGACTGTTGTATAAATTGTGGAGTAGAATTGTACACGTCCGGTTAGACGTGTAATCCCCTGGGAGTTGTTGGCCCGGCAATGGCCCGGATATGAGGAGATTTATATGATAAATGCGGGGAGGTCGCCAAATTTTCCGTAGAATAAGGAATCGGTGTTTAGAATATTCTACGAAGAGAGTTAGAAGTTGAGAGATATATTGTGGTTGTTATAGGTGGATCTTTCTACGTGCGGCATACTTGACTTGGCTTGTAGATTAAACCGAAGAGGTATGTGATTCTTCCTATACTCTTGAACATGATTGTTGTGAACTATATAGTACGGTAGACGTACGTGTGTGAAATGAATTTTGTTTGTTTAAAACATAAAGTGTTATAATGGCTTTATGGGAAGTTAGTTATAACGACTTTATGAAGATAAAAGAAAGATTTGGTTTTGACAAGAAACGACTTGATTTTGAAAGTTAAGAGACTTGATCTTGAAAGATAAGAGACTTGACTTATAACGACTTGATTTTGAAATTTAAGAGACTTGATCTTGAAAGATAAGAGACTTGACTTATAACGACTTGTTTTCGGAAAAGGAGAAGTAACTTGATTTAAGTATAGGTTACTTGTTTTGAAAAGAGTAAGTTAATTGGGTTTTAAAAGAGTATACTTGATGTTGTTCTAAAAGAAAAGCACTTGGTTTAAAAAGTACAAAGTACTTGATTTTAAAAAGCCTTGTAAAGATTTTTACGAAGGTGAAGTAATTTGGTTTAAAAGTAAAACGTGTTTTCTTTATATACTACGAGTATTAGTATCATGTGGCTTTTACGAAAAAAGAGGTCTTTTCGAAAGAATGAAAGTATGTAGTATTTTGGGTTTGAAACCCGGATTATTGATTAAGATGAATGTATGTTGAACTTGCCTCGGCCAGTTGCGTGGCTAGCTTTTTGATCTGGTAATTAGCTTCCGTACCTTGCCCGTGAAGTTTTATGACTAGCTTTTGGAACTGGTATAGAGCGATTCTACTTGGCCCGATCAGTTTGATGACGCAGCGTGATCTAGTGTTCGTTCACATACGGGTGTTGTTTTACATCATGTACCGCCAGATGAGGAATGAGTTCCACGCATGAGTGATATTACGGGCGTGAGACCCATAGTTACGTGTGAGTGATTATTCGGGATATGCGCCCCTTACTTGACATAATCACTACTTATTTCAAATGGTTTTATAAAATGATGAAATGTGATTTCATTACGATTTTCGCCACATACTGTACCGCCAGATCGACTTCCGGGGCTGCGTTCATGCCGCAGTAGAGGTACACCGCTTGTTGATCCTCGCCATAGGATCGCAGTCATTGCTTGGGAAGCTCCGCTTTCCGAGGCTTATCTTTTGTATAGTCCTCGTCATTGCAGGTACTTGTACATTCGTGGTATGGCGGCCCTGCATCGCCATGGTTGTTGTTACATTCTTAGAGGTCCGTAGTACTGCAAGCGTGGTTTGTAAAGGATTGTAATCGTCGATTATATGTATATACATGAAGGCAACCGCTTTGGTTGGCCTGCTTTTCTTATTATGTATCTTGTTTCTCGCTTAAGTTTTTTTTTTCCGCCGATTTTCTCTCGATGTTGTATCACCAGGTGCCTGTAAGGCACCACCACGCCCGAGGTCGGGTCGTGACAAAAGTGGTATCAGAGCAGTTAATCCTCGGAAAGTGTCTACAGACCGTATCTAGTAGAGTCTTGATTATCGGCGTGTTGTGCACCACACCTATAATCAGGAGGCTATGGGATATCTAGGATTGGTTTCTATTTCTTCTCACTCTGAGATCGTGCCTTAGAGCTGTGTTGTAAGTTGGACTCCTTCTGACGTATTCTTTTCTGCCAGTTATGCCTCCACGTAAGGCAACCAGAGCCCAGAAGGGCAAGGCAGCAGAGGGAGCTGCTAGTAGGATACAGAGGAGTACGAGGGCGCAGGCCCGGTCATTGCCTGAGATAGTGCTTCAGACGGCGAGTTTTGTGACGCCGCCAGCCCCAGCAGAGTTTAGGGCCGCAGCAGTGGCTGCAGAGACCACGGTACCTGAGCCTCCAGTCCCACAGCCTGGAGCAGGGGAGATGGGTTACAAGGAGATGGCCCAGTTACTAGCCAGGATCGCGGCCAGACATGAGGATAGGCTGGATGCAGCAGTTCCAGTTCCAGTAGCCCCCGTAGTTCACCCCAGATCGGATAGTTTGAGGCTACGGGATTTTCTGAGTTGTAGCCCGCCAGAGTTCTACGGGTCGAGGCCTGAGGATGATCCGCAGGAGTTCATCCGTCGATTCTGAAGAGAGGATCATGCGAGTGATCAAGGCTTCGAGACCGAAGTCCGTGATTTTTGTTCGCATCGGCCGCGTGATACCGCTGATCCGGTAGTTTGATTCGTGGAGCCGTCCCGGGGGGAAGCATGCGCCTCCAGCTATTTGGGACGAGTTCTCGGAGGCATTTCTCAGCCATTTCTTGCCTCCGCAGATGAGGAGGGCACGGGCCGAGTTTACGATCTTTGACGAGGACGCGACGTTCGAGTACAACGTAGAGTTCGACTTCGTTGGCTCGATATGTCCCTCGTTAGTAGCTAATATGGAGGACGAGTGCACCGCTATGTCACAGGCTTGATGACTACTGGCGTAGTCTTGTTCGTGTGTATCGCGGTAGGGCATGGACATTGCCCACGCAGCTCATGCACTAGGTGCGAGGCACGAGAGACCGACGGATTGACCAATACCGCAGAAGGCGCCGTGACGGCAGGGTCCTTTGGCAACTTTCAAGGCGGACCGCCGCAACAGCAGACTAGTTATGCACCTCCGCCAAGACAGTGGTCCTCTACGATCTTGAGAGCGGTCGTGGCTCCTGTGGTTCAGTTTTCGGAAGCGGGAGTGTTGGCCGGATGAAGCCACCCCAACCTCGGTGTGGCCAGTGTGGTAAAACCCATGCGGGAGTGTCGTGGTATTCAGAGAGTTTGTTTTACATGCGACAAAGCAGGCCATTTAGCGAAGAATTGTCCGACCGCAGGTAGCGCGGATGTTGAGACTCGACCTTCGGATCTGCGGGTTCTTCACCTTCGATGGCTAGGCAGGGTGTTCATACACCGGCGGGTCAGGGCAGGGGTCGTGGTGGAAGCTCCCAGTTCTAGCGGTCCTTGGAACCGCCTATTTGATTTCAGGTATATCCTTTACACTCTAGAGACTATTATGCATTGATGATGTGATGATGTGCTAAGTATTATGTTAATTGTGATTTAGAGGCTGCTAGTAAAGGGGAAGTTGGGTACATAGAGATTGTGAGCCCTAGAATATTATACGTGGAGACCTTAGAGGCGAGGCCGTCTTGGGTAAAAGATTTTGTTTGCGATTTGACCTTTGTTGGAGTGCATAGTATACGTGGGGTATAATTGCGTGATAAGTCCCTGAGGGGTGTGAATTATAAGAGGGTAGTTGAGCTAAGAAGACCACTAGGTTTTATTGACTTGATTAGTGAGATTGTTCCGGATCGGGGAACAAGGATTGGCGCGAAATGGGTCGGGTTGAGGCCAGATGGCGGGTCAACCCGCAGCCCGGAATAGGGTGGGGTCAATTTGTGGTGGTCCCGCTATGTGATTGGGTCACGAGGGTGTTAGGCCCAAGTTTAGGTAACCATCGTATAAGTTCGTGGATGTGTTCGACCTGAATCGAATCGTGAAGGCCGGGAATGGCCTTGAGGGAATTTGAGGTTAGTAGATGACCGAGTTTGGAGGTAGTGACTCCAAGGTTTTGGAAACTGAAGCAATGACTGAAGTGTGGTACGTGTGATAAAAAGAGTTCAGGTATACAAGAAAGGTACGATGAGTAAGAAGAGGAGCGAACAATGTGTTATAAGAACGGAAGTGATCATTTCTTTTGGGAAGTGAAGATGCGAAGGGAGTATCCTTTAGACCTGGGGTGTGAGCTTTTTGTGATGTTAGAGGTGATTCCTCGTTGGCGTGGATTTGTATGTTATACTATGGCCATTGATGGCATGATTGGTTTCGTAAGTATAGTAGTGAAGACTATACCGGCACACGTTTGTTTGGAGACTTAGAAGGAACATTCGGGACGAATGTTTCTAAGGGGGGAAGAATGTTATACCCCGTAGTTCCAGGGTATATATGTGAGGATGTACGTACGAGGTTACGACAGAAATTTTGGAAAGAAAGGAAGATGTGATTTTTCGACGGAAAAGTTTCCGGTTTTTGTGAAGAAAAAGGTTCGTTAATGGGAATTGGATTCCCAGATTTGGTATTTGGACTTCTTGGATTATATTAGAATTTTGGGATTTTATTTTCAGAAATGGTCACGTGGGGCCCACTGAGAAATTTACGCTTTGTGCGGCCCGCTTTGTTTTTGAGATTTCCGGTATTTTGGATATTTTCGGAAGACGAAATATTTTGGACGAATCGGGGGGCGACACGTGTCACCCCCATGTGGCACACTTGGCCGAAATTGGTGGACAAGTGGCTAGGCCACTGTCTCGCCGAAATGGCCACTACACTTGGCATGAGTTTTCATTCGCCATGTGGTGGGACCCACACACACATGGCCCAATATTGACCCTACACTTACCTTGATCATGGCCCTTGGTTCTTCTATAAATACCCATTAGCTTGAAGAGTAAAATCATCCACACTTGAAAGTCTTCCAAGGCAAAATATCCCTTTCCCTTTAGAGGTGTTTTCATTACTCCCCACTTGTGTAGAAAAATACTGAGTATTATTGTATAATCCCAAATACCTTGGCCTAGTATCCCTAGTAGTATTCCAAAGTTGTTTTAATACTAGAGTCTAAATACTACTTTATCCCAATAGTCGCAAAATGAAACCCTAGAAAAAGCTTCCTAGCTTGGTGGAAGTATTTAGAGAAGTTGTTTAGAAACTTCTAAGGTCTCTGGAGCGGGTTGAGCGTAAGGAATCGAGCTAAACGTTGCTCAGATCGACTTATAAACTTGGATAATTTTGGGCTTATCGAGGTAATGATCTATGCCCCCTATTGTAATTGGATATTACATATTGTAATAGTAATACTTGAGTATATTATATTGGAAGGATGATGATAAAGAATTTAATCGTATTTACATAGAAATTGTATTTACTGAGATTGTATAAATTGTGGAGTAGAATTGTACACGTCCCGGTTAGACGGTAATCCCTCGGGAGTTGTTGGCCCGGTAGCGGCCCGGATAGGAGGAGATTTATATGATAGCGGGGAGGTGCCGAATTTTCTGTAGAATAAGGAATCGTGTTTAGAATATTCTACAAGAGAGTTAGAAGTTGATATATATATTGTGGTTGTTATATGTGGATCTTTCTACGCGGCATACTTGACTTGGCTTGTGGATTGCCAAGAGGTATGTGATTCTTCCTATACTCTTGAGCATGATTGTTGTGAACTATATAGTACGGTAGACGTACGTGTGTGAAATGAATTTTGTTTGTTTAAAACATAAAGTGTTATAATGGCTTTATGGAAGTTAGTTATAACGACTTTATGAAGATAAAAGAAAGATTTGGTTTTGACAGTAAAACGACTTGATTTTGAAAGTTAAGAGACTTGATCTTGAAAGATAAGAGACTTGACTTATAACGACTTGATTTTGAAATTTAAGAGACTTGATCTTGAAAGATAAGAGACTTGACTTATAACGACTTGTTTTCGGAAAAGGAGAAGTAACTTGATTTAAGTATAGGTTACTTGTTTTGAAAAGAGTAAGTTAATTGGGTTTTAAAAGAGTATACTTGATGTTGTTCTAAAAGAAAAGCACTTGGTTTAAAAAGTACAAAGTACTTGATTTTAAAAAGCCTTGTAAAGATTTTTACGAAGGTGAAGTAATTTGGTTTAAAAGTAAAACGTGTTTTCTTTATATACTACGAGTATTAGTATCATGTGGCTTTTACGAAAAAAGAGGTCTTTTCGAAAGAATGAAAGTATGTAGTATTTTGGGTTTGAAACCCGGATTATTGATTAAGATGAATGTATGTTGAACTTGCCTATGCTTGTCGTGATAGTCTTTGATGTGCAAGTGTTTTGTTGATATCGCCGTGACTCTGGGAGGCCGTTATCCGATTGATTTTTGGACATACCGACGCTGGATTTTCCACGAGTATACCTCCACTGAGTATCATCTTGTTATTCCTTGGACATGCCGACGCGATGGATGTTCCACGAGCACGCGCCCGCAGGATGGTTTCATGGCCATGACTTCCGAGGTGAGACGCCGGTACGCGGTCATTGTGAGGTTCAGTTGTTAGTCCATGGACCGCTAATCCATGAAGCTTGCCGCAGCGATTTAACAATCACGCTTGATTTGTACACGTGGTTACAGCACACTTTAGATACTTGTCCGGTCATTTCTCGTGTATTGGCGTGTCGGTAGATAGCTCGAGATACTTGCCTCGGCCATATCTCGTGAGACGGTTGGCTAGTGGCACGTTAGCTTTGGTACTTGCCTCGCCGATTGCGGCTAGCTTTTGATCTGGTAATTAGCTTCCGCACTTGCCCGCGTGAAGTTTTATGACTAGCTTTTGGAACCGTATATAGCGATTCTACTCGCCCGACGGTTTGACGACGCAGTGTGATCTAGTGTTCAGTTCACATACGGGTGTTGTTTTACATCATGTACCGCTTCGGCAATGAGAATGAGTTCCACGCATGAGTGATATTACGGGCGTGAGACCCATAGTTATGTGTGAGTTATTATTCGGGATACGCTGCCCCTTACTTGACATAATCGCTACTTATTTCAAATGGTTTTATAAAATGATGAAATGTGATTTCATTACGATATTTTCGCCACATACTGCACTGCATCGACCTCCTTCGGGCCGCGTTCATGCCGCAGTGTAGGTACACCGCTTGTTGATCCTCGCTCATAGGATCGCAGTTCAGCGTTTGGGAAGCTCCGTTTCTCCGGAGGCTTATCTTTTGGTATAGTCCCATGTCATTGTAGGTACTTGTACATTCAGGGGTATGGCGGGGCCCTGTCCCGCCATGGTTGTTGTTACATTCTTAGAGGTCTGTAGTACTGTTGTGGGCATGGTTTGTAAAGGATTGTAACTGTTCGATTATATGTATATACATGAAGGCAACCGTTTTGGTTGGCCTGTTTTCTTATTATGTATCTTTTTTCCTGTTTAAGTTTTTTTTTTCCCGCTGATTTTCTCTGATGTTGTATCACTAGGGTGCCCAGGGTAAGGCACCAGTCACGGGCCCGAGGTCGTGTCGTGACAAGTTATTAGTATCTTGGAAGTTTTATTTGAAAAAGAGTCATTTTAAAGGAGTAGAGGTACGTAGTACATTGAGTTAAATTCCCGGATTTTATACGACATTATCGCGTCACAGAAATGGGCCGGGCAGTATACCTTTATGGGCAGGCTATATGACATTATCGCATCCCAGAAATGGGCCGGGCAGTATACCTTTATGGGCAGACTATATGACATTATCGCCCCGAAATGGGCCGGACGAGATACCTTTACGGGCGCACTATATGACATTATCGTGTCCCGTAAATGGGCCGCAAGATACCTACGGGCGCACCTATGTGACTTTATCGCGTCCCACATTGGGCCGGGCAGTATGGGCGTTGTTATACCCCGTATTTCCAGAGTATGTACGTAAGGGAATACGTACAAAAGTTTAGCCTTAAAGATTAGGCCAAGTTCGAAATTGTGCACAACTCGATTAAAGAATCGTTTTCCGAAAACGCTTTCCACCACTTTCGTAGGGAAAATTCCGGCTATGTCATTTAGTATTTTTGCGGATTTTTCCGAGAGACGAAACATTTTGGACCAACGGGAGGGCGACACTTGGCACCCTCCAATTGGTGGACTTGAATCGTCCATGGGACGAATTGGATGAAGTTTGGCACGTTTTTGTGCCTTGCACAAAGTCAAGGAGTTGGTAGGATATTTGTGTTTAGTTAATCCTCACCCTACACTTGCCTTGCACTTGTCTTAATCTTGGCCATTGGTTGGCCACCTCTTGACCTATAAATACCCCCTTAGAGATGAAGAGTTCTTCATCCACAAAGCTTTCCAAGTCTAAAAATCCTTCCCTCTCCCTTTGTAAGCAATTCGTCCAACACCCCCCTCCCCTTGAGAAGCTTGGCCGAGGCTACCCCACCCCCCTAGCCTAGCCGAAATCTACCCCCCCTCCCTTGGTAGAAAAGTTGTCTTCTAGTATTGTTATAATGCCCAAAATACCCTAGCCCAAATCCCTTAGTCCTTTGTAGAAGTTGTAAAGAACTTCTAAGGTTTCTCGAGCTACCTGAGCGCATACAACTTAGAGCTAAACCTTGCTCAGCGACTTTATCTAGGATATTATTGGGCTTACCGAGGTAACAAATCCTAACCCTCTTTTGAATTAGAGAATACTTATCGTTGTAGTATAAGAATAAGTATAAATACTTGAAGAATATCACGAATAGAATTGAATCATTACCACAGTAGGAGGGTTTAAAAGAAGAATAATCAAACTGTACTTACCTAGGACTGTTTTCACAGTAGACTTATATAACTCACCGGGTAGGGAAGTGCTGCCCGACTTTCCGTAGAATTGTGAACCCTCTGTTTAGAATGACCTTGAGTAGTCTTTGATAGATATCCGTGACTATTATAGTCGACTCTGCGCGACATATTCAACTCATGGTGGTTTTCAGAAGGTATGTGATTCCTCCTAAAGCATGATATTTTACAATATATAGTACGGTAGACGCATACGTGTTAATCGAATAATAACTACGGCAATGTCTTTGACTTAAGCTGAATAATACTTATGGCAATGCCTCACCGCTTAAGCTGAATAATAATTACGGCAATGCCTCACGCTTAAGCCCGAATAACAAAGAATCGAAGCATTTCAAAAGAATATCGAATCATTTTTAATGTAGGTAAATATTTGGGTTTTAAAACAAAAGCTTAAGAGTTATACTAGCTTTATGGGAAGTTAGGTATAACAACTTAAGAAAGATAAAAGGAATCATTTACTTGTTTGTTTATAAAAGCCTTGTATTGATTGTTAAGTGTAGTAAGATTGTTTGATAAGTAGACATGTTATGATGCTACCCGTGTTAGTGTCTTGTAACGCCGTAAAGGGGGTCATTCTTGCCAGGCTTACGTTGCTAACCCAGAAGTCCATTGTCGTTATTGTATCACCTACCCTCGATCGTTATATACCGCGGCTTGCCTCGACGCGGTCTATACGGCCTATGCGGTCCGTAAGACTATGCGAGCGGTATGCTCCGTGATTGATCATTCCGGCGTTTAGCCTGACGCGAGGACTCCCTATGCGGTCCGCTGAGACTACGCGTCTTTTGAGGCTATGCGCGCGCGGAGCCTAGGCGGATGCCGGGTTGGCTGCCCCGATGCGCGAGAAATATCTCATGCGGTCCGTGGGACCTATGCGCGGCCGCGGAAGTCCGTGACTAGGCACGCAGAATGATACTACGGGCGATTCGCCTTGCTTCGATCATTCGCGCCTAGAATAGACTGCTACGCTTTTCCTATTACCGTTGTTGTTTGTGATGTGGCACTATGTGCAATTGAACCGATTGTATTTGTGAAAAGGTTTTAAATACTTTGATTTCATTTAAGTACTTTATAGTTTCACATACTTGGTACTGTTGTATCGACCTCCTTCGGGGCCGTTCATGCCGCAGTAAGTGGCAAGGTGTGCTAGATCCACATCCTTAGGATCTTTGCGTTGGTGTCGTGAGCTCCATCTTCTCCGAGGCTCTACTTTGGGTATGATCTCCTGTATTGTAGATAGTTTTGTACAGTGGTATGGCGGGCCCCGTCTCCGCCATAGTTGTTTACTTCCTTAGAGGTCCAGTAGTACTATTGTACACTGGGATGTAATCGCAAAACTTGAGTTATTTATATTATGCCAAAGGCAAGCTTTTCTTCGATAAAGCGTGTCTTATTTTATAAACTGCTTCGTCTTGTTTTATATTCCGCCGTTACTCGATGTACGACTACTGGGTGCCTTGAAGGCACCATCACTGCCCCGAACGGGTCGTGACAAAAGTGGTATCGTGAGCGATTAATCCTCGGAAAGTGTCTACTGCATCGTATCTAGTAGAGTCTTGATTATCGTGTGTTGTGCACCACACCAATAATCGTGAGGCTATAGGATATTTAGGATTGGTTTCATTCTTCTCATTCCGAGATCGTGCTTTAGAGTCATGTTATAGGTTGGACCCTCTAACGTATTCCTTTCCGTAATGATTATGCCTCCACGTAAGGCAACCCGCCCGTAAGGGCAAGGCAAAGGAGTCGCTAGCGAGACACCCAGAGTCACGAGGGCTCGTGCCCGCCATACCGTAGACGGCGAGTTCTATGACGCCGCCAAACCCAAAGAGACCACAGCACCCACACCTCCCGCCCCACACCGGGCGGAGGAGTTAGGGTACAAGGAGATGGCCCACTTTACTAAAGTTGTGGCCCGACACGAGGAGAGAGGCCGACGCGATTCAGCTCGCTCCAGCTCCAGTCGCACCCGTAGTGCACCCGAGGGCAGATAGTTTGAGACTACGGGATTTCCTTAGTTGTAGCCCTCCAGAGTTTTACGGGTCGAGGCCGGAGGATGATCCGCAGGAGTTCATCCGTCAGCTGCAGAGGATTATGCGGGTGATCAGGGCTTCAGAGACTGAGTCTGTGACATTCGGTTCGCATCGGCTGCGTGATACCGCAGTCGATTGGTTTGATTCATGGGAGCTTTCCCGGGGAGAGCATGCACCTCCAGCAGTATGGGATGAGTTTTCAGAGGCTTTTCTCACACACTTCTTGCCTCCGCAGATGAGGAGGGCACGAGCTGATAGATTCTTGTTGCTGAGACAGGGAGGACGCACAGTGAGGGAGTACAATGTCGAGTTTGATTCTTTGGCTCGATATGTCCCCGCACTGGTAGCAGAGATGGAGGACAGGGTGCATCGCTATGTCACTGGGCTAGATGATTACATGGCCGAGTCTTGTGCGGGTGTCCCTTCACCCGAGCATGGACATAACCCGTATGCGCAGCTCATGCACTAGGATGCGGCGAGCGCAGAGACCGCCGGTAGAGCGATATCAGCAGCAGAAGGCCAAGACGGCCGGTTCTTTTGGTGGTCCTCAGGGTGGGCGGCATCAGCAGAAGTCCAGATTTGCACCACAGCCAGCGCAGAGCGCTCCTACCTCATTTTCTGCACCAGAGCGCCGGTGTCGTGGCCCAGACTTGATTTCCGGGTAGCAGGTGCTAACTGCTCGAGGTCCGCCCGTGCGCCGTTGTGGTAGATACCATTCGGGAGTCAGATTCGAGCTTGCTACACGTGTGGGCCGCAGGTCATTTCGCGAGTTTGTCCGATGCAGGCGGCATCGTGGTAGGCCCGGCCATGTGGTCTGTGCCGCTTCTTCATCCTCGACAGCTACTCGCCGAGGCAAGGTACTCATGGACCAGCGGTCGCGGCAGGTCGTGGCTCGGGTCCCGATTCTAGCGGTCCTCGAACCGCATTTATGCTTTGTCCACCGACAGATCGTGAGGCCTCACCGATGTCGCCACAGTACCTTATCGGTTCGGGTTTGATGTGGTATGCTTTGATAGATCCGGTTCTACTGCCCCATATATCTCCCTTGTTGCTAGTAGGATGAGGATAGAGCCACGTGTCCATAGACCCTTTCGAGGTAGCTACGCCATGGGTGATTCGGTGGTAGCTCGGCGTATATAGAGCTTGTCCTGTGACCATTTACGCCGTCGACTCCAGCCGACTTGATAGAGCCGAGATGATTGACTTCGACGTGATTATGGGGACGGATTGGCTAGCTTCTTGCTACGCCAATGTAGACCGCAGAGAGTAGTACGGTTCCAGCTTTCCGAGGAGCCATTGTCGAGTGGGAGGAGCACGGTATCGCCGAGAGGTAGGTTTATTTCCTACCTCAAGGCTGAAGATGGTGCGCAGGCGGGTATATCTACCATCTCGTTCGTGTTTGATATCAAGTCGCGTACCAGATTTTCACCGGTTCCAAAGAGTCACGAGTTCCCGCACGTGTTTCGGACCTTCTCGTATCCTCCCGAGAGGAGATCGAGTTTTGTATAGATGTATTGCACACTCGCCTATTTCCATTCCGCCATACGTAATGGCACCCGCCGAAGTTGAGAGAGTCAAGGACCAACTTAGGATTTGTTGGAGAAGGGTTTTATCGCCTAGTGTTTCTCCCCGGGGCGCCAGATTGTTCGCGTGAAGAAGAAGGACGGACGCCGCGCATGTGTGTTGACTACAGCGGTGAACAAGGTGACCATTAAGAACAGATACCCCTTCCTGTGATTGATGATTTGTTCGACCAGTGGCGCGAGGTGTTTCTCCAAGATTGATCTACGGCGGGCTATCATCAAAGTGAGTCGAGAGGTGGATGTCCCGAGGATCGCATTCCGACCGTGACGCATTATGAGTTCGTGGTCATGTCTTTGGTTGACCAATGCTCGTGCAGATTCATGGATTTGATGAACCGAGTGTTCAAACCATTTTTGGACACGCTTGTGATAGTGTTCATTGATGATATCTTGGTTTATTCTCGCCAGAGCAGAGCATGCGGAGCATTTGGCGATCAGGCCGACGCTTCTCCAGACCAGTTGTACGCCAAGTTTTCCAAACGTGAGTTTTGGTTAACTTCGGGCGTTTCTTGGGCATATTGCCGGGCCGATGGCATTCGAGGATACGCCAAGATCGAGGCGCCAGACTTGGCCTAGACCTACTCCGGCGCAGAGGTTCGCAGCTTTCGGGCCTTGCGGGTTATTATCGGCGGTTCGTGGAGAAGTTTGCTTATCTTCGCACCATTGACTAGGTGACTCGTGGCAGCCAAGTTCCGATGGATCGATGCTTGTGAGAAGGGTTTCCATTCTTTGAAAGAGAGACCGACGACCGCCTCGCTCTTACTCTTCCGCAGGGTCCGTAAGGTTATGTTGTGTATTGTGACGCGTCGTGCATCGGGTTGGGATGTGTTGATGCAAAGATGGCAGAGTTATAGCATACGCATCCCGACACCAAGAAACACGCAGGAACTACCCCACCCATGATTTGGAGTTGGCAACGTGATTCACGCCAAGATCCGAGGCACTATTTGTATGGGGTTCACGTGGATATTTTTACGCACCACAAGAGCCTCCAGATATCTTCACCGCAGGAGCCGAACTTACGACGAGACGGTGGTTAGAGTTGCTTAAGGATTACGATGTTGATATCCCGTACCACCCGGAAGGCCAATGTCAGGCGTATGCCTTAGTCGTAGGTCGACGGGGAGCCTATCGGATGTGCGCTAGAGAGGAGAGACATGGTTCGTGATTTGCATCGCTTAGCGAGCCTTGGTGTCCGCATGATTGATTCTCGATAGCGGGGGTTAGAGTTCGTGAGGTTGCCGAGTCTTCCATCGTCGGCGAGGTGAAGAGGCAACGCTCGAGGATCCACCTTGATTCGATATCGTGATACGCCTCTTCGTGAGGCGCGGTCCTGAGGTAGCACCGATGGGTGCTAAGGTTTGAGGGCGATTGTGTGTTCCGGATGTTTGGGACTTCGCAAAGGTTCTTGGGAAGCACACAAAGACGCTGCTACTCTATCCATCCAGGGTCAACCAAGATGTACCACGACCTTAGATCTATGTATTGGTGGGATGGCTTGAAGAGGACGTTGCGAGTTCGTAGCTCCGCCCGTGTTGTCGCAGTGAAGGTAGAGCACCGAGGCCGGTGGTTTGTTACGACGATTGAGATCCCGACCGGAAGTGGGAGGTAATCAACATGGACTTCATCACAGATTACCTCGCACTCGGAGGAGACATGATTCTATATGGGTTATCGCCGATGATCGACGAAATCAGCCCACTTTCTTCCCGTCAGACGACTTTTTCTACCGAGGATTATGCCGCACTTTACATCCGAGAGATCGTCGATCGCATGAGTCCCTACTTCGATCATATCGCATGCAGGAGCCCGCCACGGCTAACTTCGAGGTCCTTCCAGAGGGGTTTAGGGACGCAGCGAGCTCGAGTAATCGCATTTCATCCACGCATGTGACGGACAGCAGCGCACTATCCGCACTCTTGAGGATATGCCGCGAAAGTGTTATACCCGTATTTTTCCGCAGTATGTACGTGAGGCGACGTGTACAATTTGAGCCTTAAGTAGGCATAGTTTCGAAATTTGTACACGCGCCGAAAGGAGTCGTTTTCGACTAAACGCTTCACGCTTTCGTAGGGAAAATTCGCTATGTCATTTATAATATTTGCGGATTTTTCCGAGAGACGAAACATTTCGACCAACGGGAGGTGACATGTGTCACCTCACATTGGAAGCAAGTGGGGGCTTGGGCGATTTGGGCGCCCAAGAGGCCTTGGTTGGCCTGGCCGATTGGCTCCTCTTTGTGCCTTGTTTTGTGGCTTGTTTTGTGGAGTGTTTTGTGGAGTAGGGTTAGGGTGCACTTGGCTTGATCTTGGCCTTACACTTGCCTTGCACATGGCTTGATCTTGGCCATTGGTTGGCTTTTGGTTTTGCTATAAATACCCCTAAGTGTGAAGACTTCATCCATTCCAAATATGTTCCAAGTCTTGCTATCCTTCCTCCTCTTGTTTGACTCTCGCCCAAGAGCCCCCTCCTAGATAGGCCTTTGTGGAGAGCCTCCCTCTCCCCTTTGTGGTGGCCGTGGGGTACCCCAGCCTAGTTGTTTTCAGATAATACCCTTTGTTGTGGTATAGAAATACTCTCCTAAGTATTGTTATAATGTCCAAAATACTTTAGCCCAAATACTTGTAGTACTTTCCAAAGTACCCTTTGTACGAAAAACCCGAAAATACGATTATACTTTCCTTAGCCTCTACACGAAACCCTAAGGAAAATCTTCACCCGTTGTTGAAGTATGGAGTAGAAGTTGCGTAGAACTTCTAAGGGTTGTTTGGAGCGGATCGAGCACTCGGAGGAGAGCTAAACCTTGCTCAGAGCGACTTTAAACTCGGATAATTTTGGGCTTATCGAGGTAAATATCTTGTCCCCTATTGTAATTGGAAATTACATAAGTGTTGAATATATAGTGTTGTATACTATATATAGAATCAACGTAGTTGTTGGCAATGTCTTTTGACTTAAGCTGAAGAATAAAGAACGAATCAACTGTAATTACATAGGGTGTATTACGGTAGACTTGTGTAGTATTCTTGTATAGTAGAATTATGCAGCGTCCGTTAGGCGTGTTAACCCCGGTTGGCTTGGTAGCCGACCTCGATAGAGAGGAGATTTACGCTGTTGCGGGGAGAGTCTTTGCGAATTTTCGTAGAAAGATGGGAACGTGTGTTTAAGATTTAATAGACGTTTGTGGCCTTTATAGGTGAAAGTACTAAGAGTAGCGTATTCTACTCGAGGAGTGGAAAGGGCTAGCAAGGTTGTAGTACTTGGAGCATTTTGCTTATTGTCGTTAAATCGTCGCGAGGTATGTGAACCTCTTCCTATCTCTTCTAGCATGATATGTGTGAACTATGTAGTACGGTAGACGTACGTATGTTAATCGTGTTTGATTGTTCTTAAAACATAAAGTGTTATAACGGCTTTATGGGAAGTTAGTTATAATGACTTTATGTAGGTAAGAAAATACTTTGTGGTTTTAAAGGTAATCATGTGAATTATAAGCGGCTTGTTATAATAAAGAACTTGATGTATTTCAAAAGATTTATAAATCGTTTTGGAAGGAGAGTAACACTTTGTTTTAAAAGGTTTTAAAAAGAGTTATACTAGCTTGATGGGAGTTAGGTATAATGTCTTAAGAGGTAAAGAAAATGGTTTACTGATGTTAGAAGTTAAGAGACTTGATCTTATAAGATAAGAGACTTAACTTATTTGTTTTAAATGTGAATGTTTGTGTGAAACCTCATTCGTGAGTAATGAGTACTTGGTTTTATTTAAAGGATAATGTTTTACTGATTTCGGAAATCAGAATGTGTATCGACAGACCACTGCAGCGTTAATAAAGGAAAATGTATTGAATAATGATGAATTGTATTAAAACCAGTAGAAACCTCCATCTGCATAGAAACTAAGATGAGACAAAATGATATTACATTTTCTAGATCATGGCTGCTGTAATAAGAATGTTGTAAACAAGAATAACCTACTCTCACGTGAGACATATATTACTCAATTGTTCTAAAAAGAAATCAAGTGATTAAGTTTATGAACTATGAAACCATTTGAAAATGAGAAGCTTGAGTAACTGAAATTAGGCAAACTGGAACTTAGGAAAAGAATGTTGTTACTTGATTTTGAAAAGGAATGTGGGTCGGTCATTCTAATACTACGGGTATCGGGTGACTTTGATAAAAGTAATGGATCTCTTTTAAAGAATTTAACGTACGTAGTACTTTAGGGTTGAAACCCGGACTTTGGCATAAAATGAAGGTACTTTGAGTGATGTGAAACTTGCCTATGCTTGTGATGATAGCCTTTGTTGTGCAAGTGTGGTGTTTCTGTGTTACCGCGTCTCTCGATAGAGGGCCGGTTGACTGGTTGAGGTTTCTTACTGTTCGGCCTGGGTATCTGGTGGTCGGCTCTCGTACTGCCGCCTCGTGGTGATTCGGCCTTGGTATTCGGTAGTCGACCCTCGACTTTCCCGCTCGATATAGTGACGGTTTCGTGATCTGACCTTGGTCCCCGTGGTCACCGTACTTGCCGGTCGGTGCGTGACCGGCCTTGGTATCCGATGTCGGCTCGCGACTTGCCGTGTCGACCGTGTTTGTGGTTGCATTGTATTATTGGCAGTCGGATCCGGTAGTTGTACTTGTCTGTACGGTTTTTATGACACAGTGGGACACGTGTTCATGTATACTCCTTGGTATTGTTATATCATAAAGCGTCGCGGTGAGGAAGAAATTCCACGCACGAGTGATAATTTGGAGGCGTGAGTCCTCGACTTGAGGTAATGCGGTTATATGTTATGTCAGTAGTTGGTCATCATACATGTCTCCCGCTTATATAGACTATTATGATTTCATTTCTGATATTCTGATTTCACATACTTGGTACTGTTATCGACCTCCTTCGGGCTGCGTTCATCTGCAGTAAAAGGTACATCGATCGCCGATCCCCGCTTATAGGATCACATTCGGCGTGTTGGAAGCTCCGTTTCTCGGAGGCTTATCTTTTGGTATGTGTTCCCCGAGTTGTAGGTTCTTGTACATTCGTGGTATGGCGGGGCCTGTCCGTCATAGTTGTTGTAAATCTTAAGTGCAGCTGTTGTGGCGGGGTTGTAAAAGGATTAAAGCTGTTGGGTTTTATGTATATCTGAAGGCAACCGCTTTTGTTGGCTGTTTATTTATCATGTCTCTCATTTCATGTTTAAAGTTTTTATTTCCGCTGGTTTTCTCGATGTTGTATCGCTAGTGCGGGCTAAGGCACGATCCACGGCCCGATTTTCGGGTGTGACAAAGTGGTATCGAGCGAGTTATCCTCGGAAAGTGTCTGAACCGTGTCTAGTAGAGTCTTGATTATCGGTGTGTTGTGCACCATCTATAATCGTGAGGCTATAGGACATTTAGGATTGGTTTCCATTCTTCTCATTACGAGATCGTGCCTTAGAAATGTGTGATAAGATTGGACCCTCCGGCGTGTTTCGTTTTACGATTATGCCTGCGAAGGCAACCGGGCCCGAAGGGCAAGGCGTGAAGGATCTGCGAGTAAGCGTGGCGAGACCACGACTGAGCCTCGATCCGCTGATGCAGGGAGCGAGAGATGAGTTACAAAGTAGGCCCGATTAATGGCGGGGTTGTGGCGAACTTGAGGATAAGGCTGGGCAGCAGTTCGATGGCACCAGTGGTTCACCCTAGATCGAGATAGTTCGAGGCTACGGATTTTACGAGTTGTAGGCGCGAGTTTTATGGGTCGAGGCACGAGGATGATCCGCGAGTTCATCCGAAACGATTCTGGATCATAGAGTGATCAAGGCATCGGAGATCGAGTCGGTGGCCCTAGGTTCACATCAATGCGTGATACCGCGATCGGCCCAGTTTGATTCTTGGGAGCTGTCGAGGAGAGCATGCACTTCCAGCGGTATGGAACGAGTTCTCGTGAGGCCTTTCTTGCACATTTCTTGCCTCCCGGATGAGGAGGCTCGGGCCGACAGTTTTTGGTGTTACGAGCGAGGCGTGCGGTTGGGAGTACAATGTGGAGTTTGACTCATTGGCGATCGTCCCAGCGTTAGTAGCTAGTATGGAGGATCGAGTGCACCGATATATTCTGTGGCTCGATGATTGCCTTGCGAGAGTTGTTCGGGTGTAGCTCTTGGTAGGGCATGGACATTGCCGCATGCAGCGTATACACTTGGATGTGAGGAGCGGATAAATCGGCGGAATGACCAAGGTCGCGAAGAGGCGAGAACAGCAGGTCCTTTGGTGACTTTCGAGGCGGACCGTCTCGTGGCGAACTAGTTATGTACCTCCGCCATGCAGTGGTCCTCCACGGCTTCGGGACCTTCGGGATATTCGGGAGGCGGTCGGGGCTCCCGTGTTTCAGATTTTGAGGCGGAGTGCTCGCCGGATGAGGTGCCCTTGTCTCGGTGTGGCTGTTGTGGAAAGCTCCATAAGGGAGAGTGTCGTACTAACTCGGGAGATTGTTATTTTTGCGCCAACGGGGCCATCCGCAAGAATCGTCCGACCGAGTATGCGGTAGGATAGCAAGGACTACTAGAGCGATTGCGGGTTCTTCACCTTCGTAGCCGAGCAGATGTTCGTACCGGAAGGCCGGTAGAGGTCGCGGTGGGAGTTCGATTTTAAGCGGTCCTTTGAACCGCCTATTTTCAGGTATATCCTTAACCCTCTAGAGACTTATATTGTATTGATGTTGATGATGTGTTTAGTGTTATGTTCGGATAGCTTTGTGCTAAAATGTGATTTAGGAGCATGGTTGATGAAAAAGGGTAAGCCTGGGGGCATGGAAAGTGTGAACTTTAGGACATTTTATGTTGAGACCTTACAGGTAAGGTCGTCTTGAGTAAAAGATTTATTTTTTTTATGTTTGACCTTTATCAGAATGCGTAGTGTACGTGGGTTATAATTGTGTGATAAGTCCATGAGTAATGTGGGATGGAAGTGGTAGCTTTCATGGCTTGAATAGGTAAGATTGTTCCGTGTCGAGGAGCAAGAGTTGGCGCGGTTGGGGGTCGGGTTGAGGACCATTTGCGGGTCAACCCGTAACCCGGTTTAGGGTGGGTCGGTTAGGTGGTCCCGCGGTGGTAGGGTCACGAGGTGCTAGGCCCAAGTTTAGATGACCATCGTATGAGTTCGTGGATGCGTTCGATCAGAATCAGTTCGTGAAGGCCGGGAATGGCCTTAGGGGAAATCGAGGTTAGTGAGATGACCAAGTTTGGAGGTAGTGACTCCAAGGGTTGGAAAGCGAGCGTTGTGAAGTGTGGTACGGATACTAGAACGAGTTCGAGTGTTCGTGGCAGTACTACGAGAAGGAAAAGTGAGCGTATGTTTTGTGGCAGTGTGGCATGATTGTTTTCGCACGTATAGCGGTGAAGACTATCTTGGCGCTTGTTGTTTTGAGACCTTGAAGGAACATTCGACGAATGTTTCTAAGAGAGAATGTTATACCGTATTTTTCCGGTAGTATATGCGTGAGCGTGCGTGTACAATTTGAGCCTTAAGTAGGCATAGTTTGAAATTTGTACACAATTGCGAAAGAGTCGTTTTCGACGAAAGCGTTTCCCAGCTTTCGTAGGAAAATTCCCGCTATGTCATTTATAATTTTTGCGGATTTTTCCGAGAGGCGAAACATTTCGGACCAGCGGGAGGGTGACATGTCACCCTCACATTGGAAACAAGTGGGGGCTTGGGCGATTTGGGCGTCAAGAGGCCTTCGTTGGCCTTGGCGATTGGCTCCTCTTTTGTGCCTTGTTTTGTGGCTTGTTTTGTGGAGTGTTTTGTGGAGTAGGGTTAGGGTGCACTTGGCTTGATCTTGGCCTTACACTTGCCTTGCACATGGCTTGATCTTGGCCATTGGTTGGCTTTTGGTTTTGCTATAAATACCCCCTAAGTGTGAAGACTTCATCCATTCCAAATATGTTCCAAGTCTTGCTATCCTTCCCCTCCCCTCTTGTTTGACTCTCGTCCAAGAGCCCCCCCCGCCCGAGATAGGCCGTTGTGGGCGAGCGCCTCCCCCGCTCCCCGTGGGGGTGTGGCCGTGGGGGTCCCCCCCCTTGCCTAGTTGTTTTCGTATAATACCCTTTGTTGTGGTATAGAAATACTCTCCTAAGTATTGTTATAATGTCCAAAATACTTTAGCCCAAATACCTTGTAGTACTTTCCAAAGTACCCTTTGTACGAAAAACCCGGAAAATACGATTATACTTTCCTTAGCCTCTACACGAAACCCTAAGGAAAATCTTCACCCGTTGTTGAAGTATGGAGTAGAAGTTGCGTAGAACTTCTAAGGGTTGTTTGGAGCGGATTGGAGCACTCGGAGGAGGAGCTAAACCTTGCTCAGGAGCGACTTTAAACTCGGATAATTTTTGGGCTTATCGAGGTAAATATCTTGTCCCCCTATTGTAATTGGAAATTACATAAGTGTTGAATATATAGTGTTGTATACTATATATAGAATGAACGTAGTTGTTGGCAATGTCTTTTGACTTAAGCTGAAGAATAAAGAATCGAATCGTAATTACATAGGGTGTATTCTGATGAACTTGTGTAGTATTCTTGTATAGTAGAATTATGCGCGTCGGTTAGGCGTGTTAACCCCCGGTTGGCTTGGTAGCCACTCGATGAAGGAGGAGATTTCTGTCATTGCGGGGAGGTCTTTGCAATTTTACGTAGAAAGATGGGCACGGGTGTTTAAGATGTTAATAGACGTTTGGGGCCTTTATAGGTGAAAGTACTAAGAGTAGCGTATTCTACTCGAGGAGTGGAAAGGGCTAGCAAGGTTGTAGTACTTGGAGCATTTTGCTTATTGTCGTTAAATCGTCGCGAGGTATGTGACCCTCTTCCTATCTGTTCTAGCATGAGATGTGGGAACTATGTAGTAGGGTAGACGTACATGTGTTATCTGTGTTTGATTGTTCTTATAACATAAAGTGTTATATCGGCTTTATGGGTAGTTGGTTATAACAGCTTTATGTAGGTAAGAAAATACTTTGTGGTTTTAAAAGGTAAGCGATGTGAATTATAAGCGGCTTGTTATAATAAAGAACTTGATGTATTTCAAAAGATTTATAAATCGTTTTGGAAGGAGAGTAACACTTTGTTTTAAAGGTTTTAAAAAGAGTTATACTAGCTTGATGGGAGTTAGGTATAATGTCTTAGAGAGGTAAAGAAAATGGTTTACTGATGTTAGAAGTTAAGAGACTTGATCTTATAAGATAAGAGACTTAACTTATTTGTTTTAAAATGTGAATGTTTGTGTGAAACCTCATTCGTGAGTAATGAGTACTTGGTTTTATTTAAAGGATAATGTTTCTTGATTTGGAAATCGGAATGTGTATCGACAGGACCACTGCAGCGTTAATAAAGGAAAATGTATTGAATAATGATGAATTGTATTAAAACCAGTAGAAACCTCCATGCATAGAAACTAAGATGAGACAAAATGATATTACATTTTCTAGATCATGGCTTTGTAATAAGAATGTTGTAAACAAGAATAACCTACTCTCGTGAGACATATATTACTCAATTGTTCTAAAAGAAATCAAGTGATTAAGTTTATGAACTATGAAACCATTTGAAAATGAGAAGCTTGAGTAATTGAAATTAGGCAAACCGAACTTAGGAAAGAATGTTGTTACTTGATTTTGAAAAGGAATGTGGGTCGGTCATTCTAATACTACGAATTATCGGGTGACTTTGATAAAAGTAATGGATCTCTTTTAAAGAATTTAACGTCGTAGTACTTTAGGAGTTGAAACCGGACTTTGGCATAAAATGAAGGTACTTTGGTGATGTGAAACTTGCCTATGCTTGTGATGATAGCCTTTGTTGTGCAAGTGTGGTGTTTACGTATTACAGCGTCTCGATAGAGGCGGTTGGTAGTTGAGGTTTCTTCTGTTCGCTGGTATCCGGTGGTCGGCTCGTGCTTGCCGTCTCGTGGTGATTCGGCCTTGGTATCGGTAGTCGACCCTCGCACTTTCCCGCTCGAGATAGTGACGAAGTTTCGTGATCTGACCTTGGTCCACTGGTGGTCGACCCTCGTACTTGCCGGTCACCGCGTGGCCGGCCTTGGTATCCGGTGATCGGCTCGCACTTGCCGTGTCGGCCGTGTTTGTGGTTGCATTGTATTATTAGCGCAGTCGGATCCGGTAGTTGTACTTGTCTGTCGGTTTTATGACACAGGTGGGACACGGTGTTCATGTATACTCCTTGGTATTGTTATATCATAAAGCCGGCGGTGAGGAAGAAATTCACGAGCACGAGTGATAATTTGGGCGTGAGTCCACGACTTGAGGTAGCGGTTATATGTTATGTCGTAGTTGGTCATCATACATGTCTCACCTTATATAGACTATTATGATTTCATTTACGATATTCTGATTTCACATACTTAGTACTGTTATGCGACCTCTTGAAGGTGCGTTATCTGCATGGTAAAGGTACATCGATTGTCGATCCGCTTATAGGATCACATTCAGCGTGTTGGGAAGCTCCGTTTCTCGGAGGCTTATCTTTTGGTATGTGTTCCACGAGTTGTAGGTTCTTGTACATTCGGGGTATGGCGGGGCCACTGTCCGTCATAGTTGTTGTAAATCTTAGAGGTGCATGAAGCTGTTGTGGCGGGGTTGTAAAAGGATTAAACTGTTCGGTTTTATGTATATCTGAAGGCAAGCTGTTTTTGTTGGCTGTTTATTTATCATGTCTCTCATTTCATGTTTAAAGTTTTTATTTCCATTGGTTTTCTCGATGTTGTATCGCTAGGGTGCAGGGTAAGGCACGATCCACGGGCGATTTTGGTGTGACAATGAGCTGTGTTATTGACTTGATGGTAGTTGGGAGGATCATTTGCCTCTAGTTGAGTTCGCATATAATAATAGCTACCACTCCGGTATTCGGATGGCGCCTTATGAGGCCTTGTATGGGAGGAAGTGCGGACGCCTATAGGTTGGTTCGATGTGGGCGAGTGCGGCTAGTGGGACGATTTGGTGCAGCGAGCGTGGATAAGGTGAAGCTTATCCGAGCGGCTATTGATAGCTCGAGTCGGCCGAAGTCGTATCAGACCATCGCCGTCGGCATCTTGAGTTCGAGGTTCATGATTGGGTTTCCTAAAGGTGTCACCCATGAAGCGGTGTGATGAGATTTGGGAAGAAGGGAAACTCGACCCTAGGTACATCGGGCGTTTCAGTTGTCGCAGGTAGGCAAGGTTGCCTATGAGTTGGATCTGCCGTCCGATCTGGAGGCGGTGCATCCGGTTTTTCACGTATCTATCTTTGAGGAGATGTATCGGATCCATCTAGGGTACACCGATTGTGATGTCCGTGTGACCGGGGTTATCGTATGAGAGATTCCATAGCGATAGTCGATCGTCGGAGTTAGGCGTCTGCGGACGAAGGGCGTGGCTTCCGTCAAAGTCTTGTGGCGGAGCGAGCTCGAGGAGATTACGTGGGAAGCCGATGAGGAAATGAGGCAGAATTATGCTCACCTATTCCCCACACCTACAGGTTATTGACTTTCCTACTTGTAAATTTCAATTATAATTTATGCCTAAGTGTTATTTTTGTGGCCGTATGTGGCACTTACAAGCTTAAGCTTCTTCGATAATCGTTTGAGAAGGAACATTCGGGACGAATGTTTCTAAGGAGGAGAATGTTATACCGTATTTCCAGTATATGCGTGGAATACGTACAAAAGTTTAGCCTTAAAGATTAGGCCAAGTTCGAAATTGTGCACAACTCGATTAAAGAATCGTTTCCGACGAAAGCGTTTCCACGACTTTCGTAGGGAAAATTCCGGCTATGTCATTTAGTATTTTTGCGGATTTTTCCGGAGGCGAAACATTTTGGACCAACGGGAGGCGACACGCACCTCCAATTGGTGGACTTGAATCGCCCATGGGACGAATTGGATGAAGTTTGCACGTTTTGTGCCTTGCACAAAGTCAAGGAGTTGGTAGGATATTTGTGTTTAGTTAATCCTCACCCTACACTTGCCTTGCACTTGTCTTAATCTTGGCCATTGGTTGGCCACCTCTTGACCTATAAATACCCCCTTAGAGATGAAGAGTTCTTCATCCACAAAGCTTTCCAAGTCTAAAAAAATCCTTCCCTCTCCCTTTGTAAGCAATTCGTCCAACACCCCCTCCCTTGAGAAGCTTGGCCGAGGCTACCCCACCCCTAGCCTAGAAATCTACCCCCTCCTTGGTAGAAAAATTTTCTTCTAGTATTGTTATAATGCCCAAAATACCCTAGCCCAAATCCCTTAGTCCTTTGTAGAAGTTGTAAAGAACTTCTAAGGTTTCTTGGAGCTACCGGAGCGTACAACTTAGGAGCTAAACCTTGCTCAGGCGCGACTTTATCTAGGATATTATTGGGCTTACCGAGGTAACAAATCCTAACCCTCTTTTGAATTAGAGAATACTTACTGTTGTAGTATAAGAATAAGTATAAATACTTAGAAGAATATCACAGAATAGAATTGAACTATTTACCACAGTAGGAGGTTTAAAGAAGAATAATCAAGCAGTACTTACCTAGACTGTTTTCACGATGAACTTATATAACTCACCGGGTAGGGAGGTGCTGCCCGACTTTCCGTAGAATTGTGAACCCTCTGTTTAGAATGACCTTCAGAGTAGTCTTTGATAGATATCTGTGACTATTATAGGCTGACTCTCTGCGCGCGACATATTGACTCGGCGGTGGTTTTTTGAGAAGGTATGTGATTCCTCCTAAAGCATGATATTTTACAATATATAGTGCAGTAGGCGTACGTGTGTTAGCGAATAATAACTACGGCAATGTCTTTGACTTAAGCTGAATAATACTTATGGTAATGCCTCACGCTTAAGCCTGAATAATAATTAGGGCAATGCCTCACGGCTTAAGCCTGAATAACAAAGAAGCGAAAGCATTTCAAAGAATCTTGAATCATTTTTAACGTATAAATATTTGGTTTTAAAACAAAAGCTTAAGAGTTATACTAGCTTTATGGGAAGTTAGGTATAACAACTTAAGAAAGATAAAAGGAATTTACTTGTTTGTTTATAAAAGCCTTGTATTGATTTACATTAAGTGTAGTAAGATTGTTTGATAAGTAGACATGTTATGATGCTACTGTGTTAGTGTCTTGTAATCTTTGTGTAAGGGTCATTCTTGCTGTGCTTACGTTGCTAACCGGTAAGTCCATTGTACTGTTATTGTATCACCTACCCCCCCTTGACTGTTATACCAAGGGCTTGCCCCCCTTGATGCGGGTCTATACGGCCTATGCGGTCTGTGAGACTATGCGGAGCAGCGGTATGCTCCAGGATTGATCATTCCGGCGTTTAGCTTTGATCGCGGGGACTCCCTATGCGGTCTGTTGAGACTATGCGGTCTTTTGAGGCTATGCGGGCTGCGGGAGCCTAGGCGGATGCCGGGGGTTGGCTGCCCCCGATGCGAGAAATATCTCATGCGGGTCTGTGTGGGACCTATGCGGGCTGCGGAAGTCCAGGACTAGGCACGCAGAATGATACTATGGGCGATTGGCCTTGCTTCGATCATTCGCGTCCTAGAATAGACACATTCTGCTTTTCCTATTCTTGTTGTTGTTTGTGATGTGGCACTATGTGCAATTGAACGGTGTATTTGTGAAAAGGTTTTAAATACTTTGATTTCATTTAAGTACTTTATAGTTTCACATACTTGGTACTGTTGTCTTGACCTCGCCGGGCCGCGTTCATCTGCCGTAAGGGCAAGCAGTGCTAGATCCACATCCTTAGGATCTTTGCGTTGGTGTCGAGCTCCATCTTCTCGGAGGCTCTACTTTTGGGTATGATCTCCTGTATTGTAGATAGTTTTATGCAGTCGAGGTATGGCGGGGCCCTGTCGCCATAGTTGTTTACTTCCTTAGAGGTCTGTAGTACTATTATGCAGTTGGGATGTAGCGCAAAACTTGAGTTATTTATATTATGCCGAAAAGGCAAGCTTTTCTTCGATAAAGCGTGTCTTATTTTATAAAGCTGTTTCTGTCTTGTTTTATATTCCGGTTACTCGATGTACGACTACTTGGGTGCCGGTAAGGCACGATCCGAACCGGGCAGTCGTGACAAAAGTGGTATCGAGCGATTAATCCTCGGAAAGTGTCTGAGCCGTATCTAGTAGAGTCTTGATTATCGGTGTGTTGTGCACCACCAATAATCGAGGAGGCTATAGGATATTTAGGATTGGTTTCCATTCTTCTCATTACGAGATCGTGCTTTAGAGTCGTGTTATAGGTTGGACCCCTCTAACGTATTCCTTTCTATGCTGATTATGCCTCACGTAAGGCAACCCGGGCCCGTAAGGGCAAAGCGCCAGAGGCGCTAGCGAGACACCCAGTCACGAGGCTCGTGCCCGTCTATACGAGGCGGCGAGTTCTATGGCCGCGCCCAGCCCAGCGAGACCACAGTACCACACCTCGCATCCCACGGCTGGGGCGGAGGTTAGGGTACAAGGAGATGGCCCGACTTTTGGCTAAAGTTGTGGCGACACGAGAGAGGCTGGATCACGGCGATTCCGGCTCGGCTCGATCACACCCGTAGTGCACCGAGGCGAGATAGTTTGAGACTACGGATTTCCTTAGTTGTAGCCGCGAGTTTTATGGGTTGAGGCGGAGGATGATCCGCGAGTTCATCCGTCACCGCGAAGGATTATCACGGTGATCGTGGCTTGAGACGAGTGTGACATTCGGTTCGCTTCGGTGCGTGATACATGATCGATTGGTTTGATTCATGGGAGCTTTCGGGAGAGCATGCACCTCCAGCGGTATGGGATGAGTTTTGAGGCTTTTCTCACACACTTCTTGCCTCATGAGATGAGGAGGCACGAAATGATAGATTCTTGTTCTTTGAGGCGAGGAGGGCCTTGCGGTGAGGAGTACAATGTCGAGTTTGATTCTTTGGCTCGATATGTCCTGCCGGTAGCGAGATGGAGGACGGGTGCATCGCTATGTCACTGGGCTAGATGATTACATGGCCGAGTCTTGTGCGGGTGTGTCCCTTGACCAGCATGGACATAACCGTATGCGAGCTCATGCGCTAGGATCACGAGGCGCGAGACCGCGGGTAAGCGATATCAGCGAGAAGAAGGCGAGCGGCGGTTCTTTAGTGGTCCTCGGGGTGGCGGCATCGGAAGTCGGTTGCACCACGGCCGGCGCGAGCGCTCTACCTCATTGGTGCGGCCCGGAGCGATCGAGGCGATCGGGGCCCGGGACTTGATTTCGAAGTGCGGGGTGCTAACCGTTCGAATGCGCCGGTGTGCCCGTTGTGGTAGATACCATTCGGGAGGCGTACTCGAGCTTGCTACGTGTGGCCGCGAGGTCATTTCGCGAGTTTGTCGACGGCGGCGGTGGTAGGGCCCGATCTACGAGTGCATTGCGCTTCTTCATCCCGGCAGTTACTCGCCGGAGAATAAGGTACTCATGGACCAGCGGTCGCGGCGAGGTCGTGGCTCGGTCCAGATTCTGGCGGTCCTCGAACGCGTTTATGCTTTGTCGTCCACCGAGGATCGGAGGCCTCACCGATGTAAATCACGGTACCTTATCGGTTCTGGGTTTGATGTGTATGCTTTGATAGATCCGGGTTCTACTCCTATATATCTCCCTTGTTGCTAGTAGGATAGGGATAGAGCACGTGTCCATAGACCGCTTCGAGGTAGCTACGCGATGGGTGATTCGGTGGTAGCTCGGCGGGTATATAGAGCTTGTCTGTGACCATTCTGATCGTCGGACCACTGGCCGACTTGATAGGCGGAGATGATTGACTTGACGTGATTATGGGGATGGATTGGCTAGCTTCTTGCTACGCCAATGTAGACCGCGAGAGAGAGTAATGCGGTTCGATTTCTGAGAGCGGTTGTAGTGGGAGGAGCACGGTATCGCGAGAGGTAGGTTTATTTCCTACCTCAAGGCTAGGAAGATAGTGCGAGAAGGGTATATCTACCATCTCGTTCGGGTGTTTGATCTTGAAGGCTGCGGTACCAGATTTTGATCGTTCGATGGTCGTGAGTTCCCAGGCGTGTTTCGGATGACCTCCGGGTATCCCTCACGAGAGGAGATCGAGTTTTGTATAGATGTATTGCCAGACACTCGGCCTATTTCCATTCCGCCATACAGAATGGCACCTGCCGAGTTGAGAGAGTTGAAGGACCAACTTAGGGATTTGTTGGAGAAGGGTTTTATCAGACCTAGTGTTTCTCCCTGGGGGGCGCCGGTATTGTTCGTGAAGAAGAAGGACGGGACGCTGCGCATGTGTGTTGACTACTGACGGTGAACAAGGTGACCATTAAACAGATACCCCCTTCCCGAGATTGATGATTTGTTCGACCGATTGCGGTACGCGAGTGTTTCTCAAGATTGATCTACGGTCGGGCTATCATCAGTGCGAGTCGAGAGGTGGATGTCAGGAGGTGCATTCGGACGTGCGGGCATTATGAGTTCAGGTCATGTCTTTTGGGTTGACCAATGCTCGGCGGTATTCATGGATTTGATGAACCGAGTGTTCAAACCATTTTTGGACACGTTGTGATAGTGTTCATTGATGATATCTTGGTTTATTCGCTCGGGCGAGGAGCATGCGAGCATTTGAGGCTGTCTTGCGATTCTCGGAGACCAGCAGTTATGCCAAGTTTTCCAAATGTGAGTTTTGGTTAACTTGATGGCGTTTCTTGGGCATATTGTCGGGTGATGGCATTCAGTGGATACGGCCAAGATCGAGACGATCGGGACTTGGCCTGACCTACTACTCCGGCAGAGGTTCATGATTTTACGGGCCTTGCGGGTTATTATCGGCGGTTCGTGGAGAAGTTTGCTTCTATCTCGCACCATTGACTAGGTGACTCGGAAAGCGACCAAGTTCGATGGTGATGCTTGTGGCGGGGTTTCGATTCTTTGAAAGAGAGTGCGACCGCCCGTTCTTACTCTTCGGAGGTCCGAAGGTTATGTTGTGTATTGTGATGCGTCGGGCATCGGGTTGGGATGTGTGTTGATGCAGCATGGCGAGTTATAGCATATGCATCCCGGCGGTGAAGAAACACGAGGAACTACCCCACCCATGATTTGGAGTTAGCGGTGTGATTCACGCTTTGAAGATCTGGAGGCACTATTTGTATGGGGTTCACGTGGATATTTTTACGGACCACAAGAGCCTCGGTATATCTTGACAGAGGAGGCTGAACTTACGGCGAGGCGGTGGTTAGAGTTGCTTAAGGATTACGATGTTGATATCTGTACCACCGGAAGGCCAATGTTGTAGCGGATGCTCTTAGTCGTAGGTCGATGGGAGCCTATCGGATGTGCGGCTAGAGAGGAGAGACATGGTTCGTGATTTGCATCGATTAGCGAGCCTTGGTGTCCGCATGATTGATTACGATAGCGGTGGGGTTAGAGTTCGTGAGGTTGCGAGTCTTCCATCGTCGAGGAGGTGAAGAGGCAGTTCGAGATCCGGCCTTGATTCGATATCGTGATCTGACTCTTACGTGAGGCAAGGGTCCTTTTGAGTAGCACGATGGGGTGCTAAGGTTTGAGGGCGGTGTGTATTCGGATGTTTGAGGACTTGGCGGAGTTCTTGGGAAAGCACACGGCAGCGCGTTACTCTATCCATCGGGTCGACCAAGATGTACCACGACCAGATCTGTGTATTGGTGGGATGGCTTGAAGAGGGGCGTTGCGAGTTCGTAGCTCGATGCGTGTTGTCGGTGAAGGTAGAGCACGAGGCCTGGTGGTTTTATTCAGACGATTGAGATCGACACGAAGTGGGAGGTAATCAACATGGACTTCATCACGGGATTACCTTGCACTCGGAGGAGACATGATTCTATATGGGTTATCGTCGACGGTGTGAAATCAGCCCACTTTCTTCCGTCGGGGCGACTTTTGGTGAGGATTATGCGGACTTTACATCAGATCGTCGGTGCATGGAGTCCCTACTTCGATCATATCAGGAGGAGCCCAGTTCGGCTAACCGGAGGTCCTTCGAGGTTTAGGGGCGAGTGAGCACGATGCGCATTTCATCCACAGACAGCGGACAGCGAGCGCACTATCCAGACTCTTGAAGATATGCTGCGAGCCTGTGTTATCGACGTCAGTGGTAGTTGGGAGGATCATTTGCCTCTAGTTGAGTTCACATATAATAATAGCTACCACTCCAGTATTCAGATGGCGCCTTATGAGGCCTTGTATGGGAGGAAGTGCAGATCGCCTATAGGTTGGTTCGATGTGGGCGAGGTGCGGCTAGTGGGACCAGATTTGGTGCAGTGAGCGGTGGATAAGGTGAAGCTTATCGAGGCGGCTATCGATTTCGAGTCGGCCAAGTCGTATCACGAGACCATCGTCGTCGGCATCTTGAGTTCGAGGTTCATGATTGGGTTTTCCTAAAGGTGTCACCCATGAAGGGTGTGATGAGATTTGGGAAGAAGGAAACTTCGACCCTAGGTACATTGGGCCGTTTGATTGTCGCGAGGTAAGCAAGGTTGCCTATGAGTTGGATCTGCCATCCGTCTGGAGGCGGTGCATCCGGTTTTCACGTATCTATCTTTGAGGAGATGTATCGGGGATCCATCTAGGGTACACCGATTGGCGATGTCGGTGACCGGGGGTTATCGATGAGAGATTCCATAGCGATAGTCGATCGTCGAGTTAGGCGTCTGCGGACGAAGGACGTGGCTTCCGTCAAAGTCTTGTGGCGGAACGAGCTCAGGGAGGAGATGACGTGGGAAGCCGATGAGGACATGAGGCAGAAGTATCCTCACCTATTCCCCACACCTCCAGGTAATTCACTTTCCTACTTGTAAATTTCCATTATCATTTATGCCTAAGTGTTATTTTTTTGTGGCCATGTGTGGCACTTAAAGCTTGTTTAAGCTTCGATAATCGTCTTGAGAAGGAACATTCGGGACGAATGTTTCTAAGGAGGAGAATGTTATACCCGTATTTCCAGTATATGCGTAAGGGAATACGTCTGAAGTTTAGCCTTAAAGATTAGGCCAAGTTCAAATTGTACAACTCGATTAAAGAATCGTTTCGGCGAAGCGTTTCCACGACTTTCGTGAGGAAAATTCCGGCTATGTCATTTAGTATTTTTGCGGATTTTTCCGAGACGAAACATTTTGGACCAACGGGAGGCGACACTTGGCACCCTCCAATTGGTGGACTTGAATCGTCCATGGACGAATTGGATGAAGTTTGTACGTTTTGTGCCTTGCACAAAGTCAAGGAGTTGGTAGGATATTTGTGTTTAGTTAATCCTCACCTACACTTGCCTTGCACTTGTCTTAATCTTGGCCATTGGTTGGCCACCTCTTGACCTATAAATACCCCCTTAGAGATGAAGAGTTCTTCATCCACAAAGCTTTCAAGTCTAAAAAAATCCTTCCCTCTCCTTTGTAAGCAATTCGTCCAACACCCCTTCCTCGAGAAGCTTGGCGAGGCTACCCACCCCTAGCCTGGAAATCTACCCCCTCCCTTGGTAGAAAAATTGTCTTCTAGTATTGTTATAATGCCCAAAATACCCTAGCCCAAATCCCTTAGTCCTTTGTAGAAGTTGTAAAGAACTTCTAAGGTTTCTTAGACTCTGGGAGCGTACAACTTAGGAGCTAAACCTTGCTCAGTAGCGACTTTATCTAGGATATTATTGGGCTTACCAAGGTAACAAATCCTAACCTCTTTTGAATTAGAGAATACTTCTTGTTGTAGTATAAGAATAAGTATAAATACTTAGAAGAATATCACGAATAGAATTGAGCTGTTACCACGAGAGGAGGTTTAAAGAAGAATAATCAAAGCTGTACTTACCTAGAATTTGCTTTCACGATGAACTTATATAACTCACCGGTAGGAGGTCTTTGACTTTCCGTAATTGTGAACCCTCTGTTTAGAATGACCTTGAGTAGTCTTTGATAGATATCCGTGACTATTATAGGTGACTCTCTGCGCGACATATTGACTCCGGCGGTGGTTTTTTTGAGAAGGTATGTGATTCCTCCTAAAGCATGATATTTTACAATATATAGTACGGTAGACGTACATGTGTTAACTGAATAATAACTACGGCAATGTCTTTGACTTAAGCCTGAATAATACTTATGGCAATGCCTCACGGCTTAAGCCTGAATAATAATTACGGCAATGCCTCACGGCTTAAGCTTTGAATAACAAGAAGCGAAAGCATTTCAAAGAATATCGAATCATTTTTAACGAAGGTAAATATTTGGTTTTAAAACAAAAGCTTAAGAGTTATACTAGCTTTATGGGAAGTTAGGTATAACAACTTAAGAAAGATAAAAGGAATCGTTTACTTGTTTGTTTATAAAAGCCTTGTATTGATTCTGTTAAGTGTAGTAAGATTGTTTGATAAGTAGACATGTTATGATGCTACCGTGTTAGTATCTTGTAATCTTTGTGTAAGGGTCATTCTTGCATGCTTACGTTGCTAACCGTAAGTCCATTGTATCGTTATTGTATCACCTACCCCGATCGTTATACCAAGCGGCTTGCCCGCGATCTTGGTCTATACGGCTATGCGGTCTGTAAGACTATGCGGAGCAGCGGTATGCTCCGTGATTGATCATTCGGCGTTTGCTTTGATGCGGGGACTCCTATGCGTCCGCTGAGACTACGCGGTCTTTTGAGGCTATGCGGGCTGCGGGAGCCTAGGCGGATCGGGGTTAGCTGCCCCGATCGAGAAATATCTCATGCGGTGCGTGTGGGACCTATGCGGTGCGGAAGTCGTGACTAGGCACGCAGAATGATACTATGGGCGATTGGCCTTCGATCATTCGCGGCCTAGAATAGACACATTCTGCTTTTCCTATTCTTTTGTTGTTTGTGATGTGGCACTATGTGCAATTGAGCGATTGTATTTGTGAAAAGGTTTTAAATACTTTGATTTCATTTAATTACTTTATAGTTTCACATACATGGTACCTGTTGTACTGACCTCCTTCGGGGGGCTGCGTTCATGCCGCAGGTAAGGGCAAGCAGGTGCTAGATCCACATCCTTAGGATCTTTGCGTTGGTGTCCGGAGCTCCATCTTCTCCGGAGGCTCTACTTTTGGGTATGATCTCCCTGTATTGTAGATAGTTTTGTGCTGATCGAGGTATGGCGCCCTGTCCGCCATAGTTGTTACTTCCTTAAGTGCAGAGTACTATTGTACAGTTGGGATGAATCGCAAAACTTGAGTTATTTATATTATGCGAAAAGGCAAGCTTTTCTTGAGATAAAGCGTGTCTTATTTTATAAAGCTGTTTCTGTCTTGTTTTATATTCCGTCGTTACTCGATGTACGACTACTTGGGTGCCGGTAAGGCACGATCCACGAACCGGGCAGTCGTGACAGGCGTCCCTCCATAAAGGGCCGGATTATGTTATGCAAGGTAAGTAAGTTATATGGTAATGAACTTGACGGTTTTTCCTAAGCATGTACGTAAGAATGTGACTATAACTTTTATGTAAAAATGGGAAAAGATAATAAGGTACGATTAAGTTCACGAGATGGTAATGACACGGTAGGATCTGGTATGTACCCTTTTTATACTTGCCCCTGTCATTCTTTTGTACAGTTATGATTTGTTTACTGTACCTTATTTTCCGTTCCATATTCGGTACTTGTTATGCGACTTCTCTTGGGCTGCGTTCATGTCCGCAGTTTAGGTACGATTGTGGATCGAGCTTAGGATCCTGGTTCAGCATTTGAGATGGCTCCAATATTCCGGAGCTTGTCGTCATGGTTATGTATATTCAGGGGTACGGCGGGGCCTTGTCCTGTCATAACATTTGTCCAAATCTTAGAGGTCTGTATTCATCTGTGGGCTGGACTGGCTAGAGTTGTTTTTACATTATTAAACAGTGTAGCCCCTTCGGGTAATTTTTATGTTATGGAAGCCTTATCGGCTTGACCTTAGTTTTGAAAAAAAAAAGTGTTATTTATCTTCCGCAGTTTATTATGTTGTATGAATAGAAGGGTGCCCAGGTAGGGCACCAGTCGCGGCCCGGTGTCCGGTCGTGACAAAAGTGGTATCAAAGTAGTTAGTTCTCGGAAAGTGTCTACAGACCGTGTCTAAGTAGAGTCTTGATTATCGGTGTGTTGTGCACCACATCTATAATCAGGAGGCTGCAGGACATTTAGCATTGGTTTCCATTCTTCTCACTCTGATATCGTGCGATAGAGTTGTGTTGTTAGGGTCGTCTCTCCCTAACGAGTTATGTTGATTGCAGCTACGAGAAAGGCAGCAGTGACCCAGGAAGGACTACGTGGATTGTTTATCCAGGTTGGTAATGATTGTAGTATAGTTGGTATTGTGACATATAGCTATACGGAGTTATGTATGAGGGTCAGACGCGTGTTGCCTAGAATGATTTTAGATTACCAAGAGTTGGTAAAGACTAACTAGATACCGGGAAGGTATGAAACAGTTAATGAATTCTCGCCAACGTCTTATGTTTTATTTTGAGATAATTGGGAAAGGATGAGCTGTCTGATAGGGCAGTGAACCCTTAAGAAGTCATGTTAAGAACTTAATGGAATACCATGTTAATATATTAAGCTACGTGGTAGGCTTAAGAAAATTGTACGGATGAGGTCCGTATAGAGTAAGTAATGGTTGTTGTGATCAAGACGACACGATTATGGTATTATGAGAAGTTTTTGTACCCGTTTACGGGGGGACTGATAAGGTAGGCTTGGAGCATGGAAATTGCGGGCCTAAGAATATTGATAACCACCGAGACCTTAGGTATATATAAGGCCTTCTCGGGCAATAAGATTTTATTCAGACTAAGGGTAAGAGTTAAATGCGACGGGTGGGGTGAGTACTGCATTACGGGTGCCCATAGCTGAAATAGAGTGGGATCGTTGTTAGTAGTTCCGCTACAGCGAGTCACGGTGCGAGGCCCAAGTCTAGTTAATTGTTTTACGGGGTCGTGGACACGTTCCACCGGAACCAGGTCGGGAGAGCCGGAAATGGCCTTATATTGTTTTATTGAGTGACTCCAAATATTGGGGGCCAGAATCGGTATGGGGGTTATGTATGTATGCTAGTATGAGTGGGAAGTACGGAAAGAGTGCGACCAGTAAGAAAGTTAGCGATCAAGTGTAAAGGAATAGAGCCCGAATCCGTAAGGACCTTTCGAGGTAGCTACACCGCCAGGTGTCGGGTGGTAGTGGCGGGTATATGAGATTTTCGGTGATGATACGATCGTCGGACCTAGTAGACCTAGTAGAGATGATTACGACAGACTTTGAGGTCATTATGAGTATGGACTAGTTGGGTTCGTGAGTGCCAAGGTTGACATCTTAGTATAAGTATTGTTATGTGGCCATGGGTGGCATATGTTGTATGAAGGGTGTAGTAAAAGGAGACTATGTCGCTATCTAATTAGGTGGGACTCCGAAAGAACATTCGGGGACGAATGTTTCTAAGGGGGGAAGAATGTTACACCCCGTAATTCAAGGACATGTTTAAGAGAATGTAAGTAAGGAACACAAGACTTGAAAAGGGTACAAAAGGAAGAATTGTTTTTCCGACGGAAAATCTTCCGAACGTCGGAAAGGAAAAATGTTCGTTGATTAGAATTAGAATCTCAAAATGCATTATTTGAAGAGTATGAAACTTATTATCATTATGAAAGTTTATTTTTACGGATTTGGTCATGTGGGGCCCACGAGGGTTACAAAATTTTTGGACGAATGAGAGGGCGACACGTGGCACCCCCACATGGCTTGGTCGAATTAATGCAAGGGCAAAATGGTCATTTGACCATTATAAAGATGAGCAAGTCTTGCTAGGCTTGAGCTTTAGATAGTTGACTAAGTCAAGAGCCACTTGGCTTGATCCCTTTCATCCAAAACTACCATGTGTTGTAATCTAGACCCTCCAATGTGTTATATAATCATCCATGTAGCAAGACAAGGCTATTTTACACTTAGAAGAAATTAGAACACTTAGGGTTCTTGAGAGGAGCTCTCGGCTAGAAGGAAAAAGAAGAAGAAATTTTTTTCGTTTGTGGTTCTTAATTCATGATACTTTAACCCAAGGTCCCTAAGGGTATTGTAAGATTATCTCAATAGAAAGATTTCGGAAGAACAACGTTTTTACGTTAGTCGCAAGGCGAAACCCTAAGGTGTTCTTCAACTTTGAAGATGGAACTTGAAGAAGAGTTATTCATGAGCTTCTAAGGAGTGCTTGGAGTGGATTGGAAAATAAGGAAAGGAGCTAAGAATTGCTAAGGAGCGACTTGAATCTTGGAAATTTTAAAGGCTTGTAAAGGTATAAATCATGTCGTTTTAGCAATTAAAGATTTATTATCATTGTAGTTATGGATATTAGCAAGCATGAGGTATATATTATGAAATTTGATAAGTGTATTGGCTATTGGAACCCTAATCCAAAAACTAGTATGTTTAGCCCTTAAGATTACAATTCATGTTGATTATTAGTTTAAGTCGTCACATGTTATACAAAGAAGGAATTGTAGTTGTTGAAGTTGTTTATGACTATATAACATGTTGGACCTAAGAATTTGGATTATAAGATTTGGAAAGGACTTTGTGTTGTTGTATATGTTTAGCCGAGAATGGCTTTAAATATGGAACTAGTTTCGTATTAATTTGTGGGGCAGAATTTGTCACGACCCGATTCCGGGCCCGTGACTGGTGCCTTACCCCGGGAACCCTAGTGATACAACATCAGAGTAATCAGCGGAACATAAAACGATACAAGACATATTATGAAATATGAAACAATAATCTGAGAAAAACTTGCCTTTCGGCATATATATAAACAACAACTTTTTCAACATGAACAGTTTAATCCTTTTTACAAACCACCTTGCCACAATCTACTACAGACCTCTACGAAATTATACGACAAAAATGGCGGGACCGGGCCCCGCCATACCCCTGAATGTAAACACCTACAACAACCGGGACCTATACCACTGATAAGCCTCCGGAGCAACGGAGCTTTACCAAACGCTGAACTGTGACCCTAAGAGCGAGGATCAATGACTGGTGTACCTTTACCTGCGGCATGACGCAGCCCAGAAGGAGGTCGATAATGGCAGTGCAAGTATGTGAAACTAAAAATCAGTAAATGAAATCATAATAGTCTATAAAGCAGAGACATGTATGATAACCAAACTACAGTTCACAATAATAAGCAGTCATGTCAAGTCAGGGACTCACGCCCTCAAGTCATCACTCAAATATAACAATGGGTCTCACGCCCACAACATCAATCATGCCCGTGGAATACCTTCCTCACTGCCGGCAGTTTATGATATAAAAGCACCAAGGAACACACATGAACACGGGTCCCACCGTGCCATAATAACACGTCGGGGTAAGTGCGAAGGCATAGCCGACTACTAACACCCGTACCAACAAGGTCATGAATCGTATCATAAGATCTGTCTAGACCGTCACATGATCAAAGCTGACCACTTGCCCGCAGTATCTAATGTGCGCGTCTAGCCCTGGAACTTTCCGCAGCTCCGCATAGGCCAATCAGATCGGCCCGCATGAGGTATAACCCGCGTCGGTAGCTACTCCCGGCGTCCGGACTCGCCGTCGCGTAGCCACAGACCGCGTGGCCACAAGGGCGTCCTAACTCGAACTCCCGCGATTCCGCATAGGCCCTCGACCCGCATGAGGTAGTCTCGAATCATAGGTCCATCGACCGCCTGAGTCTACCCGCGTGAGGCGGCTTAACCCGGAATCATCTCAAGAGATGAGTGATGTATAATACTATCATAACGACTTATCGTTAAACAACATAAGCACAAATGAAAAAACCCTTTACACAAACATCACAAGATACTAACACACGTAGCATCCTATCATGTTTACTTATCAAATCTACAAGAAAGTATTACAAGGCTATCACAAACCAACACAATCAAGTTTTAGACACAAGGTACTTTCTACTATATGCTAACAAGTTCGGGTTTTATCCCCAAAGTACTTCATACATTAACTCTTTAAAGATCGTTACTTTCACAAAAGTCACACAATACCCGTAGTATATGAAAATAGAGTGATTATCTTTTGAAGTAAATCAAAACACTTCTCTTTGTAAAACTCAAGTAACAACATTATTTTCCAAACGCCCAAGTTTGCCTAATTTCAAATGTTCATGTTTCTTATTTAGAAAGGTTTCAGTAGTTCATAGTCTTATTCATTTAAGAATATAATTCTCTTTTAAACTATCGAGAAACATAAGTCTTATATGTGAGTAGGATATTCTTGTTTACAACAATCTTATTACAATGACCGTGATCTAGGAAATATCATTTTGTCTCATCTTAGCTTCTATGCAGATGTAAGTTTCTACTGGTTTTAATAATACTTAATCTGTCAAAACATTTCCTTTTATTAACGCTGCATTTGTTTGTCGATACACATTCTGATTTTCAAAATCAAGAAAACATTCTTAAGACGTTATACCTAACTTTCCATAAAGCTAGTATAACTCTTAAGTTTTCAAAACAAATCAAGTATTACCTCTTCTTTCAAAATGAATCAAAACCTTTTGAAATACTTCAAGTTCTTTTATTAACACATAACAAGCGCTTATAGTTCAAATCGATTACCACTTTAAAACCACAAGTATTTTCTTACCAACATAAAGTTATAACCAACTTCCCATAAAGCCGTTATAACACTTTATGTTTTAAACCAATCAAATACATTTAGCACATGTACGTCTCCGCACTACATAGTTCACACATATCATCTTTGGAAGAGATAGGAAGAGGTTCACATACCTCGCGGCAGTATCGACTAATAGCAAACGCTCAGTACTTCCAATCGCCCAACTCCTTTAAGCCAAGTAGATCGCGCCACACGTAGTACTCAACCTATAAGGCCACAAGGCGCTTATTAATATTTAGGTCCGCCGTAGAACATTCTCTGAGAAAATTCTGGCACCTCCCCACATGGCAGCGTAAATCTCCTCTTACATCGGCGGCTACCAAGCCAACCGGGGTTATACGCCTAACCCTACGGTACAATTCTACTCCACGGTACTACTACACAAGTCTCATGTCTGACCCTATGTAATTACGATTCGGATTCTTCTTTAAATTCGGGCTTAAGTCGCAAGACATTGCAGTAAGTATTATTCAGCTTAAGTCAAAAGACATTGCCGATAACTACGTTCAGTTCTATATATAGTATACTTCAACTATATAATCTAACAACATGTAATTTCCAATTACAATAGGGGGACAAGATATTTACCTCGATAAGCCCATAATTATCCAAGTATAAAGTCGATCCCGCAATCGTTTAGCTCCAACTCCGTGCGCTCAACCCGCTCCAAACTACCCTTAGAAGTTCTAACCAACTTCTACATACTACTCCAACAAACCATGGAGATTTTCCTTAGGGTTTCGATTTGGTGACTGGGAAGTATAATAGTATAACTGGCTTTTAGATAAGTATAACCTTAGAATACTACAAGGTATATGGCTAAGGTAATTTGGGCATTATAACAATACTTTTGAGAGTATTTCTACCAAGAGGGGGGGGTGTATTATACGAGACAACTAGGCTAGGGGGGGGGTACCCCACGGCCACACTACAAGGAGGGGGGGGAGAGGGCTCTCGGCCAAGGGGACCTTTCAAAGGGGGAGAGGGGCTCTTGGACGAGAGTCAACAAGAGGGGAGAGGGAGGGATTTTAACACTTAGGAACATTTAGGAATGGATGAATAAGTCTTCAAAGGGATGGGTATTTATAGGCCAAGTGAAGGCCAACCAATGGCCAAGATTGAGCCAAGTGCTACACAAGTGTAAGGCCAAGATTCACCCAAGTGTCCCTTAACCAACTAACACACAAATATCCTACCAACTCCATGACAAAAATGACCAACTTTCGGCCAAGCTTGACCGCTAAGTGTTCAAATGAGTGGGTGACATGTGTCGCCCTGTTGTTGGTCAAAATTTTTTCGTCTCTCGTAAAAATCCGAAAAAATAAAATTTGGAATAGCCGTAAATTCCCCTACGAAAGCTGTGAAAACGTTTCGCCGAAAAACGACTCTAACCGGGTGTTGTGCACAAAATTAAATCGGCCAAGCCTACTTTCTCAAGTTCAAATTTTCTACGTACGTCCTTACGTACATACCTGGAAATACGGTATAACATTCTCCCTCGCCGAAACATTCGTCCGAATGTTCCTTCTAAGTCTCAAAACAAGCGTGCGCCAAAGATAGTCTTCACTACCATACTTACGAAACAATCCGCCACAATGGCCACGTAAACAAGCGCCAAAATACTTACATCCAAGTCCACGAGGAATCACCTCTATCATCACCACAAACACCTCTCTCCTGGTCTAAAATATACTTCCTTCGCACCTTCTCCTTACAAAAGAAATGATCACATCTATGCTCGCCATACATGCTCGCTTCTTCCGATACCACTTTTGTCACTTTGCGCGAGGTTCTAGTGTCACTCGGCGACCCAACAATTGGTACCGGACTACGTATGATCCACAGGTCGTTACACTCGAACTCTTACCACATTCGATACGGCTTCGTTTCAAGACTGGGGTTACTATCTCTAACGTGGTCATCATTAACCGGGAACACTGGATGGATCTCGATACTTTCGAACATAACAATACGAAAGACCGGACGTCTTGCCTCCTAAGTCGGACGGCCAAAGCTAACATATAGGCAACTGGCCTATTCTTCACATGAACTTAAAAGGCCCAAACAACTCGCTAAGTTTCTCTGTTTTCCAAAGATCGTCACACCAATCCGGTGGTACTTTCAAGAAGACCGACCGCCTTTGAACTCTAAGCGTCGTCGCGATTATCCGCACGATTTCCTCGTTTGCGGAACTTCTTCTAGACAAGCTTCTCACTAACCACGATCTCCGGAACAAGCTGAACCAATATGCGAACCTTGCCAACATCGAACCACTCGACCGACAACTTACACATCCGCCCTACAAGGCTTAATAAGGCGACATCCGAACAACGAAATGGTAGCTTAAACACTCCTCCACCGAGACAACAATCTTCACAACTACCACGAAATACACACACCGCCCGAGGCGAATGCGGTCGAGACTCACCGAAGTTCTTAACCACCTTGGTAAAACTTCGGAAAAAGCGAAAATAGCCACAACAGGCTTCATCGCACGACATAAGGTGAAGGTAGGCACCTCGTGCAGCCTTACAACCTTTCTGATATAACATCTCGCATAACCCTCTGCCGAGAAAACGGTCCCGAACGAAGAACACGATGGGCTGCCCCCATCGACCCGACCACCGGTCGAACGTATCCACGAACTCGTACGCTGGTTAACTAAACTCGGGCCTAACACCCTCGTGACCTATCACAAGGCGGGACCACCACAAACCGACCCGCACCACTAAACAGTCGCGGGTTGACCCGCAACGTGGCCTCAACCCGACCCGGCAACGCGCACCATACTAGCTCCCCGAACCGGAACAATCTCACTAATCACGTTACGAAAACCTAGCGGTCTTCTTAGCTCAACTACCCTCTTTCATTCCACACTACTCGTGACTAATCCCACAAGCATAACTCACGTGCACTATGCACTCCTATAAGGGTCAAACATAAACAATACATCTTTTACTCGAGATGGCCTTACCTCTAAGGTCTCTACGTATACAACTCTAAGGCTCACACCTTCTCTATCCCCCAAAATCTTACTCGGTTAACCCACCATGATTTCTAATCACAACTAACACCGCTATCGTAACATAGCACTTAAGGTATACTCACCTTATCACATAAACAAAACTCTAGAGGGTTAAAGATATATCTATATCTACTGCTTCACTCCCCTTAGTCGTTCTAATCAAACCTGCCCCGTAGGGCGCATAGCTAAGGAAGATGACAAACTACCCACCGATTCTGAAGGCTGAGTCCTCCTACCAGGACACTCTCGACATCAGACCCTGACGGTCATAGGTACAACAAGTACCAACTAAAAGACGACATAACCGAGATGACGCTAACCGCGAACACCGAGAAAAACCGAATCGGATGGTGGAACCTTCGTGTGATGGAACGGAAGCTCGAGCTCGACCAACTCTGCATACCGAACGCCCCGAACCCCGGAGGACCTTTCGCATCGTGGATGCGCATAACCTAATCTGGCGGTGGCGACTCGCCTCGAAAGTTACCAAAGGACCTTGCTGCTCTGGCCCTCTTCTGCTGTCCTTGGTTAACCCGTCGATTGCTACGTTTCTCGGCCTGCTGCGCATAAGCCCGACCACAGGCCATGCTCAAGCCCAACTGAAGAACTACTCTTGCACAACCTTCGCTGATAGTCATCAAGACTCGCGGTACATAGGTATACTCTCGTAGTCAAATCCATAGTTAATGAGGTTGTCTCTTTGCAATCCATATTCTGCTCCGATCGTGGGCGAAGGTTCAAATATCATGGCGCGATAGGAACTAGCGCCGCCGTGCTAAAACTCACGGGCTAGTGACGTCGCAGAACTCCCCGAATGAAGCACTACCCTAGGTAATGATTGGGCCTGTGCCCTCGCCACCTTCTGAACTCTACTCGCAGCTCCCTCGGCTGCCTTGCCCTCCTGGGCCCGGGTTGCCCTACGCGGAGGCATAACGATAAGGGAAATAATTTCGTCAGAGGGTCCAACTTACAACACAGCTCTAAGGCACGATCTCAGAGTGAGAAGAATAGAAACCAATCCTAAATACCCTATAGCCTCCTGATTATTGGTGTGGTGCACAACACACCGATAATCAAGACTCTACTGGATCTGATGTAGACACTTTCCGAGGATTAATCGCTCGATACCACTTTTGTCACGACCGATTCCGGCGTGGTCGTGCCTACCGAGAACCCTAGTGATACAACATCGTAGTAATCACGAACATAAAACGATACAAGACATATTATGAAATATGAAACAATAATCTGAGAAAAACTTGCCTTTCGGCATATATATAAACAACAACTTTTTCAACATGAACAGTTTAATCCTTTTTACAAACCCTGCCCACAACAGTACTACAGACCTCTAAGAAATTATACGACAACAATGGCGGGACAGGGCCCCGCCATACCCCTGAATGTAAACACCTACAACAACAGGGAACTATACCACTGATAAGCCTCCGGAGGAACGGAGCTTCCCACACGCTGAACTGTGACCTTAAGAGCGAGGATCAATGACTGGTGTACCTTTACCTGCGGCATGAACGCAGCCCCCCGAAGGAGGTCAGTACAACAGGTACCGAGTATGTGAAACTAAAAATACTGTAAATGAAATCATAATAGTCTATAAAGCAGGAGACATGTATGATAACCAAACTACGCTTCCAATAATAGCGATCGTGTCAAGTCGTGGACTCACGCCTCAAGTCATCACTCAAATATAACAATGGGTCTCACGCCCACAACATCAATCATGCCGTGGAATACCTTCCACCGCCGCGGTTTATGATATAAAAGCACCAAGGAACACACATGAACACCAGGTCCCACCTGTGCCATAATAACACGTACAGGGTAAGTACGAAGGCATAGCCGACTACTAACACCCACAGTACCAACAAGGTCATGAACTGTATCATAAGATCTGTCTAGACCGTCACATGATCAAAGCTGACCACTTGCCCGCAGTATCTAATGTGCGCGTCTAGCCACGAACTTTCGCGACTCGCGTAGGCCAATCGATCGGCCCGCATGAGGTATAACCCGCATCGAGGTAGCTACTCCCCGGCGTCCCGACTCGCCGTCGCATGGCCACAAGGACCGCATGACCACAAGGGCCGCATCCTAACCTGGAACTCCCGCAGTTCCGCATAGGCCCCCTGGACCCGCATGAGGTAGTCTCGAATCATAGGTCCATCGACCCGCCTGAGTCTACCCCGCATCGGAGGGCAGCTTAACCCCCGGAATCATCTCAAGAGATGAGTGATGTATAATACTATCATAACAGCTTATCGTTAAACAACATAAGCACAACAAAGGAAAAACCCCTTTACACAAACATCACAAGATACTAACACACGTAGCATCCTAGCATGTTTACTTATCAAATCAACAAGAAAGTATTACAAGGCTATCACAAACCAACACAATCAAGTTATACACACAAGGTACTTTCTACTATATGCTAACAAGTTCGGGGTTTTATCCCCAAAGTACTTCATACATTAACTCTTTAAAAGATACGTTACTTTCACAAAAGTCACACAATACCCGTAGTATATGAAAATAGAGTGATTATCTTTTGAAGTAAATCAAAACACTTCTCTTTGTAAAACTCAAGTAACAACATTATTTTCCAAACGTCCAAGTTTGCCTAATTTCAAATGTTCATGTTTCTTATTTAGAAAGGTTTCGTAGTTCATAGTCTTATTCATTTAAGAATATAATTCTCTTTTAAACTATCTGAGAAACATAAGTCTTATATGTGAGTAGGATATTCTTGTTTACAACAATCGTATTACAACAGCCATGATCTAGGAAATATCATTTTGTCTCATCTTAGCTTCTATGCAGATGGAAGTTTCTACTGGTTTTAATAATACTTAATCTGTCAAAACATTTCCTTTTATTAACGCCGCAGTTGGTTTGTCGATACACATTCGATTTTCAAAATCAAGAAACATTCTTAAGACGTTATACCTAACTTTCCATAAAGCTAGTATAACTCTTAAGTTTTCAAAACAAATCAAGTATTACCTCTTCTTTCAAAATGAATCAAAACCTTTTGAAATACTTCAAGTTCTTTTATTAACACATAACAAGCGCTTATAGTTCAAATCGTTACCACTTTAAAAACCACAAGTATTTTCTTACCAACATAAAGTCATTATAACTAACTTCCCATAAAGCCGTTATAACACTTTATGTTTTAAACCAATCAAATACATTTAGCACATGTACGTCTACCGTACTACATAGTTCACACATATCATCTTTGGAAGAGATAGGAAGAGGTTCACATACCTCGCGGCAGTATCGACTAATAGCAAACGCTCAAGTACTTCCAACTTCGACTCCTTTAAGCCAAGTAGATCGCGCCACACGTAGTACTCAACCTATAAGGCCACAAGGCGCTTATTAATATTTAGGTCCTTCAGAGAACATTCTCTAGAAAATTCGCGACACCTCCCCGCAAATGTCGTAAATCTCTCTTCTATCGGCGGCCACCAAGCCAACCAGGGGGTTATACGCCTAACCTAACTGTACAATTCTACTCCAGTACTACTACACAAGTCTCATGTCTGACCCTATGTAATTACAATTCGATTCTTCTTTAAATTCAGCTTAAGTCGCAAGACATTGCGTAAGTATTATTCAGGCTTAAGTCAAAAGACATTGCCGATAACTACGTTCAGTTCTATATATAGTATACTTCAACTATATAATCTAACAACATGTAATTTCCAATTACAATAGGGGGACAAGATATTTACCTCGATAAGCCCATAATTATCCAAGTATAAAGTCGATCCTGGGCAATCGTTTAGCTCAACTCCGCGCTCAACTCCGCTCCAAACTACCCTTAGAAGTTATAACCAACTTCTACTTAATACTCCAACAAACCATGGAGATTTTCCTTATGGTTTAGATTTGGTGAATGACGGGAAGTATAATAGTATAACTGGTATTTTCTTATAAGTATAACCTTAGAATACTACAAGGTATATGGCTAAGGTAATTTGGGCATTATAACAATACTTTTGAGAGTATTTCTACCAAGAGGGGTGTATTATACGAGACAACTAGGCTAGGGGTACCACGCCACACTACAAGGAGTGGAGAGGGCTCTCGGCCAAGGGACCTTTCAAGGGGAGAGGGCTCTTGGACGAGAGTCAACAAGAGGGAGAGGGAGGATTTTAACACTTAGGAACATTTAGGAATGGATGAATAAGTCTTCAAAGGGATGGGTATTTATAGGCCAAGTGAAGGCCAACCAATGGCCAAGATTGAGCCAAGTGCTACACAAGTGTAAGGCCAAGATTCACCCAAGTGTCCCTTAACCAACTAACACACAAATATCCTACCAACTCCATGACAAAATGACCAACTTTCGGCCAAGCTTGACCGCCTAAGGTGTTCAATGAGAGGGTGACAAGTGTCGCCCTCTTGTTGGTCCAAAATGTTTCGCCTCTCGGAAAAATCCGCAAAAATAAAATATGGCATAGCGGAAATTCCCCTACGAAAGTGGAAAACGTTTACTAAAAACGACTCTAACCGTGTTGTGCACAAAATTAAATCGCCAAGCCTACTTTCTCAAGTTCAAATTTTCTACGACGCCCCACGTACATACTGAAATACGGTATAACAATTTTACGCCCGTTAAGGCGTGTAATCCCTTTGGTTAGCTGAATTGTTGGGCATTAAATATGGCGTGTTTGGTTATTGAATTCGCGCTTGAAAAAGGTGGCAAAGTATGTAGAAACAAAGGAAGTCTTTGTCTGATTTTCCGTAGAATTTAGTGACTTTGCACTTAGAATATTCTACGTTTGAAGCTAGAGGTTTAATGGACGTATTATGGCCATTATAGGTGAAAGTACTAAGTATAGCGTATTCTACTTGAAGGATGGAATAGCTATCAAGGTTGAAGTACTTTGGAGCATTTTGCTATTTGTCGATAATCGTCGCGAGGTATGTGAACCTCTTCCTTCTTTTGACATGATTCTATGTATGGAATATACATGTGGTACTATTTCATGATTCCTTCTACTCTTAGAAGTTAAGAGGTATGTATGTTTCTTTACTCTATGTAAAAGCTACGTCTAGGAAATCCTAAGTTCTTACCAAGTCTTATGGGGGATGTTGGTAAGAGTCGTTAGAAAGTATTTGGAGTCGAGTTGACTTGGCTAATTTTATGGCACGAATGAGAATAAGTATCGAACAAGCCATTGCATCGTTAATAAAGGAAAATGTAATGACAATTGATTATATTAAAATGAGTAGAATTCTCCATCTGCATAGAAACTAAGATAAGATAAAATTGTATTACATTTTCTAGATCATGGCTACTTGAATAAGATCGTTATAAATAAGTATAACTTATTCACAACGCACCAAAGTATTTGTTACTTAATTTAAAAGAGTTTACGTATGATGTTTTAAGACTATGAATCTCAAATTCTTAAAAGGTTAAGAGACTTTATTTTTCAAGTTATGAGACTTGATTCTTAAAGGAAGAAATGAATTGATTTACAAGTATAGAATACTTGATTTGGAAAGACTTGATTTCAAAAGTTAAGAAACTTGTTTTCTTAAAAGTTAAGAGACTTGAAGTATTTTGAAAGCTACGTAATTCGATTTGAAAGTACAAGTCTCTTGGTTATAAAAGGAATGAATTTGTCTAAGACATAAAGAGTTATAACGACTTTATGGGAAGTTGGTTATAACAACTTTATGGAAGATTAAAAGAATGGTTTTTTTCAGTATTGTAAGCAAAGAAATGACTTGAAATAAAGAAGGGCAAATTGTTTTAAGGGTACCAAGTGCTTAAGGTTTTAAAGAAAGAAGTCACTTGATTTAGAAGCCTAATTATATTTCTAAAAGGTATTGTGACTTGTCTTGAAAAGTAGATATGACTTGATACTACGGTTATTAGTATCTTGGAAGTTTTATTTGAAAAGGAGTCATTTTAAAGGAGTAGAGGTACGTAGTACATTGAGTTAAATTCCTGGATTTTATACGATATTATCGCGTCCCAGAAATGGGCCGGGCAGTATACCTTTATGGACAGACTATATGACATTATCGCGTCCCAGAACTGGGCCGGGCAGTATACCTTTATGGGCAGACTATATGACATTATCGCGTCCCGCAATGGGCTCGCGGATACCTTTCGCGCACTATATGACATTATCGCGTCCCAGAAATGGGTCGGGCAGTATACCTTTATGGGCAGACTATATGACATTATCGCGTCCCAGAAATGGGCCGGGCAGTATACCTTTATGGGCAGACTATATGACATTATCGCGTCCCAGAAATGGGCCGGGCAGTATACCTCTATGGGCAGACCTATGTGACTTTATCGCGTCCCACATTGGGCCGGGCAGTATGGGCGTCCCTCCATAAAAGGCCGGATTATGTTATGCAAGGTAAGTAAGTTATATGGTAATGAACTTGACGGTTTTTCCTAAGCATGTATGTAAGAATGTGACTATAACTTTTATGTAAAAATGGGAAAAGATAATAAGGTACGATTAAGTTCACGAGATGGTAATGACACTGTAGGATCTGGTATGTACCCTTTTTATACTTGCCCCTGTCATTCTTTTGTACAGTTATGATTTGTTTACTGTACCTTATTTTCCGTTCCATATTAAATTTTTGTAATCGACCCTTTGGGGGGCTGCGTTCATGTCCGCAGGTTTAGGTACACAGTTGTGGATCCGCGAGCTTAGGATCCTGGTTCAGCATTTGAGATGGCTCCAATGTTCCGGAGCTTGTCGTCATGGTTATGTATATTCAGGGGTACGGCGGGGCCTTGTCCCATCATAACATTTGTCCAAATCTTAGAGGTCTGTATTCATCTGTGGGCTGGACTGGCTAGAGTTGTTTTTACATTATTAAACAGTGTAGCCCCTTTCGGGTAATTTTTATGTTATGGCAACCTTATCGGCTTGGCCTTAGTTTTGAAAAAAAAAGAAAGTGTTATTTATCTTTCGCAGTTTATTATGTTGTATGAATAGAAGGGTGCCCAGGTAGGGCACCAGTCGCGGCCCGGGGTCGGGTCGTGACAATATTGATATCAGAGCCAAGAGTTCCTATCCCACACAACAATGCTATGTCTAACATAATTGACGAACTTAAGAGGGTTGTATCCGAAATTGTCACGGAACAATTGCGGGCTTTTAAAAGAAAATTTGCGGGATGTACCATGCTTAACAATGTGAAGTCAAGGGTTTTGAAAAACTCCAAGGCTTGAAAAGAAATATGTCCCAAAGTTCCATGTAAGGCCCTACGTGAAGCACACTAATGTTGAAGCAAAAGGCGGTACCTCTTTCACAAACCCCTTGTATAACCGTGAAATTGTGAAGAGGATACGTGGGAAGAAGAGTGTATCACCTCTTTTACTAACCCACTGTATAGCCAATGATATGAAGAAAGAAATACGAGGAATAAGATAAAGGTCACAAAAGGGGAAGGTAAAAAAAGAAAGAAGTGCTTTCAATGCCGAGAAGTAGGGCACATTGCTAATGCATGTTCCAATCCCCAAGTCATGAATATAGTAGAAGATGTCGATCTTGTAGAAGAATATCGAGAGTGTGGGTTCTCCTTTGCTATTAAGGAACTCATACCACTTAAAGAACAAGAGAAAATAGAGGCCCCCTTACTTGATGCACAAGAGATAGAGGAAAAATCTAAGGGGAGCACTATAGTTGCCGACCCAAAAGAGCCCTTGGAAGTTATATGTGTGGATGTTCTTGAAACAGGGTCATCACCGATTATGAGTAGTGAACTCTCTATTGGTTTATATCCAAGAAGTTCATTATCCAACCATCAAGCATATGCACACAATCCGACCAAAGAGATGAGATTGATGAAGGCAAAGAAAATGACTCTTGGCACACGTATGTCGAAAGTCGTAAAGTCAACAAATTTATCGTGGGGAATAAACTTCCTATGCTGAAGTTGAATGATCTTTTTCAAAAATTAAATGGAGCCAAAAAATTTCATCAACATAGAACTGCTACCATCAAGAGGAAATCCAAAGAGAAGGCAAATGGAAGACCGTCTTAAAGGTAAACTATGGTTTGATACCATTTGGGTTGTCCAACTTTCCAAGTCCCTTTGCGAGTTACATACACAAGGTGCTACAACCATATATGGGATGTACGACTTATTCCAATGGAATGCATGATGTTCCACGTACAGTATTAACCTTCCGAAATTGGCTTGAATGTGTGGCAAAGGATTGATGTCTTTCGGTTTCCTTCCCTCGTCAATTTACTTAAAAAATTTGGGGCCCTACTTCCCCTATTCCGAATCTTGCGAGTGGAAGATATGTTAGGATCATCTTACAACAAGGCAAAGAATTCGTAGCATCCTTTAGTGGAAGATCAGGTGACACACGACTTCCCTTTTCTATTCACAATGCAGAATTTTATGTGTTTCAAGGAAAATTGAACCCGAGGCTTGCTAGTTGGGCAACATACTTACAATCTCCTTCAGTTGGTCAACAATCCATGGTATCCGTGATCTAATACGGATAACATTTAAAATCAGAACCATTTGTCTCATACTCGGATCCATATTTTGCAAATTTTGAGAAAGGCATCCATAAAATAAAAATTCCGGACCTATCTAGAGGTGGAAATATTAGATCAACAATTGTTGTTGAGAAATTGTTTTCACATTTAGATAGCGCGAATTCAAGGATGAATTCTTTCAAAGAAGGAGAGTATGATCTAAAACTTCCTGTGAGCTCAAGGTGCCAATTTCTGAAGATGTTTGATCAACCAATGATATTGTGCTTAAAATGGCATGAAATATGGAGTGGGATTGATGTTTGGACTTGAAGATTTTAAGAAAGAAGATATTTTCGGCCTTCTTGTTGGTCTTGGTCGAGACCATGTTTGCTTTTAGCTTGTTGTTTTCTTTTATTACTTATCTTAGTTTTTAGCTCTTAGCTTAGGACATAGTAGGCCATGGAGTAACTACCTTAGGACACAATTAATAGTTCATGTAAGGGATATCAAAACCGAGAGTCCTTGTCACAAGATGACTAAGCCAAAAGGTCTTCCAAGAAGATGACCAGGCCGTGAGTTGGAGGACAAGTAGGCAAGGACACGGATATTCTAGAAGATGAGGCTACCAAGATAACAATTCATGAATTTACGTCTTCAAAATCGTCCAAGGTGAGATGAAGAGTGTCACGACCCGACCCCGGGCCCGCGACTGGTGCCCTACCTGGGCACCCTTACAGGTATACATCAGAGATAATCAGCGGAACATACATAAACTTAACAAGAAGTAATTAACAGGTTAGCCGATAAGGCTACCTTCCTGGATACATATAACTACATAAAACCAAAAGCAGTTACCTCTTTTTTTTTCTTTACACAACCCAATCCATAAGATATGACTACAGACCTCTAATAATTTTTGACATAACAACTGTGACGGGACAGGGCCCCGCCATACCCCTGAATGTACATAAATCTACAACCTCAGGGAACTGTACCAAACGACAAAGCCTCCGGAGAAAGAGAGCTTTCCAAGAACTGAACAGTGATCCTAAGAATGAGGATCAGCAAGCTATGTACCTCAACCTGCGGCATGAACGCAGCCCGAGAGGTCGATTTAAATATGTACCAAGTATGTGAATCAAAATATCAGAATGAAATCATAACAGTCTATATAAAACATGAGACATGTATGATAACCAAACTACAGTACACAATATATAAGCAGTCATGTCAAGTCAGGGACACATGCCCTCAAGTCATTACTCACATATAACCATGGGTCTCACGCCCATAATATCAATCATGCCCGTGGAATCCCTTCCTCACTGCCGGCAGTCCATGATATAATATAACACCAATAAGTATACATGAACACCAAGTCCCACCTGTGTCATAAAAACTATATGGGCCAAGTAGGAAAGAGAACCATCAGATCCAGCCTGCATCATAAAACTGACCGGGGCAAGTACGAAAACCATCTACCAGATCCAGCCTGCGTCAACAACTGACCGGGGCAAGTAAGAAAGCTAACTACCAGATCCAGTCTGTCGTCACGAGATATGACCGGGGCAAGTGCGAAAGCTAACTACCAGAGTCTACCATACCAAAATATGTCATAGAACTGACGGGGGCAAGTACGAAAGCCAACTACCAGACCATCCTGCGTCAGCCACTGACGGGGGCAAGTACGAAAGCCAACTACCAGACCATCCTGCGTCACTAAACCTCATGGAGGGCTAGTCCATGGAATAACAATATCCAACATGGTCGCATGCCCCGAAATCCACATCGTATAAGCATGTCCATGGGGTAATAAAAACAAATCCGGGAATCTAACCCGCCTTCTGGTCGCATGCCCCGGAATCCCACATCGTATAAGCATGTCCAAGGAGTAATAAAAACAATCCGAGAATCTAACCCGCATCCTGGTCGCATGCCTAATCCACATCGATAAGCATGTCCAATGATCAATCACAATGGAAGCATACCCGTGGAAGCCTCACATCACCGTCGACGCTCCAAGTAAATTCAACAAGAGTAGACCAATTCTCCACTTGAGAGTCACGGCAGCGTAAACATATAATACTTGCACTCAAGGCTATCACAAGCAAGCATAGGCAAGTTCATAAAATCTTTAGACTTTCATTATCATACAAAAATAAATTTCATTTTATAAACTCAAGGCACTTTTCGTTTCACATAAAAATCCGGAAATTTAACCCAAAGTACTACGTACTTCCATTCTTTTCAAATGACTCATTTTCATATAAAACCCCAAGATACTAACACCCGTAGTATCAAGTCATGTCTACATTTCAAACAAGTCACTACATTTTTAGAAATACATTTCTAGGCTTCTAAATCAAGTGACCCTTACTTTAAAACTTAAGCAATTGATACCTTTAAATCAAATTGCCCTTCTTTATTTCAAGTCATTTCTTTGTTTACATTACTAGAGAAAACCATTCTTTTAACCTTCCATAAAGTTGTTATAACCAACTTCCCATAAAGCCGTTATACTAGCTTTATGCTTTAGAAACTAAGACATCTTTAACCTTTCATAAAGCCATCATAACTAACTTCCCATAAAGCCGTTATAACTCTTTATGTCTTAGACAAATTCGTTCTTTTTATAACCAAGAGACTTATACTTTCAAATCAAGTTACATAGCTTTCAAAATACTTCAAGTCTCTTAACTTTAAGAAATCAAGTTTCTTAACTTAGAATATCAAGTCTCTTTAACTAAGAATATCAAGTCTCTTAACTTAGAATATCAAGTCTCTTCATCTTAGAATATCAAGTTGTCAATAACATTTCCCTATATCTCGAACCACAGAAAGCGAGAGAGGGTTTTCCTCTTATCTCTCAAATTATAGGCATTGAAGCGATCGAGAGAAAGTTAGAAAACTATTGCACACGCCCCCCATTCGCCTTGGCCCTTTGCCTTAGAAAGAGTTCAACCCACTTGAAAGAGGAAAGGGGAGTAGCTGCGACAACCTTTACCAAGTCCGAACGATTGTCGACCACCGGATCCGCTGGTCTGCAATATTCACCCCGGCCGATGCATTCCTGTTGAGAATGAAGAACAATCCTTCTCTGGGCATGAATATGAGACTAAAGTCCCTCTGTGCATCCTACTACTAGCAGCTGATGCAGCAAGAAAATGGATGCGCGTTACAAACACTAACGCGCAACGGTTTTCGCGCTAGTGCGCTCATCCGCTGCTTGTTGCGCAACGACTTTCACGCTAGTGCGCTCATCCGCTGCGGCCGAAGGTACATCTGAGACCTTCCTTCCAAGCAACTATGACATAGATAGACAGATGCGAGTGTACTTCAGGAAACTAGCAAGCCTTGCCATTCAGATATCCGTTTTCTTGCTGCATCCATTTTCTTGCTGTAACGCGCATCCGTCTGTTCTGCTGCGTACCATATAAGAATATGGTGCGAAACCTAGTGTGGTCAGCACCAATCGTGTTCGGGCAACGAACAATCAACTTACCGCTTTTGATGTCCCACGATTCTACTAGTTTAGAAAGAAAGGAGGAGTCTGGGCCGTGTCTCAGTCCCAGTGTGGCTGATCATCCGACTCTAGATCTCGTTAATTCTAAGGAGGAGCCCATTCTATAAGGAAGGCAGGCTTCCTCTCTTCCAGAACGCGAATGTGGTTCCGGATCGGTCTAGGTCCGAGATAATCCTTTGTTCCATAGCCCTGGGGCTATTTACAACTAGCCATCCCTGCCCCCTCACGTCAATCCCACGAGGGTTTTTTAGTTCTGCCTCTTCCCTTTCACACAGAGCTGGTTAAGCCAAACGAAATGACCCCTCAATTAATGAAAGTATTTACAGACAAAAGTATTCAGTTATTGGGGAAAAATCAAAATGGATGAGCCGATCATTGAATTGATTAACCTGAGATGAGAAATCTATCATGTCCGAGTTCTACGATTCAGTTTCAGAGCGGAGTTAGCGACTTGTCAAAGCTTAGTGGCAGGTTTTGTCGGAAAAAGAATGTTTTTCACGGAGTCTCATCCGGTGGTGGTTCGCTTCGAGAACCTGGGACAGCTAGAGTAAAGGTTGAAGTCGACCTTCTCAGAGAGTTGCCACAAAGGGTGAGATTGCAATGCAAGTTTGAAGATACAGGAAGAGTTAGGGAACTTTTCTCGTATGTAGGACTCTCTATCTTCTTGGGTAGATAATCGATCGTCTTTCATTTGGATAGTGAGTAGTTTTTATAATAATAAGTCAATAATATATTCTTTTGAAAATTGACCCACCGCTTCTTATTCTGGACAAAGGAATTTTGTCTAATTCACTAATTCGGGGGAAGATACTGAATTTTTGTATTTGCACATCGTTGTTGTTACACCCCGTATTTACAGGACATGTTTTAAGAACGTACGTGAGAACTCTAATGTGTCAAGAAGTGAGACTTGTAAAATTTTATCGGAATTACGAAATTTGTCGGAAACGTTTTATTGTGAAGAGTGGGAGGGCGACACGTGTCACCCCCCCTTATTTATAGTCTTGGACGAAATATTCATGGATAGGATGGTCATTGACCATAATTTAAATGGCCAAGTCTTGCAAAGACTAGTAGCATGATTTTATTGACTAAGTCAAAGGCCACTTGGGCTTGATCCATGTGAAATGCATCCAAGCCACCCATTTGTTTTAATCATAACCCTTCCTTGTGTCTTATAAGCTTACTAGTAGGATGACTAGTTCCCACACTTAGTCATTTTTTCAAGAAATGTTTGAGGAACTATTAAGGGCTCTCGGCTGAGGGTTCAAGAGAAAAATTCATTTGTTGTACAATTATTCCCCCAATTTAAACCAAGGTTTATTATGGTATAGTAAGTGTATCTCAATAGAAAAATCCCGGAAAAAGAGAGTTTTCGTATTAGTCGCAAAGTGAAAACCTAGAGACTTTCTAGGTTTTGGATTGAAGGTTTGAAGGAAAGTTGTTGGTGTGGTTCTAAGGGTCTCAAGGAGCGGATTGAGGTGTCTTGATGAGGCTCTAGGTTGCTAAGGAGCAACTTCTTGGTTTGAAGATTGGATTACAATTCGTTGAGGTATAATCTTGTTCTTTGAAAGTATTACAAGATTATTTTTATTGTTGTTATTAGCTTTACATGTTGCTAGCATGAAGTGGTTAAGTTGAAGTTTATAAGTATTATGGAGTGCTTGTAGCTAAATTCGAAATGTTATATAAGCCACTTGAAAATTTGATTACTAATTGGTCGTTTATTAGAAATCGTCGCATGTTACCTACTTAGAGATTATGGATTGTTATAATAAAATGCGACTTGATATCATGTTATGCTACCAATTTGTATTGAAATGGAATTTTTATAAGAATTGGTATGGTTGAACTCAAGGTGGCGAATTTGTACTTTTAGTTTGTTATTCATTTGTTTTGAACTACTTTCTAAATTGTGAGCCAATTGGGCATTTAGTTATTCATTTGTATTGGAATACCTTCTATATTGTTGTGAGCCAATTGGGGCTGTTTGGTTATTGTATTCGGCCTTGAAAAGGTGGCAAAGTGAGTAGAAACAAAGGAGGTCTTGTCCGATTTTCCGTGAGAATTTAGCGACTTAGCACCTAAAATATTCTACGTATGAAGTAAGAAGTTAATGGACGTATGGTGACCATTATAGGTTGACGTACTAGGTATAGCGTATCCTACTTGAAGAATGGAATAGCTCAAGGTGGAAGTACTTTGGAGCTTTTTGCTACTTGTCGATAATCGTCGCGAGGTATGTGAACCTCTTCCTTCTTTTGACATGATTCTATGTATGGAATATACATGTAGTACTCTTTCATGATTCCTTCTACTCTTAGAAGTTAAGAGGTATGTATGTTGATTTACTCTACGTAAAGGTTATGTCTAAGTTATCCTAAGTTCTTACCAAGTCTTATGGGGGATGTTGGTAAGAGTCGTTAGGAGATAATTGGAGCCAAGTTGACTTGGCTAATTCTACGGCACGAATAAGAATAAGTATCGAACCAGCCATTGCAGCGTTAATAAAGGAAAATGTAATGACAATTAATTATGTTAAAACAAGTAGAGTTCTCCATCTGCATAGAAGCTAAGATAAGACAAAATTGTATTACATTTTCTAGATCATGGCTACTTGATTAAGATCGTTATCAATAAGCATAACTTGCTCACAACGCACCAAAGTATATGTTACTTAATTTATAAGGAATTACGTACGAAGTTTTAAAACTATGGACCTCAAATTGTTAAAAGGTTAAGGGACTTTATTTTCAAGTTATGGGACTTGATTCTTAAAGGGAGAAATGAATTGATTTAAAAAGTATAGAATACTTGATTTGGAAAGTATTGATTTCTTTCCATTCTAAGTTAAGAAACTTGTTGCCTAAAAGTTAAGAGACTTGAAGTATTTTGAAAGCTATGCGATTTGAATTGAAAGTATAAGTTTCTTGGTTATCAAATGAATGTATTTGTCTAAGAAAATAAAGAGTTATAACGGCTTTATGGGAAGTTGGTTATAACAACTTTATGGAAGATTTAAAAGAATGATTTTCTTCAGTTATGTAAGCAAAGAAATGATTTGAAATAAAGAAGGGCAAATTGTCTTAAAGGTACCAATTGCTTAAGGTTTCAAAGAAAGAAGTCACTTGATTTAGAAGCCTATAAATGTATTTCTAAAAAGGTATTGTGACTTGTCGTGAAAAGTAGATATGACTTGATACTACGGTTATTAGTATCTTGGAAGTTTTATTTGATAGAGAATCATTTTAAAGGAGTAGAGGCACGTAGTACGTGGGGTTAATTCCCGGATTTTATAATGACATGTTAGTGCCTTAAGTAAACAAATGAGAGTGTATATGAACAAGCTAATAAGAAGTTAGGGGATTTCTTAACTTGCTTATATTACGTATGATAAGTCGGTAGTGCTTATGTTATGTATGGTAAGCTGGTGGTGCTTATATTATGTATGATAAGCCGGTAGGGCTTATGTTATGTATGATGGCCGGTTGAGTTAGGGTAAGAGTATAAATGAGGGGCAAGCCCCAAGACGTTATACCACCTTCTCCAGGGTAAGAGTATAAGTGAGGGGTAAACCCCCAAGACGCTGTACCACCTGCTTTATGTGTTGTTGGAGGCCCGGTCGAGATAGGGTAAGAGTATAAATGAGGGGCAAGCCCCAAGACGTTATACCACCTTCTCCAGGATAAGAGTATAAATGAGGGGCAAGCCCCAAGACGTTATACCCCCTGCTTTACCACCTTCTTCAGGGTAAGAGTATAAATGAGGGGCAAGCCCCCAGATGTTATACCACCTGTTTTGATTGATATTATGGGCGTGAGACCCATGGTTATGCTTTACACTTTTAGCTGTCGACAGTGATGGGAGATTCCACGGGCATGCTTTGATATTGGTGTGACTTGATCGCGTCCCAGTTTGGACCGGGTAGTATATGTGTCCCTCCGTAGTGGGCCGGACTATGTTATGAAAGATAAGTAAGTTAGATAGAAATGAACTTAATGACTTCTCCTAAGTAAGTACGTAAGATATGACTATAGCTCTTAATGGAATGGAAAAAGATATTGATGTAAGTTATGTGGAAAAACTTGATTGAATTCTTAAGTAGGTATGTAAGAATATGATGTTAATTCTTATTGAAAGAAGGAAAAGAATGATTAATGTACGATTAAGTTCATAAGTGGTAATGACACGGCAGGATCTGGTATGTATTTTTTTATACTTGCCCTTTTCATTCTTTTATGCGATTATGATCATTTCTTATGCGTTATTTCATTTCCATATTAAATTGTTGTTATCGACCCTTCGAAGCTGCGTTCATGTCCGCAGTTTAGGTACGATTATGGATCCGCGAGCTTAGGATCTGGTTCGATTTTGAGATGGCTCCAATGTTCCGAGTTGTCATGGCTATGTATATTCGAAGTGCACGGGGCCTTGTCCCACAGATTGTTCGATTGTTATTCCTAAGTGCAGTATTCGCATGTTGTGGGTCAGTTTGTAAAAGAAATGAGGCAACTGCTTCGGTTGTATTTATATAAGTTCAGGAAGGTAGCCCTATCGGCTAACCTGTTGTTTTACTTCCGATGTTTTATTTATAAGTTTTATGTATGTTCCGCTGATTTTCTCTGATGTTTACCTGTAAGGGTGCCCAGGTAGGGCACCAGTCGCGGTCCCGGGGTCGGGTCGTGACAAAAGTGGTATCAGAGCAGTTAGTCCTCGGAAAGTGTCTACAGACCGTGTCTAGTAGAGTCTTGATTATCGGTGTGTTGTGCACCACATCTATAATCAGGAGGCTGCAGGACATTTAGGATTGGTTTCCATTCTTCTCACCCTGAGATCGTGCGATAGAGCTGTGTTGTTAGGGTCGTCCCTCCCTAACGAGTTATGTTGATTGCGGCCTGAGAAAGCGTGATGACCGGGAATGACTATGTGGATTGCGTATCGGGTTGGTACGATTATAGTATAGTTGGTATTGTGACATACATCTATACGGAGTTATGTATGGTCGACGTGTGTTGCCTAGAATGATTTTAGATTACCGTGAATCGGTAAAGACTAACTAGATACCGGAAGGTATGGAATAGTTAATGAATTTTTCGCCAAGGTTTTGTGTTTTATTTGAGATAATTGGGAAAGGATGAGGTATTCGATAGGGTAGTGAACCCTAGAAGCCATATTAAGGAACCTAATGGAATGTCATGTTAATAGATTAAGGTGTGTAGTATGCTTAAGAGAATTATACTGAACGAGGCACTGTATAGGGTAAGTAATGGTTGTTGTGTTCGAGACAACATGGTTATGGTTTTATGAGAAGTTTTTATACCGTTATTGGGGATTGGTAAGGTAGGCTTGGAGCATGGAAATTGCGAGCCTAAGAATATTGATAAGCTAGAGACCTTAAATGTATAAGGTTTTCTCGTGATAAGATTTTAAGTCGGACCAAGGATAAGAGTTAAGTGCGACGAGTAGGGTCGAGGACTCATTCGTCTCCCATGGCCTGTAATGGAGTGGGATCAGTTGATAGTAGTTCGCTACGTGGCGAGTCACGCAGTGCGAGGCCAGTTGAGTTAACCATTTCTGGGTTCGTGGACGTTCCACGGAACCGTCATGAAGCCGGAAATGGCCTTATATTGTTTTATAGAGTGACTCCAAAGATTAGAGGCGAATTGGTATGGAAGTTATGTAAGTATGTTAGAAGGAGTTGGAAGTACGAAAGATAATCTCTTTTGGGCGTAGGATGGACGGTATGCGTGTACAAGGTATTAGGGCCATGTGTGGCATTGTTGGTATGCGGGGTTGTGAAAGGAAACTATGTCGCAAATTATAAAGTTTGACTCAGAAAGAACATTCGGGACGAATGTTTCTAAGGGGAAGAATGTTACACCCGTATTTACGGGACATGTTTTAGAGCGTGCGTGAGAACTCTAATGTGTCAAGAAGTGAGACTTGTAAAATTTTATCGGAATTACGAAATTTGTCGGAAACGTTTTATTGTGAAGAGTGGGAGGGCGCCACGTGTCACCCCTTATTTATAGTCTTGGGACGAAATATTCATGGATAGGATGGTCATTGACCATAATTTAAATGGCAAGTCTTGCAAAGACTAGTAGCATGATTTTATTGACTAAGTCAAGGCCACTGGCTTGATCCATGTGAAATGCATCCAAGCCACCCATTTGTTTAAATCATAACCCTTCCTCGTGTCTTATAAACACTAGTAGGATGACTAGTTCCCACTTATTCATTTTTTCAAGAAATGTTTGAGGAACTATTAAGGGCTCTCGGCTTTGAGGGTTCAAGAAGAGAGAAAAAATTCAATTGTTGTCCAATAATTCCCCCACTTTAAACCAAGGTTCATGAGGGTATAGTAAGTGTATCTCAATAGAGAAATCCCGGAAAAAGAGAGTTTTCGTATTAGTCGCAAAGTGAAAACCTAGAGACTTTCTAGGTTTTGGATTGAAGGTTTGAAGGAAAGTTGTTGGTGTGGTTCTAAGGGTCTCGAGGCGGATTGAGGTGTCTTGATGAGGCTCTAGGTTGCTAAGGAGCAACCGGTTTTGAAGATTGGATTACAATTGTTGAGGTATAATCTTGTTCTTTGAAAGTATTACAAGATTATTTTTATTGTTGTTAGCTTTACATGTTGCTAGCACGAAGTGGTTAAGTTGAAGTTTATAAGTATTATGGAGTGCTTGTAGCTAAATTCGAAATGTTATATAAGCCACTTGAAAATTTGATTACTAATTGGTCGCTTATTAGAAATCGCCGCATGTTACCTACTTAGAGATTATGGATTGTTATAATCAAATGCGACTTGATATCATGTTATGCTACCAATTTGGATTGAAATGGAAATTTGATAAGAATTGGTATGGTTGAACTCAAGGTGGCCGAATTTGGACTTTTAGTTTGTTATTCATTTGTTTTGAACTACTTTCTAAATTGTGAGCCAATTGGGGCTGTTTAGTTATTCATTTGTATTGGAATACCTTCTATATTGTCGTGAGCCAATTGGGGCTGTTTGGTTATTGTATTCGGCCTTGAAAAGGTGGCAAAGTGAGTAGAAACAAAGGATGTCTTTGTCCGATTTTCCGTAGAATTTAGCGACTTAGCACCTAAAATATTCTACGATGAAGTAAGAAGTTAATGGACGATGGTGACCATTATAGGTTGACGTACTAGGTATAGCGTATCCTACTTGAAGAATGGAATAGCTCGAGGTGGAAGTACTTTGGAGCTTTTGCTACTTGTCGATAATCGTCGCAGGTATGTGAACCTCTTCCTTCTTTTGACATGATTCTATGTATGGAATATACATGTAGTACTCTTTCATGATTCCTTCTACTCTTAGAAGTTAAGAGGTATGTATGTTGATTTACTCTACGTAAAGGTTATGTCTAAGTTATCCTAAGTTCTTACCAAGTCTTATGGGGGATGTTGGTAAGAGTCGTTAGGAGGTAATTGGAGCCAAGTTGACTTGGCTAATTTTACGGCACGAATAAGAATAAGTATCGAACCAGCCATTGCAGCGTTAATAAAGGAAAATGTAATGACAATTAATTATGTTAAAACAAGTAGAGTTCTCCATCTGCATAGAAGCTAAGATAAGACAAAATTGTATTACATTTTCTAGATCATGGCTACTTGATTAAGATCGTTATCAATAAGCATAACTTGCTCACAACGCACCAAAGTATATGTTACTTAATTTATAAGGAATTACGTACGAAGTTTTAAAACTATGGACCTCAAATTGTTAAAAGGTTAAGGGACTTTATTTTCAAGTTATAGGACTTGATTCTTAAGGGAGAAATGAATTGATTTAAAAAATATAGAATACTTGATTTGGAAAGTATTGATTTCTTTCCATTCTAAGTTAAGAAACTTGTTGCCTAAAAGTTAAGAGACTTGAAGTATTTTGAAAGCTATGCGATTTGAATTGAAAGTATAAGTTTCTTGGTTATCAAATGAATGTATTTGTCTAAGAAAATAAAGAGTTATAACGGCTTTATGGGAAGTTGGTTATAACAACTTTATGGAAGATTTAAAAGAATGATTTTCTTCAGTTATGTAAGCAAAGAAATGATTTGAAATAAAGAAGGGCAAATTGTCTTAAAGGTACCAATTGCTTAAGGTTTCAAAGAAAGAAGTCACTTGATTTAGAAGCCTATAAATGTATTTCTAAAAAGGTATTGTGACTTGTCGTGAAAAGTAGATATGACTTGATACTACGGTTATTAGTATCTTGGAAGTTTTATTTGATAGAGAATCATTTTAAAGGAGTAGAGGCACGTAGTACGTGGGGTTAATTCCCGGATTTTATAATGACATGTTAGTGCCTTAAGTAAACAAAAATGAGAGTGTATATGAACAAGCTAATAAGAAGTTAGGGGATTTCTTAACTTGCTTATATTACGTATGATAAGTCGGTAGTGCTTATGTTATGTATGGTAAGCTGGTGGTGCTTATATTATGTATGATAAGCCGGTAGGGCTTATGTTATGTATGATGGCCGGTTGAGTTAGGGTAAGAGTATAAATGAGGGGCAAGCCCCAAGACGTTATACCACCTTCTCGGTAAGAGTATAAGTGAGGGTAAACCCCAAGACGCCGTACCACCCTTTATGTGTTGTTTGACGCCGTCGAGATAGGTAAGAGATAAATGAGGCAAGCCCAGACGTTATACCACCTTCTCGTGATAAGAGTATAAATGAGGCAAGCCCAAGACGTTATACCCTGCTTACCACCTTCTTCGTGGTAAGAGTATAAATGAGGGCAAGCCCAGACGTTATACCACTGCTTTGATTGATATTATGGCGTGAGACCCATGGTTATGCTTACACTTTTAGTCATCGCGGTGATTGGGATTCCACGCATGCTTTGATATTGGTGTGACTTGATCGCGTCCATTTGGGCGGGTAGTATATGTGTCCTCCGTAGTGGGCCTGACTATGTTATGAAAGATAAGTAAGTTAGATAGAAATGAACTTAATGACTTCTCCTAAGTAAGTACGTAAGATATGACTATAGCTCTTAATGGAATGGAAAAGATATTGATGTAAGTTAAGTGGAAAAACTTGATTGAATTCTTAAGTGTATGTAAGAATATGATGTTAATTTATTGAAAGAAGGAAAAGAATGATTAATGTGCGATTAAGTTCATAAGTGGTAATGACACGGGGATCTGGTATGTATTTTTATACTTGCCCTTGTCATTCTTTTATACGATTATGATCATTTCATCAGACGTTATTTCATTCCATATTAAATTTTTGTTATCGACCCCGGCCGCGTTCATGTCCGCAGTTTAGGTACGATTATGGATCCGCGAGCTTAGGATCCTGGTTCAACATTTTGAGATGGCTCCAATGTTCGGAGTTGTCATGGCTATGTATATTGAAGTGCAGCGGGGCCTTGTCCACCACAATTGTTCGATTGTTATTCCTAGGTCCGTATTCGCATGTTGTGGGTCGCTTTGTAAAAGAAATGAGGCAACCGCTGCGGTTGTATTTATATAAGTTTAGGAAGGTAGCCTATCGGCTAGCTGTTGTTTACTTCCGATGTTTTATTTATAAGTTTTATGTATGTTCTGATTTTCTCGATGTTTACTCGTAAGGGTGCCTGTAGGGCACTAGTCGCGATCGGGGTGGTCGTGACAAAAGTGGTATCGAGCGCTTAGTCCTCTGAAAGTGTCTGACGCATCGTGTCTAGTAGAATCTTGATTATCGGTGTGTTGTGCACCACATCTATAATCGTGAGGTCGCAGGACATTTAGGATTGGTTTCATTCTTCTCACCCCGAGATCGTGCGATAGAGTTGTGTTGTTAGGGTCGTCCCTCCTAACGAAGTTATGTTGATTGCGAATGAGAAAGCGGCGATGACCGTGAATGACTATGTGGATTGCGTATCCGTGTTGGTAACGATTATAGTATAGTTGGTATTGTGACATACATCTATACGGAGTTATGTATGAGGTCGGGCGTGTGTTGCCTAGAATGATTTTAGATTACGTGAATCAGTAAAGACTAACTAGATACTGGGAAGGTATGGAATAGTTAATGAATTTTTCGCCAAGGTTTTGTGTTTTATTTCGAGATAATTGGGAAAGGATGAGCTTTCTGATAGGGTAGTGAACCCTTAAGAAGCCATATTAAGGAACCTAATGGAATGTCATGTTAATAGATTAAAGTGTAGTATGCTTAAGAGAATTATACTGACGAGGCTGTATAGGGTAAGTAATGGTTGTTGTGTTCGAGACAACATGGTTATGGTTTTATGAGAAGTTTTTATACAGTTATTGGGGATTGGTAAGGTAGGCTTGGAGCATGGAAATTGCGAGCCTAAGAATATTGATAAGCTAGAGACCTTAAATGTATAAGGTTTTCTCTGTGATAAGATTTTAAGTCGCACAAGGATAAGAGTTAATTGCGGCCGAGTAGGGTCGAGGACACATTCTGGGTCTCCCATGGCCTGGAATGGAGTGGGATCAGTTGATAGTAGTTCAGCTCGTGGCGAGTCACGGTGCGAGGTCAAGTTGAGTTAACCATTTTACGTTCGTGGACGCGTTCCACCGGAACCAGGTCATGAAAGCCGGAAATGGCCTTATATTGTTTTATAGAGTGACTCCAAAGATTAGAGGCCAGAATTGGTATGGAAGTTATGTAAGTATGTTAGAAGGAGTTGGAAGTACGAAAAGATAATCTCTTTTGGGCGTAGGATGGGCAGTATGCGTGTACAAGTATTAGGGCCATGTGTGGCATTGTTGGTACGACGTGGTTGTGAAAGGAAACTATGTCGCAAATTATAAAGTTTGACTCGAAAGAACATTCGGGGCTAATGTTTCTAAGGGGAAGAATGTTACACCCGTATTTCGGGACATGTTTTAAGAACGTACGTGAGAACTCTAATGTGTCAAGAAGTGAGACTTGTAAAATTTTATCGGAATTACGAAATTTGTCGGAAACGTTTTATTGTGAAGAGTGGGAGGGCGACACGTGTCACCCCCCCTTATTTATAGTCTTGGACGAAATATTCATGGATAGGATGGTCATTGACCATAATTTAAATGGCCAAGTCTTGCAAAGACTAGTAGCATGATTTTATTGACTAAGTCAAAGGCCACTTGGGCTTGATCCACGTGAAATGCATCCAAGCCACCCATTTGTTTAAATCATAACCCTTCCTTGTGTCTTATAAGCTTACTAGTAGGATGACTAGTTCCCACACTTAGTCATTTTTTCAAGAAATGTTTGAGGAACTATTAAGGGCTCTCGGCTGAGGTTCAAGAAGAGAGAAAAAATTCAATTGTTGTACAATAATTCCCCCACTTTAAACCAAGGTTCATGAGGGTATAGTAAGTGTATCTCAATAGAAAAATCCCGGAAAAAGAGAGTTTTCGTATTAGTCGCAAAGTGAAAACCTAGAGACTTTCTAGGTTTTGGATTGAAGGTTTGAAGGAAAGTTGTTGGTGTGGTTCTAAGGGTCTCCAGGAGAGGATTGAGGTGTCTTGTTGAGGCTCTAGGTTGCTAAGAGCAACCGGTTTTGAAGATTGGATTACAATTGTTGAGGTATAATCTTGTTCTTTGAAAGTATTACAAGATTATTTTTATTGTTGTTATTAGCTTTACATGTTGCTAGCATGAAGTGGTTAAGTTGAAGTTTATAAGTATTATGGAGTGCTTGTAGCTAAATTCGAAATGTTATATAAGCCACTTGAAAATTTGATTACTAATTGGTCGTTTATTAGAAATCGTCGCATGTTACCTACTTAGAGATTATGGATTGTTATAATCAAATGCGACTTGATATCATGTTATGCTACCAATTTGGATTGAAATGGAAATTTGATAAGAATTGGTATGGTTGAACTCAAGGTGGCCGAATTTGGACTTTTAGTTTGTTATTCATTTGTTTTGAACTACTTTCTAAATTGTGAGCCAATTGGGGCTGTTTAGTTATTCATTTGTATTGGAATACCTTCTATATTGTTGTGAGCCAATTGGGGCTGTTTGGTTATTGTATTGCCTTGAAAAAGGTGGCAAAGTGAGTAGAAACAAAGGAGGTCTTTGTCAGATTTTCCGTAGAATTTAGCGACTTAGCACCTAAAATATTCTACGTATGAAGTAAGAAGTTAATGGGCGATGGTGACCATTATAGGTTGACGTACTAGGTATAGCGTATCCTACTAAGAATGGAATAGCTCAGGTGGAAGTACTTTGGAGCTTTTTGCTACTTGTCGATAATCGTCGCGAGTATGTGAACCTCTTCCTTCTTTTGACATGATTCTATGTATGGAATATACATGTAGTACTCTTTCATGATTCCTTCTACTCTTAGAAGTTAAGAGGTATGTATGTTGATTTACTCTACGTAAAGGTTATGTCTAAGTTATCCTAAGTTCTTACCAAGTCTTATGGGGGATGTTGGTAAGAGTCGTTAGGAGGTAATTGGAGCCAAGTTGACTTGGCTAATTCTACACGAATAAGAATAAGTATCGAACCACCATTGCGGCGTTAATAAAGGAAAATGTAATGACAATTAATTATGTTAAAACAAGTAGAGTTCTCCATCCGTAGAAGCTAAGATAAGACAAAATTGTATTACATTTTCTAGATCATGGCTACTTGATTAAGATCGTTATCAATAAGCATAACTTGCTCACAACGCACCAAAGTATATGTTACTTAATTTATAAGGAATTACGTACGAAGTTTTAAAACTATGGACCTCAAATTGTTAAAAGGTTAAGGGACTTTATTTTCAAGTTATGGGACTTGATTCTTAAAGGGAGAAATGAATTGATTTAAAAAGTATAGAATACTTGATTTGGAAAGTATTGATTTCTTTCCATTCTAAGTTAAGAAACTTGTTGCCTAAAAGTTAAGAGACTTGAAGTATTTTGAAAGCTATGCGATTTGAATTGAAAGTATAAGTTTCTTGGTTATCAAATGAATGTATTTGTCTAAGAAAATAAAGAGTTATAACGGCTTTATGGGAAGTTGGTTATAACAACTTTATGGAAGATTTAAAAGAATGATTTTCTTCAGTTATGTAAGCAAAGAAATGATTTGAAATAAAGAAGGCAAATTGTCTTAAAGGTACCAATTGCTTAAGGTTTCAAAGAAAGAAGTCACTTGATTAGAAGCCTATAAATGTATTTCTAAAAAGGTATTGTGACTTGTCGTGAAAAGTAGATATGACTTGATACTACGGTTATTAGTATCTTGGAAGTTTTATTTGATAGAGAATCATTTTAAAGGAGTAGAGGCACGTAGTACGTGGGGTTAATTCCCGGATTTTATAATGACATGTTAGTGCCTTAAGTAAACAAAAATGAGAGTGTATATGAACAAGCTAATAAGAAGTTAGGGGATTTCTTAACTTGCTTATATTACGTATGATAAGTCGGTAGTGCTTATGTTATGTATGGTAAGCTGGTGGTGCTTATATTATGTATGATAAGCCGGTAGGGCTTATGTTATGTATGATGGCCGGTTGAGTTAGGGTAAGAGTATAAATGAGGGGCAAGCCCCAAGACGTTATACCACCTTCTCGGTAAGAGTATAAGTGAGGGTAAACCCCAAGGCTGCACCACACTCTTTATGTGTTGTTGGGCCGACCGCCGAGATAGGGTAAGAGTATAAATGAGGCAAGCCCCAAGACGTTATACCACCTTCTCCGTGATAAGAGTATAAATGAGGCAAGCCCAAGACGTTATACCCACGCTTACCACCTTCTTCGGTAAGAGTATAAATGAGCAAGCCCGCACGTTATACCACTGTTTTGATTGATATTACGGGCGTGAGACCCATGGTTATGCTTACACTTTTAGTCGGCGGTGATGGGGATTCCACGGCATGCTTTGATATTGGTGTGACTTGATCGCGTCGGTTTGGGTCGGGTAGTATATGTGTCCTCGTAGTGGGCTGACTATGTTATGAAAGATAAGTAAGTTAGATAGAAATGAACTTAATGACTTCTCCAAGTAAGTCGTAAGATATGACTATAGCTCTTAATGGAATGGAAAA